>OU823248.1:5000000-6250000 GCA_917490735.1 Dryobotodes eremita
TTCGGGCCTTTTGAAGCAATGGATTAGCAATAGGCTTCAAAATGATTCAGATTGTGATAGATAGTGTGTTACGTAATTAGGGTGCTGGTCATACACGCACCAGAGGTTTGAACGTAAACGAGGCAAAAGGAGTGTGTGTGTGTGATGTGTGTATTTAATAAATAATTCATTAAAAACCTTATCCTTATTTCATAGGTAAATACAATTCATTGTATTCTCATTGTTGTTTTATTACATTGCCGGCGACAGTGGGGAAGCGAGTTCGAGTCCCGGCGGTAGAGGGTTGGTCACACATTATGATTTTGGGAAGAATGCGAGTGTGTTAAAATAAAAAATGAACACCTATGTAAGATAGGTTTTATTACAACACAAACAGCCCTACTAAAGTTCCTCTTTTAAACCCTGACAGTAATTTGACAGATGTAATGTCAAACTCAAAATAAAAAAAAGCATACACAAAAAGACTTCAAATGTCAGATTACTATCTGGAATGAAGAAACGAACTTTACACGAGACTCAACAACTTTTGTAGACAGTTTTATAGTCTCACTATTTGCACACTTCGAATAATCTTCAATTTCTGACTTTTTCTATCTTCTTACTCTATCTTCTTGGTCGTTTTGACGAATTTTACTTAACACATTTACAATTTGAAAGTAGAATGATCCAGGATTAAAAAAGGTTGATATTATTACAAAAACTTGCTTTATCCTGTTTTATCCGGTTTTTTTTCCTAACAAAATTCAAATGGTCACGAGATTTTGACTTGAGTGCCACAAGAATCTTTTGGCGCCTCAATTACATTAACAGGCAGCGTTGTTGGTAAACATTTGTAAAATTGCCACAGAAATTGTATTGCAAAAAACTTTCTTACAAAAAAACATCCGACTTCCAAAAAAACACTAAAATGTGAAAAATAACTTTAATTTTGGAAGTCGGTCTTTGGTTTTTGTATTTTCGTGTCTTGCCACCGACTTCCGAAATTAAAGTAATTTTTACCTTTTTTTTTTTGGACGTCGAATGTTTTTTTTCTTTTTTTGTAAGTTTTCATTTTTCACTTGTTTGTTATGGTACCTAGCCCAAACAAATTTGTATAGCACTACTTGATATGTAAATAACAGTGACAGGAAATTATTAAAACATCATCAATATATATATTAAGTGGAAAAAATGCGCATTATTAAGGATAACTCAAAAACTAGGTCAGATCTTGATCAAATTTATACGGGACCACCTGAGAAGCATCAGCTTTCAAATAAAAAAGAATCATCAAAATCGGTTCACCTAGAAAAAAGTTCTGAGGTAACACACATGAACTTCCTCCTTTTTTTCAAGTCCGTTAAAAACAAAATGGCGGCGTTAGTTACAAGTTTGGCCACGCGCCAAAAGTTCCTTTGTACTTATGTTTTGTGAACGAATATCGATCTCACACATTTATTATTTTCTAATTACAGCCGAATCGTCTACAATGATCTCAACTCCATCACACCAGAACAATACTTCAAACAAGTCACACGCCGCGTCGCCGAAATCAAAGCAGTCTCCGTGAGTATTGCCCTCTCTTCCACACTCATACTAACCGGCATAACGCTGTCTCGTTAAACTTGCAGGAGCAGCCTGCGTATTCAAATGTATGTTTAGTGTAATTTAGACCTAATGTTTATGTCATAAGAGTTATGTTTTGTTTGGAAACATCACTAACTGACAGGTATATTGTTCTCTTTCTTTCAATGCTTATTAAAGGAGGAGGTAAATATGTTAGAGCCTTGTGAATTTGTTAAGTGTTTGGAACGAATACTGGTAAGTAAGGCCGGCGGAGTTTATGATGTTTCTTCTGTCTTTTATATTTCTTGAGACAGTGCATTTTTGGTAGGTGTGACGTCAGCTTTTGTAGACATAATACTGCATTCTTTATAATGAAGCTCGCAGTCCGGACCCAGTCAGGAAGACAGCGTCCAATTGAACGCGTGAAACAAAATATATGTAAAACTACACTTTTCTTGTTCTGTGACGTCATAATCTAGGCTCACTTGCACATACAGGCCGGCAGGGACTTCGACGCGCAGACCTGTTACCGAAGATTTCAGCACACGATTTTGAACCCAAATTGCGTTGAAAATTTTCGTCGGTAAAAAAATAATTGCTTTTCCGTACATTTTGAACGCGTAGGTATTGCACTTTTCTATGAAAGAACAGATTTCTTTTTAGATAACTGACGAAAAATGTCTACGCTAGGGGGCGTCTAAAATCATGTGCTGAATTCATGGTTCCAGTTTGCGCGGTGTTGTCCCTGCCACCCTGTATAGCTAAACGGAAGACGACCGTGTGTGCGTAGTGGCTAAACACTAGGCTTTTTGATCTAAAGATCGTCAGTTCGATCCCCGCTTGAAACAAATATGTATAGCGTCTGAGTGTTTGTACGTGTGATATTTCTGTTTGTAATCGCACTTAAAAAGAAAACAAATTTACTTGCACTTAACCAATTCGTTTCAATGTTTAATTTGAACCACCAAAAGTTCACTGCCTCTATTCAAACACTCAATTCTTTAGTTTTGTTACATATATTCTTCAATATAAAACTCTTTAACTAATTGTAACAACATAATTCACGACTAAGACCCACTTTTGAGCATTTCAAGGCACTGGTGATTACATCATTTACTTTGTAAACAGGCTAAGAAACCAAAATATAAAATCCTACCAAAATTCCAACCTAATTTATATTAAAAATAATCTACAAATGTCCCAGAAACTAATTATATTAAATTATTACTCCCCTAAGTAGCACATTCACGATTAAATTTGACTGACTTAAATCCATTAGTAAGTCATTGCAATTTAACTCTTTATGTCATTGTAATAAAGTATAAATTGGAATGATTCTAATGTATACCTTTCCTTACCGAGGTAAGAGTAAAGCCGGATTCACAATAATATGTTGTGTCGTGTCGTGGCGCCTTCTGACGCAGTGTTAGCCAATCGAAACTCTTTGTGATTTGACGTAGTCCTGAAGAGATCCGTTAGATTGGCGTATCCCGCGTCACGACACATTAATGTGCCTGTGGCTTGATATTGCAATGACTTACTAATGGCTCCTTCAAACAGGCGCGGCACGCGACGCGAATCGCACGCGACACAAAGGCATCGCTCGTCGCACGACAGGCGGTGCCTTTGTGTCGCGCCTGTTTGTAGAAGCCTTAATGGTTTTATTTCACGATCGTAAATGTCCTACTTTATCCAAGTAATTTTACAGCATGTTCAACCTTCTCATATCAAATGATCTGAACATTGTCAATGCCACACTTACATCAAGCTAAGTATAACATCCTAGGCTACTCCACAATACACTTAACTATCGAGTCAGCATCATTTTGATATGCGTTACCAAAATTACAATACTGACCATCCGAAAAGAAAAATAATGTTCATACTAAGTCATAATTATCATGTTGACCAACGATGTGTGCTTAAAGGAAAGCGCCAAGGTAGCCCGCGAAATTCAAATTTTCTTACTTTTTTTGTAATTTGCGGGTCAGTATCAGGTCAATATTCCTAGTCATTCAATGGGATTATATGAACTTAGAGGGTTGTATTTATGATTTTAATGATAATCATACTTGTTACGGTCGCGAATCATATTTTGTTCAACATACAACCTGACACTGACATGCAAATTTGAATTTCGCGGGCTACCCTGGCGCTTCCCCCTTAAGAAACGGTATCTTCGGGCTATTTTTATTGCGTACTCGATTTTAAACGCACTGCTTAGCGCGGAGAGTTGAAAATCGAACAGTGTATTTTCTTAACGCGCTGGGATGCACTCTATTCGATTCCCAATGCTCGTCTCACCATCGAGAGTAACCTGGGCTAAGTGTGAAAGCAATGCTTTGCTTTGAGTTTGATCACTTTCCATTAGTCGTGGCTAAGATCAACCAGCCTGAAAATAAATAAATACACTTAAGGTGAATCCTCAGTTGTAACCCGCCAAATTCAAATTTTCTGAGATTTTTTGCAAATTGCAGCTGTTTTACGTCGTATGTTGATCAAAATGCCATTCGCGACTTTTAATGTTTGGAAATTTGTTCCACCTAAGAATTTTCATATGAAATATTCTGAAAAATTGTTAGGAGGAACAAATTTCGAAAGTTTGACGATTGATATGAAATCAAAATATATCATTCCTACAGTCGCGAATCGCATTTTGATCAACATCCGACGTAAAACAGAGCTACAATTTGCAAGAAACCAAAGAATATTTGAATTTGGCGGGCTACCGCTAAGGATTCTATTTAAACACAAGGTAAAATACCCTGTTTTAAATGCAATTTCTATCGTATTGAGACAAATAAACAATACTTTGCACAGAAAACTTTTATATCTATGCCTCATATCAGGGCGCCTACTCTCTAAGTCCGCCAACGAAGATACGGACCCGTCCAAAAGTAGTTTGAAACTTCGGAATAAATCCTACACCCGAATAATTAACTTTTTCGGACGGGTACAAACCATTGGGAGTAGGGCCTTAGGTCGGCCCCAAACTAATCTTATGTCGGTAGCTGATACGGAGTTGAAAGCGCCCGTAACTTCGGCCAAAACTACGGATTACATGCTTAGGGAGTAGACCTCCTGTATTATACAACAAACTATTCACATCTCATAACTCTTATAGCTACATTTATTTCAAAGAGTCTCGGTAAATACTCGTGTATGCTTGTTACAGAGCCCAGAGGAAAGAGGCGTGTTGATTCAGATATTGGAGAGCACATACAGATTCGTACTCGGTTCCATTGCTGGCGGTAAGCATTATTTCATTTTAATCCCTTTCCAGCATTCGCAGCATGACCACTTCATCTCTACTATATGAAGAGAAGACAAACACTTTCTTAACAAAAAATCATTCTTTTCTTGAATTTTGACATCGTGCCGAAGAAAATTTTCTACAATCTGTCATTTTGTCTTCCGTTTCTATAGTGGCCCTGCTAGGCATGCAGGAATTTAATGTAAATGAAGATCTCATATTTGTAAAACATCTATACCTACAGACACACACGTTAAACTTATAACACCCATTTATTTCCGTCGGGAGTTAAAAATTGTATCGAAGTCAAAACTGTACATTGAAGATTTTTGAAAAAAAGTAATTCCTACGAAGCGTAGGAACAAGTCTGATGCCGAAAATATAGTTTTTAGAATTTTTCTGTTTGTCTGGATGTATGTTCCGGATTGGCGCAAGAATGGCTGAACGGATTTAGATGAAATTTCGACACAGATAATTTGCAACCCGAATTAACACATACAGTACTTTTAATCCCGGTTGTACGTTCTCGTGGAATATTTTCCGACATCCACGCGGGCGGAGCCGCAAGCAAAAGCTAGTAATAACTTTTAAGAATAACATATATCATTATGTTGTCCATTTTATTGGCAACGCAACCAATCGCGGTCCAGTACTGGACATAGCTCTCTTTTAAGTTACCATGACAATACTTACCACGTATATTTTACTAACTGTTTCCCGTGACTTCGTCTGCGATCCAGGAAGAAAAGTAGCCTATGTTCTTACCCAGGTCATGGCATATCTGTGTGCCAAATTTCATCCAAATCCGTTTAGAAGTTTTTGCGCGAAAGAGTAACAAACATCCATCCATCCATCCATCCATCCATCCTCCCTCACAAACTTTCACATTTATAATATTAGTAGGATTTGCAACACGCTGTCGATTCAAATACTTACCTACAATACAAAATTTCTTGTATTTTTTAATAGTTAATAAAATAATTTTAAATAATAATTAGTTTAAATAATTAATTTTGTTTGCTACTTTAAAAAAAACATGATTTCACAAGACAAATCATAGACGATGCGAAGTTCGCATTTTCACAGACTTTTAAAAAACAAGTTACGATCTACGGAATCCAAGAAAGAAAACCTATTGTATTCTAAGTTTATATAACTAACAGGTTAGCATACCTCGGATAAAAATCCTTGTTTAAGGAAAACAAAAGTTTTGAACATAATCACAGCTAATTTAATTAGTTTTTGATGGTTTTACAAGACACAATATGTGCTTTACAAAGATGAGGTAGCAGTGTTGCCAATTTAAGATACAATATTGTACTATAGTGTTGCCATTGGCAATAATTTAAAAGTTTTAAGTTTAATGTTGTAAACAATCCCTGTTCGAAAACTCATTCACCCCAATCTGGCGAATACTATACGTACACCTCTGTCTCACCCTTCAGGGATTTCAAGCGCCATGTTATGTATGCTATGTTGTTCTTCACCCCAATTTCTCTTTCCCAGCCGTTGGAGCATCAGCAGTGTACCCCATCGACTTAGTAAAAACTCGTATGCAGAACCAACGCACAGGCTCCTTCATCGGAGAGGTGGCGTATAGGAACTCCTGGGATTGCTTCAAGAAGGTCATCAGGCATGAAGGCGTGTTCGGCCTGTATAGAGGACTGGTGCCGCAGCTGATTGGAGTGGCCCCTGAGAAGGCTATTAAGTTGACGGTTAGTAAAAAATAGCTTATTTTAGATGTTTTTATATTTTTTTGTCTATTTCATGTAGATAAAGAAAAACTTCAAGAAATTATTTAAATACAAATCATGATTTCGAGACGGATAATGTGAACAGTCTATTTAAGCATCCTGATACAGCTATGCGTCAAGAATTTTGACTTGAAACTGGATTTGAATTTTTATTATGAAATATGTTAGGCTAAAAGCGTTATACTCGGGCCATTACAAACGCAAAGTTAGCCTACGTTCGCATGGACGTAAAAATATCGCAGCGGGATTTTATCTCACACTGGATTTTCAACGTTCTGCTTAGCGCCGAGAGTTGAAATTCCAACAGTGTGTTTTCTTGACGCGCTGGGATGCACGCTGTTAGATTCTCAACGCTCGGCTCTACATCGAGAGTTGAAAATCCAATGCGCGATAAAATCCCGCCGTAATGTTTTACGCCCGTATGAACGTGGGTGTCATAAATCATTTCATCGGACCTCTCGCTCGCACTTACCTTATGGAGCAGTGCTAGTGTTGTGCCTAACTATGTTATTGTTATCGACATAATGATTTATGATTGTAATTTTTCGTTTTTAATGGCCCTACTAAAGGTATTTCAATAACTAAAGCATAATTACATATTAAGGCCTTTACTTTTCCAGATGAACGACTTAATTCGTGACAAATTCACAGACAAGAAGGGCAATATCTCTATATACGCTGAAATCTTGGCTGGTGGTTGTGTAAGTATATTTTCACATTCATAATCTGGTCATACACGCACGCCGGCTGCGATTATTATTATTTAAGCGTGATGTTATATTAAAATAACCTATTTTCCTTCCACAGGCCGGTGGTTCGCAAGTAGTATTCACAAATCCATTAGAAATAGTAAAGATTCGCCTGCAAGTGGCCGGAGAGATCGCGGGCGGGACTAAAGTACGGGCCTGGTCGGTAGTCAAAGATTTGGGTCTTTTTGGACTGTATAAGGGAGCGAAGGCGTGTCTGCTACGAGATGTGCCTTTCAGCGCTATTTACTTCCCGGCTTATGCTCACGTTAAGGTTAGTATGATCTTTTTTTTATACCCCCCCCCCCCCCCACCCCCTTTTTTTAGCTCAAAATCAAAATATTTTATTTCCTATAAACCTACATGGGCATGTCAGAAGCTAGGTGCACGGTTCCAATTGGTCGTTTCCTATGGAGAAGACCCGGCAAGAAACTCCACGGTTACTCTTTTAAAAATAAGTGGCTTTTACAATGTTTTCAAATTACAGTGTTAATAGGTATGGGAGGACAGTGTAGACCTGTGAACAAGTAACAGTTAATCATAAGGCATGTTAAATATAGAAAATACACGAAAATCAAAAGAAAACGTGCTGTTTTGACCATAAGTTGGAATAGCGGCAGGAGGATAATTATGGTTGTTGAGTAAAACAAAAGTTTTTCTTATTAAAAACCGTTATTTAACTTTTTCGGGTAGTCTGATGAGGTTTATCCGAATCTTATTTACCGACTCCGAACTCGGTAGTCACCTGAAGCTAAAACTATTAGCTTATTTTTTAGATTCTAGACGGATCGGACCTTCTGAATTGAAAACATGACCTACTGTAGATATTATCCTGTTTACCCTGACACTAAAATCAAAATCAAAAATAATTTATTTAAACTAGACTGAGAATCAGCGCTTTTTAAACGTCAAAATTACATAAGACAGACCCCCAAAACGCCCACCCTTCACCACTTCCTACAGTTCGTTCGCGTTAAGAATGCAGTGAGTCATCAGTGCAACTGCAAGATAATGGTGTATTACGACTACAACGACACAACCGTTGCGTTCGAAGCAATGCCTTCAACTGTCATTGTGAACTCTACTTTGTAATTTGAAAAGATTTGATTGGTTAGGGGGCGGGGCTAGTCCGACGGATAATGATGACTCACTGCATTCTTAACGCGAATGTACTAAAGTGCTTTAACTTAAACTCAGGGTGAACTAAAGAATACTGAAAAAAGCACATTAATTGTGCTGACATGTTGAACGCACCATCAAAACAACAATAATAACATTACAAACTAACATTCCAGGCCAAGTTCGCGGACGAGAACGGCTACAATCACCCACTGACCCTGCTAGCGGCCGGAGCCATCGCTGGTATTCCCGCCGCCTCCCTCGTCACGCCCGCTGACGTCATCAAGACGCGCTTACAGGTATGAACATACTTAACAATAAAAAAATGTGCAATAACATTGAAATTAATTATGGGTACAGTCAGTGGCCCAAAGACAGAGTACACACAGAAAGTATGTATCCACTTTGCGTGAATAGTTGGTTATCTCAGTCCACCGAATACTGAGGCTTCCTGGCCCTGCAGTCTCGACATTAGATAGCGACAAAAATTTGTCGCTAAGTCGTATCGATGTCAAATCTCTTTAATAAATTTTCAACCTTACGCTTTTGAAATAAAGTTGAAAAGGTATTAAAAGAATTTGACAACGATACGACTTAACGATCGATATTTTTCGTTCTATTTGTCGAGACTGCAAGGCCTAGACATGACGGCGTCGACCGCATGTTTATGTATACGAATGAAAATCGCATACGCACCGCATCGGAGCCGCGCCGGAACCGCGTGTACACCGCATTAATGTCGAGTTTTAAATAGAAAAGCAATGATCACAGTTCAGTAAAGCAATGCCGACAAAACTGTAAATACTTTACAAAAGTTTTTACACCCATTCTGAGATATTCTAAAAATGTTGCTGCATAATTTCATATTTTTCAAAAAGCACGCTAAAACAGGATGTACCCAAAATTGTATCTTACGTTTTTAAATTTGTTTCTGTCTGCGTTTATAAATTAAATAAGTACATTACTAACACTTTGTTTTTCTTGGTTAAAGAAAGGCATCATAAGGTATATCAGTATTAAAATGAAAAGCAGACATCTTGACAGTTTCCTTGGCAATGTTTTACTGAACTGTCATCGTTGATTTTACACGCGGTGCGGCGCGTGCGCATTATTTATTCGTACACCGACATGCGGCGCGGCGCCCGCCTCACGTACAAGAAACCTTACTGTGCTATTACATATTCCCTTCCTTAGTTGAAGCCGTTATGAGGCACACAAGTGTTCTGAGATATTCAAGCCGTGTATGATTATGTCAACGTTTGGTTTCCCGATCTCACAGCTGCAATAACAGGCACCAAGTTATGAAAAATTTTAGAAAATATGAAACAGGGTAGAACTTTTGGCAAAAAAATATCGGTTATGATGCCTGACTATACTACCCCTTTCAAAAAAAAAACAAATTCGACCTAATAAATTTCTTCCACCATTTTACTTTATTCATCAAAGTTTCAGTTATTGCCCAAAATTTATCACACAAATTAATTATTGCTGTTTTTCTACGTGATGTACAGGTGGTAGCCCGCTCGGGCCAGACGACATACAACGGTGTGATAGACGCCGCACGCAAGATCTACGCGGAGGAAGGCGCGCGAGCGTTCTGGAAGGGAGCGGTCGCGCGAGTGATGCGCTCGTCGCCACAGTTCGGTGTGACTCTAGTAACGTATGAGATACTGCAGCGTCTGTTCTTCGTTGATTTCGGAGGATCGTAAGTATACCTTCTTACATACATACGTAACATAATACTACGCCTGTATTTCCTGAAGGGTCAAGCAGAGGTGTATCGTAAGTTATATTTTAGCCCCATGTGGGGGCGAGTCTATTGTAGTCATTAAGGCGAAAACGTCAGGGTATCCCGCGAAATTCGAATTTTCTTACGTTTTTTTTGCAATTTGCAGATCAGTATCAGGTTGTATGTCGATCTAAATCTGATTCGCGGCCGTAGCAAATATTTATTTATAGAATTATAATCACAAAAATTATCAATACATCTCTATATACTCTATTGAACGACTATTTCATGAAATTTTGACATTTGAGGCCAATTCTAACTTAAGGAGTTGTATTGATGATTCTAATGATTATAATTCTGTAAAGCCATATTTGTTACGGTCGCGAATCCTATTTTAGTAACCTGATACTGACCTGCAAATTGCAAAAAACTTAAATAAATTTGAATTTCGCGTGCTACCTTAGCGCATCCTCCCCCTTAACCGGGCACATCTAGATTGGGATTGAGAATGGGTCTTTCCATGGATATCCGAGGTTTTTCCATCTGGAATTTCCCAATAGCAGTCTGGAGTCTGGATTTGTAGATAACATCACGCCTGCATTCCCCGAAAGGTTGGGCAGAGGTGTACGTGTAGTGCACCTCCATTTCGCCAATTATGTTAGGTCCCATTCCATTCAGTTAAGAGCGGCCAACCCGTCATACTTTTCATATAAACGCTCGTACGTGATTATAGCGTTGTAACACATCTTTCATTGAAATTTTTGAACTAATAGGTATCTTTTGTACTTTACCTAGGTTTCTATGCAAGTAAAAAATCAAAATTTGGAGAAACAAATTCAGTATAAGCCTCCAAAAATCTGCTATTTTGCACAAATTTTACCTGAACTTTGGCCGTTTATAATGTACTCGTAAATTGTAAAAGTAAAGAAAACATCTTCATAGAAACCATGCACATGTAATGGAGATTTTAAATGACAAACATTTTTTCCAAAAACTTGTAAGGCTTTTTCAAAAACACGTATTTCCTGGAACAAGTTTTGTGAAATCTTTGTGCGCCAATTTTCGTTCGATGTTATCACGTTCCCACTCTTGCTTCTTTTTCAAACATTGCGTTGGATGAAACAACAAGCTTTTCAATCATGCTCGCGTTGACGATAGACGGACATAATAAAGTACATACAATACAAGTACATAATGGACATAATAAAGAGTATTCTATTCTACAGGGAGCGAGCCTACACTGTATAATTTTAACATTCTAACCCTGACATTCCCTTTACAGTCGCCCAGCAGGCTCAGAATTAACCGTGGCTACTCCCATCGAAGAAACCATGAAGAAGCCGCAACACATCGGCGGCTACCAGGTGGCGCTGCCCGTACTGACCGGGCTCGAGACCAAGTTCGGTATCTCACTGCCCAGGTGGTCTGCAGCCAAGCCGGCGCCTGCGCAGTAGTGCAATGTGATAGCGTGGAGCTTAGGAGTACGTAGATATATTGAGGAGTAAGTAATTAAGTACTGGCGTTTTTGTGGGTAGGGAATCTTTCAGGGGTTAAGGTGTTCTGCTGGAGGTGAACTCTATGAAAATACTTCAGTACATGGCGACGTTGCGGCCCTAACGCTGAAGCGTTAACCGCAGAACGCAACCCTATAGTGCCATCACAGGCTGTCACTAACAGAGCGACAAGACGTATATTTTTTTTGTTAGAACTATGCCTATCGCGAAAACTGGAGAAAAGAAATGCAGCTGCGGTCAAGTATAGATGCCACGTTTGGAATTAAATCCGCAGCGGCCTTCGACTCGCAGCGGTCTATAATTGCGATTGGGCGACGTTGCTGCATGCGGTCTGCTGTTACGGGCGCCTACGGAAGAGCACCTTTATGATAGCCATGATTTTGTCTCGCTCGCCAATAGGTGGTTGTGACTGTGCAAGCGAGACAGCAAGACATTTGAACGAGGCCACGCGGGGACAGAGATGATGACGGGTTAATGACCCGAAATAATTTGATGAGCAAACTTTTAGATATAAGAAAAAAATCTTAAGATTACCATGATCCAGTTTGACTGGATAAATGTATTTTCTTAGACCAAAAAGTTTGTTAGAATGAATATTAACCATTGAAAGATGTTTTGCCCAGTCAAATTGCACGGTATCTAATAAAAATGTAAACTTGTAATAATATTTGAAGATAAGACATAACAAGTGAGATTAAGGAATACATAAATAACATTATACATTTTATAACACACGAAATTATATTCCGTAGCGTTCTTATTATATCGCAACTTTATGATGCTAATTTATAGCCTCACATAATATGCAATTTGCATTTCAATATGAAAAGTTTTCTTCAAAAATTATTAAAAAAGAGCTTACTATGGGTTGTGTTAATATCTTCAGTATATTTAAAAACTTAACCCTGAAACACGTCCCGATTTAAAATGAATATAAGATTAATCTGCTTACTTTTAAAGCTCCAAAGCAATTGTGTCCATTACTAAGGCGGTCCAACATTAAAGGCCTGCTGTATTTGCTAGACAGCGTAGTATGAAAACCCTTATAACTGTGTGAGTAAGAGATATTAAAAAGAGTGAGAAGAAAATATAGAACTCTTTGAATAAACATTCTGTGATGTTAATCAATCAAAGAGAACATGTTAACTGGGACAACCATATTGTTTTCTGCTTCTTGAAACTGAAAGGTAGAATTAGTTTATAAAGTTTATAAATGGGTTCGTAATTGGCTGTGTAGTCCTAAACTTGATTGTAACAATTTTTTTAATTAAGCTTTTCTAAAGAGATAGATTATTAACATTATTTGATAAGCTTGACGCTCTCTTTGGTGACGAAAATTTAAATTAAATGAACCCATTCTCGTTTTGGCATCAGTCATAAATTCATAATGAAAAGGAGAACCTTCATTTTGATTGAAAAAACTTTGATGATAGGGGTTTTCATACAACGTTATTGTAGCGCATATTATTATGTAGGCCATAACATAGATAAATACAACAATTGCGTAGCCTACTCGCACCTAATAGCATTTTAATAAAGAGGACTTCACACAGAAGTCCAGATTTTTAGATTTCTTTTTTTTGCATTCGATATGTTACAGCTAGCAATTAAGAATTGAGAGATTTATACAATTAAGAATCACGTAATGCTTTTACTTTCTATATATTTAGTTGCTTTTAAGGTGTAACTATTTTGTTTTTTCCAATTGCAATTACTTGTGCATTTTTTATTTTGTACACTGCCATGTTTTTAGAACCATGATTAGTTGCTTTAAGATGGTACTATACAATAAGCATTATATTTTTACGAGAACCTTTTCGATGTTTGCATTTAGAATATTAAAATAAAAGTAATATTTTTGAACAGATCTTGTAACATTTACTTTTTGTATTTATTTACATATCTATGTGTGAAAAATAACGTTTATTGACTTGATAATTGTAACATATCAGAATGCCTTTAGTTTTAAGCGAAAATCGAAATCAAAGCGAACTTTTTATTGTTATTTTATATTTGTTAAAACAAATGGTCAATCAATTTGGCTTAAATGCTAACAAAAATTGTGTTTTGAAGAATTTGCGGCTTAAACCGGCTTGTTTGTGAAACCATTTTTAATACCTATGAATCGGCTTAGACTTATCCGAAATGTCCATATCTCATAGAGCTTTTAAATATCTAAACACTTGCCTTCAATAAAATATTATATATTTTTCTAAATAAGTTATAGATTAACTTACCAATCACTATTTAATTTTTTAAACTGTTTAAATATTTAAAAGCAAATAGTAAGAATAAGTGAAAAAATAATATTTAGATAGGATGTCCCCAAGAAATGTTTAACAAAGTTCAAAACAAAAGATTAAAATTAGCCAACAAAAAAGTGTACAGAAAACCAAAAAGGACAAACAGTTAAAACTTATCAGATTTAACACTGAGATTATTTAGAATAGAAACACGCCTTGTTTTGACAAACCTTGAAAGAAATAAGATTTGCATGAACAAGGCGAAATACTAAAATATTCTATTTATAATCGCAAGCTAGCTTGGGCACGTCTTCTTGTATCTTCACCTATTTAGCAATAAACGCTGTGTATACGCTTAAATATAACGCCGTTTGGTTCTTAAAACTGTATCGAAATGTTAATTTTAAGGCAAGAAATATATACTGTAATGGCAAGTTTTCCATTCATAATTCGCCGTACAAGTACGGGCTGATATTTAGCAACAAATTTTAAAATATGACGTTAAGAGCCAATTTCACCATACTGTTAATCCAAAATGTCCCGTTATGCAATTTGATGGATTGTTTTACTACGAAAAATAGTCCGCCAAAATGCAGTTTGGTGAAATTGGTGCTAAATATCACAGCTAATCGTACAATGGTATATAAAAATTCGCAAATAGGCAACAAGAGAGTCACAACACAATAAAATATTTAAAAAACATATAAAATATATATATTATTATTATATATTTTATATATATATAAAATATATATATTATTATTATATATATAAAATATATATATTATTATTATATATATAAAATATATATATTATTATTATATATTTTATATATATATAAAATATAATATGAATGTAGTTTTTGGGAAATCGGTTGGGGAATTTTATTCATCGCTCTAATACAATTTGAGCAGTGAATAAGTGAATAAAATTCCCCAAGCGATTTCCCAAAAACTACATTTATTGTGTTGTGACTCTCTTGTTGCCGATGTGCGAATTATGTTCTGTAATCTAAGTATCTCAAAAAATATATATTTTTTGCTTTAAAATCGAACTAAGTAAAGGGCGGCCCAATTTCTAATGCACAATTTTGTTATTTTGAGCGTAAAGATAAGTTAATGTTGTATGACAACATTGTATAAAGTGAATCATAGTGTAACGACAGGTGATAGAAAGCCGATGACTATATTTATTGATATTGTACATTTGTGTTAAAAATAAATCAAATAAAACCTATTCAGGAGTTTTCTTATAAAAATTCCACTCCCACCAACTTCAAAGCTTCATCATTAAAAAGGAATCGAATAAAACGAAATCAGTTTTCACCGTAAACTAAATTAAATAAATATTTCATTTATCAAATTTTATTCATGCCATTTTGAGCCTTATTTTACAATTTACAAGTCATATTTTACATTGGCGACTCAACAACGTGATACAAAAAATATTGCTTACGTGTCTACGTTTTTAAGCCGCCAATGAGCCTTATTACAAAATAACGCTTTTCTTGCCAATTCATAAATTTAAGAGGGAATGAGATAAAATAAGGTGGTAGGTAAAACACATACAAGAAGAACTTATTTAAGTACTAAACTTTCCAATTCTGGGTTCATTGTAGAACCAAAATATTTACGCACGCATCTACGCATTTTATGTATTTCTGCAAAGATACAGACTTTTGTCACCAGTATCATTGGAAGTCAAACAAATTTGGCCCACTTGTCAACCGTGTAATGCAACGCGCAGGACCATGTTGCAATACACCACAATTAGTAACACTGCATGTTGCATAAGTCAGTACCTATCCAGAATAACGCTGAACGTCGACATTATTGCCAGCATCGACGGTACCCGTTATTTGCCTTTCTATACACAATTTAAACAAACCATCTGTCTAAATAACTCGAAATGAAGCGAATTCTACCAAAAAGTACAGAAAAACTTCAATAAATATAAAATTCTTGTTTGTTGTCTGTTTAGTAAATGCATTTCGTCTTCGATCGATTTTAAATTCATCAAGTTTGTAAGTACACGAATCATTTCGTTGTTAATATTACCTTACTTTCGAGAAACTATTATTAATGAAATTGTTATAGGAATAGCAGAAAATTGAGAAATATATCATGTTATCTTTGTAAGACGGCATACAATTTATATCAGAATTAACATTTTTGTTTATAATATGAATTGGCGCTATTAATTATTGACTTCGCGATACATTCATGTCTAGCTGATACTAATAATTGACTATACTATGTGCGCTGCGTTCAGTAACATACTTTGGTGAAAATAACATTGAGCGTCTAACAAATATAAAACATAAAAATAAATAATTATTATTTTAAAAAGACACGCCGTTCTAACAATATTAGACTCGAACGGGCTTGTGATCGTGTAAAAATAATTGTTTTATTTCACCCGAGACCTCGCTCGCAAATAATTTCTATTTCGTACAAAATAGACGTTATAAGGATATGTGCATTATCTCATATAAATAAATATCGTTTAAACAATTAATATTTGAGACTTTAAACAAATAACATTTATCTCGAATTGAACTATGTACCTACTAAGTTCATTAATGTCATTTAAGATAAAGGTCTTCGGGAATTGGAAAAACTATTAAAAATCCTAACAAAATTAAGCTAATTTATGTGATTGTGTCCGCTTGACAATTTTATTGTATTATTTTAATAGGAATATTTCTTCTAGTATAAGTGCACTTGATAATAAGTAAAAATGAGGTTATTACGTTGTAAGACCAAAAAGAAATTCAAACTTGAAAAAGCTAAATAAACATAGTCGATACGAAGTCTTGACAACGAAAAGAAGTGTTAAACTTTGAAGACATGCTACGATAGTCACGAATCAGTCAATAAAACTCACTGAAATCGAAAGAACATAAATACATAACATCGTCTTGTTAAAAGCTTTATTAATAATTATCTATCATCACCACCATTTCCAACAAGCAGACACAATCATTTAGACATACGTTCACCTTATAAACTGAGTGTTCGCTAAACTTCACCAAAATTCGTGTGCGTTGTTTCTTTGGCGTGTTTCTGTGCCTCGACATAGCCAGTAATTAACTTATGACACACGTTACACCGGAGGGTGAACTTGTTGACGTCAGTGAACTGTCTGGACGACTTGGCTTCGTGTGCCAACTGCTCAGCTTCTCTGTATATCTCCAGGTCTTCCGTTGGGAATATTGTTTGGATACCGCCCTGTGAAACAATGATTTACTTATCAGTAAATGATGAACATTTTCGTGAGGATATACCAATATTAATGAAAAGAAAAAAATAAAGAAAAATGTTTTGTTGTTCTGGTTTTTTTGGAAGTATGACTTGAGTAAGTTATTATTACTATATTAGAGTTGAAACTTAGAAAGCTATTGTTGCTGCCATTCTCATAGTAAAATTGGCCAGTTGCATTTCTATACAACCCAAAGGAAGTAAAGGAGTGGTCATTTTGGCCTCTCTCCATCCTAATAATAATGCATTGCGCCTTACTGCAGCGTAGAGGCATTCTGCAGCCCGAATTCTCCTGCATTCTGCAGAAATGTAAGTATGAAACAACTGCATACTGCTTAAGGCACCTGTCCAACTGCCGACTAGAAAGCGACTAGCTATCAACGACTTTTTCGCTCAAGAAACGTACAAAAGATTGTAGTTCCCGTGTAAGTAAAAGAGTTACTTTTATTAATAGTTGATCGCCGACTATTCACTCCGCCGGCGAGTACTCGTATGTCGCACCAGCAAGAGCTATCAAAGAGAGTACTCGCTCAGTAACGGTCGCTTGGTGAGCAGACCACTCACACGCGCATTCATTGCCAGACTCACGCTTGGTAGATACGCATACAGCGAGAAATCGTTCGTCGCCGTCGCGCACCTGCTCGTTGCTCGCCAACTCGTTTTACTTGCTAGCTCTACTCAACTCTCTTCAATCGCCGGTGGTAGGACTTTTCCATTTAAAGCACCTACCTTAATATACTAAGTAAATATAAGTAAGCAGAACTCACGTCAACCTGTTCCAAATACAAGGGATCGTAGTGCACTCCATCAAATAGTAAGAAAACTCGTTGTCCGTAGTTCTTGTCTTCTCCAAATCTGTTTATTATTGCGTTCAATGTGTCTACAACAGCCATCTCAAGCCCATAGAAACGAGATAGGATCGCTACCTGGAATTAATTAAACTTATGTAAGTATTACAGTGACGTAACTGACTACTATTTGAATGTAAAATTATATTACGGAACAATTTGAATAATAAAATTTTACTATGTAACTATGAATAGTTTCTTAAGGAAGTGAGGTGTTTATATTTTTAATAATAGTGTGCTAGGGGTCCTTAAAAACTGGCCAAGTGCGAGTCGGACTCGCGCACGAAGGGTTATGTACCATTACCTATAAAAACGTGTTAACTAAAATATAATGTCTGTTGTATGGGAGCCCCCCTTATATATTTATTTCATTTTGTTTTTAGTATTTGTCGTTATAGCGGCAACAAAAATACATAATTGTGAAAATTTCAACTGTCTAGTTATCGCGGTTCTTGAGATACAGCTTGGTGACATACAGACGGACGGACGGACAGTGAAGTCTTAGTAATAGGCTACCGTTTTTACCCTTTGGGTACGGAACCCTAAAAATTGAAATGTAAGTTGTAATTGACATTTGCCTACTGCAGATATTTTTCAGATCACGCCACGCCGCGTGATGTTTTGTTATAAATTATATTGCATTGCATGAGTAATAATAAAAATAATAAGCAACTGTAACAATAAACTTCATTACGATTTTATTGCAACATATTATTCATGCCAATGTCAATTTCATTTATTTATTCAAATACTATTCCAATAAGATTATTACTTCTTGTTACTTTGTTGTCAGAACTTACTATGTTCTGAACAACTTTATTGGTCAGCATAATTTTGCAGCCTATTGTTCTACTGCTAACTGCTATGTCAACACATCAAGCAAATGTTTTGGCCTATGACAATATGACCCAAAAAAGCTATCTGATCAGTATTATATTATAAACCATTTCTGTCCCACTGCAGGTCAAAGTCCTCCCTCCTCTTCTTCTATCCTATTTAATTAATCTCTAATTATTCTCATCTACTGCTGTATATGGCCAATCTTTAAGAGTCGAGTTCAGCCGGCCATCTCCTCCTGGGCCTGCTATATGGCCATTTGCTGCTGTTTGGGAGCCAGTGAGAGGGTATTTTAACCCATAGCTCCCCTGTTTATGAAAAGAGTTGAGTTCGTTGCATCTCTTCCTAGGCCAGCCGAGATGCCGTTTCGGAGCCCATAGCTCCTTTGGCATGTGAAAAAAACTATCTGAAGGCCATGCAAATATTTAACAATGAGAAATTAGTACCTCTATAGCACCACCCCATGAACTAGGCTGTTGGATCCACACACAGTACTCAGCGTTTGGTTTACCAAGCACTGCTTCATTGTAAGTGTCTAAGTCGCTAGCTACCTCCATTGCTATTATCTCTCTCATTAAAGTATGTACTGTAGTGTCTACATTTCCATTTAATACAAAACCTGGAACATTAAATATAATTTATGAATTGGCTGAATCTTAAAATGATAATTATTAATGCAATCAAACAAAAAAAATATTTAGGCAAGTTTGGCTCACATCTATGTTCTAAAACTTTGTTTTAACATGAGGATTTAACATCATGTTAAAATGGTGTGCATTTATTTATTTTAAAGGTGGGACAAAAAAAAACTATTTTAAAGATGGGTCTGAAAGTGATTCAAGAGAACTATACTCCATTTGAAATATAATTAGAAATTTAAATAAACCTTTTTTACAGTCCGTTCAACCAATTTTAACTTCTATTCTGTAGTTATAAGGATGGCATTAAAAGCAAAAATGCGGTTAAAATACCAACTGTTTACTGCAGCTGCCATTTGTCATGCCACTAACGCAATAGAAGTCAAAATCGGTTGAACGGACCGTAAAAAAGGTTTATTGAAATTTCTAATCTTATTTCAAACGGAGTATAAGTATATTGCAAAGTATGTAAGACTTATTTAAATTGTACAAATAAAATCAAGATATGACTAAAAGATTGACTTCTTGCTTTGGAATCTACTGTTTATATATCCAAGTTCCATGTTTGAACTTAGGAATGCTATTATCTATTATGAAAACATCAATTTAGTTTTATCAATTTAGTTTGTGCAGTATAGGAGGCTAGTTAGAGCACTAAAGTTTTATGGTCCATTGTTACACCACATGACATTTATAATGTACTCTACAATGACTGAACATCACATAAGAACTGTTAATTAGGAACACACAGCTATATTTAGATACTAATTGTGGTTACAAGCTGCATAACCTTAAAATGCCCCATATATACATTGTTACCAATTATGGTATCTAGACATGAATGCCTCCTACAGAATACTGACTGAAACTAACAAACTAAGTAATAAAAAAGTACTTTGTCATTCAGAAATCTTATGAAAACTTACCTATACTAGTAAATAAACAGGAATTATCAGAAGGGACCACCTTCTTCATTAAAATTCCTGGTCTAATGGGTACTAAAGTTTCGTGTGACGCAATACCGTTTTCAAGTGGTTTAGACTCGGGGGACTTGCTTGGAACGATCGTGAGTGCTGGCTTCTCCTCCACTATCAGGGTCTCGCCAGTTTTCAAACCAATGTCACTGAGTTTCTGACTGTCATTACTAATGTCCAAAGGTTTCGGAGGATACCCACACAGCACACCAACTCTCTCAGCGCTCACATCCGATATACTCGACAAAAACATCTTCAATTCGCCCACGGTGCTATCAGAGGTCAAATCTTTAAGTATTTGTTGACCATTTTTACTTTTAACTTTAAACGCTAACGCAGTCATTTTAACAAAATATACGCTCCGTAAGTAATCTACTACGTGTTATGTTAAGTTTGTCGTAATTAGGTCAAAAAGACGCTACTAAAGATGAAATAAATAAATTACTAGATTTGACTTTTTCTTTTTCAAATGACAAAACAATAAGATGACGTTTAGAGAAATGTTGCCACATCAAAATTTCATTTAATGACATTATAATACATGGTATTCGTTCACTTCGGTAAGAGACGGTTAACTAAAAAACAACAAACGCACAAGCGGTTGTTTGATGTGTGTCTGATTTCAAATCTGTATTTGATTAAATTGATATCGATCCGACAGGAGTAACCAGCACCCTAATTACGTAACACACTATCGATCACAATATGAATAATTTTGAAGCCTATTGCTAATCCATTACTTCATATGTTCGAAAAATTTGTCTGCTCAACAACGTAAGTAATGCAATGAATGTTGTTAAACTGTCAAAATTAAACCCACTCCTACTGTTAGTGTGTTACTTAACAACCACGCTGTTACCTGTTGCCTACAAATAGGCAAATCTGGTTATTGGGCTTTCATATAATCGAAACCGCAATCGTTGCTGTGGAACACTCTCGGAGTGCTGTCTTATATAGGGTGGAAATTTGAAACAGGCCCTGGTGGGGAAGTATCCTTTATATTGATGCTACCAAGTTTTACTCCAACGAAACATTCATTTTATTAAAAAAATATTAAAATTGCATTATTTTAAATATTTTTGGAAAAGTCACTTGGCTGCATCGCAATCGAATCGCTTGCTTGAATGCTCAAACAAGCGATCGCATGCTCGAATGTGAGTGTGTCGATCAAAGAGTAATCTAAGTTATGGTGTCGATGCTTGTGAACAGTCACCGCCTCAGCTTAAGAGTGACACAGACAAAGCTTCAATGGAGGGTTATTGAATTGTTTTTAATCTACTTTATAACCAAATGTCTCTTGAACTTTATACCTTAGCACGCGCCAATGATCGCGCCATTATGATCCAAATACTTATCTTTCTTGCCGGGCTGCTAAACACTATATTATATTGATCCTACCAATTTTTATTCATTGGAAGTATTAGATTTTTTTCAAAAGTAAATAAATCTGCATTCAAATATTTTTGTAAAGTCGCCATTTAGTGGGTTCGTCTTTCATTGACTTGAATGTGCCCTGGCGGCTGAGACTTTGTCATACTCACTCAAATGTCTCGCTGGTGGTGCCCTCTGTGTTGGATCATTAGGTTCCCTTCAAAATAGTTCGTGAACGGGTGCCGTCAGTAAGGACTGGACATCTCTTAGCTGACACGGGTCTTTTTTTATTTTTTTATGGGTAGCTTTTAACTTGCACGTCTTTCTACATCGTTCTCACATGTATAATTTCAACATGAATGACGTAACCAGATTTTTGTAACAATTAATTTGATTAAAAACAGTGTCGGTGGAGTTTCTTGCCCGTACTTCTCCATAGGTACCTACTACCCTTTAGAATGGGCAACTAGTTTCATCTTTCTGACTGACCAACCCCTTGACAATTCACAAGTGCCTATAATTTGTTTATTTTTATAAGCTTTGAATTTGAGTTCACTTGCGATGAAAATCAGATGCGAAAAATTAACACCTGTATTTTTATGGCAATATGTTATTTGTGGAAATGCTTTCTTGGTCTTACAATATTCAGGAATATGAATAATTAATCAAACAAAGTTACATTTCATTGCATTTTAATAAAAATAACATTCCTACGTATAAATATTCATAATTAAGTTACAAAACGCTAGCCTATTTTACTTTATGGTATTAACAGTAACTAAGTATCCCAAATTGGCACAATGATAACGTGTAACATTGGAAACGACTTTTACGTACTTACATTTCACACACAATTAAAAAACTCATTTGAGGAAAACAAAATCTGAAACTGTTCTACATTTTGTTCGTAACTACTTTCTTAATAATTAAGTACAAAAGTAATCAAGTAATGCAAATAACTAGTTTACCTACCTTTCAGAGTGAAGAGAAAATATGCAAAAAGACATTAAAAAACGGCAAAGAAAAACTGTAAAGTTTTGTAGGAAAACTCCAGTGGATATTTTTTAATTATTATTCTGTACCTAAAACTAAATCATTTCTACAAGTATTTGGTGTCATGTACTTGCATTGATAAAAAACGATTATTAATTTCTAACTGCCAAAATAGACAAATGCCTACGTTAATTCAGTAAAATGTTTATCTACCAGTATACAATACACAGTAAATGTATTCAAATATTGATATGAATGGAACACCTATTATAAAATAACTTTTTACAGCTTATAATATTATCTCTTAAATTTATATATTGTCTCAAATTCTATCACTAATTTATATTAGATTATATAAATGCATGTAAATGGCAAAATGATTCTATGTGCGCTTGTCTAAACATTTATTAGCTGGTACAATATTATTGAGAATACGTAGTAAAAATGGGTAAATAAAGTTATAAAAAAATCTTATTATTGTGACTAATGAGACTAATGAACATTTCTTTGGTAATAGGCTATTATAACAATAATAAGTAACATCACTTATTTGTATTATAAGTATGTAATGTGATTCATACCTTTCTCGTACGAGTATTGTAATGGTAACCACTATTTAAGTAATAGACCTAAATTAGACTAGGAATATTAATTTATTTACATTTTTTATTCAGTCGTAAAAAATAACATTTCAAATAGTGTCTTTATCGCAACTATTTAAAAGCAACTGACCGCATTTCACTACATTTATGTAACAGGCATTATGCTTTAAAAAAAATAAAACCTAACAGTATCTATTGTTGCACAAGGATCTTTTGGCGCCTTGCCAAAATTGGAACTAACGAAAAGGTATTGATTTCTTTTTCAGTACATTTTCACAAAACAATTTCTCTTCTTTTTACCAACAACGTCCTTTCATTCAAGAGCCAAAAGATCCTTGCCCACTCTGTTTTTTCAAACTGAATACCAATTGTACTTAAATTTTAATATGGCAACTACAATTCCTGAACGTCAACAATATAACATCGGCAACACTGTTCCAATTCAACTTCAGTGCTGCTAGATTACAAAAACTGAAAACCGTAAAACCGATTAGATCCGGCTATTGCGGTGCGGTCGGCGATGTCGCGGGTGTCGGGGAAGCGGCCAGCGTCACGTGGGGCGACGCACGAAGCGCGGCACGGACGCCCGCAAGCCCCTCCTGCCGACCACTAAAGGGGGCATCCTCTCATCTTCTTCTTCGTCATATTCTGCGCCCTCTGAACTGTCTTCTTCGCTCCACACTGGCTTGACCATCTGATATGAGGCTGAGAAGCCCTTAAAAACTAGAGAATCGTCTGTTCGGAATCTGATAAGGAGGGCCTCAGATGTTGAGACTATTTCAGGCGGCATCTGGAATAAGGAAGATGAGGCTAAGTAGATAAAGTAATTTTCATTACAAATCGGTACTTCTTTTTCTCCCAATAAGAACGAGGTGTGGATCTAAAAAATCCGCTGTGTGATACCTACCCTGGGTAAGCGCTTTCCTGCTTTTTTGTGAGATTAATACTCTCACTAGCTTACTGACCATTTAATTTTTTCTGTCATAAGTCTAATAATGGAAAAAAAGAAATCAATAACTTGTATTTATTACCTTAGTTCCACAGAAGGTACCATAGTTCCCTCCACTGCCGTCTAAACCTCCGAACACTTGAACATAGTCATAATGACAGTTGGCCTCAGGTTCCAGTTCGAAGGTTAGGAAGGTCAGCTTCACGAAGTGGTTCCTAGGAGCCTCAATGTTCCAGTCGCAGTTGGCTCTGGATTCGTACGCGTTGTCGCCGTACCGAGCGTGTGAGTACAGGTGCTGAACTGCTTCGGTTGCTGCTAGGTAGCCACCACAAGCTAAGTAAAAGATAAGAGATTAGAGGTTATAGATATGGAAGGCTTTCTTGACAGCATTAAAAACTGAAAGAGAGCGGTATAATAGGGCGTTAAGACTGTTATAGCTACCTCTTGTTCGATCTTAGCTTCCGATACTACGTTCCAGAATCCAAGGGTTAATACTCTATTGATTCTGGAGGTTAGACGGACGCCCTAATTGCCACATTGAAATAATAAATACATAAATTTGAAGTCTTCAATACGATGTTACAAGTGGGCGTTTGGTACTGCACAAATTTCTAGGCACATGATTGACTTATAAATTAAACTCTACTCACCAGTAGAATGGTTAGCCAGGAACCCGCTCCTTTGCACGGAGCCGTCAGACTTGAACACCACGTACATCTGGTTCTGCGACGCGACGATCGGGTGAGGCAGTCTGTTGCCGCAGAACAGACCCAGAGTCTTCTCGTCTGCTGAAGCTCCGTCGTAGATTGTAACGTAATCGTATGCACATTCCTGAGGAAGACAATGAGGTAATTTTAGCTAGTTATATTGCACTCGGCAAGTCGGCAGTGTAGGTACATAGATATTAGAATGAAAAATGTCCTATCTCATTTGCTGGACCCATTTCAAGATTATTTTACCCTACGTCGAAATTACTCTTTCTTGGACAATAGGTGAGATGGCTTTTGCGGTTTAGTGAATTATGATACATCCAAAAGATGAATAAGTTAGGATTGAAAGAAGTAAATTTATGAAATCAAAAAACCCGGCTGTGTTAAAAGTGAATTTAAAGAAAGATGGAAACAAGATGAATTATTTCTGTATCCAATCCACTTCGTACTTGTATACCTTAAGCCGTACAATCTCATGCAGTCGGAAGCAATAGGTCTTTATTGATTAAGTTTAAGAGCGGCCAACCATCATAATTCCCATACAAACGCCGTATGTGATTATGGCGATATAAAAAAATTTCCTCCAAATACACTCGAGAGCAATGAATCCGGGTCACTTAAAGAATCCTAAAAATCTCGGAAGCTAAAAATGCTAGGTTAATGCAATAAATTGTATTTAATAGACAATGTAATACTCCTTAAATGAAGGTATTAAAACTTCTTAGTTATTGTAAAGTTATATCATAAAAAAATCAAATTTGAAAAAGGGCCACTTTCGAAGATGGAACTACGAAATTACAGCATTTGGTTTTGCTTTTGTTTGTAATCTGTCATTTATGTGGGTACATAAACCATGTTGATAGTGCTCTATATTCATTATTCAAGCTGAAATTATGTCGCTTACGCCTGAAGAATGCACCAGAATACTTACAATGCTGGAAACCGGCCGGAGTCAGCGCGATACAGCCAGGACTGTCGGTGTGTCGCTGTCAACAGTACAAAGAGTTCTCCGACGTTACGAAGAAACTGGTTCTTACCTACGCAGACCAGGAACGGGCAGAACCAGGTGTACCACAGCACGAGAAGACCGATACTTGGTGAACACCATGCTTCGAAATCGCTTTCTCACAGGAACTGAACTCACAAATCAGTTTCGACGCCTCGGAGGAAGTAACCCAAGTGCATGGACAGTAAGACGTCGGCTTGCTGAATCTAACTTAAAACCCCTTAGACCTGCAAACGGCCCTAAACTGGAGCGTGGGCATCGTATTTCAAGACTAAGATATGCCCAGAGCCACGTAAATTGGAGTATTGAAGATTGGTCAAAAGTTATGTTCTCCGACGAATCAAAATTTATGCTCTACAAGCACGATGGAAGACACAGAGTGTATCGAAGACCAGGGGAAAGATTCAAGCAAGCATGCATCGAAGAAAAAGTAGCCTACGGTGGTGGGTCTGTACTTGTGTGGGCCGGAATTTCTTCTGAAAGTCGCACAGAGCTGGTGATCATAGAAAACGGCTCTTTAACTAGCGTAAGATATGTGGAAGAAATCCTCAATGATCACGTTGGTCCATTTATGGTCAATTTAGGTGAGGATGCTATATTTATGCATGACAATGCCCGACCTCATACAGGTAGGATTGTGAATGACTACCTTCAAGAGATGAACATTACTCGTATGGAGTGGCCAGCGCGCAGCCCGGATATCAACCCGATCGAGCATGCTTGGGACGAGCTAGGCAGATGCGTAAAACAACGAAACCCTCCCCCAATCACGCTTCGTGAGCTCAAAATTGCTCTCACAGAGGAATGGGAGAATATTCCCCAAAATCGTATAAGGAACTTGGTGTACAGCATGCCAAACCGCGTAAACGCAGTAATGGAAGCACGAGGAGGCAATACGAAGTATTAAAATTCAAGAAAATCGTAATAAAGTTCAAAAATTTCATGTTTCCTATTTTTGTTTTAAGGAGAGATCAGCAGTTTTTTTCTTTATGTAATTTTGTGTTAATAAAATGTATGGTGACTCATATTTTTTTTACTTTCATTTAAGGAGTATTACATTGTCTATTAAATACAATTTATTGCATTAACCTATCATTTTTAGTTTCCGAGATTTTTAACATTCTTTAAGTGACCCGGATTCATTGCTCTCGAGTGTATTTGAAGTACACAGATGTCTTGTGGTTTATACCCAGATTTAAGTTTTTTTTTTTTAGCTTTTTTCTGAAACAAATTCAGTAAAGACGTCTGAAAATTTGCTTTTTTGCGCAAGTGTTTATTACATATTTATTGGTTAAATGAACTTTGGCCGTTCTTAATGTACTCATACATTGAAAAAATAAAGAAAACATCGGAATAGAAACCTCGCAAATGGAGATTCTAAATGACAAAATTTTTTTTACAAAAACTTGTAAGGCTTTTGCAAAAACACTTATTTCCTGGGAAAAGTTTTATGAAATCTCTGAGCACCAATTTTCGTTCGATGTTATCGCGTTCTCACTCTTGCTTCTTTTTCAAATATTGCGTTAAATGAACAACAAGCTTTTCAATCATGCTCGCGTTGACGATATACGGACCGGGAAGGGCCCTCTTATGAAGATGCCTCCGACTGCATGAGATTCTACGGCTTCGGGTGTAAAAGTACGAGGTGTGGGATTGGAGACAGAAATAGGACATCTTGTTTCCATCTTTTTTTAA
This sequence comes from Dryobotodes eremita, assembly GCA_917490735.1. NCBI lineage: Eukaryota > Metazoa > Arthropoda > Insecta > Lepidoptera > Noctuidae > Dryobotodes > Dryobotodes eremita. The sequence continues at coordinate 5,027,787 of OU823248.1, forward strand.
ATTTACTTTTAACGCGGTGGGGATTATTTTGTTATTATTATTTATTTATTCTTAATTAGGTTATTTCTCTCACTGTATTAAGTAACGCTTTAGGTAACGGTCGTCAAAATTATCTTTAAAAGCAGTAAAATTCTGGGTTTGTGACTCGATTTTAAGAATTATATTGTAATAATTATTTTTCAATTTAATAAGGCCTATTATACGATTATACATATAAGAACTTTATCACAGCTTTAGTATAAGTTTTGAAAATGTAAGTGAGAATGGTTGCTAACCAACTTTAAATCGTTATAGATCCTAAACGGTAATTTAAAACTAAAAATGTTTTTCAAAGACCTATTCAACGATACTCCACTTGGTACAGTTCGTCGAATTTCATTATTTTCTTTTTCACAATATGGCATCTGGTTGTCGCTATATTGAATTTCGATTACTGTCATGTCTTTACAAGATTAAGACAAATCGATTGACGTAAGAATCATCAAAATCGGCCCACGTGTTTTGTCTCTAGAGCACCTCAAAGGAACAAACATACATATTAAACAGGATGGCAGGGACATCGACGCGCAACCACTTGCCATGGATTCAGTAAATGATTCAGGACCCCCTGCTTTTAAATTCTTAATCGGTTATTTAAAAAAAAAAATCTGTTCCATACATTTTCACCGCATCAATATTGCATTTTTCTATAAAAAGTGTTTTTTTTTTTTGATATCTGAGGGTACCTAAATTTCTAATCTGGGGGGGGGGGGGTCTAGAATCATGTGCTGAATTCATGGTTACAGTTTGGACGCCGATGTCCCTACCACCCTGTATAGGCTGATAAACATATTACCCTGCTCTGCATCGCGCAGTCGAGTAAAAAGACGGGTACTTACTGGATGTGGCTCCAATTCAAACTTCTGGAAGATGAGCTTGATTCGGTGTCCAGGTGTCGTGGAGAACTGCCAAACGCAGTCCTTTCGGGGCGGATATGTGGCAGGGTAATTGGGACTGTGGAAAACACATTGAAAAACTTAAATTAAATGTGCTTCAAAGTCCATCATCATTATCATCTTAAGATTTTCGAAGGGGCAACTGAGCCGGAGCTTAGTTTTGTATATTTCACAAAAATCTGCAATCTGAGCATATTTCATAAAAATCTATGAGATGATTCTGTAATATTCCTGAATTAACTGATGCGATCACTGATGGTGTGGTACTTTTGTTACCTGAATATGGTGCCGTGTGGCTGCGTGACGTCATGCTTGCAGCCACCCTCCTTGCAGTCGTGCGTGTTGGGGTGCAGGGTGAAGCCGCTGTAGCACGCGCACTCGTAGCCGCCGAGCGTGTTGCGACACTCGTGTTGGCAGCCGCCATTATTGTCGGCACATTCGTCCACGTCGATGTAGTATAATGCCGCGAAGCCTGAGCGATGGACCGAGCCGTCCGACGTGAACTGTGCAAATAAGTAGGATTTTTGGATATTAAAGACTCTGCCAAATATAGCACTAGACTCAATCTTATAAACCTACCTAACCTACGCGCCATGACACCATAAAGCAGTTAAGGCTCCAATTTTACCAAAGGTATTTATTGCACGACCGCTTTTCGTAGAAATTGTCAAGAATACACATTTCAGCACTGCGCCCTAATTACGCAACACACTAACTATCGTAATCTGAATCATTTTGAAGCCTATTACTAATCCATTGCTTCATATGTTCGAAAAATTTGTCTGTTAAACAACGTAAATAACGCAATTAATGTTTTTGAACTGTCAAAATGAAAGCCATCAGTGGCGAAGGTTCCATACAACTCGATTCCTACCGGCTTCCCTTTGAAAATTAGCCCAGTCTGTATTCTATAGACAAATAATATAATCAAATTAATGATAGGTACTCCGGCTTACCTCTTACAAAAATTGCCCTTTCGCTACTGAAAGCCATTCCTACTGTTAGCGTGTTACGCAATTACCGCACTGGTCAGTAACGGCTGAATAATTTAACAAGCAGAGAACAGCTGTTTAAAGTGAGCGTATTAATTAAAATGGTAAACAAACCTGAACTCTGAGCACCGATCCATCAGACGTGACAGGCGGTGGCAGTGCAGAGCCGCAGAACACGCCGTGTCTCCTCAACACGTCAGCTCCAAGCTTCGAGTGTACCGTTACGCTGTCGTACTCACACTCCTGGAAGTACATAAACTTTCCGTGGTGACTATAAGCAGCACCTTTGCGTTTGGAACGGCGATATTGTAAAAGGAGAATGTGATTATCTAATTATGGAGGTTTGAATTGAAACGACAGATGTAAACCGTCAAAGATGTGATATGAGTGAAGAAGAGAAGATTTAATGAAAAAAGAAGATTAGTGGGTATTCACTGCGACAATGAGGACTGATTTTTTTATATTGTCTACAGTTGTAAAGAAAGTATTACAAAAAGGTAGACAGGAATTCTAAATGAGATGGACCTACCACCTACTTTTATAGGAAAGTTGTTTAGTTATGGGTTTCTTACCTGCTGATACATATTGTTTCCTTCTAAGTCGAAGTGTGTAAAATTGAGCGTGATTCTGTGTTGTGGTGGGGCCACTATCTCCCAAAGACAGTTCTTTGAAGGCGGATAGAGATCAGGGAATGATGGTGATGTGATGGTCCCGTTTGGCGCGTATAGAGAGCCACCGCAAGCATCTGGTGCAAAAAAGGTATTTTTTAAATAGTTTATTCGAAATGTTTAAGGAGTTTTTTTTTATAAGTAGGTAGTACTTTTCAGGTTATCTCAAAATTTTTTGATACGTCTAATCTGGTTAACTTTTTGGGCAGCTATTTAGTTACTTTTTATTTTACAAAATGGATGGTACATAAGCCCCAATTAGTGGCCTTAACTCTAATTATTTTCATTAGGCCGAAACAAAGTCTTTACGTATGTATTTGTATTTATCCCCAAAGTTCAAATCGAGCTTATTCAAACGAGCTAAGAATAGGCCGACAGGTCGATAGGCTGTTACTCGTATATCGAAAATTACACATTTTCGATTACCTGATTTGCCTTGCCTCCGACAGCAAATAGCTGTCGGAAGATTAGGTCGTTTATTTGCTTTCATCATACAACATTTCAGGTTTTGGATTTGCGAACAGCGTTTAGAGGACTCCTTTAATGATCATAGAGTTAATATAATAGTATATAGTCCTCCAGACAGTATTTCAGCCATGGCGGCCAAACTCAACGGAAACTAGCCTTCGGTGCGGGGGATATTATAGTGCACAAGTGAGTGCGCAGACTCCGGTGTACTCTCTCTCTTCCCTCACTATAATAGTCCGATGGGATGGCAATCCGACGAGACTGGAAAGAGATCAGGCGCAGGACCAACAGCTTAACGTACTTTCCGAGGCACGGGGGTATCACACCGCCAACTTCCAAACACCGGGCTGTTACTAAGAAATTCCTAATGGAAAAACCCAATAGCACTTTGCTCGACCTGGGAATCGAACCCAGGACCCCTCGCTCAGCAGTCGCGCTTGCAACTATGAGACCAACGGGGCAGTTAGTTAATATAATAAGTAATAATTAAACATTGGTTGATGTTCGATTCGGCACGGAAGCGTATCCAATGGTTGTGATTACAGATCGACATACCCCTAGCAAATATCACCAATTTATTGGAAACACAAAGTCTACTTACTCTCACACTTTTTCCCATCAGAATGCAGCTCGTATCCAATATCACAGGCACACTCATACCCCCCGAGGGTGTTGACACAAGAGTGACTACACCCATGCTCTATGGAGGCACACTCATCGAACTCCTTCATGAAGGTCGCGGAGAACCCAGCCTTCTGCACCGTGCTGTCGGACTCGAAGATGACGAGCAGCTTGTTGGATGTAGACCTAGAATTTTGGAGGTGTTGTACTATTTTGAATTTGAGCATGAGAAGATTGGTCTGGATGAGCAGTGTTTTTGTGATTTTTTGGTAGGTAGGTACTATCCTGCCGTACCACTGCTACTCCGGAAAGTCGGGGCTTATAAAGGTGGCCAACCAGCAAAAACGGCGTTACAGTAAAGCAGTTGACTCAGAGAAATGGTTAACTGTCTTTGAACCCAAAAAGAAATTAGTCGAGCAGCAATTAAAAAATAATTGGGGAAGTAGTCTTTAGTAGTTTGAAATTTTCTACTGCTGTAAAAGGTATTCTGTTCTATAAATGTACTAACCTGATGTCAGGAGGTATCTTGTGTCCGCAGAACATGCCAATGAGTGGACTGTCCATGGAGTCACCATCTCTGACTTTAACCTTATCGTATGAACAAGTGTCATGGTTCTCCACTTCGAAAGAGTGGAATCGAAGAGCTACTTGATAATCCTGAAAGAAAGAAAACAAGTCGATAATTGGATGTTACAGGGGATTGGATAGGGTTTTTAGACGGAAATAAGAACAATGACGTAATAGGTAGCTCCCAAACCAATATGAAAAAAAAAAACTACAAAATAATTTACCTGAGGTACCGAAAGTCTCCAAATACAGAGCTTGTTCGGCTGATAGTCATCAGGATAGTTCGGGGATTCCAGGTGTCCTGTGCTGTCTACTTCTATGTCTCCACCACATACAGCTGGAAAAAGTTTTTGGATTTAACGCTAATGGTTCTCAAATTTTATTCTGTGTTCCATAGTAGTGATGATCACCCTTACTGAAATCTAATCTGCGTTATGTTTTAGCCTTTTATGTACCTACTTCGAGAAATGGCAACTCAATCTATTAGGGCCCAAATTAATAAAGTCATTAATCAGAGTCATGAAAGTTTGGTGCCAAAAGATAATTCATATGTCTGAAATTATTTAAGTAACCTAGACGAAAAATGCGCTGAAATTCTGTTTGGTCTTTTACATAACTTACCTTCGTAAAACGCCCTAAATCCTTTATGAGGTTTGGGCCTCAGTCCTGGTTGGTACACCACCGTTAGTCTTGAGCCTGTGGACCTCATCATGGGTCCTTTCCCGGAGCCACAGATCCTGCCGAGCACGGGAGCGTCTGGCATGTACCCATCCCTCACTTCAACCCATTCAGATCGGCAATCTTCTGACTTGTGGATGTCAATTTCTGTAAGAAACCATTTTGGCTGTACGTAATCTCTCTCAATGTGTAGGTAGTCAGAAGATTACTTATGGTGGTAGGAGCAATGATGAAAGTGGTGTCAGATTGGGTTAGATGCGTCCAATAGAGGTTACCAAAAATGTCTAACATTGAATGGCGATGCCAGGTTATTATTTTTAAGCAGTTGTGAGTTTCCTGCATTTAAGTGGACGTGTAATTTATCGATAGCTACATCGTTGATTGGTCTCGTGGGAACCCACGTGAACAAAATGTGACACCACACCGATAACCTAGTGTCATGTTAAAAATTTAAAACCAACAGCATGAAAAAAATCCTGTAATTTCGTAAAAGATAAAATCTTACCTACAATTTAACGGTACCTACCTACTGAAACGTTACAATTTAACATATTTTCAGTTTACAATTGACTGACTGAAAGAACCTAAAAAAGATTAACTGTTTGTAAACTCTTACACTACTTTCTCTTTTATGAAAAACGAATATTTTTCTCGAAAAATTACGATACATACCTACCTTATATTTACATGTGTGAAACCTTACATAAACATCCATGCCTACCTACCTACAAGTACTAAATGATAAATGATTTTATTTCTGTAAGTAGGTTTGTACAAACACTTTTACACGTCAATCATTTTTTTAAACTAGATGAGGTCGGCGTTTCCTATCTGACTACTCTGAGAAGAAAGGCCGAAACAAACTCAGACGTCACAGTCTCTTTTAAAGTCCAGACATAATCTTGGTCAGATCATGTGAAGACCATGTAGATTTGTGTCTGAAATGGTCTTTTGAGGAAAAACCACACAGATTGAGTGAACCTGTCCAGGCAGTGCACGCATTTGTCAGTAATCGTGCAGCTCAACTCTGAACTAAAGGAGCTCAACAATACTAAACGCTCTACTAAAGAAGTTTTATCAATCCCACGCAAACTACTAACAAAGTTTAAATGATTTTATACTTATATATATACTGTATGCTATTACGGCTGACTACATTATGGAAACTGAATTTCCGCACCAAATGAAATAACCTGATGCAAAATACAAAACGCTTTTCGTGCCAAATTCAAAACTGAAGCGGTTAAGGACACTTGCTAAACAATAGTCGGTAAATTCGACTAACTGATTCAATTAAAACTGTATTCGTAACCAATTTATTTCTATATTCCAGCTCCTAAATTAATGGCGCTTAGCAGTACAACCGCCATCGTAAACTTGGGGTGTAGTGACCAGCGGGAATTTACGATGTCCCATCCTTATCTGACCAGTATACGTTGATCCCTCTATCTCCTTCGTTAGTTAACTTTGTTCAAGTATTCGAAAGAGGTTGAGAAGCAAGAAGGTCATGTTACGTTGGAAAGTTTGTGTTGAACAGGAATCCAGGACTGGCCAGTAAACGCTGCGAATTGAAGTGGAAACTTATTGTTTCCGATGGCCCTATTCTGAGGTTGAGGTTTTCAGTTGTTTTGAGGACTTTTAACTATGATTTCAAGGAAATCGTTGAACAGTAAAACGTAATTATAATATATACATATTATTAATTCGTGATGCATGGAAGTAGTGTCATTAACGAAAGATGAAAATTAAAAACGCAAAGATTTTCTCGAAAACTGAATTTGCAATCAAGTAAAAGCAAAAAATATATTAAATGTTATTTAAAATACATATTAAATCTTTAGCTTTTCCTCTCATCTTGTAAGAAACATTTTCAGCGAATATTCGCTCATACAACCTGTAAACATATTCGACCTATTTTCAGTCGTATTTTATCGATACAAAGAACTACAAAGTTACTCATAATATGTGCGCTTAGCTTTATATTTCAGTTGATTGGTTTCCCATAAGGCTCTTTATATGCGTATGTTACAGACCGTTTGATGTTGCGATGTTTGGCGACCCCAACGAATATTAAAAGTTGCAGGATATTGGGCAGACTCTAGTTGACTTTGTTGATATCGAAATAGAACCGTAAAAGTTTTTTTTTGTGGATTAATTTAGACGCGCATTTAATTTGGAATTTGGCCTTTTGAACTTTTTTTTCGATAATGAATTAAAGATTAAAGCATAACTTAGCAACGTAAAGTGAAATTCAATTTAGTAAAAGTTTATTTTTATTGCTAAAAACATCAATCACTTTTTAATAAAAATACATTCCGAGATAAGCTTAAAAATCTAGCCAACCTTTGGCTCGAATCTAAATAAATATTTTGATGACAAATAGTTTTTTCAGGCATAAACTTTAACAGTATAATCACAAAAAGGCTACGCAAGGCTTTTTCGTCTCATTCATTTCATCCTGTAAAGTTTTAGTAAACCCGTGGAACAGCTACACTTATGGATTAATATCGGCATTTTCGGCGTAATAAGTAGAGGTTCCGTCTATGTTCATTTGGACCCTTCTGGCTGATGAAGCGAGCAATCAATCAACGTGCTAGTTCATCAGTTAATTGCTGGCCAAATAGTCGAAAAGAAGATGTGGTTATAGGTAGCTATGGCCACACGGACTATGTAACGACTGATTGTGTTAACTAAATCTTGGTTACGGATTAAACATTTTATGTGGTTTCAGCGGGGTAATTGCGTAACACACTAACAGTAGGAATAGCTTTCATTTTGACAGTTCAACAATATTCATTACGTTATTTACGTTGTTGAGCAGAATTTTTTTTTGAACATATGAAACAATGGATTATCAATAGACTTCAAAATGATTCAGATTGTGATAGTGTGTTACGCAATTAGGGTGTTGGACTACGTAATATACTTTACTGAATGTTTTTGATGGGCTATTTATTTTTAGCTATTTCCTACACAATTAGGAAAATAAACAGAATTTTCTATGTGGTCGCTGATAGAAGATTTCATGAGGTGCAAAAGTGATAGTAAAAGATTGAAACATCTTAAAAAACTTCGTTAGTACCAACATTCAATGTCCAAGAAATCCGTATTTTTTTTCAGACATCAAATGCACAATTTTAGGTAATAGGAAACTCTTTTCGGTATACTTATGGGATCAGTCAAGGCTACTGGGCACTCAAACCGCCATATAGGTGGGTCTTCCCATAGAATAAGAATGTACAGAAGTGAAACTCTCGCACCAAACGCTTTTTAAATGACATCCATGCCTCAATTCACGACAAATTGAAAAACCTATTTTGTCTTGGATGAACGCGAGTTGAGCGTGGAGCAGTACAAGGCGAGGTAAGATGTGAGGCGATAATTACAGTAGCACAAACCACACGCACAAAGAAAAATTTGTAGATGGATACTTATATTTCGCTTTCCTCTTTTGATACTTCTGTCAGTGTCCTACATCTACTCATACTGAATTTAAGCTGTAGCAATCTTCTATAAGATTTTCTTAGTCTCTACGGTTCTACGTATCTACGGACCGTTCTAACCCGTAGCCCGCTCCGTCCAATTCGAGGCACAATAAGCCCACGTATACGCACGGACGTTAAAATATCAACATAAAATATAAAATAGAATTCACCGCTCTGCTTAGCGCCGACAGTTGAAAGCCCAAAAATGTGTTTTTTCGACGCGCTGATATGCACTCTGTTAGATTCTCAACGCTCGGCTCAACACCGAGAATTGAAAATCTAGTGCGCGATATTTTTCGTCTATGCGAACGTGGGCGAAGCGAAGGAAGCCCTCATGCCGTAATCGATGTGGTACTGCTCTGGCGGGACCAAATATTTTGCTGCGTCCTGCTACACCGTCGATGCAGCTGTACGTATCCTGTCTGCATCACTCTACGATAGCTGAAGATAACGTGGAACACATCAGAACCTAGACCAAGTGGACCTTGAGAGTAGAGAAGCTGGAGTCGCACCATAACATAAACTTCAAGTCGTTTGTGGTGTGGGTTCCAACTCAGTACCTAGAAACCTTCATGAAAGAAGAGTTTTGGCCGAAAGGTGCGGCGTACCGACGTTTTCGTGTAAGGTTACGCGTCACAACACAGCGCAACACGACGCCATTCATTATAATTAAAAATATGTATGTTTAGGTTAAGGTACAATTTATCTATGGGCCTGCGTCGCCTGAAATAAATGGATTACTATTATTAATACATCTATAGGATTTAAAGTGCGAGAGAATGAGATAGAATACTTTTGGTAGGTTTCACTTCTATCGCGTGTGTTTTTCTGTATTTGTCACTTCTCCACACGTAGGTAATGGATGATGTTTTTGTGAGTCTGAGTCTGCGATAGACCTTTATTTTAAAATTATGGGATTTGGGGGCGAAGTTAGAAGGTTTTATTGACGATTATTTGATAAGTTTTGTCGTAAATTGTAATTCAGGAATTCCCCTTACATTGGGCTTTGATCTTTGACAGTCGTTACGGGTAGTCAGAAACCCGAAAGTCTGACAACCAGTCTTACCAAGTGGTGTAGTGTTACCCGGTAACTGGGTTGTGGAGGTCAGATAGGCCATGGAAAGTACCATTATTCAGCTGCATCAGGTTGGACTGGAAGCCGACCCCAACGTGATTGGAAAAAGGCTAGACTAGGCAAATGATGACACATCCGTCGCCCCCCATTCCACAGGACCCGAGTTGGCGGCGCGTAGTATTCCACGCACGCCTCTCGAAGACTTAACGGGGGGAGTTCAACACCTCACTCCCCCCTATTGGACGTGGCCCGTATACCACCAGTTCGAGGCAGCGGAAGTCACATTCGCACCCGCAGCCCCCGACGCAGGTGCACGAGGGAACACCGAGGTGGTTTTAGTCAGTAAGAGTCTGACAGACCCCTCTGCTCACCCCAGGGCGGACATCCATGAGGATTTCAAAACGACAGCAAAAAAAAAAGCCAATGATGACTAATTACAAAAAAGAAACCTATTTCCTTCGTCCGACCTTTTTTTGTAAATGTGCCATTGTAAGGTTTGTATATCTAGTCAACCCATATGTGTCTGAATAAATCTGAATCTCGGCTACCTAACTAGCGGGTGATAAAGTAGGTACGGGTAGGATACTGTTCTACATTTTTGGGATTCTTTATACTGTTGTACGTATTTGTTTGTAGGACAGTACATTTTTTATTAATCAAGTTATGAAACACTGTTCCTCCCTAGCTAATTATCTTTTTCATCTAAATTGGTGTTAAATAACATCATCTTTTAGCGACATAAGTCCACTACAGAAGTAGTTCAGGAAAATTGAAAAGTTGATTTTATTGTTGACACATTTATTGCGATTCAATACCTACCTACCTATACCTTCAGTTCAGTTATGGATAGCTATTGAAATATTCAAATCAACTGCAGGCTGCAGCAGGCTTAGCACGAGCACCGTTTTGTCGACGGAAGAGTAGACAAAATTGACGTTCCATGAAGACAGTACGACGGCAGCAAAGTAGAAAGAGTCAACTGCGCTTTATACGAAATTCACTCTTTTACGTAATTCGACTCAGAATTCTTTGTTTTGACATAGGATTTTTTTTTTAGTTTGATCTCAATTTTTACTGATATTAAGTCAGGTATATAAAGACAACTACAACAATTTTTCTCAAAGTGTCGGAGTGTCGTATTTTGAAACAAAAAAATATTACAGTAATATTAGCCTTAACCATTTCTTTGGTAATGGTGCCGATTCTCTTGTCACAAATGCCTCTAAACTAGACTAAAAATCATCAAAATTTAATGTATTCCTGCTTTTCTTTTATTTGGCTTATATCTCGAAAATGGCGTATCCTATCGCAAAAATAATTAAAATTTCGACCCCCTTTATAATCTTGAAACCCGTAAAACTCAACTTGTAGGTAATAATTTTTCACATTTTCCGGATACAAAAAGTGAAAAATTCCATTTTTTCCATTCCATTTTTATACTTTGAGGCCGTCGAGTCAAAAGTTTTCTACTGTCTTTAGCACGGCAATTATAAAATGAAATTGTCTTCACTACCTTAGACAACTGTCAGTTGTCAGTGTGATTTTGACAGTTTGGGATAGAAAACTTTCTTTTGAAATGGTCTACATAAAAAGGACCTAGACAACGAAACTTTGGTAGAAACAAAAGACAAAATGACAGATTGTAGAAGGATTTCTACGGTGCGATGTCAAAAATTGAGAAACAAAATGTCACTTTGTATTGTAATAGCTGTGTCTATTCTTCGTAGAAATAGAAAGCGTCATGCTAAGCCTGCAGGTACTTATTCTACGAAAACCAGCCCCGGTGTGTCACTAGTTAAAAAAATATTAATAAGCTCCACCACGGACATTAACGATATCAAATATGAAATCAAACAGTAGTTCAGTGGTTTATTTCAATTAGTATTCACAAAATTAATATTATTTGTCATGAATTTATTGCATCAGTTTGTATGCTGAATATTCATTCAATGAGGAGTAAACATCACCTAATTAGTTTGAAATTATGTGAATTCACTGCGACACATTATTTTAGTTGGGGCCTGTGCAATTTTTACCGATGCATACACTAGCATAGTTGGAATTCCAGGTATTGTCGGTATAACAAATCATGTGTAATTATGGCTATGCCATGTTGAAAGTTGACTAAAATAGCACTTCTTATATTATATCATGATTGACAGTTTAACTCCTTAATAGCGGAATGATAATCATTTAAAACGTTAAACCTGTAGCTGTCTGCTATATTCGTTCCCTATTCAGCGCAGTGAAGTAATGGAATAATTCGACTGTTGTCATACACTTGTATATTGTGTTCTCTCTCATTTCAGTCTTATTTCCTACGAAATTTATGGGAAGTTTTTTGCGATTTCTTACTTTTCTAGTAGGTACTCAAACCTCAGTTGGTCCAGTTTTTTTTTTTTTTGATCCGTTTACGAGACAGGATCGATTGGCATCAGAAAATTGCCCAATTGCTTTCTGACTGTAATATATTTTAATCTGTGAAAGACGACCAAAATTTTTCAAAAAATTAACGTCTGTCTCTTAAGACTGGCAAGGCTCTGCGCGCGCGTGTTTCATTTTTAATTCCTATAAGAAATATATTTAATAGGTTTAGGCAATATTAAGTTTTAGCTTTTATCAAACCAAAGTACTTGCATTCCTTTTCGTATTTAGAACATACGTACATAAAAGTAACTGTACATATTCTACAAAATCACAAAGAGTCCAGTCCCTGGAGCCAGTGGTACCTCTACAAAGATTTATAGTCGCAAGTGACGGCGTAGGCCACTTAAAATAAAAGCTGGTAATAAATTCATTAATTCACCAGAATCCATTTATATTCGTAACGGACAAACAAAATGGTAAATTTATTTGCATGTATTGGAGCTTATTCTATACGGGCAGGCACACACCCACACACATCCCACATACACCCTACACATATATTATGTGCCTACGTTGTACCCATGTGTGTGTAAAGGATCCTATTTCACGGTACTTGACAAAGGACGCTTAAAAGATCTTTTAAAGGAATATTTTTTTCTATAACGTTAATTTGGTATTTAGGACCAAATACCCGTATCAAATCCCTTAAATTTGGACGAAAGCACCGAAAAAGGTATATTTTGGTCGTTGCTCTTATACATAATGCGTTTTCCTTTGTTTGGAAGGAACTTTACAAAAACGTTTAATAAATGAGACGGAAATAAGACGGAAGATGCTTTGCTCAATGTTTATAACGGCATTCGATACAAAGTTATTTTTGTAATTAATCAAAATTTGTGATTTGTATTTGAATTTTAATGTTAGTTAGATGAGCAGTTATTGATGAGCGTGTTTGCCTGAATAAAATAGGCAAAAAAATATATTTGGATATAAATGTTAGTCTTGAGGTGTCCTAGATTGAATCTAGGAGAATTCAAGACCAAGATTTTTATCATTGGAAGATACGGACCACTTTTTCCAAAATAGGTCTTCTTAGAAGTAAAAATTCACATAACAAATGCTGAACCACGACAAAAATCTCTCTGAAGTTCCGGTTGATAACACTAAATGTTTCTCATAGTAATGTTATGTAATCATATGTGTTAGTTGTTACTCCTCTATCGCAATGGAACTCATTTATTATAAATATACCGTACCCTTTTCGATTTTTGATCAAAATATCTATCTACTATTTTTACCATAAGTAAATCAAAAATTCTCAAAGTCCACAAATGCTGACCGCAACCTAAAAATGAAAAAGAAAATGAACGACGCCATAATTCGTTATTAAGTTGTCCAAATCGTCCAGATAAGTTTCTTAAGCTAATTTATTTTAATTACACCAATTACTGAGACTATTTCTTAAGAAATGAGTGTCAAGTTGAAAGAAATATACTTTCTTGTGGTAGTAATTCTTCATTAAGTTGAAGAATTGCTTTCTAAAGGTGGATTCTGGTTCTTAGAAAATTTTCTTGAGGATGGTACCTATTGTGTAAATTAATTATTTCGGAAAGAAAGTAAAGTGTTGGAGAGCGGAGCGGAGAGCAAAAGCGGTAAGGACAGTTTGAAGTAGTGTTCAGCATAGGTTATCATTAGTTTTTAACCAACTTCAAAAAAAGGAGGAGGTTCTCAATTCGAATGTATTTTTTATTTGTATTAGCTCAGAACTTTTTTCTAGGTGAACCGATTTGGATGATTCTTTTGTTACTTGATATCTGGTGCTTCTCATGTGTTCATGTATAAATTTTGATTAAGTTCTGACCAGGAGTTTTTGACTTATCCTTAATACTGCGTATTTTTCCACTTAGTTTATATTGATGATGTTTTAATAATTTCCTATCACTGTTATTTACATATCAAGTAATGGTATAAGTACTAATTTCTGTGTGGTAGGTACCACAACTAAAAAGTGAAAAATTAAAACATTTTTACAAAAAAAAACAACTGTCTTCCAAAAAAAACGCTAAAATAGTTTTTTTGTAAAAAAAAAGATTTTGCCCTAATCACTATAGCCCTAATTACTGAACAGGAGTGTTTCGTTTTATCCCTCGCATTTTATTTACTAGCATAAGCATAAGTATAATCAGCTTATAATGTTCCCACTGCTGGGACACAGGCCTCTCTTCGAGAGGCAGTGGGCAATAATCTACCACGTGGGCCCAGTGCGGATTGGTAGATGTCACATGTCTTCGAATTTTTGGTTTTAGAACATGCCAGTTTCCTCGTGATGTTTTTTTTCACCGTTTTGAGAGCAGTGGTTATGACATGATTTACACAAAGTAAAGCGTCTGCCTAGGTTCGAACCCACGACCTACAATTCGTAATTCAAGGCTGTTACTACTGGGCCACCATTGCTCACTTTTTCTTTACTAGTTGCATATCAAATTAATAATGGTTGCACTTCGACTGCTCATTCTACATAGGTAGGACTGATGCACGTCTGAAGAAGTTGATACTATCAAAATGCATCGCATACCTAAAAGCATCTTGACACTATCAACTTCTATGACAGTATAATCCGCTATCTGCCCCGCTCCTAACCTAAGTAAATCTTTACCCTCTACAAATCTGTCTACCAGTTTCCCACAAAAAATATAACTTCCTTTGACAGGAGCTTACTAACAATATAAACTGGATTATAACCGCTTGTCCAAACACCCATTTGTCTGCTAGATACGGCTTAACGAGATACGGCCGTCAAAGTATTTCTACTAGTATGACTATGAAGGATTATTATTGTGGAGATAATTTATCGATATACAATAATGGAGACTACAATATTGAAAACAATGGCAATACTAGTGCAAAGGACTATAATTACGAGTATTTTGATTCTATAAATTTAATCGTAACATCGAAATGAAAACAATAATTATCTCAAACAAACTACATAAATCGTAATGATAGGCCTAGTACCTATCGATGGGTTTGGCTACTACTTAAAGTGACTAAACTATTGTATATGTCACCGCAAGAGCATCTACCTATTAAGATTATTACATAATCTCATTCGTAATGAACTAATTATTCCTATTTATCATAATCTTGCTAATTAAGCCTTGTGCGGCGGGATATTCTTCCAATCAATGCAACGTGTTATATCGACTGCTGATGAGATCGGCGCCATCTATTGGCTTCTTTGTGAATTAGAAACACCTAGTATTGATATAAGATTAATTATTGAATTAATTCTGATGTTCCCGTTAAAACTATAGTTAAAATTAAAAAGGAACATTTATTTAATGACTTGGTTTTTAGTCATATTAACAATTTCACATTTGACAGAGAAGGTAAGTGTTCATGATACAGCGCCCCAATGTTGTAGAAAATGGCGCCGATTATGTTTTAAAGGTCAATACTTCAATTTTATAATTAAATACGAAAACTAAATCAGTTTCAATAATAATTTACAAACTATAAAGTAACCAGATTATTTTACACTAATTAAATTCCTTGAACTACCGGAAATGTTATTAAGTATTAAAAGTAATGACGTTCCTAATTAAACTTTCATCATAAAACGCCTTCGCATTTGTGAACATTAGCATCGTTTAATTATAAAAGAATTAACTGTTATGTATTTTAGCATTGTTAGTAAGTTTTACTAAACTAACTGAGTAATAAGGTTCTGTACTTGGATAGGCAGTACATCCGCCCACTTTAGAGGGAGGCACGTATAAGATGGCGGGTTGTATCGTCATGAAAGTTGTGTAAAAAGGACTGAAATTGTAATTGTCGAACAAGAAGCCTCTGTAGCATAATGTTATGAGTGTTCATGGAGTTTCTTGCCCATTCTTCTCCACAAGGAACCTACGAATATATTCCAAACGCATCGACGAATAGCTTCACTTTCTAACTCAAACTGAAAGTCTCCCTGTGATAATTCAAAAGTGCCTGTAAATGTTTTAATTGAAATAAATGCTTTGAGTTGGAGTTAACTGTTGTGTGATTGAAAATCAACTTTACCTACAAGGGGCGTTCAATGTGTTCTCGATATGAGGGTGATTTACTAATGATGTGGGTAATTTGACTAATTAATTCATTAATGACATTATCTAAGGGTGTAAAGGTAAAATTTCTTATAGTTGTGACCATTAGTTTGCTAGTTATCCTTAGTCGACGACAAATGGAATGGCTAACGTGGCAATGTTGAAGAAAATCGAGCAACGCGCTGTTATTAAATCCCTTACCAAACAAGGAAAAAGTGGAAAAACTATTCACGAAGGGATGGTGGCTCTTTACAAAGATTCTGCTCTGCACCTTCGTTATCTACGGGTCAAAAGTGATTAAGTGAATTTAAAAGGGGCAGAGAGAGTGTTGAAGACGACACTCGCTCGGGTGAAGATGAAAATGATAGCAGAGGTAACCCCCTCTTCGTTGGTACCGTGCGCACTATTCATCAGGACCTTCTTTTTTTTTTTTTTTTTTTTGGGTGGGAAATCATCAAATGACCTCTCCCGCTCTGGGCGGAGCGGAAGGGCGTGTCAGACTCTTACTGACTAAAACCCACCCGTGTTCCTTCAGTTGCCTGTGCGCCAGGGCCACGGTAACTCTTTCGAACATCGGACCCCGTCAATGGTGCTGACATCTCTTTGAGGCGCGCGTGGAACACGACGCGCCGTCGACCCGGGCCTGGTCCTTACCGGACGGCGAGCTGCCCATTGCTCGCCGTCCGCAAGCCCGCGCCTACGGTGGCCGGGAGTCGGCAATCGACTCCCGACGCCCAGGGTGTCTCCTCCTCCTGCGGCGGCTAGGGGCGCGAGGGCGTAGAGATTGCCTCTCCCTCTCGCGCTCCGCCTCCTCCTTCGCGAGCATTACTGCTTCGCAGAAGGAGGTGACGGCTTCCCATTCCCTCTCGCTCCGTACCATGGCCTGAACCAGGGCCGGACGCGAGAGGTCGCCGCCGCCGATCGCCGCCACGAGGACACGGCGGTGCTCCGCCCAAGCCGGGCAGACCTCCACCGTATGCTCCACCGTGTCCTCCGGTCGATCCACACAATGGTAACACCCGGGCGTTTCCTCCCGCCTTATCCGAAACAGGAACCTCCCGAAACAGCCATGTCCGGTGAGGACCTGCGTCAGGCGGAAGGTGAGGACGCCGTGGCGCCTCTCAAGCCACTCCTCAAAGAGGGGTCTTACCGCCGCAATTGTGGCGTGCCCTGCGCTGGGTTGCAACAGTCGCACTCTCCATGCCGCCATGAGATCCCGCCGGAGCTCTGTCCGCTGTGCCGTGATTTCTCGCGGCAGCGGAGTTACGCCCCGGCGTTTCGCCTCCTCGCGCCACTCCCAAACGTGCGCGAGGAATCAGGACCTTGTTTACCTTTCAAAAGTCAGTGCAAGATGGGTGCCGCGAATGCCCACGGTGCCTCAAAAACAAGTGCGAATCGAGTGCTGTAGAAAGTTTTTAGAGCTCTGTGGTGAAGTTCCGTCAAGTATTTTCGATCGAATTGTTACTGGAGATGAAACGTGGGTTCATTATTATGACCCTGAAAGTAAACAGGTGTCCATGTAACGATGAAGAGCTCAAGTGCGCATTTTTCAAAGAAAGAGGAAGGTAATTTTTTACAGGGTATTGAAAAGTTAATTTCGAGATGTAATAGTAATGGGGGATAACATTGCAAGATAAAAAACACGTTTTGTTTTCATGGCGATACCGAGAATACAATGAACGCCCGTCGTATCTACCTATCAACGAATAATTACACCGGAGACTGGTCGGAGACTACTTCCGTTGGGCATCATTTCGAGAATTTATTTCAGTAGGTCTATGTGTGCAATACCTACAAAAAAATTGGATAATGCATAAATGCATGCCTATAATGTTCCCAGTGCTGGGTTCACAGGCTTCCTCTTGGTGAGAGGGTTGGTGAGGGCCGTAAACCACCGCGCGGGCCCAGTTGGTAGATGTCACATGTCTTCGAATTTTTGGTTCTAGGACATACCGGTTTCTTCACGATGTTTTCCTTCACGGTTTTGAGAGCAGTGGTGACGAAATAATTTACACAAAATAAATCGCCAGGGTTCGAACTTACGACCTACAACTCGTAAGTCGCGGCCGTTACCAATGGGCCACCACTGTTCTTAAATATTATATATGTCGGAAATGCGTTAAATCAATCGTTTGACTTTGACTAATCGGGACGCCAGCGCCACCAGCCGGCGCTCGACAGAGTGTACAACATAACGCTCGACCAGAGTTAAAGCAGAGTTGGTCGGTGGCGGTCAAGCAGTGAACACGTTTAGAAACTGTCGCGCGTTCCGTATAGTTGTGTCGTGTATCTACAGTGTGCGAATTGCTAGTGTGATTGGTTTGATCGTAAATTATAATTTGATTTGAACTACAAACAGTTTTTCTGTTGCGCAATATGCAACACTTCCCATAGTACGCCAACAGCAGTTAAAATATGGCTGATGATAACGAGTGAGACCTACTTTCTCCGTCATATATAAAAATTACATACATAAAAGTTAAACTTACATAATTATAATAAAGTAAGTACCTAATCTTGATGTTTTGTCAAGTCTTAAACACCATGCGAAGCAGGGGCGGGTCGCTAGTTAGACATAATTATGATGTATAATTTACTGTGGTATCGATCGTCGTCTAAATATTGTATAAATTAAGGAAGATTGTATGGATTTCTGTAAGGATCGTACTGACGATTGCTGTGAGTGGTTTGAGTTAGTGGGTGCTGTAACAAGTCAAACGGAAATTATGGACAGAATGTAATGGTCCATCGATTCGGTGGGAAACCGCTAAGATGTTATGCCTGGTTCTGAATATTCTCGGGAGGTTCCTGTTTATGTTGTATTTAGGTGTTTGGTTTTATGGAGTCTTAAAAATTCATGGTAAATTGGTTTCCTTGTTCATGAGTTAGAACGTAAAATAGGTATCACAAGTGCTTATGTGCTTGTTGGGTTGATAGGTGGTTTACTTCAGACGTAACTATCTATTGCGTTATCGTCAACACCTTGCTATAGTCGTCATACGTTACGAAATTTTTCTCATTTCTATACATCTTCTATAAAAATAAATAAAATTGAAGTGTCTGTTTGTAATGTCAAAATAACAAATTTTTACTAAATGCGTATGAAAGTATATACGGTACTTATAACAAAAAATCTATTTTTAAATTTTTTGTCTGTCTGACTGTTCCGCCTAATCTCCGAAACGGCTGGACCGATTTTGACGGGACTTTCACTGCCAGATAGCTGATGTTATAAGGATAAACATAGGCTAGTTGTTTGGGTAGCACGTTACCGTGGAATAATTTCCAACGTACACGCAAGCGAAGCCGCGGGCAGCAGCTAGTTAATGCAATAAACGAAGCACCAATTTTCTGACACCTAAGTAATGAAAACGGCGGAGCAAAGCAAGCGTGAAGCAGGTTACCACAAATTAACCGTATTTTGGTAGACATCTATTAAAGTAGGAACAGTTTATACTCTCATTAAAATCTCATAACATGACGATTTAAAACGTCCATTTGCGTGCATTTATAAAAATTAACGATTCGCTTACAGCCGAGGGTCGTCTCGAGTGAGCTCTCCAACAAAATTGGGCTGCCAAGGCTCTCTGCAAACACTTCAGAGCCTTCCTGGGGAGCGCTCCTTTATACGTATTGAGGAGCAAGCAGTGCTGTATGGATTTTTGGAAACAATATCGAGACAATAGGAAGATGGAGCTAAGAATAGGGATGTTCGAGTGATGTGTCAGATATCCTTTTTATAAGACCCCCTCCTTGACTATGAATGGGCGAAGTATGAATGTAACATATAAACCGTATTCAAGAAGTACTCCGAATGATGGCGGTAACTGCATCAAAAAGTTTAAAAGTGTTAAGCGTATATAAGCACAGACAAACGACTTGATTTTCTTCTCCTACTTAGAGAAGAAGGGCCATACAAGAAGTTGCCAAAAGTTGTCATCTGTAGGTAGTTATGTAAAGGTGCAATTACGAAGGCGACTGCACCCGCAAGTCGCAGCGGCAAAGTCGCCAAATTGCTACGACAGACCGCAGCGACACGACTGGTTTTTATGTAACTCTAAGGAAACGCTTCCGTAGATCGTGAAATTACCGCCGGATGCCGTTTTCATAGTGAATTCGTGTTCAAATAACATAGAATGAATGATAAATTTTATTTATTTCTGTAAATTGGTACAAAAACTAAATATTCATGTCATTCTGTATACAGGGTGGCGGGAACATCGACACGAGAACTGCAACCATGAATTTAGCACATGATTCTAGACGCCCTAGCGTAGAAACATTTCGTCGGTTATCAAAAAAATAAATCTGCAGTTTTCTAGAAAAGAGCAATACCTACGCAGGCAAAATGTATGGCAGAGCTTTAAACAAAAAAATACCGACGAAAAATTTCAACACAGTGGGGGTTCAGAATCATGTATTGAATCCATAGTAACAGGTTGTGCGTCGATGTCCCTGCCACCCTGTATATTATTTATCAAATGTCAACGTGTATAATAACAAATTAAATCAAAATTGCTAATAACAATAATCAATCATCCTGGTGTAAAGACAATGGGCAACTTTATATGGATCGTGGGCCCAGTATTGTAGCACTTTCTTACCTACTTTAAAATGAAGATCTGAATAAGCTTAACATTTTATTCTATGGCAGCATTACTCTAATGAATCAAATAAAAAAGTTACAGCGGTTCCTAAAGTCCAATAATTACCGTTACAAATAAATGCTAATATTATGGCCTAATGATGCTCGTACAAATTTTTTATACATTTTCGCTGTTTTAATGAATTGTTAACAGCATAGGTGAACTATTAGCAAGAGACAAAAAAAGGACTACTCAGGAGAACAATAATACATCCTTTATTACAACAAGAAATTTTACGCGGACGTAGTCGCGGGCAGAAAAAAGATTTTTATAAATTTATTAAGGTTTAGTTTTTGGATTTGGCTTGCAGTTTATAGTGTAGAAAAGCGTATATATTGACATCTAAACAAGCCACATATTTTCTTAGGCCTTGTTGTTGGTAAAACTTTGTTACAATGTCGCAAAGATGGCTTCCCAATACGCGGAAATACTCTAGAGGGACTTTTATAGAATCTTCTACCCTATAAATAAATCTAGAACGTAGTCTTAAAACTTTAAGAGTGCCAGTAAATTGTCTAATTGAAATAAATGCTTTCACTTTGTCTTTGAAAACTAAATTATAGTCGGAGTGCGGAAAATTGTGTCGGAGAATGTAACAGTACTAAGTAGATATAAATACTGTCTTTGGCAGACTGTGGGTCTGCATTAGTATTCTGTAGAGTTATGTCTACTTCTCGGGCGAATTAATACTTTGGTTTTGTACAAATGATTCTTCCAAAAATACTTAAAATCTCTTTTCTCTTCACTGTTTTCTTTGTGATGTTTTGCACGACACACACAACTGCTGATTTTAGAGCTGCGCCACAAGATAAATCGAATATTGGAACGAAGTTCCTTATCGCTCGTTGTAACTCTGCACACTTGGCGAATGAAAAGTAGACCGAAAAAAGTGGAACATTTTGACCGACACTTTTGTTACCTAACAAAAATCAAAATGTTACACTTCTTTCTCTAGCCAGTTTAGCCATTTTGACCGCTAAAACACTTTTTTACGTACGAAAATTGTCGTAACGGTCAAAATGGTACACTTTTTTCGATCTAGCTCATATTCGCCAAGTGTGCAAAAGCGAAACGAATTTCATTCCAATCTGGCCCTGCAGTCTCGACATGAATAGCGACAAAAATCTGTCGCTAAGTCGTATCGATGTCAAATTTCTTTAATAGATATTCAATCTTATGCTTTGGAAATAAAGTTGAAAATCTATTAAAGGAATTTGACATCGATACGACTTAGCGACAGATTTTTGTCGCTATCTAATTTCGAGACTGCAGGGCCAGGTGCCCCCCGACACCTCTAGATTGTTATTATTCGTTTATACGCCTGTACGGAACCGTACGTTACTTTACCGACTTACTCGCCGAGCATTCTGCACACACAGCATTTTGTACCTATTATTGCAAATAATATGTAAAAATATATATCAATAAATCAGTGTCTAACGAACATTCACGGCGGTCGGCTTTATTTCATCATCCCAATAGAATCGCCCCGTTATCATATCACTAAGTGTAGGGATTCCCTACAACGCCCTTCTCCACAACACGAATATCGATTTGACGGTCTAAAACTATCACAAAATTTTCTTTAAATGAACCTATGAAATGAAAATGGAATGAATAGAGTATACTCAAAAGTAAAATGTATTTGGTGCAGACGAAGCAAACACATTTAAAAGTCAAAGGTTAGAATATGCAATTTCCACTTGGAAATGAATTTAATCAATTAGAATTTAGCGAAGTACGTCTCGATGAGATGGAAAGACGATTTGCGTAAGTTGATGAGCACTTGACATTTAAAGCTGTGGGGACTGAGTCTATTACACAATATATTGGCCCACTTTATTAGATTCAAATACCACAATGTAGGTAGGTACACATCTGGTATATACCTAGCTATAGTAGGTACCGTAAATTGGGGTATATTGCATCTACCGGGGTGAAAATTTTTTTTTTTAGAAAAAAGTTCATGTTAACAATGGTATGTCAATCGATTCAATTAATTATATTTCGTCCATAATTAAGACTAATCGCTTTGCTCTTTTCACATAGGAACCTCATTGACAACAAAAACTAATCAGTGTTTACATAAAAACATACCTACTTATCGTAGAAATCTATGACGAGAACAGTATGATTCCCAAAAACCTATGCAGAAAAGTAAAATTTTCTCATATTGAAAAATGTCATTGTGTTTGTCATAGTACCTATCTCAACCCGATGTTGAGGGTTGAAGGGGATTGGGTTTGCTGTCGAGGTTGAGGTAGACCATTAGTTATATCCAAATCCATTCAAAATTTTCAACAAAATCTATGCTATAACTCACCAGTAATATTCAAGACGACTCTTTCACCATGCGTAGCCACAATCCTCCACTCACACCGTTCCGGGGTCGTGGGGGGAGCCTCACTTCCCCACCCAGGCGAGTTGAACCACCCAGAGTTGCCTAGCAAAGTCCTTCCACATTCTGTTGACAATATTAAATCATTATCTATTAAATACCGATACAAGCTAATTTAGTACGGTTAGTGTGTCTTTAAATTAGGGAGTTAATTAACTTAATCAAACCATGCGCTCTAGGAGGACATAATTATAGTGACCTTATTGGTGATGTTCTTCAGAAAGGTCAGGTGCGTAGTATTCGCAACCGGCGTGCGTGTATAACCAGCATTCTAATTACGTAACACACTATCTATCACAATCTGATTCATTTTGAAGCCTATTGCTAATCCATTGCTTGATATGTTCGAAAAAATTGTCTGCTCCACAACGTAAATAACGCAATGAATGTTGTTGAACTGTCAAAATGAAACCCATTCTTAATGTTAGTGTGTTACGTAATTACCCCACAGATGTGTGAACGTAAACGAGGCAGAACGAGGATGTAAAGATCGTAGCAAGTGGCGTTCTGTAGTTTTTACCTACCCCAATGGTAAGAAGCCGTGAGTTTATGTATGTACGTGTAAACCATCCGTTAGTTTAACGGATGGTAAGGGTTTTTGATCGCAAGAATATTGGCTGTTGAAACAACAGTTCTGTGAATTGAAGTAATTTGATTTTCTATATACATATATCAGTCAGCTTTATTGATATTATATTTTCTGGAGGCACAATTCAATTACTCTATTTCGAATAAGATAGTTTTAATTTAATTGTACGTACCTAAAGAAAGGCTGGATGGGTTTTGTATGATTATCTAAAAAGGATAGTATCTAATAAGTTTGATTATAATGAAGGGCGACAAAATCCCTGCCCACGTAAAATGCGGACAGACGAATGGGAGGTCGTAACTTCGATCGTATCCCATTGCACTACTCACATAAACCATTCCAGTCATAACTCACAAACATAGGTCACAATTTTTTTTATTTTTTTTTATTTATGTTAATAATCCCCTAGTGGGATATAAAGATGTCCGTAGTTGTGTCCGTGGCATCACAGCGGGCCCTATCAGAATACCAGCGCTGCGGTATTTATTTTTTTAAATATCGTAGCATTATGCTGAGATAGGAGCCTTTTTGGCCTCGCACAGGTTTTTTACTTGTTTATTGTTGTTTTTAAATGCTCTTTTAATGTTATGCTCAATGTTAGTTTTAAATGCTCCTTTTTTATTTTTACTCTTTGTATTTCCTGTGCGTGTCCCAAATAAAATATTTTTCTTTCTTTCTTTCTTTAATTAAGTGTTACGTTTAGCATACTGCAGTATTATATACCTGCATTTCTTTTTTGTAATATTCCTCTTTCGTTTAAAACATATGCAACCTGTTTTAAGCTTTAATTGACCAGTAATTAATTCTGTCCTTGTGTTTATTTTTTTTTAATTTACCAATTTTGCGTTTGATGTGCTAGATTTTCTTACAAGGGATGTCATTGGAGATTTCTTTAAGCCGAATGGTTAGATCATGATTTGATTAGAGATAAGCCAAAATTCCTTGAGTGAACTATAATAATAATTATGTCGATTTATTATTTATCGGTAATCAGCCGGATTATCCAGTGATTTGTAAACTAGGTACCTATTCTTTCTTATTCGTTCAAATTATCGAAAGCTCAACCTCTTTCCCTCAATATCATAGTCTATTTTTTTCGTCATAGAAACGTTCAGTGAGACGAACGCTTGTCTTCGAGTGCCTTATAGCAATAGGAATCATACCTTCAACAAAACGGTATGCAAATTTTCTCATCTTCTGTATTATTAAAAATTCTGCTTGTATCACGGTCCATAACTCCTATTATTTGTCTTAGGTATTGACCGTGTTTATCAAGCTGAATTTCGCCCTCATCCCCCAGGCTAAATGTTAAGCCTGTGAGGCGTAATAAATTAACTTCTTGACCTACAACGAGACTACACTACTAGACCTGGTGATCCTGTCTGGAGGGCACGAAGATTGGAGGATGTCCCAGGCCCTGCAGTCTCAACATTAGACAGCGACAAAAATCTAAATCGTATCGTTGTCAAATTCCTTTAATAAATTTTCAATTTTATTTCGAAAGCATAAGGTTGAAAATCTATTAAAGAAATTTGGCATCGGTTAGACTTAACGACCGATTTTTGTCGTTATATTTGTCGAGACTGCAGGCCCAGATATTTATGTTTTTATTATTCTGAACTACACTATTGCAGATATTTAGTCATAATATTTTTTATCACGCGTTAATATTGGAAGTATTTTTCTTCTTAATTTAAGACCGTACCTTGACAACGCTTTTACTTAGTGCCATCTCTCAAACAATATATTTCCTAGAGACCATTTAAAGTGCGCGTCCTTAGAATACCGATTGCAATCGAGCTCTTTAGGGTGTGTAGCTAAAACAAGACTAAAAGGTATTAACGATCTCGTGCACCTAAGTTTTTTTTTCTCGTGTAATTCCTTTTTTTACATATTTTATTTTATCAACAACCCTATCTGCAATTCTTTTGACTATGATTCTTTAAATTTTGATTGTCTTTCTTACTTTTTTATATATTTGTAATATCGGTGTATTTTATTATTTTTTATCTAAATTATACGTATTACAACTAGCGGATGTGTTCCTTTCTATCTATTACGCCACAATACGTTCTTAGTAAGGGTTAATAGAAATAGTAGTAATGATACAACCATAGTGTGCAACTCACATTACCAGAAATCTTAAAAAAAAAATACTATGTATAGAACCACAGTAAAGAAAGGTAAGTAAAATATAGTACGTGGTGCTCAGTACTTACTTGCACACTTATACAGCAGGTTAGTCTGTGCGATATCACTGGCACTCAGCCTCACTCGCTGGCCGATCTCCGGCCTCTTCTTGCCATGGACCTCCAGCGGCAAGATGGTGTCCAAGTAGGTGCCCTTGCTGAAAGTGTTCCTCGCATAGTGCATGATGGAGTCGTAGTCGTAAGTTTGACCTAGGGAGTTCACTTCTTCCTCTGTTAACTTGTTGAAGTTGTATTCTTGGCCTGTGGAAGGAATAAATGTTGGTTATGTAATTTAAATTGATCATATAAAAGCTTATTATTAGCACAGTGGAGACGACTTGTCAGCAAGCGTAGTGTGGGACGGCCCCCAGTTTGATGGACCGACGACCTTAAAAAGGTAGCTGGGACAGACTGGATACGGAAGGTGGAAAACAAGGTTTCGTGGCGCAGTTTGGGAGAGGCCTATGTTCAACAGTGAATTTTGATAGGCTGTGTTGATGATAAGCATCGTATGCCAGTGTCGGTTGATACAGCAAAATAAAAAAAACAATCCCCCCCTAATAATCAATCTTGTCAAACAATTTGGACAATATAACAGGGGACATTGGCTAATAGCATTCAGCTCCACATCTTGTTCAAATTGACAAAACCTCTTGAAATCTGAATTAAATATTGAAGTTACATCTGGCTGGTTAAGAAAAAAAGTTGGAAGAAGGACGGGCTGTTCGAACTAAAAATAATACAGTTAAGTTAAAGTAAAATTACGCTTAGATTAACCTGATGTTTGTGACATGTGACAAGACCAAACCTACTCAACATTTTAATAAACATCAAAAGAACTCGTAACTTCGTAAGTACGTAACAATAACAATGACAATCAAACATGTCTACAACTTGTAATCAAAGGAATATGACTTGAAAACTCAAAAGAACTTTAGCAAAGGATTATTATAGCTACACGAGTACAGATATTAAGTCTCTCGAATCAAATTATTTCAACGTCGAGTAAAGAGGAAATTGGATTTTTTTATGCATTTTCGCAAAACTTTCACAATGTGATTATTCAAGGTTTTCACTCAAGATACTGAAGATCGTATTTTTTTTTGTTGATGTTAACACTTTTCCTGGCCTAAACCACTTTTGGCTGCCAATTTATTACTCAATTGTTTCATTTAAAATACCTAAATACCTTTGACCAAAACTGGCCAGTCAAAATTTCCTCGGGCACCACAAATTCAAGCATTACGTTTTATTTTTCTCTTTTTTTGTGTAGGGAATTTTATCTAAACAGATACGCCAACCCCATTGTGCATTTTAACATTACATAACATTAACACTTATAAACACTCAACGTATTATATAAAACACTTAGTGACAAAGATGGAAGTCACAGATGAAAGACTGTTTTTAAACGACATAACTTTTTGGTTCTGACGTTGTTTGAGATAAAATTTATTGAATTAATCCCATGTTAAGTTTGTTTAAGTCAAATTCCCTCAAAAATTACTCTGTCTCCCAAGAGTTACGTATTAAATAAGATATTGCTCTCTTTTTCATCAGATATTTGAAAACCACAGACCTAGCTAGACGGGTGGATGACATTCAGAAGATCGCGAGTAAGACCTTCCGATCTATTCTGTAATCATTTTACCATGAAAACATATGTTAAGTGAGCTTGAAGAGAGCTGTCATTCCTCTCGAAGCTAGGGATTGACATTAATGACAGCTCACTTCACCTTAGTATTCACAGCGAAAGACAGAAAGAAAGAAAAAAAATACGTTTATTTGCGGTAAACATGACGCAGAGAAAAACACACAAATACAAAAAAATAACGAGTTGGGGTTAAATATGTGTCACATCCACGCAAAACGGCAATCGCTCAGCATAATGCTACGACCCTATGCGAGACATAGTCCCAGCGGTGGTCTTCAGCGATACTCGGCGTTGACGTGATGACGTCAGCCAATGCAGCATACGAAAATTAAAAATAACAAAAAACAAAATAAGAAATAAAATAAATACACTATATCTAGTTCTAAATGTTTATATAAACATAATATTTCTAGAGTGGTAACACTCCGGGCAACGACTCATGCGCCGCCGGCCTTTAGGCCTTTTCGGCCGGTGAGATTTTTACAGAAGAGAACTGCTGGTTGAGACTCGCACAGACCAGAGGTTCCAAGGAAGTATGGCACAAAGCAGCAGCGGTGGCAGCAGAGCAGTGGTGGCCCAGTTGTAACGGCCGCGACTTATGAGGAAGACGGTGGAACAGTGGTCACGTGCTGCCGTGCATAGCGAGGCTCAGGGAAGGCCCTTTACAGTCTCCCCAGGGATGTGCCTTACAGGCGTTGCACAGGGGAGGTTCCGGAATTGGTCTTTTAAGAGGAACCGGGACCTCCTCTATGTGCTGATGGTGACCACCGGGGTGGTATTACTGAGGTAAAAATCCCACACTCCCCGACCTCCCTCCCTGGAGGTCGGGTGCCTTTTGAATGTTTCTCCCGAAAACAAAATAAAAAGAAAGAGTTGTAGTTTCGAACCGAAACAGGTGTTTTACTTTGTATAAATTATTTTATCACTACTACTCTGAAAACGGTGAAGGAAAATATCGTGGGGATACCGGCATGTTCTAGAACCAAAATTCGAAGACATGTGACATCTACCAACCTGCGTGGTGGATTACGCCCCATTCCCTCTTACCGAGAGAAGGCCTGTGTCCCAGCAGTGGGAACATTATAGGCTGATTATGCTATGACACAAAAGGGAGGAGGGCTCTCAGCAGTGGACGAGCAAGGCAGTCAATGATGATAAATTGATAACAGTATCTATAAATAGAAAATAAAATAAAAATCATTTAATTCAGACCATTAGTCCATTTGGGTTAGTATAGAAACAACTTGTAAACTAATTTTAGTACTTAAATTATACCAGAAGATAATTATAAGTTTATTATTACACACTAAATGCACTCAGTGGCGTGTAGGCGTATCCAATTAGCAACTTCGGGCTGTCCCACCTGTCCGCTATAACCTTCAGAATGCTGTTGGGGCTGGTGCGAATCCGACGCATGATGGTAGGTACTTAGTATTAAGAAAAACTTTTATTATTTGTTACACCAAATAATAAACCAAGGGCAACCTTCCCTAGGTCCATTTTTTCAAGACGAGATCGTTTTAGAAGCAATCGTTCAACTTCGAATTTATGTTCATCAAGATTCGTAATAAGTAATAATACTAAACGATCCGATACCTTTTACATTTATAAGCCTCAATGAAATCTGTTTTCTGATGGGCAGTTTATTGCTGTGTGTATTTACTTAGAAATACTTATATTTGGAAAAAAAGAATGATAGGTTTCTTTGAGTGACGGATGCGTGGAATAATTCTATATTAGGTACTTCGTCTTCACATTAATAATTATATAATTAATGTATAAAAAATATTGTAAAACATTTTAAAACAGTAACTGTGAAGTTTCTTGCCCATTCTTCTACATACGAAACTACCTTTTGGAAGGGGCAACTACAGTCAATTCTATTTTCTTCTAAATTTTGACGTTTAAAAGTGCCATTTACTTAGGTGAATTATTATTCACATTATCTTTAGATTTAAAATGAATTGCTCATAAATATCAACTTATACCTAATAAAATAATAAAATAAAATGTGCTTATTTGAAATAAATGATTTGACTATGACTTTGAACACATTTTCATTTAAATGACTGCGCGGCCACGTATTGACGGAGCGGATAGGAAAACGGAAGCTGAAAAAATGGATGATGTGAAAACTTAAAGTTGGTACCTATTTATATGTAGCTGTGTGTTTTAATGTTGTTTTACTTCAAGATGTATTTTTACCCCGCGTTTAAAGAGTTTAAAGACATAACGCGTAGAATACCCAGTCATGCATACTTATTTATTTAAAAGAACGATTTTACGCTGGCGCACCAACACTGCTGGTACGAATGAGTTTCATTTCCTGTAACTCTCTTTGTTATCTTTATATTCTTTTCCGTCCAATCGCCTCATACGAGAAGAGAAAGCGTTTTATTTTCAACATTTTCCCGAGCCTCGCTTCCTGCCCCGCTGGACCTTCCTATTATAGCTGTTCAGACGGTTCACGTCGCGTGAAAGGTATCATAATCATAAATCTTTATTTATCTTAACATCATAATGCAGGCACTAGTTCATATAATACAGAATCTTAAATAGAGAAAGGTGTCTGAGATGGGAGGTCATGAGTTACAGATCACCCGGCTTTCTTAGATACGACATTTTAATTTACAAAACGATTAGAGTCAAGATATTATATGACCAAAGTTCAAAATTACAATTAAGTAATAAGCACAAAATTAAGAGAAGAATTGAAAAAAAATACAAATTGTTTTTTATACTCATAAAACTGAGGAAAACGGCAAAATAAATTGACTGACTGATATCTAATTTGACGGATACATAATTATTAGTTTGAAAGCAGTACTTACAGCTACTAATCATTAAAAAAAAAAAACTAATACAAGCAAGTCCAACAAAAAATTCAAAGAAATATACAATTAATGCAAGACAAAAATGAACAAAATGTGAAGCGTCTGTTACCTCCGTAAGTAACCCTTAAAATCAGCGCGTGATGCTAGTAAATTATAAATGACATTGAGTGACGATCCTCAGGTCATCACAGAATCTATTTACATAGAACGAGCTGTTGTCAATTAGCCGTAACAAAAACAATGATTCTGATAACTTGTTTGTAAGTGAGTGTACAAATAAGGAAAATGTTGATAGTAAGATACAGTCATGTGTACTGGGAGTGTTATGAATTAGTTACCTATTAGAAAAAAAAGTAATTAAATATTATGCTTCATTACCTACAGAGGTACCTATTTAATTACCAAACTGGATTCCACAAATGATGTTTTTATGTATTTTCTGTCAATTTTCACAGTAAAGTTATTTTATTTTTTTCCTATTTCGATAAGAGCACTATTTTTAGTTTCTCATTGATTTTACCACTCGGGGGAAAGAAAACCACAGAATGGCATCATGAACACAAAGAAGGGCTTACCGATCTTCGACAAAGCACATATATATGTAAAATCCATTAAAAAATAAGGAAAAGAAAATGCAGGAAATGCATTTTCACCTTAAATTGATAAATAGTTATATTTCCGTTTAGATTAAATTACCTAACCCCACTATGGTTCACCAAAGTGTCATTTCCCAGAACTACGTGAGAAAACTATTTGGTAGTAGGTACTTAAACCGAAAATATGGTGGAAGGACCTCTTGGTACAGACAGCTGAATTAATTGAGTACCTATCTCAGAAGCATTAAAATACCAAACTATAAACTAATACCAATTTGTGCATCTATTCATACATGTGTTAGTTCCAAAATCTGAATCCCTATTAAGCTTGAAGCTTTTAGACAAAATTCGCTATTGGTCATAGCTTCATAATGTTATTGGAGACTGTATGTATCCGAGTTCCCATCGTCCTAATGCCTCTAATTGAATCTTAGTGACCTCTCAAACACTCAGGATACTAGATGAGAGACCAACGTAGGAAAAGTGATAGAGATGCTAATTCCTAAGACATAACCACTTGATAGATAAAACTACGACTCGTGTTTATGCACTTACTTGTTTATACCGATGACTTACGTGTTGCGATGTCCTGAAACTCGGGACAAAAATTCCGATAAAAAATAATTGTTGTAAGGAAGTCTCTAGTTTTTTTGTCTTTGTTCTTTGAACTTTAGGTATATTAACTCTACCTATTCCGATCTCTGATAATTACACTACCTACGGTCTGTGACTTCGTCCGCGTTAAATTTCTTGTACCCCTAACCCACCTCGTCGCATGGCATCGCCTGCCCGCGCTAATAATTCATTTTCGCTTAGCGTTCTTTCTGTCTTTTTTTTTCTTTTTACTCGGCTCCTTAGGGTCGTAGTGTGATTTTAAATAGTCCATAACCTTCCTCAAGAATTGGGCTATCAAATGCAAAAAGATTTTTTCAAATCCGGCTGGCAGTTTCAGAGATAAGCACGTGCAAACAAAAAACAAACTCTTTAGCTTAATTAATATAGTATTAAAGATTTGGATAAATATAAGTATTCGGGCCAATTTAAAACATTATAGATCAGCGGAATAAGATTTTTTAAATAAACAGTGTCCTCTATTTTCACCACGATGGTACTTTTCCATTGTATGATTTATTTATTCCCATTTTCTAGTCAATCGAAGCAAGCAGTAAAATCGAAACTTTATTACTCTTTTACACCCCGTTAGGAGTTGATTTTCTCATCGCCAATCCCGCAATGTTTGCAGACTATGGTCTTTAACCAGTGCTTTCTGCCCGTTATAACATACGCCAAAACGTGGACACTGACAGTCGGGCTGGTCTACAAATTTAAGATCGCTCAGCGCGCTATGAAACGGGCTATGCCGACGCCCTCAAAAAGGTGGTTGGGACAGACTGGATGCGGAAGATGGAGGACTGGGTGTTGTGACGCAGCCTGGGAGAGGCCTATGTCTAGCAGTGGACTGCGATAGGCTGAGTTGATTGATTGATTGAGGAGTTGATTTTTAGAAAACCCTGAAAAGCGAACTATTTTATTTTTTGTTTTAAGTATTAGTACCGAGTTTCGAGTCAATCCGACAGCGCCTTTACTTACTAACTTTGACAACCCTAAACCCTTTGTGAGGTGCTGTTTAAAAAAGGCAAAACTGCAAATGTTTATTATTTACTGAGTTAAATATTGCCAAGTTTCAAGTTTATTAACCAAAGGAATAACATTTTTCATAAAAACTGTATCTCCTCATCTCCCCCCCCCCCCCACAAGGTCGGATTTTGAAAAATCGTGTGGGATTTTTACATTAACTGAAACTAAAGATTTGTAGATATTTTTGAGTTAATCAAGCCACGCAGTAAAATCCTCCCTTTAAAAATTGTATAACCCCATTGCGACTGCAGAGGACGATTTTCGAAAAACCGTGATAAACATTATTCTTTATTTTTGGTCTTAAGTATAAGTACAGAGTTTCGAGTTATTCGGACCACGCGTTAAACTTCTTCCATACAAACTTTGAGACCCCCCAATCCCCCTTTAGAGGGTAGTTTAGAAAAGTCCAAATGACAATCTTTATAATTTGCTTATATATGTATTCGTGCCAAGTTTCAAGTTTATTAACTCAAGAAATAAAAAATTTCATACAAACACAATCTCCCCTTTTCACCCCCTTGAAGGTCGAATTCTCAAAAACCCCTTCTTAGCGGATGCCTACGTCATAATAACTCTAAGTGTGCCAAATTTCAACCCAATCCGTTCAGTGGTTTGAGCTATGTGTTGATAGATCAGTCAGTCAGTGACGGTTTCCTTTAATATACCGTCAAATAGAGTGAATAGGGATGCAGGGGTGTATCGGAACGAAACTTTAAAAGGAATTTTAACATTGAAATAATATAGTTTGTTGCCAACAAGGGCACTTAATCGTTAATTATAATACAGTAAAAACACATAAGAGTTCTGTTTGGCAACAAATTATATTATACGAGTATGAATGTTAAAATCCCTTTTAAAGTTTCATCTCGATTCAACCTTGCATCCCTATTCACCCCGTACGACGGTATATAATAATATATATATCTAATATATAAAATTCTCGTGTCACAGTTTTCGTTGCCATACTCCTCCGAAACGGCTTAACCGATTTTGATGAAATTTTTTGTGCTTATCCGGTATCTATGAGAATCGGCCAACATCTATTTTTTTTTTTTTTTTTTTTGGTAGGTAGGGTAGGGAGTTAGGGAGGTAGGTAGGTAGGTAGGGTAGGTAGGTAGGTAGGGTAGGTAGGTAGGTAGGGTAGGTAGGTAGGTAGGTAGAGTAGGTAGGTAGGGTAGGTAGGTAGGGTAGGTAGGGTAGGTAGGTAGGTAGGGTAGGTAGGTAGGGTAGGTAGGTAGGTAGGTAGGTAGGGTAGGTAGGTAGGGTAGGTAGGTAGGGTAGGTAGATAGGTAGGGTAGGTAGGTAGGTAGGGTAGGTAGGTAGGGTAGGTAGGGTACGCCGTAGATAAGTACCGCAACCCGTGCGAAGCCGGGGCGGGCAGCTAGTATCTAATATATAAAATTCTCGTGTCACAGTTTTCGTTGCCATACTCCTCCGAAACGGCTTAACTGATTTTGATGAAATTTTTTGTGCTTATCCGGTATCTATGAGAATCGGCCAACATCTATTTTTTTTTTTTTTTTTTTTTTTTGGTAGGTAGGGTAGGGAGTTAGGGAGGTAGGTAGGTAGGTAGGGTAGGTAGGTAGGTAGGGTAGGTAGGTAGGTAGGGTAGGTAGGTAGGTAGGTAGAGTAGGTAGGTAGAGTAGGTAGGTAGGGTAGGTAGGGTAGGTAGGTAGGTAGGGTAGGTAGGTAGGGTAGGTAGGTAGGTAGGGTAGGTAGGTAGGGTAGGTAGGTAGGGTAGGTAGGTAGGGTAGGTAGGTAGGGTAGGTAGGTAGGTAGGGTAGGTAGGTAGGGTAGGTAGGTAGGGTAGGTAGGTAGGGTAGGTAGGTAGGGTAGGTAGGTAGGGTAGGTAGGTAGGGTAGGTAGGTAGGGTAGGTAGGTAGGGTAGGTAGGTAGGGTAGGTAGGGTAGGTAGGTAGGGTAGGTAGGTAGGGTAGGTAGGTAGGTAGGGTAGGTAGGTAGGGTAGGTAGGTAGGGTAGGTAGGTAGGGTAGGTAGGTAGGGTAGGTAGGGTACGCCGTAGATAAGTACCACAACCCGTGCGAAGCCGGGGCGGGCAGCTAGTGTATATATATATATATATATATATATATATTTAGAAGATAAGGTAGGGTATGTGTTTGACAGGCCAATTAACATGTCAAATTAAAGGGCCTATCAAATACTATGCTCTACTATACACACAGACATTGTCATTACAGACATTCATTGAGGGTATGTGACACTAGCAAAATTGTGGTGACTCTGTCATAAAAGCTACTAATCAAAAGTTGAAGTTAACATTATGTCAAACACTAACACACAAAGTAAATTCAGGATTACAGAAGCTTTTGCCCCATTCCTAAATTCAATAATGATATGTTTTTCTAACTTGGTAGGCACTTGGTAAGATTATGCTCAACTAGCCGATACTCTAATCACCAAACGTTGCCATGAGAACAAAAAATTTCGGCAAACATTGTTAGAGAATTCTATTCAAGTAGTTATCGAATAGCACGTCAGCGATTTACTTAACTATTTGAGCAGCCTTTAACAACAACCATCTCATTTAAAATTAGACTCTACTTCTTGAACTTTATAGTGCAATTTAGTAAAACTTTAAGATGTTTGCCTGCTAAATTAAATCTAAACTATACGTAGTTGTTTTAAAGTTCAATTTTGATTGTAACAAGTTATTAAGTTTGGCTGAGATTTTGGCACGCTCACTTGGTATTTTAGTTGTCTACACTTTAGTTTTCTGTTGGTATAAGGACCTAATTTATCAGGCGCTAACGTTTCTTTATGATATGAAGACTTCTATTATTTAAGAAGTTGGGATATTCATAGTCAATGACTCAACTCATCATAGTTTAAGTATTAAAGGCATTCGAGTGGAATTAGCACCCTGTTATAGTTTTGTATCTACAGTCTTAGATCGACAAAAGCGAGGTAATTATGCGTGCTAAAAAGTTTGGAATAATAAAAGTGAGACTCTTTCGACATTTTCCCTAGTCTTGGTATCGAGAAAATAGTTTTGTCGTACACCATTTCTCTCATCATTCTCTTTACTTGTGAAAGTCATTCTACAGGTTACCATAATTCATTTCCTTCTAGTTCAAGAGCAAACAGCGCTCAAACGTGAATAATAACTGGACTCTACTCACATCCATTTAATTGCACTTAGGACCTCTTCAGGGGTTATCTTCTCAAGTCCCAGTATAAATACCTATCTCACAATAATGTTAGTACAAAGACAATAGTAATATTTAGGAACAATTATAATAGAAATAGACTATACAATGTATGTGGAGACAACAATACGACATTAAAGATTTATGGGCACGGTTAAAGATATGGTATTTAAGTGCCAAACAGGTGCTTAAGAGCTATATATAATTTGCAGATAACGGAAAGCTGCAAACCGTTTCTTTTTAATACGTAAATATTAACTATGCCGTTGTTGTACATCTATGGAACGTCTATGTTCGTCAAAAATAATTTACATACACTTGCTCGAGTACTAGTCAGCGCCGTTGTGATCGGTTACAAATAGTCGGATCTAGTACTGCACTATACAAAAACAGTATTTTTGTAATGGCTCCGAAGGTCTTTAATAAATTACCAAAATGTATAAGGAGTGAAGATAGTGTCCGCAAATTCAATAGTAAATTTTATTTATTTCTAATAGATAAGAAGTATTACTCTATCGAACAATTTTTAAATGATAAAATGTGACATTATCAGCCCTGTAACGTAATTTACCATTGACATGCATATAAAAAATAAATTATAATTGATTCATGATTTATTAATAATAAGTACAAGTAATTGACATTATTTACAATATGATGAAATATGACACCACTAGCCCTTTAATATAATTTACCATTGACTTGCATGTAAAAATAAATTATAATTGATTAAATATTTATTAATAATACATTTAATTGACATTATTTACTCGAACGTGACTTTGAATTGTATAGATTCAGACTTATTACTGAAAAAAAAAACTAATATATCACCAATTTTATTGGTAGGACTGTATAGAGCATGACTAAAATGTATACATAAGACCTTTATTGTGTTCTCGAATAAAGATTGATTGATTGATTAAATAAAAATACTGGCAATATTAGCTAAAGAGTATTTTGTAACTATGAAGTTTAAATTAATGTCGTATCATCGTCCCCACATTATATTGTACTGACTAAGCGCCGAATAGAACCCGGGACACTTAAAAAAGATATTAAGCTAGTAACAGTAACACATTACCTATTAATTGGAACACCGGGAGTTCTTACCATACCTATAACCCTGCATATTTGCGAAGTAGGGCACATAGTTTAGATTAATGTAATTGTGTAATGACTATAACCCCCGGTCGGGTTATACCGTGATAGTCCAGTTGATAACGCGATTACCGCGCCATTTCGAATTGTGAAATTGGACAAACGACCTATATTAAACGGTCTTAATACTTTAAACGACTATGGACCTTATTTTCTAATTGTCACTGATTATGTTTGTATAAAACGGAAAGAAGGAGGTGGATAATGGGTACAAGTGGTATTTTATATTTGTTTTGCCTTTTCGAAGTTAATCCTAAATAATCGCAAAATTCATTCAGCCGAGCAAAATTAATTTCAGCCGTTTTGGTAGAATATTTTCATGCATTTTGTACTGACTGGAACGGGACTCGAACCCACGTTTACTGGCGTACCTACCATGTCATTGCTCCACTGAGCTACAAAGAATATCTATATTATGTATTTTTCTGAAAGTTATTAACGTTAAATTATTACTATAAAAAAAATACTCTACCCAAGTTTCCAAGTCACCACGATACCACGCCGTCAAATTGGGACATTCAGAACAAAACTTTTCTCTCCATACATTGACCTCATTACCTTAAGAAATAAATCAATCCTCAGCACTCAACAGATAGTATAATAAACAGGAAGAAGGATCATGTTTTGATTCCGGAGCGACTGATTATGTGTCAGATGTGCGATGACGTGTCGAGCTCATTGTGGGACATGTGTCAGTGTCATGAGGGGCTGTCACACCGTAGCGTCACCGTGTTAGAAATAAAGGATGGAATTAATGTCATGCTGATTGTTTTGGTTTTATGTTAGGTGTGAGCGGAAGTCTTGGCTAAAAAAAACTCAAACTCAAACTCAAAGCATTTATTTCAATTAAACCATTTACAGGCACTTTTGAATTTTCAAAGAGTCGGTCAGTTAGTCAGAAAGTTGAAGCTAGTGGCCCATTCCAAAACGTAGATCTCTACGGAGAAGAACGGGCAAGAAACTCCAAGGACACTCTTTTTAAATCAAGATATTACAAAATCCGGGGTACATTATTCTTGTCGCTTCTATATGCGAAAACAAAGAAAAAAAAAATTAAAATTAAAAATATAAGATTAATAATAAAAATAAGCCGTGGCAGTTAAGAGATGACCAGTCTCAACTGACGGCGCCCGTTCACGAACATGACGCGTGGATCAGCACCACCCAGCTCAACCATTTTGTAGGGAACCGAATGATCCAACACACGCGCCACCAACAGTGAGACATTTAAGTGAGCATGAAAATGTATAGTGTTTGGCGGCAAGTTAATGATGTTAGGTCTTTTTTCCGGAATGTACTTGAAACAGGTAGAAGTAACTCACATAGCTTGTAGGGTTAACAAACCATATCAGTCCACCTGATGCTGGGGATTGACTCTGTTGACATCTCATTCCTCGTTCACTTACGTCTTCACGGTAAGATTTTATGGAATAAATTGGCTAAAGGCGCAGTGAGCAGGCTAGATTGACGAAGTAACATAAGCAGCCGGTACAGACAAGTAAGTAAGGAATGTGGACTGCTGTGTTACCCAAATAATTTTGTCTAGGTATTTCCAGCAGAACTCAAAACTACAAAATCTCGTCTGTCGATTTCTGTGCAACATTAACGTCAGCGTTAAATTGCGTTACTCTAGTCTGGAAACTTATCTATTTCAGTTATATTGCAGGCTTGAATCTATAATTTGGCGCTCGGTCCACTCGAACAGGTACAATTCCTGAATGCCTGCGATTCTATCGGTTGCTTTAGCCCCAATTTGCTGCAGAAAATGGAGCACTACAGCATAGCTATACTGTTCAGCAAAATAATGTATGTTTAAGTTTATTTGAAGTAATAAAGTTTCTTCTTTCACAAAACAGTCTCGATTTTTCATCAATCCAATTTGGAATGACAGACAGACAATAATTTTAGAAAAAATATTTCGCTTTAAAAATATCTGTAGATATACATTTTCATTGACAGTCATTTATCTTTTTTTTAGACGTCAATAACTTCTTTCATAAACTTATTTCGACATCAATGTCACTTTGAGAAAAACTGCTGATGGTTTGGTATACGAGATTAACGTTTTTACGACCCAATACTTGGAAAACTGTTTATGAAAATCCAATCATTGCTTCGGCAGTACATATACTAAAATTGGAACGATACAGAGAAGATTAGCATGGCCCCTGCGCAAGGATGACACGCAAAATCGTGAAGCGTTCCACATTTTTTTTTTTTCGAGCGCGATAGGGAGAGGCAATCTCTGCGCCCTCGCGCCCCTAGCCGCCGCAGGAGGAGGAGACACCCTGGGCGTCGGGAGTCGATTGCCGACTCCCGGCCACCGTAGGCGCGGGCTTGCGGACGGCGAGCAATGGGCAGCTCGCCGTCCGGTAAGGACCAAGCCCGGGTCGACGGCGCGTCGTGTTCCACGCGCGCCTCAAAGAGATGTCAGCAAAATAGACGGGGTCCGATAGGACCGATGCCTGCCGGGGCTGCGGATTGTTCGAAAGAGTTACCGTGGCATTGGCGCACAGGCAACTGAAGGAACACGGGTGGGATTTAGTCAGTAAGAGTCTGACACGCCCTTCCGCTCCGCCCAGAGCGGGAGACGTCATTTGATGATTTCCCATCCAAAAAAAAAAAAAAAATCATATGAATTTATTTTTTCTGTTAACGTGATAAAACAAGATACAAAATATAATATATATAGATAATACATAAAATGTAATTTGATTTGGAGTTTGTGCAGTCTTTTAAGTGAAAATCTTTTAAAGTTTGCGTTGGTAATCAATGGGCTTCACTTGTAAACAAAATAAGCCTGAGGTTTCAAAAACGTGCGCGTGCATAAATTGAATATGATATTTATAACTTAAAAAACAAAATTATGTTAAACTTCATTACGAAACAGCTAAGTATTTAATTATTATACCTATTCTGTTATATTAAACTAGTGAAAAATAATTCGCTAGATTTTTTACGCAACTAGATAACAAATTTTATTTCTTGACCTTTGAAATCAAGAAAAATCACTTTTTTCAACTTGATGAGATCCATCGTCAGTTTCCCATAGAAGGATGAAAAGTTATAGTATTTTTCAGAAACGATCAATTGTAATTGTCAATTTTTACGTGATAAAAACACACTGATGCGCAAAATGATCATCTACAAAATGAAATTAAAACGATTGACAATAAAAACACAAAACATTGACAAATACAATTGATCGCTTTTTTCGATCGATTGAAAAGTCGCTTGAATGATTGTAGCAGTAAATAGTTTTTTTTTCGGTAGCGGTGTAACAGCCACCCCTCGTAAAGATTCGCGGAAAGATGTTCTCAATGTATTCGGGTCAAGTATGCGTACACTGCTTAGTCTGCGTACTTTAAGTGCGTATTGTAAGTACATGCATATAGTTCAGGGCTACGCACTCGTAAAGTGCTTAAGAGCTCATACCGGATTATAATCAGAAACGTGGATGTTATTGAAAGGGAGTCGTTAATAATAAGTTCAGTTTTGTGTGACAGAATATTTGGGTCTGTTTTTACGTCTCATTCTTTTGGAAGTACTTTGTGTCTTCAATCTTTTGTCACAGTAACAAAAGAACTCATTTGCGCCCTCCAGTGTGTATTATGTTATAGTACGTTTCTTATTTTTAACCAAGTTCAAAAAAAGGAGGAGGTTCTCAATTCGATTTATTTTTATATAGTACTTATATACTTATATATATAGTACTTTTTTCTAGGTGAATCGATTTTGATGATTCTTTTTTATTTGAAAGCTGGTGCTTCTCATGTACAAATTTTATCAAGACCTAACTAGAAGTTTTTGAAGCTTATATAAGTAGATGATGTTTTAATAACTTCTTGTCACTGTTATTTACATATCAAGTATACGAATTTGTGTGGGGTAGATACCACAACAAAAAAGTGAAAAATAAAAACTTTTTATGGTGAAAGGTTGTGCTAAATACAGACTGAATTCAATCTTTAGCAAATCTATTGCCTGGAAGTGAGCATTTTAGTTCAAGCCGTCATTGCAGCTTTCTATATTATATATCCAGTTACTGTAATTATGAATCCCAACTGTTTCCGTTTAGAAACAGATGTACTTAACTTATTGCCATTTTCTGGCCATGTATTCTAGATAAAACATAACTAGTTTAAGACCGTCAAAACAGAGGAAACGGTGACGTAAGAGTTACATGGCTACAGATTTATTCTTTTGGATTTAAGTGATTTTCTGTTCTTGATTTAGGCCTTTAATAAAACTGATTCTAAATATGAATAGTTGTAATAATAGTCTTTATTTTTTTTCCCGGCGCCATCTAGTTTTTAAAATATTGACCAAAAATTTACGTGTAAGATCTACTTTACTGAAATTAATATCATTTCATTTCTTTACATTATGTGTTTGTGTTTTTAATGACAGAAAGAATCCAGTGCGCAAGTAATGAAAATAAAAAAACACGTAACCTGTCCCGCAGTTATACAATCCGTAGGTAAGCGGTGACAATGGAGGTCAACCACAGTTAGACAAGCAACCGTGACATTGCCCCGTGTGTCACGACCCTGTTTTGGTCTGATACCCTCGTGAACCTGACCATTTGAGCTGCAGGCTATCATTTCAAAATTTTTGTTGAAAAAAATCAAGTCATTTATTCAAACTAGGCTGAAAATAAGCACTTTTTGAACGTCATAATTACATAAGACAGTCCCCCAAAACGCCCGCCATTCAATATTTCCTAGTGTTTCGCACAGTATCACCTGAAAAAAAAAATCCCTAGGACATGCAAGAACTTCGTGTCCCTCCCATAATAATTCGCCTTCTGTTATACCGTAAAGTATAAAAAAAGATGACTATTGATTGAAAAAAGGTTATAAATTCTATCAATCTGGAATTATAATGTAGGAGGATTAGCAATGGCATTGTGTGATACAAAACTACAGAGAACGACCAAGTATCAGTATTTCTAACATTGTGGGGCTTATGAAAGCGTATTTTTCGCCGGTTCATTGCAGTTACTTGAAAGACCACAGTCTAAGTTTGGTAGACCAACTACCAAACGTGATTCAATGCTTCCAAATCGAAGAATCATGCTCGTTACCAAACGTGCGCTATTGGATTTTTAACTTTCGTCGCTTAGTTGAGGGTCGCTCAGTGCGAAACACAGGTAGGTA
Organism: Dryobotodes eremita; assembly: GCA_917490735.1. Lineage (NCBI taxonomy): Eukaryota > Metazoa > Arthropoda > Insecta > Lepidoptera > Noctuidae > Dryobotodes > Dryobotodes eremita. The sequence goes on from OU823248.1 coordinate 5,069,763, forward strand.
TTCAGCTGCATTCGGTTAAACTGGAAGCTGACCCCAACATAGTTGAGAAAAGGCTTGGCTAGGATAATGATGATGTCACTGAGCCGAGCGTTGAAAATCCAACAGCGTACTTTTATTCAGGCATTTATTTAGGTGTCACCTAGTGTTAGTGAAAACAGACATAAGTATTAAACCTATTGTAAAACTTACCAAGCATAATATTGTCCCTGATGATCTGCACGTGCCGGTCTCTGTCAGGCCTGGTGTGCTCGTGCCAGAAGCCGACAACGTGCCCCAGTTCGTGGACCACGATGCCGAACTTGTCGCAATTCTTCCCGATGGAGATGGCTTGAGCACCACTGCCGCGCTTGCCGACAAAGGAGCAGCAACTATGGAACAGAAAGTAGGTTATTTGATGACTGAATCTTACCGATAGTGTGTCTATTTGGTCCTAATATAATGGAAGCTACCAGTTGGAAAAAAGATCTAAAATGAAGCAATCAAGATGCGCTCGGCTGGATTCTGCTGTAGATTAATTAGGAATCTACGAGAGACTAGAGCACAAATTAAATTATACTCAAATGCACAAGTGTAGAGAAGAGCATTTATTTTCCATTAGGTATAAGAATACAGTCTTATGTGTGTGTGCATAAAATTGTGTGAAAATGTTAGTGTATATTATGGGAGTATGTTGCAGATTTTTAGTTGTGAACCTCATCCATTTTAAAGATGCTAATAGATATAAACAAATCCTGCATACATAGTTCAGATGTAGTACTAATATTTGATTACTTAGAAGATACACCTCATAGCTATTCACTAGGTCTGACATCATAGTAACTACATATGATGCCATGTGCAATTTTATCAAGTAAATAAATCCTGCTTGTATCCTGAATCGTAATACGGATTATATTATGAGGTGGTGACAACACAGGATCTGCGATCATCACCAGTCATGACTAGAAAAATAATACGATGGTCACTAAACAAAATAAATGAACCAATGTTACTGTTCCCTGGTAGTGAGAGGTGCATCATTTACGCCTATTGGCGGCCAATCTCCGTAACTGTTTCTTTAAATTGCTGTTATTGGAAAATCCTATGTACTCTGTTTCTGGCAAATAAATAACATAGGCTTTGAGTTTGAATTCTATGAAAAGTTAAAGGACTTGAGAACGTGTTTGTGTAGCATTAGATAAATTCGAAACATATCAAGATTGTCTCTTGGTACTACAAACCTCTTAATTCATTTCCTGCCTGCGACGTTTTTCTCATTATATAATCTAAACTAATATTATAGAGAGAAAAGATTTGATTTTTTGTATGTTTGTTTGTAACGCTTTCACTCTAAAACGACTGAACAGATTTGGATGAAATTTGGCACATGGGTAGATCATGACCTGGATTAGGACATAGGATACGTTTTATCCTGATATTCCCATGGGATCGAGACTTATGCGGGTGAAACCACCGGGCGCAGCTAGTTAATTAATATAATTCATCAAAGCACTTACCCACAAGGCCGCTCAGTAAAAACAATATAATCTTTATGCAGATCGGCGTCCCTCTCCACAAATTTAACGCAAGTGAAATTTTCCCAATGCCGCATGGCCTGCTTGAACAAGGACTTATGGGCCCCACTGAAGTTACCGTCAATCTCATAGGGAATCACGCCGTTCTCCCAGATTCGTTCCTTCCTGTTCGTCGCTGCTCGTATTGAGCGGTGACGCTTTTTTGCCTGTAAAAGGATGTGAGATAAAGTAATGACATATTGACGGGTTCCGTGGAAGTATTTTATCACACAATGTTTATGGATGAAGATTTAGTCAATGTTATCTATAGTTCTGGGGCTCCTCGAGCTTTAATTATTATGAAGCAGCATAGAGCTACATTCTAGGTTGCATAATGTCGTCCGCGTCCCTAGCAGAAGATGAAATCTTGGCCAAATACGAGACTTACGTCTCCATTACGTATAAATGTCTATCAACAGAGAGATAAAAGCCCATTAAGTCTATTTGCTTTCAAACATCTGCGTCAATTTGAGTATCTTTTGAGGAGGTAACTAACTACAAATAGTTTAATTAAATATCTATAAATAAATCCTAACTAACGACGTGGGATGATCTAAATACTGCTTGGTAAATAAGATTGAAAATATATTAATAGACATTCCCCTCCATTATAACCTTATTAGAATTTCGTAGTTCAATATAACATTCAAAGATGATTTAATTTTTTCGTTGCTCCTGAAATATTACTTTATTCAAAGCATTATCTCCTATAACCAAATCATTATCTTTCATCAAATTATGGTCTGATCCATCAAATACAATGCAATCAGCTAAATTTCGTTCAAAATCACTCATTTAGGTAATTCTATAATCCGTTATTATGCAGATTGCTTCAATGAGAATGCCTTTATGCTAGGGCTTCAATTACCGGATTACCATAATGGACGGTACCTAATTGATTTAATCGCTGACGACGCGGTAATAGAATCCGAATTGGAATATCTTTGTCATCTACATGCAGTTTAATTATATTGGGGAGCTAAATGATAGCGTGGGGAGTTACGTCTTCTGTGATTCGAGGTTGGGTTTCGAAATTGAGGAAATGATTGATTTAATTCTTTATTTTTAAAGGACTCTTATAATGTTATATCTTGAGCTGCGGAATAATGTGCTAACGACTTCAGTGTCATTGAGGAATTCAGGACAACAAGCTTTAAAATAAAGCCTTTGATACGTGTTAAGTAGATTCTATGACAATTACTACAAAGTAATAACACATTTCAAATTATAATTTTTTTACTTTGAAATTGATAACCTGTACGCAATGTTGTCCTTTTTATATCTCAATACTTTTTAAGACCAACAAAATTCATAATTTTGTATATTTTTACATTTTTTAAAGTTTGTGGTAGGATTTTATTTCATTTAAGGCCTTTTTAAAACTGAATACTAAACTTAGGTGATATCTTACCTCAGTATTGTTAAAAAAACTAGTTTCAGCGGCTTCTAAGTCTTCCATATCGTCACGAAAAAACCAGTTATCAAAATTTTGTGGTTGTGTCTTATTTAAGTTTTTTGGTGGTGGTTTCGCTTCAAATCTCTCTTCAAACTCATGTACAGGTATTTCAAACTTCTTCTCCGTTCTATGTTCCCCACTGTTGTGCTTCTTGTGATGACGAAAAAACTTTTTTCGAACAAATTGGGAGACTGTTTTGTTCTCTGCTGTAATCAGGGTGTTCTGGTTTACTCTCTCGCCCGAGTGAATGTTTCGAAGGCTAAAAAGAAGGTGTTCATTATTATTTTCATTCAGCGTAGGTAAATATCACTTGTTTTATTATTATTCTTTCGCCATTATTATTTTAATACCGAAAAGAAACCACAAGCTCATTAACCATTAGAAAAAGGCAAAGAGATGAGCCAAGCACTTCGTAAGGCTAGTCAAGCCTTGTATAAATAAAGTTGATGAATGGAGGTATTAAAGCTATGTAGATTGCAAGTCTAAATGCACTGCCTATCTAAGTGCCTCATCTGTATTTTAAGAAACCCTAAAAATATTGAAATAAGGACATCTCGTTTGAAACCAATTGCTCATATATAATTACACTAGCTTCTGCTCGCGATTGCGTCCGCGTGAAATTTCTTGTCCCCCTGACCCACCCCGTCGCATCGCATCGCCTGCCCGCGCTATCACTTCGTTTCCGCCTAGCGTTATGTTTGAGTTTTATTTTCTTTTTGCTCGGCTCCTAAGGGTAATAGCGTCATGTTAAATAGCCTGTAGCCTTCCTCAAAAATTGGGCTATCCAATGCTAAATTATTTTTTCAAATCTAATTTGTAGTTCCAGAGATTAGCGCGTCCAAACAGACAAACAAACTCGTCCGCCTCATTATGTCGTTTATTTATTTTTATTCTTATTTATATACATTTTTAAATATTTTTATAAAAACATTGAAAAAGCATTTAAAAATATAAAAAATAGTGGACCGCCGGTATCGGGAGCAGGGTCCAAGCTACTGGTGGTTAGGGCTCCATAGACAAGAATCTCCTCACGATGCGATCAGTATCGAGGAGTACTGTCTTCTGAATCAGGCTTTTGATCCAACCGCCTAACGAGAGCCTCGAGAGATGCTGATCGAGGCTTTCGGCCATCAGACCATTGGCCGATACGATAATCGGCACAATGACAGCCAAGCACACATTCCACATGTCGACAACCTCGTGTGCTAAGTCGAAATATTTAATTTGTTTCTCTTTCTCAACTTTCACGAGGTTCTCGTTATGCGGAATGTTAATAATGACAATCGTTGTGCGGCGCGCTAATCGATCTATGACCACTATATCAGCCTTATTATTATTATTATATTAATATAGATAGATTTACGTTATTGACAGGAAACACAACTATTTTAATAGAAATCATGATAGATTCATTATAGGCCGTTCTATTCTTTAAGTAAAAACTAACTCGATCCACAAGCATCCAAAGTAAAACTTTACAGACGCAAATCCGCAGAAAACGCTTAACAAGAAGAACTTAAAATACGAGCATAAACTCTAGATTCAGAATTCATAGTAAAGGAAGAAGTCGCAGTCGCAATTACGGTACGAGGCTTATTCACAGGATTCAATAGAGCCGATCCTTTGCTCGACAGCGAAGGAAAAAGTGCGCAGTGAACAGACACTAATGAGTCTTTATTACAACACCAGTATTGGCTCGAGAATAATGTTAGAGATGAAAAAAGTTGGCTGGAAAGTTTGAAGGATTTGGATTGTAAAGAGGTTTTAATAAGACCTGTGCTAGCTTAAATGTCTACTACCGATGAGGATTCTCGAAATCAAGACGATTATAGCGACTTACAGTCCCACAAATCTACCGATAGTCTGCTGTTGGTAAATAAAAATTGATAGACACTTTTCATAGGGGGTTGAAACACTTGGACCTTGGGGTCCAGGTGCCCACTTAGTTTTTCGAGACATCGCCAAGCGGTTGGTCGACTCTTCACGTGACCAGAGGGCTGGCCTATTTTTTTGCCAAAGAATCAGCAGTGTCATACAACGTGGCAATGCTGCCAGCCTTTTGGACACTTTTCTTATTGACAGCGATGCGGACGAATTTTTTGATGCCCTTTGAATCTTTCCCTTCACTTTTTTATATGTTTGCGCATATTATTTTATTTTAAAACTGTTAGCTTTTAAATTAAGTAAATATGATATTAGAAATTAAAATGATTTCATTTATCATAGTGATTTCAATGACGACGAGTCGGATTTGTGGCAATATAAAAATCTTCTGTGGCATAAAAATTTTGAACGTAGAAAACAAAGAGGTAAATATTGTTGTCATCCAAGCGTTTTATTGTGAGAAATTGGATAATGATAATAAATTGTTTGACATCGAGAACAAGGAAAAATAGATCAAATCGAATTGTATCATGATTCGATTGATTTAGAGACCGAAGTCTTTACATTTATGGAGTCTATTTCGGTTAAATAATCTGTTTGATAATAATGCGATGGAACTTTTCAAATTAAAGTAAAATCCTACAAGGAAACCGATACGCTCTTGTTACCGCATCAGAAATTAAATGAAAAAAAGTAGAAATACATACAAGAATAGGTAAGAAGGAACTTTTTAAGCAAAATGTTCGGGTTTAATTTGAATTATATGTCAAAACAAAACCATCAGTGGAATAGAGTTACTGCAGATTAGAAGCTAAGTTGTGGCTTCAAAACTCCTTAAAAGATCATAAATATCTTCTTCAACCAATTTATTGCAGCCCAGCCAAAGAATACGATAAAAAAAAAATGCTTAAAACGAATTCCTTAAATAACTTAAATCATAATTCAAACTACAAGACATGTAGTTTGAATACGTCACTGATCTTTAATGCAATATAGTCGGCGACTTGAGAACTCGTTCAAAATGAATTTAATCATAGACCGTTTCATAAAGAGGAATTTAATCTATCTCATAATTTTTCATTCCGCTGCTTTATTAATAGGACAGTTTCGCTGGATATTATTAATTAAAACTTCATGCATTTATTAAAGGGAGAAAATAAATATGTGGGTATTATTGTTTCTATCTTTGACACAGACTTGGTTTATTTTATTTTCTTTACGACCGCGAACCGACTTTCAATTGTCAGCTAACAAAACTAAATTAGTGATTTTATAAAAAGTTTGCTACCTAGATACTCTTGTACGTTTTCTGTAGACGACTGACGAAAACATTTGAAGATGGAAAAGACTTATATACTTAGTTAACAAGAATATAACGTCGCTTAGAATTAAAACCTCGTTTATATGAAAAAGGCAACTTTACAGGTGGAAGAAAAATCTGCGTTCTGTAAAATTTCATTTCCATAGCTTCTCGAAATATGTGTCTCTTGGTGTGCAATTTGGATACATTTTCAGATGCATAACATACATATTTAATTTTACTATCGTAAAATTCTAAAGTGCTACTTGCCAGCTTTTCTTAAAAAAAAACACTGTTTACTGGTGGCAGTGAAATGAAATGTAACATTTTAGAATAAAAATCGATATACTTTTTTCAATCCGTTATATTTCGTTGCCTTACTTAGCTATAACTTGTAATAATAAGTAACACTTGAAGTGTATGGCAGAAAATCATCAAAAATGTCCTAAAACTAATTATTATTAAAAAATTCTAAGTGTCGGTAAATTAAAAAACCTCGTATGTTCGTTTGCGAGTTTTTCAAACTCGTCATAGTGTGACATGTTACTAAACTTTTTTCTGTGAAATTAGGGCGTGCGTTCCAAGGTTTTCTTTCCAAAAATTTAATAAAATAAAAATGATCAAAATTGCATTCCCGAGCTTTTCACTCTAAGGCGACGATAAGTAACTGTTAATGCAATATTATCGAGTTTAGAGTAGAAGCAAAGTGAAAAGAAGATAGGAAAGTTTAAGCCATACCGTCTTCCATTACCGTGTCTCCGTCTTCTATGTTTGTTTCTCCTTCCGCCAGTATCATCCATCAAATTCTGCAGACTCTCCGTTGGCCGCAGCAAGTTAGGGTCAGATAACTTCCCATCCACATCCAAGTCTGTCTTGTTTATAATTTTCTCTTCCTCTTGCTCGTTTGAAGGCAAAACACCATTAGTAGGAGCAGGAGCTACCGTTATATTATCAGGAAGCCCCTTAAACTTTAGATTATTTTTTGAATCTCCAGTAATCTCTCTACTGTTACTCTGAATCTTGTTTGTAATCTCATCCATTTTGTTAGAAACATTAGTGATTTGTATATGAGGGTAAAACTCTTCTAAATTAAGAATATGATTCATTGATACGTTTACTACTAGAACTCCATCTTGTTCTAAACTCTCTGATTCAGTCAGGTTATCCTGTACTGTAGTTTGGTTCAAGTGGTCCGTTTTAGTTTGATTGGCTGCATTAGTGTAATTATCTAACATTTCTTCCGGAGGTAATTTGCCGTTTTTTAACAGCAGCGATTTGTCTAAACCTGAAGGTAGAATCTGGAACAGAAAATGTCTTGTTAAGTTAAGTGGTTCAGTAAGGGCTTTGTCTACGATATTAAATAATTTGTTGTTGATCCTTCCTTTTAAGTAAATTATTTTTATAAAACAGACACTAAACAATAAATTAATGCATGTGTACAGTAGAAGATACACCTTAAAGCAGTAGAATACGGTAAACCAAATTACCAACACGACAAGAAATCAAGTGTTTTTGGCACATTCACATTACTCAGCATTTAGAATATCGGAATTCCTTATCAGTTTCGTTCGCAACAGGTGGTAATTGAAGTATGTGGCTGTGAAAGACAGGCAATTGCTTTTATAATGCTTTTGACGGCATAAACTTCAGTGGATCAATCAAAAATATTTGAGGGCGTGCAGAAGTTTTGTAAGTAATTTAAGTCCTTTCATCTTCAAGATTACCGTTTATAAAACACATGTTATTTTAATAATGTTTTTCAAAAACTTTTACCGTCGCAAATACTGATTTTATTTTCCACAACATTCTATTTGATTTCATGCCAGAACAAGATACTTTCTACTTCCTTACTTTTGTCATCAGCACAGCATCGTTGTACTTCTTTGGCTTTTCTTGCGACAGCGGCAATGGTTGTTTCGTCCTCTTCCTCAGTATATCTGGTAGGCCCTCCTCTTCTACTTGCAGTCCTTCTAATAGCACCTCTTTCTTCAACCTCTCTACTTCCTCCTGGAGGGACTTGTTTATTTTGTTAACTGGCGCACTCGTCGGTGGCTTGAAGTAGTCTACGTTTGGTATCGCGATGTCACCTTGGAAGTTATCTGTAAAGAAACGTGACTTTAATGTGTGTTTCATCTAAAGGGTATTCTTATTAGCTAAGAACCAACATGGAAATAATTCATCAACAATAATTTTTCCGTATTTTCGTGTGTTGGGTTTTTTCATAGTAAGTTAGGTTATTTTTATTATTGATTATGCTGATAGAGTAAATAAATACCTAATTAATGATAAAAGTATAAGGCTCTTTTAAGTAGCATGCTATGTGCGTGCTATGTGTTGTCATACTTCATTTCGAAAACATCTTTTTTACATAAACAATATACAATTAATTAGTATGTCTCAAAGCTGCGTTTAATCAAAACAAGTATTAATTCCAAGAAACAAATATTATGTCCAAGGTTATGAAAATACGAGTATCTACTTGTTAGTAATAAATAATTTACATTTCGCCGAAATAATAATGCTAAGAAACATACAATTATATGTCATATTACAATCTCAAGAACCTTTAGACAGACATGTTCTAGGTCTTAAAATGTATTAGCAAGAACTACCGAATCTACCCCATTGGTAACAAAATGTTTGTATAGTCAAGATATGAATCATATTGTGTAAATGAAGATGTGTGACGTTGTGTGTTGTGTGATGTGATGTCGTGTACTTTTAAATGTAATGAACAATTGTAGGCTAACCTATTAATAAATAAATAAATGATGTGTATTTAAGTCACACAACCTTTATACCGAGTATTTAGCGCTGAATGACTCTTGATTAGGAACATGCATGTCTAAGTTTCTATCAGACTACAATCATATTGCCTGAACTAATCTTCTACTACATCAACGACATCCTTAACACGCAATAACACAAGATACTGTTAATAACGATCAATATAATCTAAATTGTATGTGACAGCTATTAAATAAGGTCATTAGATGCACCGCACTGCGCCGAGCCGTTGTCATCCAATTACTGGGAAATATCGCTCCAATTGTATGCATAAATCTACATAGTTTTATTAGTAAGGGAGTTTTTAAAGATAGTCTTGGTTTGGTAGTAGTTTTTTTCTGGATTTGATGAAATATTTCACGTTTAAAATTATGTAAACGATTTATTTAAATATCTTCATATCAGTCTATAAATGTCGCAATGAGTGTAAGATATTTTCAAGACTGTTGAATTAAAAACATTAGTGCAGGTTTTCCAAACAGATTTTTTAAATCACTTATTAATATTAACATTCTTGAGTTGATTATTATCTTACAAATGCACATAACTTCGCGTATCCCGCTACCCCGCTAAAGTGCGCTTAAATTATTCAAACTTTTGACACATCAGATCTATGCCACAGATTATAAATACAAAAACATGAAACTGCATCAAAACTCTTTTGTGAATGCACTTACAAATCTCCTTTCAAATCCAAGTACATACAATAACGATGCCTTCAATTTCGGAACGTTCCATATTCGAAATTTACCGAAACGCGTCACCGATTGCATGCGGCCATTAACAACACCATACATCTGCTGCGATCATAAAATTTAATCGCCGACTCGTGTCTATGTCCCAGATGTTGCCTAACGCTAGCTAGCAATTAATTAATTGCGTATGTATGCTTACACGGCGCGTATTGGACATGACGGTTTACGATAGTACGGCCGCATGAATATTCATGTGCGGCCGTGTTTGAGGATTGAATTTGATTATGGTAGAGGTTTCGTGTAGGTTGTTGAAATCAGCTGTTAATTTAATTAACGTTCGTCACAGATTTAATGTTGTTTTAATTGTGCTTATTGAGTTGGCAAGTTGTTGTTTAATTCAGTTCTGTGTAAGTTGCAAATTTAGTTTGTTTAGTGACAAAACGTATGAGTTATTTTTTGGTTGTATCTAATAATAACATTAGAATATTAATACTACTTAAGACGCATTTATTTCGAAAGTTATTTTAGATAAATAATGAAATGTTGACCATTTAAATGTATCTTAAAAGTACAAGGCGAGTATCATCGAATTCTTCCAACAAGCATGTTTAAAAAAATATCTTATTTGCTTCTAAGTTTTTTTTTCCTTTAATAATCAGAACTAAAGTTCTTAATAATGTATTACAATCTAGCCTAATAGACTAATAAGGAAATTAACTTTAACTTATTATTTGAAGTGATAGTTAACGTTACAACTAAAAATTGTGTCAATTTGCACTTTCACACAATTCCGTAGCACTTTCTTAGAGTCTGATAATTAATAAAAACACTTTGTTTACACATTATTTACTTATAAGTATAACAATATACAAACATATGCTTTTCAAATTACAGTTAAGTATTCATTCAAACTTGCATGAAAACCTTGATTCGTCCCAGAATAAACCTATATGAACCGACATTTCGCACAACACCATAAAATCATGTTACAGCAACTCGCTACGAAACCGCTACGCAAACACTTCGTAGCCCTCAACACGTGTATGTTTAGCGCTACGAGTGCTACGGTGTAATACTACGCGCGTAGCCCACAGGTTATAGACCAAATATTATTATAATGTAGCACAAGTTGGTACAACATACCGATATTCTAATTGTATGGTATATATTGATCCTGAAAACCTGCTATCTAGTCGAACTCTAGGATTACTAGTTTTCAAGGGCTTGAATCGAATGTGATCCAATTATAAACGTAATCGGTTCGGGTTTAGCCGATTCTGTTTACACTGAAAACTAGTACAACTTGTAAGCAAGTACCTACAGTATCTGATGAGTTAGGATTAGTTTTCTTTAATTAATTACATTCGTAAAACCAATTTGTTGAAAACATTTCTTTTTCAGCAAAAAACATTGGGATTTTACTCTAAGTGTCCACACAAAAGCTTGGACATAAGTGTAGGACATTAGCATTGCAATTTGTGTCGTTGTCGAAAGTGTCACAGTTAAAAGCCGTTTCAATGTATTATGCATTTTCCGACGACTGCTCATCGGAGCTATTAATGCTCGTGTACACTAACCGAGGTATCGGCGTGCGAATTATCTCTGATTTGTGAACATTGAACATGCCGCGTTGTATTTAGTTCCCAGCAGGGGCTCTTGCTCTTAATTTCAGGTGTTGGTCGTAATCTACCATTATGCGTACAAAATGACGGATTACGGAAGCTATAAATCTACAAATTGCAACGTACAGTTTGCATTAACACAGTCATGCTTCATTCGTTTTGGTAACTCAACATTAGTCGTGTAGTAGAGCTATCATCTATTTAAACTCCACACGACTAGGTAAATCCTACTAATTAAATACTCATATAACGACTATTAATCATTCGTAATATAACACAACGTGTGTAATCCCCGAAGGGAATGGAAGGCAGAGGCGTGCCTATTGTACATCAACATTTCGCCTGTTATGTTTAAATCCCATGTAACAGGGGCTAGAATATTGCCATCGACCGGACACAAATCCAGACTCTGAGCTATTATTGAGAAATTCCTGATGAAAAACCCCAATAACACTTTGCCTGATCTGGGTATTGAACCCAGGTTAGCAATAGCGGTTGCGACCACTAAGCAACGAGGCATTCAAGTTAAATAATCATCCCGTAAATATCTTGAACTTGGACCGTTACAATCAAAATAATCTTCCCGCAAATATTTTGAACATGCACCATTATAATCAAAATCAAAAGTCATTTATTCAAATTAGGCTGAGAATCAGCAGTTTTCGAACGACAAAATTACATGAGACAGTCCCCCAAAAACGCCCGTCCTTCACCACTTCCTAGTGCTTTAGCTGGGGAGAAGAAGTGGCGCACGCACTCCCCAGCAGCACAGCTGTCTGTTTAGTACCATTTTTTTTTTAGTTTTCGGTAGGAAACCTTCAAAAGGCACCCGACCTCTGGGGAGGGAGGTTGGGATTTTTACCTCACTAAAACCACCCCGGTGATCACCATCAGCACATAGAAGGGGTCCCGGTTCCTCTTAAAAGACCAATTCCGGAACCCCCCCCGTGCACCGAGTACCTACAGCCTGTATAGCCTACAGCATATGCGTTCTGTAATCGTCTGAACATCGCACAGTCGTATCACACAGCCTAATGTAAAGGGACCGTAATGCGTTGTATAATTCAATCGGGACGCCGCATTGCATGCAATCTGAATGCAATCGATTGCGTTCGCTACATATTGTTGTGTTGTTCCGTTTAAAGGAAATTGTGTGGGATTGATATGGCTTTACAATAAGGGACTGTTTGGGAAGCAAAGTTAATAAACTTACATCCCCAACTTGTTCTTTTTTGTGTTTGTGTTCTGTCTCTGCGTCATGTTTACCGCAAATAAACGTATTTTTTCTTTCTTTTTTTTTCTTTCTGGTTAATTCCGAACAAAGTTGATAAACTGTCCATATTTATCAATATGGAGTTTTATCTTGTACTTTAGGTTCGAACCCAGACAGGCGCTTTACTTTGTGTAAATTGTTTTATCACCACTGCTCTCAAACCGGTGAAAGAAAATATCGTGAGCAAACCGGCATGTCCTTGAACCAAATATTCGAAGACGTAAAGAAAAAAGAAGAAAGAAAATACGTTTATTTGAGGTAAACACGACGCAAAGAAAGAACACAAACACAATACAGAACAAGTTTGGGGTAAATATGCGTCCCATCCACGCAAAACGGTCATCGCTTGGCATAATGCTACGACCCTATGCGAGACAGAGCGCTGGTTTTCAGCGTTAACGTGATACGGTCAACCGGTGCCGCATACGATAAGATAAAAATAACAAAATAAGAAATAAAATAAATACACAATACCTAGTTCTAAATGTTTATACAAACAATGTTAATATTTTTTAAATGGTAACATTCCTAGCAACGACTCACGTCTACCAACCCGCACAGTGCCCGCGTGGTGGATTAGCTACAGCCCACTCCCTCTCTCAGAGAGGAGGCCTCTGTCCCAGCAGTGGGAACATTATAGGCTGATTATGCTATCTGAAATAATATTGTCTTCTGAAACTTTCTTTGTTTGAACGCGCAATCTCTGTCACTACCAGTCGGATTTGAAAAATTCTCTTTGCTTTTGATAGCCCAATTCTCGAGGAAGGTTATATGCTATTTGGTAACACCCTACGGCCCTTAGGAGCCGAGCAAAAAGAAAAAAGTTAGAAAGAACGCTAAGCGAAAAGGAAGTAATTTGAAAATTTATAAATAATCCGATTTTTTTTCCGTTTTCCTTTGAATTCTTCCATGTGAACTTTGACCTAAACTCTTTCACATAAAAAAAGTTCACACACCTCAGTAACAAGTGATACTTTATCGTTCTCTTTCATGTATTTCCCAGGTGATACACCCTGTGTAAAATACAGGAGGCTGCAACGTAAGCCGCCACTATATTTTCCTTATTTCCATTTTAAAATATTTCAATATGACGGATATTTATTCCGAATAGCTTGGGGTCGGTGCGCGATCCTTGGTAGTGACACAGCAGGGCTGACACAAAAGGAAAATACTTTTTTTTTAATACTTTGTAAAATATTTTCATTTTTTTAGTGCGTAAGATTTATAGTTAGGTATTGTTAAGCTTAGGATAAAACATGAACAGATTTGAACAGAAACGAAAGAAAAGACTAAATCTTTTCAGTTCCTTTTAGTCATGATGGAATACAGCGTTATTCTTGTCTACCCCTTTAAGATAACAATGAGAAAAAAAACTTTTCATTATTCATAGTAATGTAAATTGTAAGAATAGAAGCGTTCACCGTTTTCTGCTATCTTTCAACAGGGTTAGATAAATGTTCTACGCAAAGTACTTGACGTAGTGGGATGCTTTGCTTCACGCTGAAAATAAATATACCTAACAATGTTTTACTTTCTCGCCAGCCCTAACCAAATTTCACCATTCACAGAGGTGGCAAGCCAGCCGATCCCCGTCCCGGTATCGGCGGGTCGCAAGTGATATATCGTATATCGAAGAAATGATGCCAATTTTTAAACGTATACACCGCAAAATATATTTTATTTGATATTCCGAATACGGCATATTTTTTATGGGAAAATATAAAATGGAAGATAAGTAATTGATGGATGCGATGGTGCTTTGTTTTAGTAGCTTATTTTTTCCTTCTCTTGGGACCAATGAAGTAGTTACTCCTTGATTCCTACCTTTTATTTTTGGATACCTAGACTTTACAGACACGTAAAAATAATTCAAGTGTTTCTGTCAATCCTACTTAGGCACCTACTTTCTTAGACGAACCGCAAATAAAACTTAGATTAGAGTGGTCCTAACACTAATAGGGAGAGGGACATTGGGACACGACACACGCGTTTCAGACAAACAAAAGTTTATCGAAAACAAAAACTTGACTTTTACTACTTAGTTTGGAATAAAAAAGAAAGACTGGAATATGTAGAGGATAAAATCAGGCAATTTTATAAGTAGACAAGTCTCACATTATTCAAATCTCGTTAACTACGAACTGCCTGCGCCAGTTTGAGCTAGTTTAATCCGGTATTATCCGCTTATAACCAGTAATGTGCATCTAAGTGGCGACCGTGTTTTGTGTAAGGTTTCCTTGGCGACGAGATTTCGGGGCCTTTCTCAAAGGATTCTCGAGTCTTGATAATAACTCAGTTTATGTTAGTTAGGGTAATGTTATGTTGGTAAACAGGTGCAAATTTAGTACTGTAGGTGCAATATTTTTGACGGCACGGTTGGCGCAGTGGTTAAACGATTGACTGCTGCGCTGCGTGTCACGGGTTCGATTCCCGCACGGAACAAATATTTGTATGACCTACAAGTAGTTGTTCCGGGTCTGGCTGTTTGTGTATGTGAGTTAAATGTTTGTAAACGCACCCACAATACAGGAGAAATTCCTAGTGTGGGGCAACGTTTTACAAAAAAAAAAAAAAAAATTTTAGGACAGGAATCACGCTTGTCTATTTTAGTGAATGCTAAAGGATCTATTGTAGTACTGAAAGAATGCAATTGGATTTATTTTTCCGATTTAAGATAATGGATTCATAAGGACGTATAACATCCAAAATGAATACAGAGCACCAATACTATTTCAATTTCAGCTTTGTACCTACCTACCGTTGTACCATGGAAAGTAAAAATCTAACCATTTACACAAAAATGTTCGTCAGTAAATACCGCATGAATACCCAAACCTTACTTTACACACTAGCTAACCTCCCCACCAAATAGCTAAACAGAAACTTTACTAGAAACTGCAAAGCTAACTGTGAGGTATCCCGGCATCCATCAGGCAGTATCTAATAGCTTTGTCTCATCGGAACTGCGAGCACAAAGCGTTGGAACACGTCTTTTCAACGAAGAGATGCGCCTGAAAATGAGTACTGCTTTCTGTGAATGAGTATTGAGGTTGTCTCGAGGTTTTATTCTTGGGTTTAAAGATTGTGTAAAATAGGATAGTGTTTTCGTTTTAAAGCTTATTCATATCTTTGTTTTAAAACTGCTGAATTCGTGAATGCCTTTTGAATTAAAAAGCTTTTGTTTCAAAACTTTTACAATTATACTCTCCTTGTGGTGTTAAAAGACTAAAGACCTTGCTTTTGTACTAACGGGATTTGGAACTGCAACAAGAAAATAATCTGGGCTCTATTCATCTTGTAGAAGACATAGGTATCCATACACTCAAGAAATAATATTTACATGGATCTAAATCATAGTGAAAAAAAGTGACCTGAGAAACTGAACAGAACTTACGTGCTAAGCTTAAGCTTAGAACGTAAGTTCTTGAAAGTTAGGCAGCCTGTAGCCATCCCTGCAGGCTGTTAAATTTTAGTACTACTAGATACGTGGATGCTCTGCTTTACACCATACATGACGTAACATCATGCCTTTATTCCCCCTAAAATGTTTAGTAATCACATTTCGCCAGTTTTGTTTACTAATGAGACATAATTATCTAACGATTCTAATATTGCAAGACCCCCGAGAGCCAACGAGCATCAACGGAATCAAATATTACAGAGGCTAAGCCTATGGCTATTAATTGACACAAATAAAGACTTCGAGCTGCTATTAAGCAATACTAGTATATATATGAATATGAATATGAATACGACTAGTTCTCATTTTATGAGAACTAGTCGTATTCACCTTCAAAACTATGGAGCTGTCAGTTAATAATATCACACAACATAAAAGATTCGAATCAATATGAGAATAAAGAAACAAAAATGTTTGAACAAAACGTGTCCTCAGCATGTTCTCGCATGTAAAACTTGGACAAACTAGTTGTGGAGAGCATTACTCACGGAGCTATGGTAGTTGGCAGCTCAATGAATTTCTTGCACAGTTTCTGAATAGTTTAAATGCTTTTGTTGAGCTGAATAATGCTTCTGTGCGTGTATTTTTATGTTGTAATCTTGCATATTAAACATCATTTTTATGTTCAAGATGAACCATCTCATTTCTGCCAAGCTTTTCTCCAGTTATTTAGGTGCTTAAGCATTGTTGTTTTTGTTTATAGACTCGGTTTCTGAATTAAGAACATGCCAAACTACTATACACTACTAGTATTACTTAAGGTGATTCCTTCAATGTAGCTCGTGATAATATAAAATTTCTAACGTTTTTTGGGCTGGAGTTTCACCTTAAGCAGGCTGCTCAACTCCAGGCCTGCGAGCCACCATGTGGCCTGCCAAAAGCTATAAGCTGGCGATAGTCTTTTGAGAACAGATTTCAGGACATTAAACCAGGTCTAAATTTATTTTTGCTTTGTATAAACCTATTATCTATTAGCCAACAATAAAACATATTTTCAGACTTGGTTTTATCATCAACCTAAGATTTGTCGCCAAATTTTGATAAGTTTTTGGCATAAAAACTTTTTCAAAGGTATCAGTGAAGTTTTTTTTTAGATAATTCAAACTAGGTACGAGTAATTTATAGACAAGTTTTGTTTAATTTTCATAGCTAGGTATTTACTATATTGTTGGGCAGCCTTGACCATATAAAGTAATGCTAAAGTGGAGTTCGACAAGTTCTCAACTTCAAATTCAAAATTCAGAAACCGGGAGACCGGGGTGTACAGAGATTCCACCGCACGGTACACCGTGAACGCGACAGACGCGCGTGGCAAAAACAATAATGTCCATGTAGACATGATAAAGCGCGGTGCACACAAAGGCTACGGGATGCAAACTATGGACAAGGACGATGCGGACACGAACACTAGGACATTGCTTGTCCATTGCATGGTAATAAATGGCACAGCGCACATAAAGGGGACGGGACCTGCATCGACGGGGCGTTCAGGTCTTGCATAGTACCTACCTGTGTAACAGGCTCACGGGGCGATTTCAGTTGGAGCTTTATTTTCCTTCACTTACAAAATAAGAAGGGGCGGTACCGTTAGGGTAATTTATTGACTATCAAATTGACACCCTACGTCAATTTGCCGTATTATAGCCATTTCTTCAAAGAACGACAGTTTTGATTTGAATATACGGCCTATTGAAGTTGGTCGTCAATTTGGTAAATAATTAATTTCGCTGACTTTAAAGGTACCGTCAAACGGGGTGAATAGGGACGCAGGGGTGAATCGGAACGAAATTTTTAAAAAGGATTTTAACATTGAAATAATATCATTTGTTGCCAACAAGGGCACTTAATCGTTAATTATAATACAGTAAACACATTAGAATCCTTTTTGGCAACAAACTATATATAATTTCAATGTTAAAATAAATCCCTTTTAAGGTTTCGTTCCGATTCACCCCTACGTCCCTATTCACCCCGTTTGACGGTAGGTACTCAACATTTTTAGTTTTTATTTACAAAATCAGAAGATTTTATCTACATACTTACACATTACATAAGACTTAGAAATAGATACAAGATCAAAATGAAAATCCTATCACAGACGTTTGTTCTCCGACTTTACGCGGCTAAACCTTTTTGTGACGTGTTTCGTACATCTTTCTCTATTTTATTAACAAATATTTAGAGAGTACTTTCGTATAGAAAATATCTGTCGCGAAATAAACGGCGCCAGTGTAAGATGAGCTGCCTGCCTCCCCAGTCTCATTTAGATTGTGAATAAAGGGGAAGAATGTAGCTGTGTGGCACAGGTCTTAGTAAAGTGGTTGTTATTTTCGTCACAAAGATGTCTATGATTGGAGATTCTTTTGTGACGCGTATTTGTATTGACACAGAATATCGTAGATGGTATACAAAATAAATATGGTGCTATTCACTTTTGTGTTATGTATCAAACGTAAGTGGTTCTAGGAGTACTATAAAGTACTTTAGGTAAAGTATCTAAGTTTGTAGGATCGCTTAAAGTTTAAATGATACCTACGTTATCATAGTGTTCTCATCGGACACAGTTCGCAATGAGTTAATAACTTAGTTTCTAGTGTTCAAGTGGCGTTATACCTACATCATAATAATAATTACAGGATGGTTTTGAATTCTTCGGCAATCATTCACGGAGTGAAATAACTTTTAAGCTATTGCATAGCTTTTATCGCGGGCTTTGAGCGCGGCGACCGAATCAAGAAATTCCGTAACGAAAATAAAACCTAACACCCCCCACTCCGCCTACCATGTAGCTCGGCGGAGCGTTCGCTTAATATATGATACGATTGTACTTGAATTAATATCAAAGAAATAAAAATACTGCATAAAAAAAAATTATAATTGCATAAGTTGATAAAAAATGCTATGCAATAGCTTTACCGCGGCAGTCCCCGAATGCCACACGTGTTTTTTTTTTTTTACTAAGAAAGTAACCCTGAAATATCGGAAATACAACTTTAATTTCATACAAAAACATGCTTAGACACATAACGCAATTTGTTTTAGAGCTAAATTGTCATTGTCTACCTTGCATTTTTGCATAGCAGCATTTTACGGTGACCCAAACAAGAATACAATGGGGACCCCAGATCAAAATTCATAAAAGGATTCTTTTCACATATATTTCCGACATCCGCTAATTAAAGATTAATATTTAATTATGCTGACATTATGAAACCTTTACAGCGTTCCAGAGATCACAGTAAATAATTGAATACAGTCGAATTTAACTTTTTGTCATATTCGGCCATCCTTATTCCTGCAAAACAATATTTCCTTTGATAAAGGAATGATTGAATTAACTGAGGCAAATAAATGTTTCATGCGTATTTTCGATATAAATGAAGCTGATATTAAAAATGGAAGGGTCATTGGCTCGGTTTATTATATTTATTTAATGGTTTCCTGTTTCTCGTGAACATAAGGATATTATTATTTATTGAATACGACGCCTGAAATCGCCGAAGGTTTAAGCAGAGGTGTTTTGTAAACCCACAATTCGACATTTATGCTTACTTGCCACGTTATTTGATTTAATAGTTATTAAAACGTTATGCACAACTAAAAAAAAAAAACTGTACAAAGGCGGAGTTTATGCCTGAAGCATTTTCTACCAGTCTACCTTAGGGTGATGCAGAGACAAAACATGGCAGGTGCAACATAAGGGATACATAACTTGAAAAATAATAAATACTAATACATACTCGTATATACATACATATAACAAAAATAAACTTAGTCAAGAGAAATAACGATAGGAAGAGGAGAAAACGAATCCAGAAAATCAGCGCTGGGATGATTCTGCCAACTTCTTACGAATACATAAATTTATATATTACGTGGGACGTAAGCATAACTGTCGAATTAGAAGGAGGCGAGCATTTTGCCATCAACTAGACACAAATCGGACTCCAGTTCAGTTGATAGTAAGTATTTCCAAACCCAATAAAGCTTGTTCAACCCGAGGATCGAAACCAGAACCCGACGCTGCTCAGCAGTCGTGCTTGCGACTTCACACCAACGAGATCGTCAGTCAGTGCCGGTTTTAACATTACAAGCGCCTGAGCGAAAGGGGAACGCCCGAAAAATGCCTGAAATGGACAGAAACTACTAATAGCCCATAATTCTATTTTGAATTTATTATGTATAATGAAATAATTCTCAAGTTTGTTTATCTAGGGTAAAAATATAATGATCTTTAAAATATTTAACTTGATATCCGTTAGTTCATTCTTATTTTTTTATTGAAAGTCAGTGTTTAATTGACATGAGTAAGTGACATTCAGCCAAACAGGAATAGTCAAATAGTCCTTAACGAACTATTTTATAGAATTAGTGCACAGTTATCATTAATTTTATATAACTCGACCTATATGTACCCTAAATCTAATTAAAATAATATATGGATGTCAATATTAATTAAAAATCAAATTATTTTCAAAATCGAAAACATAACGTAGGCTGTATGAATCACATGTCTGTTGCCTTATTGACAGTTTGACATTACTGGTTTTAATTTTTTCGTTTGTTGACACAGAGTACCTTTTATATTACTTGATTCATGTTTTTGCGGAATTACGGATTGCTTTCTATGATATTTAACAACAACTGTGGCTATTTATTAAGGATTTTGATTATACTTCTGCACACGATACCCGTTTTTGAACACGGACTTTCATTGGATCCGCCTAGACGACGACTTGGCTTTTTGACGACGGATCTGAACCTGCTTTATATACAACGCTGCTGTTGTTTTGGACTTGGGCCCAGTATACATTTAAACAACGTTATTTAATACAGCCATGGATAACACCACAAGCTGTAAGTATTAAGATTCCCTAGTTTTCTTGCCTATTTATATTGAACGTATTGATATACAACAACAAAATGAGTTTTTGTTCTTTCTCACAGGATCAACAAGACAATGTTGTGGTGCATGTCTAAGATTAGCAATTCAAACTATCACCGAGACACCAGTAACGAGTCGACCAAATAGACAAGTAGGCCACCACCATGTGAGCGTTTGCTGTGGACAGTCTGTTATATGACAACTATCACATAGCTTAAGAAATAACATTCATCGTGAAAGGCACATAATTAATGTAGTAGCACAGAATTCAACCACGCCAGGTACGATACTTGCTTATATAATAAGTTGTTAATTCCTGAACTTCATCCCTAACTCCACAGCTTTTAATAAAAAATAAAAAAAAATAACTTTTGCTTTTAATTTTTTCCCAGCTACGTTCTTCACATTTGATATGTCACCCATGTTGGCAACAATGAAACCGGGCTGCCTCACCCTCTACTACTCCTTCACCAAGTCCAGTACCCAGTCAGGCAGATAGTTTGAATATATCTCTCTCTTGAAGAAGTTCCTCAAATGAGATCCATCACCCTGTTACCTAATAAATTATGGAAGAGCAGTCGACAGTCGAAAGTCATTGTTTCTATCCAGGATATAATATCAGAGACAGACATGTAGTACCTTTTTCATTAAAGGTGTGGCTCTTCAAGGACTCCAAGTATTATCATTATGTACCAAAGAATTCAAAATATGTAGTCATCATTTAAACGGTGAACCATTGGTATCTTCGCCCATACTACGTATGGTACTTAGCATGAGCCCAGTACCAATCCAATATCTATCCTCCTGCATTTCTTGATGATATATATTTTTTTAATGATGAATAAAACATTTAAATGCTTTTTGTTGTTTAATTATTGCATATTAATCCTTAACCTTGACTTAACCTATATTGTAGAAAAAAAATTTGGAACTGGCTTCTACCTAGTTTTTTGATAATTATTGAAATTGTATTGGGTTTCCTACGATTTGTAGTGCCATTTGGCTTTTATTTCATTGTTGTTCATTTTAGGCATTTTTTTGTATGGGTGATGGGCATTGCCCTTTCGACACAAACTCAAACTCAAACTCAAAGCATTTATTTCAATTAAACCATTTACAGGCACTTTTGAATTGTCAAAGAGTCGGTCAGTTAGTCAGAAAGTTGAAGCTAGTTGCCCATTCCAAAACGTAGATCTCTATGGAGAAGAACGGGCAAGAAACTCCAAGGACACTCTTTATAAATCAAGATATTACAAAATCCTGGGTACATTATTCTTGTTGCTTCTATATGCGAGAACAATGAACGGTGCCCCTCTCCCCTCTTGGGGAGTAGAGGGGCGAAAAATTTCAGCATTCAGTTACTTTATCGGCTTATGCCGAAAAGTTTGAGAATTCTGAGGATGTCGAATGCAAGTGCAAGCGAACAGATCTCAACAATTTTTTTTTTGTTTTCTTACTCCAAACGAACTAAAACAAAAGTACTCTGCAGGCGCCAGAGGTAAAGGGGCGCGTAGTTACAGTCCTTTCGGCACCCTTTCGCCTCTGGCACCCTGGGCGGTTGCCCAGCAGCGACCTTCCCTAACGCCAGCACTGTCGTCAGTTACTTAATAAAATAACACACACAAAATAATACCTAGACCTTAACATTTCTAAACATAGTCTAGATGCCTCGGTCTACGTAGGAGTCATACAGACGTGCATACGGCTAGCTGCAAGCACATCCTTTGTTCCCGTCACTACAATGTTCACTGTGGCTTCAATGCTGATTATTATTCTATAGAACTTAACTGCGATGTGCAATGTTCGTGTAATGCTGCCAAAATGTTTTGTTGAGACTTGTAACTCTTGGGCAATAAGAAGGGAAACGAAGACATTATATACCTCCAATTCTTTTTTCAACTCTTTACTTATGGCTTTTGTAGACAGGATTTTAATTCAGATTAGTAATAGTGGTAATGGCAATAATGTCATTAGGTTTAAATAGGCTTTTATTTTTATTTATCTTTTATATAGATTCTTCTATATTTTGTGAATGTGAGAACGTTGTAGAGCTAACTTGTAGATTTGTAGACTTTTTCTATTTTGTTAAGTACCTGTTACTTGTTGTCCTGTCCTCCCATACCTATTAACACTGTAATTTGAAAATATTGTAAGATCCCCTTAATTTTAAAAGAGTAACCGGTGGGGTTTCTTGCCGGCTCTTCTCCATAGGAAACAACCAATTGGAACCGTGCACCTAGCTTCTGACGTTTCATAAGTGCCCATGATTTTGAAGCGATTCAAAAACTCAAAACTGTAAAATATGAAATACTTGCTTTTGACTGCGACTTCGTTTGTGTGGAAGTCAACTACACCATAAAAAATACTCATGGCACTCAACAATAGTGTACCTTTGTATCAGAGAACTATTTTTGGAATAGCATCAGCACCACAATCAACGCAACACACAAATCAGAATCCGAAGGATTTTGAAGGAAATTGCCAATACATTGCTTCATAATTATTGAAAAATGCGTCCGCTTGTGCAATGAATGTTGTTGAATTGTCAAAATGAATTGCCATTGTAAGTGAGTTACGCAATCACCCCGCCGTACTTACACATATTAGCTTTCACGAATAAACAAACAATTTCACCAGGTTATAACATGAGTTGGAACAATAAAGGATTTTCCTTTCTGTTATTTGAAGACATAATTAAATAAAAAGGCGGTTTAGGACAGATCAGACCAAGTCATCAGGGCCCCAATTCTGTATGCTAATTATTATTCCCCGCGTAATCTTACCACGTCAATATCGTGTCTTGTAGAAACGGTTTCGTTTATTGTATCATAGAGAATACGTTATTAGCAGATGTCGTGGTTAGATAAGGAATTGACGTGGTTTCCAAGTAAGGAATCGTTAAGTGGTCATAGTGAATTAGGACCCTAGTCAAATATTAATTAAGGAATATTACTTTGATAAAATTGTTTGTGTCATTTTATTTAACTCTCTTTGTGAAGTTATAGTGGTATAAGGAACAGGGCGTAAAGTTCACTCATACCCTATGGAAAAGGGAGGATCCTCCGACCAGACGGGTATCGTGTCTGGTGGGCAACTGCCCGACGATTGATGTCGGGACGTTGTATATATGCTAGTTGCGCGGTAAACTCTGCTTGCGCGATGCAGGATCTTGTGTGACGTCATTGTGACGTGTAGCTCGCATGTGGCGATGTAGATACCGCTACAAAGTTATCCTACATCGTGAGTGCCTTAACAAATCTCAAAAAAACAAACAGACAGCTTTTTGGGTTGCACGTAGGTATGTTATCTTAATCCAACTTGGAATAAGATTAGACGGAAGCATGGTAGAACGAGGCGGCGCGGCGTGAGCAAATAGCACAATTTATACGATAGTTCCCTAACCAGTCTGTAAAATATGGATTTATGCTAAACTCTCCCACACATAATCAACAAATCTGAGCTTACAGCTTTCAGTAGATAGCCGAATTTTAATGAGAATAATTACGTCGTAAAGTCCAAGTTATTTGCGGTAACGTAGTTTGCACTTAGCAAAATCCTGCATAATGCTCATGTTTTTAGGTAAAACATATTTAGCCTATAATGTTCCCACTGCTGGGACACAGAGATGCGATTTATTTAAAATACTTCTATTTAAAATGCAAATACAAAATTCAAAATACCTATTTTGTATTTTGCATTTAAATGCCTTTTAGTAAAAAACATTTTGTATTTTATTTGAAATACCTTTCGAGATGTATTTGGCATTTTTAATATTCATTTCAAAATGCAAAATACTTTGTGATTAAGTTTAGCCAACATCACCACTATCACCAGTTAAACAAAATGAAATGAACGAATAACGCTTGTATTGCCGAATTCGACCGATAGAGGCGCCTGCTAGCCATGCGCGACCTTTTTTCTTCTTTGGTCAGAGTGCACGCCTTATGTCTGACTAGTGTCAATGTCAAATGAAAACGACAACATTAACTATGGCTATGAAACGCAATGCCGCTGACGCCGACGATTTGATTTCACGGATTTATTGTTTGCTGGTGCTGGTGAAGTGGTTACTGATTTGATTTGATGGTGGATTTGGTGTGTGGTGCTGGTGTCTAACAATTCTAGCAAAAAACGGCATTGTGTCTCTATTTCTCATGATAAATACCTAAAATAAATAAAAATATCTGTTTGGTAAAAAGGTATTTTATTTTGAAAATACATATTTTGCATTTAGCATTTAAAATACAAAACGCAAAACTATTTGGTATTTTGCATTTGAAATAGTAAATCTGAAAAGTATTTTGCATTTTGTATTTAAATGCTTTTTTAAAACCATGTTGTACATCTCTGCTGGGACACAGGCCTCCTTTCAGTGAGACGGAGTGAGCCGTAATCAACCACGTGAGCCCAGTGCGGGTTGGTAGATGTCACATGTCTTCGGATTTTGTTTCTAGGACATGCTGGTTTCCTCACGATGTTTTCCTTCACCGTTTTTGACGCAGTGGTGATGAAATAAATTACACTAAATAAAGCACCTGTCTAGGTTCAAACCTACGACCTACAACTCGGTTAGTCGCGGTCGTTACTACTGGGCCACCACTGGTCTCTGTCTCCTGTTTATAGGTATGGTTTTATGCAATAATTATCAGGCCATTTGTGATGTTAGGAACTGGCAAATTGATTATCAGATAGGGCATTTAATTTGATGTTAATTAAGGATGGCTAATAGTATACTTTGGGATCGTTTCAATACCGGTTGAAAGATTAAAGACCCTTCAAAGTTGCAGCAGATTATACTCGCTCTATACCTCGCTGTGTGGATTTTTTATAGTCTAACAAATACTATTTCTCTCAAAATGAACTAACGCCAATTATACGACATGAATATGCCGTATAATTTCCGTTAGTTAATTAACCTCAAATAATTCCCATTTGGGGTCTTAAAAATACTCATTAGATAAGATGTGATAATTATATTTATTTGCTCAAACATGTGTACACATACAAGAATAAAATGCATCCAGAATAACACAAAAATAAAAGTATCAGACATGTTTGCCACATAGTATGGCATGTAAATATTATGAATAATAATGATTTTTAATTATTAAGTCAAAATAATTAATGTTTCGTGAATTAGCAAACAGTAATACATTATAAATATGAATAGCCAAACAATAAATAAGAAAGAAAAAAATGCATAAATTCTATGTCAAAATAAATGCTTCCGTCAGAAATTAATTATGATTATAGTTATCGTTCTTAATTAGATATGACTTTAGTTGTTTCTTTAAATGTACATTAATAAGCTCCCTCCAACTTTTATATAATAATTGGAGCCATGCAAAGAACACTTTTGCGCATAGGTGCAGTCCTACTCGCGGATTGTTCGAAAGAGTTACCGTGGCCCTGGCGCACAGGCAACTGAAGGAACACGGTTGGGTTTTAGTCAGTAAGAGTCTGACACGCCCTTCCGCTCCGCCCAGAGCGGGAGAGGTCATTTAATGATTTCCCACCCAAAAAAAAAAGGGGGTAAATCGAGACGAAATTTTTAAAAGGGATTTTAACATTGAAATAATATAGTTTGTTGCCAAAAGGGACTTTATTGTGTTTACTGTATTATAATTAAAGATTAAGTGCCCTTGTCATTTGATGACTTCCCAACAAAAAAAAAAAAGCTGCAGTCCTTCACCTATGCAGACAGAGCTGACTTTGATCACGCCAGGGGGCTCACTCTCTAAGTCCGTCAACGTAAACACGGGCGCGTCAGAAGCTAGTTTGAAACTTTGGAGTGAAACCTACACCCGATTAATTACCTTTTTCGGACAGGTAATAAATACATCGGGAGTAGACACAACAGTCATATCGTGGTTAGCGTTGAAAATGCCGAAAATAACAATTTGTTTTTTTCCGTTTTTTGGCATGTCACATAGAAAAAATAACAGAAGGAATCCTTTGGAAAGAAACAGGATTCTTTCGAATGTTTCGGTTGATGTTTTGAAAAGTTGAAAAAAACAAGTTTTATTGAAATTGAAATATATGTTAATATGTGAAATACAAAACAAAAAAAGAAAACATACGAGAGGTGAATACAAATAGGTAATAATAATAATAGGGGATAATAGATCCATCTAGTTCTTCTCGGCCACAATCCCAGTTTCACTGTCCGAAGAATCGTCAGCTTCACCAGGCTCGAGCTCGAATTCGACACCTTCTTTTTTAGCTTGCATTAAATGTAAATTTGATCGAACGTAAACTTTTTTATGCGTTCGACCAAAAATTTTGACCAATTTCTTTCAGATGTCGCAGATGACGGTGGAACACTAAACAATATTAAGGCAAAACATGAAAGTTTTTTAGAGTGACAAAATCCTTTCCACCAGTCGCGAGGATGTAAATCGCTTACTGGTTGCCAAATTATTTCATTGGCCCAAAAACCAAAAGAAAGAAAAGAAAGACACAAAAAGTTTCCCGTTTCTTTAATATTCTTCGGTATTTTTCGGTTTTATTGGAAAAAAACATGAAATAAATACTGGTAAATTTTCTTGAAACTTTCGAATGAAACATTGAAAAAAACAACGGAATTGGAAAGAAACGGGTATTTTTCCTGCTTTTTTCAACGCTAATCGTGGTGTCATTCATTCTTAGGTCGGGCCATAAACTAATCTTATGTCCGTAGATGATGCGGAGTAGGAAGTGCCCGAAACGTTGGCCGAAACTACGCATTTCGTGCTTAGAGAGTAAACCCCCTGTTTCTGGTAAATGTATCTGCCATCCGTGACAATAAATAATAATGACTAACAAACATTACTGTTTTCAGAATATAAAGGGATGCCAATGTTAAAATTTAATCAAGTAATGAGGGCTACTGCGCTTGAGTTCGCCGCTAGAGGCGCTAGTGTAGAGTAAGGTCTCTAGATGTCAAAATATGTACTGAACGTTCACTGTTTGCGGGATTTTTGTCACCGATTTTATTTAATGATTCATAATAGCTGTAATGGTTGTGCCATTCTTAATTAATTATGGCTTAACACTTTAAGTAAAAAGTTAGGATCTAATTTGGTAGCACTTGAAGGAAGAATAAGATTTTTCTGCTTCATGCTTGCCAATTTTAAGAATATTATAATGTAAATATTTATTTGAAGTTTTAAAATGTAATAAAATAAACATAATATGAATATAAGGGTACTTAAACATATCCACAACATCAAATAAAAGTACTGCAACAGGACCTTACTCGACAGTAGCGCCAACTGGTGAGCACAAAAACGATAGCCCCCATTGCGACCAACTTGGATGTAGCGCGGTTGGTCATAATTGTAACCTAACCTGACCCATTTGGTCGGGGTGCCCTAGCTTAGTTACTGTAACCAACTATGAGAAAAAAACAGAAAGTTAGAAAAAGGCTCAATTATTTAAAAAGGTGTGCATAATTACAAGCCTAAAAAGTTTTTAAAGGATCGGTTAAATATTTCCCAAGCTGTTCACAATTTATACACAAGAGAAATATTGTAGGAGGTACTAAAGACGAAAAGAAATATTGGAAGAGCTTATATGTTGGATACAGTGGGACGTGTGTAATGTCCTGAAACGACGATAGAGCACTATCCTGTGCGACATAAACTATCGATGTGACGCGGATACATTGACCACACTCGCCATTTGTTCTCTTGTTAATGTTACTAGAGAACGTTCCCATGTGGAAAAAGTCTATTCTACTTAAGGGTATTTTTTTTATCATATTATAATTTCAGCGGGAAGACGTCCACTGCTAGACATAGGCCTCCCCCAACCGTCACTATATCGACCATTCATGTAATTTTTGACTTAACTTAACTTTGACTTAACTGTGACTTAACTTAAGTTTGACTTAAAATGTTTGTTTATGTAATAAATCGACAAAATCTTCTACTACTAAAATTGGTTTGAATAAGGTATTACCTTTGCTGTGTAGGTAGTTTTTACGGTATGTGATATTTCAGTTACACTATATTTTGAGTTTAGGGATCGCAGAAATAACTATACTTAAGCCTAAAAGTGTCTTGGAGAAATACTATGACATATAAACTTAGGCATACATTGTGTTTACGGAATCCTTCACTGTGCACGGTCCTCACGCAATTGGTATTTTGTTTTTTAACATTACCTGTGTATGTTCCGAGAAGAATATTTTTCTTTAATTTTTGAAGATGTTTCTTCTCATGTTGATGCTTGATTTTATTGACAGTAAACCGTAAGCTTGACTTTTGGAATATTTCCACAAAATATTCTTTATTATCAAAATTCTGTTACGTCCCAATAACCGCCCTTCATCAGCCACTTTGATGGTAATTGACGTAAAATGGTCCCCCATTGGGAAGTTAATCCGGTTTCATCCGGATCAAATAGTAATCGGTATCAATTTGTTAGCTGTTATCAATAAATACGGCGTATGATCAAAATATTTTTGGCGTCTGGGATGTCTGTAGATAGATAGTTACTAAGCTTTTGAATTGAGGAATTTAAATTTTTATAAATCATTGGTGTTATTGCATAACACACCAACAGTAGGGATGGCTTGCATTTTGACAGTTCAACAACATTCATTGCGTTAATTACGTTGTTGAGCAGACACATTTTTCGAACATAAGAAGCGATGGATTAGCAATTGGCTTCAAAATGATTCAGATTGTGATTGATAGTGTGTTACGCAATTAGGGTGCAGAAAGTAATAAAATTATGAGTATTTTGTGATATCGCAATAATTAATTTCATTCATTTCGGTTAAAAAGAACAGAAAAATATACAGTTCCTAGTAATCTTTCAATACGATTGTAGAGGACCTATTTGAAAGATCGAAATTAAACCCCTTTGTTCTAGTTAGGTCTTTCTCGGTGTCTCTAGTCGTTTTTCTCGGTTAATACTACGGCCCTTCACAGTTATTTCACCTCTAAGTTTTCATCACTGTCAAATTCACAATGATCTTTATAATCGTTACAATAAGGTTGCTAATGGGTTGCTGTTGTCAGAGGTAAATTAACTGTGAATGGATTTTAGTCGCCGTCGACTTGTTTTGTTTTTGTAATGGTGGTCGGATGCATAGGTTCAGAACGAGTTCGAACCTTTTTTCAGACAGTTCATCAACGACTTGTTGGAAATTCTCAATAGCCGCTCGGAGTTTTGAACCACGATCGTAGAGGTATAAGGTTCATCCTTAGGCAAAAAGTGGATGTACAATCCACGAGCACTATTATGTCAACACTTGGCAACTTTCAATAGCGATTTTTTTCGTGAAATAACGACTGCAACGTTGAAATGCGACATATTACATAAACCTATGGGTTCGAAAATACTATGTTCGTAACAACACAAAATTTCATTAAAAGATTAAGGAGAAAATCGCTTTTGAATTTAGCCTAGTTTAGACAAATTTATGCTCGTGACTGTACCTACACAACAATGCATCTAAGTATACTGCGTTCGTGGTTTAGTTTGAAAAACATGTAAACAAATATGTTTTTGAAAATTTTAAACTTACATGTAAAGTTCAGTATGTGCTTCAACCTCAAACATTTTGACGACTTTTTCAAGAGTACTAGTAATTCAGAAATCACCTTAATTTAAACAGGCATAGCGTTTGGAAACAAGGATTTGAACAGGTATTAGTCCAATCCTTTCGGGGATTATACGAAAAAAAACACGTAAAAAGATTTTCAATAAATCCATGGAAATGAAAAACCTCACCATTCCCTTACTACAGTAATAATAGCTGCCTGACAATGGAGGGCGTCGAACCTAATCCGTCGCTATTCAATCCGATCACTGAATAAAATCGTGCAATACAGGTAACATTGTACAGTTCACTTACCTAACTACGAAAGTAAGTGGGGTAATGTGTTGTTGATATCTTACAAATGATAAATGATTTTATTTCTGTAAGTAGGTTTGTACAAACACTTTTACACGTCAATCATATGTTTTAAACTAGATGAGGTGGGCGTTTCTTATCTGACTACTCTGAGAAGAAAGGCCAAAACAAACTCAGAGGTCCCAGTCTCTTTTAAAGTCCAGACATAATCTTGGTCAGTTGCGGGGTACAGATACTTTTGTTACGGGAGCCCCCTTCTATGTCCGAAATGTGAATCTTCACATAGATCTTTAAATGCCCACCATCCAACAGTTCATGAAACGCCTTTCAAAGCGTTTCTTCGATTGCGGCATAAAACACCCCACCCCCTTGATTAAAGCAGTTGCATGCTACTCTCCCTCCCGCATTAGTAAGGTTCGCCGCCCGAGGCATACCTTGGTCGACCCGACGACGCCACTACCCTCCTCCAGGAGAGTAGTAAGGCCACCAGTACCTTAAAGATGCATAAACACAGACCGCCGTCCTGCTGTGCTCGCCGCCGAGGCCCGCCGCGACGACGCCCCAATCCACGTCCGCCCGACCCTTACTCGAGCCAGCCCGCGCCGCTGAGCCTAGAGCTTTAAATTCGTCCCCTAATAATAATAATTCCGATCCAGCCTGTCCCTTGCTGCCCTACACCAGCGACGCCCAAAGCTGAGGGTCGTACCCCGCAGGGGGTGCCATTAGCGTGTTGTCGCCTAGTTTGTAAGTTTTCTAAGCCCTGGCTGGGGGCCTTAATTTATTAGGGCAACCACAGGTATGACCGGTTAAGCAGCTGACAACCTCCTAGGTTGACCTGCGAGAGCCAATCTCGAAAAAACAGGCGCGACGCGACTCTAGTAAAATAATTTCTATGAAAAATTCATGGAAATTGTTCTACAAGCGTCGCGTAGCGCTTTCGCGTCGCGCCTGTCTGCGGGAGCCTTTAAAGATAGACAGAAATAGGTTATTTTTTCATTTTCATCCAAATATAATCGTCACTAATAGTGGACAGTTACTTTTCTAAATATTTTCTTGGTAATACATTCATTAAACACGTAATTTGATTTTGAAAATAACTTTAATATTTTCAATAATGCAGAACATACATAATTGGTATTGTTTTATCGACTCTTCATACTGTTGTAAATCGATTTCTATCAATATTATGGAAGCTGTACGCGAGTGTACAACCGCAATGCATCAACACTTTGAATTGATGAATGGAGTCGCACCTTCGATTGATTGTTGCAAAGGTACAGACGAGTACAGCCGTCGTGCTGCGTACCCATTATGTGTTTACTGCAAAAAAAATTGTCAAAATATACCGATAATAAACGATAATAACTTACCATTTCTTTTGCTATTTATTAGTTACCATCTGCTACCAAATTACTATACAGGAATTGCATAATTTAAGGTCGGGGTTTTTAAGCTATTGCATAGCTTTTATCGTGGGCTTTGAGCGCGGCGACCGAATCAAGAAATTCCGTAACGAAAATAAAACCTAACACCCCCCACTCCGCCTACCATGTAGCTCGGCCGAGCGTTCGCTTAACGTGTATGTATATGGTACGACTGTACTTGAAAGAATATCAAAGAAAAAAAAAATACTGCAGAAATAAATAATTATAATTGCATAACTTGATAAAAAATGCTATGCAATAGCTTTACCGCGGCAGTCCCCGAGTGCCAACGTGTTTTTTTTTTTTACTGGCTTAACGGACCATAGATTTCTGTAAGTGACATTACTTGATGACACTTAAGTACCTACACACATACAGAGAGAACAGTGTCTACCAGATTAATCTATGTAAATTATACTTCAATATCTCTACCGTAAACCCAACCAGGCTGGAGCGTTTGACATTCAAATTCCAAATTCCTGAATTGTTTTGCAATCCGAGTCAGCGTTCCTGCTTAATGCCGCTGAACATTACTGCTGTTACCTAACTGACTTACTAAGGCCTGACTCTGACAGCGATTGTGCTTTCATAATCTGCGTATTCGAAAGATAGTTTCAGTTTTCGTGTTCCAATAACTATTGTAGGTAAAGAAATCATCACATTGAATAGGATTTTTCTGTGTTCCTCCATTCACCTACTTTACTTAAAACTACCTATAGTTTTTGTTTCGTCAAAAACTTTGTATCTTCCTGCATTAGTAAACATATTGTAATGCTCAATTTTAAGCCATCTATACATCTATACAAATAAATAAAATTGAAGTGTCTGTTTGTAATGTCAAAATAACAAATTTTTACTAAATGTATATGAAAGTATATACGGTACATATAACATAAAAAAACCATTTTAAATTTTTTTGTTTGTCTGTCTGTCTGTTTGTTCCACCTAATCTCCGAAACGGCTGGACCGATTTTGACGGGACTTTCACTGGCAGATAGCTGATGTTATAAGGATAAACATAGGCTATTTGTTCGAGTAGCACGTTACCGTGGAATAATTTCCGACGTACACGCGGGCGAAGCCGCGGGCAGCAGCTAGTTCTGACATATAAAATGTAGGTAAATTTAGGTGAACTAATATTATTTGTATCATATCTTTAGATACTCGTCAGAGTATTCCATGATTATTATCAAGGAGCTTATAACAAACCGTTCCTTAGCAGTTGACGTCACCGTTGACCTCTGACTTTGTTTCAGCCTTTCTTCTCAGAGTAGTCAGATAGGAAACGCTGATCTCATCTAGTTTTTAAAATATGATTGACGTGTTAAACTATTTGTACATACCTACTTACAGAAATAAAAATCATTTATCATCATTTATTATTTACCTATACTCTGACATCATAGTATTCAGCGACATGTAATAGCTTAAACGCTTACTAAACAACCCCTAGGATAAGGCATATTCCACGTGTGAGCGGCTTACCAGCACGTTTCGGTACACGAAGCCTCATAAGTGCATAACCACAATGGACTAAAGGACAGTCTCCTAACCGTGAAATTGCTATAGTTACATAAAGACAGTGTAGTCCCGTCCTTACTGTGCTCGGCGACATAACGTGAGTATTAAGGTCAGTGTGGTGGACATTAAATCGAGCGCATAGCACTTCAATGCAGGTACCATAATGATGTTGTTATTGAGAAATGACTTCAGTACGCGACTGTCTCGTTGATAACGTTTTTGTTATATGCTTTTGTTACCAAAGCAGGTCGTACGCGATATATGTATAGTAGGTACATACCTATATACATTTTATTTCACGGCAACTGCACAAAAAACTGGCTCATTCCAGATGACTGAAATAAGCAGCAGCGTGTTAGGGGCAGGGTCTAATCATCAAGAAGACATTAGCGTATGACTGTTCCAGTAGAACATCTTGATACACTAGAACGGTCTTTGTGTCTCTTCCATTACAAAAATAACGCGACAGTAGATATCAGTGTCAAGCAGTTCCCTTGATTCTGAAACATTTTAGTGCACGACTGTCCTACAAATACAATATTTGATACACGATGTCACCGTTATTTCAGTAAAGCCATCCCAAAAGAAGTAGCGCGCGACAGTACTTCCCATACATTTCGCTACGGGAAGACAAGCTGCCGATGCCGATGCCGTGTTCTGACAGTGGCCATTTATCAATGACAGTCGCGTACAGTCAGTGTTGGCACTTGAACTACTAAAGCCGACCTTGCTGCTATGACACGAAAGCGCTGTCAGTCAAACTGTTACCTTGAACGTGCGGTTGACTGTACATTAGCGGACAGTTGCACTGATCGTAAAATGCCACTCGCTTCCGGCTGCTATAGTGTTGTTATTACATCGATAGATTTTTATGACTGTTTGTTAATTGGAAATTTAAATGACCCTTGACGATCGTATTTGTATTTGATCAGACGGATGTCTATAGTTGACGCATTGATGTCTATAGTTGATCATCATTGTTTTGTTGGTGAGGCAAAGATACAAACCACCAACCCCATTTTTCTGTGGAATTTTCACGTATATTTTTCATAAAACGAAACAAAATATTTTTCTCAATCAATTTAAAATATGACTGATATTGACAATATATTATAACATGCTCAGTCGAAAGAAGTCAACAAATAAGATTATTGTCAAGTCAATTGATCTCAAATTGAACCAATCCAATTTCAAGCAATATTTACCAAATATATGTCACCCTATTCAGTAGCTTGCGTCAAAAAACAAATAAATATTGACAAGTCAACATACATACAATTGTAATCTAATAGACTGCCGACCTCGATTTTTTACAATATTTTAGGAGTCATGATATTTTGACAGCTAAATCGTATAAAACAAGAAGCAAGAATACGATTATTTCAGAAATCTATCAAGTAGCGATCATATCCCCAATCACCTAGAAAAGATCTACACGAGCCATTTTATCGATTCTATTTCCAACACTATTCCGTTTCCGAGCACACTGAGTGACATGATCGCCCATCCTAAGGTAGATACAATATCGATAAATGGGGTACAGCTTTGCGTGGCCATGTCCACATTTGATGCTATTGTGTCTCCATACAACTTTTATAGTACACTCAATATCGTGTCTATAGCTATGATATAAAGTTCAATATTGCTTACATCAGTTCGATTTGCTTTTGGTTTGTTGGACTGTAGCAATTTTTACTTTGCGAGCAGTGTAGACTTTATTTCCGACGTGTAAGGTTGCATTTCAATTGATCTCAATGTTTGCAGGTGTGTCCATGTCAGCTTCGGGCGACTTCTGCGTTTCGAGTGTGTCAACAGACTTCTGGTAGGGAGTGCTTCAAGATCTTTGTTCAAGTATCAATTTCTGATGTATTACCTCTGTTTTTTGTCAAGCTGTGTTTGACATTTTGAAAAACTCTTTTCAGGAAAATATCAGCGAGAAATGAATACCCTTATAGCATAATGCTTTATAGTCTGATTTTACAACACAGCTTCATTTACCTCCCTAGAATTTTACTAGGAATATTTTTTCTGGGAAAAATGTAACACGCAAAGGTCTAAGTTTTCTAACAACCACATCACAGCAAATTGAAAGGTCCTTGTAAAGAACTCGACACTTTTAATTTGAGTAGAAAATTCGACCTATTTGTTGATCGACCGCAACCTTCTAGAGGTACGGTTCAAACATGGATCCAATGTCCTTTG
The DNA here is from genome assembly GCA_917490735.1 of Dryobotodes eremita. NCBI lineage: Eukaryota > Metazoa > Arthropoda > Insecta > Lepidoptera > Noctuidae > Dryobotodes > Dryobotodes eremita. Next base: position 5,105,672 of record OU823248.1, read on the forward strand.
TTATTTGCTGCCGTTTTAAAAACCTTTGACATTTGATGTAATATCTAACATAATGGACAGTTTGATAAAAAATATTCACTTTATCCAAATTTAAATTTCTCTTTGTGACGTAGACATTGCTAAATCGGTAGACCGATAATCCTAATTTCCTAACTATACATATAAATTATTATAACTAATATATAAATGCGAAAGTGAGTTTGTTTATTTGTTGTTTTGTTACGCTTTTAAGCTAAAACGGCTGAACAGATTTTGACGAAAGTTGGCACATGGGTAGACCATGACCAACACCCTAATTGCGGAACACACTATTAATCACAATCTGAATCATTTTGAAGGATATTGCTATCCATTGCTTCATATGTTCGAAAAAATGGTCTGCTCGACAATCTAAATAACGCAATGAATGTTGTTGAACTGCCAAAATGAAAGCCATTCCTGCTGTTAGTGTGTTACGCAATTACCCCGGCTGGTTAGGACATAGGATACTTTTATCTCGGTAGTACCTACGTTCCCGTGGGACAATTTCCGTCCTCCACGCAGGCGACGCCGCGGACAAAAGCTAGTTTAAAATAAAAAAGTGGCCAAGTGGGAATAGAATTCACGCACTAAAGGTTCTGGATCACCAAAAATATTGCAGCTTATCTTTTATTTATAGTTTGCCATGATAAAGGGCATAGTCATATTACTTGTATAGTATTAAAGGCCTTTATTTATTTATCCTATTAATTAATTATTATTATTACCTTTATTTCAATATATATATACATATGAATTATATTTTTAAATATTAGAATATAAAAATAAAAACATTTAAAAATATAAAAAATAGTGGCCCACCGGTATCGGGAACAGGGTCCAAGCTACCGGCGGTCAGGGCTCCAGAGAGAGAAACCTCCTAACAATGCGGGCCGTGTCCAAAAGTACCGCCTTCTGAATCAAGCCCTTGATCCAGCTGCCCAACGAGAGCCTCCTCAGGTGTTGGTCGAGGCTCTTGGCTATTAACCCATTGGCTGTCACGACTATCGGTACAATGATCGCTGAGTCCACATCCCACATGTCGACAACCTCGCGAGCCAAGTCAAGATATTTGATTTGTTTATCTTTCTCGGCTTTCACGAGGTTCCCGTCATGTGGGACCGTTATGTCAACAATCATTGCACGCCGCTCTAATCGATCCACCACCACTATATCAGGCTTATTGGCAACAATGGTCCTGTCAGTGATGATGGATCGATCCCAGTACAATGTGATATTTCCATTTTCGAGAACTGGGTCGGGCACATACCTGTAGTACGGCACTTCCGATTCTACAAGGCTGTATTTGAGAGCAAGTTGCTGATGGATAATCCTGGCTACAAGGTTGTGTCTATGCAAGTATTCTTCGTTAGCTAGACTAGAACATCCGGAGATAATGTGTCTAATTGATTCACCCGGACGGTGGCATGCCCGACAAATGTCAACCGTGCCGTCTTTCACAATAAATCTCCGGTAGTTGTTTGTCATCATAACTTCGTCCATAATTGCACAGACAAAACCTTCGGTTTCTCCAAAGAGGTCACCGAAACGTAGCCAGGCTACGGACGCTAGTTGATCTATATCGGGTCCATGTAGGGCCCGAAAAAAGCGTCCGTGAAGCTCCTTACTCTGCCATACTTCCATGCGATCATTAGTGTCAAGCACTACTGGCTTGCGCCAGTTCTCTTTAGCCAAGGAGAGCGGGGTGAGGCCCTTGTCCACTTTGACCACATCTCGATGCATCCCCACGTCGGCCTCTAAGAAATATTCCCTGAGACTGCATATCTCGCGATTGTGGAGGGTCTTAGCATTTAAAAAGCCTCGACCTCCACATTTTCGCGGGATATACAGCCTCATTACCGATGACCGTGGGTGATGCATTCGATTTGCAGTCAGCAGTGTACGGACCTTCCTATCCAGGGCGTCGAGTTCGGTCTGAGTCCATTTGAGTATGCCAAAAGAGTACATCAAAACCGGCATGACCCAACCGTTAAAGGCGCGTACCTTGTTTCCGCCTGATAGAAGACTATTAAATACTTTTTTCAGGCGGCCAAAGAAGCGTTCCTTTAACGATTGCTTCATGTCAGTACCATTGATGCCCAATGCTTCCGACATACCCAAATACTTATAGGTTTCGGATGCAGAGAGGGTTCTAAGGTTTATGGAATCCGAGAGTTGGGTTCCGACGGATTCCACAATCTCACCTCGCTTTACATGCATGACCGCACATTTGTCCACACCAAATTCCATTCTGATGGCGCTACTGAAAATTTCAGTTACTTTCAGTAGTTCCATCAGTTGCAAATTGTTGGGGGCGAACAGTTTTAGGTCATCCATGTAGAGGAGGTGAGATATAACCTGGCCACCTCTCCTCAGCCGATAGCCTAGACCTGAATCTTCCAGCAGTGTGCTTAGAGGATTCAAGGCTAAGCAGAACCAAAGCGGACTCAAACTATCACCCTGAAATATGCCTCGCTCGATCCTTATCGGTTCGCTATTCCTCTGGACATTTCGACATCCTGGATAGTGAAGGACTGTTCTCCATTGCCCCATACATGACATCAGGAAGGTGCGCAGAGTTGCATCTATTTTATATAACTCCAGCACCCTCATGAGCCATGTATGTGGCACCGAGTCATAGGCCTTCTTGTAATCTATCCAACATGTCGACAGATCCTTTCGGGAACGACGAACTTGTTGGCTAATGGTCATATCAATGAGGAGTAACTCCTTCGTACCACGGGACCCGTTCCTACATCCATTTTGAGAAGGAGACATGATAGAGTTGGTGTCTATATGTTTGTTAATTTTAGCCCTCAAAATGGATGTAAGAACTTTATAGACCGTCGGTAAACACGTGATTGGTCTATAATTTTTGGGTTCCGCAGTGCTACCTGATTTATGGAGCAGGTGGGTAACTCCTGTGGTTAGGAACTGGGGTAGCGAACCAGACTCCAAAGCAGACTGGTACTGAGCCGCCAAGCGAGCGTGCGATCTTACGAACCATTTAATCCAAAAGTTTTGCAGTCCGTCCGGCCCTGGAGACTTCCAGTTAGGCAGCGGACGGACTGCACGAGTTACATCTTGGGGGCAGATGGTAATAGCCCCCATTTCTGGTATTGGATCGCAGGCTCGCTCGACTTTCCGAGCCCAATCGCCTTCGGTGTGACTGACAGGCACCGACCAGATATTGCGCCAGAAAGAACACATGGCATCATCATCTGGTAGGCACGTGTCAGCCACATCTTGAATCGGTCGCTCCCAATCCCTATAAACCCACCTTTGATCGCGTTGGAAGGTGCGATTCTGAGTGTATCGCTCCACTCGCCGCTTATACCTACGAATACGGTTCGCCCATGCATACACTTTCTGCTTCAGGAAGTCGATGCGCTCTGTGACACAGGACATATAGTCCTGAGGCCTGATATTAGTCCCTGCGAACGCGCGTCTCACAAAGCGCATCACTCTAGGGCGAGTATTGCCCTCCCTGAAGCAGATTAGTTTGCCGATGAGCGTTCTGGCCCCACCAATACGACGTTCAATCCTGCACTGCCAAGCTGGTACGGCTGGTTTCGGTCGTGTAGCTCTAGAATCAATAGCAAATTTAACGTGAGCTACACGGCATGCCGCTACAGCCGCGCAGTACAGAATCGAATGAGTATCGGCGAGGTCTACGCAGTCATCAAAATAATTTGACAACTGCGCATCCAGGACCGCCACCAGCGCCCTATTTTTGTTATGCATGGGCAAACGAGGTAAGCGTGGTCTAAGTTCGGGCGATATGAACCGATATTCTCGAATCGCATCCTCCAAAGCACTCCTCAATTCCTCATTGCACTGGGTACTTACGTTTGTAGTCCTGTCATCACTCTCCTCGTCTTCTTGACTTATGTTAGACTGTGGTAGTACTACAACGGTCTGAGACGGGGGGGCGATGACAAGACTACTCTATTATTATTATTAATTATTATATTATTATATTATTATTATTATTATTATTTGTTGGTATACATTTTTGTGTCTCGGCACTGATCTGCCGGTTTTTTAGGGTAACACGGGCCAAAGCCAAGTGCTACCCCTGAAAGTACTAACCTAAGTGATAATTGATGATAATATGCGGCGTGATGATATTATATTTTGACTTTGTGTTGCAGTGGTGCATGATGTTTGTGCGGGTGCTATTTGTGCATCATTGTCGTTCTGCAGGAATTTCCGGACAATTCTGCAAGTATTCAGGATAGCAGCTTTCTGTAGGGTTTGGTAGGTAGAGGGAGCTACGTCCAGGGTTTTTAGAGATTGATGCAGTTGTTTGGGAATGACACCCGTGCTTGAAAGTACTACAGGAATAATGGCAACGCTACCTAACCGCCACATTCGACTTATTTCTATTTTTAAGTCTGTATATTTTGACAGCTTTTCTGCTATAGTGTTTTGTAGGTTGTGTGTGTTTGGTACTGCTATGTCAATAATTTGCGCGGTTTTCTTAATTTTATCTAGTAACGTTATGTCTGGTCTATTATAATGTGTTGTTCTGTCTGTGAGGATGGCTCGATCAAAGTATAGCTTGTGTGTTGTGTTTTCAAGAACCGTTTCTGGAGTATATTTGTAGTAAGGTACTGGAGGTGTAGTAATTAATTTATATTTAATGGCAAGTTTTTGATGAATTATGTTTGCTATTTGATCGTGCCTGTGTTTATAGTCAGTTTGAACTATTGCTTTGCAGGCTCCAGTAATGTGTTGAATAGTTTCAGAGGAGCTATGACATCGCCTACAAATATCTGTTAAAAGAGGGACTCGCAAGATGTGCTTTTGGTAGTTACGGGTTTCAATAATTTGGTCTTGAATTGCTGTCATGAACCCTTCGGTCTCAGGGAATAAATCTCCGCGCCTGAGCCATTCGTTCGACGCTAATTTGTCGACGTTAGGTTGGCAAAGGTCTTGGCGATGTCTTCCATGGAGTGACTTCTGAGTCCATTCCAATATTTTAGTCTGTGTATCAGTCTGTTTCTCGTTAATTTGAGTAGTTTTGTCAAACATGTTTAGCGGGGTTAGTTTTCGATCATTATAAACTATTGCTTTGTGTAGGGTAGAGGTTGTGCTTTTTGTGTTAAAATATTTTCTAAGGGTACTGATTTGTTTATTGTGTAGGTTCGTTATATCTATTATTCCTCGTCCTCCTTCTTTCCTAGGTAGTGTTAGTCGCTGTACGCAAGATCGAGGGTGGTGTTTTCTATATTTGGTCAAACTGGTGTTAATGACGCGTTGTAGGTTTTTAAGTTCCGTTTTGTTCCAGCTTATTATGCCAAAAGAATATGTAAGGACGGGGATAGCATAGGTATTTATTGCTTTGATAGTATTTTTGGAGTGCAACTGAGTGTTTAAAATAGATTTTAGTCTGTGTTTAAATTCTTGTGTAAGTTTATTTTTTATTGCCTTATGTTTAATTTGCTTCGCTTGAATATATCCTAAGTATTTGTATGTTCCATGTTCATCTAAGGAATCTATGCTTTCACCTGACTGTGTGGTATATGAATGTTCGTATGTTTGACCTGCCCTGACTGAATTGATTTTACACTTATCAATTCCAAATTCCATTCCTATATCTCTCGAAAATGTATCTGTGACATTTGCGAGTTCATTCAAGTCCTCTGATGAAGAAGCGTACAATTTTATGTCATCCATGTAGAGCAGGTGGTTAATTTTACAGTCGTGTCTGTCCGTCCGTCTGTCATCTGTAACGTCATTATAATTGAGTTTATATCCTGGCATTAGAGAATTTAATTTGTTTGATAAGGGGTTTAAGGCAAGACAGAACCATAGTGGGCTAAGCGAGTCACCTTGGAATATGCCTCGTTGGATCTTGATGGGTTCTGTCTCAACAATTCCTGCAGATGTTGTAAGATGTAAACGTGTTGTCCATTGTGTAATTGTGTTATTTAAAAAGGCAATGATTTGAGGGTTTATTTTATATATATTTAAAATTTCAAGTAGCCAAGTGTGTGGGACAGAATCGTACGCTTTCTTGTAGTCTATGTACATAGTATATAGATCTTTCTTTTTACGCTGGACCTGTTTGAGTATAACCGAGTCTATTGTAAGTTGTTCCTTGCATCCCTGACTAAATTTTCGACAGCCTTTTTGTTCTTCGGATAATATTGAATTCGATTCAAGGTGTTTGTAAATGATTTGAGTGATGCATGATGTTATTATTTTATATATTGTTTGTAGGCATGTTATTGGTCTGTATTTTGCTGGGTTAACACTGTCGTTACTGTCTTTTGGTATCATATACGTAATTCCTTCCGCTATGTATGTAGGCATCGTTGTTGGATTTTTAATAAATGTGTTGATATAATTATATAGGTATGGGTGAGTGTATGTTAACTTTTTATACCAAAAGTTGTGAATGTAGTCAGAACCGGGTGCTTTCCAGTTGTGTAATTTTTGAAGGACGTCATGAAATGTATCTATCGGAACTTGTTCAAACTCCATTTGTTCAGTGTGCATATGGTTTTCTGTCTCTATTTTAACCCACTCAGCTTCAGTATTATGACATATAGGCCTCTCCCAAATTCTTGACCAAAATTGTTGAAGTTCGTCTACCGATGGTAAACTATGGTTTGTGTTATTTTCGTTGTTACTGGGTGCGGTTTGGTTTGTGGTTGAATTTTTTAATGTTCGATAAAACTGCTTTTCGTTGTTCCTAAACTTATTATTTTGAATTTTGCGAAGTGTACAATTATTGTACCTGTTTAATCTACTATTTACAAGAGTGAGTTTTTGTTTTAGCGTATCTAAGAAATGTGTGAGTTGTGTGTTCGGTTCTTCATGAGTAGAGTGTGTTCTATAGTTTTCTAGTATTGTGTGTACCTCTCTATTAAGCCTCCAGCCTCTGTTTCCTTGTATGTATGCTGTAAGTCTTCCGATTTTTGTTCTTAAGTCTTTAACTCTTAATTCTAATCTTTTCTGCCATTTCGGTTTCCTATTTTTCTGATTGATGTAAGTCGTACTCTCAGAGGTGATATATGAGAGTTTACTTCCATTTGTTTTAGCAGCTGTCCAAGCAGCACTATATATTATATTATTATTATTTATTATTAATTATTAATATTATAAATGTGAAAGTGTGGATGTTTGTTACTCAATCACGCAAAAACAGCTGAACGGATTTGGGTGAAATTTGGCACATAGGTAGACCATGACTTTGATTAAAACATAGGATACTTACTATCCCGATATTTCATCGGGATCGAGACTTATGCGGGTGAAACCGCGGGGCGCAGCTAGTTTATAATATATCTATTATTATTTTGTTAAGTATTCTGCAAATACTTCATTTAGCTATTTATTACGGTAAAAAAATACAGCCCTGCGATAGTCAGACCGACTGACAGACAAAGGGCTTATACACCCAGACTAAGTAACAGGGATGGCACCTTAGTGTGCGGAACCCTAAAAGTGTGAAAGAGTGTTTTATCCCGTATTTGTATCGCTGTTGTGACAGTTTGAATAAAACATATTAAAGTAATTTTGTTCGTGGATTTTTATAACGATCACGCGTGTAATCCTCAAAGGATTCAGCAGAGGTGCTGAACATAAGGCCGGTCAAATCCTACTAATACTATAAGTATGAAAGTTTGTGAGGATGGATGGATGTATGGATGTTTGTTACTCTTTCACGCAAAAACTACTTAACGGATTTGGATGGAATTTGGAACACAGATAGTTTATAACCTGAATTAACACGCAAAATACATTTTATTCCGGTGGTACGTCCCGGTGGGATAATTTTCGACATCCACGCGGGCGAAGCCGCGGGAAAAAGCTAGTGTTTGATAAAAATACAAAAAGTGTCGGTGTAAAGGGCTTGGACGCTTTTGGTGGAGTGATATTTGACGTGTGAAATTCCATCACAATTTTTCTGTTAGATAAATCAGCTCGTTTTATTTTCATACACTAATTTGTGGGTTCAAGACCCAAGGTAACAAAAATAATACAGCGTGTATAGAAAAGGTGTGGTACAGACCATCAAACTAAATCTCCCATTCTGATACACGCTGTATAAACAGGGAAAATTAAACAGGATAAGCGACCGTAGAAAGCAAATACAAAACAACTTATCAACTTGATAAGTGATCCGATGTATTTAAATAAAAGTGTTTGCCAAGTTAATCTTTCTTCAGAGTTGCTTCAATATAATAATTCGTTCATAGAGATTTGTTCTAACCTATTCAGAAAGGGTTGAAATAAAATAAAATCTTATAATTGCGATTCAGAACTTTCTATCCCCCAGACCGAATCTGCAGCCAAGAAAACAAACTACAATCAAACTTAAGATTCAAGACAGGTTGTAAACTAACTACTTATAACTTAGTCTGGAAGTGGCCCCTCAATGGATAGGGGAGAAAGGTTGGCGATATCTGGATTGTGATCCGAGTTATAGCTGACCCTTGCCAATGAAGAAATTCGTTCAGGGGACTCGACGTTTTTGTGCAATTTTATTACAAACGTCACCACTTACCTACAAGTAATTTAGAAAAAAATGTCTTTTACTTAAATAATTTTTAATACGAGTAAAAAAAACTTTATTGTTCATGTAGCATATACATTTAATATTTAATGTTGTAGCTAAGCGCCTGATCAATACAATGTCATTATTACATAATAATGCGTCAAAACATTCATAATATTCAATCCAACAAAAACTATTTTGTTAAACAGTTGAAAAAAAACATGATGCAATCAAATTCATCCAAAATATTTATCCAACCCGAAAACAAATGACGCTTGATGATCAACATTGAACACCAAATAGATCTGAAATTATTTAATTAATTCGAGCCAAACGTCATTATAAAGAGTCAATATTTGTATTACTTTATCATTATAGCGTGGAACTTAACGAGGAGTTCTGTCATGCGAATGTTTGATGTGTTTTCATTTAGAAACGTGTACATTTGTTACAATAACATACATAGCAAACTAACTCACTGAGTTTATTTCGGCGAAGAATCTCAGAGTAGTCCGATAGGAAACGCCGACTTCATCTAGTTAAAAAAATATGATTGCCGTGTAAAATTGTTTGTGCAAACCTACTTACAGAAATAAAATCATTTATTATTTATCCCCATGGGAAAAAACCGAGATTGTATATATGTTATACATACCTACTATATTACTATATCTGTCTTAGTACGTTATACACACTATAAAGTTCCACACACAGTCACACATAGACAGTTTAAAGTCTCACTCCGAAAACCAAGCTAATAAATTGTAAGTATTTCGGTCCTTATTTACAATAATGAAGTCTGGCATAATACCCTGAGTCCCATCCAATAAATCGACATTAACATTTATTATAAGAGACATAGAACCCAATATCTTTCGCAGCCAATCGCCAAACAAATGCTTATGCAGTGAACACACAGCCTTATAGGAACCCAACCCTCATCAAGTGTCACAGATTAAATAGCGAACAAGAATAAATCGAAATAAATAAAAACAACATACGCACTCGAACAAAGCTCTGTAATTTCATTTAAAAGGGTTTTTCTCTCGAAATATTCCGGTCATAATTTTTCGGAACACAATGACTGAGCAAGCACGCTGCTTCGCGCTATCCTTTTGATTTTTTTGCTCTGGCAATGAAATATGAGGGCGGTGTTGCAATATTTTTAGCTTGGCTCTAATTGGTTGGCGGTGTGCAGTAATGAATTGCTCGCGTGCGTTTGAGTTCTGACCCGTTTAAGCTTTAGCCTGAATGTGAGCTGTGCCAGGACGCTAAGTACACTCGCACTGTGTGAATGGTTCTTTTTGACGTGCATTTTACTTATGGTTATTTTTGCTTGCGTAGTGCTTAGGTAAGAGCTACGTAGTAACATATTTTTGAGGATGAGCAGTGAGCCTGCTTGAAGGGATGTGAACAGATAAATACGGTAGTGTTTTGTTTGCCTTACAGTTAAAAAAATGGACTCCCTAATCTCTTAGCGTGAAAGGGTGAAGGAAGAAATGGACAAGTGATGAAGAACCACTGTCGCTGCTGTTTTAAATCCTCTCTTATAATATAAGTACCTACTGAGAAAAAAAAAAGAATTTTAAAATCAGCCAATCGATGAATGTTTGGAAAAGACCACGAACACTTCTGCGAAGTAGAATAATGAAAATTAAAAAAAAACCTTGATAACAATCCTAACTTCCTAACTTTTAATATTATAAATGCGGAAATAAGTTTGTTTGTTTGTTACCTTTTCACGCCTAAACGACTAAACCGATCATCATGAAATTTTGCACATACGTTATCAGGGGTACAGAAACGGACATAGGATACCTTTCATCCCGCAAAAAAGTACAGTTCCCGAGGAAAACAACAATAACGTTCTTATGATAATAGATGGCGCCACATGTCTTTCAAATCATGATTGAATTATAACCCGAATTGATAGTCAACGTCTAAATTAACGCGAGCGAAGCCGCGGGCAAAAGCTAGTAATATTATAAATGCGAAAATAAGTTTGTTTGTTTGTTTGTTACCTTATCACGCCAAACCCACTGAACCGATTATCCTGAAATTTTGCATATACGTTGTCAGGTGTACAGAAAAGCACATAGGCTCCTTTCATCCCGAAAAAAAGCATGGTTCCCGAGGAAAACCACAATAACGTTCTTATGATAATAGATGGCGCCACGTGTTTTTTTAATCATGATTGAATTATAAGATAATTGCACCAATAATGGTAAGCGCTCCAATAATGGTCAGTTGGAAAAAAAACCTTTCAAATAAGAATCACAAATGTTCTAAGGAACATGGCAACACTCAACAACAAACCATAGATACTCAGCTTGTGTTTCATATAGTTACCGATGTAAGCTGGCCAAAGATTTTTGTAGTGGAGGAAGTTCGCGCATGTAAAAATGTCATATGAAATTGTGCGTGCGCGCACTTAGCCTACTACAAAATCTTTGGCCAACTTACGTGCCGGTAACTGTACTAAATTTACACAACTATCTTTTGCATCCGTGATTTTTTTCACAAATAAACATAGGTATACATCGTTGGTGCTACTAGCGAGAATCTTCGACATAATATTGATGCCACTGTAATAATAATTATAATAAACTAACTCATCACGGGACACAAACAAGCTAATTAACAATAAACGAAAGATAGCGTTTTATAAATAAATTGTTTCACATAAAAAATGGCAGCCATGCGATATGAGCACTGAACATTCGTTAAATGACGTAATAATTAGGTTATTGTGTGTTAGCATAATCAGCCTATAATATTCCCACTGCTGGGACACAAGCCTTCTCTCTTTGCGAGGAAATGGGCTGTTATCTACCACGAAGGCCCAGTGCGGGTTGGTAGATGTCATATGTCTTCGATTTTTTGGTTCTAGGACATGCCGATTTTTTCACGATGTTTTCCTTCACCGTTTTGAGAGAAGTGGTAATGAAATTATTTACAAAAAGTAAAGCACCTGGCTGGGTTTGAACCCACGACCTACGACTCGTAAGTCGGGACCGATACCACTGGGCCACCACTGCTTAATTGTGTGTTAACTTACTTGCATAAGATGGAGTAATTTTAAATCTACTTTAGATAGAATTTAAATGGCAAAAAACCCTGCTGTTTGGATAATCTCTCCAAATAATAAAGTTAGCGTGTAAAACAAAAACATAATTATTTTACTATTCAATTTTCTTTGTAGGGAGTGAAGAGTGAAGGAATCTGCATCCGCCTGCAGTGTTTTGAGAAGGCCACTTTCGATACAATATAATTATTATAACAGACATGCATTCGAAGCAAAAGGAGTGAATACGTGAGTTTCTGAATGTGTATGTACGCATTCGAATACTTACGTAATGTAGTGTAATTATACAAGCAATTATCTCGAATCAACAATGATATGTTTGATCTAACACAACCAATCGAAATTGTACTCAGACACGCAAGGTACCGACTAAGATCTTATAATGTATAGTCACCAAAAGTGATAAGTAACCAGGGTCGTTGGATATAGTTGAAGTCTAGTAAGAAACCGATAGATGTTTTCATTGTTGATGTTTAGTTACAGTACATTTATCAAATAAAATTTCATTCGAAAACATCCATCGCATCGGTTAGTTACTAAACGATAAATGATAAATGATTTTATTTCTGTAAGTAGGTTTGAACAAACACTTTTACACGTCAATCATATTTTAAAAACTAGATGAGGTCGGCGTTTCCTATCTGACTAATCTGAGAAGAAAGGCCGAAACAAACTCAGAGGTCACAGTCTCTTTTAAAGACCAAACATAATCTTGGTCAGATCATGTGAAGACCATGTAGATTTGTGTCTGAGATGGTCTTTTGAGGAAAAACCACACAGATTGAGTGGACCTGTCCAGTCAGTGCACAAACTTCAACTATATCTGACGACCCTGGTTACTTAACTCTTTTGATGGCTGTACCTAATATTTTTGTTTAAAATAGATATCCAACAGCTACAACAACATTTCTTAATTTTAAACATCCAAAACTACCTACAGAGAGCTGTCAATTAAAATATTAGCCCGTCACCAGACAAACGGCAGTTAAAATTAAATGGAGTGTTAAGTTCAGCCGTTTATCATGCCGAGGTCAGACGGAGGAAGGGTTAACAAATGACCCACACCAATCAGGCTTACGAGAACCCGGCTTTTAACCCTAGATATGGAGTGCTTATGGAACTTTTTTTTAAGTCACTTTTAGTTCCGTTGGGAGAAAGTACGTCAGTACCTACGCAGCTTTAGGATTGATAAAGTCTGTGTTATGTACTTTAGGCTCAGAAGAAAATAAAATTCAGAAGAGATTTTAATTTAAAAGAGTGCCTATGGAGTTTCTTGCCCGTTTCTCTCCATAGGAACCTACTACGCTTTTGAATGGGTAACTAACTTAATTAAAAAGTGCTACAGGCACTTTTGAATTGTCTTTTGAGTCGGTCGAAAGGTTTAATTAAAATAAATGCTTTGAGTTTGACTATAAATATTAGTTTTGCTATAATACTATGGTTACTGTGAAACCGTAACGCAATTTGTCTCAGATATGAATCTCATACACAACCATGAATAACATGGATTTAAACAAAACATTTTCACTGTTTTTATAAAAGGCAAAATAATAAGAGAAAAACAAAAACACATCAAATCAAGGAAACACATTACGCCATCACCTTTTCCTTAATATATTCACGCTCTTATATAAACGTTTTAAGCAGTAAATCACGACACACGTCTCAGCTGGGACTGCAAGCAAAAAATACGCCTTCAAACTGTCACCCATAGGTGCTTGTCACGATTTCCGTTTAGCATTTTTTGTTGAAATAAGAGAAAATACATACAGGTTGAAAAAAACACTAGCTGATATTTTGGTAAATTAATGAAGAGGCACCGAAATAGCCTACTGTCGTTGGTAGAAATAAAATAGCATGAAACAGTACATCCTAAGTATTCCTCGCGACTCGCTACTAACTTTCTAACTGACTAATATTTTTCACCATAACCTGATTTATGCATATAAGTAGTTCGGGCTGAGACAGTCGACTGTGTGAAAGCGTTGTTCTTTTAAATAACGCAACGGATTTTGATGCGGATTTTGTAACTTTTTTACAAAAAAAAAAAAAAAAACTATATATGCATAATACATTAATATTAAACGTAGATAGTAAAGTAACGTCGGATTCCTACCAGTCGGCCTAAACAGGTGACGGAATGCCTTGTTAAAATTGTTGATATCCTAAAAACTCTCACCAGTGGCTCCAAGTAGCTATCTTGTACGCAGCGGCCACAACCCGGTAACCACGTTGGCTCGTGGGCAAAACCTGGTACAGGGACTTAAGTGTTTCGGCACTTAAGTCTTGCGGTTGCTCCCCGCATAGTGCACAAAATATTTTTTTTTTTGGGCGGAGGGCATCAAATGACCTCTCCCGCTTTGGGCGGAGCAGAAGGGCGTATCAGACTCTTACTGACTAAAACCCACCCGTGTTACTTCAGTTGCCTGTGCGCAGTGCACAAGGTCTGTCTCGGCCTCATTGGCAATCCACCTCCGGTGGCAACGCAGCTAGACACAGTGAAAGACTTAAGGGCGGCGATACCGGAGATATAGTTACCGTACGGCCACTGCACGGCACTGCATCCAGCCCTCCTCCGGTCGTTGCGGTTTCCGTTCCACTGATTCAAGGAGGGTATGGACGAGAGACTGCATCTGTGTTTGCGCGCACACTTATGCACTTATACACCCTGCGTAACTGACTGTTTCTGTTTTACCGGACTCCGAGATCAAGTCCTGTGGCGATGGATAGAGGTAGAGAGGTCGAGTAGCGATGCTCACTGGTCTTTGCTTGCTTGAAGCGATGGGTTGAGCATTTCAACACCTTCCTCAACGTTGATCGATCTTAGATGCCATAAAACAGCAACGACACAAGAAAGCACCAAGTGGCGATGTGTGTGGCCCTGGCAAGTTGCTTAAGTACGGTGGGAGGGAGTTGCACAAGGTTATTTGGAAGTTCTTGTGGGAAATAATAGTGGGAGAGTGGGAGTTGGTATCAGTAACTTTTACTGTGTCTAGTATCTGTACACTGTTCAAAGGCAAAGGCAGTCGTGCCAACTGCAATTCCTACAGAGGCATCTGGCTCCTAAGATCTTAGCTAGAGTCCTTCTGGATATGCTAGTAAAATCGTCCGAAAACACACTACCTGAGACCCAATTTGGGTTTCGTCAATATTCTCTATTCGGCAACTTCCAGAAAAGTGTGAAGAACAACCGCAACCGCTGGTCCTCTGTTTTGTGGACTTGGAAAAAGCTTTCGAGAGCGTGCCTCGCGAAGCGCTTTGGATGGTACTTCACAAGCTAGGGTATACAGATAAGTTCATCAGATTGATCCATCTCCTACACGACAGCTTGCATTGTTGTGTCGCAGTTAAGAGTGAACAGTCGGAATTCTTCCCTGTCATCTGTGGGGTAACGCAAGGACGTGTCTTAGCACCTACCCTCTTTGCCCTATATTTTGCGGTTATTGTGGAAGAGACTTTAAAGGACAATGCGAGGGGCATTCATATCTGTTTCCGAACTTAGGGCAAACTTTTTTACCTATCCCGATTAAAAGCTCACACTAAAGTCTCATACGATCTCATCACCGAAGTCATGTAAGCCGATGATCTGTGTTTTGTGTCAGAATCCCCAGAAAACTCTCAAGAGTTGATGAAAAATTTGCATCTCGAAGACAGAAGTCATGGCTTTAGACACAGTTAACCATGGCCCATTTCATATACGACTCGACGGTACCGTCCTCAAGAAGGTGGACAGATTCATATACCTGGGTAGTACCTTAACAAGTAAAGGTGACCTAGACCCGGAAACTAACAACAAAAAAAATCGTGCTGCTTTAGGAGTGTTTGGCAGACTACGGGAGAAGGTTTTCTGCTCGCAAGACTTCAAACTACAAACGAAGGTCAACGTGTACATTGGTGCGTGTATAGGAGACACTTACGCGCATTAGACCGATTACACCTTATGTGCCTCCGCGATATCTTAAACATCAAATGGTCCGACCGTGTTAGAAACAGGATGTCCTGCGAATGGCTAATGTCTGCGGAATCGAGGTATATCTAATGCGTCGTCAGCTGCGCTGGTCTGGCATGTTGTTTTCTTTTCTGAACTAAAGGACGGCTAGCGAAAAAATGGCGGCCAGATCCTCAGATACAAAGACGTTCTGAAAAGACATATGAATAGATGCAATATAGATCTCTCTCATTGGGAGGTGTTTGGTAAAACAAAATGTTTATGACTTTGAAGACCAGTGGAAGAGAGATCTAGACAGCAGGCGAGATCACCTCGAGAGTAAACTACCCTCCACAATATCATTTCCATAGTGGCATTCTAACGTGTCCGCACGTGAGTGCACGTACCTTTACAGTCAAGATAGGTTGCATTAGCCACATCAGAGCACAAGCCCGTAACCTATAGATGTCGGAAACAAAAACAGTTACCGTAGCCGAAATCGGCATGGGATGTATTATTAAACATAGGTACATAAAACAAAGAAATCTCGATGTTTTGTTAAGTCTTAAAAACCGGGCGAAAACCGGCCGGTCGCTAGTTATTTTATCATTTTGTAGCTTTTTAATTGATTGTGCAATCAAATTGATATAAGGGGGAAAACTGGAAATCGTTATCTTTTCTAGAAGTAATTAATAAAAACGTGAAGTATAAATACAATTATAGAAATACCAACTCTTAAACCAATTAGGAAGTTTGAAAGCCAAGATGAAATCAATTTAGATTAGATTGGCACTTGAAACTTTTAAGTGGCTCAATCTAAAATTACAATTAGAGGAAACATTGCATTGGGAGAAAACTTGAGCTTGATATACATCCGTTTTACTAATACTAATTATTTTTACTGGCTTGTGTAAATACAGAAAAATACAATTTCAATTGGTGTAAATACACTTAAAAATCAAAATATTTTATTTCACATAAACCTACATCAGCACTTATAAAACGTCGGAAGCTAGGTTCCAATTCGATTTACTTAAAGGTAAAAATGTCCTACGCTGATTCCAAAACCATTTCGAGCTTTTAGGTCTCTTAACCTTATTTTTCTATTTTTAGCGCTTAAAATTATAAGATCGAGTTTATTTTAACATAAACACATGAAACCACTTGACTTCCCTTGACCTCCAAATGACGTTTACAAGTAGGCAGATTGGGAACACTTTCGGTGCCTCGAAAAGTAAAATCTGCCTCTAAAAGTAGGCAGATTGGGAATACTTCTGGTGATAAAAAAATCAAAAGTCATATGTCTATTTTAGGGATGACCATAATTATAATGCAGTCATTTGAAAAATTCGGCCTTTGAATCGATGCAAAACAAACGTTGAAATCAATTCACACAAAATATCGAAATCCCGAAGACTGAATGATCGTTTATCAATATATAACGATAGCTTAAAGAAAATCCATTCTCTATAAACAACAATCATTATAAAATCATTCGAACTATTTTGAAACTACTAATGGTGATAGAAACTTGCAAATATAACTGCTACTTGTTGATTGGTTTATTAATAGTTTAAACATAAATCATTCACAGTCGTGCACCACATGGTAGGTAGTCGATACCTAGATAGGTACTTTCCGTGTTCACTCGAGAAGACTACTAAACTCGAATTTCTAACGATTATTACCTATAATCACTAACATCATTAACTATAATCGATTAACTGTAATCGAGTTACTAATTTCAAAATTGATCAGTTTAAAGTAATAAGTAAATATTCGATTATGTCGATCATTCCCACCTCTAATTTTATGGGTCCATCAACCAACTGTCAAGTGTCATGCTTGAAGTTTCTGATGTCATGCCTACGTCAAATTAAGAATTGTTATTATTGTGTAAAAATACGTGGCAAAGAAGTCGAATCTCTTCAGCCTACTTTTGAAGTAAAATTTTGAAAATTATTTAAAATTAATGACTGCTTGGAAAACAAAAATATAGTTGCCTAGAATAACTAAATCTATAAATTAAAACTATAAAAAACATACCTGAAAAAGAATTATATACTGAATTGGTCATGTCTACTGAAGTGGTCCTATGACGAGGAGCCCTCGGGCACTACATCTAATGTCTACGAGAAAATTCTGGTAACACAATAGCGACTAAGGCTTTTACAACGAAATAACGATGCAATTTTTAGGAGTAGGTTAAGTTATTATATAATCATGATTTATAAATTTAAAAGTTATTATTATTATTAATTGAACTAAAATTTTCAACAAGTAGGTATGACTGACTTACCTCTACGGACTAACATTTCACTTTTTGATTTTTTATTAATACACGCTTGCTTTTTCATTTCAAAACTGACATTGGCAGATTGTCGAGAACATATACAATGGAATAGAATGAAAAAGGAGTAGGTAGAAAATAAGTAAAAAAATATTTTATATTCCAAAAGAAAATCATGAAAACATATAAACAGACTAGTTTACTTTTTTATTCTTTGTATGGTTAGCTTACATATTTTATAATTCCATCTGTGTCAAGTGAAAACTTTTGATAGACTTTAAATTGCTTCCTAAATTATTTTCACAAAGTTGTTGCGACAGACCGAATAACTGTTTAGGGAATCGGTGATAAAATGCTTCGAACTTTTTTTAGCTAACTTTGGAATATCATTGAATAGTTACTTCTATGTAAGTAAGTAATAATTTTAATATTATTAATTTATTACACATGTACGAAAAGATTACATAGGCCTCTCCCAAGTGTCAACTGAAATTGATGTTCATTGTCTAAATAATGTGAAAAGATCCATAAATTAAAGTAATCGTAATAATAATTAATATTTCTTCAATGACACATCTATTTATTAAACGAGATAAAGCAGCCGAAGTGCTGCTTAAAACGTAACGTGATGTGTCTACCTCAAACTGCAATTTACTAACACAAGTGTGACTCTTCTAAAGATTCACTACCACCATCCCGCACCCTAATTGCGTAACACACTATCAATCAAAACCTGAATAATTTTGAAGGATATTGCGGATCCATTGCTTCATATGTTCGAAAAATTTGTCTTCTCAACAACGTAAATAACGCAATGAATGTTGTTGAACTGTCAAAATTAAAGCCATTTCTACTGTTGGTGTGTTACGCAATTACCCCGCTGGACCCACAACGCGGTATATCTCGATTAATTTGACTGCGTGTCCCCGAGACGCACGTCCTCGCATATCGAATTACTTTCCGCTTACGCCAGTTGACGAGTATACAACAAGTTTACCTACCTAGAAGTATACTGGGCTTGTAAGAACAGAAGGTACCTACTTATTATTTTTGATACGGAAGGAAAACTTCGAAGGCACAAGTACCATATTATCATAAGAATTTCGCTTAGCTACCAAACGGGCGTAGTTGGTTATCAATGCGGTTTTACATGTTTAAATGATTGACGTATTGGCTCAAAAGAATCAGTGATATTTTTATCAGAGTAGTTACATTATTTTCTTTGTCCAAGGCGTACCTATTTACCGTATACCTATTGTGTGCCAAAGCCTGCAATTATATTGCCTGTAACTCCTCCTCATGATAATCTCTGAAAAACTAATCACAAACACGAAAGTTACACTATCTGGATTCTGCGAAACAAGACCGGACAGAAGGTTTTTGGCCAACAATCATTCGGATTTTATCTTTCCAATATTAATTTATTCTCCAATCTGTCCAGCAGTGTGTCAGACATTTATCTGTCATTTGAAAGAGCTCATATCCTGAGCAGCCTGCCTGCGTGTCATTCGCACCGAAATGATACGGTGATAAGAGATGTTATTACTTTTAAACGTTCCACCCTTATGAGTATTGGACAGAGGATTGGGTGTAGGGATAAAAAAACTGATTTCCATGTCCAGGTAAAGGATTTCATTTTAGTCAGTTTGAACAATGATTGGTCCAAAGCTAATATTTCCCGTTTTAATCCCGTTGAATGTTGGCCGAAGTAAATTACCAGCAGCTGTTCCAGCTCGTAGTTAAGACACAAAGCTCCAATCAGCTCGTGTCTAGCAGTGTCTATCTGACTAAAACTGGACACACACTATCAACAATTTCACAACAATGCAATTGCCACTTTGTACCGACATAATTATATTCAGTACGACGTGGATTTCGACGTGATTTATTGAATTAAATTAAATAAGGTTCAATATAGCCTGCTTCTTAAAAGTAATGTTGTATCGTAATTTCAGATACATATACAAGACCTACTCTATGCAAAATAGTAATGTTTTTTTAAAACACTTTCAAACTTATCAATTTGTAAAATGAACACCAAGTTTAAATTGCGTTCTGAAGTTTTCACAATAAAAGTTGTACGTTCACGCGAACGATGACAGGCAACGCCATCGATCACGACAGGTATTGTTGCGGCTAGGATAGGCAGCAGGCTGGCTTGTTGTTAGTTTACCACCAACTACCTAACGTGGCTTTATCATCCATATTGAAACCAGATTTTAGCCATGAATTTGCTTAGGCAATGTTAAGTGCGTGCCTGATTCTAGAATCAGACCAGTTAGATTAAGGAGAACAGTTTCGAAACCCTAACGAATTGAAAGTTAGGAAATACGTGAGGAAAGTTGGATCCCACCCCATTGCTTATTGATTCTATCAATGGATCGAACTTTCTATAAGTAAATATTAATCTAAAACGAAATGTTTACTACCTCCATGGATGTGGAGAAATGATCAAGAAAGACATTCTAAACTGCAAGGATACCAAAAAGATCAACGCAAGGAAATTATACAACTTTGACGAGACAACTTCTGACAATGGACTTACAAAGAATTTTACCGTCATGAAAAAATATTAAGGCCGTCGTCCATGGTGCTACTCAAAAGTAAAGTAACAAGCTCAAATTACCAATGAGTAACCAGCTTGCAACCAATCACAAACGAATTAACAACGCGTTAGTAAGTCGCGTCGTATACCACCGTGGACTACCATTGAAATACTAGAGCGGTGACATTCTGGCTACTCATTGGTGATTTGAGTTTGTAAATGGTTGAGCTGAATGGTGCTGATCCATACGTCATGTTCGTGAACGGGCGTCGTCAGTAGGGACTGGTTATCTCTTAGCTGCCACGGCTTATTTTAATGTCTGAACTGTTTTTTTTTTTAATATTTTTTATTACGGACGCTTTTAATTTGCACGTCTTTCTCACATGTATGACACAACATGAATGATGTAACCATTTTTTTGGAACAATATTTTGATTTAAAAGAGTGTCCGTGGAGTTTCTTGCCCGTTCTTCTCCATAGGCATTTATTACGCTTTGGAATGGCAAATAGCTTCATCTTTTTGACTTACTTGACAATTCAAAAGTGCCTGTAATTGGTTTATTTGAAATAAATGCTTTGAGTTTGAGTTTTTGACTTTGGGTAAAACGTTACTTTTGAGTAGCGTCGTGGACGATAGGCCTAATTTCTCTTGAGAAACACGATTTCCTCATAAATTCGCTGAAGTACAAGTGGCGCAGACTTGATGGAAACTATTTAACGAAGTTAACATATTTGTTCGCGATAATCTTCGGAACCACTGACCCGGTTTTAATTAAACTTTTGACAAGTTTATAATTGTTAAGTTGCGTGTAAGCTATGTGTAGATGGAGATTTCGCTGTTCAAGAAATTATTAGGTTGTACTTGATGCTGATTATTTTTGCTTAGTGATTTCATCGTTTAATTAGATCACATGGTGTCGCAAATGTTTAATAAAGGTGTAAAGAGAATCGTAACACAATTAAATTTCTTCACTTATCGCTTTCACATTATCTCAGTATTCATTAAATCATGTTGTAAACACACCTACTGATTAATTGATCATTGTGTATTATTTATGCTGATTTCACTAGCCCTGTCTGTGTTAAACTTTTCCAGTGTCCTTCATTACACCTTCAAAATTTATATTTTTTAAACCTTTGTTCTATTATCATCCTGAATAACAGGTAGGTACTAACCTACATCAAAACACGCTGCTCCTAAACGGAAACGTTTTGAGATAAAAGATAGAACATGCCTCAGTATTACATAATAGGTACCTATAAACTTTTGAATGTTGACACTTTGAATATTAAGCGGAGTTCCGATGAATTGAAAATTAAAGGCCTTGTTTAGGTACCGACAGGCTTCAAACTGAACATTTTTGAAGTAGATAGGTATTATAAAAGGTAGGTAAAACGAAGTTTTTGATAAAACTAGCATGTGGAAGAACAAGCCATGTGTCTATAGAGGTATGAGGAACAGGGTTTATAGTTCACTCATACCTCCATAGAAAAGGGAGGATCCTCCGGCTAGAAGGATGTCATGTCTGGTGGGCAACTGCCTGACGTTTGATGTAGGGACGTTATATATATGCTAGTTGCGCGGTAAATACTGCTTGCGCGATGCAGGATTTTGTGTGACGTCAGTGTGACGTGTAGCTGGTATGTGGTGATGTAGATACCGCTACTTGTCGCCGAGCTCAAATAAATTGTGATTGTGATTGTTTTTTTAGTTAAATGTTTTGTTGTTAGCTTGCTGCGCGGTTTGGTGTTTACTGTAAGTACAGCAAGCAATTGTTATATAAATATAAAAAATGCGTGAATGTCGTGTAACACTCGGTTAGAACGAAGTTCCTTTCGTAGTATATTTAGAACATCCATAGACCAAATTTGATTACCATAAAAAGGGATATATTAAGTTAACCTTAAAAGATAGACATGTGCTGTCGCGGACTTGTTTTAAGAACGTTTAAACATGATTTTTACATAACTTTAGCCGTTTACGCAGCGCACGCAACGGAAGCCCTCAAAAGAAATATTTTTTTCCCGTTTTTACTACATTTTTTACTTATGCTCCGCTCCTATTAGTCGTAGCGTGATGCTATATAGTCTAAACCTTCCTCGATAAATGTAATATCCAACACAAAAATATTTTTTCAATTCCAACCTGTAGTTCTTGAGATTAGCGCGTTCAACGTAACGGAAACTCGTGACGGAAATTTTTTACACTTTTTTTCGCCTAGCCCCCATCCGCCAAGTCCGTAGCGTGCAATAAGGAACTTCGTTCCAACAAGGGCAGAATAATGACGATGAATGAACTAGCTTCTATCCGTGACTTCGCCAGCGTGGTAGTCAATTATACTTTAGAAGTTATAACATACCCTACAGCGCTTAGCAACAGTGTAGCTTTCTTTCAATGAAAGAATTTTGGAAATCCCATCAGTACTTTTGAGAGATGACCTCCTAAATCCAAACTTAAAAACGTACTTTACAAACTAAAATCCTTATAATGTTAGTCTAGACTAGCGATCCGCCCCTGCTTCGTACGGATACAACGGCGCCATATCAAAACATCGAGATTTCTGTGCTACAAGTTAACTTTAATGTAGAACAGTCAAATTGAAACTGTCAAATTTCTCCAAACGATTTTAAACCTTAAAATATTGATGGTTAAATTCAAATTCGAATGAGAAAATCTGACAGTTTGTGGTAACTGATGTGCTGGCGATTGTACATACAATAAACCTTGCGGAATAAAATGCTCTAAATTCTGTTGAAAACCACTTCAAAATCCATTGTGTATTTTGGAAGGTCTAAGCAGTCACACATTGCGGGCAGACACGAAAAGTAACTTTGTTTTATACTATGTATAGATCCTTAGATGTAACATATGTGTATAACTTCATGTTTATCTGTTTATTATTCTGCAAACCTATTCTGTAAAAATCTCACCATTAAAACTTAGGTGAGGTGAGTTTGAAGTGAGAGCTGTCAATAGTGTCATTCCCTAGTATCAGGTGGAATGACAGCTCACTTGAAGCTCAGTTCACCCAAGTTTACACGGTGAGATTTGTACAGAATTGAACGGCTGATCAACAAACGATAGCGATGGAAATAATAATATTGTCGATGTAGTGACACGATACTACGGTGTTTGGTTTGTCGTCACGCTGTGTAAACATACGTTCTCGCCGCGAGCACGCGATTATCACGCACGTCATACGCGCAACCTCTCAAGAATCGGAATAAATATTTTATTTAATTAATCATTATGAACCTAACATAATTCTACTACACATACAGGGTTACATTAATTTAGTTTGCAAAACTCTGTACACGGTATTGTTTTTTTGTGTGGTAAATCATCTAATGACCTCTCCCGCTCTGGGCGGAGCGGAAGGGCGTGTCAGACTCTTACTGAATAAAACCCACCCGTGTTCTTTCAGTTGCCTGTGCGCCAGGGCCACGGTAACTCTTTCGAACAAACCGCAACATTGGCAGGCATCGGCCCTTTCGGACCCCGTCAGTGATGCTGACATCTCTTTGAGGCGCGCGTGGAACACGACGCACTGTCGACCCGGGACTGGTCCTTACCGGACGGCGAGCTGCCCATTGCTCGCCGTCCGCAAGCCCGCGCCTACAGTGGCCGGGAGTCGGCAATCGACTCCCGACGCCCAGGGTGTCTCCTCCTGCGGTGACTAGGGGCGTGGATAAAGATATCTCAGAAAGATAAAACAAAAAAATATCATTTGTTTATATTTTTTGGTGTTCACGAAATTTCAGTTTAAAGAATCAGGTTTTAGGGTTCTGTACGTCCAAATGAAAAAACGGAAACCTTACGGGTTCACTCGTGTGTCTGTCTGTCACAGCCAATTTCCTCCGAAACTACAGGACCGATTAAATTGAAATTTGGTATACATATGAGTTTTGTGACCCAAACACGGACTTATAACGTAAATAAATTAATTTTGAATATATACTTACTACACTTTTGGGGACATATTAGAAAATTTAAAAAAAAGTTTTGCAATCTGTACCTATATAAATTAAAAGTAAAAGAGCTAGTTGTGGGGGTCACAAATGTATATTTTTTATAATTTCAAAATAAATAGTTCAAGTTATTCAAGAAAATTGATGAAAATTTACTATTCACGCCCTTAATTCCGGAACTACTGAGCCAAAAATAAAAATAAAATATAGAAAACAGTTTTTTACATATAGATTACAAGAATCTATAAGATGTCTATGGTACATACATAAACTCACGCCTTCTTCCCATGGTGGTAGGCAGAAACTACAGAACGCCACCTGCTACGATCCTTACATACTCCTGGTGCTTCGTTTACGTTCACACATCTGGTGATACACGCACGCCGGTTGCGAGTACTACGCACCTGACCTTTCTGAAGTACATCACCAATATATGTCTTCCTAGGGCGTCCCGTCCCGGCGTTTTCACTCACATTTGCCTCGTAAATACCTTTGTTAGTCGCTCTTCATTCATCCTCTCAACATGACCAAACCATCTAAGCATACTCTTTTCAATTTTTGTCACTACATCTTCTTTTAAAGTGCACCGTTGCCTTATCCCATCATTCTTCAGCCTATCATTCATAGTCACACCACACATGCTTCGCAAGGAACGCATTTCCACAGCATTTATTCCACTTTCATGCTTCTTTTGCCATACCCAACACTCACTTCCATACATAAGCGTAGGCACCAGCACACCATTGTGGTTTTTTGGACATCCACTGGTTGGTCACAATTGCATATGTAGCACCATTCACTTTAACTCTTTGTGTCTTTTCTTTTAGTCTATGGTCTTAAAATAAATGGTAGATCTTTCAATATATTGCGCACGAACTAACATTTGCAGTTGGAATGTATGGAAGAACATGTTTTTGAACTACAATGTTAGGTTTTTTTTGTGTAAACTTCTTTGGGTATCGATGTCTAAACACAAAAAAACAAAACATGTCTGTCGACTTTCGGTTATTAATTTAATTTGACTCTGTACTTTAAATACTTTATAATATATTAAGAAATAGAAACCACTTTCGCCATTTAAATATTTCAATCTTCACCATGACAACGGTTGATTTACATATAAACACAACACACATTGTGGCCAAAGAAACATTCCTACGCCAAAGGCTGAAATACCCGCAATACATATTCCGTAAACCGAGTAATTTTCCGAGCAGGGACAAATTCTAACCCCTAAATATTTTATACCCTTGTACTTAGGAACATAAAAAGCTAGTCGTAAACGACGAAGATTAATTTGTTCTCATACATTACAAGCGGGTACACTGTTTGTGTTATTTTTATTGCTTACAATACGTGCTTGTGGTTTTTTAAGTGTTCTTATTGTGGGTTTTATATGGTGGTCGTTGTTTGGTTTTTAATTTAGTTAACAAAGCTACTTTTTGTCATTATTAAAAATAATGATGTCAGGATTACATAACACTACACTCTGTTGCTTTCAGTTATCAGCTTCAGGCTTGAAAGACTATATAATAAACCTAATTATAGAATTTTAGGAAACTCCTCAAAGATTGACTATCCGCTTGCAAATGCTAATTAAGTGATATAAGTAATTAAGTTTTTTATTTAATATTCACCATCGATAACAAGCGATTTGGTGAATCTATTATTACCGGTAGAACACTATCCCTATAAACTGTTTTTTAGACAAATAAAGTAAATAAATATTTTACTGCTATGAACATACTGCTGTTTCTCGTTCTGTTTAGTTACGCCACAAAGTAAAGCCACCTTTTACAGCAATCCCTACAAACGTAGATATTGTATGGTGGGTACCATACAATATCATACGTACATAGGTACACCACCATTAATATCAGGCGTGACGGAGCGTTACGGCGCGGGATTGCAAATGTAACGAGCGTCGTGACGGAGGCACGCTTTTTATTTTCCCACACAAATTACAATACACGGTGCTACAATTTGTAAACGATATGGATTTTATTGTTTGTATAAATGAATATTATTACAGGATTTTATTCATAAGAAATATTTATTTTCTATTTTGATCTTCGACATAATTTCTGCATTTAGTCAGGGTAGTAAGAGCTATCCTCAGCAAACAAAGTTTACCACGATAACAAAGTTGAGAAACAGTCATGGGTCCTTCCCCGTAGTCAAACTATTTTGTCCAACTGATTTGACTACAAGGAATAATTTTCCCCGTGGTCAAAATTTATTGATATTTTTTTTTTTGCACGCTGCGTGCCTGCAGTTTAAGTATGTACAGTCAAAGATAAAATTAATGTCAAATGTCAAGCGTTGCGTCCTTCACAAATGTTTTCCTTTGTTGAATTTCAAATTATTCATGATCAGAAATGGGTATTATTGCCGTATTATCAAATGTTGCTGGCAATAATATCGCGCAATTTTTGTTTAGTAAACAATGAATACGGATCATTAGTATGTTACTAGTAACACAGAAATAGTCCATGTTGCCTGCCACATCAGTCTACTGCTGGACTTACGCCTCCCTAATTGCACATCATTCATTCATGCCAGCCAGCTAGGTACATTCGCAACTCAAAAACATGTTGCTGAACAATGTTGCACAACGGTTGTGCAACATTGTTGAAGAGCAGTTACTGTTCTTCCCAATGAAAACAAAGCTGTACAGTCCCCTCAGTTATTTTACTTTTGATGGCAGCAAACCAACAGCAACCTTATTACAACGAGAATAAAGATCATTGTGATTTTGACAGTGATGTAATATCAGAGGTAAATTTATCTGTGAAAGCACTGTAGTCAAAATGTGACGTTATAATTTTTTCCTACGAAGAAATACCAACTACGAACGAACGAACTATACCTACTAACTATATGAACTAGAACGTTAAGGTCAAACCTTAGCCTTAGGGTTTGACCTTAACGTTCTACAAGATCCTTGAACAAAAAAATAGAACTTCGTCTCTACCGAGGTACCTAATACTAAATGCTTGTTGAAAACTTCGCTCCAATGGAACTCAAACTCCAACAATACGGAACTTAAGTGGTAAATCCAGTAGCTATTAATTGTGCCAGGGTCTGCTCGAGAACGATATCATTTAATATTGTAGTGAATGGTTTTTTGAAACGCCCATAAGTGAACTAGGATGGTGGGCAAATTAAATAAGTATGCATGTTGATTAGGATTTTGAGGATTTGTTGGGTTAGCACTTCTGGCACATTATTACACAAAACAAACAGCGAACAAGCACAAACAAGTTGTGGTTTTATATTTTTTTGCTAATTTTCAATTATGGTTATGTTTTTATAGTCCAATTGAGTCTACACATTAATGGCCTGAATTGGTAACCATCTCTAAAATAAATTAATTTGAATTGGCAAGGTTCTAATTATTCACAAATAAAAACCTTTTCACCGACAAGATTAATGTTACAGAAATTGATATAAAATTATTGCAAAGCAAAATGAAAGTTGAGCTACGCAACGCTACGACGTGCTACGAGTTTTAATCGCGTAGCAGTTCAGGCGTAGTGTAGCGCCGTCGTCTACGAAATACGAAAGCTTCTTTGACTTACAATTTACGCTTCATCAATTTTATGTAAAATAGTCATTTAAATGTTTCTAATCTCATTTCAAAGATGTTTTGGGACTCAAAAACGATATAAAATCTGCATTAATAAGGGTTTATTTTCACTTTTAAATCAAATCAAATCATTCATAGGTTTGCAAACATGGGTATTTAGTACATAGTTATTTTATTATAAGAGTCCTTTATGTTCTACCGTCACATGGGCATGGGCATGGCTTCATTATTTTAGCTTTGATAAAAGCCACCTGAATATATCGACGGCTCTATTGTATTTCACATCCCCTTTTCGGAAAAAGTATTAAATATTTTTCACAAAACCTGCGGCAGCGCTGCAGCCGACAACAATCAAAAACATTGAAAAAAGTAAAAAAAACAATTTCATCGTCGGTCGTGGTGACGGGTGTAAAAACCGGCATTCCACCGATTTTTACGGTTCGCTTGATGAGGGCCCGCTTTATTGACATTAAAGGTTTATAGAGTACCAGATTCCAATTTAGTGCCGTGCGACCGTTTCGTGCCGATAAACTTTGACGGTTTTTCCATCATCCGTCGGGTTGGGATGCGTTAATTGTTTATTTTATTTTAAAATGCCAACGGGCAGCTCTATTTATTTGCTCGACAGATGGGAGTGGGTTTCGATTTAAAATGTTTATTTTTGGCACTGACTGAAACGGCTGTAAAAATCCAACGGTTGTTTTTTGAGAGGAAAAAATATTACGGTTGTTTTATTAGCCTACATAAAATTATTAACATTACTGTTGTAATTTGGCACCTCCCAAGTTCCCCACGCCTGCCTTCCGCATTCAATTTCTTCAGAAACCTTCACAGCATAATCAGCGTATAATATTCCCACTGCTGGGACACAGCAATCCTCTCTGTGAGAAGGAGTGGGCCGTAAACCACCACGCGGGCCCAGCTCGGGTTGGTGGTTATCACATGTCTTCGAATTTTAGTTCTAGGATATGCCGGTTTCTTCGTGTTTTTTTTGCTTCACCGTTTAGAGAGCAGTGGTGATGAAATAATTTACACAAAGTAAAGTGCCTGCCTGGATTCGAACCTACGACCTACAACTTGTAAGTCGCGGCCATTTCTCTGGGCTACCACTGCTCACAAACCTTCAAAATACATTGAAATTGCCATGTTTAACAAGTAACATCAACATAGTAATGCGGAGTCCCACAATGCATGTTGGAATGTGCTGCCCTAACTTCAAGGTTGCGGGTTACATTCTTGTACACAAATACAAATCTGTGTATGACTACATAATGTATGTAGGTTGAATGTTACCAACGAAAAATAAAAAATATTGTGAATGTAAAGACTATGTGGATAATTGTTTTTTTCTTCTCTCTATTAGTTTTAATCATGGTCTGGCAGTTTGAGTAATTTATGCGGCCTACCCAAATGTCCTTCCTTTGGTATTGTTCGTCGAATCGTTGAGCTACTTAAGTTTTGAGTTAAGCTGCACGATTACTGACAAATGCGTGCACTGACTGGACAGGTCCACTCATTCTGTATGGTATTTCCTCAAAAGAACATTTCAGACACAAATCTACATGGTCTTCACAGGATCTGACCAAGATTATGTCTGGACTTTAAAAGATACTGTGACCTCTGAGTTTGTTTCGGCCTTTCTTCTCAGAGTAGTCAGATAGGAAACGCCGACCTCATCTAGTTTTAAAATATGATTGACGTGTATTCACAGAACAAAAAGCGATGTCAAAATTCTTCCAACACGTGCTGTTTTCAAGTGAATATAAAATAAAACGTGTTCATATTATTTTAAAAGTCTACCTAACCAGTTTCAACATAAATTTAAAAAAAAACTCCTTTTAACGCCACATTTTTAAACACACAAAAGCGAAATTTAAAACTTTTAACTGTTTTAAAAAGGCTGTTGAAACTATTCCCACGACAAAAGGCGGACAATGTAGGGTATTTAAATCTCGGCCGGAGAGGTACCATTAAAAAGTGCTAAAACAGAAATCAACGGTGGACGATAAAAACAGACCCTCTCCACTCGCTTCAGAAAGAAGGTGCAAGTTACAAAAAGCAGGCAGGTGATTTTATATATTGTCTGTGGTCTTAGTTTTCTTTTATAATCAAATAAGTCTATATTATTAAAGGGAACATATAACGTAGGTTCGGAGTATACACCACATACATTATAACAAGATCCTGTTGTTGTTTCAGATAAGAGAATTCGAATTTAGATAAAAGAAGACGTATCAATGAGTAGCAAAAAGCATACGTAAATAACAATTAATATACACCTAAACAACCCTATAACCATTTACAGTATAACTATTTTCTTAATGTCCCTCGGCAAATTTCGTGTTTCGTCAGGCGTCGGATTTCTATCACCTGTAACTCCTGCCACTCATCCCTCGCACCACACCGCGGTCGGAATTGTGTCAAATTCCGTGCGGAGGTAATCAGCGAGAATTATAAGATGTCCATGACGTAAATCCGACCTATCTGCCGACGGTCCTTTCACGGTTTGTTTGTTTCATTGCGCGACGTTGCCTGACATTGCCCGATGCCCGTGGTGGCAATATTGTTAGGGAGGCAGGCAATAATGCGATCGTTTTTACAAACGGTCAAACGAATTGTCTGGTATAAAGATATAAGGCAAATGTTTCGTAAAATGGTTTTTTGTTGCTGCTATTACGTATTTGAATGAAATAAACAGCCTTATAGTGTATTGTATTGTGTTGAGTCGGCATTAGAAGGTTAAAAAGCTTTAAATGTTAAATAAAAAAGTTTAGATATGTTGAAGTAGTTTCTCATTTTTGTGTTGCAAAGTTTCGTCTTTAATGAAAGCTTTTTATTAATATAAGCTCGAAATTACGAAACGAACAATGAAGGTTAAGTGCACTCGCGTTTTTACTAAGAGCACAAACAAATCATTGACATATTAAATTAAATTCGAGTATTGTGTCAACCAATGGTCGGCAATTTTGTTGGTGAGCTTCGGTTGACAAATTGTATGATAATGTTTTGGTGAAAAAACCGATCGGCAACCCTGAGGTTACAGAGCAATGCTTAGTCACTGAACCGGTAAGGTTTTCAATTACAGTATTTTCTCACATTTCCTCACCTTTTTCCCTCATAAAACGTCAGCGAGGAATTTGTCTACATTTGATATCTGTCTCGTGCCCATACTACGGATTTATATGAGCGACAAAGAAAAAATGAGGGTCTGAAACTGTCATTTTACGAGAACAGACGTAAAAAGTTCAACACCTACTGATTTTTACTGAAAGAGATCTTTGTTGCTCGTCAAAGGGACGGTCTTTAACGAGTTTATCTCTTTGTGATTTGTGAGTTTTTGGTGTCAGTATATTTTTACTTTTTAGGATTCATATTTCTGCTGCATTACTGTTGGTTATACTGATTCGCACACCATTAGTACATACTATCCGCTTAGATTCTAGTATGTTATAATTATTATTTAATTTGTGAGAATATCTGGTAAGCAAAAATAAATTAAATGGAATAATGACTTACCAGCTTTACAAGGGTCCATTCCAAGGTCTCCAGAGTCTTTGTTCTCAAAATTCATAGACAATAATTCGTCTATCGTGTACTTATGTGGTTCTTCCCTCCCCGCCACCGAAGATGCTTCAAACACCGCACTCACTAATATCGTCAGTACCGCGCTGACCACCGCAGCGGACGCACGATTATGCCGAAAAGTCATTATGAGAAACATTTTTATTTACACTTTGTTGAACACTATGGCATATTATTTTTAATTTGTGAAATTATCTGAAACAAAGAAATAATGATTTGAAAATAATTATAGTTAACTTAACTATGTTTAAAATACTTAAATAAATAGTTTTCACGAATTTAACTGCTTATACTTTACAATTTAATGTAGGTGATCAGTTTACGAAAAGCAATTAACATAAGGCGTAATAAATTAATCAGATTCCATTCAATGGCTAAATTACGCTTCAGTACACGAAAGCATTACACTTTAATTAATGGGAGAGTAGGTACATAACTGCTATTCAAAAGCAGTTCAAATATATGAAACTGGGCCTAATTTATAAAACTTCCAAATTGAAGCAAATACGCTTTGAATATTTAGCTGAAAACATTAAGGATGTAAAGCAAGGGCAAATTAATCAATACATTCCTTAAACATGTAATCTTTTGAACCAAGGAATTTGTTTATAAAAGATGAAAGAGACGGGTTGATTTCTTAAAAGGGATAAATCATAAGTCATTTATATGTAGCCGGATAAGCAACAAAATGTAATGATTTCATTTATTTATTTATTTTATTTTATTCATTTTAGGAAAGCTTACAGCTAATACATTTCAATATATAGTACAATGTATAAAAGATGGCCAATTACAAGCTTCCACTAACGATTAATATGAGTAATGATAAGATTATACATCGAAAAAACAATTATTCAAACTCTTCTTTACTTCCTTAATACTCCTAGAAAAAAAAACTTTTTTACAATAAAACATCCGATTTCCAAAAAAAAACACTAAAAAACGTGAAAAATAACTTTAATTTCGGAAATCGGTGTCTTTGGTTGTGTATTTTAGTTTTTGCCACTGACTTCCGAAATTAAAATTATTTTTCACGTTTTTTTTGGAAGTCAGTTGTTTTTTTGTAAAAAAGTTTTTATTTTTCACTTTTTAGTTGTGGTACCTACCCCACATACATTCGTATACCACTACTTGATATGTAAATAACCGTGACAGGAAATTATTATAACATCATAAATATAAACCAAGTGGAAAAAATACACATTATTAGGGATAACTCAAAAACGACTGGTCAGTACTTGATCAAATTTAAATGGGACCACATGTGAAGCACCAGCTTTCAAATAAAAAATAAAAACACGTGTGGCACTCGGGGACTGCCGCGGTAAAGCTATTGCATAGCATTTTTATCAACTTATGCAATTACAATTATTTATTTATTGTTTATTTATGCAGTAGGTACTTTTTTTCTTTGGTATTAATTCAAGTACAGTCGTACCATATACATACAGGTTAAGCGAACGCTCGGCCGAGCTACATGGTAGGCCGAGTCGGGGGTGTTAGGTTTTATTTTCGTTACGGAATTTCTTGATTCGGTCGCCGCGCTCAAAGCCCGCGATAAAAGCTATGCAATAGCTTAAAAAGAATCATCCAAATCGGTTCACCCAGAAAATAGTTCTGAGCTAACACACATAAAAAAAGAAAAAGAAGATACAGTCGAATTGAGAACCTCCTCCTTTTTTTGAAGTCGGTTAATAAATCCAACTCGACATCCTGACACAACATATTAAAAGTACGACAAGCTCTCATCACATACGAGTTCTGTCTGTAGGCAGTTCTGACTTGGGCACATGGAGAAGACGAGGTCTCCGAGAAAATGCACTCGGTACGCGAAGCCCGATCTTGCCCACCAACTCAGGGACGTCAGTAGATCCGTTCATAACACTAAATAAGAAAGCAAGATCTGCAATTATCTTTCGCTCTTGTAGAGGCAGAATGTGTTTTTTTTTACACCGACTTATATAATTCGGGAGATAGATATTTGAGCGATATTGAGTGTTCCTAAAAAATCGCCTTTGTATACCTTCAAGCCGATTAATGTAAATAATACCTCTCTGTACAATCGTTTTTCGTTGTTACTGACCCCCACGACTCCAAAAATATTTGTTCCACACATAGTGTTAGGTAAAAAAACATTAACTTTTAATATTATATGAATCTAAAGTCCCCTATCTCGCAAGGGAGTGCAAAAAATATTTTGTAGGTTATGTACAGTTCTACCGTCACATAAAATCAGTCTGAACAATATTGCTTTTTGTCTTTCTAAAAACTGATGAATCATCTGTTTTTTCGCTATTTGACCTTATACAGAGTTTTTTTTAAACAGGAATTAAAGAACAATCCCACAAATCTCTACCTATGTACATTTAAAACCATCCTGAACAGAACTGTAATCCAGTAAATGTCCGTACATTTAAACCGTAGTAAACAAATAAAGTGGTTGGATACCACAAGACAGCGTCCACTATTAGCGGAACTAACCAAAGATACTCGCTAACAAATATTTGCTTTTCTAGTTTGCATTTACTTTAGACTAGTTCCAGTGATGGTGAACTAAATAGAAATAGAACCGGTTGGTGATTCTGTTTGTTTTGTCACAGTTAAATCGTTTCATTTAATGCTTAACGTTCTCTAACTGAAATTGTGCTTCCTCTAAAAGGGATCTGTGCGTGATTTTTCGTTTTCATATCAATTAATTTTAATGACTTAGGTACTTGACCACTTGACAAAAATTATTTTGCGATATCATGATTTCTTAGAATAGTGTCCCTTATTCAGAATTATGGAAATTAGGTTATGAAAAAGTCATTCTGCTTAAGACATCTTTTATGAAAGGAATTTTTGAGGAAAGTGGCATTTTGCGTTTTCTTAGAATCAATTCTTACTAATAACGAAATATTTTGCGAAAGAGACATTCTGAGCAAATGGCATTCTGAGAATAAACGTTGATCAACATGAATTGACCACTATATTTTTTCAATAAAAAGTTTTATTTCTGCTGACATTTGCAAACTCGTACAATCGTGGTTCAATCACCTACACGTGCAAATAAATCGAGACGAGGCATTTAATTTAATTTCTATGCCCACATACAAACTCCGGTTGCTAGGCAAATGAAACAGGTAGATAGGCATGTACTTTCATAAAAGTTCAGGCACGTTACTAAGCGATGTGTATAAACCTACCTATCTATACAGGCTGGAATCCCGGACATCGACGCGCAAACTTAAACCATGAATTCCGCACTTGATTCTAAACCCTATGATTCTAGCGCAGCAACATTTAGCCGGTTTAAAAAATAAAAAACTGCTTTTTCATAGAAAAGTGCAATAACTACGCAGTCAAAATATATGGAGCAGCAAATTTTTTTTAGTAACCCGGGAAATATTTCAACGTGGGGGGGTTCAGAATGATGTACTGAATTCATGGTAACAAGTTGAACGTCGATGTCTCTGCCTCCAGCCACTCGTAAATACAAATGACACGCTATCCGTTCTTAAGCGCATTAGTGTGAATGATTGGACCGATATGGTTAGCTTTTTTTTAATAGTCCTAATTGTCAGAATGAGGGATTTTAAGGGAAAGAAAAATTTGAAAAGTTGTCTGGAAAATTGGAGCACTAAGGTAGAATTCTTGTAATTATAAAATGTTTGTATGAATTATTGAAATTTCGTGTCGCTGGCGCTACTTTTCTCAAATCTTGTTGCCCCAAAACTTCGCCACTTCCACGGCGTCGTCGGTGCCAGCGCAAGTTTTGGGACACAGAGGGCAAGATAGATGGTGAAGCATATCTAATCCAATACAATATTATAAATAAAATAATACTGTCACCAATGCAATTTGTAATTAGAGAAAAATTCTAAAGATTTCGCGCCTGTGCCTTTTTTTCTTATTTCTTCTGTAGCCGCAACGCAATGCACGCATTCTACCGAAGAGATCGCCGCTTTTAGTTCCATTTTCAAAAATAAAATGTTTTCTTTTTCATGAAACAGTAATAAGTCGAGTCTTTATTCATGATTATTCTACTTACGAATAACGACTTTTTCGTTTTTGTGGGCTCGTTGGTAAAAAAAAAAAAACTTCTTCCCCTAGAAGAAAGTATGCTATTTTGCCCCCGCTCTGGTACGCTACAATGTCGGACTTTTTGAGCAAGAAGAGTGAAAAATCTTTCGCATATTCCATAAAAAATTCCGCAATTTGTGACCCTAATGGTGATTCCATAAGTTAACCCCTTAAAAGGAAACAAACCTTAATAAATAACATCGAGGTCCACTTAAGACGTCTGTACACACCTACATGTAGATGTAGCGTATATACATAAGTCTATCATGATGCTTTTATCTCTCACGGGGTCAAGGGGCCCAGGGGCCCGGCTCAAAGCAGGGCCGCCCCTAACCTATCCACGTGGCTGAAGAGGCCTCCCCCTCCGTACTTACCATCACGACATACCCCTCTTGAGGTTATAAAAACGGTTACTTTATATTGAATACAGGAAAGACGTATGAGAAGGGAAAATTGAGGAAGACTTGTAGGTTTGATTCTGACCTCATTTTTAGGAATACTCTTTGCGGTTTGTTTGATTATTTTTCATTATATTAACTGCTTGACCCGGCTCTAGCAGCATTGAAAAAACGTCTGATTGTGACTCTTCCTTGGTCCAGATATTTTATTTCGGTTGTTTTAAGACAACATTGTTTTGATTTAAAATCGAATTTTAGTATCATAGTCAAATAATATGGTACTACCCGAAATAGAACCTGGCCATCAGACCTCGATAAGAGAAAGGACAAAAAACCAGACAGCCTAATGTTTTCATCCCTGTAAAACAAATTGCTACAATAAAGTTTATCGCAGTACGGTCTAAATTGGACATGACAAATTTAAGCTACTTTTTGTTGCGGAGGGTCAAACTTTCATGATGTTTCCATCCGATCCACTGTGTGAGGCAAATCAGTCTCAGTTAACGTGGGAATAAATTAGCATTCGAGACATATTGAGTATTTTACTACTAATGCTTGAGGTAGATAACACTATCATATCATATCATTCTGTTGTGTGATGAATAGCTAAAACTATGATGTCAATCCAACCGACAAGAATTGTTAGATATTTTACTCGTTTTTATAAGTTTACTTTTTTTTAACACATTATGGCTCACGCAAACAGGCGCGACGCGACAGCACGATGCAACTCTAGTAAAACATTTTCTATGGAAAATTCATGGAAGTTGTTCTATAAGCGTAGAGTCGGGCCTGTCTTCGGGAGCCTTTATACCTAATGGACTGCCGAGTTTCTCTTATAATTACCATATTTAGTCTCGATCTTTTGCTGTCTTCAACCATGCTTTCCTTTTTCGTACTATTTGAACGTATTTTAAAATTCTATTCAGCTTTCTGGTTCTTAGCACACTAGACTAGTGGCTATTTGAGATGTAAACCTCGCGAGTCTGTCTTTGCATAGCTTAAAACTGAATAAATGTTCACCGCACTTTTTAAAACCAAAGAGCGCGGAATGGCTGAAATATGTTTTACGTTTTCAACCCCCATATCACCGACATTTCGAAAAATTTCGAAAATCTGAACTGTCAAAAAAATCCATATGATTATTGAACCTACTCACAAAATTTCACGATAATCGGTTGAGAAATGCGACCTGTAGAGGAGAACAGACATGCGGACATACGAAAGCATTTTTGCCATACGAAAGCATTTTTGCCCAAGCTGAAACGGAGACGCTTCCCGCTCGCTCGGTCAATTAGTTTTACCACTGAAAAATCAATACTTATATAACAAATTTTTCAGCAATAAACTAAAATTATATCTAGGCAAACAAAACCTCGTTCATTTAGGTACGAGATGTACATATCTATAGTCACCTAGAACATTGGCCATCATTCCGTTGGTCTCATTTAGGGCAGTGGCACACTGACAAAAAGCATTATGACTCGTAGACTATACACTGATTGACGTTAGACCTCAATTGATAAGCCTAGCCTTAGGTTTTGCTGCCTCTTATCTTACTTGATTGATTGAAGGGATTCTTCTTGACAAATACAAAATAGTTCTACCATAATATTAAATTTTCTCAAACATGTTTGGAAATTCGAGCAATATTTTGACACAATTCTTCGAGTTGTATCGAAAATGCTGTACTGGTCAAATACATGCGAACAGCGGCCGGCATATATATTAGTATGAAGATCCATATCTGTCGTATTTAGCAGCCGAATAAATTACTATGAAAACTCATAACCGTCGTGTGATTTAAAAATGGAACGAACTTTTTCCTTCGACCCGTGGTAACCAAGGAGGTAACTTATCCAAGATTTTATTTAAATCTCGAACTGGCTTAACAAATAGAGCTGTTTAAAGTGAAAAAGAAACAAATGACCATAATGGCGCGAGAAAAGTTATCGTTGTTCGTCACTGATTCTGAAATTTACTCAGTTTGAATTTCTGCGCATTATTTAAGAAAAGTACTATGCAAGCCTAGGCTGCAACCAGGCATTGATGGACTCACGTATGTGTGCCTCTATTGTCGGCCGCTGCAGTATAGTACTATTAAAAAGAGAAGAGACTTGATGTAAACAAAACCTTTAAACTTTACAATTGTCCCTGTCGTGTTTCGTGTAATTATTTTGTCTAGCAAAGTAATTACTGGGTAAATAGGTACCCTATTTGTTTGTTTACATTTCAGTCTGTAGTCTCCATGAACAAAGTACTTTGGGTAGGATTTTAAATTATTTGCAAACCAAAACCCTTTGTTCAATTTGCGCTGAAAAGGGAGAGACAATAGGATCACAAACTACAGGTAAATAGTGTGAGTATTCCATAACAATTAATATTTGTTTTGGAATATAAAGGAAAATAAATAATAAATATATTCCTAATGACCACAATTTGTTAAATAATTCATAATTCCTGTTAATTGAGATACGTACAGTCATGCAATTGAAGAGGAGGAGAATGAAGACCAATTAAATGAATAAAATCAATTCAAATTGTTACCTATTTCATGAAATATATAACGTCACGCTTGTATTCCAGGAAGAGTTAGGCAGAGGTGTGTTGTTCGTTTATCCCATATTGCTGGTTATGTTATGAACCCCAAGTCATGGGGTATGCACCCATTGCCATTAACTGGGCACAGATCCCGGGCATTCTACTGATAATCTAATAAAGAAAACATTTAAATACAATTAAAGACCTCTACATTTCCTTCACTAAAAACACAACATACCATAAACAACGTTACAAACAAGGTCCCTCAATTATAGGCAGTCGCAAGCAAATTAATTTTTCACCGCGACCATCTTGCTAACGTAAGTGCATTCACATTAAAGTGGTTAAATTTCATAGCATCGTGCCAAGGCAGCGTCTTGACGCAGCGTGGACGGAATTGAGGGAGCACCCTTCTTCGGTAATGTGGTGGCCGTAAATAACAGCAATGAGGAAGCTACTGGAAGAATGTTTGAATTTGTAAAGGTCGATTGTAACGATTGTACAACTAAGCTTTGGATAGTGGTTTCTTTTTTCGATCTGTTGTGTGTATTTCAAGAGGTTCTTGTTGTTGTTTTTTAACCATGTGTTTATTAAAAGGTTTACTTATGGCACTGACATGTCTTTTTGCGCACTAATTTGAACTATTATCACTAGTTTATTTACCAAAACCAACGAATAATAGCTCCATTCATTTATAGTGCCGTGCTTTCCTATAATTCAGATATGCGAGATTTATAATTATGACAAAGATATGTTTAGTTTCTAAGCCTTTATTAGAATTAATACCTACTTTTGCTCCTCCCTATAATATGCTGCTTGATAACGCATGTTCAATCTTTGTCCACTTTTAAAACTCTGCACTCTGGTTAAAAACACTTCCTCTCTCCTTAAACATCATCATTGCATTCAGTTTCCTTGCTCTTGTTTCATGTTTATTATTGTATATATATGTAAATAAGTATATGTTAAGTATATGTATTTATTGTATATGTAAATGGTGCACCACTGACTACCTGCAGTAATTTCTCTCCTTCTCCCTTTAATCCATCCAAAGGTTGTCTGTAAAAGATCGCTTTTAGCGATAAGACCGCCCATTGTGTCACCCTATGTAAAATTTCTACATTTATATCTGTAATTTTTATGGTGTACATAATAAAGAGTATTCTATTCTATTCTATTCTATTCTTAGCAATATTCTTTTTGTAAGTTGGATAGTTATTTAAATTAGGATTATGTAATGGCAAATGAAAAAGATTCAATTATCAGTCTTTAGATTCCCTACAAAGCTTCATTAGCTAAACCAAACAAAAAAAATTATGCAAAACAAAATATCCCTTTGTAGCTACTTTGTAGCAATGATTAGCGGTTGCAAACTATCGAACCAACTCGCTGTGTAGTTTCGAAGTTTGTGAAGTTAGGCTTAAGATAGTTTGGTGCTTTGTAGCGGCGCTGCTGCCAATGTTTTTAATAGGGAAACAATACCCCAGCGATTACCGAGGGTCTGAAATTTCCCTTCGTATTGTTTTGGATCGTGTTTATTGTTTTAGTCTAAGAAGTTAGGGCTTTATACTTGGGTGTATATGGTTGTATACGTCTTAAAGTTGTGTTAAGTCGAGTGGGTTTAGAATGGAGTGTTAACAGCGAAGCATAGTGGCGGCCTCTCTCTAGAGAGGTATTTATTGACCACCATAGGTTAAGTGATGAGGATGTATAAGACCAGATGTTGGTAAGCAGGCTTGTTTATAAGAGTGTTCATTAAAACAACTCCAATAAACGTGTTTAACATAAAACCCATAAGTACCTAGGTACTTGTCATCATCATCTGGGTCAGCTTCTAGTCCAACAAGATGCAGCTGCATACCAGTATTTTTTACATGGAGCGACTGCTTATCTGCCCTGCACAACCCAGTTCCTGGGATATACGATACCTACTTTTAAAAATACAAATATAATAAAACATCAACACCTAAATATTAGAGCATAAAAAGTATTTTTACAGAACTGACACTAATTTGCTAGACATATTTAGTTACTTACTTACGATATTTGAACATAATTTTAGTTAAAAATCTGTACCTACACATTATTTTTTAAGAGTGCTTTTACCTATCTCAAAGAAAAAAGTTGCTTTCATCCGTAGATGTTCATAGACTCTATGTTCCCTGCGAGGCATGTAAGGCTCCACGAAGCTTTCTTGTCTGTCTAATTAAATGAGATTCACGTTAAAATATGTCCCGTTTGTATTACATTTTCTGTTGGTTTGAGGCAGAATTGGTAACGTAAAACGATTGTAGCAAAAGTTACTTACAGAAAATTGTTTTTAGCAATTTCCATAGTGATACAATGCTATTTTCGATCGTAAGCAGTGCAGTGCTTTGAAAAATTACCTCAACATAACATAAATCTTTTAATAATGACCTTTGTTTAAATTATAACATAATAAAATACAAAAATTACTTTACAAAAAAGTCAATGGACTTCCAAAAAAACGCAATAAAATTGAGAAATAACTTTAAATTCGGAAGTCGGTGGCAAAAAACGAAAATACATAACCGAAGACACCGACTTCCGAAGTTTTTTTTTGGAAGTCGGTTGATTTTTTTGTAAAAAAGTTTTTATTTTTCACTTTTTAGCTGCCTACCCCACACAAGTTAGTATACCATTACTCGATATGTAAATAACAGTGACAGGAAATTATTAAAACATCATCAATATAAACTAAGTGGAAAAATAAGCAAAATTAAGGATAACTCAAAAACTCCTGGTCAGAACTTGATTAAATTAATATGGGACCGCATGAGGAGCACCAGCTTTCAAATAACAAAAAAATCATCCAAATCGGTTCACCTAGAAAAAAGTTCTGAGCTAACACACATAAAAAAAAATACAGTCGAATTGAGAACCTCCTCATTTTTTTGAAGTCGGTTTCAAAGAAGAACCAGCAACATTCCCAGCTTCCCTAAATCATGTAAAGGAAATGACCCATCCTCCCCACTATCCTCAATATATATAATACGTACGGCTCGAAGGCCGGTTTATCGAAAAGTTTGACGTACTTACAAAAAATTTGTTCATCCACGATACAGGATAAAGAGTGTTATGAACTTCGGCGATAAGCCGGAGGTCAGGGCCGGAAGATACGGCTGTCCGGCCGTCCAGCTGATGGACGGCTTTTTATTTCATTTAATTTTTGTTTTCGGCCAGAAATGTTTGCTTATATGGGCGTTATGGATGAGTCTAATGACTTTTTATTGATAGGTTTTTGCCGGGCATTAATTTGTAGATTTATCGCTTTCAATGACGTCAGTTCTATCATTCCAGCTTAGTAATTGCTTAGGCCCGTCGTCCAGTAACGCTACTAAAAAGTAACCAGTTAAAAATTTAAATCGCCAATGATTTGCCAGAATGTCACAGCTGCTCTAGTAACGCAATCAATCCGGACAACTTTATAACGCGTTAGTATTGCTGTGACATTCTGACTACTCATTGGCGATGTGAGTTTGTCACACGTTACTTTTGATTAGGATCGTGGACGATGAGTCTAATTCCTCTTGAGAAATTCGATTTTTTACATACTTTTGAGTAGCGTCGTGGTCGATGGGCCTTTTGCTTGCTTTAATTATATTTTTTTATTGTACAAGTTGTGCTGTAAGCTAGGCGAGAGCAATTTTTGGACTATCGAGCTGTCTTAGGCCGAGATCTATAAACGTTAATCAGCACGTGTTTTGCCCGTCTCTATCTTGCTCCTTTATTTTGGCAGTTGTGCGACAGTAACAGGAATAAAGCTTAGCCAAAATTAATGTTTACGGATCGGTCTTAAAAGTAACTGGCCATGTTTTTCCACAAGTTCTTTCTCTATCATCAAGATAAACACGTGACACAAACTAGTATTAAAATAGAAGATATAGTTATTATATGGATGTGGATGGCTAAACGAGTAGGGGAAGACCAAAGACACGATGGATGGACTGTGTGAAAGATGATATGGCTAGAAAGGGGGTACCTAACGATATGACGACTAATAGAGAAGTATGGTAGAAAAAGACATGTCACGCCGCGCCGACCACAAATAAATGGGGATAAGTACAACAGAATAATGATAATTATAGTTATTGACTGAGCGAGCGCGTCGCACGAGCGAAGCGTCTCCGTTTGCTTGGGCAAAAATGCTTTCGTATGTCCGGATGTCCGGCTGTTCTCCTCTACAGGTCGCATTTCTCAACCAATTCTCATTAAATTTTGTGAGCAGGTTCCATAATTATATGGAAGTTTTTGTCGATTTAGTTTTTCGACATTATTCAAATAGCCTATTGATTACAAAAGTACAAAAAATCATATTTCAGCCATTCCGCGCTCTTTGCATGCGCTTTTTGTTTTAATTTTTATGATGAGCATTTTTGCAGTTTTAAGTTAGACAAAGACAGACTCGTTATATTGAATTGATAAAGTCGAAGCCACCTTGAGGGGTACTCAATTCCGGGTTGAGATGGGATTGAGATATGATGTCAAGTCGTTTAAGATAAAGATATATGATTCTATTGAGCACGAATTGCGCAACACTAACCCGCGGTGGTTTCTGAAAGCCTATTCAATTTAGTCTCTTGTCAAGTTCCATGTTAAGTGATTTGATTGGCTGGTTATTGTTGACCGAAATAACCAGCCAATCAAATCACATAACAATCACAAAAGCTTATTTGAGATTGGCTTACAGAGTTCCTGATGACTTTATTGATTGTAAATTAAGGAAAAATTCAAAAAAAATTACCTACATCTGTAATTCTCATTGTGTACCTACTAAACAAAGAGTATTCTATTCTATTCTAAACATAAGTGAGAAGTAATAGACAATTCCTTTAAAATACATCTTCTATTTAGAGAATAGCTTTATTATTCTGCTATGG
Organism: Dryobotodes eremita; assembly: GCA_917490735.1. NCBI lineage: Eukaryota > Metazoa > Arthropoda > Insecta > Lepidoptera > Noctuidae > Dryobotodes > Dryobotodes eremita. Next base: position 5,149,092 of record OU823248.1, read on the forward strand.
TAAAATTATTTGCTAGTCAGCAAGGAAGTAGCGTCCAGACTGCACCAGACGTAGGAACATTTAAGAATCATCACTCGTAGTGGCTATTTAAAATAACACTCCTGCAGACGCAGTCGGGTACCGTCAAACAAGATGAATAGGGATGCAGGGGTGAATCGAGACGAAACTTTTAAACGGATTTTAACATTGAAATAATATAGTTTGTTCCCAAAAAGGACTCTAATGTGTAAATACTGTATTATTATTAACGATTAACTGCCCTTGTTGGCAACAAACTATATTATTTCAATGTGGAAATCCCTTTTAAAGTTTCGTTCCGATTCAACCCTTTTTTTTTTTTTTTGGGTGGGAAATCATCAAATGATCTCTCCCGCTCTGGGCGGAGCGGAAGGGCGTGTCAGACTCTTACTGACTAAAACCCACCCGTGTTCCTTCAGTTGCCTGTGCGCCAGGGCCACGGTAACTCTTTCGAACAATCCGCGACCCCGGCAGGCATCGGTCCTATCGGACCCCGTCAATGGTGCTGACATCTCTTTGAGGCGCGCGTGGAACACGACGCGCCGTCGACCCGGGCCTGGTCCTTACCGGACGGCGAGCTGCCCATTGCTCGCCGTCCGCAAGCCCGCGCCTACGGTGGCCGGGAGTCGGCAATCGACTCCCGACGCCCAGGGTGTCTCCTCCTCCTGCGGCGGCTAGGGGCGCGAGGGCGTAGAGATTGCCTCTCTCTTTCGCGCTCCGCCTCCTCCTTCGCGAGCATTACTGCTTCGCAGAAGGAGGTGACGGCTTCCCATTCCCTCTCGCTCCGTACCATGGCCTGAACCAGGGCCGGACGCGAGAGGTCGCCGCCGCCGATCGCCGCCACGAGGACATGGCGGTGCTCCGCCCAAGCCAGGCAGACCTCCACCGTATGCTCCACCGTGTCCTCCGGTTTCCGATTCACCCCTGCATCCCTATTTACCCTGTTTGACGGTATACATACTTTAACACGTAGATTTCCGCCGTGAGTCGCAACATCATTTTATCAACAAACTGCCACAAACTACAAACTACCCGAAAAGTATTGAAACAGTCTCGTAAATACGTTATCATCGAAACAGCACGTTTGTTCTAAGTACCAGCAATCGTCATGCCTAATCAGCCAATGTTCTTTGACCTCTAAGCTTGTCTGTATTCAAACATCTCCTCGGTACATTTTACTAGAGAACGAACCTTATGTTATGTTGGTTAGGTTGAATTTTGTTTGTGGAATGATGGTACGTAGGATGTAATGACGCGTAGCATATTATGGAGCATTGGTCACTGCTATCAGAGGGTGATAAGAGTGATACATTCCAATAATAAAGTGGATGCTTTCTTTGTACAATGGCAGTTAGTGAGATTGGAAACTATTTTGTGAAATTGTTTTGAGGGAAATAGTAGTTTCTGCTTGGAAAAAGGTTTATATATTACAATTTCGAAAGATTTAAGTAGGTACCCTTTCGAATTTTACAGTTGAGGTGCACGACCGCCATCAAAAGTAATTTAAAATTCATCAATAACTCAGGAGCTCGTTTTAGCACAAAGACTTTGCCGCACAAGTTGCATAAACTTACATAATTTCAAAATTATTTGATAAGATAATTTTATTATAATGCCTTGTTATTATGTTTTTAATTAATTGTTGGATTCAAGTCTGTATTGACATCACGAAAAAAACATTTTTTTTTATAAAAGATATTTGCCATTTATATTTGTGAAGATACCGGTGGCTCTGTCAAAACATCTAACTGGGTAGAAAAAGATTCATTTAAATAAATAGAAAAGTTTCGTTTGTCAGAGATTAAATGTAGGTGATTAAATGGAGGAACCTAGATCAAAAGAGAGACATTACCTCCATGGTCCACAATGCCAAAAAAAAATACAGCTTTAGTAGAAAAAGCTATTTCGTACTCTCTTACAATGAGGCTTCAAATATAAAATAAATATAATAAAAAATTGCAATCATATTTTGATTTAAAAGTGTCCGTGAAGTTTCTTGCCCGTTCTTCTCCATATGTAGTACTTACCATGGTCTAAAGAAACAAGGTCTGGCATTCCGGGAGTGACACATGCTTACGTCACTATCCAGTTGCCACTTTATTGCAATAAAACACGAATTATACTTCATTGTTATATCGGATTCGCACAGGTAATAAAGGCGGTTGGGGAGTTATTATTACACACTACTGGTAACACAGCGGTGATGACGTAGGCTTGTGTCACCCTGTGTCTCGGAGTGCTATACCTGGCGAAGTATATATATATACCATATTATACCATGGTACTTACTACGCTTTAGAATGGGCAACTAGCATCATCTTTCTGACTGACCGACCGCTTGACAATTCAAAAGTGCCTTTAATTGGCTTATTTGAAACTAGCTTCTGCCCGCGGCATCTCCCGCGTGGATGTTGGAAATTATCCTACGGGAACGTGCTACCGGGACAAAAAATATCTTATCTCCTAACCCAGGTCGTGGCCTATCAGTATACATATCTATGATCCAAATTGATTCAGCCGTTAAAGCGTGAAAAGTTAACAGACAGACAGACAAATAATAAATACTTTTAATATTTTTTATTTATCAGTTTTTTATGATTCTAAATGTCTAACTAAAACATTATAATAATTAATTTTAATATTATTAGCGCCGCCATTAACCACGTATTACCTACATATTAGCTAAGTTATTTTATAACTTCAAACAAATTGTAATAACTTTCAAGCGGATGGACCGATTTTAATGAAATAAATACTAAAATAAATAATACCTCAAGATACGAGTTCTGACTATATTTCCGATTCCTAAAATCTCGTAAAAAGAGGTAGGTACACAAAGATTTTAATGATCATGTGAAATTTAAAATCATCCCCTATTTTACCCCCTTGGAGGATGATTTTACAAAAACGCTGAAACAAATCATTTTTGTTTTTTATTAAAAGCATAAATTGAACATTGAGCATTGAATTGAAATGTTCATATCCCTAACTTAAGAAATGCTAAGTTTCCCATACAAACTTTCAACCCCTATATCACCCCCTTTTAGAATTGTTTTTAAGACAAAAAGTATCCTATGTCCTTCCCCAGGATACCATCTATCTCCTTGCCAAATTTTATCGAAATCCATTCGTGGTTTTAGTCGTGAAACGGACGTGATACAGACAGAGTTACTTTCGAATTTATAATATTAAATATATGGATGTATGGATATATTAAAATTGAGTTGAGTTGAGTTGAATACTATAATTCCTAAATAGATGATTGTGCACGAAAAATACTTCATGTTTTTACAAAAAATTACACAGATCTTTTTATGTTTGTTTATTACCTGTGTTCACTTCCACGAAATACAAAAACTCATAAATTTCTTTGGACTGACATAATTACTTATGACGCCTTAGCTGACACTTCACAGGGAAAAAACGAAGAGAATTAAATAAGCTTTACCTTGTTTTCATGTTTTATATAAAAATTAGCTACACCCCGCAGTTTCACCCGCACCGATATGAAATATACTTTATGACCTATTTTCAGATCTATCAAATATACACAAAAAGTTTCATAAAAATCGGTCAAGCCGTTTCGAAGGAGTTCGATAACAAACACTGTGACACGAGATTTTTATAAATATTAGAAGATTATCTGTGGTGACATAAATAAAATTTATTTTTTCAGTCGCAAGAATATTATTTCGTTATTGAAAATTATTAACAGAAATATGACTTTTACATATCGCTCATTTGGAGAAACAACGACGTTAATGTATTTTTTCCCAAATTCAGTTATCGATATATATTGCGCTCGAAAAAATTTTCAGAGGAGCAGAGGCTTGAAATATTTAGCGTGAAATATTTAATATGGTTTTGGGATTTATCAACATTTGAGAACGAGCCGGTAACAGATTACAAAAATAAAAAAAACGACTTTAAATCACTCTCCTGTAAAATTTTAAAAGCAGTAGTTACGTCGATGTTTCTTCAAATGAGCGATATATAATATCACGCTTGTAATCCCCTAAGGGTTAGGCAGAGGTGTACCTACTCGTATAGTACACCCACTTTTCACCAGTTATTGTTAAGATCCGTGTAATAGGGGGCGAGCCTAATGCCAACCAGGCACAAATCCAGACTCCAGGTTGCTACTGAGAATTTTCTGATGGAAGAACCCAATAACACTTTGCCCGACCTGGGAATCGAACCCAGGACCTCATGCTCAGCAGTAGCATTTGCGACCACTAGACCAGCGTGGCAATCACTTTTAATTGTTTTATTTTACTACTAGCTACTGCCCGCGGCTTCGCCTGCGTGAATGTCGGAAATTATCCCATGGCAACGTGCTACCGCGACAAAAAGTAGCCAATGTCCTTCCCCAGGATGCCATCTATCTCCTTACCAAATTTTATTGAAATCTGTTTAGTGGTTTAGGCGTGAAAAGGTAACATACAGACAGAGTTACTTTCAAATTTATAATATTAAGTATGGATTGCATAAATTGTAGATCTTCATAATTTAATCTCTACGAAATATATGTCGACAAGTTGACGAGAATCGCCCGCAGCTACCTAGCTAGGTATAGTCAAGGAAAATAATCGTTTACCAAATGTACACACTACGTAAATTTGCCGTAATATAGCCACTTCATATGTAGCGGTATCTACATCGCCACATGTGAGCTACACGCCACACTGACGTCACGCATAATCCTGCATCGCGCAAGCAGAGTTTACCGCGCAACTAGCATATATACAACGTCCCAACATCAATCGTCGGGCAGTTGCCCACCAGACACGACAACCGTCTGGTCGGAGGATCCTGAGTTTAGAAAAACAATGCGGACACAGACAGACACGAAAATCGACTTTAATTTATTATATGTATAGATTACGTTACATAATATCCAATTAATCTGGTTCATTAGTTCGAAACATACACAATGTAGCCACATCCGTTAGCCTAGGACACATTACAGTTACACTATGTCGTAGGTACTGAAAGCTAAAGCCCTTTACATAATGATGACGTCATCAAGCCGCAGAAATTTGTATCAATTTTACAAAACGTAAATTAAACTGTCAAGTTACGAGCTTAAGTGTTATTTGTGCGTGACTGTACATTAACTTTATAATAGAACGGCGCCCTAATTACGTAACACACTATCTATCACAATCTGAATCATTTTGAAGCCTATTGCTAATACATTGCTTCATAAGTTCGAAAAATTTGTCTGCTCTACAACGTAAATAACGCAATGAATATTGTTGAACTGTCAAAATGAAACCCATTCCTACTGTTAGTGTTTTACGTAATTACCCCGCAGCTCTGAAATGCTTGTCAAGTGGTATTCTAATCGTTAGTAGAATTATATCTCTGTATATACTTAGATGATTAAATTAAATGAACTATACAGCGTGTATCGTGGTCATATTTTAAAGTATCCTATGTCCTTCCCCAGGGTGCCATCTATCTCCTTACCAAATTTTATCGAAATCCATTCGTGGTTTTAGGCGTGAAAAGGTAACATACAGACAGACTGAAAGATATACTTTCGAATTAACAATATTAAATATATGGATGTATAGATATATTAAAATTGAGTTGAGTTGAGTTGAATACTACAATTCCTAAATAGATGATTGTGCAGAAAAAATACTTGTTTTTACTAAAACAAGTATTTTTTCAAACAATTATTAACAATTATTCAATTTTTATTTTATAACACAGTCAGTTTGTGGTACAAACCATCAAACGGAACAACTTTGTCCATGGGACCGACAGAGTAATCGCGAAAAATTAATCAGCTGTATACAAACCTTCATTACCACTCGATCCAAATATCCCATACATTTCGATTGAGTAAGTGTTGAACTTTTGTATAGTGCAGTCCAACTATTTTACATAGCGGTAACCAACACACTTTTCAATGAGTTTTATGATAATTTGATTCGCTCAAGAGCTTTTTTAAACTATCGAAAATTAAACTAGAATTTGGAGCATGCTAAATAAATATTTAACTTGTTGATAGTAACGTGGTCAAACTTTTACGTTTGGGCTAGTGAAAAAAGTGCTTGCATAGTAAAGTAACTTCAACGTAAACTAGCTAAAAACATGAAAAGCTTTCAAGAACGTTTGGTTTTCGTGTTCAAAGTAATGTTTGCTTATTTTTAGTTTGATCAGTAAAACTAAACCGAGAAGCAAACAAAACATTGAAACTGTAATTTTCACTAGAGGACTGTGAAATACAAATATTGTAGTTCCGTTCAAAGAGGAATTTAATTCTAAATGTAACACAGGTTTGTGCCCACACGTATCCGTGCATAAAACTGAATTACTGTGTTCTGTATGAATATTAATAAACCGATATGGTTTTCTATTGTAGCGCTGAAACGTGTTTCAGGAATATGTTTTTTTTTTTTTGGTAAAAATGTAGTTGTAATAGTAGTCTTATTGCTTTTTACCAATTTTATAACATTGTTCTAGCCAGTAAAGTAAGAAAGTGTCTAAATACGCCATTTTAGAGTTCCGACGTCCGAATGAAAAAACGGATCCCATAAAGTATCTCGTGTGTCTGTCTGTCTGTCTGTCTGTCACAGTACAGTCAATTTGATAAACATAACAATTTCTGTGACCCAAACACGTACGTGTAATGTAAATAATTGAATTTCGTATATAGGGGTAACTTTTAGGGGGCAAATTGGAATATGTATTTTAAAAAAAGTTTTTCAAACTGTACCGTGTGACATATCAAATAAAAGGGCTTGTGAGGGTCACAAATAACTTTTTTGTAATTTTAAAATAAATACTTTGTGTCTAGTAAAATAGATAAAATTTGAAAATTAATAGGTTCTCTATTTTTTTTTTCCCTGTTAAATCGTCATGGTTACCCTCCGCCTGGGAAGCACGAAGGGTTATGACGGACTGCTACCGACTAAAACCCCACTATTCCTTCTAGTACCATAAGTCGGGGGCCTGGGAGAAACTTGTAACCCCGACTGGTATCAGCCCGATCGCGCGTCCTCCCATTAAGGCGCGCATACTGCGTGCCACCTCTTTGAGCTTGACTGGTCGAGCGACGACACAGCCCCAATTTCTGTGCCCGAAGGCCCTTCCTTATGGTGGCCGGAGACCGTTGACCATGGACTGGACCACAGCCGGAAGCGAGAGATCACCCGTACCAAGTGTCGGGACGAGGGCACAGCGTTGTTGGGCCCAAGCTGAGCACTCCTCGAGCAGTCCTCGGAGCAGTCAACACAATGATGAACTGATGACAAACGAGCGTCCGCTGCCGACCTATGCGACGCAGGTACATCCCGAAATATCCGTGTCCTGTAAGCACCTGCGTCAGCCGTAAACTGAGGGTGCCATGCTGCCTCTCCAGCCATTCCTCCATAACAGGTCTTACCGCCACTATTGTGGCGAACCCCGACCATTCCTCCTCCCTTATCTCCAAAACTACTGAGCCTATTTTGAAAAAAATCCAGAGAATGGTTCTTTACTTATAGATTACAGGAAAACCTATAAGAAGTCTATGGTCTCAAAATAACAGGGTAAATCTGTCAATACAGTGCGTACAAACTTATATTTGCAGTTGGAATGTATCGGACAACATGTTTTTCAACTACAATCTTGATTTGGTTCTTGAGATAAAAACATACTAGATAACATATTCATCGTACGGTACCCTCACCATGCGAGTTGAACTCGCTCTTTTCCGGTTTATAACAAAAAAAAAACAGAAAAAAATACATTGTGCTAAGATAACAAAACCGTAACCCAATTAGAAAAATACTTACTATTATCTTAATGTTTAATTATTAATTAATATATCCAACAAATACTCCTTCTCGTATAGACAATAAGATAAGACAATTTTTCCCTTACTGTAAACATTAAGTTTATTTATAATTAAATCGAGGAAGGCGTTAACAATTCTGTGATTTTACCCGTCCTAAGAATCTCCAATTTGTTATGTCAAGCTAAAATTAACTTTAGACAACTGAAAATAAAGTTGCAATTTCAGGAATAGATTTAATTTTAAGTCAAAAGTGCAAGGTACAATATCGTCAGTGGGTGACACGGTCTGACGCGGAGGATTAAAATAATTATTTCCTGTACCTGCTTCTTGTAATTTCAGTCTTAAAGCACGTTAAATGTTATCCGACTACGGTTAAAATTCAGTTACTCTTTACCCGTTATGTTTGTACGTAGATTCAATTTAATTCAATTTTATTCAGGAACAATTCACATTGAAATCATAAATAAATAAATAAGATCACGTTCATTAAAATTATAAAACTAACACATTCATAATACAATAAATTATAGAAAACAACAATTCAATAACATTACAAATTAAACATTCAATACAAATAAAATTTAAATACCATTACAAGTCTCACATTAACTAATATAACAATTTTAAAATGTGGATATATTTTTAAATTGGAATAGAGGAATAGACATCATCATCATCCTATATTCGTCCACTGCTGGACGTAGGCCTCTCCTAGTGAATGCCTCTGAGCCCGATCTTCGGCTCTCCTCATCCAGTCTCTGCCAGCCGCCTTCCGCAAGTTATCACTCCACCTGGCCCACGGACGTCCCACACTACGTTTGCCTAAAGGCGGTCTCCACTCTAAAACCCGTTTTCCCCAACGATTGTCGGTTCTGCGGAAGATGTGGCCAGCCCATTGTTACTTCAGCTTGCTTAGTCTTTCGGCTATGTCGGTTACCTTGGTTCTCTGGCGGATAACCTCGTTCTCTAATAGACATACATTTTCCAAAATATCGAATTAAATCATTTAATTTTTGTAAGTAATTTCCGAGTAGTTTAGCTAAGACAGGCAAATGTTACAGAATCCTAAGTTAATGGATACTTAATGATTTTTCAGTCATGTATAAATTATAGTAGTAGGTACATGCTTAAAACTTGCCAATTAATTCCATAACACCTACAACTATTACTCTTGCTGGACCCTGGATCACAAACAAACCTACATCCTGTCCCATTCACACTAAAAAGGTCCCTATCTACCAAAAACAATAGAGAACCGAACACGAAAACAAACAATGTACCCGTGTGTTCGTAATTACATTAAACATATAATACATGTTTTGACACCTGAGACCGAGCCATTAATTACTGCAACCGTTTGTTTACCTTCCTATTATATTAACTAACTATTTATAAGCTTTTGTGGCTATAAATAGGGTATGGAACTAATTGTTTTAGAGGTAGGTCGAGAGGGTGGGCAGAACCCTGTGTCCTTTGTGTTATGTTTAAAGACCACGTATTGGGATTGCCAATCTGTTTCCCAAGTGAAGTAATAGTGTACCAATTTCTTTTTCTTTCTGGATCTAGCAAAATGTATGCCTCGTTAGTGCAGTGGTAGCCAACGCAACTGCTGAGCGTCGAGTCTTGAATTCGACTCCCGTCGGCTAAAAAGTTACTGTGTTTTTCGATTGAATTTTTCGGCCATAGATTTTATGAGACTTGAAACATATCTGGCAAAATGTGGGTTTAATAAACAAATCAGTCTATCCCTACGAGGAAAACAGGCGTGATGCCACGTCGCGTTTGCGTTAATAATGCATCTGGTAGGAATCAAACTCACGACCTCGCAGTTCGCCTATCTACGTTTTTATCGTTGAACTATTGCCGCATCAGACCTATGTAGAATTTTATACCTATCTGTTGGCAGGAACTTTTCAATATTATGTATTTTGGTCGATTTTCGTGACACAATCTAGCCACTACTAAATAAAGCCGAAAAACAAGAAAACCTAAGTACAAGATGAATCAACAATCTGATAATGATCTTCCCGAGTAATTTTTCTTTTTGACCGAGCTATGAATGAGAAAATTGACGTCGCTCCATAAAACGTGTATTATGTAATACTACACTATAACACGATGTAACTCATTGTAGTAGAGTATAGTAGTAACCTACGCACTAAACAAGTTCCAATTTACACGGCAATGTAAACATCTGAGGGATTATTTGGGTTTGGAACCCGGAATTATTTAAGTTTGGAACCCGGAATTATTATGTGAATATTAAAACTAAGTTCGATTCTAAACATAATTATTTACGTCAGTGTTAATTCATTCGTATCGATGTGTTATTATCTTATTAAAGGTAATTGAAAAAATTAAAAGTAAAAGTGCCGTATTATGTAGGTTTTTTTCTTCTAAATATTATTCCAGTCTTATTTTTTAACAAACAAGAAAACAACAGCATTTTTTTGTACCTACCCTCTCAACAAATAAAAAAACAAACTCGAAACTTAAAAATAAAATTCAAAGTGGGTACCCACCGTAACATAAAACACAGACCACTACCACAGTGCACTCGTCGGTATCACTATCACTTATCACTTACAGACACACGGTCACGGCGGGCTCCCGAGGGCAACTGAGCGCGTCACACTCGGGAGCCGGTACTCCTGATAAGACAAGTGTTATGCGCTTTTTGAATTTGGAACGGTCATTTTTTTTGTTTTTTGGTTTAATATGCTACATTGTTTTTGTGACCAGTTCGTGTGACATCCCTTTCTCATCTTTCATGAAAATTAGGGTTTTCATGAAAACTTACGTCACCAGTTGGCGCAACTTTGAAAAAAGTTCTTCTATTTCGACAATGAATATAAAATATATAACGTTCATCATTCGTTTCATTCATTCGTTCATCATTCAGTCCCGACTAAAGAAAATATAGGCGCTTTGACACTTTTGACGGGAGTCCGAACCTGACGTTTCAGTGCTGCCATCTAGTGAACGTCATTTCAAAAAACGCTCATTCTATCAAATGGAGAGTCAGCTTCGGTGGTTTTCTTATTCATGAACATTTTATCACTAAATGACATTGTATTCTAATGCCGTTTTCGTTTCAATGTCTTGAAAATTTTGCCACAAATTTTCACGATTCGAAGTCAAACTTTTGGGTTTCGTATCTCATTTATCACTGTTACAGTACGAACATAATCTGAAAGGCCACACTTTAATATTAAAAATAAGTATTGTCATTTTAGACGATCATACAACAAAAGAACAGTAAAATATATTCTCAGAATAACAACGAAAACGTCACAAGTTCTATTCGACTTCTGTCGCTGACTGTACATCAGCTGTCCTTTATTTAGCCATCTGTCTAAAGCGCTCACAACAGACGATTCATTCCTGTGTTAAAGTTGATCTCGCATGGTAAACATCGTTTTTATTTTTTATCTATTAGCTCGTTAAATAATAATTACATTTAATGAAACACTCATTAAATGTACCGACAAAGTATAGTGAACGTCTAAGCAATAACGGCTCCTTCAAACAGGCGCGACATGCGACGCGGATCGCACGCGACACAAAGGCACTGCTCGTCGCGCGACAGGCGGTGCCTTTGTGTCGCGTGCGATTCGCGTCACGTGTTGCGTCTGTTTGAAGGAGCCGTTATTGCTTAGACAACAATTATGATTTTATGAAGTACAGTCAATATGGGTGCCTAGTTTATTTGCAACAAAATACCTTCTACATATTGTTTACAAAGTTTGTTGCAAATAAACTAGGCATAAGTTAAAAAAAAAAGTAAGTCTCAAATACAATTTTGGGCTAATATTATATTGAAGGTTTAAGTTACCCAGATTGACTGTAACACCTAAGAGGATTAAATACCTACTCAAAACATCATCAAAGTGGAAATTGTGAAGCCCAACAGACGATTCATTCCTGTGTTAAAGTTGATCTCGCATGGTAAACATCGTTTTTATTTTTTATCTATTAGCTCGTTAAATAATAATTACATTTATGTTTTCAACACACTATCTTACTAGCATATATCCTGAAGAATATCATATATCTTTCTGATTTTATTTACTGTAGTAGATTATATACTTTTAGGCATTATAAGACTTGCGTGTAGGTCCTGTAGTCCCCTTAAGCAACGTTTATAAATAAATTTTACAATGATTATTTGGATACTAATTTATCGTATTATAAACTTGTAGCCCTCATATTTTGATTAATGCTAATGCCATTAGTTACTAAACTCTAATGAAAATTAACGAAATTAATGACTTATTTGCTTAAGTAGCTAGTTGTGATACAAAACTTGTGAATTCATTAATTATGGCTGTCAAAGTAATTAGTTTAACTCTCCGATAAAACTGACGATAATACCTAGCAGGTATACCTGCTAAACGGTATCTACGGTTTCTTGAAAGAGCGGTGGCCGCCACGTAGCGTCCGTAATTTACCGGCGACTTACATCACTAAATCGTTATTTGTGAAAGTAAGTTGAGGAGCATCTGTTCAAATAGTCGTATTTAATTTTCGAACTTTAAAAACTATAAAAAAAATCCTGGACCCGTGGCATAAAAGCCCATCGAATGAGCCTAAAAACTTGTTCAAAAGGAGTCTATTTCCCGTACAAAAAAATCCAGAAAATTTGGATTCCAATCAAAACGGATGTATTACTGGATAAAAATTTTCTCTTAGATTATTTTGAACAGAACAGGCATATTTATTCTACAAAAAACATCTTTTATTTATTATTTTGTTCAAAAGCTCATAGTTTTTCCATACATCACAACTTTAATAAAAATCGATTCATTCGACTTAGATTTTGAATATTTTTGTAAAGTTTGTTTATCATAGAAATACGAACTTTTGAACAGATGCTCCTCAGTTGGTGTGTTTTCCAAGAGAGCGTTTTTTGACACCGAAAAGAAACCCCGCTGCCATCATTATATTTGCCGGCCACAGCTCTCCTAAGAAACTGTAGCTTTCCAGCTTTGTTTATTTCCAGAACCATCACTAACGCATCACCCGAAATCCTCAGCGTTTATTTACTCGTTACAAAAACACTTGAATATAAAAAGTGCCACATACAATCTGAGACGGTTTCTTCGTGACTGAATACCGCCACATTTCAGCCGGATTTATTTCGCAGCCGTCACTCAACACGGAATAAATTCCGCTTGACGGACAGACGACGAATTTCATCCATTGTTTTTCCACTTAAATATATTGTCTGATTCGTTAGAATACAATTTACGTTAGAATATACGTCACGTCTCGCAGAAATGCCACTTATGTTAGGCACCAGTTTTTATTGATTTTTTGTACCTATTATGTTATTATGTTCATGTAATAATCCAGGATGTTACAGTCTTATAGATCAAATAATGTCTCAGATTAAAACTTTGCGTAATCTGGGACTCGATCGATCAATTTGCAGGTGTGCCAACAACCAGGAAGTCAGACCATGCTGACTTAGACTTTGGATATGTGCTTGTTGTGGTTTAAATATTAGACATATTTAAACCACAACAAGCACATATCCAAAGTGTCTAAAGATAAGGTATTAAAAAATATATATGTTGCCCTATTGAAATAAAATAAAAATATCTATTTAGATTGATTAAATAAAATGTTTTCATATGTTTCATACGACGAAGTACTCTCTGCTTTTGCATAAATATTTTTGCTTTTGCTGTATTTTTCATTTTAGTTAATCCTGAGATATCCCATGCGTGCTCAATGGTATTCAAGTCTGGCGATAGAACAGGCCATGGTAGGACGTTGATATTAGCTGCGGCAAGTGTGTTTGCAACGACTCTGGCAGTTTGTGGACGTGCATTGTCATGCATAAGCACAAAATGAAGCACCAAATTGGGTCCGCGAAGGAATGACAACATCTGATACAATCGTTTCAGCGTAAATATGTGCATTGAGATTGCCTCTGATCCAAATCAGTTCATTTCTTCCGCTGATAAATAACCGCCCATATCATGATTGTTCCACCAATATATGTATGGACTTCCTGGCATGATTTGAAACGTTCTTGGCGTCCAAGCGTCCTCCAATACCGTATATGTCTAGTATCTGGCCTCATACCAAATAAACACAAAACGCCACTCTTCTTCTGCCCAATTTCTGTGTTCACGAGCCCATTGTAAACGGGCTCTTCGATTGCGGGGCTCGATAGGTGGTACACGTAGCGGCCTTTGGAAACGGAGATTGACTTCATGCATGCGATTTCTTATGGTTTGTTCGCTTATTACCATCCTTGAAGAGCTATGAAGCCTCGTAACCAACATCATCGCGGTCATTGTACGATTTTGTCGAGCAGTATTTTGTATGTAACGATCTTGTCTGTGTATGGTGATGCGAGCTCGTCCTTCATGTCGCTCTGCCACGCTGCCAGTAATGCGGTTACGTGTCCAAAGTCGACTTATAACACTCTGCGTAGTGCCCAGAGCAATTGCCACAGCCCGTTGCCGAGAACCAGCCTCCAACATTCCTACGGTTCTGATTATTTTATCTCGGCACAAATGACGTCGTCTCTCCATAATAATGTTCCTTTTTATTGATTCCACTCAGAAGTATGGCAGAAATTTGACTGATTTGGCCTCAAACCCGTTGCAGAATTTTAAAGGAATGACTTGACAGAAGATTTTTATCTTTTGACCGAAATTCTAAAACAATTCCCTTTTCAAATGACGAAATTTTCTAAAAAGTATCCATAGGAGTTACAAAAAATATAATTTACAAAACCAGATTTTTGGTAGCTTGCAAAAACGTGCTTGATCCCTAGACACTTTTGATGTGTGTAATTTACCATTTCCGTAGGTAACTCTTGCCAACTTTTAGGAGTAATATATCGCGCAATTTGTAACACCTTTCTTATGTAGGTAAATAAACAAAACATAACATTACGCCTGTTTAGCCGAAGGGTTGGGCAGAGATGTAGTTATAGCACACCCACATTTCACCAGTTAGGTATGTTTAAGTCCCATGTGATAGGAGGCAAGCCTATTCCCATCAAGTGGGCACAAATCCAGACGAGGTAAATAAAGATCAAGGTATAACAAAACCCTAAACTGTCGACCATTAACACAAAATGATATCTAAACGGCTACATTTATCGATAGCACGGAGATTTATTTCTATATAAATACTGAATAATAGGCGACCCTCGTCATAGGACGGACATGAGGAGTCGAAATTCGGAAGTAATACGAATTTTGTACCTTTATATTACTTGCAGGAGTTTTGTAGTTCGTGAGGCGGCCGATTAAGGTTTGATGCTACTATGGACGGATGAATTTATTGGTTTTTCTTTGACCCCCATCAAAAGAAATCCAATAAACTCATCTGTCTACGACTAACCCGGAGATGTAAAGATTACATGGAAAAATAGAACTGGACAGGCGAACCTGCACGAGTCGGTCTAAAAATTTTACCGTTAAAACATAGGCTTTTCATGGTGAGATTTTTACAGAATAGACCGGTAGGTCGGTCTGACCACGGCGGCGACCTGTCGCGTCCGGCCCTGGTTCGGGCCATGGTACGGAGCGAGAGGGAATAGGAAGCCGCCACCTCCTTCTGCGAAGCAGTAATGCTCGCGAAGGAGGAGGTGGAGCGCGTGAGGGAGAGGCAATCGCTTCGCCCTCGCGCCCCTAGTCGCCGCAGGAGGAGACACCCTGGGCGTCGGGAGTCGATTGCCGACTCCAGGCCACTGTAGGCGTGGGCTTGCGGATGGCGAGCAACGGGCAGCTCGCCGTCCGGCAAGGACCAGACCTGGGTCGACGGCGCGTCGTGTTCCACGCGCGCCTCAAGGAGATGTCAGCACCATTGACGAGGCCGATAGGGCCGATGCCTGCCGGGGTCGCAGACTGTTCGATAGAGTTACCGTGGCCCTGACGCTCAGGCAACTGAAGGAACACGGGTGGGTTTTAGTCAGTAAGAGTCTGACACGCCCTTCCGCTCCGCCCAGAGCGGTAGAGGTCATTTGATGATTTCCCACCCAAAGTTCACTTCAGAGAGTGGTCGCTCCGGTCATCAAAGGGGATTCGATCTTGAGCCATAACAGCCACACTCTGTAGAATTATATATTACTAGCTTTTGCCTTTGACTTCATCCGCGTGAAATTTCTTGTTTTAACAAAAAATATATCCTATAGCTTAGCAGTGCCCCCTTTACTTCGTTTTTGCTTAACGTTCTTTCTGAGTTTTGTCTTTTTTCGTAGAACCTAAGGGTCGGAACGTGAATTTAAATAGCATATAACATTCCCCGAGAATTGGGCTATCAAATGCAAAAAAAAAGACTTTTCAAATTCGACTGGTAGTTCCAGAGATTAACGCGTTCAAACAAACACACTCTTCCGCTTTATTATTAGAAAGGTTATAAAGAAATCTTAAGATGTCAATCTGCAGCTTTTGATGCACTGTTTCTGGTAAGAGATCCTATAGGTTATTAATTAATTTAAGTTAATTTGAGCTTATAATATGAAAGACCACGCTGCGCTCCAAAACGAGGATCCTAGATGTAGGCAAAAAGTGTGCCAAGCTGAAATGGAATTGGGCGGGCTACGTCAGCCGCATGCACAGTGATCGCTGGGCAACAGTCTGAGAAAGGACGGCGCCGCCGAGGCCAGCCAAGAAGAAAAGAAAAGAAATTAAAGAAAATACGTTTATTTGCGGTAAACATGACGCAAAGAAAAATACATAAATACAAAAAAGAACGAGTTGGGGGAAAATATGCGACAAATCCACGCAAAACAGCAATCACTCAGCATAATGTCACGACCCTATGCGAGACAGAGCCCCAGCGCTGGTTTTTAGCGACAACCGGCGTTGACGTGATGACGTCAACCAGTGCAGCATACGAAAAAATAAAAATAACAAAAAATAAGAAATAAAATAAATACACTGTACCTAATTCTAAATGTTTATATAAACAAAAGGAGATAGGCGAGCGAAGCGTTTAAAGAGGTGGCGAGACGACTTAGACGCGTACCGTAAGGGTTGTATCTAGGCGGCTCTAGAATAGTCAAAGTCAAAGTCAAATCATTTATTTCAAATATGAGCCTATTTGAAATAAATGATTTGACTTTGACTTTGACTATTCTAGAGCCGCCTACTTTAAATAAAATAAAAATCGTGTGGGGTCAGGGGACCCCGTGAGGAACGAACTTCCTTACGCTTTTTCTTCAACTCCGAATGTAATTCGATCTGGAGATTTAGATTGTATGATGAAAAAAAAAAAAATTCGACGCTGCGATCTTGGATTTACATTTTGACCTCTTTATTGCCTTCAGCACCCTCGAAAACCATGAAAATGACATCAACGATGATTTTTTTGAAAATGTTTGTAGTCACCATCTTGGATTTTAATTTTGACCTCACTTTTAGCTTCAGCACCCACAAAAACCACGAAAACGACATCCATGATAAAAAATAAAAAATAAATCGCAGCCGCCATCGTGGATTTTCACTTTCACCTCACTATTAGCTTCAGTACCCTTGAAAAACATGAAAAATACCTCTCTCTCTCTCTCTCTCTCTCAACCACTTTCTATTAGAACATATAATTAAAAAGTTGCATGGAGGGTGCATAACGCTTTTTGTTACGTGACGATTTCTTAAATTTTCTATAAGTTAACTCCTACCCAATAAATCCTTCCGTTAATCTCAATAAATTCATAACATAATAAACAATAAATTCTTCGTCCCAATAAAATAAAATTTGAACTTGAACTTTACGACCAACACATCCAAACGAATTCATAACCTCTAACTCCAAGTCTAAATAAAAATTAAATTAAATGAACCAGGTAAATAATCATTTTCTCTGGTCGTATTTCGACCTCGCCCCGCACCTCGTCATTTGGCGCCGGCGCTATAAAACTGACAGCCCATCACGGAGTCATTCGCGCGAGTATTTTTAATTAAGCCCATTACATAGATCTTCTCGCTCCAAAAATAATCGTTAAAGTGAATAGTGCGCTTACGAAGATAGTATACTTGTAGCTGTGTTGTGTAAATAAATGAGGTCATATTACATTCAAAGTAAAAGTTTTTTCTAATGTGAATTGCCCCTATTTAGGTACTGGGTTCAACATCATCATTGACAGCCTTATTCACACACCCACACACACACACACATACACACCCCGCCAAGCCACACCTCGCCACGCCACGCCTTGTACACTGCTGAGTATGGGCCTCCTGCCTTGTGTGTCACGCTTCCCTGGTCTGTGCGAGTCTCAACCAGCTCTCACACGCGATATTCTGAATGTCATCCACCCATGTGACTGTTGGTCTGCCGAAACTGTACTGTCTCCCGGCAACCATTCAGTAAGGGCTCTACTCCACCTGCCAATCCAAATACCAAATGTCCTGCCCACATCCATTTCAGAGCCACTACTTGTATTCGGGCATTTGGGACTTACGTCCTGCGTTAGAATTCAGAGTTACGGACTCGGTCTTTCAACTATAGGCCTAACATGGCGCGCTCCATGGCCCTTTGTGCAATCTTAACTTTGTACACAGTCCCTTTAGTGAGCGTCCATGTTTCGGCCGCGTATGTCATTGTAGACAAAATACATTGTTCATAAAAATTGGTTTTCAGGCATTGTGGTTCCTTTCGGAATTACTGGGTTACACTGTATACTGTCATCGTTGTACAGCTTTGAAAATGTTGATCAACAACAAATGGGTTCAAAAACGTCTAATCAATAGAAATTGTACACAGAATATGAGAGAACATGAGCTGTTTCTGACAGAGAACTAAATGCTTTCGTAAACCATGATTCTAACGCTGTCTTTTACCAAGAATATTCGCGCAATACCAGGGATACAAAACAGAGTTAAATCCAGTTGAGCTACCACATGCAACGGCTGTCCAAAATCTTTCCCGAAAAGCAATTGAAGTTGCGACTTTAATGAATTGCTATCACTATACATAAATAGTCAACAAAACCACTATGGCCGTTGTTTCCCTCTTTCATAGAAACAAAATGATACTTCCTTTTAAAGTAAAACTGCGCGTAACCGTACATCCCAAAGCTGCAGGCTAATAGCGCGATATTGAGCAAGTAAAATCAGGGCAATTAATTTTTAAGCAAATCTACTATTAACTTACAAATTGTCAGTATGTTCAAATCAAATGGCTGTAACACGGATAATTAAACAGGGTGTCAATTTGCTTAGCAATAAATTTCCCTGGTTGTACAGAACGAATGAAACGGTTCACCAAAAAATATTGTACATAAAATCCTATGAAGTATTATTTCTAATTCTATGCCTCTGTCTAGAAACGTAGCCAAGCTAATTCCATATCTTTCAATACCAAGCTTTGATGCCACAGTCTAACGATGACTATAAACCCGAGATGGGTACCAAGTACCAACATAAAATGAATAGCAAAAATATCTCAACTCACAGTGGTTTGGTGGCTTTAATGGAGTGAAAATAAAGAGAGTGAGATAAAACAGTTTCATGATAAAATAAGTGATGTTTTCAGTTTCAGTAATGTGCACGCTTTTGTGATTGTTCAAGTGAACGTGAACGGAGTAATTGGTGATACCGGTGTTGGTTTCATTGTTTTAAATAGCTTGAGCTGTTAACTGATAAGTTTTAATGGTGGCTAGCATTTTCTGAAAAGCTTACTATAGTATCTTTTGTATGAAAAACGTATGTTTTGCCACTTTTAAAAGGAAAAATATAAGCTTTCCATACAAAGTTGAAAATTTATAACTGTATTCTTGATATGCCTGCAAAATTTAACAATTAAAATTGTTTGTACATTGAAATTAGGAAAGATCTTACTTAAATTAGGATTTAATAAATGGATTAAGAGAATTTTTGCCCTCTCACTCATTCATTACTCAGTCTCTCATTATTCACTCGACTAGCAATTTCAGTGTTGATAAATGACGTCATCAGCTCGCCAAGTGACGTCACGTAATTCACGATGTAATAAAAAGTTTTATAAGTGCTAATACATAATATAAGTTGGTGGTTCCGTTATGTCGGTCATCCATCAAAAAATGGAAATTAAAGTTAATTATGGGTGTTGACAACATCTGGGCAGTTTAAAATGAATGAGTCAATTTTCATGCAATTAATTTTTGATGTTAAATATTTACTAAGTTATACCGTCAAACGGGGCGAATAGTAATGCAGGGGTAAATTGAGACCCGCCGTGGGATCTGGAGGTAAAAGTCCTCGCGCACGTTTGGGAGTGGCGCGAGGAGGCGAAACGCCGGGGCGTAACTCCGCTGCCGCTAGAAATCGCGGCAAAGCGGACAGAGCTCCGGCGGGATCTCATGGCGGCATGGAGGGTGCGACTGTCGCGACCCAGCGCAGGGTACGCCACAATTGCGGTGGTAAGACCCCTCTTTGAGGAGTGGCTTGAGAGGCGCCACGGCGTCCTCACCTTCCGCCTGACGCAGGTCCTCACCGGACATGGCTGTTTCGGGAGGTTCCTCTTTCGGATAAGGCGGGAGGAAACGCCCGGGTGTTATCATTGTGTGGATCGACCGGAGGACACGGTGGAGCATACGGTGGAGGTCTGCCCGGCTTGGGCGGAGCACCGCCGTGTCCTCGTGGCGGCGATCGGCGGCGGCGACCTCTCGCGTCCGGCCCTGGTTCAGGCCATGGTACGGAGTGAGAGGGAATGGGAATCCGTCACCTCATTCTGCGAAGCAGTAATGCTCGCGAAGGAGGAGGTGGAGCGCGAAAGGGAGAGGCAATCTCTGTGCCCTCGCGCCCATAGCCGCCGCAGGAGGAGGAGACACCCTGGGCGTCGGGAGTCGATTGCCGACTCCCGGCCACCGTAGGCGCGGCCTTGCGGACGGCGAGCAATGGGCAGCTCTCCGTCCGGTAAGGACCAGGCCCGGGTCGACGGCGCGTCGTGTTCCACGCGCGCCTCAAAGAGATGTCAGCACCATTGACGGGGTCCGATAGGACCGATGCCTGCCGGGGTCGTGGATTGTTCGAAAGAGTTACCGTGGCCCTGGCGCACAGGCAACTGAAGGAACACGGGTGGGTTTTAGTCAGTAAGAGTCTTTACTCGCCCTTCCGCTCCGCCCAGAGCGGGAGAGGTCATTTGATGATACCCACACAAAAAAAAAAGGGGTAAATCGAGACGAAACTTTAAAAGGGATTTTAACATTGAAAAAGCGAAAAAGGACTTTATTGTGTTTACTGTATTATTATTAAAGATTAAGTGCCCTTGTGGGCAACAAACTATATTATTTCAATGTTAAAATCCCTTTTAAAGTTTCGTCTCGATTCACATCTGCAGTCCTATCCACCCCGTTTGACGGTACCTCACCAAAGAGACTGTTAATTAAAACACATTCAAACTTACGTATCTAGTAACTCTTTGATTTTGTTATGTATGCGGCCTCTGTTCATTTTGCCCATTATTCAGTCATAGTGAAAACACATATTTTGAGACACTGTTATGAATATCTATCCGCCTAGCCTTTTCCCAACTATGTCAGGGTAGACTTTTGTTTTGGGTAGGATATCATCATATAACTTCTCCCGCTCTGGGTGGAGCGGGAGGGCGTGTCAGACTTTTACTGACTAAAACCCACCCGTGTTCCTTCAGTTGCCTGCTGTGTGAAGCCACGGTAACTCTTTCGAACAATCCGCGACTCTGGCAGGTTGTCAGGGTAGGCTTAACGCAGTCACTGGGTAACACGATACCCCTTGGAAAGACTGTGTGTACGGGTTGTACGAGTAGAAGATAACTCCGTACACCGATTTGTCGTAAAGGTTTGTAAGTTCAGTTAGTATAGAGAAACACGTTCCACTAAAATGCTCTAAGTAGTTAAGTTTATTAAAGTAAGTAACAGTACTAGAGTGGAAGGGAATTATTTCTCTCATTTGTTGATAGCTACACAGTTATAAGTTAAATTTATTTAAATTCGTTAGTAATGTTATTTTACGAGTTTAATGCTAAACTATGACGCGCATCGTTGTCCTAAAGTAAGTTACAAAGTAAGCAGAAAAATGTACGGCGATGAGATCGTACACTGTTTGTCAGCCTTTTGATTACCCGTAACGACTGTCAAAGATCTATGAATGGCAGTCGGAACCAATGGCTTAGCGTGCTTTCCGAAGTGCTATGATTACAGGGTGGCAGGGACATCAACACACAATCTGTTACCATTGATTCAGCACATGATTCTAGACCCCTAGCGGATAAATTTTTCGCAAAAAACATCTGCTTTATTAGAGAAAACTGCAATACCTACGTGGTCAAAATATATAGAACAGCAATATTTTTTAATAACCCTCGAAAAATTTTCAACGCAGGGGCGTTCAGAATCATGTACTGAATCCATGGGAACAATTTGTGCGTCGGTGTCCCGGCACCCTGTATCGACAGGAATTGGCGATAACTAGCTACTGGAGAAAGAAAGAAAGAAAGAAAAAGCAAGCAATTCTCTTATTTCAAAACCTAAAACAAGCAGTATATGAGCAGAATGGATAGGAATAAAAGGAAGGGGTGGTTTAGATTATCCATAAGCAAGCGAAAAACCTAGAGCTTTGTAAATACTTCTAAACGTAATCGTTTCATTATTATGTTAGTTTGGAAAGTACCTAGCGTATTCCGGGCAGGAGTGTGGGGTAGATGTTGAGCTGTGTCGCAAACTATGCTCCACCTCCTATCCTGCCCTCTGTAACCCAAAATATGCAGCCAATGTGACCTCTGCGCTGCCACCGTCCATCGGCGGCGTGGAAGTGCCGAAGTTTTGGGCCAACAAAATTTTGTTAAACTTTCGTGCCATCGACACGAAGGAGAACTGAATTCTCAAAATATATTTTTATTGGAAAAGTCAAGCCTTAATCATAAAGCTAACGAATTAAGAGCTTTGCATAATTCCCACACTCTTGCAAATGAACTATTTATTTATACCCAGTCAGATAAAACCGTTGAGGCCACACAATAACTTCGGCCCATTTAAAGCAGACGAAACAAATTGCAAAGCAGCCGCCTTTTAAATTCGAGCGATTGTTATCAGCTTTAAGCGATTATCATCGCTTGCAGCATTTACTTCGCTTTTATTAGCACAGCTCTATATAAATGCACTCATTACCGATATTTATTTTTTAATCAGGCATTTAACAGACAAAAGAAAAAGCGTAAGAATATTTTTGTGTTAGTCTTCCTAAAACAAGGTTAACTAAAAATAAAGAGCCTTTGAAATGTGACCTTTTTATGTATTGGTAAGCAAAAAAACTACAGGTACTTTAAGAATTTTCCTCTGAAGTTGGACTACCTAGATTATAATAATTATAAGTTCATTATCTTTACGAAGAATATATATTATATTTAGATTAGCTCAACTGAGCCAATTTATGTTAGACGCCTACTCAAAAAGGAACTATCTTCAAAGGAAAAATAAAGATAAAAAATGTGAGGAGTAGTTAGGTTGTCTATGTAATTTAAAACTCACTTTATATCATATTCAAATCTAGAGATACGGTGTACTTATTTTTTTTAAATCTAGCTTGTAGCCCTGAAACGATAGCCAAGTTAAATAATTATAAAGAAACTGAAACTTTCCAAGTACCTACTCATACAAAAGCATTCGTCAAAGCTTCTTTGTAGGTAGGTCAAGTAAGGCGAAGATAATTTACGATGTTGTTAAAAATTTGCTTACAAGGAGACCTTTACGCAGCGACAGATAAAAATAAAACCAAGAGCAAAAAGGTTACAGCCTTAGTACGGAAATTACGTAATTTAAACATTCCAAGACCTTTAAAAGGAAAATCTATTTTCATTTTCAGATCAACACCAAAATTTAACAAAAAGCGATACTTAGGTAAACATTTTGTCAACCTGAATTTTGTTACGAGGGGTATCATAATAAAAATGTAAATCTATGTCGAGACGAGCGTGTTTAGACGTCTGCCGTTCTTTCATCCCCGAATAATGAGTCACCCCCTGCAGAACCCTGCCTTTTTATTTCCTGGCTATTTGCGAAGTGATTTAATTTCTTGTTAAAAGTTAAATCTCTGTTTTTTGGAGCGACGCGACGGGGATTCTGCTGACTTATTCCTGTTAGTTTCCTGTCGAATCGATTAAACGTGGGGAAGTTGCATTTTTTTAAATTATTTATGACGGTTTCATGTTTGAGGAAGAAATTCAAGTATATTTGTAAATGTTTGGTTTAATCCTAGATCGTAAATGCTTGGTGTTTGTTTTTTAAAAGCATCTGCACGAGGCGAAATGATAATTTCAGTCGCCAAGGAACTATCTGTAGAAAAATAAACATAGCAGCCTACTCTTTGGATGTGTGATTATGATTAGACATTTAATTAAATCCTCTAATGTCTAATGACCTATACCCACCTACCTATAATTCCCTGCAATATTTCAAAGCTTTTAACTTTATTAAATTAAAAAAGAAAAAGTCCTTGTTAACAATACCATTCCCTCTCAGCACTTTATCTTAGCATTTGTCAAGTGTTTCCCCAAATCCTTTTTAAGCTTTGACTTTATTGTTCTTTTTGGCAAACGAATTTAATTATGCGAAGTAATTGTAGCATCGGTACGGCTTTCCTGCCTAACTTATGGTATGGCCCTAGTTGTCGCTATTTTCGTGTTCAATTTTAATTCAACATGACGATTAGCTACTCTGTTGAAATTTGTTTGATTAAATCGATAAATTATGAAGGTAGATACCACAGAGCATGGAATAGCCGAGTTGGTAGAGTCTAAAGACGGCAGTGCTTGTAAAATTCGTGGAGCCGAAAGTGCGTTGAGCGCATACCTTCTATCGCGGACTACTTTTCAAGCCGTCAGTTTCTATACTTCATATGTGTCGTAGTGCGAATAAATGGTGACACGTTTGGTTTGTATGGAAAGTGTTGCTAATGCCGCCTCTAGCAGCAACCGACGAGGCGTCTCCCTGCTCTGAAGGTACTTGCCTACTTAAGAATGAATTTTCTAAAGAAACACTCAAGTAAGTGGCTTAGATCATACTCCTTACCATACCCAATCTTTTATGTAAACGTACGTTGATACACGAAGATCAAAGTCAAAAAACTGCAAACGCATTCCATTTCGGAGATTACGCGGTAAAAGTAAAGGAGAGAAGCGACAACATTAAGAGGGCGCACACGGGTCCACTAGCGCCACTCCTTTAAAAAATATTATAAACTTTCATATTGAGACACGAAGCAACAAAATACGATCTAGAGGAATGTGGCCGCTTTTCTTTAGATCAAATTTTGTTGCTTCGTGTCTCAATAGGAAATTTAATAAAAGGTATTAGAAAATTCTAGACACACTTAACAAGGATGCTTATTGAGACGTTATTCAAAATTCCTTCTCAGTCACGAGATAATATCATTTTTAAGGAGTGGCGCTACTGGACCCGTGTGCGCCCTCTTAAAGTCTGGGTACCTAGATGGTCGATAAATGAGAAAAACGTTCAAGGAGTGCAATAACGTTCGTATATCCGTGAGGATATACTCGTATACTCGTATGTTTGTTTTAACGTCGACCACACGCTAGCGATACATAAGTAAAATGGCCACCAGACTTAAAGAACCTATCGTGCCCGTTGAAGGATAACAGAAACAGGCAATTTTTGTGAAAAAGTAAGTAGACTTGGGTTATTTAGGATGATCTTACCTTGCAGCTAATTACAGGAAATGTAAATTCTCTTTGATAATATCTAATATTTTGATCTCGGCACATTCTAATTCGAAATAAAATAAGTAGGTAGGTTCTGTAGAGGCATTAGCCTGCACGGCGGTTCCATACAATCTCCGCGAGTATTTTATAAGTTGATAGCATAATAAACACTAGTTTCATATCAGGAAGATAAAAAATAATGGCAACTCAGCATAGACAGTTGGCAAAGCGCGTCGTCATGTAAAATGTTATAGATTGATTTGATTGAAATAATTGTACTATATTATAAAATACGCCTTTCATTAACAATCCTGCCACAGTACCTTCAGTTGACCGCACATCATTGGTAACAATTTGTTAGTGATAGCGTCTATAAGTCGTAGCAGTACGGGCACTTCGAAGTGGAACTGTTAACTCTTATGTGCGACGACTGAAATGAAACCTATGGAAATACTTATTCTTATTGTCGCCACAGTATGAAATTGAAATCTATTTTTGACACCTAGGTCCGAAGCACTCTTTTACATACACCAATTTACATAGTCCTCACATGATCTGACCAAGATTATGTCTGGACTTAAAAAAAAACTGTGACCTCTTTTTTTTTTTTGGGTGAGAAATCATCAAATGACCTCTCCCGCTCAGGGCGGAGCGGAAGGGAGTGTCAGACTCTTACTGACTAAAACTCAACCGTGTTCCTTCAGTTGCCTGTGCGCCAGGGCTACGGTAACTCTTTCGAACAATCCGCGTCCCCGGCAGGCATCGGCCCTATCGAACCCCGTCAATTATGCTAACATCTCTTTAAGGCGCGCGTAGAACAAAACGCGCCGTCGACCCGGGCCTGGTCCTTATCGGACGGCGAGCTGACCATTGCTCGCCGTCCGCAAGCCCGCACCTACGGTGGCCGGGACTCCGGCCGGCTATCGACTCCCGACGCAACGATTGCCTCTTCCTCACGCGCTCCGTCTCCTCCTTCGCGAGCATTACTGCTTCGCAGAAGGAGGTGACGGCTTCCCATTCCCTCTCGCTCCGTAACATGGCCTGAACCAGGGCCGGACGAGAGAGATCGCCGCCGCCTATCGCCGCCACGAGGACACGGCGGTGCTCCGCCCAAGTCGGGCAGACCTCCACCGTATGCTCCACCGTGTCCTCCGGTCGATCCACACAATGATAACACCCGGGCGTTTCCTCCCGCCTTATCCGAAATAGGAACCTCCCGAAACAGTCATTTCCAGTGAGGACCTGCGTCAGGCGGAAGGTGAGGACGCCGTGGCGCCCCTCAAGCCACTCCTCAAAGAGGGGACTTACCGCCGCAATTGTGGCGTGCCCAAGACTGTGACCTCTGAATTTGTTTCTGTGTTTCTTCTCAGAGTAGTCGGATAGGAAACACTCATCTAATATTTAAAAAAAAAAATTGCCGTGTAATAATGTTTATAAAAACCTACTTACAGAAATAAAGTCATTTATTATTTACAAAACAACAACAACACTGACACAAAACACATGTTCCAACCATTTCAAAGTGCAGGACAAAGCACTACGTGTCATGTCGCGAGAGAGATACCAATCGCTTTGATCCCGATAACAATCTGTCATTAATTGGACAGTGATGCTGATAGCGCCGCCCGCGCCGCGCCGCACCGTTTCATCCGCTTTGCATTTTTAAAAGATTATCCTAATTGGTGCCATGTTTGTTTGAAAATTTAGGGGAAAGGTAAAAATCTCTGTATGGGTAATTGGGTTACGAATATGCGAAAACAGGAGGTTCATTATAAATATGATTAAAATAGGTATAAAGAAGATATATTATAGGGTTTCATGTGTTGTACTTGCGTTTAGCGCATATAATTATGTGTGTGGAAAGATGTATCAAGGAATAAGCAAAAGCAGTATGTAGGTTAGTGTACCTATTTGAATCGACACAAAACAATAAAGGCAGTCAATTTCCGAAAAATCTATACATCTATATCAATCGTTTGATTTTGACAAATCGGAACGCCAGCGCCACCAGGCGGCGCTCGACAAAGTCTACAACATAACGTTCGACCAGAAGTATTATAATAATACTCTGTGGTTAAAGCAGAGTTGGTCGGTGGCGGTCAAGCAGTGAACACGTTTAGAAACTGTCGCGCGTTCTGTATAGATGTGTCATGTACCTACAGTGTGTGATTCGCTAGTGTGACTAATTTGTTCGTAAATTATAATTTGATTTGAAATGCAAACGGTTTTTCAACAACACTTCCCGTAGTACCCCCACAAGGATGATAACGAAGGAGATGTACGTATCTTCTCCGTCATATACATACTCGTATAATAAATATAATAAAATAGTAACGAAGAATTTTTGTCCGGTTGTTTGAATGTAAGTTCTGGATTGGCGCAAAAACTGCAGAACGGATTTGGCGGAAATTTTGCACACATATAGTTTTTGACCTGGATTAACACAAAGGGTAATTTTAATACCAGTAGTACGTTCCTGTGGGATATTTTCCGACACACAAGAGTGCGAAGCCGCAGGCAAAAGCTAGTCTAGAATAATAATATTTATATTGTTTACCTAACATCAAAATAACAAATAAGTACAAAAAAAACATCTTAAAGAGCCAACTTCCGTACAATAAAATTCCAAGTTATCCTATTAAGATATTGAACGGAACATAAACAAAGTGAACACTTAAAAACTGGACTTCGTTCAAAATAAGATGGCTGCTTATGAAAAGATTCTGCCTATGTTAAGGGGACTACAGGACCTAAAGGCTCCCACAGACAGGCGCTACGCGACAGCGCTACACAAAGGCGCCGCTCGTCGCGCGACACGTGGTGCCTTTGTGTCGGTCAACGCGTCGCGCCAGTGTGTACGAGCCTTAAATTTAAGTTTTATTATGCCTAATAGTATATGATCCACTGCAGTAAACAAAATTAGAAAAATATATGATATTCTTCAGGATATATGCTAGTTAGATGGTGTGTTGAAAACATAATACAACAAACTTGTCACCATAGAAAAAAATCACGAAGATACCTCTAAAGAATTTCTTTTAGGGATTCAAACTCAAACTCAAACTCAAAGTATTTATTTCAATTAAACCATTTACAGGCACTTTTGAATTGTCAAAGATTCGGTCAGTTAGTCAGAAAGTTGAAGCTAGTTGCCCATTCCAAAACGTAGATCTCTATGGAGAAGAACGAAAGATTTAAAACCATACTACTTAATATACATGCAATCATTCTGATTTTTTGTCAGAGTATTCTACAAGCAGCATAATTATTAACGTAATAGTGTTTTAATTTTTTAGTCCAATCAATAGATTTTATGTAAATAGATAATTGCTTCATATTTTGCAATAAATTGCCAGCGTTGTGTCATCGCGCTTCCCTTGCTTTTGTATGCAGTCCGGCAGTTACTAAGCTTTAGATGTTGTCAGCCTCTTAATGTATATTTATGTCGCCAGTAGTTGAAGACCTGTTGTAGCATAATTAAGCTAGAAAAGGTTTCTTATGAACTAATTTAAGATCGAAATATTTTTGGAAGTGAAATTTCTTAGGCGGCCATTCGAACATAGAATGAGAAATGAAAGTGAAATTTCAAGGACGCGTCACGTTTAGACACGTTTCGTTACATGAGATAGAAGAAAGATGTAAATGTTGAGAACTTTTTGATATCGTGGTTGGAGAAGGTGGTAAATAAAGTTCCAGTTTGCAGCGTAAAGTCTATTGATTGATATCCATGATTAATAAGCCCAGTGACGTTTCGTACATAATCTATACAGAACACAAGTTATTGCTACGGCGCCGGCGGGGAAGACGACTGGCCGCTGAACTGTATGCGCGGGGAGCAATACATTTTGCATTGTTAGCATTATTGTTACTGTAGTTCCTACAACATAACTCATTCGCAATCTGTCTCTCACACTAAATCTCATTTATTCTTTACTAGCTTTGCCTCGCGGTTTCACCCGCATAAGTCTCGATCCCGCAGGAATATCGTGATAAAAATATAATATGTCCTAATCCAGGTCATAGTCTACCCCTGTGCCAAATTTCATCTAAATCTGTTCAGCCGTTTTTGAGTGAAAGCGAAACAAACATACAAAAAATCAAATCTTTTCTCTTTATAATATTACTAGCTGTTGCCCGCGACTTCGTGTGCGATCCGGGATGAAAAGAAGCCTATATCCTTTTCCAGGTCATGGTCTACTCATGCGCCAAATTTCATCCAAATCCGATCAGCCGTTTTAGCGTGAAAGCGTAACAAACAAACCAACTTATTTACGCATTTATAATATTATAGTTAGGGTTTTTTAAGAAGTTTCACTTCTGTCACGTGCGCCGTGCTGCACGCACAATTTATTTTTATTATTAATAGCCTTTTAGTCAGACAAACATAAAGTATATGCGTCAGATTCGTATTTGGTCTTTGTTTATGTTTTGTATGTCGGCAAAGGCCTCCTCCAACCTTCTCCATTCCTGGCCACTCCGCCCCATGTCGTTCCAGCGACCTTTCTGATGTCATCATCCCACCTTTTATGTGGTGTACCTCTTTTTCTTTGGCCAGTACGGTTACTTATGCTTAATTTTTGCTAAACTACAACCACAACTTAACAGGGACTGCCTGCCTATTTTAACAAAAAAAAACAACCGACATCCAAAAAAACACTACAAAGTGAAAAATAACTTTATTTCGGAAATCGGTGTCAATTTATTTTGTATTTTAATTTTTTGCCACCGACTTCCGAAATTAAAGTTATTTTTCACTTTTTAGCTGTGGTACCTATCCGACATAAATTCTTATACTACTACTTGATATGTAAATAACAGTAACAGGAAGTTATTAAAATATCATCAATATGTTTACACAATACCTTTCTACTCAATATTAATATGCCGTAGGTATCTGTATCTATTTTACTGTGTGTACATAAATAATAAAATAAATAGATAAATAATACTAAGAGGAAAAAATACGCATTATTAATGATTACTCAAAATATATATAATTATATAGGACTACATGAGAACCACCAGCTTTCAAATAAAAAAAGAATCATCAAAATCGATTCACCTAGAAAAAAGTTCTGAGGTAACAAACATAAAAAGAAATGCAGTCGACATGAGAACCTCCCCCTTTTTTTGAACTTGATTAAAAATAATGCCCGGAAGATGTATGCCCTGAAAAACGTAAAGTACATCTTGGAAAACCAAGCTCACTGCTACGTCTACTGGTATTACCAGGAATGTTCGAGACAACATAGATCCTAGGTATACTTCTTCACTTCATTTTGAAAAACGTCAGAACAAATATGTCAGTAGATCAAAACGTCATAAGCATCATACACACTGGCGCGACGCGACAGCGCAACACAAAGGCACCGCGTGTCGTGTTACGACCGGTGCCTTTGTGTCGCGCTGTCGCGTCGCGCCTGTTTGCAGGAGCCTTTACTTAAAAAAGTTAGGCGTGGTCATACATTTAAAAAAAAAGTTGTAATATATACGGGTCGACTTGAGAACCTCCTCCTTTTTTTTCGTCGGTAAAAAAACTGTTATTTCGGAATGATTTCATATTATATTATTATTGTTACATTATATTCTGTGGCTTTTGCCTACCTCCGTGGGAAGGTGGCGTGAGTTTATACTTTTGTGTGTATATTCTGTCTTCTCGTCAAATTATTTTGTAATTATAATATGCAATAGTTTCAGATAGAATAATCACACAAGCTTACGAAACCATCTCAAAGGTAAGACTACAAAGATTGAATTGGAATAATAGCCACAACACACACACAGCCCTTTAATTAAAAACAAACCGCCCTACACCTCCTTTATTGAAACTGTTTCGTATATAAATTCAAATTAATTTGTCAATGTAATTTGTCAATGTCTCTAGCATACTTTCTCCTACCTCGGACAAAAGTAAAATTGGCAATTTTCAAGGGGTGTCACTGGACGGAGCGTTGTCACCCCTGCCCACTAATTTGTTTCAAACAATCAGGTGCATTTGATGGTGACGTGGCATCCCTGGCCGAGGGTAAGTGAGGGTACGTTTTCCAGTGAGGTAGAAACAGGTGTGTTCATATTAGCATATACCTATAGAATAACAATCGACAACGAAAAGGCTTTCAATTCAAAGCTTACGTGAATTGGTTTTTCCAGTCTCTTTTGTCACCTTTTCGAATCTATGTATATTATAGCATCTAAAAAAGGTTGTTAAGTGATCTCTAAAATGTTTAACAGAAACACAGTCAAATAAAAAATCTGTGATTGATTACACAGAACGTTTAAATAACCATGTGTGAAGTATCTCGTGACCTATTTAGAAAAACCTTCCTGTTCCCTTCATAAAAGGAAACAACGGTATCTAAATATCCTTGTAATGTCAAAGTAACAACCCTTTAAATTATTAAAAAAATAAAGTACCAATGTTATATAAAACAAAACAAAATACAGCCAGTAACAAGGACCACTATACACGATCTTACCGCAGTTTTGCTTCAAAGTGAAAATGTAATTCTTTCATCGTCCGCTCCTGTCATGCCACGTCTACGTAGATTACAATTAATTACTCCTGATAAACTTCCTGACGCGTCAGCCTGATATAATTACCTTAATAACCCTTCAGCGGCTCAGCCAAAAATTAAGAGCAAAATAAATCAGTTACATAATAAACACAGCCCTACTAAAGAACAGTTTAAGTTGGCTTAGCGCATATCAAATAACTTTTATTGGAGAATTTCCGCAGTTTCTCGTTATAAGTTTCTTTGCAAATTCTTGCTAAATAGCGTTTTCGAGTTCTTGTTTTCCAGCTTCAATTAGGGATTTTTTAGGTTTAACAAAGTTTGATCCAATTTTTCGAGTGTTAGTTTTCGCTTTTTGTTCTCTGAATAAATTTGCACACAAAAAACAAGTAGAAGGTGCAGTACTTATGTGCTTAGAATGAATACCAACTGACGACGTTAAATGATAAATGATTTTATTTCTGTAAGTAATTTTAACAAACAGTTTCACACGTCAGTCATATTTTCTTAACTAGATGAGGTCGGCGTTTCCTATCTGACTACTCTAAGAAAAAAGGCCTAAACAAACTCAGAGGTCTCAGGGACAGTCTCTTTTAAAGTTCAGACATAATCTTGGTCAGATCATGTGAAGACCATGTAGATTAGTGTCTGTAATGGTCATTTGGGGAAAGAACCACTCAGATTGAATGGAACTGTCCAGTCAGTGAACGCATTTGTCAGTAACCGTGCAGCTCAACTCAGAACTTAAGGAGGTCAAAGATTGCTTTAGGATTTAACCTGCTGAACTAAGAATAATAATAATTATGATGCTTCATTAAGCTAGGCAGATAAAAATAAGAAAAAAACAAGAGAAAAAGAGTTTCCGGTAGGTATATAATCCAGTATCTACGTTAATATTATTTTGAAATCAGTAGGTAAAATGTTTTGAAATTGAACCATTTTTGTCACCGCCAATTTAGAAGCCTATGTCGCATTTGTCGGAGTATCTTTTGTAAAACAAAAAAAAAACTTAATAGGTAATCTACAGTTACTAATATTTTTGTTTCCCTTTTACACCATACGATAATCATTTTATAATACGCGTGCCAATTATTCTTGGGGGACTTAACTGTCTGGGTTACTAACCCATTTCTTTTGACGTCAAACACACTTATTTTGCCGTTTCTAGTTCAAATGAAAGCTAACGAAACCAAATAAACACGCAATCTAGCCTGACCTTCTATTTCTATACTGGCAACATTATCGAGCAATCAGGGCTAAAAGCCGACTCGGTAGCGAACTAACGTACCGTATAAATCTAAACAGTTAAACAACAAAATAGCAACCTGCCACGAACATTCTCAGGTTGAGCGCTCCAAAATCGATGTTACATCGATATATCGATATATAATCGATATAAATTAATGGTCTGTCAGCGGCAGGCGGGTAAGGGGTTTCACATTCAGTTGAATACGATATTTCAGGCTTTGTGTTGTTACATACAAGCTTAACGCTGTTTTGTGGATGATGGGCTGTGTTACATTTCGTTTGGATGAGTGAATGGCTATATCTTTGTAATACTCACTGAAATAAAATAATGTAGGTGACTATAGGAGAAATTATAAAAACCCATTCGGTCTTATTACAAAACAAGGTTTTTCTTTAGACATGATTTAAACCATCGAGACTGTTTTTGAAATTAGAATCTTATAGAAATCGAAACACAATTCCTTTTACAAAACTGACAACTTAGTCCGGTCTTAGGTTGTCAATTTTGTATTAAGAACTTTACTAAAATCAGCATAATGTTCGAAATACAAAAATTGGTTTGAAGGTTTAGGTTCGGGCTAAAATTAGATCGTGTTTTGTAATAAGACAGATTGGATTTGCAATAGGTAAGTGTTAAGTAACCAAACAAGCTATTGTTGCTCTCCTACTTTCTTTTAATAACATTCTGTTTAAATAGTCATGATAAAATAAGCAAAACAAGATGAAAACCAAAAAGGCCTGTGAGAAAATTCACGTTTCCATTCACACCATTCACTTGCCTATGAATGCCACATTATTGCAAGTGGCGAACGTACATGTCTACAGTGTACAGTATACTGTACACTTGTTCGCGAGCACTGTGCTCTCACGCACAGTGTTAACAAAGTGGAAATTTTTAATTAACTTCTGGATTATAAGGGTAATGACATCGTGGTTCACAGTTTATGCTGAAAGTTATGTTTTTCAGTTTCAATGAGGTTGATTCAATGTTATTTGGGAGTATTTTCTTTAGCGTTATGTCGTGGTGGCTCAGAGTTCGAAAGACGCGCTTCGTATCTGCAGATTTGAAGCTGTAGGTACTTTCCAGGGGAACATACCTATCGTGAGGTAAACTGGAATTACCTAAGGGGCTGAGTTTGTCATGCACCTTTACATTCGTTTTCAATCTTTCTCCTTTCTTAGTCCCTGCTTCCTGCTCATTGACTTTATCATATATTCCAACTCTATTTACTATTCAGATTATTTCATTAAAGCTATAAAAGACATGGCCTCACTAGTAAGGTCAGAGCAACGCATCGACGTTGAAACTAAAGCTATTTCCCGCCAATTTGTAGCTGAGGCCGCACTACAAATTACTTCGTTACATTATTGCAGTTGCGTTAC
The DNA here is from genome assembly GCA_917490735.1 of Dryobotodes eremita. Classification (NCBI taxonomy): domain Eukaryota; kingdom Metazoa; phylum Arthropoda; class Insecta; order Lepidoptera; family Noctuidae; genus Dryobotodes; species Dryobotodes eremita. The sequence goes on from OU823248.1 coordinate 5,183,691, forward strand.
GTAACTAATGCAGCATATTAACGAAATTTAGGTCCGTATTCTTTCTTTGCTTATTAAAAAAACGTAACTTTGCTTGTATGTGAGTTACCTACCAAGCCGATGTTAACCTATAATAAAATCTTTGCATCATTATTTTGTAAAGAGGATTAAAAGCGCGTTGCATTAGCTTTTCGACTCCGTATTTTTAGTTTATTTGTACAATTTTATCACTATGATAGGTAGTGGTGAAATTCATATTTTTTGTTCAAAATAAGTATAATAATATAAGGCAAACTATCGAATCAAATATACATATCTGCTTACTAGGATAAAGCTTAAATACAGCTTATAAGCCAGCTATCTTTTTAAAATACATAATTATGTCTACTTTTATGTCTGAGCCATTATTTATGAACTCGGTAAAAGGAAAGGAAAATGTTAACTTGGGTCACTTCACTAATTGCACTAATTACCACCTCAGATTTAGTGAATGTCCGCGAAAAAAGTGTAATTTATTTTTCCTCTTTATAAAGCTGATTTATGAATAATTTTTCTCAGTCGACCTGCAGTTGCTGCCAGGTTTAAAGACCGCATTTTTGCTTCATGTGCAGGCTTTAGTTTGTCTGGCTTATTGCCAGTGTTTTTGTTGCTAGAAGATACTTTTTGGCGTGTTGGTGGCAAACATAGTAAAATAAGCGAGTTCCAAAGCCTGGCCTTAAGAGGAAATGCGGTCATGTGGTCGTTGGCGAACATTTTTCTTTTCTAAAACTAATATAATTACGCTAAAAATCAAAACATAGGGACATGACAGTGGTAGCTATACAATATATCGTGAAATATTTGGACTAGTATCATTAACCAGAAATAAAACAGAGGAATACGTTAGTATGGAATGAACGCCAATGACTAAAACTACATGTTTTCAAAAAGGTTCCTTAGCATTGAAGACTCCTTAGAACATGTTCTTTAATTACTCTGATCATTTTTGATTCCTATTGATAAGAGGTATTATCCGGTTTGTAATCATCATTCGCACCCCCACTTCACCCTCTGCTGAAAGGATTATTATCCGGATCTGTTTCTATTATTTGATTATTTTAATTATTCTGCACAACTAGATTAATAAAAATTAAATTTATACAACTTCCATTTCACCAAAAGATTCAATCAACTGAGCCTTGACAGTAAAATCATTTCTTACGCAACGCGAAAAGGTCACAAAAGTATATCTAAGTGGTCCAATTATATCTCCAAGCTAATAGTTCGTTTAGCTTCTATAATAAATTCAAAAGGTTTCGAAGAGAAAGCTTTTCGTATATATTATTCAATTAATAAAGTCCGAAATTCGGAATAGGGCTTTCTTCTGTAACAGGCTAAAGTTCCATTACGATTGTCACTCAATTAGTTGTTTTATTTTTAGTTATTTTTTGGGTTTTCTAACTGGGATAATTCTTATCAAGCAGAGGGCCTACACAAGTGGCAATAATTTACTAAGAGTTTTGTATTTCTAGAACGACTTTCTACATGATTGACTTCACTCTTTTGGCAGCTTAAGTCATTTCCATACAATTTTGACTTTTCCACCATCGTTGTTGCTGATAGAATGTGACTTTGTCTAGGCCCTCTAGTGTAGGGGCACCAGAAACTTTTTTTTCAGGGGGGTGCATCTTCAGCTCCACGAAGCGAGCTCAATAATTTTTGCATCTCGCCTAGAATGGGATAGATTTTATTCTGATCATGCATACAGAAAGAGGACTTACTGTGTCGATTTATATAAAGAAGCTTAAGAATTAAGATAGAGTAGGATGCAAGTGTGAGCGAAGCAAGCCCGGTAATGTTAACACCCCGCCTAGGGCCCATTCGATTTTCGGAAATAGGAGTTCGTACTTTGCTGACTAGCGCACAAAACCTATGAAATTGAGAAATTGCAGAATGCTACAGCGAGCGGAGCGAGCTCGAAAATTTTGGGATCGCTCCTCGTATCTATAGGTTAAGATCGCTATTATTATTGTATTAGGCGTCTTCGGATATTTTTTAGTTCTGAATGCTTTTACACCCATATTTTATTTTGAAGGAGGAAGTGCAAGTTCACCTTTTTGCACCCTGCTCCCGGCACCCACGCTCTGGTGTCTTTATGCCCGGACTATAAGCAAGCTAATACTTGGCAGGGATGACACAGAGAGCTTTTTGATAATTATTAGGTAGAGATGTTGATCAAAATCTGATTTCAATCGAAACGAACCATTACAAGTTTTTAAAAGCATTAAACATCATCATAATATCCCTCAGTTATAATAATTACGTACCCAACAAGCTACTAATTACTTGGAAAACATTTCCCATTGTTATCCAATATGGAACAGTTAACTAAACTAATGGCCATGTTATTTATGAACCCATGTCACTTCAAGTTCATGATCGATAAGGTCGAGGTCAAGGTCACAACTTATGAGCAATACTATCCGCTGTCAAGGTCGAGCCGTTCATAAGGATTGTTTCGATCCATTTGCTTGAAAGACAACAACACAAACAGACTGCCAGAGACCTAAAATAGAATTAATTTGATCTTAAAAAATTCTTACTTAGGTATCTACTTTAGCTACGTTTTATCTTAAAAACGACTAGACCCTTTAAAAACTTAATCAGATCACGAAGTTAGAGAGTAAAAATCCAAGTTAAAGTTGGGAAAAGCCTTCTAAGCATCTTAACCTTTCAATTATTCTACGAATGAGCTATGCATGAATAGCTGTTGTAACAAAACGAGGGATTTGGTAAATATCAAGCTGGATGGCGCGGTTGCTTAGGTATGGAGCGAGTCGGACGTACTTAAAATTGACATTTGTGGAGGCTCTTTTAATTTCAAAAGCAACTGTTGCTAGAGAGGCGCCACGGCGTCCTCACCTTCCGCCTGACGCAGGTCCTCACCGGACATAGCTGTTTCGGGAGGTTCCTGTTTTGGATTAGGTGGGAGGAAACGCCCGGGTGTTATCATCGTATGGATCGACCGGAGGACACAGTGGAGCATACAGTGAAGGTCTGCCCGGCTTGGGCGGAGCACCGCTGTGTCCTCGTGGCGGCGATCTCTCGCGTCTGGCCCTCGTCCGGGCCATGGTACGGAGCGAGAGGGAATGGGAAGTCGTCACCTCCTTCTGCGAAGCAGTAATGCTCGCGAAGGAGGAAGCGGAGCGCGTGAGGGAGAGGCAATCGTTGCGCCCTCACGCCCTTAGCCGCCGCTGGAGGAGACACCCTGGGCGTCGGGAGTCGATATCCAACTCCCGGCCACCGTAGGCGCGGGCTTGCGGACGGCGAGCAATGGGCAGCTCGCCGTCCGGTAAGGACCAGGCCTGAGTCGACAGGACACGGTGGAGCATACGGTGGAGGTCTGCCCGGCTTGGGCGGAGCACCGCCGTGTCCTCGTGGCGGCGATCGGCGGCGGCGACCTCTCGCGTCCGGCCCTGGTTCAGGCCATGGTACGGAGCGAGAGGGAATGGGAAGCCGTCACCTCCTTCTGCGAAGCAGTAATGCTCGCGAAGGAGGAGGTGGAGCGCGAGAGGGAGAGGCAATCTCTACGCCCTCGCGCCCCTAGCCGCCGCAGGAGGAGGAGACACCCTGGGCGTCGGGAGTCGATTGCCGACTCCCGGCCACCGTAGGCGCGGGCTTGCGGACGGCGAGCAATGGGCAGCTCGCCGTCCGGTAAGGACCAGGCCCGGGTCGACGGCGCGTCGTGTTCCACGCGCGCCTCAAAGAGATGTCAGCACCATTGACGGGGTCCGATAGGACCGATGCCTGCCGGGGTCGCGGATTGTTCGAAAGAGTTACCGTGGCCCTGGCGCACAGACAACTGAAGGAACACGGGTGGGTTTTAGTCAGTAAGAGTCTGACACGCCCTTCCGCTCCGCCCAGAGCAGGAGAGGTCATTTGATGATTTCCCAACCAAAAAAAAAAAAAAAAAGGCCTGAGTCGACGGCGCATTGTTTTCTACGCGCGCCTCAAAGAGATGTCGGCATAATTGACGGGGTCCGACAGGGCCAATGCCTGCCGGGATCGCGAATTGTTCGAAAGAGTTACCGTGGTCCTGGCGCAAAGGCAACTGAAGGAACACGGGTGGGTTTTAGTCAGTAAGAGTCAGACACGCCCTTTCGCTCCGCCCAGAGCGGGAGAGGTAATTTGATGATTCGCGACCCAAAAAAAAAAGGTGTGTTTTGTTTAAATTAAGTTCTTATGCATAATCAGCCTATACTGTTCCCACTGCTGGGACACAGGCCTCCTCTCTTTGAAAGGGAGTGAGCTGTAATCTACGACGCGGGCCGTGCTGGTTGGTAGATTTCACATGTGTTCGAATTTTTGGCTCTAAAACATGCCGGTTTCCTCACGATGTTTTCCTTCACCGTTTTGAGAGCAGTGGTGCTGAAATTATTTACACAAAGTAAAGCGCCTGTCTGGGTTCGAACCCACGACCTACATCTCGAATTTCCTTGTTCTCAAATATTTTTATTTTTAACCCAACACATTAAGTTAACTTCATAACCCACGTAACTTAACGACATAAGTAAACTCCCCCGAGATTCATGTACCAGGCTCACATAATACATGCGGAGCATCCTTTTCAGCGAAAGTAAACTAATATTAAGGCACCGCTCAAACTATTAGCTGACATTAGTGACGGTAATGTGAGGCTATTAGGGCGATCCATGGGTGGGCCGAAAGTTAATAGACGTTAGCATAATGTTTTAATGGATGATTTGTGAATTTGTTGTGCTCTATTTTGTGTAAACTATAAGCCATTATAGTGGTTTTTATTCTTACTAGTTTCAGTCCTAGCTGATAGTTGGAAACAAATAAGATACTGACTTTCATTAAATATTTTTGAACAACTGACTCTAACCCACGTTTGGGCAACTGCTTCAGATATCACTAAAGGAACCTAGCAGAACCTAGAGGAACTATTTTGTACAAGACATTTTTTTAAATGGTCCACGTGGAGCCCTGACATAGCCAGAAGGCGTCGCGGCAGACCCCGTAGAAGATGGCGGGATGAGCTAGAGAAAACGAACAACCCGTGGTCCACTTAAGCCCTGGATCGAAAGAGATGGAAGTCATGGAGAGAGAGAGGCCTTTGCCCAGCAGTGGGATGATGCAGGCTAACAGTAACAGTATATTAATGGTCAGTATCTGCAAGTTAAGAGAGTGAACATTAGCAACCTACATACCTAAAACAACTCTTGAAGACTTGATATTTTCTTTTTGAAACACTCACTAAACTAGTACTATATTTGTAAAGTTACAGTTAACCGCATATCTGTAATAACCCTAGCACTATGAAAACCGCTCTTCCTACGACATAAAGATGCTGTCACGGTCAAATTGTTGCTACTGATGTTATTATATAAATACGTGTCAAAACCAAACAGAAAAAAATCCTGTAAGAGTTAAATGTCCAAGAATACTTCCAGACAAATACTTATCTTTACGAGTATTGTGTTGGTATGTACATAAGTACTGTAAACACAATTTACTTCAAGCTTGGACTCTAAAAATAAAAGGCACTTTTATGAGAAATCCGCAACCTAGACTGAGTGGACATAAAATAAATGCTGTTAGGGTTCCTTTCATTGCAGCAACACAAATGCTTTTACCCTAGATTTTGGAAACAAAATGACCATAAATTATGTACCAATTTTTTCGGTCGACCAATTTCATAGGTACATATTTAATGGTAATTTTGTTTCCAATAAAATGAACAAACAGTGTGGTCGAAAACACAAATTATAAGGATATTTTTGTGATAGGCGTGCCTGTAGTAAAATGAATGCAATTATTTTAAACACTACACACAAACAAACACCTCATAACACACAACACACTCACCCATACAACACAACTAACATTACACTAACGAACACGAACACACACACCTCTTCCCCATTCACACCCCCACTCTTTCTCCATACCTGCATTCATCCATCCATGTTCAAATAAATCTAAAATTACTTACTCAACTAACTCATATTCTTGTTTTATGGTAAATTAGCATCGACACTCGAAACCTAAGGTCCGTCATTGATTTCCTGGTCGAATCACTGTCTCCTAAGATGCAGGCCATCCCTAGTTTAGAAGACAGGATTTTATTTTTTTGTTAATATAGACAATTATTTTTCTCCCCCATGTCCATTGTTAGTTGACCAAGTCTCGCATGTAACTAGTATACAACCTGTGTATATTATCTTTGGATCAATAAACTTATTTTTATTATTTTTTATTATTTTACCTTATATAAAATACGCGTCAGCCTAAACTATTCTGGGCACTACACCCAGCAATGCCACGTATCATGGCTGTAAAAGGCCATTAAAACCAGTAGGCAGTAAAAATGTCGTACCTACACGGCGTTTTTTACCAAAATAATAAAAAAAGCTCTAAGCCACAACCTATCTGACCACCAAGGAAGCTCAAAATCTAACGAAGCAAAAAAGGTTTAAAAAGTAAATCCAGCGACTGGCCGAAATAGCGGTAGAAAAAAAAACAATTTAAAAAAAGAAATGTATCGAAATATGGCTCACTCGGTCCGGTTCACACCCCGCTTTGACGGTTTTTTATTTAGCTAAGAGCTAGAATGGGCTCGCCACAAGTAAAAACGTTTCACTTTTTCTTTTTGAGAACGTTAGTCGAGGCGTGATGTTTGGGTACCCGCAGTAAAGATTATTAATAGGTACTGAAGCTAAAGTATTTTAGCTCCACCATCGTTGAAATAGTTTAACAATGACCTGAAATCTTGAACCAGGACTAATTCCAATTCGCTGGAGGTCGTCTGGACTGCTACCAAAACCGAACGTTGTATATGTATTTTGTTGTGTCATCTACGCTAATGTTAACTTTTTCTTTGGCATTCAACCATTCTTTCAGACTAGGAAAACTTTCAGAACGGTTCTTAAATAATAATGATATATTTGATAATTTTTCATGATACCAATGCATTTGTTCTTCTGAACAAATGCATGGGTTTCATCAAAAAATTACGATCTCTTTAAAAGGTTAATCTTTTTGATTTCAACAACGAGAGAATAATGAGTTTTCCGTAGCAAGAGTGAAAATCTTCCAAGATAAAACACACCCTCCCTCCTTTCCTTCTAAATTTTATTGAAGCTACAAAAAAGCGTATAAATATCGACCTACACATCCTGAACGATTGACAAACAGACAAATAAAACAGCACCCAGATTCCATTATTACACTGTACCGTCACTAAAGGTCGCACAGTGACGCGACGCCGACGCGCGACAACCATCCCTGGATTATCTTGGATATAGGAATTCCAATAATATTTCACTAGCCGCCCACTGCGGGGTGAAATGTGGTGTAAGTAAGAAGAGTCCAGACCATCAAATAGGTTTTCTAATAATCGCTTTAGAAATCTTCGTGCCTTGAAATAGCTCTTACAATCGTGCCGCTGTTGTTTTCAATAATTCGTCCCTTTTCAGAAAGTTAAATCATTGGTCCTTTTTGTTATTTTGTTACGGTCGGCTATCACAGGAAAGCCAGTAAGAAATCAAAAAGTGCGACTTTGGATCTAGTAATCCATAGACAAGCCGAAATAGAAATTACCAATCAATTCACGGTCTTAGTCTTGGTCTCGTAGTTGGTGTAATGGTCGGAAGTGGTTCGATTCCCGGCTCGGGCAAAGTGTTATTGGGCTTTTTACAGTTACAGCCCGGAGTTTGGATTTGTGTCCGGTTGATGGCAACAGGCTCGCCCCTTGTTACATGGGACTTATACATAACCGGCGAAATGTGGGTGTACTATTGGTGCACCTCTACCTAAACCTTCGGGGAATACCTACACGTGATGTTATGTTGTGGTATGTCTGTTGTTACTTTTTTTTTGTTTTTGTTTTTATGAGTGTGTTTAATTTAGTTAGTGACAATCCTGTGCGAGTCCCAATAAATACTATTTCTTTCTTTTTTTCTTTCTTTATTCTAATACGACTCATTCCTACTTATTACAAGTGTACTCCTTCTTAAAAGATATCGGTCATATTTTAAATATTTTGTTAGAAAAATGTATTTTATCTGAAACGCTTAGTTGTTCTACTTAGACCGCAGTATTAGGGCAGCGCGGACTTTCCAACAGTGGACCTTTGCATTCGGAAATCTGGCTGGCTTTGACGTCCCATTAATTTGTGCAACTTCCGCCCACCGGCTTTTGGATTTGCGATTAATGTTGGTCAAATCGATTTACAGTTGGCACGACTTCCGGAGTATAAAGTTTAAGAGGGACGCTGACCAATACAATTGTTTGCAATTTTATTGATTGTGGCCAATATGTTCCTAATTTGAGTTTACAATCTGCAATATTTGGAATTAGTTTTCTTTAACTAAATTCGGAGAAGTTGATGAACAGTAATTTTAATGAGTTTTTGAGAAAAATGTTATCAGTTTTTATTATAAAGAAACTTTCAGAAGCATTCGTGCTTGGCGATTCTCAGTCGATTAATTTCTAAAAATCTTTCCTTACCAATCCACATGATTGACTCCCTAAAACAATGATAACGTCTGGGATTCCATTTAAATCGTAATGAAATTCGATCAAACCGTAAGCACGTTACCGATACATTTCACTCAAACGATATCAATCAATAGATTCCTACACCCACTTGAAATTCTCCCAACCTTCAGGAATCGTAACGACATATAAATCGCATCCTACGAAACGTATTTGCTCACAATCCGTTCAGAAATTAGCATTCCTCGTTCGTCCCCTACGTATAAAATCCTAAACCAATAAAGTCTAAAATGGTACACGGCTGTGGGGTCACACAGAAGTACAGGCTTGCGAGATTGAATTTCTCTGGACCATTCGGCTGAACAAAACACTCAATTTGAGATCAAGCACTTTTTTATTGGCCCAATCTACCGCCTTAATTTGGAGTGTAAAGGAACTTTCGTAAAAGCGGATTCTGGAAGACTTAATTTAATTCTTTGGATGCTGTAAACAATGTTTGGCAGTTTGTTAATAAATAAAATAAATATACAAAGTTGCTTGGTTTTACTTTAGTTTGACAGCAGCACTTAGGATATGAGAATCAAGCAATCAAAATCTAATTTGTACAGTAGGTAGACAAGCTATCTAATGCAATTTTCGTTTGTCAAAGTTAGATATTCTATTAGATCTAACTGGAGAACAAGTTATTAGCATAGTTATAAGTCTAGTGCGCACATTTTATTATGGACGTATTTAAATAGTTTCGAATGAGAAGTTTTTAACTAGCCCAATGGTGATGCCAAAGATTTTGGAATTCTTTAAGTTAATAGATATATTCATTGTTATAAATCAGTATTTCATATAGTCACACGTTTTTGTTATGACATGAAGTATCAAAACGAAATGTGACATAACCATAACCCATTAAATGTACCTATTGTTCCGCTTCTGTAGTGCATCAGGGATGTGCGCGTGGAGATTGTTTCTAAACTATGAGGCAAAAACGATGCGGCTGTCTGGTGTGCCGGGTGCCGGCCAGCCCCAACATTATACTGTGGTGTATTGCAAACAGACTGGACTGCTTGTGTGTGAATAGCTGTTGCAAGCTTTCTTCTTCGGTGTTGAGCTTGTAGCAGGGGTTCTCATTAACATAATTCGCTCATTGGCAACAAGGGTGACATAACTAAAAAATCTGCAATTTTGAGTTAATTATACAGGTGGACGCAGTAAATTTTATTATTTTTACTGCACAAACGACGTTACGCTAAAGCCTAAAAATGTGGGAGCTAGAAAGATGTGAGTTTATGATTCGTCGCACTCTTTCCACTACTTTTGAATTTTTAAATCATCATATCCAAAAATTGCTCTTTTTGAATTATGTCAAGCTTCTCGCAAATGAGCGAATTTTATGATAGTATTAGGTTAAGTGCGTAGGTTAAGTTTACTAACATAGTTGTTAATAAATATTGTTACTAACATGAGTCCATTGTTTGTTAATTAAATATTAAAATATATATATAAAAAATAACCTGTTCATTTGAACTCTGCTGCACTTGCAGCAGAGTTTAGTTAACGACTGACGGTATAAATAAGCTCACATCACAAAGAAGTCGCTCTTGTCCGATGAGGCCCCAGCCCGCGTCGTAGCTAGCCTGTAGCCTTAAATTTCCCTAATAATAATCATAATATAAACCTTCCGATCCAGGCTGTCCCCACTTGCTGCCCTCTCTCAATGACGCCCTAAGCCGAGGTCCGTACCCTCCCTTAGCGTGCGGTCATTTAAATATAAGTATAGTATTTAATTTCGCTCCTGGCTGGAGGCTTTTCGAGTAAAATCTTAAGGCATCCACAGGATAGTGTTCGGTTAAGTAGCCAGGACCTCAGAGGTCACAAATACGAGCTGCCATTCAAAAAAAAAAAACACATACAAATATATACCAATATCAACCCTGCTGCCTGATCTAGTTGTTGCAAGCGTTATTGCTGAGCATGAGGTCCTGGGTTCCATTCCCGAGTTGAGCAAAGTGTTATTGGGTTTTTATCTGTAATACCAAAGTAGCAGCCCGGAGTCTGGATTTGTGCACGGTTGATGGCAATAGACTCGCCCCTATTACATGGGACTTAAATATAACTGGCGAAATGTGGGTGTACCATAGGTCCCTACACCTCTGCCTAACCCTTCTGGGAAAACACGCGTGATGTCATGTTATGTTATCAGCCCTACTAAATTCACATATTAATATAATACAAAGCAATAGTATACCGATAAAAGAGTGCTCAACAAAGGGAATGCTATTTGCTTCAGGATCAGGATTACCGGAAGATATTAATTTCTTGTGAGCAATCTTCAGGCCTTGGAAATTGAATAAGGTTAGATAGGATCAGTTTTTTCCATTACAAAGTGGGCGGGATACACCTCGATTGAGGGAGATTAGAATTTAATAGGGTATATTAATTTAATGGGTGAATTAATTTTTTGCGAAGGTAACACGGGTTTTTTGGGTTTGGAGATTTTGAAGAGGCTTACCTTTAAAGAGTTTTGAAATTAGATTGAGATGTTTTTTTTAATTCTAAGTAAGTTCTTTATGTTCTTCTCTTAACATAAAAAATAAGTAGCCTTTTTGGAGGGCGGAATACAAGCTGCACAATACTACTCCACCACAATAAAAATACTCTATTTTCATCCTACTCAAATATTTTGCACTGAATTGAATGATTTGACCAAACTGTCCGTAGAAGCACGGTAGATAAAAATCGTCGTTAAGCAAATCATTTAATTATTATTAACAAGCTGTCCATGTCCGGCGTCGCCCGAGGTGAATTTCATACAAAAATAGCATTCAAATGTCCAACTTTCCCGGTGGATTAACCAAAAAAAATATTTCATGCAACCCTTGTCCAGACAATTACAAACACAACAAAAAAATAATTTGCCAAATAGGTGCCCGCTTTCAAATGATGCGCGGACAAACATTTTTGGTAATTGATTTTTATTTCTAAAGATAGATAGATAAGCCATTGCAGATATTGTGTTCTTCCACGAATCTTCTCCTCACAAAATCACAGGCGCTTTCGAAAAAGAAACTACCTTTTTAACGGACCTCAAAAAGGAGGTTGTCTAATCGACTTGATGCTATTCCGGTCATTTAATTTATAGAGACTTTTGCGCAAACATATTATGACACTATGGGCTGTCTTAAAACGCCTATTTTTCTGACGATATACCTACATTATATATATTTTTTTTAAAAGCATCTTCATTTCATATAACATACAATTCTCATAACATACACACAAACGCGCGCACGCTCACTCACACCACAACACACAGCAGAACACAAGACAACACCACACACATCCTCTTACACATCACACACGCACATACCCATCTCACACGAATAAGAGGTCCTGCATGCAAATACTATACAAAGTTTATCTTTTTGTACTTTTTTTTTCGTTCTCTAATACGGCAATAAGCTATATAAATTATAAATTGTTAAAATTACAACATAATAATAAAATGGCTATTATATATGTGTAATACTCGAGGGGTTTGGCGCTGATAGCCGGAATACAGGCTCTGCCTAGTTCGGCTACAGATGAGCACATCACCTAAACTGACCTAAATTAGCCTTTTAAAATATTTTGTGAATTATGTCTAAGTTCTCTTTCAATAAACATTATTATTATTTATTATTATTATTTTTATGGGACTTCGATATAACTGTAAAAAGTGCTTGCACTACGCGCCTCTGCTTATTTCGCCGGGGATGTTAAGCCGGAGTAAACTATATTAAACCTCATCATTTCATGTCCAAATATTAGCACCATATGTATCACACTACATCCACCATAGAGGTCAGGCGGGTGCCTAGTAACGACCTCCTGGCTCACTGCCCATAAGGAAGGAGGCACATTATACCACTAACTTCCATGATGATGGTGGAAAAAAAAACACATTACTCTTGCCACTTATGTGGGTAACTCGTTATTTAAGGTAATTTTTATAGTGGGGTTACTGTTAATTACAAACAAATGTTGGGTATTGTTCACTTTAATTTTTTTTTTCTCGTTAGTAACAAATTACAATGCTTTATTGAAAATTAACAAAATGTATTATAAAAGGGCATTTTAATTGAATAGCTACTTTATTTGACTGTAATAGGTATTTAAATTCTTCCACATTTATTCTGTTCTTATAGCAGCTAATTATTATTATTATTATCATCAACAACAAGAAGCTACTAGTAAATACAGCTCAAACCTATATACCTAAGCTATTCTTTTCCAATCCTTCTCACTTAAGTATGAAACATTAACAAAAAAGACAATATGAGGTAATAAAGAATATTACATACATACAAGATACGCGTGAAAAACATTCAGCAAACCCTTTCCTTGCAGTCGGGTAAAAACAGCAGCAAAATAGAAGTTCCTAACATAATAATCCAGTCCAAAGTTTTTCAAATAAGTAATGATATGTTAATAGTTTTGCACTAAAACATACGAAATTAAAAACATAAACCCTTGTCCAAAAAGGCTCCCATTTATCAAACTGCAACTACTACCAAAAACCTCTGTACTACAAAAAAAAAACCTAATACAAAATTACTTACCGATACAAAAGCACAAAGCACGATACAACTTAGATCGCGAGTTGGGCGTCCCGCGGACAAGCGCTCGGGCCCGGCCACACGCTACGACTGGCCGCCCGCCCCGCTACGACAGTGCTACGGTGCTACGAGCGTAGCTGGCATTTCGGCATTTTTTGGTGTGGCTATTTTTTGTTTGTTACATTTTTCTAATTAACGTGTTGTTACTTATTATCTCTTACTTAAGGTCAAGGTGGGACTTTCTTTGTATTTAGATAAAAGGACCAACTGTTTTTTATTTACGTGATGACAAGATTGACCTTTTCTTTTAATAACTGGCCATTATAACCTTGACGTAGACTATTGTAACCTTTATACTTTCCAGTAATAAATCGTGTAGATTGAAGTTATTTAGGACAAATGGATGCTGTCTTATTTTTAATTTTCATATTGAATAAGCTATATAAAAAGTGAAGATAATAAAATACTCAGCGATCAAAACTTCCAAAAGTGTAAACTCTATATAGCGACACTTAAAGGACTGCGCATTATATGGCGTTATTGAGAGTTGTCGTTAAATGGAGGGAAGAAAAGTCAATATTATTTTACAATTATAATAAGTATTAATTAATAAGTTTGAAAGTTTGTGAGCAACGAAGAATATGATAACGTAAAGACAATGCAAAACAACCGAACGACAGTCTAGCAGCCGATATAAACACGTGCAAGCTAATCACAACAATCAAAATAGCGGATTTCTTAGAATCTTCGGTACGTGTGATGTCGACAGTCGAGGTATATACAAGCTAGACAATAAAGCAACCAAATAACAAACAAAATAACGTACACAGCTGCAGTTCTTATTAATTTCGGCAACTTAGAAAGTACTGTTTATAGCTTACTAATGACGTATTGGTGTAGTTACTTAGAGTGGTTGTGATGCTACATAGAGTGTATCATTGTATCGACAACAAGGTAAACCAAACAAAGTCAAGTAATTTCACCGTTTTAGGGAGTTTGTCGTTAAATCGAGTGGCGTTAAATGGAGTTTACACTGTAATTTACTTTGTAACGCACACAAGATAAATGAATGTGCTGACCAAAATTACAGTTATTCTTTTATCGTATTTTATCTATCTATCTGTATTTATAAAAATCAATTGCCGTGCTGATGAAACTTTGGTAAGTTATTGTGTGCGCGCCGGAGAAGATTTCTAACCAGAACAAAAAATTAAAGTGCATTGCAACGCATAGTGGGCATTAGCTGGTATAAAATAAAAAAGCGATGTAGCAATTTAAGTATATTTCAATTTTAAGGTAACGATTCGATGAAACCCATCTTGATAATATGGCTTTTATGATGTACCTACATTGACTTAATTATTCATATTCATATTCGTTTATTTGCATTCCACAATTTAAAAAAAGATGTTAACCTAACGCTTATAGCTAAGAGCCTTTGTAGACCCGTTTAGGGCACAGCAAAAGGTATTGTTTGTTACTAAACTAACATATTTCTTAAATTAAAACATCTAAATCGTAGTAACTAAAATTTCAAAATTAAAATTATACACCAACTGAGCAATTACAATTCGGATAAAAAGTCCAACAAAAACATTGTACATCGGTGGACTTAATGCCAGAGGCCTTTACAGACACTGCCATAAACAGGACAATCCGAACTATAAGACCGTCCGGACAATACTAACTGCCGCAGAAGTGTTTGTCTAAAACAAAACTTCTTCGGCAGCTGGCATTGTCTTCTTTAGCTGCTGGCTGAGGCTTTCTAAAGCCTTGCTTCTGAGCTTTTCTTTACATCTTATCACCGACCAAAATGATAACAGCGATTATTTTTATTTTAATGTTAAGCCACATTTGAGCCAATACATCTACCCAATTTTTTTCGGGTTCTTTTTGCTGTAATTGACGAAGTTATAAAACAATTTAGGTAATTGTTTGAGCTGTCTTATCCACCGTATATAGTTTTCGCGAATAAAATTGTCAGAAAATGTTGATAAAATATTTACATCACTCATCAAATACCTAATACAAACCATAGCATTAATGTTCTCGTATTTGCGAGTTCACAAAGTAATAGGTACTATAGATATTGGTAATTTTACTCTCGTGTAAAGATGCTTACATACGTCGATTAACATCGCATGCATGCATGGATAACGTTTGACTTAACGTCGAGCGGCAAATGATATAGCTATGTTTATCTTTAACACTGACCAAGTCATTTTATTGATAAAACAAGAATAAGAGTCCAAAAATTTACCAGAATAAATGTTAAGATTGAAGAAAGATGTTAAGAAGTTTACTACTTGATCCGTTATTTACCGTAGAATAGCGTTTCTAAGACAATGTTGGAATATTTATACTTGTTTGGATGAAACGAGAATGACAACTGACAATAATAACTTATGGTGTAAATATTTTTTTTCTACTACCTACCTTAATATCTTCTAATGGGTAAATCTAATTAAAGATTATCTAATACTATAACAATACCTAAAAAATCTTCTTTCATTTAAGCTCTCAAGCTTCTACTTGTGTGAAGTAACTGGCAAGCAATCGTCGAAAATAGGTTTTTTTTTTTGCGGTTGCCATTATTTTCTCCTTGGACTGCGCTATGTAACTTTGATAGATTTTAATAGAAATTTACATTTGTATGGCGTTCAACAAAGGGTAACCTATTTATTTGTGGTTCTTCAGTTGCCACCTTATGAAACCTTACAATGCCAATCATCAAAATTACACCTTTAAAAGAAAATCAATTGTAATATTTTAGCAAAAGAAAAGTATCTCCATTCTCTCAGACATTTTTACTTATCATCGCAATCAGCACACAAAATATTAAGGCTGTTGAATAAGTAAACAGCCAGTTTCATGGCGCCTTAGAAAAAGATCCTTTATTTGGTCCCTCCATTCAAGGCTGCCATCACGGAGGTGAAAATATTATATATTTTATCACAGACCTTCATGTCTATTGAAACTTTTATGCTGACGACATTTTTTGTGGGGAATTATTTTTTGCTGTAATAGAAATATAATGTGAGTAATCGTAATTTTTTTTTTTTGTCATTCGTTTTCGTTTTCGTGTCAAGTCATTGAGAAATTTGAAAACTGAAGAAACCTAGATTTAAGTTATCCATAAAACATCAAGTAATTTGAAGAAACTCGATTTTGAGTTGTATAGTGAGTAAGTATTAAAAGAATTTTCTTTATAAAATCGGAACCATCTTCAGAAGAATAACAAATGTAGGTTTATCACAATTAAAGTATTTCATACCTAGGATAAGGCCATGGGATTAGTATCCTACAAGATAAACCAGACTTATCCTACACCCTGGTGTCAATTAGAAGTAGGTATACTAAAACAAAGCAAAATCCAAGATAAAGGCATATTTTTTTTATGGGCAACATTCCGTCTTTGTCTGTAAATTTACAGAGCGAGGCTTGAAAGTCAGCGGATTCTTAGCACGAAGTTCAGCTTACACAGAAGTAGGTACTTATGGTGATATTCAAAACTATAAGCAGATTCCAATTATCGTTGGTGTTTCTCAGAAAATAAACTTGTAATCAATTTCAAAAGAACGTAATGACATAGAAAATTTTAACTTTACTAATGATGAGTAACAATCAATGCTCGTGTTTTCTTTGTATAAGAAGACGACTTTGCCCTGCAGTGGAACAATAATTGGCTGGAATTATTATTATTATTATTATTTAATGAGTAATACCTACTCTATTCTTAATATTTCTCAATACACTTTTTTCAGGGAAGGTTCAGTAGTAGACAAAAAGCAGACATAACCGGCATTCCAAAAAGATTTTTAAACTGTGTGGCCAAAAATGATAAAAATATCACCCTCGCTGCCTCCAAAGCCTCGCTTGGCCGACCTTCTGATGCATTTACGTTAATCCCGACAATTAACGAACTCAAGCGGGCAACGCACTACGAATCCCTTCACTACCCCCGAAAATGTCCGGGGATTAGTAAAAGAAGAAAGCGGACAATAAATATTCCTAATCCCCTAGATTATACGCAAGTACATTTGTATTGTAATCTTCCCGATTTGTATGGATAATAGTGTTTATTTCTATGTCCGACCTTTGAGTAAATTCACCTGAATATGCATTTAAATTGGCATGAATAATGTGTTGATGGCTCTAATTTTATTTTTACGAGCGCTGTTTTAAAAATAAATTCGGGACTCGGTGAATGCGTTCGTTCATCTAAACCGAACAGGCCCCAAATATCTACTTTGTACGAATAAAACAAGTTTCAGTGAAAAAATCTCATCAATATTTCTCGTTCGTGGCGATGCCAACATTGGGCGTTGAGTTAAGGTCGAGATATATAAACGTTACTTAACTCTTCCATGGACTTAGACATATTTCCGTCTCTATCTTGCACTTGAAGTTTCAAAGTTGCGCGACAGTCACAGAAACAACGCTTAGCCTAAGTATGAGCTAAGTATCGTTTATAGATCGCAGCCTAAGTCCCTGACGAAGTGGCTACTAAGACCCCGTTCACACGGGGATGATGAGTATGATATTTTTCGGTAAAAAATTGGGATTTCACGTCAACATCCCACTGTTTCATTAAAAAGAAATGCATTTGGAAACTGCCACGTGATTCCAAAATTAACAGTAAAATACCGCACAATTCATCGCTGTGTGCACGGGGCTTATGAATATGTATCGAGCTGCTACTTACCTATATTCACTCCCTGGTTTACGGTTTTCTAAACCTTTTTATCGTGCTTTATAATTTAACCTTTTTAATTAAAAACAATTGTCAGACAAACATCCACAAATCACTCCTAAAACTAGTTTCTGAACGAAATCACCCAAAACATTTCTAGACAGACTAGTTAAAGCTACAACGTCAGAGAAATTAATTTAATACCTCACCCAATTCTAGTGACTACATTGTATCGACGTTTTCTGCGAAAATTAAATTAATTCGGGTTCATTTGCCTCGCCTTTAAAAAAATTATCGGCTTTATGCAAAATAACCCCGCTGTAAACCTCAAGGGTGATTACTGTATTAATTCTGTTTTAATTAAGTCTTACATCACCTTCTATAAAACATGCTTTCTTCGTTAACGAGCCATTACTTTGATATCCTATAGTCGTAGACTCACACTTACCATTCTGCTTCTTGCCCAGTACCTACTTAATTAAAGGCCGTTTTGATCTACGCCTGCCTACAAAACAAAACGAATAATCAAAGTAGGTCTGACTGAGGCTTAGCGCGCATTGCGATTAAACGCACTTTTGGAATAGCTGAAAACGCCAAACCGCGTACAAACACGCACTGCGTTTGGCGTTTACTCGATTTTATAAATGATAAATGATTTTATTTCTGTAAGTAGGTTTGAACAAACACTTTTACACGTCATCCATATTTTAAAAACTAGATGAGGTCGGCGTTTCCTATCCAACTACTCTGAGAAGAAAGGCCGAAACAAACTCAGAGGTCACAGTCTCTTTTAAACTCCAGACATAATCTTGGTCAGATCATGTGAAGACCATGTAGATCAGACCATAGACCATTTCAGTACTACCATGGATTTCTGGCGAGCAGCGTGTGTTGTGGCTTTGGTTTCAAAATTATTACACGAAAACAACGCCGTCGCTGTAGGTACTCGTACTAGGTACTATCGGCCAAACTTCTGCATGCTCACCTCTAAGGCGATAATCCCATAGCACGGCTCACGACTCGATCGCACAATGCACGAGTTTTGACCAATAGGATGCACAAAGCGTATTTTAGTGGTGTTCGTATTAGTATAATCATGTATAGAATGTGTGACACACACTAGGAGAGTACTATGCTCACTTGTTTCTGCTAAGAGACGAGTTTTTAATGGGCACGGCCAGCGCGGCGCGGCGGCGGCGTGAGCTCTTTGTTATTGAATTGAATTGTTTTTTTATTATGGACAAGAATTAATTTTAGTACTCATATCTTCTGTTTGTTTGGTTTAGAAAATGTATTATTGATATTGCAGTATTTACAAAAATAATTTGTAATAACTAATAAACTACAATTTATATGTATTAATCCACTTTAATATTTTCCTCTCTCTATCGGGTCTATAGATATAGGTTATTTATGAACACTTTCACTGCCTCTCCAATTTTCACCATATCCTATGTGATGCCGCATGCCGCAGCAACCGCACCATATTCCCTTCACAATAAGATGAGACATTGAAACGAACCGTTTTATTACAGTCCGTTCCACCGATTTTGACTTCTATTCCGTAGGCTTATGGATGGCATTAAAGGCAAAAAAGTGGTTACAATACCAACTGTTTACTGCAGCTGCCATTTGTCATGCCACCAACACAATAGCATTCAAAATCGATTGAACGGACATTTATGGTTTGTTTACCTTTTATCTCACGGCTCCCTGAATACGTTAGGTATAGGTGCGTTGACCGGCACTGCATGAAGGTATCAAATGTTTATATTGAAATTTTTTGTGTTTAATCGACTTTATTAAAAGTAAATAACTATCTAAATTTCTATGTGTTTGTTTATACTTGGGCAATTTGGGAATACTTGAAAATTACAGTAATATTTGAACCAATACTCTGCGCAGTTCATACAATGTTATCAGAGCTTTTTGTTTGTAGCTAACGCAAGGCCGCAAGCCGCACAACTCTTGCAACTGAAATAAAAATAAGTTCATTATCTAAGACCCATTGTTATTTAGTGGGAATGTCTGGAAATTCGGTTAAACAATAGAGGACGGCTTAATACAAGGGCCATACGTTTTTTTATTACCTTAGGATTATCTCAAATGTTTTGCAGTTGTTCCTTGTATTTGGTTTAATACTTTTAACAGTAGGTAATTGTAATATTACCTTTTATTCATTAAAATAATACAGGGTGAAATTGAATTCATGGGCATCCTTTTAAGGGGTCATTGTACTCATCATTATGAACAACTTCAACTATGAGACCATACCTGAAATCGCGAAAAAAAAATCAGCTGTTCCCTACATTTATGTTTGCATAACTCGACAAAATGTAGGGAACAGCAATTTTTTTTTCTCGATTTCATTTGTTCCCATTGTCAAAGTTGTTCATAATGACTAGTACAATGACCCCTTAAGAGGATACCCATGAATTAAATTTCAGCCTGTATAACGAACAAGGTATCGTTGCAATTAAAATGCCCAGGCATGCCGTGCAGGATGAGCACTTTAAGACTGGATTATAATCAAACCAACACTTTACTCTTTTATAATTCATGCTCTAGTCAAAGTTTGACAATTCATGATTTTAAGCGAAATCAACGCTACAGGCGCGTTACCGGCATTGCATGTTAAGTTTTTTTTTGACAAATCTAACAATGATTCAGTTCCTATGCCAGGCAATCAGTCCGATAGAAATAAACAGGTCGTAAAATGAAATGGCGATAGGAATTTAAGGGAAGCGTCAAAAATTAGCGAGAGCAAATTGGCACTGCCGCGCTCTAGCTAATGTTTGTTATTTTATGTTACTCGCTCATTACTCACACAAATGCATATTGTCTCTAATTGGGGGAAACTAGGAAGGGGTGTGGTTTGTCACTAGCTGCGCTCTCGCAGGAATATTTTCTTAAGTGAGCATGCTTAACTTGGGCCGATAGTACATCCACTAACGGATCAAAGACAATTTGAAGGGATATTTTGCAAAATGTACAACGACGTGCGAGAGCATCCCTATAAGTTTTTTAACTACCTATCTACTACAGAATGTCGATCGGTATTTTTGATAAATTATTACAAGCTGTAGACCATTGTCTACAATATGAAGATACTGCAAAATGCAGTTTACCGCCGTGCGTGCACCATCATACTATTACTATGGGAATGGGATACACAAAGATCGCGTGTTTTCGAATCGCTGCCAAAATGTAGCAAATGTCTTTTTAATCTGCCATTGAAACAAATTGCTAGTGAAAATAAATAAATAGAATAAATAAATAAATAGAGATAAATAAATAAATAAAGATAAATAAATAAATAAAGATAAATACTTAAATAAATAGATAAATAGCTAAATAGCCACTTGTATGGAACGTAATAGACACATAAATTTTTTCGGTGGTTTCAAACCGCCGAAAATTAATAGTTGCGGAAAATCGCCAATCTGTGAACAATGCCAATATACTGGAGTCCCCGCAAAGCGTTAATAATCGCGTGAAAAATTATATTAGCGTTCGTGATTTTATTTTGCATGAACATGCGATAAAAAAATCTCATCGCAGTGCGCGCTTAGCCTTAGGCTCTATGGATTACATACCTTGTTCTCAAAAATGTAATTGTAATTGTGTGGAGTGCTTGTAATTTACCTAGTTAATTTGCCTGGGTACCTACCTACCTATTTTTTTCCATACCTAAGCGAAAGCGCTCATTCCTTATCAATCAAGATCGCGTGAGTAGGAATTTTTGAGGCTTTTCTGTTCGCGGCCGTTACATTTAGCCTTATTTAATTAGGTACCTTAGTGTTGGGCAAAACTTTCAAACATCAGCAGTAGACGAAAACCTAATTTTGTTGTATCTTAAAAGACGTAAACCACCGTGTTTTAGACCCATTAGGTTAACCGCATTACGGCTAACATTAGCCTAATTTAGAAGCGTAGGTAAGCTAGTCTTACCCTCTTTAGAGTTCGTTAATCTTTCATCAACTGCCTTTTGTCATCATAACTCCGTAACATAAGATAAATCACGACCCTAAAAACCTCGTCCTAAATATGTTTACTAGCATGTTGAAACGTCTGAACGGAAACCAACAAAAAAGGTTGAGCGGTTTTACTTTTTTCCAGATGAGAACTTTTTGCGGCGAACTCTTTCAATCAAGTGAGGAAAGTGGAACGCTAATAAAAATATTGCTAAAAATTACTGGAATACGCTCTGGACAGCGCTAAAAGCTGTAAGAAAATAAACGATTTAAAAATAGAGCACGATGTTTTAAAAGCAAATATGTACGTCAATCACAACGTGATCGCAACACGTATCGACTGGTGTATTTCAAGATTTTTTTACTAAAACTAAACTAAAATTGAAAGGTACTAAAATAACTAAGAAGTAATAGTGTTAGAAAAGATTTATTTCCAAATTCCAGTACGTTAAGTATAAAACACTGAACTGTTTAATTACTTATTGTGAGAAAATTGTGTTGTTTTTTAAGCATTGTGCAATGGACAGTGATTACCAATACTTCATCACGTCGTGCAATTTTATCTACTGTCAGTCTAGGAACGCTTTAATTCGCTCCTGGGACCTCCCCGACGGATGGTTGTATAGCTTTCGTAAACCATTCAGTAAGTACCTACCTACCTACCGTTCGGATACTGTTTTACCTTGCTACCTATCACTAGTTTTCTCAATTATTATTAAACTATTAACTGTTTTACTCTACTTAGATAAATATACGTAGCTAATCATTGTAATTTTTAATGTATCAGCTTAGCTCTGTCTTACAGAATCTTTTACAGAAGTCCAATGAAGGTTGACGTGGAGTTTCCCGTAAATGAGGTTATCTTACCTTTGAATGAGCCACATATTCACGGTAATTTTATTGAATGCACGTAATCATTAAGTGACTAATTAAACAAGCAAATAGATTTTTTTGTAGGTGACTTTTTAGTAGGTATTTTTATCACTTTTTGGAAAGTGTCGTCTGTAGTAAGTACGCAAAGGCAGGTTCAGAACGTTACTCATTTTTTCGAATCAAGCTTTTCCCCCGTAAACCAAAAACCGGTAACTCAACAAATCTTTCGAGAAAAACAAGGGATTAGGTAGGTACCTACTTAAAATTGATTTCTCGTTGCCTAAGACATACATTTTTAATTTTTTCTATGTTGAGATCTACCTATTTTTATTAGTGGTATGTTTAAAATAGTATTTTTATATGTTTTAGTGGCTGTTTTTTTGAGATACGCACTACTACATATTATACTATCAAGCTATACATTTCCACTATAGGTACTTATGCTGAATTCTCATTGTACGAAAAGCATATACAATGCGAGGTCAACTAAAACTGCAAATGTATAGCTTGATATGTAGCCGTGTGTACCGCTATTTCGATTCAGATTTTTTAAGCTATTGCATAGCTTTTATCGCGGGCTTTGAGCGCGGCGACCTAATCAAGAAATTCCGTAACGAAAATAAAACCTAACACCCCCCGCTCCGCCTACCAAGTAGCTCGGCCGAGCGTTCGCTTAACGTGTATGTAAACATATGGTACGACTGTACTTAAATTAATATCAAAGAAAAAAAATACTGCATAAATAAATAATTATAATTGCATAAGTTGATAAAAAATGCTATGCAATAGCTTTACCGCGGCAGTCCCCGAGTGCCACACGTGTTTTTTTATTTAAGACTCGAGATACGGCTATTTGATCTCTCGAATGCAGTAAAGACTTCATACAAAACTTTTACATTATTGTTTATAGGTATAGAAAATCAAGAAAAAGCAAGATATAAGTAATAAAGAGGGGCAATGTATATTAAGCTTTAATATTCAAATATTAAAGTTATCATAAGTATTTTAATGTAAATGATCGTTTTCTATATTACCAATTTTTTTTTTAATTAGATCATACCGGTGCCGATTCTCTTGTACAGTCGCCAGCACATCAAGTTATCACAAACTGTCAGATTTTCTCATTCGATTTTGAACTTAACTCCCAACATTTTAAGGTTTAAAATCGTTTGGAGAAATTATACAGTTTCATATGACTCAAACTCAAAACTCAAACTCAAAGCATTTAGTTCAAATAAACCAATTACAGGTACTTTTGAATTGTCAAGTGGTCGGTCAGTCAGAATAATGAAGCTAGTTGCCCATTCCAAAGCAGTAGTAGATAGCAATGGAGAAGAACGGGCAAGAAACTCCACGGACACTCTTTTAAACCAAAATGTTGTTACAAAAATTGGTTACATCATTCATATTGAAATTAGGTATACATGTGAGAACGATGTAGAAAGACATGCACGTTAAAAGCGTCCGTAATAAAAAAAATAGAAACAAAAAAAAAACAAGTCGGAAATTAAAATACGCCGTGGTAGCTAAGAGGTGAGCAGTCCCTACTGACAGCGCCCGTTCACGAACATGAAGTATGGATCAGCACCATTCAGCTCAATCATTTTGAAGGGAACTTAATGATCCAACACACACGCCACCACCAGCGAGACATGAAATACTGTGAGCATGAGTGAGTGAGCATGAAATACTGTCAGCCGCCAGGGCATATTCAAGTCAATGTGAAAGACGAACCCAGTAAATGGTAGCTTTATAGTAGATACATAGTGCTCACACATGTGCTATGCAGTTATACAATACTAAGAGATTGAATCTATAGCTTGACTTGCTGGCGACTGTACACCGAACTAAACTAAACTATC
Organism: Dryobotodes eremita; assembly: GCA_917490735.1. Lineage (NCBI taxonomy): Eukaryota > Metazoa > Arthropoda > Insecta > Lepidoptera > Noctuidae > Dryobotodes > Dryobotodes eremita. Next base: position 5,208,163 of record OU823248.1, read on the forward strand.
ACTAAAATTTCTTATTTTTGGTTATGAGGATCATAAAAGATACCTATTCTGCAAACAAGATTCTCTAAACATATAAACAATTTTGACACAACTAAAATCGAGTTTGATAATCGCGAAATTGAGTAGAGCATAAACCAAGATTTGTCGGATTAAATGAATGAATGAAATGATCCGAAAAAACCTGAGTAAAATCAAATAATTCTCTTTAGGGAGCATAATGACGGCGTAAAACTATATTAACAATACTAAGAAGAATATGCATAATATCCCATTTTATCCTATAAAAATAAGACACCTATGCATATTCTTCTTAGTCTTAGTTTTTCAATGCTCCAATAAAGATACGGTTATTTTGATTAGTCCATCTGAAGCGAAATTTTTCAAGTTATGTTATGCACAAAAAAAAAACGGAATTTTCGTTTTATTTTTGAGATACCGGTTTTGGCTTACAAGGGCAGTGCTGGTAACATTTACTGACAAATGTCAAACAAAAAATGTGACAGTTAAATTGACATGGACTGGACAGTGGACACTAGTTTGACAGTTGTTCCAAAAAAATGGCGGCGATTGGAATGTGTGAAACACCCGGCTGCAAATCTATTGCACAATTACAATGTCCAACATGCATAAAACTCGGAATACAAGGCTCATTTTTCTGTAATCAAGACTGCTTCAAGAAATCTTGGAAGAATCACAAAATAATTCATTCGTTAGCGAGTAAGTGCGTTGAAGGTTATGTTACGGTGTTAGGTTACAAGTCGATATGACAATGTGAATTTTGTTTTAGAGGGTGAGAGTACAGATGTGTCTAATGTGGAGTACAACCCGTGGCCGTCGTTCAGCTTCACTGGGAAGTTGAGACCGTTCCCGGCGGGCCCCAAGCGTACAGTGCCGCCGCACATCGGTCGTCCAGACTATGCTGATCACCCGACCGGGTTCCCAGCGTCGGAACACGCCGCGAAGGGTTCCGGGCAGATTAAGGTGCTCGATGATGACGAGATCGAAGGCATGCGCGTAGCTTGTCGCCTCGGGAGAGAGGTGCTGGACGAGGCTGCCAAGTTAGTTCATGTTTTTATGCTTGTTTGTTGTTTTGGTCTTAGAAAATTTTGTGTATTGAAGTTTGAAAATAATCTTTGATGTTGAGGGAGTATTCATTAGAAATTATACTTTGGAAATACATAACAATATTTTCAATTTCCACATACTCCATCTTATAATAAACACAAAATTCATTGGATGGATAGTTGCTAATCTTTTGGCAAGAAGAAAGTCATTATAACTTACTTATTTCTTTGTTTCTAGAGCATGTGACGTGGGAGTGACAACAGAAGAGATTGACCGTGTTGTCCACGAGGCATGCATTGAGCGGGAGTGCTACCCGAGCCCCCTGAACTATCACAACTTTCCCAACAGCTGCTGCACCTCTGTCAATGAGGTCATCTGCCATGGAATACCTGATTTACGTCCACTGGAGGTTTGTTCATTTTCACCCCATATTTCTTAAAACTATGTCAAACGTAATATTTTATGAGGAGGCTATATGTTAGAAGTTTGTGTTATTTACACTATAGCCATTCAGTTCCTGGTGTTGAACATAACATTATGTCCGATATAACTATTATACTAAGACTTCATACTAAATAAAACATAGTCATGTGAGCAAAGCCGCGGGCACAGCTACATAGTTTGTGTTAAAAAGCTAGCATTTCTGATTATAAATTAGTAGCTCAAAAGTATATGGAATGACTGTGGGTGAATAAAATTGTTACTCCATAATAAGATTAAGCTCAAGAGGCTGCCGTGTACTGGCAATTACTTGTTATAAAATTCAGGTCATGTTCTTAGAACATTTGCATATAACCCCACATTGTTATGAGTTTATTGACCTTAAAACAAGTTATCCTGTGTTATGTTTTTCTTGCTAAACTCAGTATTTTACACTCATAAATTTTTATTGCCCGTTATCTCATAAACAGCAATAACATAACAGTTATTTTCATTTGATAAAATTATCCACAAGATATATTAAGAATAACATTAATTGTAAGTAATCACAATCAGGTTATTTTTATAATCTCAAAGTTTACATGTCAATTAATAAAGGAGCCTTATTTTACAGGACGGTGACATCTGTAATGTAGATGTAACAGTCTATCACCGAGAATTCCACGGTGATCTCAATGAGACATTCTTTGTTGGTAACGTACCAGAATCTACCCGTAAGCTTGTTCAAGTTACGTATGAATGCTTATCAAAAGCTATTGAGATTGTGAAGCCTGGTGAGAAGTACCGAGAAATTGGGAATGTTATTCAGAAACATGCTCAGGCTAACGGGTTCAGCGTTGTACGATCCTACTGTGGACATGGAATACATAGATTGTTCCACACCACACCTAACGTGCCACATTATGCCAGTAAGTATTTGTAATTTTCATTTAAAATTATTGTATTTCTGTTGTATCTCTGCTAGTCCTCATATGTCTGTTTTGTGCTTTGAAAAACGACGAAAAGTATCTTTTATCTTTTTATCTTTTAATTATATGCTTCTACGGAGAATGTGTGTGCCTCATGTTAGTTATCATGGTCCATTTTAAACAACAAATAGCAAGAAAAACACCTCTATCTTTCAGAAAACAAAGCAATTGGAGTGATGAAGCCAGGTCACTGCTTCACCATTGAGCCGATGATCAATGAAGGAGGCTGGCGCGACGAACAGTGGCCAGACCACTGGACTGCAGTCACTGCTGATGGCAGTCGGTCTGCTCAGGTATGTACTCTTCGCTTGACGGATATTAGTAAAATTATTCAATTAGAGAATTCTAAAAAGAAAAAGCTACGAACAACACAATAAAATTCATCTTATTGCGTTATTTGTAGCTTTATCTTGTCGCCTGCTCTTTTAACATCTGGTATCAAAATTAAGGAAATTGCTTTAGAAACAAAATCCTCGATTGACATTCAATGTTGGTTTTTATGTATTGCTACAAGAATTTTTGTGACCCAAGCATAAATATTTAATGCATGTAAAAAACAAATACATATTATTATGCATACACTGATTATGTTGCGCCGATAAGAATCCCAAATAGGGATTTTGAAGTGTCCCATTTTTAATTCTTCAAGAATATGGATATTAATAAGATGAATTTTTATTTTCCAGTTTGAACAAACACTGTTGGTGACGGAGACTGGTTGCGACATACTCACAAAACGCGCCGCGGGCCGGCCTTGGTTCATGGACCAATTGGAGAAGCTCAACCCGTAGGGACCAAACCACTACTCCTCCACTGAGGTGACCATAAACCTATTAACAATACATTAAATTTTGAAATGCCTCAGGGAGGCTTATAATAAAAAACATGAATATTTTGAACAGGTGGAGTACTAACGTTTTATTTTCTGAATTAAAGACTGTTAGAATGTTATTTTAAATTTTAAAACAATTTTTATTATGGAATGCCAATATCCATATCTAAATTGTCCAATAGACTCAAATTATTATAAAAGTTAAAGATGGACTAAATAAGTATTACTATAGTTGTTTTCATACATTTATGCTGCCACAATTTCATAAGATCATCAATATAGATGCTAGAAATCATGATGTTTTAGACACCGTCACTGCCAAGCTACACCGAAAGATTAGCCGTGGTCGGAGCGATAGTAACGATAAGCAACTCCTTGAGCGCAATGAGCATGGTGTGTCATATTTGATACACATCGTATTTTGATGTACACACGGCTACATATCAAGCTATACATTTGCTTTTGGTACAATGAGAAGTCAGCTTATACTGGAAATGTATACCTTGATATGTAGTCGTGCGTACACATTTTACTCATGCATGTGCAGAAATGATACACAGGCAGTGAAGGTGTAGAAGAGACGAGACTATTATCAAGCCAATCTATAAAAGATTCCTTACATATTAAATCACAATGTGCAATACAAGAATTCCACCTCAGTGGAAGCATAATGTAGGTTAGTTAAAAAATAATGAAATAAGAAACTGTTCATTAACTTGATTGTTTTTTTTATGAATCTGTTTTGGAATTTGAGACATGATAAATTGTTCAAAAGACAAGAATTTGACGTGTGGTTTCGGCTTTAAGAAAACTACTCGTATGTACCCGAACTATGAGAATAGAGCATGCCTTGTTCAAAATATTAGCCAGCAACCTGGTCCCGACTGCCCAGAATGCCCTCGTACATCCTATCTTATGACTGAAAATCGAAAAGCTCACTTATTGTACAACTGCTAAGGGTAATTTTTGGACAAATTGTTCTTTCTTAAAACTATTACAGCTGGTGATAATATTATACATGTCTCAAATGTTAAGACACTACTATAAAATGGGAGTATTTCTATAAGTTATACCTATGTACAGTCTCGGGGCAAATTTTTCAAGAATATCCTTTGTTTTCTTTGTAAGTGATTCATATGTATCTTAGCTTGCTATGATTGGTTGACTTAGACTGTATGAAGATGATATTTTTGTTATTTATGAATAATGCCCAAAAATTAGAAAGATTTAAATAACATTGTAACCAAAGTAGCAGCAAGTTTTTGAATCTTAAGTGCTCAAATTAAATAAAGTCATAATGAACTTGAAGGCAGTTTCTCGAGCACTAGACAGTTGATTGTATTTATTTTTTCAGTATTGATTACCCACTCATCAAAACATGCATAACCTCCTCCTTTTTTTGAAGTTCTGAACTATAAACCAACAGACAATGTGTTATTTCGTTCAGCCGAAACAGACTCACTAGGCGAAAAACTAGCTTCATGTAAATGATCCTTAGATTTGGGCTTGCCAGCAACACTGTTAGGCCCCAACCCACAGTTGGGACACAAAATCAACTCGCCTAAAAAAAAACCTAGAACCATTTTTCCAAATTGAATATTATTGTAATTAGGTTATAGTTTTCATTGACACACCTCTATATTAATATGTTTAGGTTCCTTGTTTATATCGTTTTGAACTTCACAACTTTGTGCAATTATTATTTGCATAATATTCTGTATTTTTTATGTATATAAGGTCCCATTAAAATAGATGGACAAACTTTTAGAAATCATTCAGACCACCAAAATAAGGACAATGGTAAAAAAAAAAATAAGATAAACGCATTAGATACTTACAAGAAAAAAAAATCTGCTATCGATAATACACGAAAAATTTTGGTTACCCAATGCATAAACGTATCCATGTTTTTGTTATTTCATAATTCTGACATTACAAATATGCAGGCGCACGTGACCACGTCAACCACCGCGCGCGCCGCGTTCATTGTCCAACTCATGCCATCTCACTCTAACACAGCCCTACACCGCGGGCGCCCGCCGCCGCCGCTCGTTTGACGTAAGTTCAGTTTTCGTCGCGCAACCGAGTCGGCGTAACATGTTGCACGAACGTGTGCATGTGTGTTGTTACGTAGTTCATCGTACAATCGAAAAAATGCCTTATTACGCGTATAGCAACCAAGAATACTTGGAAATGGTCGTGTGTTATCGTGAGCGTAACCAAAGCTTACGACAAGCCCAAATCCTTTATCAAGAAAGATTTGGAAGACAGCCGAGCCTCACCACAATCCTGAGAGCAGTGCAGCGCTATCGTGAATATGGCACCTTCATGCCACCAGTGGTTGACGCAGGAAGACCGCGATATACGGTGCGTCTTGAAGAAGACATTCTAGATTTCTTTAGACTACACCCCACGGCGAGCACGGCCGATGCCGGTCATATATTCAATGTCAGCGATTTTTACGTGTGGAAGCTCCTTAATGATGAAGGCTTCCATCCATATCATTACACTCGTGTGCAAGAACTGAAGAGTGAAGACTACACGCCACGAGTGACATTTTGTAGGTGGCTACTGCAACAACCCCATCGCCACATTCTCTGGACTGATGAATGTACGTTTACACGTGTTGGGTTATTTAACATACATAATTCTCATTACTGGACAACTACAAACCCAAATAAAGTAAGACCGGACCATTTCCAAACGCGGTTTAGTGTAAATGTGTGGGCAGGAGTGTTAGACAATAAAGTTTTAGGGCCTTTGTTTCTAAACCGTTTAAACAGTAATATGTACATAGAATTGTTACGTAACGATGTTGAAACAATGTTAGAAGATGTACCCCTGGTCGTCTGGCGTGACGTCTACTTCCAGCATGATGGCGCGCCAGCACACTTCGCTAGGAACGTAAGAGACTATCTCAATTCTCGGTACGAAGGCCGTTGGATTGGTCGGGGTGGTCCAGTCACGTGGCCTGCAAGGAGCCCGGACTTGACTCCGCTTGATTTTTATTTCTGGGGTCGAGCTAAAGATTTAGTGTACGGTGAAAGTGGACACCTAATAGCCAGCGTGGATGAGCTACGTACGCGAATCACCCTCGCATTTGAAATAATAAAAAGTGAAAGTGACACTCTTATAAAAGTGAAAAGACACGTAATTAAACGCGCTCGCAAGTGCATCGAACAAAACGGCGGGCACGTGCAACAACTAATGTAAATAGGCCGTATCAACATACCGGCGGCGGCGTGCAGTGAGTAGTATTCTATTTAATTACTGTAAATAGGGCTGATTCTAATTGTTACCCACGCCTGATTCAGTGTTTTACTGTTACTTATCAAATTTTAGATAAATAAAAATGATTCATAAGTTCATAACATTAAACTGTATCCACTGCGCGCTTGTTTGTTTACAACTTACTTGCAAAAGCTTTGATACCTACTTTGATATCAGTTCAGCACGCAATTAGACAGTCCAAAACCTGGTAAAGTGTGATGGGAAATTAGAATCTTTTCTTTTCATAAGTACCTAGACGGTTCATAATCATGTGTGTTCGAGGAAAGTTTATTCACCCCCAATCGTAAGCCTATTCTCGAGTTGCGCGTAATTACCTACTATCTATCTTCTACTTATCCTAACAAAACTATCTTATAAAGGTGATGTGTATGAAGGGAAGGGAAGTTCAAATCAATAGGTACCTACAGCACGCCGAAGACTAGTCTACCGCCTACGTCGACGACCCATCTCTAATAATGATGCTAACAGAACTGACTGGGTAGTGGGCTTTAGCGCGACTTACAAACGCGCGCGCGGCGGCGCGGCGCGGCGGCGGCGGGGCGCAAGTGCAAGTACCTACCTACCCATAATGGATGTGTTTATTCTAGTGTGCAGGCAATTTATTATTTTAGGTCAAAATAAAAAAAACTTTAATCAGTGTTTTTTTTTTGCTTGGATATCTTTGGTTAGACATACTGAACGCTGTGTTAAAATTTGTCCACCTATTTTAATGGGACCTTATATTAAGTCCAGAAACAGACGAGGAACGTCGTTAAACCAAAACACAATAAAATTTATGAGAAATAGGATTTTGTAAATTGTACTAGCGATGAAAAATAAATAAATATAAAGTTATATTGTTTTTATTTGAATAACGATTTGGCATTTATATCAATAAATAACAATTATCCTAAATGCAACTAAGTTAAACATTTGGGTATATTTCATCACTTCAGCAGTATTAAATATCAGGATAAACTACTTAATATTATGTGCCTTTGTTCTTAACTTTCTGATTATGATCGATTATTCAACATTTTATCAAAGCACTGTACTTTCTGTACTGTAGTTTCATTTTATTTTATCAACGTGAACATCAGAACATCATAAAGAACAGTTTAATGTGTGCAGCTAAATGTAAATGAAACTTGACACATAAAACCAACATTGCATTGGATTATATGATCTAAACTTCTAAAAACTGCCCGAAGAAGTGATAAATTAACCCCTTGTAAATTTTGCAACTATCAACTAAGTACTATCTAAAACTACTTATTTGAGGAAAAAATGCATTATTTACACGAATTATGAATACAAAAGATATAATAATTTTAGATAATATTTCTAAGCACTTTGTTGTTATTATGCTTGCAAAATCTATAGAATTATACACACAAATCCGTTGGCAGAAGTTAGTAATAAATATATCCGGTATGTTTATTACTAGCTCATATTGCTACGGTTTTTTTCAGTAAAAAATCACCAAAATATGATTAGTTAGCTAACAGACATTTTATAGATAAGCGCCATATCTCAATGAATTTCCAATACTTTACACAGCTTCTTTACAAAATTTGCCACCTCAGCAGCTCCTAATTCATCATTGGCGTTACGGGTTATGCTCGTTTTCACTAACACTACGCGACGCGCCTAAAATTAGTGCTTAAAAAAAGCCAACTGTTGGATTTTTAACTCTTGGCGCTGGTCCGAGCGTTGAAAATCCAACAGTACGCTTTTATTAGGAATGCTGTTAGAGTTTTCAAAAGTAGGTATACATAAGATCGAACCAACTGTTGTCTAGCATGAGGTGTATTATAAATATGGTCTACCAAACAAAAATCACAAATCTTCATAATCTTCAAAAATAAGTTCACTATAGTAGTCATTTTTATCTTTTAGCTTGAGCCCAAACTGTGTAACCTGGTTAGTATCGACGCTCTGAGTTTTTTCAGCAGGCTTGATGGTCGCCGCCTTCCAATTGTCCACTGCATCTTTCCTGGCTGCAGCGTCTTTAACTTGCTTCAGGCTCGACAGCTTAGATACTATTGCATCTTTCTGGAAGTAATTTAAAGCTTGCAGATTTAGGTGATCGCAAAAGAGTTGTTAATTGGTACTACAATCTCTTTCAAATAATATTCTACAGAATTTTGGCCTCCTCTTGGCCAACCAATGTTTTGTGTTTGAAATCTAAACGATTTAGTCGAAATAAATCTAGGAATTTTTAGAATGAGAGTAGCTATTTGGTAAAAAGTCGAAAATTATATTTTTTATTACGTAATAATATGAATTATTAATCACTAACCTGTTTTGGACTGTCAACATAACTAGCGTATATCCTTAGAATAGGTTCCCCCGTTTTGTCGTCAAAAGTTAACTTGCTCTTTGGAGGAATCTTTGCCTTCACCACGGCCACTTGAGGCAATGTATTCGCTGAACTGACAATGTTTTTAGTGTCTGCTACAGCAAATAGTCTAATTGGAGCCCTTCGAGATATCAAAGTAGCTTTTTCTTCATTGAAATCTTGATCTTCGGTGATGGTTGCTTCTACAATCTGTCCTGCATATACAGCCCCGTCTTGATTCATTTTGGCTTGTTTATCATCCGCCCTTACCAACGTATAAGCTACGTTCACAGAATCTGTTGATTTTGAAAACGGAACTCCTCGCAGTGGCTTCACTTCAGGTGCTGTTTTATTCTCAGGTTTTTCTTCGTTTTGCAAAAAGTATGCTTCCATATCCGAGCTGCTGGTCGTAGTCGTCACATTTTCAGGCTTATAGACTGGTGAGTTTTCATCTACTTGAGCTAATGCTGCTGCAGCTCTCACGTCATTGATGGCGGAGTAAAATCCATTAGCGATAAGATTACCCACGCTTTGACCGATTTGTGCGTAGTAAATTGGGGTTGTATTTTGTTCTGTGTTACTTTCAATTATGTATTTAACCGTCGTTGTCGGTGGCTCTGTTTCAGTTGCTACTAATTCTTCTGTAATATTTTCTGGTTGAGGAAGTGTAATATCTTCCACTTGTTTCTCCGTTGTATTTGCTACGACGAATGATTGAGGTACTAACGTCACAACCGTGTTTTCTTGTGTTTCTCTTTGCACCACCGTCTTTGGCTCATTGTGTTGTGGTAATAATGGTCTGTCCAACTGTTCATTTTGAAGAAGTATCATTTGATGATGAAGTTCTTGTGGTTGAATGACTTGTGTGTGAACTACTTGGGGATGCATCATTTGCGGATGTATCACTTGGGCATGAAGGTGCGAAGCTTCTGGCTGTAAATGGACTTGATTAGGGCCTTCAGCTGCATAAGGAATAAATTCCACGGAAGGAAAACGTTGCAGAAGCTGGTTTTGTAGTTTTTGCAAAAACATTGGATCATGTTGGTATAAGGCATTCGGTGGAATAAATAAGCCGTCTGCTCCTGTGTTTATTAAATCTTGTTGTGTTGGCAAGGCGTTCTGCAAACCCTGCAATAAATAAGATTGATTAATTCACAGAAACGGTAGTTAATTTTTTTTTTCCGGGGAGAGTATTTAGATAAGTCTTTATATTTCCCGTCGTTCATTGCTAAAGACTCGTAATCGAAAATTAATATGAAATCATTCTAGTCGAGTCACCAACTCATTTTGAATGCCCCTAATATTGCTCGCCGGGTCGCACTCTATTTAAAAGTTTTTTTATTTTTTATAAATTACCTGCAAAGGATACTGATGCTGCACGGATTGATGCTGAACGGCTTGATGCTGCACGGCTTGTTGCTGTATGGGTTGGTGTTGTAAGCCTTGATGTTGTAAAACTTGGTGCTGTAAGTTTTGATGTTGATTGATAATAGCTGGCAAAGAATATTCTGAAGCCAGCTGCAAAGCTGCTCCGTTTCTTATCAGTGTCTGTAGCTCTGGTGTTGTGAGGGACTGGAAAAAATATAAAAGGTTTATATGATAAATGGTCGTGACATTTTAAAAACTCGTTTCTTAAACTTACTGTAGCTTTGGAAAATCCTATGGGCGACTCTATTTTGGCCACGCTGTATTCAGCTTCCGGATATTTTTCTGTTACTTCGTAAGATGGTCTAGGCTGAAATTATAGGTCGAAGAATAATGTTTTTGTCTCGATATTGGGTTATTAGTTATACTTAAGTGGTTTTAGGTATTAGGACAACCCTGTAGGATAACCAAAACGCATTTTTTTAAATCAATTCTTCCAAAAAGTTTAGTAATTTTGGGCAATCCCTATTTTTGTCAAAAATTGTGTCTAATGAAGTGTGTAAGATGTGTAACGGAACCTTCCAATTTGGAGGACCCCAGGCTTAACGGTTCGTCATGGTTCAGAAACTGCTTATCAATCCCCAACCATTTCGGTACCTCTGGAAGTGAAAATGGCATCATATTCTACTTTAGTTAGAACTTAGCCAGAGCTAGGTTTTTAAAGTCCCTAATGTGCTTCGTTTGCAGTCTTGACTGTCTTGATTTCATTATCTATCGTTTGATTCACAGCAGACTATACGCTATCTGACTATGTGACCTTTAGCCTTATTTTAATTATCAATATAAAGCTTACGCCTCGCAATACTATAAATCAAAGTACTACTCACCAGTTCCGACAAGGGATTTTCAGAGGATTCGATGACCACTATCGGCTTCTCGGACAGGCTGAGGTTGGGTGCTGGTATTGTGTGGATGGCACCTGATGGTCACACAAACCTGAACCAAAATGCTTTCGACCACAGCAATGGTTACGTCACAATACATGCACAAGAAAGGACCAAAAGAGGTCTACTGGGTCTTCTAGCGATTGGTAATATGGATGATTTAATGGGGGGACGAAGAAGGGAATTCCATAGATTTGAACTACTTAATTTATGATATTTTGTAAATCTTGTGACGTAATTTCTTGCCGTGGTCGAATTCTTCATTAACTTTGTGCGCTTAGTGCACGAAGTGGAAATACAAACAAATCTGTACACAAGAACATAGGCATATTATTGCAGTAAATAGAGAAGAATGGACCTCCACTTGAAGAAAATAAACCAATTCGGAAGATCCTAGGCCCTAGGCTTCCACCACCACATCTTGCTCAGCGAAAAAGAAATATTAAGGCAACGCACCAACAAGAGACCACATTTTTTAAGAACAGTATTTTAGATATAGTCTTAAGGTGCGCTATGAAAAAAACGTAACTTATGATGTTAAACCATACCATGCACAATGAAAATGAAAGATCCAATAAGAATAGTGCCTCTATCAAATCAATTCGTTCTAGGAAACGGTCTTATATAACTGAAGTAGGTATCTTTATCCAAAGTAAGGGTATAAAAATAGTAAGTGCAGTGCAGTGCACATAGCCAGTCAACCTGTACCACCGTCAGTGTGCACCACGGGCGCGTTGGATGCTGCCTTCACGAACGCGTACTCTGGAGTGACGGGCGACAGGGGCAGGCGCCCGGTGGTCTTCCACGGACCCGCCGCGAACATGTTGCGGGTTGCTGACGGAGCGAAGTGCTTTACAGCATACCTAGAAGATGATGCGGTTCCTGTAGAGCTTTGAAAACCTTGGAAGGTCTTGGGAAGGCAAGTAGAGGAGTCTACTAAACACTAGCTTCTGCCCACGATTTCGTTCGCGTGGAAGTCGTAAGATACACAATATACTAAAATAACAGCCACATTTTTATAAAATTCCCTTTGCTCCCGTGCTACTACTTTATTTTCGCTTAGCGTTCTTTCAAACTTTTTGTTCGGCTCCTAAGGGTCGTAGCGCGATGTTAAATAGCCTATAACCTTCCTCAAGAATTGGGCTATCAAACGCAAATTATGCAATGTAAATACCAATTTTATTGGAAGGATTGTATGCTGGAGATGAAGTAACGTTATAGGTCGCTGTCTTGTCTTGTACTATGTAGGTTTAATTAATAAAATCTACTTTGGGTGCAATCACATTTAAATATTCTCCATATATAGCTGTTAATTAATACGCAGGTCCTATTTAGGAAGGTACTTGGCGACTAACAGTCGATAAATGTTTTCCTTCTTCCCATAAGCACTTGCCTGACCATGCAGGCAAAGGAATCAATTGCCAATTATAAGGCCTATCAACAATTTAACTCCATTTAACTATAGGTACCTATAAGAAAAGCAGGTCTAAACTTTCAAAAATCTTGTTTTCTACACAGAGTACATTTTATATAGGGAGAGTTTTCTATTGCTAATCTATGGCAGATAAGGTTATATTGTTGTACTTCAGTATTGCCAAACTGACTGCATTCAGATATCACTAAACTTTGAAGAGTGCAAGTTTGTTAGAACTAGCATCTTTGAAAGGTCCATTTTTATAAGTATCGGAGGTTCTAAATAGTGTTGATTGATAGTGAAGTTACCAAGTAACTTTTGTTGATTACTTTGAGACATTTGGTTTTAGATTTATTTATGGCTTTAAGATGGTTTTGCCGTTCTGTTTTTTCTTTCATTTGTCTTACCTATGAGGGGGTTTCCTATAAAGCACATAGGGTGCTCGATGCGAGGCGGCTTGGACGAGTTTGGTGTGAGACCACGGCCTCTGCAGGTTGACCCCCGGTCTGAACGGCGTGGGGGGTCGCAGTCTGTTGACCGAAGACATGCGGCTGATGTACACCGCCTGTGTCAGGGTGCAGAGGGCCAGGTAGATTATGTAGACCTGAACAAAAGAAAGTAAGGTTATTAAAAGTATGTTGTTTCTAAATCGAGTGTCGTCGTTAGAATTTCCTATCTAGTAGAAAAAACCAAAAGCGTTCAGTTGCTAGTTAGATAACAGAAGTGTCAATGTAACTAAGTGTTGCTGTGCTTTAGTTCTTCTGAAAAGGCTTAAAGGCAAGCAATCAGAGGCAATTTGCGGAAAAATTGCCTTCAAGATATTTTCTACCTTTATGAGACATATAATTCCAATCTAGGTACCGTTTTCTTCGGTAGCTGCCAAGCTAAAGAAACGCCTACAATACGGTGCCACACACGTAAGTATATAAATATTCGCAATTACTCAGTTACAAGTAACGAGGCGACATTCCGTATATGTAAGGCACCGGGGAAAGATGTCCGGCGACCGGCCCGGTTATTTACAAGACGTGAAAATTGGTCCCAGTAAACGTTTACTCGGTAAGTGGTAGCGTTAACGATAAGGCGGTCAAATAAAAGAAATGCCGAGAGTATGTAAACACCGGTCCTGTGGTATCTAACAGGTCACTACAATAAGATAGTTATAGTCAGAGCAAAAGTGAAGCGTTGTGAATAAACATGTCCGGACTTAAGGACCCAGGGACCCTAGGCACTTAACATTCTAGGCCCCCCACATCCCAAAGCCATTTTGGAAATGTCAATAAAATCCACTACGTGGTACAGAAAATGTAATTTTTAACCGACTTTAATTAGTTAGGTACTATAAATAAACATCAGAAATTATGCAGTCTATGTCACCATATGTACTTCAACGGTCGTTATAATTCGATGTTTCTAAACAAAGACTTTCTGTTCCCCATATTCCTTAACATCCAAGTTACCTACTTGAACCAACTTAAACAACTTATTTGAAGTACTTTTGTAAAAACCTACATTATTTATGTTTCGCATAGTTGGTGCCGACAGGGGTTGAACGGTGATCTTTCTAAGAGAACTTTGGATGCAAGAGTGAGCGAAGCGAACTCGATAATTTTAGCACCTCGGATAGTTTAGGTTTCTTTTGAATAATTCATACAGTAATAGAAGTTACTTTGGCGACTTATGCAAGAAAGTTTAAGAATAAAGAGTAAGTAAGATGCAATAGCGAGCGAAGCGAGCTCGAAGATTATTAGCACCCGCCTCGGAGAGATTAAATTTATTTTGTCAGTTAATTATAGAAATAGGATTTGCTTTGTAGACTTATGCAGAAAAGCTGAAGGAATAACGGAAACTATGATGCAGGAGTAAGCGAAGCAAGCGGATGCTATAGGTATCAGGTGATGAACATGACCCCTCCCCCCCAAAGCTCGGGGCCTGTAGCCTTTGTTATCCAACCCTATCCGCCCGCCGTCGGGCAGGCAAGCTACCTGGTCGGGGTAGCTTTGGGGCCCCTGGGCTGGCTGGCCCCCAGGCCGACGGTGCCTTGTGTGCCTAGGCGTAAATCCGGGGCTATGAATAAGGTATTTTAAAACGGACTTTGTTAAAAGACATAATTTTCATAACACACAAACAACGCTCTCTCTCGACGTATTTACGTTGGGAGATAGTAGATAGAACTAGATAGTAAGGAACCAATTCCAAAAAATCCGACAGGATCGTCTTCCATGCGTCTGCGGGCAAATAACAATCGGGTTTGGTGGCTAAGAAACGCAAAAGTCCTGGTAACAGAATCCCAACAAAATAAAAGTTACAAGAAGGGTTTGCCTAAATACTAGATTTTTGGGTTTAGAATTTTCATTGTTAACTTTTGGTAATCAAATCAATCTTGAGGCTTTTGTTTTGGAAAAAAAAACAAACGAGGAGTCTCAAAAAAAAAAACCCAAGCCCGGCGCAAAAATAATATAATATCTCAAAATTAAGTGTATAAATAATATATTTTTTCTAAAAAAGAATAAACGCTAAATCCGGTGGCTAAAGTTGTACTTTTGCCATACAAAGTTTTAAAGGCGTTTTTAGTGTGTATTGGCGTGTGTTATGCCTTTAGGGTTGTGTGTACGGAGAGAAATCAAATGCTGCGGAGTTCTATTATTATTTTACTTATAACTCGTTATTAATAGTACACATGAGTACTTAATTAGGTTGGGAGCGCGGCCACAGTTTACGGTGGTTGCGGGCGAACTCCTGTCGCCGAGCGCCGCACGTACAACGAATACAATACTGATGTGTCAGCGCTCCTACACGTTCATATCAAAAACTGAATGTTTACAATGAATCGTAATTAATAGATGATTGGTTCAAGTGTCAACGCACTAAACCTACACCTAGGAATTTTGCGGGGTAATAAGAAAATATTATTGTTGTTTATAAATGTGTTTTTTTTTTTGTAGTTTAATTGAGATCATCATCACCATCTAGGCCTATAGCCGGGTGGTTAAAATCCTGCTGTTGATGCCTTGCCCAAGCCAGATAGTATATTACGCTCATTACGTGAGCACAACATCCTAATGTTTTTTTTACACAAAACCCCACACAACCCTAAACTACAAAAAAAAAAACTAATTAAAGAAACAACAATAATCTTTTCTTATTACCCCGCAAAATTCCTAGGTTCAGGTTTAGTGCGTTGACACTTGAACCAATCATCTATTAATTACGATTTATTGTCAAAAATACAGGTTTTGATATAAACGCCTGCAAAACTTCCTAGAGAAAAAATACCACTTTGGCCACCTGATTTAGCAATTATTCTTTTTTAGAAAAAAATATAATATTTATACACTTAATTTTGAGATATATTACTTTTGCGCCGGGCCTGGTTGTTTTATATGTGATTTGAGACACCTCCTTTTACATTGAGCCTTAATTACTTACAGCAGGATAGTTTCCCAGGCATAATGTATGCAATCACTTCACCCGTAGTTTATCACCGTGCTCGTACACATATCTCGGCTACGTGCACAAATGTTTGCAGTGAAACTGTCACAGCTGGATGCGCGTGAAAACGAGCGATACTTATTTATATTTTAACATGAAAATGAAACATTCTTGGCTATAGGTCAGTGCCAGATTAAGCAAGCGCGGGCCCGTAGGTAGCAAATTCTATCGAGGGGCAAGAACCCCTTGATAGAAGTTGCTACCTCCTCCATTTGCAATGGGTTCTTAAGTATAAAGTGGTAAAAAAAAACAATACTCAATAGGTTTATTTGCCATCTATAGGTTACAATTTTGTTGGTGTTTAATAGTAGGTACAGTAAGTCAAGTTTCACTCAAAAAATTACGATCAGGCAAAGATGGGTGGGTTTAGATATGCGGGGCCCCCTTTTGCGCGGGACCCGTAGCAATTGCTACGTGGTTAATCCGGCATTGCTATAGGTAGGTACATCCTACATATAAGTATTATAAATACTACTGGCGATGGCGACCTGCCCCCGCTTAGCGCAGTATTTCGACTTAACAAAATATCGAGATTTCTTTAATACGTACCTATGTGTTAATTTAATACTAATGTAGGTATTATTCTATACACATAAACCTTTTGGAATAAATTCTCTAAATGATGGTGGAAACCGCATCAAAATCCGTTGGGTAGTTTAGAAGACCAATGCGGTCACACAGACAGACACGAAAAGCAAGTTTAATTTTTTTAGCAAGTAAGTATAGATGACGAAATATTAATAGGACAACATTATGTATGTATGATACATATTTAATATCAGTTGAAGTGTCGCACGGGTGACCGCATTGTGGTCAAACCCCGCCCCTAGTGCACATTGGAATTGAAGCGTGAATTATCTACCGCAGTGGCTTTTGACAGTGAAAAACAACATTGGCGTAGCTGAATAAGGTATGTAACTACCAATGTACCTATTTATCTTATACTGAGTAGCTAACTATTATTAGTCTTGTACCTATTCCATACATACATTCTCCACAACAATGAAGCTACGTAAAGCCTAGTGAGTCTTGGCTTCCTCCTAATTTTCACATGTTTCTTCTGAATCTTAAAAGCTATTTACAATCCAGAGAACAACAAGGAATTCTGTGAACTTTTACAAAAAAAAAAACTATTCAACAAGTCACACAGAGTAGGTAGTTTAAGATTATAAGTAGATTAGATACTGGTAGTCTGATTGGCCATGGAATGGGGGAATATACTGGCTATTTGGAGACGCATGAAAAGAAACTCTGAATAATACTTTGACCAAATAATTAATTGACTAAAATTAGAATTATATCTCCATTCTGAAGTTGACCTTCCGTTTTAATTCTGCTTATTTAGTCATAGAGCTATGTTCTTCTGTTGAATTATGATAAGAGCCTAATTAACATTACCTTAGAAAGCCTTTATAACAAGAATATAATAAATATAACAACCTTATTGGGAGCTATATGTTTGAGCCGTTTGGGGTTCAAATACTAGGGCCTTGGGGTCACAGTACTCATCAAATATTACGGGACATCGCCAAGCGGTTGGTCGACTCTTCACGCGACCAGAGGGCTGGCCTATTTTTAACCCAGAGAATCAGCATTGCCATCCAACGTGACAATGTGGACAGCCTTTTGGGCACTTATCGCATTGACAGCGATGCGAATGAAGTTTTTGATGCCCTATGAGTTCTTCCCTTTTTTTTTTATAATATACTTGTAGCGCGTAGTACTCGAAACCGGCGCGGCGTGCGTGTATGATCAGATGTATGAACGTAAACAAGGCAAAAGGAGTATGTAAGGATCGTAGCAGGTGGCGTTCTGTAGTTTCTGCCTACCCCCATGGGAAGAAAGCGTGAGTTTATGTATGTGTGTATGAACATAGTTGTACATAGTATATATATTTTAGTGTTAGCTTGTGTATTGTAATCTATTTAGTATGGATTTTTTTTTAAATTTTACGTAAAACAAAATCATAAATAAAAAAATAAATAGTAAGCATTTTATTTTCAAACTGTTATGAATGTTCTATAACCTGATTAACATCCATTTAGCAGAATAGTGCATTAACATCTTTAATTACGACTGAAACTTTACTAACGGCGACATTAGGAATCCGGCAACCGCCTGAAGCCTATAAAAAAAGATCATTATTCATCATTCTCTTATTGAAAATTCGCGTGAAGCAGTCCTCAAGCGTGACATCACGCAACTTGTGATCGTCTGGACATGTTAATACTTATAACTTTATTAGTTATTGCATCATTAGCGTTTTGTGTAGCAAATTTTCCTAGTTACTAAATAATTGTTATTGAAGAACTACCTAACCCACGAACCGTAACGGCAAAGACACATTTATTTTATTGCACTAGGAATCGAGTCCTCAATTGTCGTTGTGTTTGGGATTCCCAAATCTAAATAGTTTTTAGACTCAGTTGAAAAATAAATTGCAAGCATAATAGACCAGCGTGAAAGTTTCAAATCTTACCTTAGTTCTCTGTATCTTTTTCCGGTTGCATAACTCGCCTGTCTAAATATGTACCTACCTATCCGGTAAAAGTAGCTTTACAAAATGATTAACGAGTAAAAAGTAAGAATTGGTAGTAAGCAAACAATCTCATTCTTAAAAGGCCACTGTAAAATACGGACCTCTTTCTTGCGAACCGTTAGAGTTGTCCAGGGAACAAGGTAGATGTTATAAGACCGGTCATAGCTACATTGTTGTAATGTTGAGAACACGATCTTAGGTCTGTTAAATACAGGGAAGGGCATAAAGGTGGCTGGTTTAGCAGCTAGATTTATTTTACAACAGCATTGCGAAAGCAAAATTACAACGGTAGAAATTGATATTAATATGATAAATGAGCGTTTTTCAAAAAAAGTGTACCTCTCACTTTTGGACTGTCCCCTGTGTTTGAAGTCTAATAACTTGTAAAATTTATATGTGACTAATTATTTTAATGAATGAAAAGCATTAAACACACTGTAAACTAGTTAAATTCATACAATAAATTTACTTAAACTTTGCGTATGAATAAAAAATGACAATTTTGTACACCAAGGTGTCAGTTTTTGGCGTGTCCCCCACTCAATTTCCTCGATGTTAGAAACGATTTTGAAAACTTTTTGTACTAGGGTAGCATGACTTTTTGGTCATCGCTTGAAATACACTGAGTCGTCGATCGTAGCCGGTAGTTTGTAATTAAAGTCTTGTGCTCATTTCAATACAATTTGATTTCGAAAAATACCATAAAAAGTGGTACAAACCGGACATGTAGGTTTTGTCACGGCTAAAACTGCCATTTGAAAATATATTAGATTATTTTAGTTTTTGAAATGCAATTCCACATCATAAACGTCACCGAACGCCATTTTAAATAACCTAGTTCTCATTATACTTTACTAGTAAATTTACGTGTTTTATGTGCGCGCAACGGCCGTCAAGATTTCTTCTGTCGGGTTTGACACACATTATCGACTTCATTCAGGTATGTTTACATAAGTTAACTGTTTTCAGATGATGAACAATATCCTCAACTAACGTTATATATACATTTGATACTAAACGTAGGTAAATGTTTTCGTTATAATATAATTTTGAATAGAAAATGGCAAGAGAACGTCACGTCGGGATTGCGACATTTTGCCCCGTGACCTACAGGCTGACCAGCAAAGTCGCAAAACCGACACAAGAAGGCTAAGACTACATGTATGGTTTTTAGTCCAGTCACTATAAGGATTACTAACCTCGGAAAATAATTAAAGATATAAGCTAACTATTTATAAACTTTTAATTTAAAAACCTTTTTTTTATTATGTTATTATTTTCTCGAAATAAGTAAGTATTGCCAAATGAGTATTTAATTTACGAAAAAATTACGAATAGATTACATTCTTCCTGCTGTTACCGATTTTCTTGAAGAGTTGATAGCTTAATATTTCTTGCTACTATTACTTTCTTTGTTTTGTTTCAGATTAAACTACACCCTAAGTTACTAAAACCAAACCATCACATCAAAGCGCTGCAACATGGTTATATTTTATGATATTGATAAAATACTATCAAAAAATGATTTTGAGCAGTATTATAAAAATGATTATAAGTGGCCCTGGCCTGTAACTCACTTTGTCATTACTGAAAATTGCTATGGATGTCGACAGGAGCTGGATACGAATGTTGCACGAAGACCGAAACATTTCATATCACCCATGAGTAGAACTGACATTTTTTACTTATTAAACACTTCATATTTTTGGTGCAGTGATTGCAATCTATCTGTATATGATAATTTTCCTGAAGACGAATGTAGTATTTGTTGGGCTGATTTTTTTTACTGATTTTTGTTATGAATCTGAACTTAATATTTACAAAAAGGTTTTGATTTTTAAATTTTTATTAGAATTAGAATTATATTCTAGGCGACGACGGTTACCTTAAGGGCCCTTTTTCTTTTTTGTTAGCAAAATCTATGCAGGGTGGTCAGGACATCGACACGCAACCTGTTACCATGGATTCAGTACATGATTTTGTTCCCAACTGCGTTGAAACATTTTAGGCGGTTATAAAAAAAAAAATTGCTACTCCATACATTTTGACTGTGTAGGTATTGCACTATTGTAGGAAACAGCAGATTTTTCATTTACCTAATAACCGACAAAAAATAAATTACGCAGGACGGTCAAAAATCGTGTACTAAATCCATGTTAACAGGTTGCGCGTCGATGTCCCTGCCAACCTGTATATTTTTAAATTTTTTGCAAAACTTGTGTATACATAATATAGTACAATACCTGCCTATTTTTTGTGAACCAACTGTTTGTTGTTTGAATTTGTAATACTTTAAAGAAGTTTTTATTTTGATTTTTTATATTTTTTTTTTATTAAGAATTACGATTATAGTGACGGTTACCTCTAGTGCCACTTTTTGGTGAGACGGATGTATCTCAAAACAATAGGAAACAAAATAAGATTGTGACAACAAGGTATGAAAACTTGATCTCAGATTTAGCCTTTAAGTCAATTTATTTGTGTTTTTGTAATATTGTATTATTATGATTGAAGTAAAATGTTACGTTTAATATTGAATAGAGTTAAAAATAAGTGCCTAAATTATTACTGTGATAGGTAATTAGTACTCGTAGCGCATGTAACTCTGACCAATTTTGGTTTAAATTAATGTGTCCTGTCATTCTATGATTATGATTAAGTACAAAGTAAGTCTTATACTGCTTAATTTTGTTAATTACGTAATAAGAAATTCCTAAGAAGACTGGTCATATAATAAACATTGAAAATGTATATTTTATTCTTGAGTTTATTTTAACCACGTAAATTTTTTGTTTTATTTTTGCGCTGGTGTAAGCTCAGCCTTAGTAAAATTGGTCTATCGGTTTTGCGACTGTCCCCCGTTTTGCGACGAAGAATTTCTTAGTTTTAACCAATTATTAATATCAAGGGGTATAAATAATTTGAATGCATTATTCAGAATGATTTTGATGTTCCGGCATACAATATTTACTTTACGGATTAAACTACATTTCATTACGATATCGTAAAAGTAACGGTTACTTTGGCATCAGCTGTGACAAAACCGAGCTTAAAACTAGAATTATTCGTAATATATAGATTTGGTGATTAAATTGACCTATTTAAAAGAAAATATTTATGATAATCTTCGTAACTCAATCAAAATCATTTGTGTTTTTCATCATAGTTAGTAGAAAACTTAGCTTTTAAGACAGTTGCAAAACTGACATTTATTTCCACAGTGCCAGTTTAATTTGATGATTTCTCGTATTATTGATTCATCTGCAAGCAATTAAATATCATTTTCATATACTATCATATATCTTAATAATATCTGAATCAAAAAATTATCCAAAATTTGATATTTTAAATATTATCATAAATTCAGACATGGTACACTTCTTTTTGAAAACGCTCAAATATTACAAATGGAAAAACTTTTTAAAAGACATTTGTCTTTCGTTTGCGTTTTGGTAAGATCAGGAATAAGTACACGCTTTTAGTAACTAGTTTAGTTATTGTTTTTTTTTTCAAATAAGATCTTACTTTCCGAAAACTTTCAGGTTCGCTCCAAACCTCATACCTACTCGTTTGGACTTTTTTCATAGTAGTAAAATACTACTTACTTACTAGCTTTTTGGTTGCATATTACCTACTGAAGTGTTTATGAAGCTAACTCACGCTTTGCATTGCACTCGCTATTTCGTCGCTCTAACCAGACTAACTTCTGCTTTATTTCTGATCTTATCAGGCGATGAACATCAATCATGTCTCAAATGCCAAGATCTCAAGGAAATCCTAGTTTTACCAGCTTCCTATGATTATGTTAACATAATGCAAGGTTGTGACGTTCCCAATCTATCATTTTGTTCTGATGCTTTCTCGATAATGGGTAAATTGCCCGTTTCTGGGGTAAATCAATGAGATTGAAGTCTTGACACGGTAGAACCGCTATCGCATGCTGTTTCCTTTCATAGGCTTTATTAGCGCTAATTCAGAGGTGTAGTGAGATTAAAGTTAAATGACTGAAGGCAAATTGGCCCGCACGTTTATGAACGTTTCTTATCTCGTTACTTCTGCGATTATGTCTTAGAATTTTACATTACCAAGTTTTCAAGTTGTGCCAAGTCGCTGGGGTACCTAGCCACATAAACTATGCCTAACTCTGTTTAGTCATCTAGTAAAGAAAGATAACCTTTCCAACACTGACTGCCAAGTAGGCATCCCATATAAGGACATGAGATTAAGAATCTAACAAGCAATACAGAATACAAAATCAAATTAAATAGAAAACAAACAACTGTAAGCAATAGTCGGCTAGTGCCAATTTAAGTAACCTACACACAGTTTTAATGATTTCATACTTACTTGCAATTTTCTTTGTCTGAACCCAGTCAATAGAGTCCTTATATCTGGTTTCAGTAAGGCTAATCATCATTAAAAAAGTGCTAATCAGACTGTCAAAACAACGTTAATTGCTGCGATTTTCCGACGGAAATAACAATAGCAAATCTGTTAATTTTTTTATTGTTTTTCTTTCAGCAAATGGATGCCGGGTGTTCAAAATATATATTTTTACGAAATTGACCTCAACGAGAGTTTAAAAATTCCTCACAAATATAACTACGTAAGTATGGCTCCTCAGTATAATTTTCCATTTTACTGCAATAAGTTTTTACTAGAACAATTACAGAGCTCCTGCAAGTGAGGTGCAGTGACGTGTGTAAATAAAGCAGAACGCTAACGGTGTGCACTATGGAGAGTCCACAGTCTACTAGCCACGGAGCCGCTAGACTCGGAGAAAAGTTGCCACGAATGTTATCATTATGTTTTACTGAAGTGTTGGTTTCAACATGGAATTATTCTTATTACCATCTCAATGATTAGCATCGTTTAAATAGTACCTATGTAAATATAAATACTTACTTACTAATTGGAGGTGTGGTATAGAAATTGCAGGTTTTGGTTAAATTATGAAGCGTGATTTCTCAAAGTCATTATGGTTTTCTGTCGAGGTTGAAGGATCGTTTTCATAACGTGATAGGGCGATTTTTAATCTGGATAATTTCAGTCCATACAATTTGTATATTAACGTTAACGTAGGTCTTGAAAGTAGTTTATTCAGAACCGATTGCTGAAACGATTTCAGACATTTACAGTCATGTGTTTTTCGAAAAAATTAATAACTGATTTCAGAGCCACTGCAGCTGTCGTAATATAACAAGGTACCAGGCCCTGCAGTCTCGACATGAATAGCGATAAAAATCTATCGCTAAGTCGTATCGATGTCAAATTCCTTTAATAGATTTTCAACTTTATTTCCAAAGTATAAGGTTGAAAATCTATTAAAGAAATTTGAGATCGATACGACTTAGCGACAGATTTTTGTCGCTATTCATGTCGAGACTGCAGGGCCTGGGCAGGTATCTTGCTACGGAAGCAGTGGTTCCAAGATTTGATTAGGTAATCAATACACGATGTATCTAACCTAATAATGAAAAACTGAATGCATAGGTACCTAATTATAAGTTTAGTTAAACAAGAAGATTGTTTATATCCAAGTAAGATGACAAAAAACAGTATTAGGACTGGAGTAACTAGTTGATATTTTAATGGCTATTACAACTAATAGGTTATTAAATTAATTTACTGCGATGCAGGTAATTTATGTCGCCATTATATGTGGGAACGATAACATCATTTATCTTACCTTTCCCTCAATTAAGTTTTTATGTTCCAGTACGATTATGTGCTTATCTTATATCCTCTGGGTCAGCGATATCTGCTTGAGATTCTTTCTCGAACCCGACAAGTACCTGTATAGGTACCTACTCATTTACTTAGCTTACAACTTTTAGGCTTTGGTTTTAAAAGTCTTGTAGTTGCTCGAAGTGCTTATACGTAGCCTTTCATTAAAATAAATCGATCTTTCTTTGTTTCGGAGTTCTTTTAGCCTAGAAAAAAGGGACCTTCGACAAGAGTTTTTTTAGCTTTTCTCAATGGCCTTTTCACTCAGTATTTCTCATGCCTAAATAAAGATTATCCCGCTGAAAATACTTCACAAGGATTTCTTTCGTAGAAAACATCTTATTTTCCTTTTTACATCTTATTTTCCTTTTTAGCATAGATTTAAGCTGACCCTGTTCAGTCAGCCCCGATCACACCTTGCTGACTTGCTGTTCTTTGCTACAACATGAGTGGTTCTCTTATAGTGCATATATCGTCTTCACATATGATTACATAATTAATGTGAACTTACATAATATTGTAAAATATTTTAAAAGAGTAACGGTGGAGTTTCTTGCCCATTCTTCTCCATACGAAACTACCTTTTGGAAGGGGCAACTAGAATCAATTCTATTTTTTTGTAAATTTTGACGTTCAAAAGTGCCTTTTATGTGCCTATTTGAAATAAATGATTTGACTTTGACTTTGACTTTGACTTTATACCGGGTGGCAGGGATATCGACGCGCAAACTGAAACCATGAATTCAGCACATGATCCTAGACCCACTAACGTAGAAATTTTTCTTTGTTTATCAAAAAAAAATCTGCTCTTTTATAGAAAAGTGCAATACCTACGCGGTCAAAATGTACTGAAAAGCATTTTTTTTTTACCTACGAAAAATTTCAAAACAGTGTGCTTCAGAATCATGTACTGAATCCATGGTAACAGGTTGTGTGTCGATGTCTCTGTAAGAAGAACAGCATTCCAAATGGGTAACACACTTTCAATCACAAATCGAATTATTTTGAATGAAATTGCTAGTTCATTGCTTAATATGTTTTAAATATTGGTCTGCGCGACAACGAAAATCGCGCAATAAATGTTGTTGAATTGTCAAAATGAAAGGCAATGCCATTGAAGTGTGTTACGCAATTACTCTGTCTATCTTTAATTACAATACCAACTTATTTTTTTTAAATAACAAAAGTAAAATCGACAAAGAAGCATTAATGTTCAGTTTGAACGCGCGGATGACACCTGCCAGCCATTGACCACTGTCATTACCGCCCGATGTGAAATCTAGACTGGTCAGTCTAGTCACAGTACAACTTCTTTCTAACGCTGCGTTTGTACTTATGTGTTAAATTGTAAGGCGTAAGAGCAGATTACTGCTATCATATACTAACTTAACTGAAGAGAAACATAGCGCAATGGTAGTTACGTGGGCGTCGTTTGCTCTGGGTAGCGCTTTCGATTCCCTCACTGGGACGCATTAGTAAAAAAAACAATGTGAACCATGAAACTATGCATATTGGTGAAAGTTTTAAAGTCATTATAGAAAACGCGAGCGCACTGCATGAAGCATAATAGGGCACGATTTAGGCGAACTGAGAGAAACGAGGAAATTGCAACAGGCATAGGGCATCGAGAGTAGTGGTGGCCCAGTGGTAACGGCCCCGACTTATGAATTGTAGGTCGAAGGTTCGAACCCAGTCAGGCGCTTTACTTTGTGTAAATTATTTCATCACCGCTGCTTTCAAAACGGTGAAGGAAAACATCGTGAGGAAACCGGCATGTCCTAGAACCAACAATTCGAAGACTTGTGACATGTACCAACCCGCACTGGGCCCGCGTGGTGGATTACGGCCCACTCCCTCTCACAGAGAGAAGGCCTGTGTCCCAGCAGTGGGAACATTATAGGCTGTTTATGATAGGGCACCGCTAACCACTGTATCTATAGACCACTTGTTAATTCCGTCAGTTACCTATTCGACTCACCCCAGTTTTTGCAAGCCTGTTGAAATTAAAAGTTCGGTAAGGTCAAATCTCAAGTCAAAGTGATGTGATTGCCTGGCTTTTGTAATTTTAGACAGCCAAATATTGCATGTTTACCAAAAATGAGGTTTGACTGCGTATTAGTTAGTTAAGTAATTTTTGTTTTAATCACCCTTTCAGATGCCGGGTGAAGTGATTAAAAAAAGCCAGTTTTACCCGCCATCTAAAAATAAAGTAAAAAAACGCCTGCGCCGATTTGTAGCACGATAAACTTACTAGGCACGCAATCCAAGGCCACGATCCGGCCTTGGTAATGAACCTGTCGATCCTGCTATCACAGATATGTTAATACAATTTCTCCTGTTCAGATATACATTGCGTTGTAATTGACAGATTATGAGGCTGTGCCCTTAAGCGGATTCTTGGCTGGAATCCTGTATTTATGGTTAGGGAAATTGTGAACGTAATTTATGTTTTACAACAACAAGTCGAAGTTACTTATTTCTTTGTCCTAAAATCATCAATTTTGTTTGTAACAGACGGATAACTGATGTAATCAACAATTTTCTTTAATCTTAACATAGATCTCGCAGTAATGGAACGATATATGCTTTATATAATTTCTAATTGTACTGTATTGTTTCTACCTGTGTGTTAATACCGACACCGATAGAAAATAGTAGATAGATAACTAGGTACCTACCTGTTTTCTTACAAAAACCGTAAAATGTAACTTAAATCCCTTTTTATCAAAGCAACTTTATAAACTTGAGGTAAACTTAAGTTAAGAATTAGGCTCTCGTTGTTTACAAAGATAAATTTTAATTATTTTACCTAAGATTTTGCAGTTATAATCTAAAAACTAGAACTTTAAATGCAAAAAAAACAAACCTTCATAATATTGAAATTTTCACAAGTCACACAAAAAACTTCGTCCAAGCACTAACTATGCAATTACAGTCACAATATCGTTTTCACTAATACAAAACCACGATTTTTCAACTTGCAACACTGGACTTAATTGGTATAACAGTAACAACAGCACTGGTCAGCCGTCAGTTGGTTGTGGAACGCGAAATAGGTCACCTCTAGTCTTTATAGCATCCCCACTAGCGTTTACTTCGGCTTGCTATCTTGAACAGTTAGTAAAATAGTCATAGTAAATTATTAGTTGCTATACTTCCTATAACATGGGGCTAATAAGGAATTATAAATATTTGGCAGGAATCTATAAAAAATGGTATTTCAATTCGTAAATAAAATTGTTTTCAAAGTCTGAAAATGTTTTGTTCATTGGGTGCGGCAGATGGTTTAAAGCATGTTTTAGGTTTAAAGCATTTTTAGGTAATTATTGTACAGGCTGGACAATTCACACTGTTCCAAAAATATGTTTAGAAGCCTCTCTCCAATAGATTTCAGAGATACTCCTAAGTACGTTCTTTATGCTCAGCGATTATTTATAGTTTAGGAAAAAACTTAGCTTAAAAGGAAACCTTTAGTTCGACAAAGTTCGTTTCAGATTTGTAGTCCCCAAAAATTTTATAAAGGGGTAGCAAAGACTTCCCAGTAGGTTTAAAAACTCCTATGGCTTGCCTTTATCGAATTTTAATTTCCGCGTTTAGAGTTCACTTCGGATATTTGGGTGGTTCTGGTAAGCCAACGGCCCGTAAGAGTTTTTAAAACTACTAGAAAGTCTTTACCACACTCCCTTTATTAATTTTGTGGGGACTGACAAACTATAAATAATAACTGCATATACAGACTTCAAGCGAGAGGCTTCTAAAAAATCGTTTTGGACCACTGTATATGGACCACTCTGTATAATAGGCAATTTGTTCTTGCTGAATTCAGATTCAGCGCATGGCATTACCGCGGTTATGAGTATGGTAACTAATATGGAACACAATTTACGAGCTTTTTACACGTAACTTTTCGTACAATTATTTTGAAAACAATTTAGTTTACAAGTTAAACAGTTGGTAGGCTCTGCACTACATACTTTTATTCGATGGAACTTTACCGTAGTAAGCTCAATTCGGCCATCAAAGATATATTAAAAAGACAGTCACGCACTTTCTAAAAATCATTTAGAAAAGGTTTAAAAGCAAATAATTATTATAAGTAATCATTTCTTGTGATGTAATTTTTCATTCATATCAATTTCAGTCATGCAGTTAAACTTCGTGTGTAATAAACACTTTGTGTCACATTAAACAAAATTATTTTCAGCAGGCGTAACGATGAAGAGACATTTGACGCTTTATTAAGATTTTGTGATTTCATACTTAACAAATTTTTGTTCAACGGAGAAATTAACGATGTACAATAAATAGGAGTACATTTACCAAGTATTAACAAATTATATCATCCATGTATTAGAGAGCGCGTTTTTCATCGGCGCGCGAGTCAGCGACTCTTGCGCACGCTAACTGGAAATCGTCGCCGTTGACCGGTGACAGCGGCGCAGTATTTTCACACTAGTTTTTACTTTTGTTGCGAATAGGTTGTTCAGGTTTAGGTACCTACTGTTTAGATATTGGGTGGACAGAGGTGCAAGTATGTAAGTGTCAATATATAGACTTTTTTAGCATTAAGGTCAGATAGTGATTGTGATTCCTGTTAAAAAAAGTTAAACTACTCTATATAGAATAGACTGCAGTTATAATTACAGCTGGTGCCTCACCTGGGAACTGAATGTAAAACCCGCTTGACCTGTGGAACTAGAATAGTTTACAAATCTCGAAAATATAATGTAGTTTATTGTTTTTTTTTAAATAATTATAATGTTAACTAACTGAGATCTAACACAATACTTACAGACATTAACTATTCTTTGTTTTTGCAGTATACATAACACAGCATAACATCACGCCTGTAACCCTCGTAAGGTTAGACAGAGGTGTACCTATAGTACACCCACACACAATACAATAAACGTTTGCTCAACACTAATGAGTCGTGAAAGAGGTCCAGCAGAATACCAGGGTCAGGTAGGTATGTATCTGCACTGGCTGTTAGTTTTGTTGAGTTGAAACCCTTTGCAAATTAATTTGAAGCAACTATGTGGCACGCCATCTTTCTTATTTGTTTTCTTTTTTATTCATCATTTAGTGTTGCTTTATATCTGAAGACACTTTCTTTCCACTTGTTAAAGATGGAAGAGGAATCGATAAAGCGCATAGTCGCATCAGTAGTATAAGGAAATGTTATAAACCACGAGTGTATTAAATGCTTCCCTTCGCCAGACGGCTTTTACAACTTCCTTGTAGCTGGAAAAGTTATTTGATGGTAATGATTTGTGGCAGTCTTCGGAGTGGCAACCTGTCTGCAGCTGGAAAACCGTGTCGCATGTCGAAAAGGCATTGATTAAAGCCTACGAGAGCGGTCGTTTGTGGTAATTTGTCACATAACTTCAAATAATTTATGTCTCTAAGGCTTTCGACATTTCTGGGCGTTCAACTAGTGTATAATATGCATAAAAAAAAAAAAATATTGTTCCTTTAATTGAAGCATTTTATCAATAGACTTACTGCCGATTAGAACATTCCTATAAAAAAAAAATCGCAAAAAGGGGGATTCAAATATATATTTTTACAGGGGCTTTCCATAATAAATTCGCCTTTATCTTTTCGAACTCCAACAGAAAGTGTCAATCGATCTGGAGGTCACCAACCTACTTTAATTGCTGCTCCACAACCTCAATCATTCTGAAAGTGAGCGTAATGAAGCTCGACGTACCAGGAAAGCGAGTGCTCAGCCTTATGTAAACTTGTGGCGTTTTATTTCGTTTCATGGGGTTCCTCTTCCGTCATTACCATTGTGAAGATGTTAACTGTGGACCGAGTTATGTCAGTTACAATTTCTGCTGATGTGGGAGCGAGAGAAAAGTAGGAGGCTTGATTGTTATTTTCTTCTAAGATTTTTTAATTGGTGCAACCATAGGTAAAAACGTAGTGAAATGGAACGCTATTTTACAAAGTGCTTTTTCGGACAATACTGTATCTCAGAGTAAGAATAGACGAAATCGAAAGCTTTAAATTGTCAATTTAAATTAATTGTAAATGGAGTTTGACAAAATTTTGCAACCAACAGTAGGCTTTTAACTTTGATGAAGTGTTTAAAAGGAATAGTTTTCCAGATGGACCACTATTTTTGTGTCAATAGAGTAGGCATCATATTTTGGTGTACCTACGTCACACACAGGTTCCCTGGTACGTGGTTGCGGTCTTGGTTATAAGCAGATTACTGCTTATCCCAAGACCATGTTCCAGGGACCCAGTAATTATTAAATAACTAGCTTTTGCCCGCGGCTTTGCCCGCGTGGATGTCGAAAATTATCCCACGAGAACGTGCTACCGGGACAAAAAGTAGCCTGTGTCCTTCACAAGGATGCCATCTATCTCCTTGCAAAATTTAATCGAAATCCGTTCTGTGGTTTAGGCGTGAAAAGGTATTTATATTGGATTTCATGGATTTTAATTTTGTTTGCGCGGAATCCTAATTGATTTCCTAAAATAAAAGTATCCGAAGTTACTCCTTATATAACACCAGCTATCTGCCTGCATCAAAATCGTTTCAGTCGTTTCGGAGATTAGCCGGACCAAACAAACAGACACAAGGACATTTTTTTTTTGTTATAAATACCGTACCTTTATATACTCCCATATTCGTTCAGTAAAAAGCTGTTATTTTGGCATTACAGACACTTTTATTTATTTGTATATATACCTATAGATAATGACCATTAGAAAGTACATATAAATTGAAAAAGTCACATTGATATTTGCCCAGAGCGGATTTGAACCCACAACCTCGTGCATGAGACGCGAGGCCTAGACTTAAGACTACTGGGCTATCTTGACAATGAAGGCCCAGTGGTGACTTTCTAAGTTTGTCTTGGACATTACTGATATCGGTAAACAAAAACATCGTGAGGAAACCTAGAAGTCAGAAATCGCCAATCCGTCTCGAGCAAGCGTGGTGATCAATGCTAATGTCTTCTCTGTATCAGAAGAGGCCTTTGCCCAGCAGTGGGACATTAATAGGCTGGTATTATAAATTACCACAGAGTCCAATTCATATGTTATTTATAGGTAGGTAGGTATCTACGTGAGTGTGTATATTTTCTAGTTAATAGCTAGCGCCTTGAAGCAGATGTAAAGCAAAAGTGTGTTACTATTGTTTTGTTTTACTTACATTTGCTTTAAAAGAAGGTTCACCGCTCCATTTATGTTTTGATTGCATTTGCAATATTTTTCCTGAAGTTCGTGAAATTATAGGAGGAGTAATAGAACATGCTTCCGAATTGTTACAGGAGTCAGCCATGATATTAAACACGGCATTCGATTTTATTGCGGAACTTTTTGCCAATCTAACTTAAGAAGTATTATTTTAATAAGCCAGTAGCATATTCACCTCTGAAGCAGTTTATCATAAATTAAATCTGCCACAAAAGGAAGTACGCCGCGAAGCTGGTATATTAATTCGTGATCATGGTTAATTTCCTCCATAATACCGGATGACTAGGTTCTATCAGAGTAACGATCGTGGTGTCAGAGCACGCGACCAATTAACTGTAGTTCCTGGAAGATATTGATATCTACCTAGTTATTTATAAAATAATGTTTGTAGGAATCGGATCATGCGCATGATCATGACTGTTAGCCTAGATAGCTGCATAGTAGGTAAAGTTATTTAGATGCTGACTTATGTATGTGTCAAAGCAACACATTTAACTACAATCTTTTCTTCAGGCGTTTTGTATTATGCCGACATCATTGATTTATTGGTCGTATGTCGTGTATTTATTATCTAGACCAGCAGCAGGCTCATAAACAATATAAGTTTTCCATTACCTGTATCATTATCTATAATATTAGCCTGTAAAAATCTGTCCAGGTGGACTAAATGTAGGACTCCCAAATATTGTATTGAGTATGAGGTTTGAACTCGATTTCACTCCCAAGAACTCTAAGCGGTCAGTAATTGTACAGAAGTAAGTAGTAGTAGGAGCAATAATTTACTTTGTGGTGAAAAGAACATCTTAACTGTGACCGTCGTCGCCCCACTGGGAAGGAGCTTTAGGTGAGGTCTTTGTTCGCTCTACCATGGCCTAGGAGTAGCTAATATTATTAGCCTCCCTACTGGCTCTTGCACTGGAAACGTATCTTTACGAGAATGTGCTGTAATTTGAGGTGACATAGCACGTCTCACGCCTCAGAATTGGGAAAGAATTATCTTGTTTGATTGTAAGTAGGTTCACAAAACACTGAATATGTATCACACACCCTTCATCATTTATTTACAAAAATAGTAAATTATATTTATTACATTAGGTACATAAAATATAAATAGCATCTAAGTTACTTATTTGAGCATTATTTACAAAATAAATTTCAATCATCCTACGCACTTATAGGTAACACCAATTCTTCAAATAAGTGGCTTAATAAATTAGGTACAAAAGTGGTACTAATAGGTACAAAGTGTACATACTTCACATCATTTTCAAATTGCCTACTTTAATACTGTGAATAATGTACAATTATTATCTTACAGCATATAAACTGGGAGGCAGCGAATTTACTTTATGGCTCTTTAATAGGAGATGAATGATGTAGAAACACACGCACAAGACTTATGAATAACTTCACTAAATATTGGCAGTTTCATACAATTACTTTAATGATTGCCAAATCTCAAGCTTAGGCACTGTTGATTGACAAAAGCTAGAAGCTCGATTCGGCGCATATGGTTAGTTTTGTCATAGTTCAGTAAGCTGTCTCCTGTTTAAACTTTCTAAGACCTACTAAAGTAAATTGGAAACCGCACTGAGCAACCTGCCTAGGCGCACAGTTAGGAACATGATCACTACAGACAAATCCAAAGATTGAAGCACAGCCCAGCTGTGTCATTCAATCTACACACCTAGACCAGCTGCTCAGTGCGTTCATTTTATTTATTATGCATATTTTTTCACTCTCTGTACTGAATTTTGCAAAACTTTTCAATAATATAATGTGTATTTGTGTTTCGAATTGTGTTATTTCACTCGGCGTCTATTTTTTAGTTCGTTAACACGATTTTTTGGTATTCCTCGGTAGAATATTCTTATTGACACTAACATTTTCATCACTGGATAATCCTTTCACTAAATTATTACACCAAATATTGTAACATTCTTACATTATAAAAAAATAAATCCCTGGCTCTGAAAACTTTGTTATGAAATTAAGCAATTTTCGGCACCAATTGCAAGTTTTTCAAAATATTTTTGGCTTAGTAAATATGAGTTATTAAAAGAAAATCAGCTTAAAACTAAAGTTGTTACCACCAAACAATACCTATGAAAAATAATTATTATTGATGGTAATAATGCTGCAGCTCCTCAGCATTGAGCAATGTATGCTGGACAGGGATATCTGGAAAACAAAAATAATAGAAATTATTACACTAGTTGAGATTTAGTTTGCATTTAGCTTGCACATGTATTTACAACTACAGTGCCTGAAATCCATAAATCCATAGTACTGAAAGGCTTTTTGTATTAAGTCTACTTTCTACATAGATTGCTATGAATGTCAATATCTGTCAAAACGTAAAGAAGGCATCAAGATGATATTTTAATATGCATCTTAGAGCTGGCATCCAATCGCTTTGACTTTCTTGAGAACTCACTAGTTCGTTAAAAGCATCACATCGTAAATTCATATAATTTGCACATACTCGTACTGCTACATCGAGCTGAAGAAATTATGATTTTTGCACATATTCAAGTCCTGAGTGTCAGATAACGTTACAACTTATATCTATCTTAATTGACGAAATAAAATTATATATTTGACAGATATTGACAAGTAAGCGATAGTACTAACAATTACTACATGCACATGAAATGATGTAACGAGAAAATTAGTCATGTGGTCGTTAGATGTTGTTACATGGTACAGAAGACTAGCCACTCATAGTCAAGAGGAGATAGTCGCAGTCTATAGAGCGGAGGCGTCAGTCATCGTCACATACCTTCAGTCAGTCAAGAGTCAGAGTTATCGCACTTGAACAATCTTGTTGCCTCGTAGATAGTATTTCACGTCTTGTCTTCTGTTCTGTTCTGTGGTAGTCTGTGGCTTTTCTGTGGTCGTAGTTGTGGTTGACGTGGTGGTGGTGGTGATAGGGCCGAGGATTTCCGCGGGGAGCACGCCAAGCTCATTGTCAGAAACTACAGGAGTGGGTAAGAAAGGGATTTCGCCTGTCACTAACATTTCCCGGTAGGCATCTAGATCGGCTAACTTGAACGATTCAGAGGATCTTTGTTGTTGATTGAGGTAAGCATTGACTTTTTTAAGGTTACTGTTGATTTTCTGTATTTTTTCTGACGTTAAGCCTGTCGTTTTAACTGTGGGGGCGACTGAGCGTTTCGGTGCCGCGTAGTCGTAGCTCAGAGCGGGCATTCTAGGGTCGTAATCTGAGTAATAATCTGCGGCGGCAGGTTGACCATATGAGTTGACTGCTCCCCACGACAGGGGCTTGAAGGTCTGGATGGGCTTCGGGGGAGGGGGAGGTTGGTAGGAGACCGGTGCTGCGGGAACGGGTGATTCTTCTTCGGCGTAGGAGGTTGGATAAGCAGGGCCTGGGTACGAAGGAGCGTCGTATGAGGGAGCAGCAGCGTGAGAAGGTTCAGTAAGAGATGGGACGGTGGGAGTCAATGCGTTTTTGATGGCGCTGTAGACAGTGTGGAGGATAGAGGGCGGTGGGTCGAGGGCCGTGTGCCCAGTGTGCTCGGAGGGCGCCGCGTGCAGGCTGTCGCTCGGCGCTACTTCGCCCAGCGGGGTCAGTATGACGACGCCGGCGTGGACGCCGTTCAGTTTATTCCGGCCTGTCTCAAAAATGTGTCGGTCTTAGGTGATATGGTGTTAGTGTCGTGGTGGTGTCATAATGATATTAGTGTATGATGTGCTATCAAAGTAAATAGATAAATTATACTTGATTATAAAATAATTACGAATTGTTCAGCATTGCTAAAATACTTCGCAGTAATATTTATTTTCTATTAATATTGAAAATAAAGCATCTCTTTTAGTAGTCATCAACCCCTCGTCATGTATTTTATAGCGTTGTTAACTCATAAAAGGCAACTGCTAAAGCTTTATTTAAATATTATTATCTCAATAGCGCGTTATTATTATCTTATTATCTCTCTATTTAACTACTTAAAGCTACTTTTAGGACCGTAATATACTTATAATGCTACGGTACGTAACTACTGATAGCATTATTTCAAACTACAGTACTACGAGGTTGCGTCTCGCCAAGTATACAGAACCTCCGCCATATTGTACCTAAGCGGTTGTAAAACTGTGGTACATCTCGAGGAGGCTCTTGCGGTTCGTGGTATCCTAAAATGAACGTAATTTAGTTAGATAATGATTGGGCCGAATTTTATATTGATGCTGAAATGCAAAATATTTGAAAATACTTCTATCGATTCTCCAATGTTAATTTTATGTTTTATTCGCCGATGACTCTACTATTTTCTATTTACAGGCAGACCAGTTTTAGTTCGCAGGCATCTTTTGATGGGCGTCGGGAGTCGATAGCCGACTCCCAGCCACCGTAGGCGCGGGCTTGCGGACGGCAAGCAATGGGCAGCTCGCCGTCCGGTAAGGACCAGGCCGGCGTCGACGGCGCGTCATGTTCTACGCGCGCCTCAAAGAGATGTCAGCATAATTGACGGGGTCCGATAGGGCCGATGCCTGCCGGGGTCGCGGATTGTTCGAAAGAGTTACCGTGGCCCTAGCGCACAGGCAACTGAAGGAACATGGATGGGTTTTAGTCCGCTCCGCCCAGAGCGGGAGAGGTAATTTGATGAATTCCCACCCAAAAAAAGGCATCTTTGGATACTAGATTTGCACCACTGCATCTTCCTCTACAGCTAAATATCATTAAGGAAAACTACAACGCCCATCGGTTTACCTGGCAATCAAATAATTAATCATCCACTATGACAAATTAATAGCAACAATTTATGTAAGATATTATAATAGAACCAATGAGTTCGGGTTAAAAAAAACGTGTTTCTCCAGTAGCTCCAATACAATCTATTCGTCATGAAGGTAATTATGGGAAATGATTATGTCGTGTGCTGTTTCTATGAAAATATACGATTTATAGGGGATTCCACTTTACTGTCTGGGAGGAGAATATTATAGTATTAGAATGTGGTTTTCCCGGTATTATATTATTATAATTAAATAATTGGCTGCACTGAATTTATGTATTCATGTCAAAGTTGCTCTTGGATTTTGCTGTTAAGATGAGCGCAAACACCAGGATTTCAATATTCACATCTATAAGAAAGAGCTAAGTAAATTTGTTACACAATCAAATACAAAAACTAATCATTTGGTAAGTTGATACCAATTACCAAGTATTTTGAACGAAAGAGTTGTCACAATATATAGTAGTAATTATGTTTTAAAGCAACTTAGTATCTATATATATATAACTTACCTATGTGGGAGGGTGATACTTAGGTACCTGTAAATATTTTAATT
This sequence comes from Dryobotodes eremita, assembly GCA_917490735.1. Lineage (NCBI taxonomy): Eukaryota > Metazoa > Arthropoda > Insecta > Lepidoptera > Noctuidae > Dryobotodes > Dryobotodes eremita. The sequence continues at coordinate 5,245,089 of OU823248.1, forward strand.
ACGATTGGCTGTAGGTACCTTACCTACTTTCACTTCACAATTCTCAGGGAAAATAAATTGTAAGGGACTTTCTCTGCCGTACGGTGAATTGGGTGGTGGGTACAATTTAATTAGCAATAAATTGTACGTGCCTTTTGATTACAACTAGGTAATTTTAACTGCAACAATAGGGCACATTACGCAAAACTCTGCGTAGGGGGCGACACTAGCACAAACCGTAAACAAACCGCCATGATGCATCATGTCATATTTATTAGTAACAAATAATTAGTGAAAATGTGTTAAATTATAATACTGCCGTCCACTAACTAAAAGACCGCTAAGTGCAAAAACTAGTTTTCGAAAAAACGCAAAAATAAGAGGGAATTGATGTCTCTTGAAAAGTATGCTACCTAGGAACAAGGTTGCAAGTTATATATGTAGGCATAGTCTTTTTGCACAATATCTTATATATTTCATTCATTTATATTAATCACACTTTATTTAAATTAATTTTCTAACTTTTAGCTAAGCATTTTTTTTCATTTTTACATAATATACTGCACTATAAGGCCGCTAACCATACCTTAACTGCTTTATAGTATTTATTGTATCTCTAAAACTATAAATCATAGAAAAAATATTCTTACACCACAAGATAGTGCATCGAAAGTTGTATAAGACTACATTACAAAGTGAAAAACGACCAACTGTGGCTTAACGGCCTTTTAGTTAGTGGACGGCAGAATAGTTTTATTATTATTTATGTATTAAAAAACCTGTACTGCGATATTATAGCATCCTACGGACATTTAAAAGTGGATGATCTACAAAAGGTTACGTTTACGGTTTGTGCTAGTGCTGCACTCTGGCGGCAGAACATTGCAGTAATACTCCCATATTAGGTAGGTCTAAAAGAAGAAGGAAGCAGAATTTAACAACACCCTGGATTTTGACTGTAAAAAGACTAAAATGAAGTGACAGTAGGTACTACTGTAACACCAAAATGACTAGCAACCGGACAGATCCAAGGCTAAAATAAATTGATTTCCACATGATCCTTTGTAGAAACCGACCGTTTTGACAGTCTGACCCTCAGATGGTCCAATACTTTGGTTTCGCAGTTGCGCCAACAGAATATGTTACAGATGTACCTACTAAGTATAACTTATTTTTATATCTTTATTATTGAGTAGGACAATGCGTAACGGTACGGTGCGTCGCTTTTTAAAATTATGTGCCGTTTCGTCGACTGTCTTACTATGAACATTTCAATTGAATGCGTATCTCTAGATCAGTGGTTCCCAACCTCTTTATGACCAGGGACCACTTTGATTTCATTATTATTAGCAGGGTGCACAACTTTAAAAAATAAACTGTATCAATCTAAAAATAAACTTTAATCGAAAATTTTAAGATACGTAATCGTAAAATTCAAAATTAACATTAATTAACAAAACACTTAATTTTTTTGTACATAATTCATTTTGCATCAATGAGATTTTTGAGCTTGCATCTTCTTGCTTGACTTGTTTTTAGTTAAAAGTAAAGCAGAAAATCATTGTTCGCATAAATAAGTGGTGGAGAAAAGCATAAGATAGCGCAAAGCGATGTAATGTATGCTTTTTTACACCAAAATTGCTCAAATCAGATTCAAACGCGTCTTTACAGTTTCTATCATTTTGGTTGAAATTTTGCGCGGACCATATTTTAGCTCTTGGGGACCACTGGTGGTCCACGGACCACTGGTTGGGAACCACTGCTCTAGATTATCTTTGTTTCGAAGGTAGCTCCACAAATCGAATAAATCGAAAACGAGCAATTGCCAAAGTGGGTAGGTACGAGTACTACCTATTTTCAGATAGCTGTTTATTGTATATTTAGAATCGGTCTAATTTTACCTATATCTATAGATGGTATTACGTCGCCAAATAAATACTCATGATCAAACCTACCCTCGTCACGTATTTGTTTAAAGGAAAACGGCAAAAAATATTTTATTCTTAATATTAAAAATGAGATACATATAACTGATTCATGCCTTCTATTTGTAAAATTAAAAAGCCTATTGAACATTGGAACACGTGACAACTTGCACGTATATTATAGTTTAATAGAAACATCCTATTCCGTGCAAGTACCTAAACATTGCGGATCCCTCTATTAGTTCTAACAGGCAATTTATAAGTAAAAAAAAGAAAAGTGAAAAGTAAAGTTAACTTCTCAACCAGTCATAATTTTATCATACCTACTATGAAGGACCTTGAAGAAACTTTCAAAAGCAGCTTAGGTTGGTCAAATTGCTGCGGATTGTTCGAAAGAGTTACCGTGGCCCTGGCGCACAGGCAACTGAAGGAACACGGGTGGGTTTTAGTCAGTAAGAGTCTGACACACCCTTCCGCTCCGCCCAGAGCGGGAGAGGTCATTTGATGATTTCCCACCCAAAAAAAAAAAAAGGTTGGTCAAATTATAAAACCGAATTAGGTACATTACATTCTAGAGAAAATTCTCTATGATAGCTATTTGCATAATGTTTCCTGGTTCCTAGTTCAAAGAGCTTGCATTAAACTAAGTATACTCAATGAGTGTAATTACGTAAGTGTGCCTACTGTATTTATACCATTGTAATTGAGTAGAGGTACTCAGTGAAGACTTGATAACTAAGTTAAGACTTGACAGCCGTATCTCTTCCTAAGGATGTCGTAATCAAAAGACATGGCATGTTTGTCGATTGACAGCTAGAGTTAATTAACTGGTTACCTAATTCTCTTATAATTTGTTTAATATGGACTCAAAGACTGCACATGCATATCCTCAAAAGCTTCATGAGGAGACTTGGCCATAATGGTCTGAAATTTAATGGAGAGAGGATATTAATTAATTATCTACCTACCTACCTACCTACCTACATGAAAAAGACCCTGCCTTGCCCTGCAATTAGACAGAATCGCAGGTTGATATTATTGTTTCAACACCAGTTAATTCATGAAACTATCTGAAAAAAATGCGAAGTCGTATCACTCGGTGGCTTGCAATAAAAAATAAGTAGCCACACTCCATTTATTTTTTACAACGCACAAAATAATGATGACCAATTTAATTTCGCAACACAAAGTTTATATGACGAAAATGACGCAACTTGTTACGTCTGATGAGTTCACTAACAATCCTAATAAGGAACAAATGACATTTTTATCTGACATTGCAGCAGCAATTGCACTTCAGTAAGAGTTATGCAATAACGAGACAAGAATACAATAGTAATGCATTCGGATTTCTTTCCGAAATTCTTTGTCATTGACGAGTCGTCCGCGACAGGATTTAATGAAGAGCTTTTCTGTGACAACTGTAATGAGTGTAATTTGCCATGTTGCAGTTTTTAACAAAATGTATGCTGTAAATCGCAACAGCTAATTGTTGTTTTCTTCATCATATTTTGAGTGCGGCGCCGGCGCCGGCGCCGTCTGTAATCGTTTTAGTGTCTCGGTCTTTGTCGATTTGTTAGGTCGTGGTACATTGCAACAGATTACAGAATAAAGAGATCTTTAATTACAAATTCATATTGAGTAACTTACAGGCAAGTTAGTTAACTGGATTTAATATAATTATCTAAATAACATTATTTGTTTTGACTGTATTTTATATGTTTTTCTCTTGGTAACATAAACCCCATGACATAATAATTTAACAAGTTACGTACGAATAATATTATCGTACTTAAATAATGTTTTAATTTTCCTCATTACGTTATAATGCCAAGTGTTAACTTTAAAATGATAATTACTAAACATTTAAGTAGACTCGCAAATTAACGCTCACTAAAATGGGTAATTAGAAAACAAAAATCTTGCCTCTATAAATATTTTTGAACAAAAATGAATGACGATCCGGAAATGTTTACTTTTCACTTAAAATAATAAACTTAAATAATTATAATTACCCTCGTGAATATACATGAGTTTTATTATTACCGCATATCTTCTTAAAATTTAAATTTATCATTAAATTAGCGTTGGCTCACCCCCTATTACATAGGACTTAAATATAATCGGCGAAATGTGGGTGTACTAATAGGTAGGTACACCTCTGCCTAACGCTTCGCAGAAAACAGGCGTCATGGTATCTTTAAATTATGCGTATGGTAATAACAACATGAGTCAATATACTTGACAATAAGGTACAAAATGGTCATAACTTAAACTGTTATCCTTGTATGAAATATTAAGTAAATAATCACTAAAACTATGTTGTTTTATTACCCAATAGTGTTAAATATCCTTCACATCATAAGAAACTATATTTGTACTGAAAAATAGACTCTAGGTTCGATTCAATCACAAAGTGCCATTTACTACTGTAGCGGCATCTACAAACGCCACATGCGAGCTACACGTCATACTGACGTCACACAAAATCCTGCATCGCGCAAGCAGAGTTTACCGCGCAACTAGCATATATACAACATCCCGACATCAATCGTCGGGGCAGATGCCCACCAGACACAAGACCCGTCTTGTCGGAGGATCCTCCCTTTTCTATAGAGTATGAGTGAGCTTTACACCCTGTTCCTCATACCTCTATACTGGTGACCCCGAACATGAACGACAGCGCAGCCTTCGTGCAACTACTTCACCGTGACGTCATCATCATCACTTCCGCAAGCCTTAGAGCGGCGAGTCACAGCCAGCCAGCACCCACGGCTTCAACGGGTATCCTGACCACCAGCATGCAGCGACCGCGCATACCTGGTCATCACCCTCAGCCTCATCAGCAACCTTGGCACAGCACACTGCACTCTCGGCCGGTCCACAAGCAGAGCCTTCAAACCCTCTCCTGGTCGAGGCCAGTAGTCAACCTCAACCCGGCGCTGTACCACATCCGACGCACTGGAGCATAACGCAGCGCCACCCCGACTCAATGGGGTACCACCGCAGACAGTACCGACTCACCGTGAACTATGCGGCACCCGGTTCCGACTCACTGGAACCTCAACTGGCCCTGGCAAGCATCGCAAGATACAAGACTCAGCCCACTATCGACCTCCGGTCTCCGGGAGGGAGTGATGTAGCGGCATCTACAAACGCCACATGCGAGCTACACGTCATACTGACGTCACACAAAATCCTGCATCGCGCAAAGCACCGAAAGTTGATGATCCGATTAAAAGAGAAGTACTCAATATTGTCACACATGATCACGTCCATAGACCGCGTGGTGTTCCCCTCTCACTTAGCTACTTTCATACGTGATGCGTGAAAGTGATGACTGATTTGCGTCAACAGTCGATTATTGTTAAATGTCAAGCCCTACATGGGTTGAAAGTTGTACAGAATAAGGCAGACTTTGGGTATTTATTGCTATGCGTGTATTTGTAGTCTACGCTATAAAATGTCAATGGCGAGGTCGTGGTTTGAATGTAGGAAGAGATTGGGCGAATAAGAGCACTGATTGCTTGATAAAGATGTAAAAAATATAAATATAAATTGGTGTTTTCTTACGAGAGCATCAGATTTTTGAAGACTAGAGAATTAACTAATAATATTTTAATTAAAAAAAGGATATGTAGGTACTTGTACAATTGCACATTTATAAGTGATATAAGTAAAATGCCTTATACATATGAATGCTTCATTATTTTGTACTACAAATCTACCCATGCATCTTGTTGCTAAGCTAATTTATTTCAACACAGCAGCTAAAACATTACACTAAAGTATTATTTTTCCACATTTCTCCATAATTTGTCAAGTAACGCAAGAACCTTAAACGTTTAATGTAACATCCTGTAAAGATACAGTAGGTAAACGTTTTACAAAAATGATAGATAGTCTGTCAGACACCTTATTATTTCGGCTATTTTTTTCTTTGCTCGCTATTGCATAATCTGTTTAGTCGCAAAACGGTCAATTAGTTAGACGAAAAGAGCTTAACTTTTTAGACGTTTAAGTTAATGTTGTTTGACAGGTGTTATGCAATGACTGCGTTGATGATTGATTATTTAATTTTTATTTTATATACGGTAATGAATAAGCACTATCTAGAGTTATTTTAATACGTAATATTTAGATGGAAGTTAAAATTTTATTCAGTGTAAAGCGGAAGTAAACATAAAAAAATATTGTGATTGTAAATTTAAAGTAAAAAAAAAACATATTACGATGTTTCAAATAAGATAGATGACGACTAATAGGAAAGTATGGAAGAAAATGACATGTTGCGCCGATCCCAACAAAATCGGGATGAGGGCAAGAGAATGATGATGATGTAATCAAATAATATTAGGTACATCATCATATTACATAAGTGTATAAAATCCCGTTATTCAATAAAAAATATCTATGGGATTTTTTATTTATGATGACATCAGCTGTACATCGTTGGTAGGTACTTCCGTAACTAGGTCGACAAACAATGTTTTTTGTACAACACTCTCAAATTCTCAGCAGTGCTTAGATGTGATTCAACAAACGCCTAATTAGTCATATTAACTTGACTAATTTAGTATTAAGATTTTAATTTCTGGGACCTGTTTTATTCTCAGATTATTAATAGACATAATTCACACCACTGCACAATGAGTAATATTGTGCAACAATCATGTATCATTGAAATAATATTATGTTGCACCATTATATTGCCGTCAGTCTAATGTATCATTTTCCGAAGTTGCAACATATATTGCATAGGCGGAATGCAATGTAAAGGATCTGATAACTTGAGAGAATTCACGTGGCGCTCATGTATCATATATTATGATCATACAGTTACACTTCCAACCGGCCCGGCTGGATCCGTGACATAATACACTTTCACTGAAAGGCACCTACAGGTACGCCTTACTAAATCTTAGCGACTGTTACGGGCATTGTAAGCCTTCCTTAAATGTTACGGAATATAACACTGTTACATCATGCACTTCCCTGATCTTTGAACAGAGATAGTTTCTAAATAGGTCTTGTGTTGACATTTAGCTATTCTATACTTACCTCGGAATTTATCTAGGTCAATAGTTTTGAAGATAATGTCGGATTGCAAATACGATATAGAAAAAAAAGTTGGAAAGCCACGCTTGAAAAACATTCTAAAGTGAAGAGGCGTTTAGAATTAATAAAGCGGTGTAATTTAACTTCGAGAAATAGTGTATTTACTTATTTTTTTTTTCTTGTGAGTGCAACATTGAAGTAACAACCTAGATGATACAGACTAGAGAGATATCTTAACGTCTTTTAACCTGGAAGGGATTTGAGATACAAATAATTTGGTAAAAAGTTTGAGACAGCCAAACAATGAAAGAAGATTGTTTCCTTAAAGTATGGGAAAATACGAAATTGAAAATGGTTGCAATCTTTACTGTATTGTGTTCAGAGTGATATTGCAATAGTCATCAAACTGAAAATTATTAGGTGAATTATAAAATCACATACGCAGTTATTTGTCCGTTAAATGTTTTGAGTTATTTCGTCATGTAAAACGTCTATTTCCGTTTGAAAGGGAAAGTCTTATGTAAAGGAGGTGAGGACTTCGCTGCGGTTTTTGGGCATGTAGACCGACCAATGAATGTCAAACGTTTTGTATGTAATAAGCATAATACCAGGTTTTAGAAAATTAGGCTCAAGGTAAAGACGAAGACGTTGATTAAAATCAAGGACTACAATGAGAATCAAAAAGGCTACTTATGTAAAAAATAGAGTCAATTTAAAAAATATCTTCAATGTAGGAGTCGGTCGGTAAAAACCTAGAACGAAAAGTAAAAGGTAGCAGAAGAGTTTGTCGATCGATTGTCGCTCCTAATGCAGATTAATGATTTATTGCTTACTTTCCAAAACCGATGACGTCGACACCTCCAAGTCCTGTATAAACACCACTTCGTCGACGAGATGTCGGATGTTCTTCATAATCTATAATACAGTTTTACAGTTGCAGAACACTTTGAGACAATGTCAGGAAATCTGTTCTGCTTTAGAGTGCCATAAGAGAAAATGTGAGCGAGCCTGCTAGAAGACGATACTAATAAGTAAGGAAGACAAAAGAAGAATTGCTATAATAATAAATAGCCGAAAGAAGAATCCAAATTGCTCACTGAATAGCGTTTACTTTATAAACTTTTCATTACCAGAAAATTAGTATCGTTATTTTTAAAATAAACGCTCCCAATAGATAATAATAATCAAAAGTAAGTTTGAAAACACAACCCGGCTAAAACGCCTACTAAACTATCTTCCAGAATGCAAAGCGAAATGAAGCTTAAGTAGAGAAACACAGTGCCAACAGGCAAGAAGACTGGAAATTACTCTTACCACAATTCATTGACTAGGTCAAAATAGCGATACAATAGCTCCTCTGAGGGCATGGGCATCGGCTCCTCTGAAACAGCATCTACTACTGAAGACATCACAATCATTTCTGAAAAAAGAAATTAAAATATCAACACGCTTCAACGCTATCAACAAATTCTTGATTCTGTGGCAAAACAATCGACGATCCCATCATAGTCGCCTTTGGCGTTAACCAAACAGTGTGGACGATAAAATTCGTCAATAAAATTATAAGAATTTTAAAACGAGATCCTGTTTTTTGTTGAATCAAATGATGAAAACAATTACAACATAATTATTTTAATTAAATTAATACATAAATGTTAGTCGTAAGTCACGAAAAAAATCTATTTTATAGTGTTTTGATTAAAATTGTGCGAAATAAAATTACAAACAATTGCACTAGAAATTATCAATGATACTTTTTTACCCCACTGCGCCAGAAGGAGGGTAATGTTTTTCGAGTGTATGTATTTATGTATGTATGTATATTTCTTGGGCACGCTCTGTAGCCTAAACAGTTTGATGAATTTCAGCTTGAGAGGTGTCATTAGATTTGTCTTAATTGTGAGAGTGACACTGGGTATAAACAAATTATACAAAATTAAAATCGACGATTTTTGGCGCCAAATTATGTCACCAAGATTTTTTTTTCCCTAAAATCCTATCGAATGGGGTATCAAAATAAAGCGTTTCATAAATGGCTTACAAATAATATACAACATATATGTTTAAATGTAATTTGGAATGAGAAAAGCTAAATTAATAAAACAAAAGACTTGAAATAAAGCAATTTATTCTTAATAAAACATAAAAACCGACTGCTAAAACCCATACCTAACAGAAAAGAGAAAAACAAGCATTATTGTCTATTGATCTTTGTTTTGTGTAAGTTTATTGCAGGCGGGGATAAACCAATAACCTGAAATATAGTGTAACTATTGTTTCCCGTCTGCGATAAACCTACACAAAACAAAATTCAATAGAAAATAATGCTTGTTTTTCTCTTTTCAGTTACGTATGGGTTTTTGCAGTCGGGTTTTTTGTTTCAAATAACGATTTCATCGTGCATCGAAAGAAATAGTGCAATCAGTCTGTAAATAAAATTGGACTAAACTGCAAAGTCATACTTTCTCTAATTCAGTAACCAATGACAGTCTCCATCTACATCATTATTAACCTTTACCACTCATGAATAAAAACATATTCAAAAATATTATGATCTTTCAGTTTCTAGCTCTCCCAACATTTTAGATAATTCTGTCTTTATTTGCATATTAGCATCGGATCCAGTTAGAGCGCATCTAACTCAAACGCTTTTAAAAGATCATTCAATCACTCATGAATCCGATTTCTCAAAATCAGATTCCTGAATCATTTCTTTTATCTACAGAATCATGTTCAGTTTTTATATATCTCAGAGGAAATTTAATCAATAATTGAGTTTTTTACAATATTTAAAACACCATTTGTTCGCTTGTTTTATTTATTGAATTCACTTGTGGATTTAGTGTTTGATCTTTCAATACTGTGTTATATTGAATTTATAGTTAGTTTTATTAAGTTTTTAAACAATATTTAGGACTCGAGACGAATAACAATACATGACCTAACCTCAATATGTAACTGCAATTTTAAAATTGCTTTACCATACCAAACAAGTAATTACGTATTCAGCACAAAAGTTATGGTATTTAAAATTTAAATATATTCAAGTACAAATTGTTGCCAAAAGTAAAAGTGTGCTCAAAGTGACAGAATGAATGCGACCTCTTTGGCAGTTTTACCGACTGCGGATGATAAACGTTGGGTGTTGGTTATGTAAGAAACAGCTATAGTAAGTAACTCAGTCATGATAAATTGGAAATCGACTAATTGTAATTTTTTGCCTAGAATTACCTCATGTTCTTTTTGTTGAGTACTTCATGTATTAATTTAACCAAACATATGCTCGACGTGTTGATCATGAGGCAAGTGCGAAAAGTAATATAACCTACCGTAAATAATAAAATTAAGTCGCGATTTTGTCAATTAATAAGTTAGTTACTCCAATTTACCGCATTTTGAATAAAATATCAAAATAACCAGCCAAAATACCTATTAGTATTTTGTTATAGAAAATCCCATAAATCAGAATTATTTTAAAAACAAGGAAGGATCTAGATTGTATTGGGGAAATACTTGAGAGCGAGTAAAGTGATAGCTTTATTCGACACAGAGTACCTATAATAGCCTTCAAAGGGGTTTCCATTTAAGGCTGTAAGTAATGTTCTGTTATAATTAGAAAATGAATTTAATTTAATTGTAATTTTTATCGCTGTCCGTACATAAAGTCACTCGTTAGAGAAAGAACATTGGCTTTCTATCTTTATTCAACAGAATTATCAAATTTCCGGAAGAGAAACCGTTTACTAAATATAACAAAATCTCGGCTAAATTTGCATATTAAGAAACAATTCGTATTTATAATATTAAGACCATAAATGGAAAAACTTCCGATTGGACATGAATAAAACCAATAAAATCGAAACGCAGGATGCGAAGTGATCTAGAAGATAAATGTCAAACTTTACGCAACAAGCCTAGGAAAAAGAGTTTATGTAATAATGGCCTAGATGCAACACCAAATGTTGGTCTAACAAGTGATAAGAACTAGGTAGTGAGAGGTAAGTAATTGAAAGATCGTGACTTCGAGTTCAATCACGTTAAAATATTGCCAAGAATACCACTAAATAAACCAGATAATATAACTGACGTAAAAACGGCTTAATTTTTTTGTAATTTTATATTTAGGACGTAATTTCAAGAAAATCTTTAGTCAGGTCAAAAACTCCAAAAAGAAGTCTACAAACTTACGAACCATTTTTTAAAGCTGTCAATATTTAGAGAAAACGAATTTATTGCAGTACATAAAACAACTCAAGTCAATATTTTATTTTGCGTCTTTAACATATATAATATGTACTAGCTTTTGCCCGCGACTTCGTCCGCGTGAAATTTCTTGTCCCACCCACTCCGTTCCTTTTCAATTTTTTTTTTCTCTAAGAACCTTCTACAAAGCATAAGAAAACTTAAAAAAAATTTGGATGAAATCGGTACAATCGTTCTCAAGTTATTGCGTGACCAAGGGAAATAGGGATTCATTTTTATATATATATAGATAGATATATATTTTTTCAGTTTATATAGTACCTAGTTTCGATTCACTTAGGCATTTCTCACTTACTTACATGAACCTGATGTATCGTCGTTCTCACATGCATAATTTCAACATGAATGATGTAACCAATATTTTGTAACCATATTTTGATTTAAAAGAGTGTCCATGGAGTTTCTTGCCCGTTCTTCTCCATAGGTACTTGCTTTGGAATGGGCAACTAGCTTCATCTTTCTGACTGACCGACCCCTTGACAATTCAAAAGTGCCTGTAATTGGTTTATTTGAAATAAATGCTTTGAGTTTGAGTTTGTAGCAGATAGTTTAATAATAGCAATTTAATTGCGTCAGTGACTGAAACAGCAAGTCAAATTTTCACACATTCACTTCTCACATACTTTACGTTTGTGAGCTAAACTATGGTTGCGACTTTTATGCTAATAAGTCATCGGTATAATAAACTTATGCCTATAAGACGAAAATATAATGCATCGTCAAACCGTTCGTGTTTGAAAATAAATCAACGTAAATAGCTGTTAAAATTATTGCAAATGTTTTACGATTACTTACTATTAATAGTCGGCGCTTGGTGTCAACGTTTAGGATTGAATACCTACTTTATCTGACATTAACTAGTCATACTCACAAACGTAAAATAGACACTACCTTGACAGCTTATATTTGATACTTCAATTCGCTGCTAATGTTTTCTCTATTTTCCTCTTATTCTATCAATTTAAAACTATTTTGACCTGTTTCATTTTGTTGACCTGTCGCTGACAAATGTTATTTTAATGGTAGCAAAATCCCCAGTGTTGTCTTGCCTTTGTTACTCTCTATTTAACCCCACACTGCGTAAAAAACATTATAATTACAGCACGTTGTTCTCACGATAGTATTCATTACTACTGCCGGCCGAGTTGTGTAAGCATGATGCGTTTCGTATGAATCTTATGTAACCTCTTAGTTCCGGTGAATCGGGACTTCTGACCGGTCACATTGCGCAACAGATCGAAGATAATAGATATGTTCTACTTTGCGTATTTTTATTTGTGTGCTTATATTGATTATGTATCGATTTTGTAAGGATTTCTTGATCACGTTAGGTAACATACTTTGCCGATTTAGGCGTCAGAAAAGCCCAGTTTGCTACTTTATTATACATTGGACCAAAGATTCTTTGTTACCATAATCAGCCTATAACGTTCCCATTGCTGGGACACAGGCCTCCTCTCTTCGAGAGGGAGTGGGCCGTAACCTACCACGCGGGCCCAGTGCGGGTTGGTAAATGTCACATGTCTTCGAATTTTTGGTTGTAGGACATGCCAGTTTCCTCACGATGTTTTGCTTCACCGTTTTGATAGCAGTGCTGATGAAATTATTTACAAAAAGTAAAGCACCTGGCTGGGTTCGAACTTACGACCTACAACTCGTAAGTCGGGGCCGTTACCACTGGGCTATCACTACTCTTTCTTCTTCCTTATTTGCTGTAAATCATTCACTTATTAATTATGTTTTTACTAAAGTGTCGTTTTATGTTCCTAATAATGTAAGTTTGCTATTAAATCAATTTATTTTTAAGACCGATTGATCTGGTTTTTTTGTTATTCAGACTTTTGATGTTCAAATAAATTTATTGAAAAACTGAAATATGAGTGCTGGTCGACGACATTTACATTACGTAGATCTTGTAAACAATATTAGAGCCTACTTAGCTCCACCCATCGATCAAATCCAGGCTTCTCTTTATTCTCATTATAACAAATATAGCAACTATTGTGACAACGTAATTGAATCTTTTCTTGACAATCATACAATGTTTTTTCCAAAAATAACGAACGTTTGCGCAACAAATTTTACGATAACGCGTACAAGCTCCAAGACTATTAGCTTACATAATATAATACGGAGCAGTTATAAAAAAAAAGTTGTTTTTCTTGACATTCTTGATTTTCTTCTTCATAAGCGTAACCGGCACAGTCAGTTATTATTTTTGTCACTCATGTCAGCTAGTCATGTCTCTTTTTTTTGTTTATTGGCCTAAATTACGTAAACCATATTTTAAAATTGCTTGCTCTTGCAGAGCTGTGTCACATAAATTACTGTTTTGATCATCTTAAATAATAAAGTCATCGGCGAATAAAGCAAATATTCATTATTTAATAATTGTTTGATTTCCAAATGTCTCATTTTTGATAACCCAATAACTTTTCTCTGAGTCTTTGAAACAAAATTCACTACCTATTCAGCATCAACGACCATATCAAAGTGAAACCGAATTCGATGAGATAGGGCTCGCTTTCGGAGGCGGACGCAGGGGTAGGTTGACACATCTGTCAAGTCAACCTGCCCCTGCGTCCTAACCGAAAGCGACTGCCGTGCGAATACACAATTGTGCGATCGTTTACCTAAGTAATGACGTACGTACGCGACTTGATTGATCGCACGAGTTTGTCATCTTCATAGAAGCGAGCGCGAAGATCGCGTACTCGCACAACAGTCGCTTTCAGTAAAGATGCGGCCTACTACTATTCGTCGTAACCTCGTAACATAACATGTGAGTTCCTTACCGTCTAGCTGCGACGGGTACTTGTGCGCGGCGTAGCCTGTGGGCAAGGAGGGCGCCGTGAAGTGCGCGGGCGCAGTAGGCGCGCCATAGGCGCTGGGAGGGCCGTACTCCAGATGCGAGGTCGGAGGGGGCCCGTATACTGCTGTCGCTGGAAAATTACGAGGAACTTTTTTAGTGTTTGGTCCGTTTCTCGGCTTATCTCATCCGTGTGGAGAATTCTGAAGTTAATTCTGATGGCGTCATCGGGTTGCCACATTCTATGTGTCTGCAATATTAGCCAGGTGGCCAGTTGAAAATATGCTAAAGAATCACACTATTCTTCTGTGAGTCGACATATCGATACCTAATGGTGAAAGTAGTAGTACTGTACAACTGACTTAGAAAAGAACTTATGACTATTTTTTTATGAACTATAATTACTAATTAGGTACTTAAATTCCTATATAATAATAATACTGCTTTAACAAGTAACAAACACCCAAAAATTCCCATGGGAAAAATAGAATAATAGCAATGATTTGTAATTCAAATAACAATTTGCTTAAATGTCATTTAGTAGGTACTTAATTAACCATTAATTAGTCCTGCTTATCTATTAAGCCTATCAAACATTTACCTCGTAACATAACGTATTATTATCATCACGACTGTATTCCCCGAAAGGTTGTGCAGAGGTGTACCTTGTCCTTTAGTACACTCACATTTCGCCAGTTATGTTTAAGTCCCATGTAATAGAGGGCGAGCCTATTGCCATCAACCGGGGACATTGTTTACGACAACTACGTCGACGAGGCAGTCGACGTCTACCTCTTGTTTGCTATTAAAGAACAAATTGGGATTTGCAGGATCTTTAAATTTGTCTTATAGGGAAAACTTAACCAACACAATTTTTAAATATCTAAGCTTTTATTTTGTCCATTACAGCTTATTGATGCCCATTGCCCTCTAGTGGTAACGTAACAATAAATAATTAAGTAGGCTTCCACTATACTCCCATGACAACTACCTTCTTATAGGTACGTAATCAATGTATCGATGTGACCTTATAGTAATGACCTCAGTAAACACCACCCCGTTTTCCCCAGGGAAACTAATCTAATTACCGCAATATGTTACGTAACGGTTGCACATGATAAATGTGACGCTTGACTTTGAAAAATACATATGATAAGAGTACCTATCGGTGCATTTTTCCCGTTAATTTACGTCAAAATACGTCAATTGTGTTTTAATGGAAAGATTAATTGATGTGATAAGCCGTTAATGTAAAGTGCGGTATTGAGGTAAATGGATACCTAAGCAGTATGTCATGATTTTTTATGTAAATTCAATGGATGATGTACGTACTTTAGGTATCCATTGTAATTGAATCAAGAATTATTTAATTATTGTTATTTTATTATATTTTTATACCTTGAAATTGACACACAGTGACCCAAAATGTTAATAACCTATGCATAACGAGTAGGAACCTTTAAGAAAACTAATTATCAAAAAACAGTACACAAACCGATTTAATTAGTAGGTATCTTACCTTATCATAAATAAACAAAGGAAACAAACCACAAAAGAGAGCTTAACAAACTATATATTTTTTTAAATATTTTTTGCTTACAAAATTGTTTCTGAATTATTTATTAATTATATCTAACCACAATGATTGTAAATAAGGCGGATTCAATACCATAAAGCTAAAATCTATACTAATAATAAAGCTGAAGAGTTTGTTTGTTTGTTTGTTTGTTTGCTTGAACGCGCTAATCTCAGGAACTGCTGGTCCGATTTGAAAAATTCTTTCAGTGTTAGATAGCTAATTTATCGAGGAAGGCTATAGGCTATATATCATCACGCTAAGACCAATAGGGACGGAGCATCAATGAGCAATGTTTCAAAATCGTAGGTTATTTTTTTCCTTTTGAGAGCTTCCGCTGCGTGCGCTGCGTAAACGGTTAAAGTTTCACAAAAATCATGTATTACAGAATTGTTTCCCTTTAAAAGTCCTAAAAAAAAGTCTGCGACAGCTTATGTCTATCTTTTAAGGTTGGCTCACTATGAACTTTTTTATTCTAACCAAATTTGTTCTAAAATAATGCATTATTTGCGAAGGTGTTTTTATAAACATGATATTAATCCTTATCCAAATAAATACGTTATTCATCACAAGTATTTAATTTAAAACAAAGTTGCCCTTTACATCATTTGATTTCAATGAATATCTTAGGAGATATCGCAGTATTAAAATAACATCGCAGCAAAATAATGGTGCAAGGCCGGCGGCGGGTGGTCATGACGGGGAAGGGCGGTGGCCCCAGTTACCTCTGCGAGATACCAAAAATGACGTTCAGTACCCCAGTAAAATTGAATCGGTAACCCAGTAAAATTTCTAAAACCTTAAAAAAAAATTGTTCTAGAATTTGTATTGGGTAACCCGGTAAATTTTCTTGGATTTGCACATATTTATGGTCCCGCGTTACTGCAGAGCCCCAGTAAAAATTCATAAACTCCCCAGAAATATTTTAAGAAATTATTTCTCCGTGTACTGATAAAAGCGTGATACCTAAAACAGCTCCTTAACGTACGTAATATTTTAAAATATTTCCACCCTCTACGTAAACGAAGTCGCGGGTTAAAGTTAGCGTTAGCCCACTATTCCACGCGAAGTCGCGGGCAGAAGCCTTATAAACTAGACCCTTATAGACTACTAGCTTCTGCCCGCGACTTCGTCCGCGTGGAATAGTGGGCATTCCTCGATAAATGAGCTATCTAACACTGAAATAATTTTACAAATCGGACCAGCAGTTCCTGAGATTAGCGCGTTCAAGCAAACAAACAAACAAACAAACAAACTCTTCAGCTTTATTATTAGTATAGATTATAGAGAGCCTTATAGACTTATAAAGTTAGACATTTAGAATAAAAAAAACGTGTTCAATAAAAATAAAAAAGATTTTATATATGCATTTATTATCTGTCCGTCTGTCGTTACCTGTTTCTGTTTCCTGTGTCCTGTTTCTCTGTGCTTTACCTATTCACGCTTTAACGGCTGAATGGAATTGGATAATAGGATAACTTATCCCGGTAGCACGTTCCCGTGGGACAATTTATCCCGGTAGCACGTTCCCGTGGGATAATTTATCCCGGTAGCACGTTCCCGTGGGATAATTTATCCCGGTAGCACATTCCCGTGGGATAATTTATCCCGGTAGCACGTTCCCGTGGGATAATTTATCCCGGTAGCACGTTCCCGTGGGATAATTTATCCCGGTAGCACGTTCCCGTGGGATAATTTATCCCGGTAGCACGTTCCCGTGGGATAATTTATCCCGGTAGCACGTTCCCGTGGGATAATTTATCCCGGTAGCACGTTCCCGTGGGACAATTTATCCCGGTAGCACGTTCCCGTGGGATA
The DNA here is from genome assembly GCA_917490735.1 of Dryobotodes eremita. Classification (NCBI taxonomy): domain Eukaryota; kingdom Metazoa; phylum Arthropoda; class Insecta; order Lepidoptera; family Noctuidae; genus Dryobotodes; species Dryobotodes eremita. Next base: position 5,262,517 of record OU823248.1, read on the forward strand.
ATTTATCCCGGTAGCACGTTCCCGTGGGATAATTTATCTCGGTAGCACGTTCCCGTGGGACAATTTATCCCGGTAGCACGTTCCCGTGGGATAATTTTTCCCGGTAGCACGTTCCCGTGGGACAATTTATCCCGGTAGCACGTTCCCGTGGGATAATTTATCCCAGTAGCACGTTCCCGTGGGATAATTTATCCCGGTAGCACGTTCCCGTGGGATAATTTATCCCGGTAGCACGTTCCCGTGGGATAATTTATCCCGGTAGCACGTTCCCGTGGGATAATTTACCCCGGTAGCACGTTCCCGTGGGATAATTTATCCCGGTAGCACGTACCCGTGGGATAATTTATCCCGGTAGCACGTTCCCGTGGGATAATTTATCCCGGTAGCACGTTCCCGTGGGACAATTTATCACGGTAGCACATTCCCGTGGGACAATTTATCACGGTAGCACGTTCCCGTGGGATAATTTATCCCGGTAGCACGTTCCCGTGGGATAATTTATCCCGGTAGCACGTTCCCGTGAGATAATTTATCCCGGTAGCACGTTCCCGTGGGACAATTTATCACGGTAGCACGTTCCCGTGGGACAATTTATCCCGGTAGCACGTTCCCGTGGGACAATGTATCCCGGTAGCACGTTCCCGTGGGATAATTTATCCCGGTAGCACGTTCCCGTGGGATAATTTATCCCGGTAGCACGTTCCCGTGGGATAATTTATCCCGGTAGCACGTTCCCGTGGGATTATTTATCCCGGTAGCACGTTCCCGTGGGATAATTTATCCCGGTAGCACGTTCCCGTGGGATAATTTATCCCGGTAGCACGTTCCCGTGGGACAATTTATCACGGTAGCACGTTCCCGTGGGATAATTTATCCCGGTAGCACGTTCCCGTGGGATAATTTATCCCGGTAGCACGTTCCCGTGGGATAATTTATCCCGGTAGCACGTTCCCGTGGGATAATTTATCCCGGTAGCACGTTCCCGTGGGATAATTTATCCCGGTAGCACGTTCCCGTGGGATAATTTATCCCGGTAGTACGTTCCCGTGGGACAATTTATCCCGGTAGCACGTTCCCGTGGGATAATTTATCCCGGTAGCACGTTCCCGTGGGATAATTTATCCCGGTAGCACGTTCCCGTGGGATAATTTATCCCGGTAGCACGTTCCCGTGGGATAATTTCCGACATCCACGCGGGTGAAGCCGCGGGCAGAAGCTAGTATAATATAAAATTAATCAATGAATAGCCTGAGTGACATCAAATGTGTGTGAACGCGGCACTATATGTTTTTTTTTAAATTCTTTTTAAATATGAAGTACCTATACTTAATTTAGCAGCGTATAATATAAACAAAACTCTGCAATAATTGAATTTAAACACATTTCTTTCACTGGCTCTTTCTGTTTACACATCTTCCTTTTTAGGATTGGCTTTTGAAAACCCTTTGGATTATACAGTTGATGATTGCAATTCTATCTTAACAAAGCGAAACAATCTCTAACATATTGCATTGACTAAAATCTAGTGATGTAAAGTAAAGTAAAGGTAAAGTTACAGTGGTAGAATATAATCCTTAATTTATATTATGTTCATCTGGGGTCTTCAAGGGTCTTGCTTTATCCTCCTATAGGTATGCTTGAGAACCTACATCCATCTTCTTGTCTTCAATTCTCCAGCCTCCATTCCTTGTGAATGTTATGGTGTTCTTTGAAGTTATTCATTTCTTCGTAATAAACATTTGTATGGCAATCAATTTGTGTTAGCAGAACCCTTTCACTTATGGTAGTTTGTGCATCAATGGAAATCTTTGACTTACTTATTACTCAATTAACTATGTGTGTAATAACATGTATTGGTTAGATAAATATGTAACAACCTACTAACACAAATGTTACATAAACTAAGTATGTAAATAAAAATAATTGCTGTCTATTTGGGAAGTTTAATTAACTATTACATATAGATGACATAACAAACAATTCACAGATACATTATAAAATATGTAACATTATTTATAGTTCTAATTATAATTAATTTGTAGTTTTATGTTGAGCCCCTTCATAAGTCCCGTTGAGTAGCTTGTAGATCGTGGCACAAAAACCTTTATTAATAGGATTAAATAAGTTTTGATTATTATCTTATGGCACAAGCCTTCCCTTCAAGCCGCTTCTGCTGCATCTTCATAAGCACCATGAATAACTTAATCAGCTCTTAATAACTTAAACGTAACTTATAGTTTTAAAGTAAAGCTCTTAGAAGCTTACTCGCGTGTAGAAAAAGCATGGAGAAACATTTAAATAAACGTCGTTCTCATAGAAACATGATGATAATGAATTAATTTATAATAATGACAAAAGTAACCATGGCTTTATCTACTTTCATCCGTGTATTTACTTAAAAATCAGGAGAGTTAGAGTTTTTTTTTTTTTTTTAATGAACTCCAATATAGGCAGACAAACTGACAGCGGCATCAGCGCCCAAAACTTAAGTTAACTACAGTACTCACAATGTGGTTTCTTGTTGCTCAGAGCTGCGGAGCTGACGATCTTCTTGCCGAGGTTGCTGACGGCGTCTCCCTTCACTGAAATGACCTTGCCGAGCGTGGCAGCGAGCGCACCGCCTCCCTTGATGAGCTGTCCCTTTAAGATCGTCACTCCACCAGTGATGGCCTTTACGGCTTGGAACAGAGTGTAGAGGATTGACTTCTTCAGCCCCCAATAGTCGTATTTTTCGTCTTGCTGATGCTGAAAGGAAATGTGTGGTTAAAATGAGGAGTAAGTTTTAAGTTCGGTTTTGGCTGGTACGTAAAGATAAAAGTTGTGAGGTTGGAAAAGGGTTATAGAGGTGATAATGGTTGAAAAAGTGGCGAACTACTAACTAAACTACCTCTGATGAACCTCTACTAACTAACTCTGATGAATTTCTGATTCGATCCGTTAAAACTAATTGTAGATGTAGCTATTGTATCAATCATCCGTTAGATATGATGGTGGCTTGTTTTAGTCATCGAATAAAATCAATTAATAAAAAGCGTTATAATATAAGTGACAACCGTATTTTTAAAAAGCTGTTTTGTTCGTCTTAAATTCTGATGACATTTATCAACTCCAACTTTTGGGCTACTACTAGGAGATTCCTAAATATACTCGTATGTTTTTCGATATCTTACCGGTTCATAATTATACCCGTGGCCCTCGTCCCCATGTCCACTGGTCTTACTGGAGGCCGACGAGATGAAGGCGGACGCCTGACCTAGCAGACCGACCTTGCTTTGTAGCCCTGACGATGCTTTGGACACCACTGACGTTAGCGCTTGGGCTGACGACCGCTTTGTCCTGGTAAAGGAAATAGAAAATGTAGCTTCGAGAAAACTTGGATTTTGGATCCAAAAAGTACACCATTGAAAAATTTGTTCGAAAAGAAAAGGACCCTTTTATGTAGAGGAAGATTACAACCTTCCTCTATACATATAAAAGGGTTCTCTTCTACAAATATACATAGTAGGTACGAATATATGGTAGTTATCCGAAAACATTGTATTATGTTGATGGAAGCAGTATCTACTCCATTGTGCTCATTTAATTTCATCTCATTGAAAACAAATAACAATATAGGTAATGCGGATGCACGACTAGATATTATACCTTGATTGCTCGAATCCTCTAGTCCTTTATTTGCTGTGCTGTTCCTTGCGAAAGATAGAAATTAGATTTTTTTTCTAGAAACTGCCATACCTCATAATTTCTTCAGCTGCTAGACCTTCAGCAAGCACTTCGAGCTGCTGCGGTGACATTCTGCTGATGGCGGCCATGTCGATGATGTCCAGGTACAGCTGCGGACCCTGCGCCGGTGTCGGAGCAGCCAGCGAGGACGCCAGGCACGCCACGCAGATCCATAGCTGGGGAAGAAAGCCAGAGTTAGTGAATGGCTGCGTGAACTATAGTTCTTAACATTATACTTTTGAAAATTATTGATTTGATTGACTTAGCGACCGATGTAGATCAAAAGTGTCTTTGGCAATTATGAAGCGTACTTTATTTAGTTTGGAATCCTTTCATCTAGAGGACTGTAACCCCTAAGACATAATATTTACCTACATGTGCAGAAAACAAAAAGCGCTGCTATGGACAAATCTTACATCACGTTCAGTGGCAAAGAAGGCAGACGACTTGTTGAACAATGCACTAAGACCATTGTCAACAGCATGTAAAGCTACTTTAAATAATTGTGTGTGTAAAAATAACCGTACTTTGCGACATAGCAAGTGTTAACAATAAATTACCTAGGTAACAGTTACATTATTTCACTCTATACCGCTCGTTATCGTTTCCACATTTCCCGTATAGTTTAAGTAATAGGTAATTTGAAACAATAGCTATATTGTTATAAACATGATATGATTATGACGACAGTGCGCGGCCGCGGGCCGAGCCTTGGCAGTGAAAGAAAAGTGAAAGTTTTTTATGCGCGTGCGCCGCTGTGACGTCATCCTGCATGGTTCCGCTTGATGAGGCCACGGCGTTGCTCGCGGCGGAAACGATCAGCTGGACACATTTTATTATTAAGTAATTGTTGGTTTTTGTATTATCGAAATTAATAATTAAATATATAATTTTGATTTTATTTTTGCTCACCGTAGGAAATTCTAATGCACTCTCAGTAAATGAAATTAAATATGTTTTTGAACTTTGTAGGATGTAGAGTGGTAACTCTGAAAATCCAATATTTGACATTCACCCACTTCCGTTTTCCCTACACGAGATTTCTAAATCGCTTATTTTGTAGCCTCGAGGTTATTGACATAATATATGAATTCTTAAGTTCTTGTGTCAAGGCGAAAAGAAAATGTATTGCGTCGGTTGCAGGTAAACAATAATTTCTCTACCCATTAATAGGTTTCATTTAACAGAGAATTTGAATATCCCAAAGCTGTGTAAAAATTGATTTTGAAGGGCTGATTAAAACTAGGTTACTTTCCAAGTCCTAAATTGCACTTTCTTTAACAATCAAGGCTATAGCAGTTAAAAATGTTAATAATTATGGATGTAATTAACAAATACGGACTGCAGAGAAATAAATTAGTTATTATGATAGAAGCTATCTCTAAATGAGAAGATCTAAATAAACATGTTTCAACATCCCCTTCTAAGCACATGCTTCTTTCATGATTCGGCACAACGACGACCAGTCATCTTGCTCCAACTGTTTTATTTGTACCTAAGTAGGTAGGTACTTCTGCCTACCCCAAAAGATGCTTAGCCTCAAAGTGATGCTAAGTAATGAAAAAAACTGTATAACGGAAGTTTATTTTTTAAAGTGGCGGCGCGAGCGTCGATGTGGAAAATTGTTGCTACTGCTTCGCCAACCGAAACATACAAATGGTCTAGAGTTATGGGTGTTGATGTTGAAACATATGGTGCATGGAGATCAACTTTTAAAATACCTTCACATCCACAGACCACTGTAGAGGCTGAATGCATTTTTGGCATGAATCGTCCTAGCCGAGCTTAGGCAAAAATATGTGCGTCTAGCCGCAGGTGCAGCTTTCAAGATTAATATTATTACACAAGGCATATTATTACACAAAGTAGAAAGGCCACAATAACGTGCAAAAATCAACATTTAAATTTCACGGGTGTTAAATAGTAACGAGTAGGTAAGGTACACCTATATATACGCGATAATAATAAAAAAAATTAAGATATGACTTTGCGTTAAGACTTAATGGCGATAATTACCAACATTTAATTTCCTGTTTGCCAGTTGTAGACAGAGAAATCTTATATATTATTTTTATCTTATTATGGAATATAGGTCTTATGTATTAGACCATAACGAAGAAAGTTATGTTTTCCATAAAACCATAAAATTTGCGAAGTGTCTATTGGGTTAGCGCTTAGCGGTATTATGAGATTTAATTAACAGTTTTAGACAAACAATAAAAAATGTAAAACTGGCTTGCAATTTGGCTGGTGATGGAAAAATCCCTCTGTGAATAGCCCGCTCTCTTCTTGTGTTTAAGGTCAAACATCAACACCAAAACCAAACCAAACACAAACCAAACCTGTGTGTCAGAGGTATCAGTTGAAGCGATCGTTGATTAAAGCTGTCTAGTATGAGAATTTTGCTCAACAGCTGACAAAATTATTGGTAATCACAGTTTGGAGGAAAAATAAACATGATCATGTCATGATCGTAAAATACTTGGTGTAAAAGCTTTGTCGCTAATTTCCATCTGCTTATTAGGCCAATAAACCAATTCATGACGTCAGTAATTAAATAATTAGCGACTTTAAAGGAAACTGTTCAATTGCGGTTTACAGGCAATAGAGTGCCAATAAAAGTGTCATATACGACAATTTGAATGCAGTGGAGCGTCATAATAGCATATCGGTACCAACCATTTCCTTTTAAGACATTTTTTATTTCAAACAATGGGCGTTAAAGAATGGTTATTATGTCGTAATATCGTATCACTTACATAAAACGTTTACAATTCCAGGGATATGGAAAAAATAAAAATATATAGGAATGCGGTCGCAGTTTGCGCGTAGGTAAAATTTGTCGTGGTAAACGAATGTCGTAAAGGTTGTAGAAAGTCCGTGGTGGGTGATGTCAATGTTTGATCTTGGAGATTCTTCAATAGGTAACATGTTATGAATGAGATGAATATAAAGATAGTGACGGCTTGATTACCATGTGATATTGGTGTAAGCAACTATTGTTTAATTGATGACAATTAAAGTCATTGTTTCTGTGAGTCAACCGCACTGATTACCGATTTTATCTTCCTTGTTTATGTCGTGTGACACAAAATGAAAATAAACTAAACTAAGGATGATTCTGTAGTGAGGGCACACTTTTAAACAATTACTTTATATACAAATAAGACTATCACGACTGTTATTATGGATGGCTGTTTATTCAGTCTACATTAAAATATTTGCTAAATATGCTGACTTGGTCAGACTGTTATAACTTTAGTGTCTAAGCGCTGGGGCTCTGTCTCGTATAGGGTCGTAGCATTATGCTGAGCTATTGCCGTTTTGCGTGGATGTGACGCATATTTTTCCCCAACTCGTTCTCTTTTGTATTTGTATGTTTTTTCTTTGGGTCATGTTTACCGCAAATAATTACGTATTTTCTTTCTTTTTCTTTTTTCTTTCAATATTTTAATAGAAAACTGTTTTCCCTGAACTTGGTAGTAGAAAAGGTTCAATGAACATACGGATGTTCGGCAGTGTTTCATAATCACAAAAAACCTGTTGCCTCTTATAGCAATACAGAATGAGTAATAATCAAAGTAAGAATTGTCTCGTTGCTCACAGCGAGCTTATATGAAATGAATATAGAAACTTACTTAGGTAAGTTTGTATGTGTTTGTAGGTTGGGGAAAAAGATTATTCGTATTTTATAAGTACAAAGTTGTAGTAAAATCTCTTTGGCTGTACTGTTTGTATCTAGCTGGTTTTGATACCATTAAATAGATGACATTTAAAAAAAGAAAAATCAAAAGTAAAAACGATTTCCCGCCATTTTTCAACTGTTTTTCTGTCCGCCAAAATGAGTCGAATCTAACGAAGAAGTTCGATACATTTTGAAGTTTTACTACAAAAATATGCGGGTTGACTTGCGAATCTCCTCCTTTCTTTTCGTCGGTTAACAGAGAGAAAAATGCAAAACAAGCCGCAAAAAAAAATGTGACGTTTATGGACTTAACGCAGTGTCAGTAAGAGTAACACAAAGTCGGATCAAGCGTTTTCAGACCGGGAATTTTGATTTCAAAGATGCAGCTCGCCAGGGCCGGCAGTCTCGACATTAGATAGCGACAAAAATCGGTCGCTAAGTCGTATCGATGTCAAATTTCTTTAATAGATTGAAAATCTATTAAAGAAATTTGACATCGATTGGACTTACGACCGATTTTTGTCGGTATCTATGTCGAGACTCGCCCAGGTCGTCCTGTTATGGAAAAAGTCAATGCCATTTTTGAAAAAGTGGAGCAATATGTATAGTAGTTATGACATAGCTGAAGAGTTAGGAGTTGACCATAAAACAGTTTGGACCCGTTTGACAAAGTCTGGAACAAAAAAATATCGATATTTGGGTGCCACACGAGCTCTTAGTCTTGTATTGGTATATAAAATACGAAAGAACTTTTTACTTGACCTAATATAATAATTTACTCTTAAGTATCTAATGATATTCAGGCATCTGTATCCTACCTACCTATCCACCTGTAAGTACCAATTTTATGTCACCGTAAACTTTGTTCCAATATCGATGCGATTTGTGAATCATCACCACCACCATGACCTAAATGGAAATTTAAAAAACAAAACTGTATTTTGTCCAACTAGATTTCAACAATCAAGAATCCATATTTACAAAACATTTTTTTCATTCTTACAATCCCTAACTGTACATTTATTGTATGCATGCCGAGCTTTTTGTGCAATTATTATTGTTCTAAATTACGCGGTTACCTTCTTGGTATATTTTAACAACGATGCTGTTTTTAAGATAATGCTATGTACCTAGTACGATATCAGCAAATAGAGAGTGGTTTCCAAATGGTAATCTTAATTAATTGCCAGTCGGAATCCGTGAATGTAATGACCCCGAATTTACTAACAGATGTCATTTCCTATTACAATATTAAGGTTAAGTGTTTGCATAACCAACATAATATTTTATGTATCTTCACCAATTTGACACTCTTTTCCTTATAAGATGACGCAAGTAGGTCCGTCGAATCCGTTAGCACTAATAACTTGTTCCCTGTTAAGTAATAAACGTAACAGTAGCTGTAACTGGTTTAAATAGTGTAATTATGTTACGTATTTAAAGGATTGTTACATTATAATCTGCGAACATCACATCTTGTAATCTACAGTCACAATCTGCGAGGAGTTACAGTTGATGCTCTGCTATGTCTGGAAATGCCATGTAGCTGCGTAATCATTAGAAGAGCCACAAATCAAACGAATTCAAATAGGCCAACTTACATGAATTACAACTTTAGGTGGAAGATCAAGTGCTAGAGATGTTTGAGAGCGACCGGCAAAGCTTAACTCTAGTCACTCATGGCGCAGTGACAATGAGTTTTACCATACAAGCACAATCAGCTTTCGCTTATATCCCATTTAACGAAACGGAATAACATTCACTAACAAAAATGCTGCAGCAACACTCACATTCGCGATACATTCGTGATCTTAAGGAAACACCTTCCGACGGCGCGCGGCGGCGGCAACACTGCTGTCATTAACGAGCGTGTATCGCAAACCGGATTGTCCGTCAGAAAAACCGTAGACTACTTTCTTTCCTTCTTGAGTCCGGCCTGCACACATGTGACATTAATATTTATTTTAAACTTTTCCTCGTCGATGATGACAGCCATAACTTTGTAGTTTGTCGAATAATTTATAATCATTCAGTTCATTAGATAAATACCTATTTTGTTATGTTTTATGCAATTACTCTATCACCCATATTTTTTCGCCTATATAAACGGATGAACCTTATTAATAAATACTTGGAAAGATTTTTTCGCAAAATTTGAATAAAAAGGATTCTGTCGAGCAAATGTGGTACCATTTTTACGTTAGAGGTTATTTCTTCGCTTCAGGTTATTTTAGAAACAATGTTGCATTGTGTAAAACATTACTTTAAAAAACCAGCAGATAGCTATATGCTACAAGTTATCCACTATTGTTTTGTACAACAACATACGCAGTATTGCATTGTTTGTTTGGTATTATATCACTCAATGTAGTCTATATAAACCAGTTCACCAAAATGTTTTAAAATGATATAATCATTTGTCAACCGGTTTGCATTAGACTATGTACGGATGACGACTGAATGCATTGTGTTTATTATAACATGGTTTCACCTAGCTAGATGGCGTAGGTGCTCTATGAAAAGGTAGCATTAGTAGCATCACTACAGTAGAAGTTTTAGTCAATGCGAGATGAATCTTAAGTTAACTATATGAAGACGCTTGACGTTAGAGATAGCTAGACTTTATCTAAAATTATCTTCACCTCAGCATGATTTTACTTTTATGGCAATAATAAGAAATAAGAAAAACACATAGACAACATTGTGTAGATGGTAAACCCGATTAAATCTTCAACACCCAAATACAGTGAACGTGCAATCACAAATACGCAACGCCACGTGAAGTGCCATCATTTTAGATTAACATCGCAATATTGAACGTTAGTGAATTGAATCTCACAATCGAATGTTGCCGAATACAGATTATAAAGGTGAATAAAGTGAATGTGAACACTTTTATATGAATGCAATGCAACACGTACGTAACGTACTTCTTTTTAGAAGCTACTTAATCAGTTACTTGGTCTCATGAGAGCCGGTAAGCAAGAGAGTGCTCTGGTCCGAATAGTTCTTAATAACGTTTGTCCCTACCATTTTCAGCAGTGGGAAAGATCTGGTTTGAAGGATTTATGTGGCGGTGAAATTACAAGCCCATGAAACTTTCCAAATGTCGAAAACTTATTAAGGTTTATTAAGAACGATGACATTAATAGTAATTATTTTACCATTGCAGGAAAATGCAATTATATTTTCAATGAATAACCTCACATTAATTACAGTGGTATTAAATTAATAGTAAGTACAGTCATTTCCTCGGTGCATTTTCTCTGCGCAGGAGTGTCTGTCTGAATTTTAGCTCTTTGTGGTGAAAGTTAGAGTGCAAGTCAAACATACGCAGGTACAGTGCACTGCTGCGTTCGTTGTAATAATAACTTGAGAACATGCGAATGTATTTGTTTATCTTCATGCATGTTTCCTTGTAGGTCAAGCAGTACTAAGTGTCATTAGCTCTAGAAAGGACTATCTGTGTTTGTTTTAATGTTGCGACCATTTTTCTCATAAGTTCTTAACTTTATAATTTATATGGGCGAATACCGTGTTCCGCAATCCATAATTCTAGGCAGACAAGATTTTTGCATGGCGTAATATCTTACATTAGTAAAATCTACGTGGATGCTGCTAGATGTGATCCTACAGAAAACCAAAGTTATCAATTTCGATAAACAAGAATATTGTTTAGCTGGGCCCGTACAATCAATCGTTTGTATACACTTTCCTTTAGACAGACGATCTGTGTCTCTGTCTAGCCAGAACCGTATCAAAATGCAAATTGGTTTGTGTAGTCGCGCGTTGTGGATCAGACGGAGATCCGGTAAACGAAACAGTTCCAGTAGACAGTCGCTGAGTCATATGATTACTTAATTCAGAGTTAAGTAATACATACGCGGGTATTTTTTGTGACCAAGGAAATGAGTGAGGTATGAATAGCTCTTAACAAAGAACTCTTTAATTTTAATGATACAAAGAATAATGTTCTTTGAGCAAAATGTTTTTGAGTTTTTTCATTATGAAATTCTCAGCAGCAGCCCGGAGTCTGAATGAAAACTCAGTTAATGGAAATACGCGTAACCCCTATTACACGAGGCTTGATAAATAAATACTAACCTTCAGAATTTGCTTTTAGCTAGACTCTTTTGTAATTGCAGATGATTCTCCTGGATAGTTTTACGAAGTAATAGAGCCTATAATGGCAATGCACATGACCCATTGTTTCTACTTTTATTGTCAGCAATTTAAGGAACAGTTACAACATTTTATTGCATATTATGAAAGTTTTATTGTCGACCTAGTGTCCAATAGATGATCAAGACAGTTACAGCTTCATTATAACATACGATAGAAGACAATGACTGATTGACACACTTCTTCATGGCCATAACTATCACAAAATGTTCCAAAATAGGTCCTTTCTGTATTTATTTTTAAACTGGGCGTCCAGGAAGTAATTGATTCCGAACCTGCACACAAGAGTAGAACAGACCATAATAATATCTCACCATTATTTTGTGGGACAACGAATTCGCTACTGTTACATAGAAAATGGCTGAGAAAAAATCCCAATAGATACAATGTTTACAATACAGTTGCAAAATGCCTTGTTTATTTTACAATATTATGTAGGTAAATACGTTACTGTGTCCTAACAAATAACAATACATAATTATGTGACTTTTCATCTCTCTTTATTTAGACTGGACTGTTTGTACAATGTATAATTGTGTGAAAAGAGGAGACCTTAATTAAGTATTTAATGTAGTTAGGTACAAAACTTTAGTACACTATTTTTCTGGCAAGTTGTGATAACCTAACTATGCAGATTTGTAGAGGTCTTACTACGTTCAAACACAATAAAAAATACAAAGTAAATAATTCTCACACAAATATATAGGAGGGCACTTTCTATCGTTAACTCGTCAGGACTAAATATAGTAATGTTTATAATTTGGCCGACATCGGACGGCGGCAGTCAGAAAGCAAAACGGCTTCACTTTCAATGTGGTGTTACGTTACATGTCAATGTCCGAACGTGATCGAGATTATAGGTGGCCTTTGCGCAGGTTGCTCGTAGTGACATCAGCTATAATTCAGAAGGGAAGCTGTTGGATTCAGGTCAATTTGGAGGTTTTGATTAGCGCAGTGCGCTGCGCACTTATTTCACCAGTATTTGTTTGGTCTACTTAATATTTGCGGATCCTCATCGACTCTTGCATTCCGGCTACTTTTATTCTAACCTCTGCCAATCTGTTGAACAATCGCTAACTGGTGTTGTTTTTCGTTTAAAGCTCATTTTTGTTTAAAAGAAGGTAAATTTAAAAAAATCAAGAAGTTATACCTAGGTTTGAAATAAAGACGCTCGTCAGTATTATAATGATTTATGTAGATACAAAATACGTGTGTCTTTTAAAACACCGAATTCGAGAAAGTTAATACTTTGAATACATTACTTGGCACTTCTAAGATAGTAGCCATTTTGAAACTCATTATAACAGATTTGACTGTAGTTTTCTCGCGACTTCTTTGGCCTACTTTATATTACATTGGTAAGCAGTAGACTAAGAAGATAGAAAGGAGAGGCAGAATACATGCTATACCATTAGGTACTTCTGCAATATTCGGAGCTGAGCTAGCATTGAAATTTAGATAGTTAAACATTGTAGTCAGTTTGTCTGTCTGTAAACAAAACACGATGAACTGAATTATATAATACAGTAGGGATGCTCTCCTATTTCCAGCAGCAGATTCGTAAGTAGACGTCCCTTTTCTCTACGTGTGATTTCATAACCCAAATAAAAAGTGTTCTTTGTGATGGTGGTGGAAGTAATCATTTTAAATTTGTGTAACAGGTACCTATCAAAAGCCTTACTTAGGAGTGAAGGGTAGGTACTACACAAAATTAAAATAATTACTCACCGTAAATGTATTTATGACATTTTTGTAAATGAGAAAAATATAATCGCATAAGCATCTATAGTCCACACAAAGTACAGAAAGTCAACCGAATTATTTTTTGTACTTAGTGGTCGTAATAGCACATAAAGAAGGTTGTTCAACCCATCCTCATAACATTACGTAACACAGAGAAAAAACCGGAGACAGGTACACAAGTGTGCCGAAGCATTTAAAGAAAGGGAAACTTGTTTACCTTTTTGATTTTGCTGGATTGTTCGATAATGTAATGGAAAATTGCGCACTAAGGGTTCGGTAACATGAAAACTCGTATCTATAGTTCACCTTCTTTTCATTATTTCTCTTAGCAGACTACTTATACTACCTAACACGCATTCTGTAAAATAAACAGGGAAAAGTTACAGCCCGGTAACAGACAGGCGAACAAAAAGATGGCGAATGCTTAGTAAGACCCCATTGGCATCCTCTGGGCACGGAATACTAAAAACGGATATAATTCGGAACGAAGTTTATTCAATACATCTTAATTACGTAATCGAGACATGAAAACTTGTCGCAAGTAGGCTGGCTAATTACAACCTTTAGTTTTTGATGTGGAGATGGGTGATCTACAAAAACTGCTTTTTTGTTAACGGCAAGATGCGGCGCATTCCTAATTATTACAATACTTGGTTTAGGAGGAAATGGTATTTTAGAGTGGCGGTTGGTGGAGTTCAAAAGCTAACTCATAACCAGAGATCGGATATTCGGATGCATATTCACCTAAAGTTGAGATATTGGCTAATATGGAATGCGCTTTTGTATCGAAAAAATCTTAACTTTAACTAACACAAACCACCCCTTCTCTTACACCCTACATACACATATTTGCATCGGGGATTAAACATTAATTTTAAATAAATATGCATCTGAATAGTTATGCAATCCAAGAACCCCGGGACTTTATTTTTAAATATTTTTTTTAGATGTTGCTTCCATACTATACACCCGACTAGTTATGCATTCCGTGTCCCTGGCATGCCGGATTTTTATTACAAAAAATATATTTTAAGGAGCCATTTCCATACTTTCATAACTAAAAATAAACTTTAGGTATTTATCTAAAGTTTATGCATCATTATATATATAAAATATATTATATAATGCATATTTATGCATCCGAATATCCGATCTCTGCTCATAACATAACATCACAACTGTAATCCCCGAAAGGTATGGGAAAGCCAACTATATTTTTAAATACAATTCATGCTGTTTTTAGTTTTTATGACGTTGTGTATTATCATGTATTATCTAATAAATTCAAGCGAATAATGAGGATAAACCGAAGCGGAAGGCAGAGCACTAGGGTTTATAGAGCCAATATGAAAAAACTACATTCCTACCTACTCGTTTATACTAGTAGTTAGGTAGTTTTAGGATCAAGTTATTATTTGCTGCTGTTGTTTTCGTAATGTGGCGTACTTATTATCAAATGTTTACATCCACTTAAATACTTACCTACCTACTATTCAGCTATTTTGGATAAATGTTAATTAATATAACGTTGTAATATTAATTATATTAAAGGTAGTTTAAAGTTATTGATAAGAACGTACAAAACAATTTAGTTTACGTATTTCAATGACGTTCGAATATATATTACTACAATTCTATATATAAACGTTTCCAAACAGAACAGTTAGGTAATTTTCAAAATATTACCTTCTTTTTAAATTTATTTACGTGCATTATGGACACAGAATACCAATTTTGGCTTTCTTAAATGAAAACCTATCTATTATTTTCTTCAAATAAATAATATTATTGTCAAGTTAAACGTTATATTCGTTAATGAGGTAAATGTTTACAGTTTATAAGCTGATCTAAATAGTTCGATTTTGCGAAATAAATACCTGTCATAAGTTTCAACAGTTACAACTTGTTCAAAACATTACATAGCTAATAGGTAGTGCATATAAATAAAAGTAAATAAACGATACATTCACTGCCATTGCATAAATTAGACCGCTTTGAAAAAAAAAAACTGTAGTCTTTATTACCTATACATCTACTGGTTCCGTAAAACGAACTCTTGTAGGCATCAATTCGGAATTTTCTGGACATGATTACAGAAATTTTACTTTAATCAAACAAAAACATTCCCTAATAAATTTACCTAGAAATGGTAGTTCACATAAAATAACTCTAAAACATGTTTATTTTTAATGAAAATTTTCTAGACCTAAACTTCCTCTCTCTATTGAGGTCAGTGCCCCCAAACCTCACCTCTTACAATAACAAATGAATTGACTTCTTCATCACTAATAATTACTTTAATTTGTAAAACTTCGCGTGTGTAGTATCTTAGTTTTCCATTGAATTTGGTATTCATTAAACATGCGTTACACTATGATTAACTTTACTTCAGATAGGTATCTTACTGGTACCTCGACTAGGTAACAATAAAAATTATGAGAATATGTATGAGACCTGAGATTTGAACTTCAAGCCTTGGCACAAAATCTGACATTATTAAATAATATCACACGGCTTTATTATCATCTTAATATGCCTATCCACGTATCCAGACATTTTATAGTGGTCTTTAAGAACTTATATTTTCAAACACTTTATCCTAGATTCTATTATGTTCAAAACTAGTCAAAAGTGTTTTTCCGATTCACTTTAGGCTTTGGCAGAATTAGCGACATCGGCTATGCTTGCCATATAAAAAAATAGAATAGTCAAAAGTGATCCTTACAGGGGAAACTATAGGAGTGTAGGTTTACTTGGAAAATGCCTATATCTAACAATGATAATATTGATAGATATTATTATGAAGTACCTGTGGATCTCCAAAAGCACGTAGGTACCTACGTAATAAACCACAAACAGTTTTAGAAGTAAGAGTAGATATTAAGACATGTTTATATTCATAAATTGCATAACCTGACCATCTCATTCGGAAGAACTTACAGTCATTTTGCAATTTTTAGAGCAGTTTGTAGTAATTAATAGCAAGTAGCGAACCGTTAAAAGTGTGTTAAGAACAACACTTATATTGTGCTCTTTCACGAATTATCTTATCGTATCATCTAATCAATTAACGCGTCTACAAAGGCATCGGTTTCTTGTGCAGTTTTATCAACAGTTCTGGCGTCACAATCTTTGCTGCTATAATCTTTTACTAACTTTGCTTTGTGTACCTCATATTATCATCGATCTAGAAAGTTAAATCCAATCAATTTATACTTACACGTATATAAACACACGCCTTCTTCCCATGGGGTTGGGCAGAAACTACAGAACGCCACCAATCCTTACATACTCCTTTTGCCTCGTGTATTAATTTATAGCACTGCGATTATAAAATATAATAAATTGTTAATCATTATCTCGTTGTTAGTTCTTTTTTTTATGAAATCCCAAGTATTTTGCCATAGTATACGACCATTTCTAGACTGGACTCTACCGCTACTATCATAAGCAGTTGGAACACTCAATATTTTATCTCTCCTAAAACGGTATTCATGTCAACTTTCAAAGACTAACCTGTAAGTAGGTAGATTCTCAATAGTTTTGCGCCATTTACGTCCTTACTTGGAGTGTTTCATATGGTGTATTCAGGAAATATGTGGTTTAATGTTTTTCACACCGTATGAGGCAAATATTTGCAAATCTTTTGAATTTAAATTGGATTTTCCTAATTTGTCCCATGTTAAGTTTGTCTGCACAATAATATATTTCCATGAATATTCATTTCGTATAATGAAGCTGACAGATCAGTAGAAGTCAAAGAGGGAATCCTAAACCAATCAAGGGCTTAATTCCGATATTCGTAATCGCAGCCCTGACTTCCATGTCAAAGGCTACAATAATAATTCCTTGAAAGTTTCTATATTTAAAGTTTAAGTATATTTTTTTTCTTACTTTTTATTATTACACAGAAAATTCTGTGGCCAAATTTCTTGAAATATTCTTATAACTAAAACAACGACAGTCACAAAGGCTCATAAGAGTTTAATCTTTGCCTGTACCTTTAACGACGTATTATGACGGTTGCGTGTTCCTTCCAAGGGAAACCTAGAAGTAATATTAATAATGAACAAGGAATAGATTAATTTATTACGGATGTGAACACGGATCATAACTAAAGTTTCATAAAAATATATACTGGAACATATAATTTTATAGCTGTATTATTAGCGGCAATATAGATTTGTAAAACAAAGATAATGCTTGTTCATTATAGTTTATCAAAAATCGTCCAACCAAAAATCCTATTGAGAAATTACAACCTTTATTATTCAAGAATTGAAAAATGCTGTAATGTTAGCGAAAATACACTCGAGAGCAATGAATCCGGGTCACTTAAAGAATCCTAAAAATCTCGGAAGCTAAAAATGCTAGGTTAATGCAATAAATTGTATTTAATAGACAATGTAATACTCCTTAAATGAAGGTATTAAAACTTCTTAGTTATTGTAAAGTTATATCATAAAAAAATCAAATTTGAAAAAGGGCCACTTTCGAAGATGGAACTACGAAATTACAGCATTTGGTTTTGCTTTTGTTTGTAATATGTCATTTATGTGGGTACATAAACCATGTTGATAGTGCTCTATATTCATTATTCAAGCTGAAATTATGTCGCTTACGCCTGAAGAATGCACCAGAATACTTACAATGCTGGAAACCGGCCGGAGTCAGCGCGATACAGCCAGGACTGTCGGTGTGTCGCTGTCAACAGTACAAAGAGTTCTCCGACGTTACGAAGAAACTGGTTCTAACCTACGCAGACCAGGAACGGGCAGAACCAGGTGTACCACAGCACGAGAAGACCGATACTTGGTGAACACCATGCTTCGAAATCGCTTTCTCACAGGAACTGAACTCACAAATCAGTTTCGACGCCTCGGAGGAAGTAACCCAAGTGCATGGACAGTAAGACGTCGGCTTGCTGAATCTAACTTAAAACCCCTTAGACCTGCAAACGGCCCTAAACTGGAGCGTGGGCATCGTATTTCAAGACTAAGATATGCCCAGAGCCACGTAAATTGGAGTATTGAAGATTGGTCAAAAGTTATGTTCTCCGACGAATCAAAATTTATGCTCTACAAGCACGATGGAAGACACAGAGTGTATCGAAGACCAGGGGAAAGATTCAAGCAAGCATGCATCGAAGAAAAAGTAGCCTACGGTGGTGGGTCTGTACTTGTGTGGGCCGGAATTTCTTCTGAAAGTCGCACAGAGCTGGTGATCATAGAAAACGGCTCTTTAACTAGCGTAAGATATGTGGAAGAAATCCTCAATGATCACGTTGGTCCATTTATGGTCAATTTAGGTGAGGATGCTATATTTATGCATGACAATGCCCGACCTCATACAGGTAGGATTGTGAATGACTACCTTCAAGAGATGAACATTACTCGTATGGAGTGGCCAGCGCGCAGCCCGGATATCAACCCGATCGAGCATGCTTGGGACGAGCTAGGCAGATGCGTAAAACAACGAAACCCTCCCCCAATCACGCTTCGTGAGCTCAAAATTGCTCTCACAGAGGAATGGGAGAATATTCCCCAAAATCGTATAAGGAACTTGGTGTACAGCATGCCAAACCGCGTAAACGCAGTAATGGAAGCACGAGGAGGCAATACGAAGTATTAAAATTCAAGAAAATCGTAATAAAGTTCAAAAATTTCATGTTTCCTATTTTTGTTTTAAGGAGAGATCAGCAGTTTTTTTCTTTATGTAATTTTGTGTTAATAAAATGTATGGTGACTCATATTTTTTTTACTTTCATTTAAGGAGTATTACATTGTCTATTAAATACAATTTATTGCATTAACCTATCATTTTTAGTTTCCGAGATTTTTAACATTCTTTAAGTGACCCGGATTCATTGCTCTCGAGTGTAGTAACACCGGTTAAGTTAGTTTTTTTTCTTATGATGAGTATTTTCTTAATTATATTTTAGTTGATAACCCGGCTTCACTGAAAGCTCAATGAAGCCTGACAGTACATAATATTTTCATTCCATTTTTTTAACATCCATCTTATAATCTGCAGCTGTAGCCAAAAATAAATACAAAACAACCAAACAACACGCAAATGAGCGTAAATAACAAATTGACACGCAACTACAACGCGTGTCGTTCAGCTGTTTATTTATTACTCAAAGATACATTCTTAAGAATGTATCTTTGAAATGTATCTTAAACAATAGTTATATTAATATAACTATTGTTTTATTTACATTTATTATACGGTGAGAATATTTTTACCTTCCATCAATTACATTTTTACTTCTTTTCTTCATAGTTCAACAATGACAAATTCACACTTTTTTGTTAACTAGCATTGTGCGAAAAGGTGAAACTTGACAATTGTTGAAAAGGCTTTTAATTGCGCATTGAACTGAAACATTCAATGAATATCTACAATCGATAGCAATTTATTAGTTTTAATTCCGCCAAATATATATATATTTTTAATATTTAAATTTAATATATAAATAAGTAAGTATACTTTAGTAAATTTAATTCAGTTAAGGAAGCCCGTGATTGTGAAATCCAATAAATTGCAAGGAAAACACATACCTACCTGACTTTGCTATACCGTCAGGGAAACTTGTTCCTTTCTTTTCAAAATAAATACCACATTGATGGAACATCTATGTATGAATAATGCCTCATAAAATAATAAATGACGACGACATTAACTTACCTTTATATTACGTGTGTGCATCATCCTACTCAAACAGCCGGCGAAAGTCACTTAACACTTGCACTGTCACCCCACAAATAAACCACCAAACACTCAATTATTTAAAAAAAAATGCACAAGTAATAAATTGGCTGACACGTTAATGGTATCCCGTTCCAGAAAAAAAAATGGCAGACAGGATGACGTTTGTAATGGCGCGAGTTTGAATGCAACTTTCGCGCGCGTTCGCTAAGACGTCTCACTCTCACTGGCCACGGCGCGGTGTTTTCTTTTTATTTAAACTTGCAATCCCCTCTAGCGATTGTGAATTATCGCATAATATCTTGTGTTATCAATACGCTATTCGGAACGGAAGAAGGCCTCTCGTTTAATGATCTATTTACATTCATTAGCGCTATAATGTAAGAGCTACATAATATACATGATGAAGTATGGATTAATTCCTGTCTTAGAATTTACAAATGAACGTGAAAAAACTACCACTTATCGCTACTTTTAGGAATTCATACAGAAACAACGTACTTCATTTGGGTAGGCTTTAGACAATCGTTGTCATCCTGTGCAAACAACACAAACATAAACTAGTGAAATGGGTCAGATCATACAGGGCGACTTTTTACAATGGGGAAAATGTTTGACTTACTTTTTAGGAAAAGACATCAACGCGCGACCCTTACTAAGTCATTCTTGCAAACCATATTGGAGACCGAACGACCAACGATACAGGGTGCGGTTACACGTTATTTATTACACTTGTAGATGCTGTAGCCGCATTCGCTGCTCAAAAATATCGACCCTTTTGATTTGAGTCTGTTCAAATAGCGACACTTTGGTTTTGATTTTTAGTTGACACATGTATGACATGCATCGAAATTAATCCCTGTTTTAAATAATTCCTGTATTTTATTAAAACTAGTTATGAAGTTAGTAGTAAGAACTAGTAAGAAGTTAGTTACAAGTTTTTGGAATTTGCCCAGCGTTGCTGATTGCTGCTGTTTAAAATTGTCAAATTCAGAGTAATACAGCTACCCTTCCTTGTGCACTTTTGTCTTTTATTCAACTCAACATTCTTTGCTCACCGCAACAAAAAAACCATGTTGCTAAACCAATGTCGCTCACCTTTGTTTCCCAATGAATTTTTTATTAATAATCATTCAGAATTCTTTTGAAAAATAACTGAAACTTAAAACTTTTAAACCCATCCTTTTATTGAAACTATCGCTACGTTACCAGTTTCTATGAACTGTATGAGTTTAGTTTGTCGAAGTAAATACCAAAGAATGGTGGGTAATGTTTTATATTAACGCAACCTAATATGCAGACTGATGAAATAACCTAAATGAAGTTATTGTCATTATAATACGCTGTCATTTTTTAAATAAAATACCATTTTCCTTAGGACGCTTTTTCATGTAAACAACAAAGTTAATCAAACTATTTGTGATGATATTGTTTTTAATTCAATTTAAGAGGATAAAGTAGTAGAGTATGGATGAAGACAATTTATAAAATTATTCAAAACACGTAGAAGTCAGATGGGTTATTCAAAAACTTGATAATTATGATCTTTATACATTTCTTTCGTTACCATAATATGTGTCTAACAAACACATAAAAGCTTTTGTCTATCAAAGTATGTCCCTATATTATAAGAAAAAGTTATTTCTGGCCCAGTTTACTCCTCTACCCAAAGGTACCCTACTTACAGAAATAAAATCATTTATCATTTACCATACCACCAAAATAATACTCGAGATTATCTGTATCGATTATATTGTGTATTGCGACTTCGAATCATGATCATCAATGTTGCCATGAATGATTTATTGAACTACATGCAATATTACGTAGACCAGTCAAAAAAAGACGCAGGAAGCTCTAACTGAATCCGCACTGAATGACCCCAATCACATTTATTGCATTTCATATAAATTGTGCACTAATCATTGCGCGTGATTGGCAATTGTCGGTCAACTACTTGCAACATGCAGAGAAGGGATGTTGACTGATGTTACAATATATGCGCTCGGATACATGGTTCGTTTCGACATTTTATAATTTAATCATTTGTTAGATAATAGTTTATATTTTTTACTACGGAGATTATTAATTTAGGAAGTAAATTTTTATTTTACGATCTATTGTGGAATAGTCCTGGAAAAAAACTAATTTATGATCATATTATTAAGATGAATCAAGCTGAATAAGTATTTCACATAATAGTTGTTATGTGGTTATTGTTCCACAAACCTGTGGTGTTTCCCATTCTTGTGTTTAAGATTGGTAGCTTTATTATTTAACTAAATAATAGAATTTAAGAATCTATGAATTCTTAAAGGGTTTGGAAGCTATTATATAGTATGAATCGTAAATTTTTTACGAAAAACTAAACGACCACGATTTTTGGCTAAAAGTGATAGCTGTTAATTATGACATATGAATATACTAACGTATGTATTATGTATCTAAAACTTCTTTGGCTGTATAATCTTACGATCACTCTAGAAAAAACAAGCACCACGTAATATTCATAATACTTAATTTTTTGCTCACAAAATGAATTAAAATCATATTTTCTACAGTTACATGATCGATAAATATCTAGGCTAAGATGGTGTTAATTAATACAAGTGCCATGATACAGCAAATATATAGCACTGTTTTTTTTTAGGAATCTAACCATGTAGGTTTTTATATACTTTTATGCTGTTACATCAGAAATGGTTATGTGATAACCAAGTAAAACATGGTGATCGATACAAGATACCTACTGAGTAACTTGTAAGGGTTATCTCGAGCAACACGAAAACTTTAGATGGCTGCTTTTCCTCTCAATTCATTGCTACAATGAGGTCATTACCAACAAGCTTAAATCGATCGCAGTAAGTTGTGTTGCCGATTCTTTTAACATGAAATGCATTTCTATTCATCTCCTTTCAGTGAGAACCTCGAGGAAAGGAGAGGATGAATGATTCATTGTTTATGTAAGTACCTACCTAACTTACATAAACATTGGCACCCTCTGCCGCAGACCATCGAACAGTTTCGACACAGTAATCCCCGGTTTCTGAAACCGATTAAGATGCTTGGTTGAGTAAAACAACACCCAATAAAATCAATTAAAATGGTGCAATTTGACAACGGATTAAATTCAATACTCTTTAAGAACTGAGAGATACAGTCAGTAGAACGATGCTGCACTTAGTGCATAGTGATGTATATACCCCAGGTGACTATTGGGAGATATAATTGTTCTACAATAATGTGGTTACACACTATGTATAACAAAGTCCTTGATTCAATCATCTCAATTGAATACAGTCATGATACCTAAGGTTCTTATTACAGCTTATTATTCCAGGTAGCACAGAACTATTTTGAAGTCATGACAAGCACACCAACACCGATTTCCCCTGAATACACAATGGCTATACGATTTTATTTGGTAATAAATAAAAATAAGAATATTTTTTTTAGGTATTGACTTATATGGCGTGGAGTTATGTGGTTGAAGTATGTTCTAACAAGAATTGTTGAGGTCAGTGGACACTTTTAAATGTAATTAATGGAAGTGTTTTCATCAGGCTTATTTAGGCTAATTGACCTTCACGGAAAATGAGCTTGCTTATGAACTTACGCACGTAACTAACATATTTCAGTAAAACCTGATACAGTTGGTTCAGGTCCACCTGACGCAGGGTGTTTACCGCCATTGCACAACGGCCCACATTATTTGTTATCTAACCCGACGTCCTAGTATGCGTCCGTCGGTCTGCGCAAGAGTGGACCATGTGCGAATTTCATTGTAAAACTTAATCGATTATGTGCAATGGGATTTCGTTTTAAGGAAAATGATCATTAATAGCCTGTGATTATGGTCAATAAAATTGATGAGGTTTCAAAGGTAAAGCCATAAAATAAACTAGGTATATGGGTTTGTAATTTGATTGCTGTAAATAGGTATTTTATTTACGTCTAGTTTGTAAAATGTTACTAATAAGTCGATGTTTTCGGAAAAAACGATGTATTTCCCTAAAAATATTTTTTAAATTCCCCGTTCCAGAATTGGTATCGTGTAGTACCTACTCAGACAACATTTTGCGGTTTTGAAATCTATTGATAACGATTCATTACATCCGTTTACGTGATTTTAACTCATTTTTACTACACGTGATCGTAAGTGATGGCCTCATCTAACCCTAATAATCATTTGCGCCCGAAAATAGTCGGGCAATATGAATCATGACCGCAAATCTTGCCTTTTGTATTAAAGTGAAACAAATATCAGTAATATAGTCCTCATGAATATCAATAGATTGCAGGGTATGGTTTGCCGCTGCAGAAACATCTGTCCAAATGGGGCACCTTCGATCCTTCTCAAAGGCATCGTGAGTGTTCTTCACAGGATATGTCACACCTTTCCTGTTTATTCTTCATATTTCAAGATTAAACCCTAGAGTGCTCGTGCTTTGGGCATTTTGTCGCCCTCAGGAAAAATATCTTATTATCCTGCAGTTTGCGTGTCCATCAAAGAAAAATAGAAGAGCCAAAATATGGTGCCATGTATACATATATGCAAAGTCACTGTGCAACCAACACTGTACATGTGTCAAGACTATTTCACTGAAACATATGCCAGGTAACCGACATAGCCAGAAAAACTGCCAAACTTAAGTGGCAGTGGGCAGGGCACACTTCTCGCAGAACTGATGGCCCATGGGGCCGAAAGGTTCTGGAGCCGCGTACCGGAGACGTAGCGTTGGAACGCCTCCTACAAGGTAGACCGATGACCTTGTGAAGCCTGCAGGAATCCGCTGGATGCGGGAAACACAGAATCAGTCGAAATGGCGGTGCTTGGGGGAGGCCTATGTCCAGCAGTGGCCGTCTTTCGGCTGAAATGATGATGATGATATGCCAGGGATAGTAAAAACTATAATTTTGTTATATCAAAGTTTATTTTTAGGGTTCCGTACCCAAAGGGTAAAACGGGACCCTATTACTAAGACTCCGCTGTCCGTCCGTCTGTCTGTCCGTCTGTCGCCAGGCTGTATCTCATGAACCGTGATATTTAGACAGTTGAAATTTTCACAGATGATGTATTGCTGTTGGCGCTATAACAACAGATACTAAAGAATATAATAAAATAAATATTTAAGGGGGCTCTCATTAAACAGACATGATTTTTTTGCCATTTTTATAGATACTAATATATATAATATATATATAATAGTTTTTTTTCTTAAAAGTAGGTTTAGACAAAAACAAACACAGAAAGTAAGCAATTTTTCCAAAGATGATTATAAGCTTATTTTGTCTGTGATTTATTATAATAATTGGTATAAATACAGCTTTTCCAAATATATATGCTTCATTTAAATTTTTTATAAGTTTTTAAAAGTTTGTTCAACTATATGTGCATTAATGCATTTTAATTTGGGCGGCTCCCCACGCGACCACTCACGTTTCACAGAAAGCCGCGACCAAAGTTAAACTAGGAACACAACAGAGCTATAAAAAATGGGAAAGAAATTAAGTTGCTTTATTGACACGAAAACTAGAAGAATTTCCAGAAATGTGTAGATAAGCAGAGGAAATTTCACCGGTCACTATATTCTTACCAAAGAGCAACGCTATAAAAAACGCAAACGCAACAGCAAATTGCATAGTGACATAGATCCTACAGAGTTATTAGTGGGAAAACCAAAAACCCGAGTCTCCGATCCGGGACGCGTCAACCGCAGCGTCCGGTGTTACTCCATAAGCTGCAAACTGATTGTAAATGACGTAGCTTTGACGTCACGCTTTCAAAATACCTATGTGACTCGAGGTTACTCTTATCATCATTAATTCAAGTTTGGGAACAATTCGTACCTAACAATTTAAATACAAGAACAATGTTTCGCGATTATTGCGTTTATGGTATCACTGATGAAAAGCCCTAGCTTGATATTATAATTCAAAGTCAAACTCAAACATTTACTTCAATTAAACGATTTACAGGCACTTTTAAACCGGTAAGAAGTCGGTCAGTTAGTCAGAATGTTGAAGCAAGTTGCCCATTCCAAAACGTAGATCTCTGTGGAGAAGAACGGGAAGAAATTTAAAGGACAGTCTTTTACATCAAGATATTACAAAATCCTGGGTACATTATTATTATTATTGCTTCTATATGTGAGAACAATGTAAAAAACCCGACCAAGTGCGTATCTAACCACGCAGAATGAAGGGTTTCGTAATTGAGATGAATTTATCCCAAGAACAAACTTAACTTTGTAGTTGGAAAAATGTTCTCCCATACATCGATATACGTCATGGTCAATTCTCCAACTGCAAATGTAAGTTTGTAATGGCAAAATATATATTTTTATGTGACAAAACTACAAATTAAGGATTATTCGTAAACAGGAAGTACCCTATAGGTTTTGATGTATTTGCGAGTGTCAAAATATGTCGCATAAATTGCCATATTTTTTATTGCGTTGACTTTGGTGCTCTTTTTTTTTAGAGCTACAAAGAACTGAAGACTTACGTATTTGATATTAATTTAAAGTTGATACCTCCACGCATTCCTGAGAAAAAGGGTCTTGACAGACAGAGAACAGGATGGACAGCGAAGTCATCCTATAAAGGCTCGTACACACTGGCGCGGCGTGACGCCCGACACAAAGGCACCGCGTGACGCGCGACGAGCGGCGCCTTTGTGTAGCGCTGTCGCGTCGCGCCTGTCTATGGGAGCCTTAAGGGATCCGTTTTTTTCCTTTTGAGGTAAGGAACCCTAAAAAATACAATATAAAACAATTCAAAATACAAGATTAAAGATAAGCTCTGAGATGACCAGTCTCAACTAACGGCGTCCGTTCACAAACATGACGCGTGGATCAGCACCATCCAGCTCAACCATTTCGAAGGGAACCGAGTGATCCAAAACACGCCACCATCAGCGAGACATTTGAGTACGCATGACATACTCTCAACTGCCGTGCTCTTTTAGTCAAATACGCAATACATAATAACATAATAAACGGCTCCATGGTACACACATTTTCAAAATCTAAAAAAATGCTTTTAATATTAAAAAAATAATTGCATTGCAGATATTGGTAGTTGGTAGTTTTTGGGAAAATTTAACAGATATTTTGGTTTTTGATTGCTGATGCATTGTAGTACACAACTATATTGCAGAATCCTAACTTCCTGACTTATATATATATTATATATATATATATATATATATATATATAATATTATAAATGCGAAAGTAAGTTTGTTTGTTTGTTACCTTTTCACGCCTAAACCACTAAACCAATCATCCTGAAATTTTGCATATATGTTGTCAGGTGTACAGAAACGGACGTAGGGTACCTTTCATCTCGAAAAAAAGTACTGTTCCCGAGGAAAACAACAATAACGTACTTATGATAATAGATGGCGCCACGTGTCTTACGAATCATGATTGAATAGAAACTTTTGTTATGTGGTAAGGCTTTTTTTAAACTTAAGTACCTAATACTTTTTCTGAGACTATAGTGTCGATGGACTGGTTTTTCATCCTCCAAACTATAATTCCCCGAATTGATTGACAAATTCTAAATTAACGCAAGCGACGCCGCGGGCAAAAGCTAGTTCATTATATTCTGAAAGTGGTTAAAAATAAGTAGGTACCTTGTGCAGTTAAAGATAGAGAAAGTTTACGGGCATTTTCAGCTATCCACCAAAGCTGAGACGGATATCCGACTGTTATGCGATATACGACGTATCCGCCCATTTTTCTTAATATCCGGTATCCTTCCGAATTTTGTGTAGACATTATGTGGCTACCTAAATGTGAAAAAATATCCTTGAAAATTGTATATGCGTTGTGGAACAGTGATATAAACACCGAAATAAGCAAGTAAATTGAATAACATTGTGCAACTCACAACTTATAAAGTCGTACACTTATTGCAGGCCGAGGAATGTGTTTAAACATTACATATCCAATTGTTATGTTGACAATTTTGAAAGGAAACAGGGCGCAACGCGTACGGCTAGTCTTAAGCCTTTTATCAAAGAAAAATCTACCTTACTCGACTTAAATAAAGTCAAAAGCCAATACGATAGCAGTACAGTGTGGTTGCAAAAACGTTTTTCCACGACGAGATTTTAGTATAGCGTCTATTTTCACATTTTAATGACATAACGTGACAGTTTTACATGAAATCAGTATCATTACATATAATTAAACTTTAAGAAATTTTCGTCATTGCTGTGTAGTACAATGCCCATGACATGCACTAGCAATTTTTTACATGCAATACAAATACTTCAACAGAACTGGATGCTTTACAATTGTTACAAACTGCCCTCGAAGATTTATAGGTAGTTTTACAAAAATACCTACGTTTTGTAACAGAAAATATAAAGCTACAAAAATATTAACTTTCCAATTAGGAAACTTTATCGTTTTAAGTTTCAAGAGTTTATCTTGAAAAGATAAGTAAAACTTGCATCGCAATCTGAAACTCTAACATGAAAATTTAACATAAGTGTACTTTTCCAGTTGTTTACTGAATTTAAGCAATGAGGTACCTTGTTAAATTAATTCTAGAGGAAATTTAGTAAATAATTAATTATAATTGTCTGGCTTATCTGTTGGTAGAGTTGGCATGTCGTAATAAATAATATTTTCTTTCCAGTAGTAATAAAGCACTATTTTATGAATTCAGAATGTGGATGATAACATTCACGGATTAGGTTTGTCGTGTCATGTGGAGAAATAAATGTCGGCCGAAAAATTTATAGACAAAATTTTCCCAATGACTACGCTTGTCAGAAGGATTGTTGTTATCAGCAGACTGAGCTGACTGAAGGATGCTTCGGCCCATTCTAACGATTTTTATAAACTACCGGGACGCCTACAATGGGTGCAGAAAGGGTAGATTAGTTATGTTGAGACGGTACGTGGAGACGGGTAGCAAACATTGGCCAATACGTCAGTCAAAAATATCGATAATGTCGGTGATTTATCTTCGGTAGGTACATATTTGAAGCTGAATATTCAGAATCGTCATTATGTTTGTTCAAGTCGATTTTCAAAAAAATCATTTTGGTGTGGTTAAGATACTATTGTACTTAATGGAAACAATGATCAGGCTCATTAAAGAACAAAGTATGAGAAATGATGGCTACATCATTACCTAGGTATATCAAAATGTATAATCATGCAATCTAGAAAACCCATTTGGTTCTACGTATATTTATATGTAAATCAACTACTTTTATAACGAAATATAGGAGAGAGGGTCCTAATGACCAATCGAAATGGAGATTATAATCTATATACATATATAAAAGGAAACCGTGACTGAGTGACTGACTAATCTATCAACACATAGCTCAAACCACTTAGCGGATTGGGCTGAAGTTTGGAACACATATAGTTATTATGACGTAGGCATCCGCTAAGAAGGGGTTTTTTGGAAATTCGACCTTGAAGGGAGTGAAAAAGGGGGATTTCGTTTGTATGAAAAACCTTATTTCTTGAGATAATAAACTTGACACTTGGCACGAATACATATATATCTAAGTAAATTATAAAGATTGTAATTTTTTATTTTTCTGAATTACCCCCTAAAGGGGGATTGGGGGTGTCAAAATTTGTATGGAAGAATTTTAACACGCAGTCTGGATTAACTCGAAACTCAGTACTTATACTTAAGACCAATCATAAAGAAAGAAAGAAAAAGTATTTATTGGGATTCGCACGGGATTATCACAAACTAAACTAAACACGCTCATAAAAACAAAACAAAAATAAAAGAAATGTAAAATGAAAATAGAAAAAGAACAATATGTATCAGGGTTTTTCGAAAATTGTCCCCTGAATAGGCAATGGGGTTATAAAAAAATTAAGTGGATGATTGATTGTACTGAGTGGCTTCATTAGTTATTTCGTTTAAGTTATGGAAACATCCTAAACGACTTTTCGAAATTCCACCCCTGTGGAGGGGAAAAGAGGGGATACAGTTTATATTAATTGTTTATACCTTTGGTTAATAAACTTGAAACTTGGCAATATTTACCTCAGTAAATATTAAGATTGGCACTTTTAGTTTTTTTACCTCACAGAGGATTTAGGGGGTGTCAAAGTTAGTAAGTAAAGGCGCTGTCGGATTAACTTGAAACTCGGTACTAATGCTTAAAACAAAAAATAATAAAGTATGCGTCTCAGGGTTTTTCAAAACTCAGCTCCTAACGGGGTGGAAAAGGGTAATAAAGTTTGGAATTTACTGTTTGCTTCAATTAACTCGAAAATGGGTATAAATAATGTTAAATCATATATTGGAAACGAAACAAAAACGCTTTCTTTAAAACAAGCGCTGTCGAGGTGAAAATGGAAGACACTGTTTATTTGGAAAATCTTCTTCCACTGATCTATAAACTTAAAAATTGGCCCGAATACTTATTTATCTAAATTTATACTAATATGATAAATCTAAGGAGTTTGTTTGCTAATATCTGAAACTACCAGTCGGATTTGAAAAATACTTCTTGATTTGATAGCCCTGCTGGAATTCTTCAGGAAGGTTATAGGCTATTTAACATCATGCTACGACCCTTAGCAGTCGACCAAAGAGAAAAAAGGCAGAAAGAACGCTAAGCGAAAACGCAGTAATAGCACGGGCAGGCAATGCGATGCCACGGGGTGGGTCGGGGTAACAAAAAAATTCGCGCGGACGAAGACGAGTGCAGAAGCTAATTACACATATTTATTAAACTGTAACGGTTTCAAACTTTTATCTTTAAAATTACCTTTGTTTGACAACAACGTCCAACATTCAGTTTGCGGTCTCTACCAAATAGCCTTTGTCATCAAAATAAAATGCCTATAAAGTTTAACGCGTTTATTAGATATGTAGCAAACCTTTAATTGAGATATTTCTGAAATATAAAACCACAAATTGTGATGATTAGGTAAGCTGCAGACAACGCAACAGACAACTATTAAATAACTAGATTGCAATTCGTAGAGTATATATTCATGTTACACGCTCTGGGATAGGACCATTACGCGAAACTTCATGTTTTCTTCATACCGCGCGTCATTCGAATACTTTTTCTCTCGCCGATTTTAACAGCCCTTACTTACTCAATACTCAATGATAACTTACTTCTTACATTAATATAATAAGTATCAATTTATTTGTATGCAATGTGTTTCATTGTGATTGGAGTGACTTTTCAGCATTAAATGAATAGCTATTGTTTAAAAGCACTTTTGAACCTTCAGCAACTATAGAACAAAAGTAGAATTTTCACGCTACATCGAAATTGGGCGCCATAACTAGAATAGAGCTGCCCAATATGACATTATTTGTGGATCAATTTTGTTATACTAGCCGGCCTCTTCTCAATTGACTATATTTGCTGACAGAACGTTACGAACATGACCAAAACCTCAATATTTTGCTGACTATTTATATCATAGCCATTTTCAATGGGATATTATTAATTGCACATCAAATAAATAATCACCTTTCAATTTATTTCCATCATTTAAATACTGACTGCACAGCAAATTAACCAGAGTGTACCTAAATAATACTCACAGTCTCACACTCATAGCGTGTGAGTATTATGTATTTGTCTCCGATCAGCCGTTTGACGTAAAAATTATGTCGAAGGGATCGGTACAAAATGCAATATTACTGTACTAGGAGAATTTAGGATGCAAGAGCGAGCGAAGCGAGCTCGGGACCTGGGGCACCCCGACTCGGACAGATTAGGTTAGAAGGGGATGGCGGGGTCTTTTAGACCCCGCCATCCCCTTCGTGGTTATTTTTTTTTTAAACCACCCAGAAGTTGGTCAGCGGGACTCCGTCGGCTACGCCTTGTTATTATTGCCATTTAGAAATAGGAGGCCTCGCCTAGTAGATACGGTGCGCCACGAATATAAATTATTGCTTATTTAGTTATATTTTGAGTTGAGTATTTTGTTGTGCAATCAGTAATTTTGTTTCGAATTCTGATTATTTTTGGATACATAAAGTATTTTTTTGATTTGCGTTTAAATAGTACCCATTTTCAATTAGGAACATACCTTGTGCACTGTGCGTACCTAGAGGAAAACTAGATGTGGAAGAATTCCAACGCGTCGAAGATACTGGTTATGTTGAGGTAGAAGGTTATTTGGATTAATACCTTCTTTAACTATACATTAACCAGGACGTTAAAGGATGGTTCCTAAATAACATAATGATGCCTCCTAGATAGATAGGTGCTTAGATATAATTATGTCTGTGGCCTCTATGGTAATCTTATACGTCACTGAGTTCTTACGTTGATAAATGTAGTGTGGGGATCTCCAAGTAAACGCCAACTCGTTCCAAATAGCGTTTATTATAATAAAAACACCTTTGCACCTTTGTAACATGTCTTTCTTTAATTCTCTCCCTTGCCATCTTTTTTCTTACTTCCCCTTTCACTCATTCAGTTCACTTGCTCAGAAACATATTTTGTTATAGTTTAGAAATGCTTAGCTATACAGCCTATTAAGTTTACAAATCTTAAATTAATCCCACATAAATGTAGATAAAACTGAGGGGCAATTCGTGTATATTTAAGAACGATCACAATCTAACTTCAGTCTCAATCTGTCTAAATTTTGAACGATGTTAAATACGGGAACTGGCCTCGAGGATTCAGTCGTAATTTTCTAAAAAATGTCGTTGCTCTGCACTATGACAATACAATTAAATAACCTATTATTAAGGTACCTAGGTGGGTACAAGCTACGGACAGGAATCTACAGGTTGCTACAATCAACTTAAGCTCAGAGAAAAAGGAAAATCCA
This sequence comes from Dryobotodes eremita, assembly GCA_917490735.1. Lineage (NCBI taxonomy): Eukaryota > Metazoa > Arthropoda > Insecta > Lepidoptera > Noctuidae > Dryobotodes > Dryobotodes eremita. The sequence goes on from OU823248.1 coordinate 5,295,372, forward strand.
TTGAACAATCATTATTAAGGTTGTCTGTAAAAGATCGCTTTTAGCGATAAGACCGCCCATTGTGTCACCCTGTGTAAAATGTCTACATTTATATCTGTAATTTTTATGGTGTACATAATAAAGAGTATTCTATTCTATTCTATTATTTGTGGCTATACACCGGAAATTGTTTTTAGTATCTTAACATGCATCAATTTTATTCATTGGTAAGCTGGTTAGCTTGATAGGTTTAATTTTTTAAAGCTGTGACATGCAATCGATTTGAACACTGCGTCATCCAATACTGAAGTGTTCTGTTTCTACTCAAGCAATGTGATGCAAAATCTATTTCTTGAGACATGTAACACGCAATGTTGAATGCATATTACTTAAAGTTATAAATTTTATGTTAATAGAAATTATTTTCATCTAGAGAATAGGCTTACGATAAGACCCAAAGATAGCTTTATTCACAAAATTATTAGAATTATCCGTATCCATACCTATAAGGAAAATTGAATTGAAATATTTTGCAGTAAAAATGTATATAAACCGAGTTGTGTAATAACTAAATCAGTTGTAATTTGCCATTCACTGTATTAACATCGTGCAGTAAATGTTTGTATTATACAAATTATTAAAATAATTGTTGATTACGACGTTGTCAACACAAATTGTTGAGTCACTGAAAAAAGGAGTTTGATAGGAGTGATTTTAGCTGCGATTAACATGGCGTCTTTCACATTTGTTCTATTAGCGGTAAATATTTTAAAATTTGAACTTTTCATAAAGGGTTTTTTTTTTACTTTCATGTGACATTGACATTTTAACCATGAGATTTAACATAATATAAATAAAAATAAAAAGTAGTGCTTTTGTTTAGTTTTTTTATGTTGGTAGGTAGATAGATATATTATTCTTTATTTTGTACATACAAATATTTTGTTTGTGAACGAAAGAAAGAAATTCTTATATGTTTTTTTTTTTACAGGCTTCCCTTCTTGTGTCAACTAGTGCTGCCCCCCAAAGTAAGTTTACGTGGTGACAGTACCTATTCCTAGGGATTTATTAAAATCAAAATATATTCTACATTATTTCAAACAGCTCGATGTATCGACATAGCATAAAGTTTATTTTTAATATCCACAGATACCAAGCTTAGCATTAGAATTCCCGAGGAGTGCAGGGGAAAAGGTTTCTGCTCCATCAGACCCGAAGGTTACGACGAAATCGAGGCTCGGATCAACGAGCTTCTTCCGCTACACCTGATTGTAAGAAACTCATTTCATTATCAAATCTAATAATTATTTCATTCAGTCCGTGTCGGCCCCGTACCTTGTCGCTTGTGCCAATAATCATATCTTATTTTTGGATAATTATTAGTGAATGCATTTATTTTCATTAGCATTTGAGCTTATTTTGGCTGCATCTGAAATATTTCAAGCGTTTTCAAGCACGACTATCATGACACACGCGACAATTATTCACTCTCGCGTTGAAGAGATATGCCTATTTCTGTAATTTTTCTCGTTTCCTGACAGCGCTGCCATACAAAATACTCGACTCTTTCAGTCAAACTGTTCAATAAACCCTAATATGGCATCCAAGTTATCTCGAATTTTGACTATTCAACATGATGTAATCACCGATTTTTCTCAAATATGGTTGTCCTGGATTTTGATTACGAGAAGAGTAGACAAAATTAAGATATAAAAAAATCTCCAAAATAACATGGCAGTTTCATAGTTATACATATTTTAGTCATAATTTTATTTTACAATACATTAATAATGAAAATACTTAAACTACTATTTATATTGGAATGTAGTTCCTTTCGGCGGCCGCGAGAGTAACTGTGTCGGCATAGAATAGAATAGAATATATTTTATTTGCATTGGCGGAGGGGAGTAGTATTACGTAGATGAGCATCACATTCAGTAATAACCAGTCCCTTTGCCAATTATGGTGATTAAAGAAATCAAAGAAGTTATGGCTGTTTGGCAATATTAAACTTTCGCAAGATAATTACTAAAATCACCAGTTAATTTCCCAAGGATGTTGATTAACAACGTTCAGTGTTTTATGGTTATAATAGCAAAATCAACTACAGCTGCATATTTATCTGAACGCCAGTCTTTCTGGTAAGTGTAGTGATTAACAAAATTAGCAATATATCATGGGTTTTATGGTGATTGTTACAATATCAACCTTCGCTTTGTCAAATTGTGATGGTCAGCCTATTTGTAAAATGTGGTGATTATCTAGTGAGTATATACTCATGTGAAATGAAAATTAGTGGCACATAATATTATGTCCCACTAATTTTCATTTCCGTCAATTTGTATTTTAATTTCGGCATTCCAAAGAAAAACACAATTTTAATCCAAAAAGTAGGTTACACAAATGCTAAACATAAATTAAAAGAGGTGGACGTAAAATTAATATAGTTCATACTAATTCCATGCGTGAAATCGAATGAATGAAACGGAAATTCACGCCGATGTTGCTATGATAAAAATTATTTGTTTTTAATAGCTTGCTCCATCAGTCTCTCGACGCGAGTTATAGAAGCGTCAAAATGCCTTTTTCGAGTTTACTCGAGCCTAACGGTCATGTTAGGCCTGCAACTGTGTTAAGCGGACGCCCGAGCGGTTCCATACAAAAGTGCTCAGTAGCGGGGCCCCGCGCGGGCGGCCGTCGAGGGGAGGCAGGACCCGCGCCATCGTAACAGGGCCCGACTCCGACGTGATGAAATCCATTTCGGGGGCACGCGCGGTGCCCTAATAATAATATCCCCACCACCTTGTCTTTCTTTATTCTTCCCACGGACTCCACCAGCGTGACCACGCGCGTAGTCACGTGACGGGTGCCCGTTTAACGCAGTTTTAGGCCTTAGGCATTGGAATGACGTCAGAATCGTAGACAAATTTCCACAAATCGAGATCAAGAAAAAGAGTGTTCTCGTTCTTGTTATGTTAGCCCAGCAGATGTGACTCGATGTTAAAGTATTTTTTCTTAATTTAAACAAAAAAATAATGTTTAATAAGTGTTCTCTGTTTTCATTACAGGACATTGGTACGAGGTCAGGCGAAGGCCATTTCTGGGAGTCGTCTGACGATGACGACAACTGTCCGAGCACATCTAAGGTAAGATTTTCAGCATCGACACTTTTAAGTACATGTGTACGAGAATAGTACATTGTCACACTAATGGTGAAGGCAAGAACTTGCTCTCTTCGCGCAAAAATCTGCTACACTGCCAATGTATTTGCATGCATACGTATTTTTTTTGTAATTGAAATCATAATAATTTTTCATCAAAATTATGTAGATTAAATCTGATTATTGAAGTATTGTGTTTCAGTTGCGGTCAGTTTACGTCCACGACGATCCCAAAGGAAATAAAATGGACATCATCGTGCAAAGTAAGCTATTTCCCCAAAATGTCGCCGAAGTGACTTGCAAGTGAGTAATTTCAGTAGATATTCCCTTAAAATGTTGGTTTAGTCAAAGTAACCAATGTGGCCCGGGGAAAAACCATGAAACATAACTAAGTTATAATTTAAATATTAGATTAGACAATTTTCGAGGTTTATCAAGTATGATAAACATATAATAAAATACCTAATAGGTAACAAAATCATTAAGTACATACCTAATGTTTAATTTTCCATTCTATAGCCACAACAACAGAGACTATCAAAATCTCAAGACAGGCGATTGGCAATGCTTCAGGACGTTAGGGTACAGAAACTTCAACATGTATTCCAGATGCGAGCAATCCTACGCAACGAGGAGTCTATGGGTGTACGATCCGGAGGAGGACAAAATTAAGTCGCATAATTACACAGTTCCGGTCTGCTGCTCATGCGTAATCAGGAAAAAATAAAAAGTTTTGAACAATCACACCAGTTTCATGCCTTTATACAGGCTGTAACAGAAGTAAACTCAAGGTAAAAACCTTTTTTATAAGTTGGTTTTATTACAAGACTTTGAATCACTACTACAAGTTCTAATTAGTTGTAACTTTTAGGTGCTTTCATCGTCCTTAAGAAGTACCTTACCTTCGTGTTAGACATTGTATAAAGTTTTCAAACACCAAACTGCCATTTGTAAAGTATTAGTAGTAGTTTATGTTAAATTATATATAGTGTTAAGTAAATAGTTAAGTTAAATTATTATTTAAAACTATGTAAATACCTACAGTAAAACCAAAAAAATAAATGATGTGCATCAACTCAATCTTTTATTGATTAGATTCTATGATTCCGTGTTTGATAAAAATTAAATGACTGCTAATGTACCTACTTATTTTTAAAGTAACTTAACATCACGCCTGTAATATTAAAAGTAATCAGAGATGTGAAGTAATGCGAATTACACTTAGCAAAGTAGTAAAGCCATAATCTTCTAAACCATTGATTGATGGTGTTACAAACATTGTATTTTCAAGGTGTTTTCAAAAACTACGTTCTAACGAAAACTATGTTCTTTATATTATGAAATAGGTTTCATTTCAACATTGTACAAGAAGAGCGCGATTGAATTTTGCTAAGTGTACATAAATTGATGCTCACGACTGGACACCCTATACACAACACACTCACACCCCATAACACTCACACCCCATAACACTCACATTTCCATTACTTATGTTTAATGGCTGGTTAACATTTACATTCAGCATAAGTTACCTATGTAACAAACTGTGTGTCCAAATATCATTCCAAAAGTGACATGTTTCCTATTTTGAAAAGGGAATGTAATCGCGAGTCATTTGGCCAGTTTGGCCAGTTGGCCATTCGAGATCTCGTCCGAAAATTAGGCGCGATCTCGTTTTCGAGATATTTGAGATCAAGATTTCGCGTAGGTAGTTTTTTAAATATTGTGATTTTTCTTTAAAAAAATTTTAAACTTAATTCAAATGAACACTAAACCTAGTAAGGGTAATCGTGTTATATTTCGTAAATAAAAAAACATAAATCGAATGTCGAAACGAAACGTCAACGTTTTATTTAAGTAATAATCAGCTGCACTACTACGCATACATAACGCAACAAATCAGCATACTTACATCACGCACAATTCAATTTAAAATGGCTTCTCAAGAAACGCATCGTGTGCTAAGTCCTGCGTGCTCAGTCTTGAAATCCCGTCCGAGATCTTAACCGTAAAGTCAAAGTCAAATAATTTATTTCAAATAGACTATTATTAATAAATAATTTAATTCAAAATATTCCTCTTATCTTTTGATAAGAGGAATCGGGTTCGATTCCCGGTTCAGGCAGTAACTTTTTCAAAAAACAAAAAAATGCAATGCAATAGCAGTTTTATTTTCCTTCAAAATTGAGTTCATGCTTCCTTTGACCACTTTGTTCTACTACCAATCTGTATTTTTATACTGAGCAATAGTGTTACTGACAAGGATCAAATACTGCAGAGGAATACTTTGTGTAAAATCAAAGGAAGTCAGTTTGCCAGGTTTTGTTTGCACGTTTTAACAATTTTCTAAAAATGTCTATTTAGATTGATTAAATAAAATGTTTTCGTATGTGTCGATCGACGAAGTAGTCTCTGCTTTTGCATTAATAAAGATTTTTCACGATATTTGCTTATGCTTGATTATTTTTTTTGGGTGGGAAATCATCAAATGACCTCTCCCGCTCTGGGCGGAGCGGAAGGGAGTGTCAGACTCTTACTGACAAAAACCCACCCGTGTTCCTTCAGTTGCCTGTGCGCCAGGGCCACGGTAACTCTTTCGAACAATCCGCGACCCCGGCAGGCATCGGCCCTATCGGACCCCGTCAATGGTGCTGACATCTCTTTGAGGCGCGCGTGGAACACTACGCGCCGTCGATCCGGGCCTGGTCTTTACCGGACGGCGAGCTGCCCATTGCTCGCCGTCCGCAAGACCGCGCCTACGGTGGCCGGGAGTCGGCAATCGACTCCCGACGCCCAGGGTGTCTCCTCCTGCGGCGACTAGGGGCGCGAGTGCGCAGCGATTGCCTCTTCCTCTCGCGCTCCGCCTCCTCCTTCGCGAGCATTACTGCTTCGCAGAAGGAGGTGACGGCTTACCATTTCCTCTCGCTCCGTACCATGGCCGGACGCGAGAGGTCGCCGCCGCCGATCGCCGCCAACATTACGTTATCCTGACTTTACGATGTGATAAAATGATAAAAATAACAGTTTTTTATTGTGTAAAATAAACAATTAGTAGTCTGTATTACCGCTGTTAACGCGTATAACACTATCGCAGCGATCGCCGCATTCTCAATACGAGTTCATCCAAATCACGTTGCGGAATGGCCGCCCACGTCCGTGGTAACAGGCGAAAATGATTTTCTGGTGTGTGTACCTGCATTATCATGCATAAGCAGATATTAAGCACCAAATTGGGACCGCAAAGTAATGATGACATCTGATACAATCGTTTCAGTGTAAATCTGTGCATTGGGATTGCCTCTGATCCAAATCAGTTCGGTTCTTCCGCCGATCAAAATACCCACCCATATCATGATTGTTCCACCACTGTAAGCAAGGATTTCCTGGCATGATTTTAAACATTCTTGGCGTCCAGGGCTCCTTCAATACTGACTACGTCTAATATGTGGCCTCAAACTAAAGCCAGATCCGTCAGAAAAACACACAAAACGCCACTCTTCTTGCAAGCGATTTCTTATGCCTTGATCGTTTATTAACGTCCCTAAAGAGCTATGAAGCCTCGTAACCAACATCACGATTCACTCATCTGTCACTGTACGATTTCGTCGAGCAGTAATTTGTATGTAACGATCTTGTCTGCGTATGGTGATGGGAGCTCGTCCTTCATGTCGCTCTGCCACGCTGCCAGTGATGCGGTAACGTGTCCAAAGTCGACTTATAACACTCTCCGTAGTGCCCAGAGCGATTGCTACAGCACGTTGCCGAGAACCAGCTTACAGCAGTTACACGGCTCTGATCATTTTATCTCGACTCAAATGACGTCTTCTCTCTATAATAACGTTCTTTTGTATAGTTTCCACTCAGAAGTATGGCAGAAATTTTACGGATTTGACTTCAAACCCGTTGCAGGATTAAGAATACGATTAGACAGAAGATTTTCATCTTTTGACCGAAATTCAAAAACTATTCCCTTTTCAAATGACGAATATTACTAAAAAGTATCCATAGGAGTTACAAAAAATATAATTCAAAAAACAACACCAAAATTTGGAATCATTATTAGTAATTGTCAAAATTATATAAAAAAACAAAATAACAATAATGTTTACGTTAAAAAAAGTAATCCTAATAAAACCTCACATCAAGACTAAAACGAACTTGAAAACAAAATTAATACTTTGTATTGCCTCCAAGGGCTCTTCTCACAGCTACCAGGCGATTGGGCATGCTGTTTATCAGTTTCTTATGCGATTGTTCATCTAACGTATGTTTCAGACCTCGAAGTGTAGCTGGGGCGGGGTTTCGATTTCTTACATACCTCCCAAGCTCGTCCCAAGTGTGTTCAATTAGATTCAGTTCCGGGCTTCTCGCGGGCCAGTCCGTGCGATTGATGCCAACGTCCTGAAAATACTCATTTATATGTCATGTCATGTCATTGTCATGCGTGGATTTTGAATTTTCACCCATATTAATTAAATATGGGCCGACATGCTCATTAAGAATTTCTTCCACATATATTGCACTAGTTAGCGTATCATTTTCTATTAGCACTAACTCCGTGCGACTCTCTGAAAGGATTCCAGCCCAAACCATAACAAATCCACCGGCAAACGGCACTTTTTCCTCAAAACAAGCTGGAATAAAACGTTCCCCTGGCCGTCGGTAGACTCTTCGCCGCCCATCATGAGCATACAGCATAAATCTGGATTCGTTAGAAAACATTAGTCTTGCCCGTTCTTCGTCTCCCTATTGTACGTGTTCGCGGGCGTAACGTAATCTTGCTACCCGATGTTCCCTTTCAAGTTTTGGACCATTTTCTAGTCTATGTGGAGTCAAATTAGCTTCAAGGAGCCGCCGCCTTAAAGTCCGCTCGCTTACGTCGTCTCTACGGATCTCCGCAAGTTGATTTGTTACTTCAACTGCCGTGAGTTGCCGATTTCGGAGCATGGTCGTAACAATAAATCGATCCTCTCGAGCCGTAGTACATCTCGGTCTGCCGGTTCCTGGTCTTCTTATGTTCTGCCCAGTTTCTCGGAAACGTTGGACGACTCGCTGCACTGTAGAAAGTGAAACGCCTATTGTTCTTGCTGTACTTCGCTGACTTCTGCCTTCTTTTAACATAGTGACGATACGTGTACATTCTGCTGGTGTTAGCGACATGATAGTAATTCAATTATGATGGTGAAAGACAACAATGACCGCCATTTATCATTTAGATTTGACAGATTGAAAACAAAAGTGAAAAAACAACCGCGAATTGAATTTATTACCAAACTCGAGGTTTTAATTTTTTTAACTTTTTTAAATTACATTGTAGATCAAGGTTTTATTTCATACGATATTGAACTGTAATATAAAGTTAGTTTCATACATTTACCATTATTAATTTGCAAGTTACAGGGATTTTCATCATCGACCCATATTATTTGGCCGCGAGTGTATAATTTAAGAACGGATATTTTAGTCCACTTTCAACAAAGCAAATAACTTAAAAGTTCTACGACTGCTTTGCAAACCTATGTTCGATTCCTAACAATTGATATATTTTATTCTTCCCTTTTTACATTTTGTTAAATGATTATATGATAGTTTGTAGAACGTATACAGTTCATCTTTAGTTATAAATAATATTAGGGTGTCTGTTAATGAGAAATCCCGTGTGGTTACAATCTACTGTTATAATATTATTGTAGTGATAGCTGTTCGTCAGGAATAATCTGTAAGAATACATCAGTCAGTGTATCTGTGTTGAGCCTTAGGTAGTATATGCAGGAACGCAATCCTTCATTAATTTACTACAAACGAAAAACTTCGCAAACAATGGGAAATCACTATTGCTGGCTACGGGTGTGGACCTCAGGACGAGCTGCTTCTCACACGGACAACTGTACGTCGTCGCTTGCTTCCACGTCACTAGTCCTGACTCTCTTCATATTTTACTTGGTGAGACCACAACTACAAAAGTGGTATACAGGAAAGATTTTATAAAAATGTGGCTGTTATTTTAGTATATTACGACTTCCCAGCGAACGAATTCGCGGGCAGAAGCTAGTTATATTATATTTAAATAAATAAAATATTTCGAAAATAATTTTCTTTTGCACACATGACACAATGCGATCTGTCATGTGGGGCGTAAGACACGAGATATAGATTTAAACTGAGCGAGGTGCGACCAGCACCCTAATTACGTAACATAGTATCTATCACAATATGGATAATTTTGAAGCCTATTGCTAATCCATTGCTTCATTTGTTCGAAAAATTTGTCTGCTCAACAACGTTAAATAACGCAATGAATATTGTTGAACTGTCAAAATGAAACCCGTTCCTACTGTTAGTGTGTTGCGTAATTACCCCGCAGCACCCTAATTGCGTAACACAGTATCTATCACAATCAGAATCTTTCTGAAGCCTATTGCTAATCCATTGCTTCATAAGTTCGAAAAATGTCTGCTCAACAACGTAAATAACGCAATGAATGTTGTTGTAGTGTCAAAATGAAAGCTATTCCTACTTAGTGTAAGTGTGTTCCGCAATTACCCCGTTGTTAGTGATACCAAGTAGATTTTGATGCTGTTCGCTTTGTCACGTCTATCGCAAGAATATTTTTAAATGTCTTTGATCGTAAGTATATTTAAATATCTTTGTGTAAAAATTTACTACAGCGCACACGCTAGCTGCTTGGCTATTCCTGCTTAAACACATATTTTGAACGTAGATCTATTCCATTCACAAACTTGTCATAATTATATTTTTACGTACGGAATTCTCGGTATGTGCGTTCCATTCATACTTCTGGGAAAAATGACGTGGGTACTCGTTCATAATTTTTAGACATGTATTTAGTAAATACCTACTTATTTTTCCTACCACAAAATAACAAGGAATGAGTAGGATATTTACCTAATATTTATATTAACGAATTACTGGTCTGCGATTCATTTAACATCTGTTGCAGATTTGTACAACGATGGTTTGAAGTGATAAAAATCAGTTCATATTTGGATATCCCAAGTAATGTCACATCGGCACATTAGGAATATCTTAACTTTGCTTTACGTTTTTTGTCTTTGCACCTACAAACACGAAAGGGAATTCCGGTTGCAACATGTTCAAATGTTGGGAATACGATAAATACTTAGCAATTGCAACACTCGCATTAGGCCTGATCGTTTAAGCTTCCCTTGTCATGTAAAGATGACCTCTAACTTCATTAAATCAAAGCGTTCAAACCTCCAACCTATTCAGGTAAATTACGTTGTACAAGTTTTTAGTTTATGAGGCTAGACCTTTCTCGGTATTCCTTTTGTTATTTCAAACTAATATTAGATAAATGATAAAATCACTAATAGACACTTTTTAATTATTTCATTCATCCATACTCTATACTAAATATTATTAATGCGAAAGTATCTCTGTCTGACTGTTACCTTTTCACGCCTAAGCCACTGAACCAATCGTTAAGAAATTGTAAAAATAGATACCTTGGGGCCTGGAGAAGGACATGGGCAACTTAAATACTTGGGCGTCGTCCTCGACCAGCACCTCTCCTTCTCGGAGCACATAAAGCAGGCGCGCTCGCGCGCCGCTTTCGCTCTCGGTAGGCTCCACTCCGTCCTGAATGCACGCAGCAAATTGTCACTTAGGTGCAAATTGCGCATTTACACAGCGTGCATTCGCCCCATCATGACCTATGCGAGCGTAGTATTCGCACAAGCGAAGCCCCATCACATCCATAGGATGCAGACCCTCCAAAACCGGTTCCTCCGCAGGGCGACCGGTGCCCCTTGGTTCGTTCGGAACGAAAGTCTCCATCTCGACCTTAAAATCCCGACCATCAGTCAGTTCATGAAACGCCTATCCAAGCGTTTCTTCGACTTCGCCGCCACTCACCGCAACCCTCTGGTTGTCGCGGCCGCCAGTTATGGCCCCTCCCGAATCAGTCGTACCCGCCGTCCCCGGCATGTCCTAGTCGACCCCGATGACCCCATAACCCTCCTCCAGGAGAGCAGTAGGGCCACCAGTACAGTGCACAAACACAGACCGCCATCGTTCCGACCTCGCCGACGAGGTCCCACGCGACGACCCCCCCGCACCCGTTCCCCCCGTCCCCAGTCCGATGAGGCCTCAGCCCGCGCCATAGCTGAGCCTGTAGCTTTAAATTCTCCGATTAATAATCATGATATGATAAACCCTTCGATCCAGCCCGTCCCCAATATCGCGCTGCCCTCTCCCGATGACGCCCTAAGCCGAGGTCCGTACCCCACAGGGGGTGCCCTTAGCGTGCGGTCATCTAACTTGTAAGTTTAGTTTAAATTTTTCCGCTCCTGGCTGGAGGCCCTTTAGAGTAAAATCCAAAAGGCAACCACAGGACAGTCCGGTTAAGCAGCCACGACCCCCAGTGGTCAAAACTGCGAGTTCCATTAAAAAAAAAAAAAAAAAATCTAAACCGATGATGTCTATGGTGATGACTGATGACTATAGTATACCATTAATGCTGTTCCTTTATTAGTTTTATCTTATCAAGTGGGTAAACGAATTTGCGTTTTTTTTTTACAAACAAGATCAACATGAGATTTTCAGTTACATTAATTATCAATATTTATTCCTAGAAGTTTTATTTCATTTACTTCTTCAAATGCAAGTCTATTGTCTTTTTTATTTCTTTTGTTATTATATGTCAGGTATCTCATGAATTTAGTCTTATCGGGATTTATTTCTAAATTATTTACAATTAACCAGTAATGTAACCCTTTAGTTTCATTGGTGACGTTTATCGCCTGATCAATAGTAGCTTCTTTATTTAAAATAGTGGTATCATGTGCGAATAATATAATGTGCTGATTCGTTGATTCTGACAATTCGTTTTTAAATGCTTAAAACAATATCGGGGCCAGCACAGTACCTTGTGGTACGCCATAATATAATTAATATTTAAAATCTTGCAATCGGTCGGTAAGCTATGAGCAGATGAGAATAATAATAATTAATCTGCTAATCTAGGTCAAATAAGTTTCTTTAATACGAGTAAATATGGCTTTCGGAGCAAAATTCCTTTTGGGAAAATTTAATCTGTAGTGCATTATGTACAACTGTCCATTTCCAAAATATGGCGCATTTTCAGTCTACGTTTGGCTTCCAGAATGGTCATACTGCAAGTTGGTTGCAGTTTGGCAGGATAATCTTGTCTGTTCCTTGATTACCGTCTATAAGAGGTCTCTTATAGACGGTAGAAGAGAGGTCTCTCTTATTTATAACAGATCTCTTAAAGACGGTATTTTTATTATTTTGCTTAACAATTGTAATATGAATGCTCAATCCTTACATATAATTTTTTAATTTATTTCTCCCTCACATTCAATAATTTGTTTTCTCTATTTTATTTTTATCCTGTTTACACCATTCTAATGTGAATGCTCCCTCTTGACATGTAATTTTTTTTTTAATTTCATCATTTATTTTCTCAATTTTAATTTTAATTTTTATCGTGTTTACACCTAGTTTTATTTTGTGCATGCTGTGGTCTCCTGTAATTGAAGGAGCACACGTAAAAGAACCAATTTTACTATTGTAATTTATATTGTATATGTGTATCCTTTGTGGGTGATCCCAAATAAATAAATAAATTACCTTCCATACTTACGTCCCTACTAAGTACTGCTCCTCCCCGACAACCGTAGGTAAATTAATTGTACCTATTCTAGTTTCTGATTCAGGGTTTTCCTTTAAGTTCACATAAATACATATTAATTGTCTGTATTTGATCATAAACTCACAGATCACTAATTTGTCGGACGTGTTAACATTTTCAATAATAATAGTTTTTGTCTCTACAACGTAATATTTAACGGTTGTCCTAACTAGTTCGAAATATAAATCAAATCAAAATGTATCGCTTTTTGGTTAATCTGTGTTTGGTAAGTCTTTGTTTAATTAAGTATATTAAAAGTAACAATTTAATTCTTAAAGCCTATCGCCACACATTTTGTCTGTTCAAATCTATCAACCTGTGAAGGTCCACTGTTGCATGTGTGGGCCATATTTATCAATAAATATATTAGTATACAATATTGGGTAATTTTTATGGTATATGGTTCTCATTGTTATTGCCTCGTTGGTCTAGTCAACGTGGTGTCTAAGGTTCGATTGTCAGGACGGTCCAACTGCTGTTTGGCTTAGCTTATTAAGGGCTGCTCAATAGTAAGGCCTGAGTTTGGATTTATACCTGATTAATAGCAATAGGCCCGTCACCTATTATATGAAACTTCAAAATAACTGCCGAAATATGTGTGTACCCACTACTGCCTACCTCTTCCAAGATAGGCCAGATGTTGTTACTTTATTTAATAAATCAAAACTGCAACACAGGTACAAACACAGACCAGAAGAATTAAATTTCCCTGTGTCACCACAAATCACTAAATGCGTGTAATGCTAAACTTATTTAAAATCTAGGCCTATCTCCAGCAGTGGGCGTCTTTCGGCTGAAATGATGATGATGTTATTTAAAATACATTCTGTCTTTGTCTTCAAACAATTTGTGATGCAAGCGCGCTTAGTATTCATAATAAAATGTACAGTGATTTTACGTAATAATTTTCAGATCGCTCTTCACATAGGCTCAAATTCAGTGGCAGCGTCACCCGTCGACGGAGAATTAATGTTCGACTCCAGCAGAGATATGATTGAATGTAACTATCTTTCTTTATCTACCTACATCATTTATGGTATAATCTTTTTTGGGTTCCGTACCAAAATGGTAAAAATGAACCCTTATGGTGCCACTTAGTCTGTCGTATAATATATTAGTTTCATTGCAATAAGAGCCTAAATGGGAGGGTTGATATTTCAATGTGGAGTAACTAAACTTGGTCAAATGGGCATTCATAGTGTCAATGAATTATATGAAAAGGTTTCATTTTTACATTTTGCAAGAGATTTTTTTAAATGTTTAAATGTCGCATCGTTATTGACTTATGATGAAAAATGTCCGTCAAAATACCACCCTCCCTCTCCATCCCTTGAATTTTTTAAAACGATAACTCTGTAATAAATCTATTTGATGGAGGCTAATGTTAATATTAGAGGACAAATGAAACGATCTCTATAATAACGATAACTCAGAGATTTATTGCGGTCCTAAACAAAACATGGTTTGGAAATGGTACAACATTTTCTACCAAGGTACGGAACCCTCGGTGCGCGAAGCCGACACGATTTTCGTCAGTTTTTATACTAGTCATCACTAGCTATCGTACCTACTTTATTTTGCTGTTGTTTTTTATGAATGGTTTATGGTTGTAAGTAGTATCAGTTGTCACACTGTAGGTATTACAGGTAATAGCGCGCTCCATGCAAAAAGTCTAGGTTTTGAAATTTCCCCATATCTATACAATTTTGGTGGTAAAATACGATATATTTTTTCTGTCTTCAATAAAATAATGTTTTAAAAGGTGGGACTAGTATAACATTATTTTCATTGTGTTTTACAGATGAGATGCCGTCATCATGCAAAGGGAAGAGTTTCTGTTTTGATAAGGGTGTTGATTACCCTGAAAGCACGTTTGAGGAGCTGTTAGATCAAATGCCTGAGGTGAGCATAACTATTCATTAAATTCCCAGACACCTAAGTGAAACCTTTTTTTTCCGGTTCCTTACCCAAAGGAGAAAATGGGACTCTTTTAGTTACATCATGTCCGTCTGTGTGTCGGCAGTCTTATAAGTATTTAGAACTATTCTGATTTCCTGTGTTTTTTTTATCAAATATGTGTATGTAATCTACATAATTTTCACAAGTAATTTTAATAAGCATTTCACTTGTTTCAGTTGTTAGATGCTAGAATTGGGACAAACTTGGGATACGACGATAAAGGCAATCTTGACTGCCCAGCCAACACGACATTTATTGTAAGTATTTTTAATGTTTTTATTAGGCTTTACTATGGCAACAAAAATTCGGACATTTTTCACACACAATGTCGCAAGATACCAAGCAACAGGTAAAGCGAAAGATAGGCAACAGATTTGTCGGTTTCAGATTACTCTAGATTCTGAGAATCATTAATCGATTATCACCATCAGAGGTTTGGCCGCATACCAAATTCAAATTTTGGGTTTTGAACAAATTGCAGCTCTGTTTTACGTTGTAAGTTGATCAAAATGCGATTCGCGACTGCAGGAATAATATATTTATTGAATAATAATCATCAATTTCATATCAATCGTCAAACATTGGAAATTTGTTCCACCTAAAAATTTAATTATTAAAATTATTAATTTTTTAACTTAATTTTTTTCTTTGGTCAACGTACGATGTAAAACAGAGCTGCAATTTGCAAAAATACCAAAGAAAATGTGAACAGGCGCGATGCGCCTGCTTGCAGCTTTATTGGTAGGAATGCGACAAGACGACGCACACGCCAAACAATCAATCTATATACTTATCTATCTCCCGGTAGTCACACGTGCAGATACAGATTACGAAAAAAAACGCTGACAAAACCTATTGTTTTTGTGTTTCAGAACAAACCCATTTACTACATCCTCGATGAAAATAATCAAGTCAGAGTGGTGGCACAATCACCTAAGTTCCAGCAGATCTACAGTGCTAAGTGGTGCCAGTGAGTATTAAATATATGACTTACTAAGCACCAGGCTAAAAACCAGGCCAACCAGGCTACTGAATGTTTTTAAGGGCGAACAATCATGCACTCAAGTTAAACATGGGCATTCTTCGAGTCTGAAACCTGTTAGTCATACCCTAGAGTGGGTAGGAATGCGAAATACAGATGTCCAGTCAATCTAGCTAACAAAATCACAAATAGATACCTACTCACCGGTAGCCTTTCTTCGCTGGATAAAAATATTATTCTACAAAACGGGATTTAATCAATCTAAATAGGTTACAATATACAAGCTAACACTAAAATATATATATTATGTACAAGTTTAAAAGAAGGAAAACAATCATAGGGCATCAAAAAATTCGTCCGCATCGCTGTCGACAGGAAAACTGCCTAAAAATCTTAGTTCCACCAGCAATCGTCTTCTGCGATGTCCTTCTCACCGTTCTGGCTTCATTCATTCTTCTTTCTTTGTCCAGCCGGTTTTTCTTTGGAATGCGCTCCCTCTGAACATCAAGATCGCAACCAGTCGGTTATCTTTTAAAGTGAAGGCACGTGAGCATATCCATCAGAAGTTGGCCGAAACATCTCAGCGTTGATTTGCTGGATTCGTTTTTCTCCTCTACCGATCATTATTTCTCCTGACAAACTTTATATTGTTTATACGTATGTATGTATGTATTAATATTTATGTATTATTATTTATTCTTGTATTTTATAGTTATTTCCGAACTATCTATCCCGTATATTGCACCTGCCATGTTTAGTCTCTCCATCACCCTAAGGTTGACTGGTAGAAAATGCCTCAGGCATTAATTCCGCCTTTGTACAGTTTTTTTTTTTACTTGTGCATGTAGTTTAAGTAAATACATAAAAGCCGTCTTCAAAAATTGGGGAACCTAGGAGGTGCAGTGACCTTTTTCTAAAATTTTGACTTGTTTCTTGAATTTTTTATTTGGCTATTGCATTAAATTTCTCTTGGGTCGATTGTCTGTCGGTAATGTCGGAGAGGTAAATTTCACATTTTGAGGAGTTTAAGATCCAGGCCAATAGATTTAAATTGCTGTTTGAGCAGTTGTAGGTCTTTCAAAACGGTGTCTACATCACCTCCTAGCGTTCCATCATCTAAATACCACAAGTTAAATTTTGAATTTAGTTTTTGGACAATTGGATGAATAGCCAAGCTAAAAATGACTAGCTCGAGAGGATCACCTTGTTGGCATCCTACTGCAGATTCCAAAACATTGTCCTTTTATAATAATTTGGAAGGATACCTGTAACATTGCCACATAAAACCATAAATTTCGGGTAGTACCTTTTTGACTTCAGCCAACAAAGTGTCCCTGTTTACAAAGTTAAAGGCATTCTTCACGTCAACCTTGAGGATAACCTCACCTTTGTTGGAGTTTAAAAAGGTGGAAAGGGCATGTATGGCAGCCTCATAGCCCCCTTTCCAGCCAAAACCAAGCTGCAGGGGCTGAAACTTAGCTGTAAGCGATTCGCTATACAGCTTACAGCATATTTTGACTGCCGTACGCCTGTAGGTGCACCCAACGGCCATGGGACGAATGCCGCCGTCGCTCTTGCGCAGGGCACATAGGTTGGCCCCGTACAAGACATCGACGACAACCTCGTTAACACCGCCGGTGAGCATGAGGTTAATCAGGGCCGCAAGCTCCTTCATAAGCGACTCACAAGCTACCCTGGCGCCTGAACTCAGTAGATCCTTCAAATGTTGTGGAGTCAGGCCGTCGAGGCCGCCGGCGGAACCACTTCGAAAAGAACTCACGGCTGCAATCAACTTGGAGGCCGAAACGTTTAGAAAGGTTTAATTTAGGTCGGGAGGGTCGGGTGGGTCGGGAAAGGTGAGACCATCCGCAGGCGCTGGGTGTTTACTCTCTAGAGCTGTTAGTGTTTCTGGAGAGTAAGGCGCCACCACATCGCTGCTGAACAGTATCCAGGCCACGCCCCTGATGTCACCTTCACTTAATTCGGATTCCACATGATTGTGAACATAAGCCTTTTTGTGGTTGGTTGTTAAATTTAAGTAATTTTGGATCTAAAATTAGGGTCGAATTGTTACAATTGTTTTTAATTTGGTTCATTAATGTGTTTTTGGTTTTAAATTTTTTTTGGACATGTAGAATCCTATAAGGGAAGGTAAGTAATTACTCCCAGGCTCTCTGTGAGTTCTCCTGGGTCGCAAGACGGAGACATCTCGTCAAACTAAGCGAAACAGACCGTCTCACGCCCCGGGGAACTCTCTTTAAAATCACGGTAAATTTTTTAAATTTTGATTGAGTTCGCCACAAGGTTTGGTCTGGAGATGTAGACGTTGGGGATGTGGCTGGGGGCCACAATGGTGCACTAAGTGATTTGTGGATCTTTCCATAGTGTCTCCTCAGCCCCCGTTCACCTTTAAAAAAGCGTGTCAAAGAGCAATACGGGCATCTCACCAGCTGGACATCGAGCGATATGACAGGTTGACTGGCACTGTTTCCAGCGTCGTAACTGCCGTCATTGATCATATATTATACTTTGTGTAACACTTACCTATTATGTTAAACTATATACACATGCACTAAAAACAAACATAAAATACAAAACCAATTTTTCACTATATACTCTTCATAAAATGACAATGAAGATGGACTGTCACAGTTTGGCGAGTGCGGCGCAGTCGCGGATTTCACAAAACTGATTTATGCAGTGTGTGTACTTTTATTTTCAATAATATTCATATTTTAATTACAGACGTCTCGGACAAATAACTGAAGATACGCCACATTTCTTGAAGGGATCCCGAACACTGCATAAATACAGAATCGAGTGTGTCAACCAGTATATGGATGCCGACTTCCTTGTATTATCGGACGAAGACAATGACTCCAAGCTTCAATTTGCTAGGCCTAAGGGTGGCATTCCAGTATGCTGCAGATGCAGATACTCCAAAATAGGTGCTCATTGAACTGAAAAATACCTTTGGCATCATTCAATCTTAATTAGATCAGTCATGGCTCGAACTCTCATCAATGTGTAGGAAATACCAAATGTTTTCGAATTATTTTACAGTGGAACACATTCAAAATGAAAAAAGTCTGTAACCATTTGTTTCCTTCTTAATCCAGTTTTTGTAGATTAGATAGATATAGATATATCACACACAGTTTCTGTTCGCGACGATGTGTCACCGAAACAATAAATAGTGTTCATAATTATATAACAACTTAGAATCATGTGATTAGTTAATGTAATTAGCATCGAAATAGTAATTTAGCATCCAAATAGTAAATAAACATTGTAAATCTCAGTGAGGTAGGCCATATAGGTTACAAAATATAGTTTTTTGGTGCACCCAAGTACCCTATACTGAGACCTAGCCCTGGACCTAACATTCATGCCATAAGAACAGCCTACTTAACTGAGATAACGAATTGTATCAAAATTATGTAAAATTGTTCTAACGAAATTCAAATTCATTTTGTGAACATAGGGTAAAAATTATACAGATGTTATATAAAAATATGTTGGTCCATACTATGTCCCGCCAAAGGGCATACAAAAAGGCTTAAGTAATCGAAAGTCAATTAACAAAATAGAAATAAAAATAAAGTCAATAGTTACGTAGGTCACAATTTCGTGCCAAACGCTGATAGTTAATAATATAGAGGTATGAGGAACAGGGTGTAAAGTTCACTCACACCTCCATAGAAAAGGGAGGATCCTCCGACCAGACGGGTGTTTTGTCTGGTGGGCAACTGCCCGACGATTGATGTCGGGATGTTGTATATATGCTAGTTGCGCGGTAAACTCTGATTGTTGCGATGCAGGATTTTGTGTGACGTCGGTGTGACGCGTAGCTCGCATGTGGCGTTGTAGATGCCGCTACAATAATATGTCAATAAATTATTACAAACGACACAGACAAATAGGAATTAATAAATCACAATTTCGTATACGCACAATAACAAATGCAATAAAAAATGTCAATAAATAATATAATTATCATAGGGGAGCAACATTTTAACTATAGACAGATATTAAATTATATACTTATTTTAATTTGTCATTAAGATATTCATTAAGAGAATAATACCCCTTGTCATTCAATAATTTAAAAAGCTTACGTTTAAACTTATTCATGTTGTTGCTTGATACAATTTGATCAGGTAATTTGTTATAAAGTTTTGGAGCCATTGCATATATACTGTTGTAGAGAAATTTGGTTTTTGTACACAGTGGGTGCAACTTTTTTGAGCGCCGTTGACTTTCGATAGATTTATATAAAAACATATTGTTTTTTACAAATATACAGGCTTCATAAATATAAAGTGATGTTACAGTCCATATTACTCTACTAGACTACTAAAATTAAACTATATTGATACTGAAAACATCCTTATAATGACCTAGACATACTATCACACACTCTCAAACACCTACACACTAACACATCCACACACTCACACACCCGCACATCACCCACACTATACATCTACTAACATTCGTCTCGCATACTTAGATATTGATCATATTATAAAAAACTATAAAATGTCGTATGATTCTTGACTATATTCTGTCAGCGCGCTTAGTACATAATTTATAAAATGAAAATGTAAAGGGGTGGGATCCTGGTGTCCTGAAACACAGGCCACGAGCCTAGCTTAGGCACCAGTCTCCCACAATATATACTTACCTGAATTGTGTAACAATGTCAAATCTGACCAATGTAAAATAACTCATGTATATTGTGGTGAGAAAAATAAAGTTGATTGATTGATTGATATTTTTAAGTTTTGGAAATGTGGCTTGCATGAATCCGTTCGTTTTATTTTACATATAGCTCGAATACATTTTTTCTGTGCTATCAATACCTCCTCTACCTTAGTGGCATTGCCCCAAAATATAAGACCATATCGCAAAGTAGAGGCGACATATCCATGATAAACTGCTAAGAGCGCTGTCATATTCACAATTTTGCCTAGCATATACAGAGCATAAGAAAACTTACTGAGCTTCCCACATACATTATCAATTTGAGTCCTCCATGACATATCGTTATCAATATTCAGTCCGAGAAATTTTGTAATATTCGTTTCAAGTATTTAGTTACCTTTATAGTTTACCTGAGACTGTGACAGAGTCTTTTGTCTAATTTTAAAATTCATAATTTTAGTTTTAGTTAGATTAATTTTAAGGTAATTAGCGTTCAGCCAGTCAAAAATCGTAACAAGACTAGTGTTAATGTCATCTTCTATATCTTTATTACAACCAGTATTATTCATAACTGTGCTGTCGTCAGCAAATAAGGACATTTGGTGCATAATTACTTGGAGAAAGTCGTTTATGTAGCAAATGAACAGCAAGGGTCCCACCACAGAGCCCTGCGGAACACCGTAACAAAGAACTCTAGAGCTAGACGAGTATACTACTTCAGTTTTGGATTTAATATCCACTTGACTAATCTGAGTAATTTGTTTTCTATCCTCCAAATAAGATTGTATGAGATTAAGCACGTTACCTCTGATGCCGTATCTATTTAGCTTTGTTAAAAGTACTTTATGGTCCACATAGTCAAATGCCCTGGTCATATCCATATACATTGCCATTATTGGTTTCCTATTGTCCATTTTGTGATATATTTTTTCAAGAAAATTGTATATGGCCATATTAATGGTTTTTGTCTTCCTAAAACCCATTTGTTCCCTGCAAAAAATATTATGTTTTTCAAAGTAATTATAAATATCATTGTACAGAACTTTCTCAAAGATCCTTGAGAAAATCGGTATAAGTGCTACAGGTCTATAATTACTTAAGTTTGTTTTGTCATCTTTTTATGTAGTGGCTGAATAATGGAAACCTCTAAGTTTTGCGGGAAAATTCCATTTTGAATATAGCTGTTAATAATGTCACTTAATATAGGTGCTATAAGGGGAGCCACTGCTTTGACTACTCTTGTGTCAATATCATCATATCCAGTATTATTGGTATTTTTAAGGTTATTAATTATAATAATAATGTCCTTTGGTATGTTTGGTTTCATAAACATAGATTTATGCGATCCTAATGTATTAATATTATTATTTGTCTGAAAATTAGTGGCATTCGGCTGAACTGAGTCTACAAAATAATCATTAAATTGCTCTGCTATCATTTTCGGATTCGTTATATATTTATCATTCACATTAATTACACGTATATTATCTTTAGGAACGTTGGGATTTATACTATTTATTACCTTCCAAGTTGCCTTAGATTTTTTGGTACTTGTTCCAACAAAATAGCTATTTTCAGCTCGTTGTGTTAATTTGATAACTTTTGATATCTTGTTGAGAACGTTTTAAAAGCTTTTTTTGAGTCACTGTTTCGTGTTAGTCTATATTGCCACAATAAAGTTAGCCTCCTCTTACTACACCGTTTTATCTCTCGCGTGATCCACTTTGGCCTCATAACTGTGGATATTTTACGCTTGATAATTGGGAAGCAGAGATCGTAGAATAGTTTAAACAAATCATAAAATGAATCAAAGCTTTCATTTGCATTATCCATTTCGTAAACTTCAGAGAAACTAAGACTGGCAATACATTTCCAAAAAATATTAATGTTTTCCTTGCTGTAATCGCGTTTATTGACATAGTAATATTTTAAAATACATGTTAGCTGGACCGGGAACTTCATCATTTGTGCTGTGTGGTCAGACACACCTAGCTCCAATATCTCACTCTTGCAGCCTCGTATATTGTGTAGAAAATTGTCTAGACAAGTACCGCTACTAGGACGTGTAGGTTTTTTTATTTCTATGTTGAGATTCCCTTCCTTCCTTTAAAAGATGTTTAAATAAAGTAGAATTTTTAGTTTTCTGAAGAACGTCAATGTAAAATAATAATAATAAAAAAATAATCTGCGGTGATTTTACCGCAGATTATTTTTTTTATTATTATTTTTTTTATAGCTAAAGTTTCGTAATAAGTAGGTTAAATTATTAAAGAAAATATTCATGTTACTTTGATTCGGAACTCTATATAAACTAAAGTTAATTCTACCGCGCAGCATTCAAATACGTTAGGAATGTTTACACTTTTTACTAAATCTATTTCAGAGAAACTAATGTGGTTGTTGATTAGTATACAAGAGCCACCATTTCGATTTTGTCTTGTGAAGCATGTAGCCAAAGTATAGTTAGGAATGTTCAAAAAGTCGACGTCACTCTGCTTCATATTATGTTCCGTGAAACAGAGGATATCAACACACTTCCCACTGTTTGCGAAAGTATCCAAATGTTCCGTTATTATATCACTCTTTGCCAATAGTCCATTTATGTTTTGATGTAATATGCATAAGCTGTTATAGACGAAAAAAAAGTTGATCAATGACATCAGGAGTACATGAACAGTAAGAATTAGGTGAATCGCAAATTACAGGATCTTTAAATGATGAGGTTTCTTTCAGGGATTTCATGGTATTTATGTTACAGTTAGTATAAACATAGTCCTGTATATGATTGAAAATATTTGTGATTCCGTGGTTACTGATTGGACCACTATGTCTTTGAAACATGGTACGAGTATAGTCACACGATAGGTTTAAATTTGAGTCAAATAATGTGGCATAATTATAATTTTGTATGTCTTGGTAGAGAAGGTTATTAAATATTTCAATTCTATAATTATACATTGTCGAGTAGTAATCATATTTATATGTCGGTAAACATAGCACATAACATCTGTGTGTTTTATAGCTGATAATGTTTCGCGTATAATCATTATTATGTCAAAGTAATTATTAGTTTGTTGGAAGTCATCTTCCCCGATAAATATTATACAACTATCCATTTTCGTGTAATCAGTTAGTTTAGTTTCAATGTTATGTAATAGATTTTTTATTCCACGATTTGGTAAAAGGTAGTGACATATTTGGTGACACGGAAAAGTGTTTTCCGCTACAGGTAATATTTTGTTGATTTGATTGCTACTTATAATACACAGTTTGCTTTTATCTTCTTGACTCGTCTTGTTTGTCCGCTTTTGAGTAGATTGAACCAATTGGTTCTGAAGAGTAACTTGTGTGGAGGAGAATAATTCCGGAGTCCCATATCTTGAGGAATCCTCTCTGTGCTGTTTACGTAAAGTTTGTCTAAGAGGTGAAGATAGCTTAGTTCTTTTATTTGATGTTCCTATCTCGCTAGCTAACTTCTTAGTTACCTTTTCTACAAGTTTATGTTTAAAATTCATATTCTCCATTGTTTTTTTTAGCTCTGTGTTTTCAATAGACAGATTATTTATCTCCTCATGAGCTGCCTGTAACTGTGAATTAAGTTCTCTAATTTGATGTTTGAGGTCTTCCATTTCTGCATTCTCATAATTTAGAATATTTGGTACGCTATTATTTGTGGCGCCCTCTATTGTCGAATCGTTAGAACTACATTCGTCGAAAGTTTCTATTGCAGATTCGGATCGTCGTCGACTGCGAAGTGTAATGTTCTCAAAGAAATTCATTTTGTTCCGATGTTATAATTAGGTATTTGAAAAAAAAGTAAAGCTGAGTAGTAGTGGGAATCGAACTCGAGTCCGGCAGATTAAACGCACGGTATGGCTAAAGCGTCAACCACTGCGTTAAACGCACATTACGTAGTAAGATAGAAAAGGTGACTAGATACCTCTCGATCTGATAAAGCCA
This sequence comes from Dryobotodes eremita, assembly GCA_917490735.1. Classification (NCBI taxonomy): domain Eukaryota; kingdom Metazoa; phylum Arthropoda; class Insecta; order Lepidoptera; family Noctuidae; genus Dryobotodes; species Dryobotodes eremita. The sequence goes on from OU823248.1 coordinate 5,319,814, forward strand.
GGTGTCGAACGGGTCCAAAGTTCAATTCTTTGTTTGAGGAACGTATGTTTCGAACGGTTAAGATTTAAAATATTTCTTTGTTTCCAGTCACTGTTTTTTCTTGAGTTTGTCAAAAATCATGCCGTATATCACTAGTAATAGGTTATATTTACACACGTGCACAGTTTATGTCGTAAAAAGCTTGTTGTATTTTTAAAATTGTAAGACTTTTTCAGTTTTTATATTGTTTATTCTTCACTTGTAGTAAAGGCTTTCCGTTCATAACATTGTCACATATGTATACGAGTGTCCTTTCACTAATTCACATTGTTTCATCGCTTAATTATGGTTTGTTTATTTATAAAAGATTTTAAATTACGGAGCTGATGTTTACATGGACCGTGACGTTCCGTTCCTCCAATACACATTCAACCCGAATATACCCGTAAGTGCTTCCTGAAATCTTTATATATATCAAAATTACGTGTCACGTTGTTTGTCCGCGATGGATTCCTAAACTACTGAACCGATTTTAAATTTGATTTGCACACCGTGTGCAATTTGATCCAACTTGAAAGATAGGATAGCTTACATCTCAATTTATAGTCGCAATATTATTTTATTGCAAATTATTTGTCTGTTATTTGACAGTCACAATTATCTGTTAGCTCCAAACGACTCTAACAGATGGCGATATCTGTTGATATTATTGGATTTGGTAATTGAGTAAGTATTCAATAGATGGCGCTATGTTAAAAATACAAACGTTTCGTATAAGCTACAATTTAATAGCATAACTACCACGTGTTGCTGAGGCTAAGGTATAACCTAAATTTATTTTGTAATAAACGAAATACATTGAAATTCAATTGTTCTTACTTTTTAAATTTTTGGTTTAAAAATTCTTTCAAAGCTACACTATCTCCGGGTGACATAGGCTATATTATATTATGCGTTGCTACCCGGGCAAAGCCGGAGCGGGTCACTAGTTATTTATTCTGTTATTATTTCTTCAAACATACCCGTGCCCGTAGACTTCAGGAAATAGTTACCACCTGAGAAAATATCTAGGACCTATCGGTACAGGACTTCAACGCGCTAGGACAGTGAGGGGCTTATCCTCAAGCCGTAATAAGATGGATAAGTATATGTTGCAGTCAAAACTCATAACCAGTCAAAAGTACTTTTAACTAGCAAAATCAGTCAAAAGTACTGTTGACTATATGCTCTCGAAAATACCTAGTAATTTTGCCCAAAGGACCTGGTTAAAAGTAGTTCCGACAAACTAATTTCGTTAAAAGTAGTTTTGACTGGTTCTATCAGTCAACAGCACATCAGCTTATACAAAACTGTCAATTTTCTACAAATGATTTTAAACCTTAAAGTATTGACGGTTAAGTTGAAAATCGAATGAGAAAATTTTACACTTTGTGGTAACTTGATGTACTGCTGTGTATACAATAGCGAATAATGTTTGGCATTTTTACTTCAATTAAAGTTCGATAATAATGATTAAAAAAGAATTAACGTAATTGTGATTATTGTAATGTATATTTTTATATGTTCGCCTAACACCTTCTTTGTATTAATTATCGGGGTGTATTTAATAGCACTTTAAATTTGATGAGACCAGTTATAAAACTGTATATCAGCACTTTAAAATAATAATAAATATTATCACTTTAATAAACATGAACCAAAACAACATAATTAAACACTATAAGTAACTGTGTCGAATAATAATAAGGCGTAGTAGACGCGTTTATATTTTCCCTGTAATTATCTACACCTTACCCTAAAATTTCGAAATATACGAATTTACAACATATAAAATATTTTATTACATACTAACACATGGTTAAAAGTGATTTTGACTGATGCTCTAGTGGTTAAACGTAGGTTTGACTAAGAGCGTCAGTCAAAATCACTTTTAACCACATAGTTTCAGTTAAAATCACTAATAACTACAGATTATCAGACAAAACTACTTTTCACCAACGTGTTCAGTCAAAATTACTTTTGCCTGACTTTTTTTGTTAAAAGTACTTTTGACCAATTAAGAATCTTGACTGTAACAATTACTCTTCTTTTACTTAAATGAAGAATAATATTTAATTAGATTAATAATAATATTATATTATTATAATAATAATATTTAGTAATAATATTTATTTATTTTATTATTTATGTACAAACAGTAAAATAGATACAGATAGCCGGCATATTAGTATTAAGTATACTGTTTATTTCTTAAGAAATTTCTTCCAGCAGACCTGCGAAAAGAGAAATGAAAAAGAAATGTAGACAATAGTGTGTGAGAACAAGAAGAGACGAATTTGATTTGTGACGTCTTAAACTAGAATATTAAACATACTTACATATAATGCAACGTAAAAATAAAAATAACATATACTTAAATAAATACATAATGCTAAAATAAATAAACCTATATATATAAATATATAAATTCTCACAGTTAAAAGGAAAGGTAATGCTCTTTCACTCGGTATTTGAAATGAGAAATAGATTTTAAATCTCGAATGCTAGGCGGAAGTGAGTTCCACAATCTTACAGCATGAATAGAGAAGGAATAAGAATAGTAGCTGGTTTTATGAGGATGTGATTTAAGGATGGATCTAAGATGTGATCTACACGGTGCGTCGCGAGGGCGTGCGTAAGAAAAACGCTCACGCAGATAGGAAGGATAAGATGGGTTGTGTAAGAGGTTGAAGAGGAGACATAAAATCCGAGTGTTCCTGCGTAAGCGGATCTGGAGCCACTTGAGTTCCTTGCGAAGTTGAGAAACATGGTCATACTTTCGCAGACCGAAAACAAAGCGAATTCACAAGTTTTGCAAGCGCTCAAGCTTGTTTAATAGCTCCTCAGTAGCATCCAAGTAGCAGGCGTCGGCATAATCTATAATCGGCTGAATATGTGCCAAAGAAATTTTAGTCTTCATTCATTTAGTTAGGATCTAATTTGGTAGCATTTTCTACCAAATTATATCCTAACTTTTTACTTAAAATCTTTAGCCATTAATCAGGAATAGTACAATAATTACGAATCATTAGTTAAAATCCGTGATAAAAAAACCCGCAAGCAGTGAACGTACCGTACATTTGACATCTAGAGACTTTACACTAGCGACTCTAGCGGGGAACTCAAGCGCGGTAGCCCTCATTTCGTCATGTCCGTCTGTCCAGCAGTCGCACACAGCCATTTTATAGCTGTAATAATTTTAGTTTTGGGGTGGTATCTACCTCCTAGTGGTCCACCCCGGGCAACGGCACCACAGGCTTGCCTGTAGTACGGCTGAACGACCCCGCTTAGCAGTGATAGACTCCGCAAGGGGCCGCCTGGCTCGCGACCACCATACCACCGGGGTCCGGCGCCAAGCAGCTTGCTGTGTTCCGTCGATGTGTGGAAGTGCCAGTGCCTTTGGGGGAGACAGAGATTGTCAGTTGCGCTGTTCAGAACCGGTCTTGATCTCTGGGTATAGTTTGCCGGGTAACTCATTTAGGAGGGTAGCGCGATCCGAAGCATGGTGCCAGCCGTTGGCCGACCGCAGTCAGTAGGGGGCCCAAGTAGCACGCCAGCCACGTGCCAAAGGCTGCCTCGTCAACGCGCGAAAAATCCCGATACGCTCCACCGTGCCAGCCGGCGACTGGATGGGAGGACCCGGTGGCCATATCCGGGGTGGTTCGGGCATCCCCGCTGTCTCCAAATAAGTTCCCAATTTGACTAGCTCTAGTGTTCCAATTGGATCACTGAGTAGCGCCTCGACAAGTCGAATTTTTTCCCCCAACAACTCTACTCAAAATGACCAAAGCAAAGAAGAATAAGGTTTAAACTCCCACTAAAAGTGCACCTTACTAACATCAGGGGTATGCACTCCAATCTCAATCCAGGTCTATCACCACCTTGAGACCGAGAAGCCGCATCTGTTTTTACTAACGGAGACGAAGATAACAACCCCGTTGGAAGTGGCGTACCTCAACTACCCGGGTTACTCTCTTGAACACAACTTCAAGAAACAAGCTGGGGTCTGTATATATGTCCGCGATGACATTTGCATCGGGTTTTTCTGCCATATGGCTACTTTTGGACACTGGCGTGGCGAAATCTCTCTACATCGCATCGGCGTCTGACGATCGCACCGCGGTGACCAGGAGACAACAGCGCTCTTTAATTTCCTCGTGGAGTCGACTGACGTAGCCCAGCAACGGTACCCAACAGCGAAACTCATTTTTCTAGGGGACTGCAATGCCCATCATAAAAAGTGGTTGTTCTCGTACCAGAATACTGACCAAGCCGGGTTAGAGGCGTGGAAGTTTGCTTTAACGCTAGATCTAATCCACATGGTGAATGTGGCAATGCGGGTACCGGATGTTGACGGCCATACACTCGATTGCATGGACCCTCTGCTGGCAACTGATCCAGTCAGTCATTCAGTATCGGTCTCAGCCCTGCTGGGAACATCTAACCACTGTCTGGTGAAATCCATATCGACCTGCTCTCTTCCAAATGAGAGTCCTAAAGGCACGAGGCGAGTATGGCGTTATGAGTCAGCGGACTGGGATGTGATGCGGTACTGTTTTGCGTCTTATCCGTGGCGGCAAGTGTGCTTCTCCTCGGGGGACCCCTCGTGCTGTACTGACGTGGTTGCGGTAGTGATTCGGCAGGGATGGAGTATTTTATTCCATTCTCCGACTTCCCGCTCTGTCACATATCCCGGGCTTGGTATAATGCAGAATGCGCCCACGCTGAGGCCCGAAAAGTATCTGCCTACCAAACCTGGGTCAAGGCCTGCGACCGCAAAAATAGAGCACGTAGGGTTCGCGCGAAGAAAAGAGCCTTTAATTTGGCCGCCAAGCTCTGCAAACGGGTTTTACGTGGGGCACGTTTTGATCATGTCGGACGTATTGGGGCCCAACTGGCATCACACCCTTCGGGTAGTAAACAGTTGCGTGCCTGCAGCTGCTCCCTGTCTACAGCGGTTGAAACGAATTTCTGTCGTCCCACTTTACCTCCAATAATGAAACCTGATGGGTCGCTGGCTCACTCTGCAAGTGAGAAAGCAAATCTATTTGCATCTCTCTTTGCAAGCAATTCACGCCTGGACGCCGGCTCTAAGCAACCACCTACTGTTCCTCAATATGACTCCTCGATGCCGGAGATCGCACTTCACATTAAAGAGGTTCGAAGAGTATTGTGCAGTCTAGACGTGAACATATTATTAACTTGTTGAAATACCTATTTGTATTTAAAATAAAAAATCTAAAAACAAATGACACGTCAATGACGTCATGCATGAAATGAAGAGGACAAAAATAATATTCTTGTTCTAATAAACGAGGTTAAATACGTGTCATTCTATATAAGTCGTATGACGTTGTCAGTATTGAGTACCTTGTTTTGGAACTATCACTGTAAACATTGTTTTGGAACTATCACTGTAAACATTGTTTTGGTCATAAATATGGTGTACAGATGTTTTAAGACAAAATGTCGACTTTGTTTTGGTAAAATAAATTGTTTACTGTGGATACAATATTGTGGAACAAAGTTTGATGTCAATAAAATGGTTCCTTGAAGGAGGTTTAAACAGGGAGGTTTTACTTAAAATATCTATTTTGGGTGTTACAAGCCTGTGGCTTCGTCATCACTCAGCATATAACTATGTTGAGCATACATAGCAGCTCCCATCGGGCAGTCAACTGCCTGCAACAACTTTAAAATCTCTGGTCTGACTACTTAACCAGGTTGTCGCCAGCTGTATAACTAAGGGCCTGCGCCCACTGGCGACACGGCACGGCAGGAGATCCTCTGCCATCACTACATGCAAGCGCATACTGGCGGCAACTATACCACGGTATCCTTAGGCATTCCGCGACGTCCTTAGGCATAAAGCGGCCTCCTTAGGCACGCCGAAGCGTACCAACGCGACATCGCGCTCCCGCCCTTTCACGGGGGCAAATGTGCTCGTTTTTAGACTTCAGGATGCACTGTCATTAAATCACGCCCTACAAGGAACTCTTTGTAGATCTACAAACCTTAATCAAGCAAAGTATTTTTCCTTCAGTGACCACCCAAAAACACAGATTCTAAGTAATGAATAATATTAATTTTATTTCTAATTTCCATTGCTATTGAGACCATAATTATGCCTACTGGAAATAGGATTCAATAAATAATAATTAAGTTAGTTAAAATACGTCACGGAGTTTCCTGTGACGAGGACTTACATAGTAACGGATGTGCGGTCAAGTGCGCATAATAACCGTAATAATGTATGCAGTAAGAGACATGATATGTACGTACAGCTTTAAAGTTGTTGAAATCTTGAAAAGTTGTTGAAATCTTCAAATGATGAATGGAAATTCACTCATTGCACTCATCCCTAAGCCATACTAAATAATATAAATACGAAAGTATCTCTGTCTGACTATTACCTTTTCACGCCTAAACCACTGAACTAATAGTTAAGATATTTTAACTATAGATACCCTGGGGCCTGGAGAAAGACATGGGCTACTTTTTTGTGTTATAACAAAACACATGCACAGGCAAAGTCAGGCACACGGCGACGTATTTCATAAACTAAAACTAAACGAAAAGTCAACTACGCAATTGAACCGCAGGTTGGCTTTTCATAAGTATGATGACGCAAAGGCATTGATGTATGAAAAAAATACATTTATCAGTATTATATCATCCATCATCCTCTTGCGTATCTAATGTTATTAGGATTTACGTTTATCCGCTATTATAATGTATGATCGAATGAAGCCATCACGAGGTCTCAATAATACGCAAGTCTGTGTGACCATTCTCTTCTCGCAGAAAAATGAAATGCAACAGCGCAGCGGTTTGTAACTTATTCTTGTGCCGCAATCCGGACCTACGTTGTGATGGCCTAGTTGTGGGTTCAGATCGGGCAAATACCAATGTAACGTTCTCAATTCATCTGTTCTGTTTCTGAGTTTATCTTGGACATTACTGACACTGGCGAAAGAAAACATCGTGAGGTAACCTGTACTTGACCAAGCGTGGTAAATGTGATGTTCAATGCTCGTGCCTTCTTTGTATGAGAAGACGCCTATCTATACCCCTTGCAGTCGAACAATAATGGGAGTATTATGATTATTTTAATTTGGGCTTCCAAAGAAGACTAGGTACCTATGTGATGCAATGGGCACTGTGAATGGGCAGCAATTCATTTATTTATACATATTTATGATATATTTTACATTTCATTTCACATAGAATCTTCGTTCTGTACAAATATGTTACTTAAATGGACACGACTCATGCATAATTATTATTATTCAGTAATTTAAATTGAATTAATAAATTTAATACATTTCTACACAAAATAATAAATTCAAATAATATTATTAATATTTTAATTTGGTAGGTTTGAAATAATTTATGTTATTATCAATACATAAGTTGATTTGAAAAAGATTCAACCCAAAAAAAACGAGTAAATAAAATATGATTACCACCAGGTGTTTAACAAAATTTCAGATTTGGCGACAGAACTTCAACTATATTTACTCTATTTTAAAGTACATTCCCACATATTTCAGATTAAAAAAAAAAAACTAAATTGAATAGCAAAATTACCTATATCTTCAAATAAATTCTGCTCTGTTGTATTTAACATTTCAACTTTCAAGATAATATTTTGTGGCCTTTGCATTTGGTCTTCGGATAAATATATACAGACCCCTGCTCCACCTACCCATTATTTGGGTTCAGTAGCAAAAAGAAAACAATGGACATAAGCGTGTGTATCGTTGGATCCCATAATTGAAAAAAAAAATAGTCAGTTACTTTCTTATTTTTTTTTTTTGGAGTACTGGTGTTTTTCAGTTGCAACCATAGCGATAACTTTATTTTAATAAAATCAATGTTGTGCATGCGTAAATATTCATCCGAACTACGGAACCCTTTACTGTGCGTGGTCCGACACGAACTTGGCCGGTTTTTTTAATATTTCACATCTTACAATCGGTCGGTAGGCTACCAGCAGATGAAAATAATAATAATTAATCTGCTAATCCAGGTCAAATAAGTTTCTCTAATACGAGTAAATGTGGCTTTCGGAGCAAAATTGCTTTTGCGAAAATTTCTGTGGTGCATTATTTGCAGCCATTCCATTTTCAAAATACGGCGCGTTTTCGATCTACGTATGGCTTCCGGAATGGTCATACTGCAAGTTGGTTGCAGTTTGGCAGAACAATCTTATCTGTTCCTTGATTACCTTCCATACTTACGTCCCTACTACTGCTGCTCCCCGACAACTGTACGTAAATTATTTGTACCTATTCTAGTTTTTGTTTCAGGGTTTTCCTTTAAGCTCACATAAATACATATAAATTGACTGTATTTGATCATAAACGCACAGATCACTAATTCGTCGGACGTGTTAACGTTTTAAATAATAATAGTTTTTGTTTCTACAACGTAATATTTAACGGTTGTCCTAACTAGTTCTAAATATAAATCAAATCAAAATGTATCGCTTTTTGGTTAATCTGTGTTTGGTAAGTCTTTGTTTAATTAAGTATAATAAAAGTAACATGTACTTTTTAAAGTCTACCCCCACACATTTTGTGTTCAAATCTAATAAACTGTGAAGGTCCACTGCTGCATGTGTGGACCATATTTATCAATAAATATTAGTAAATAATATTGGGTAATTTTTATGGTATTTGGTTCGCATTGTTATGGCATCGTTGGTCTAGTGAACCGTCCTGACAATCGACGTCGACGAATCCAATTGCTGTTTGGCTTAGCTTATTAGGGGCTGCTCAGTAGTAAGGCTTGAGTTTGGATTTATACCTGATTAATAGCAATAGGCCCGTCACCTATTATATGGAACTTCAAAATAACTGCCGAAATATGTGTGTACCCACTACTGCCTACCTCTTCCAAGATAGACCAGATGTTGTAACTTTTTTTTATTATATCAAAACTGCGACACAGGTACAAAAACAGACTACAAGAATAAAATTACCCTGTTGCACCACAAATCACTAAATGCGTGTAACGCTAAACATATTTAAAATCTAGGCCTATGTCCAGCAGTGGGCGTCTTTCGGCTGAAATGATGATGATGATATTTAAAATACATTCTGTCTTTGTCTTCAAACAATTTGTGATGCAAGCGCGCTTAATATTCATAATAAAATTTACAGGGATTTACGTAATCATTTTCAGATCGCTCTTCACATAGGCTCAAATTCAGTGGCAGCGTCACCCGTCGACGGAGAATTAATGTTCGACTCCAGCAGAGATATGATTGAATGTAACTATCTTTCTTTATTTACCTACATCATTTATATGTTATCATCTTTTTAGGGTTCCGTACCAAAATAGTAAAAGTGAACCTTTATGGTGCGACTTCGTCTGTCACAGCTAATAATGCTATTGACTTGGATTAGTTATAAATAATGCATATTATCCATCCACATTGCAAGTGAAAGAAATGAAAAAAATATTATTAGTTTCATTCCAAATGGGAGGGTTGATATTTCAAAGTGGGGTAACTAAACTTGGTCAAATGAGGATTCATAGGGTCAATTGATTGTATGAAAAGGTTTCATTCGTACATTATACAACATGTTTTTTAATGTCGCTTAGTTTTTGACTCATGATGAAAAATGTCCGTAAAAATACCACCCTCCCTCTCCGTTCCCTAAATTTGGAAAGCGAAAAATCTGAAATAAATCTATTTGATGGAGGTTAATTCAAATATTAGAGGACAATTAATGAAACGATGGCTCAGAGATTTATTGTGGTCCCAAAGAATACATGGTTTGGAAATGGTACAACATTTTTCTACCAAAGTACGGAACCCTCGGTGCGCGAAGCCGACACGATTTTTGTCAGTTTTTATACTAGTCATCACTAGCTATCGTACCTACTTTATTTTGCTGTTGTTTTTTATGAATGGTTTATGGTTGTAGTATTAGTTGTCACACTGTAGGTATAATATATAGGTGTGGTTGGGTAATAGCGCGCTCCATGCAAAAAGTCTAGGTTTTGAAATTTCCCCATATCTATACAATTTTGGAGGTAAAATATGATATATTTTTTCTGTCTTCAATAAAATAATGTTTTAAAAGGCGGGACTAGTATAACATTATTTTCATTGTATTTTACAGATGAGATGCCGTCATCATGCAAAGGGAAGAGTTTCTGTTTTGATAAGGGTGTTGATTACCCTGAAAGCACGTTTGAGGAGCTGTTAGAACAAATACCTGAGGTGAGCATAACTATTCATTAAATTCCCAGACACCTAAGTGAAGCCTTTTTTTTGGGTTCCGTACCCAAAGGAGAAAATGGGACTCTTTTAGTTACATCATGTCCGTCTGTGTGTCGGCAGTCTTAAGTATTTACAACTACTTATTCTGATTTCCTGTGTTTTTTTAAATCAAATATGTGTATGTAATCTAGATAATAACTAGCATTTCACTTGTTTCAGTCGTTAGAAAACAGAATTGCGAACCCGGTGGGATACGACGATAAAGGCAATCTTGACTGCCCAGCCAACACCACATTTATTGTAAGTATTTTTACGTTTTTATTAGGCTTTATTATGGAAACAAAATTTTTCGCACATTCTTCACACAATGTCGCAAGATACCAAGCAACAGCTACAGCGAAAGATAGGCAACAGATTTCTCGGTTTCAGATTAATCTAGATTCTGAGAATCATTTATCAAGTATCATCATGATAAATTTGATCGCAGACAGTATACGAAAAAAAAAATGTTGACAAAACCTATTATTTTTGGTTTTCAGAACAAACCCATTTATTACATTCTCGATGAAAAGGATCAAGTCAGAGTGGTGGTACAATCACCTAAGTTCCAGCAGATCTACAGTGTTAAGTGGTGCCAGTGAGTATTAAATTAATGTCATAATAAGCAACAGGCTAACAGTATTGAATGTTTTTAAGAGCGAACAATCCTGCACTCATGTTAAACATGAGTATTTTTCTAGTCTGAAACCTGTTAGTCATACCCTAGGTAGGAATGCGTGCTTGTTCGTGAAATAGTATTGGCATAACCACGACTGGAGCATTCAGAATTTTGGACAGGATATTGGTGTCCTGTCTATCCAGCTAAAAAATCACAAATAGATACCTTCTCACCTGTGGACTTCTTCGCTGGGTAAAAATATTATTCTACAAAACTGACTTATGCAGTGTGTGTACTTTCATTTTCAATAATATTCATATTTTAATTTCAGACATCTTGGACGAATAACTGAGAGTACGGCACATTTCTTGAAGGGATCCGAAACACTGAAAAACAACAGAATCGAGTGTGTCAACCAGTATATGGATGCCGACTTCCTTGTATTATCATTCGACCATGACAAGCTTCAACTCGTTAAGGCTAACGGTGGCATTCCAGTATGCTGCAGATGCATATACTCCAAAATAGGTGCTCATTAAACTGGAAAAAAAACCTCGGCATCATCCAATCTTAATTAGACAGGCATGGCTCGAATTCTCACCAAATGTGTTGGAATATTGTACATAATAATGATAAAATGTTATTTGTCATTTAGTGTTAGGTAATATTTTTTTTTTAAAAATTGTGCATTGGAATACGTGTTTTTTCATTGACCTGCAATTGAACTCTATCAGTGATAACAGATTTTACCTAATACTCGTACACTAAAATCAATAAAAAATTGCAACAAGATTCTGACCAAATGGTTTAACTTTTCACATAGGAAGTAATTTTTTTTTTCTCAAACTCAAAGCATTTACTTCAATTAAACCATTTACAGGCACTTTTGAATTGTCAAAGAGTCTGTCAGTTAGTCAGAAAGTTGAAGCTAGTTGCCCGGTCCAAAACGTAGATCTCTAAGAAGAACGGGCAAGAAACTCCAAGGACACTCTTTTTAAATCAAGATATTACAAAATCCTGGGTACATTATTCTTGTTGCTTATATATGCGAGAACAATGAAAAAGAAAATATATATATTAAGAAACAATTCAAAATATAAGATTAATAATAAAAATAAGCCGTGGCTGTTAAGAGATGACCAGTCTCAACTGACGGCGCCCGTTCACGAACATGACGCGTGGATCAGCACCATCCAGTTCAACCATTTTGTAGGGAACCGAATGATCCAACATACGCGCCACCAACAATGAGACATTTAAGTGAGCATGACATAGACTCAACTGCCATGCTGTCAAGTCTACATAATTATTGTATAATAAACGAATCCATGGTAGTCACATTTACAAAATTGAAAAAATGTTTCTAAATTATACAAAACTATAGTTTGCTATGTATTTGAGCGATTAATACAATTTTACTACACAAAAGAAAAGAATCATTAAAATATCTATTGGAGTTATTTAATAATATAACATATTTTATAAAAAATAAACAAACATTAAGTTCGCAATGTCAGAAAAATAAAAGGGGGAATAAGAAAGGAGTATCTCTTCCAAACATTCAAATTTTAACTAGTGTGCCCAAGTGGCTGTGGAGCAGGACCAGCATTAAGCCAAGCATTTTTACCATGGCACAGTGGCTCAAAAGAGTTTTTTTTATTTATTACATAACAGAACATCACGCCTGTTTTTCCCGAAGGGTTGGGCAGAGGCGTATCTATTACACTGACATTTCGCCAGTTATGTTTAAGTCCCATGTAATAGGGGGGCGAGCCTATTGCTATCAACCGACAAAACACAAACCGCACATACCAGCTTCCGGGCTGCTATTGACACCTTTTAATTCACATTACCTATAATATTATTGTGTTAAACAAAATCATATAAAATAACGAAAAAACATCAGTAACACTATAATGTAGTGTTTTTAGAGTTCCGCAGTCAAATGACAAAAACGAAACCTTTATAATTTCATCATGTCCATCTGTCCAGCAGTCACACACAGCCATTTTATAGCTGTAATAGCAGAGACTATGTGCAGTATATATCGATTAAAATAGGAATTGAATAGGTATTTTCTGTGCATCGCCATGATCGCCATCGTGATTTTACAAAAAATATTTATTAGGGGTCACTTGCTATAGATGTTACCATGTTAAAACAAAAATTCAATGCACATAAGCGTGTGGGGTATAGTTGGATTACATAATTTAAAAAAGTTTTTAAAGTAACTTTGTTATAAAAGTCAATGGTTTTTGAGATATGGGATATTTTCGATTACAAACGTGGAAATAATTATTATATTTACACATGAAAAGTCGGTTCTTCCAAGTTCGAGCACGCAAGCACCTACATCAACGCGACGCGGGATATAGCTGATTTTGGAAAATTATTTTTAAGTTTGCAGAACACTATTACTGGAGTATGGTCTGTATTAAAAGAGTCGACAACCAAAGTAATAGTAGGCTTGTTGATCTTAATAATTGCGTGATCTAAGTAACTGTTTTTACGAGAGGTGTAGAGACGACCGGGCAGCATTCCATGCGATGCAACTGTTTTCAGGAAATATTTCAGAATTTTCGTCAGCATTATCGAGTGAAATATTTTGTTAATATTTCCTGAAATAAGAATAGTCTTAAAAGTTATAAGCGAATTTAAAGTAAGGTCTAACCTGTGCATAAAGTTTTTGGTTATTTCTGTGTGATGGAGATCGATACATTGATACTAATGCAACATCGGAACTATACTTTAGAATCAGACAACTAGCGCCACGAAAGAGTGGAGTCTAAACTGTGAAACACAATATGTTACGCCTTTTATAAACGACAACACCTTAATTTTGGTTAGCATATTCGGACTTAAAAGATTAAAAGCCAGGAATCTCGGGGAAAAAAGGGGCATTTGCTTCTCCAGCACATCCACAATAAAATGACCTCATATTGTACTTTAGGTCACTCTATCTAATAGAATAAAGAGGTTATTGAAATTTCCTGACTTCTTTTATTTAGGTGGATAATTTTTAAACCACTGGCACTTGCACGTGTATAAATTTGACACCGGGAGATGTTCTATATCGTCAGTATTGACTGAATTTTTGTCATTCATTTGGCGATCTTAGAAATCAACAAACAAATCATAGTATGATGACGAATGCACTGGTCTGAAGACGCCAGACTGCGGGGTAATTGCGTAACACACTAACAGTAGGAATGGTTTTCATTTTGACAGTTCAACAACATTCATTGCGTTATTTACGTTGCTGAGCAGACAAATGTTTCGAACATATGAAGCAACGGATTCGCAATAGGCTTCAAAATGATTCAGATTGTGATTGATACTGTGTTACGCAAATAGGGTGCAGGTCTGGTTCACAGAGATTCCAGAAAAGAAGAAGAAATGAGTATTTATAAAGACAGAGTGTAACACAGCAAAGCAGCCTGGTTATGACATTCCTTTTGTTGTCAGTTGTGTGTGTGTATATGAGTATGAATGTGTGTATGGTGTACCACAAGGCTCGATATTGGGGCCTTTCCTCTTTTTAGTATATATTAATGATCTACCCCATTTCTTGAAGACCCAACCACAAATGGTGTTATTTGCTGACGATACTACTTTAATTTTTAAAATTAATAGACGTGCATCAAATCTTGACGACGTAAATAACGCCCTACTGCAGATCCAAAATTGGTTCACAGCTAATAATTTAGTATTAAATGGGAAAAAAACTAAATGTATAAGATTTTCTTTACCAAATGTCAACAGTACTAATTGTGAGATAGGAATAAATCAAGAGAAACTAGAATTCGTCGATAAAACTGTTTTCCTGGGGATCACGCTCGACTCAAGGCTTCAATGGGGTCCTCATTTAACATCCCTTGCAGGACGGCTCAGTTCAGCGGCATACGCTGTGAGAAAAATCCGTCAATTTACTGATGTAGGTACCGCGAGGCTAGTCTATTTTAGTTACTTTCATAGTATTATGTCGTACGGTATTTTACTATAGGGACGGGCTGCAGACGTTGAGTCTATTTTTATTCTGCAGAAAAGAGCCATCAGAGCCATATATGGCCTCCGCAGGCGCGACTCTCTAAGGGAACGGTTTAAAGATATTAACATCATGACGGTACCTTGTCAATATATTTATGAAAACATCATGTACGTAAGGAAAAATCTACATAGTTTTAGTAAAAGAGGTGAAAGACACAATTATATCACTAGAAATAGGGACCAATTAGTTCAACCAGGTTTCAGGCTGGCTAAAGTAGACTCTTCTTTCATGGGGTACTGTTTAAAATGTTACAACAAAATACCTCCCCATATACTTCAATTGAATGAAACGAAATTTAAATCCTGTATAAAACGCACACTATGCAGTCAAGCATATTATAAGTTGGGGGATTACATCGCTGATAAAAATGCTTGGCTCAACGCTGGTCCTGCTCCACAAGGGCGCATTAACTAATTGATTAGCATTTGGAACTACTGAAGATTGTAAAATCTGTCTTTACATTGTATAAATTCAATCTTTTAGTATTGTATAATTGCATAGCACATGTGTGAGTACTATGTACCTACTATAAAGCTACCATTTTCTAGGTTTGTCTTTCATTGACTTGAATGTGCCCTGGCGGCTGAGAGTATGTCATGCTCACTCAAATGTCTCGCTGGTGGTGGCGTGTGTGTTGGATCATTGAGTTCCCTTCAAAATGGTTGAGCTAAATGGTGCTGATCCATACATCATGTTCGTGAACGGGCGCCGTCAGTGGGGACTGGTCATCTCTTGGCTGCCACGGCTTATTTTAATTTAATATTGGAATTGTTGTCGTCTCTTTATTACGGACGCTTTTAACGTTCTGCATCGTTCTCACATGCATAATTTCAACATGAATGATGTAACCAATAATTTGTAACCATATTTTGATTTAAAAGAGTGTCCATGGAGTTTCTTGCCCGTTCTTCTCCATAGGTACCTACTACGCTTTGGAATGGGCAACTAGCTTCATCTTTCTGACTGACCGACCCCTTGACAATTCAAAAGTGCCTGTAATTGGTTTATTTGAAATAAATGCTTTGAGTTTTGAGTTTTTGAGTTTGTATTTGTTTGTTTAAAAAGTTTGACTACGGGGAAAGACCGAAATCACATCCCGTTCCTCATACCTCTATCCACTTAATTATTCAAAAAATTAGAAATAGTAAATAATTTTATTTCTGCAAGTAGGTTTGTACAAACACTTTTACACGTCAGTCATATTTTAAAAACTAGATGAGTTCGACCTTTCCTATCTCTGACTACTCTGAGAAGAAAGGCCGAAACAAACTCAGAGGTCACAGTCTCTTTTAAAGTTCAGACATAATCTTGGTCAGATCATGTGAAGACCATGTAGATTTCAGTCTGAAATGGTCTTTTGATGAAAAAACCACACAGAATGAGTGGACCTATGCAGTCATTGCAAGCATTTGTCAGTAATGGTGCAGCTCAACGCAAAACTTAAGGAGCTCAAAGATTCGATGAACAATACCAAAGAAAGGACATTTGGGTAGGCCGCAAAAATTACTCAAACTGCCAGACCATGATAAAAACTAACCGTGAAGGGGGGAAAAAAAGCAACAATGACCCACATAGTCTTCACATTCACCAAGTATGTACCAATTATAGGTGGAGTCCACTTATGGTAGTTTAGGTACTTATGCTAGCTTAGCACGTGCTTTGTTGTATTTAATTTGAATTCACTATGGAAGAATCTAAAAGAATACGGAACGCTAATTGGAGTGAGCAAGAAAAGGTATTTATCTCTAAACGTAACTATTACTAATGTAAATTGACCAAATGTAATTTTTTCTTCCTAATGCTTGGTAACGATAATGCTTTTTTTTAGAAAATGCTGCGAATACTGGTGCTTGAGCGGGCTGATATAATTAAAAAAAAGATGCTACGACTAACACAAATGCCGCCAAAAAGCTTGCTTGGGAGGAGGTGTTGTCGCGGTACCTATATTTCAGTGTTTCATGTTTGGTTTTGGATTATTTAATGCTGCTTCATTTCAGTGTATCTAATATCTATGGACATTTATCATTTCAGTTTTAACACAGTCAGCGCTAACAAATGCAGTACGACGCAACTTTGAGAAGTTGCGTCGTACTGCGTTTGTTAAAACCTATGGACGAATATGAAAAATAACGCAAAAAAGTCGGAATTTGCGTACAGAAAAGCGAGGACGATGACTGGTGGAGGACCACCCCCACCTAGCCCGCCTGCTGAAGACCGAGAACTCATTGACGCAATTCCCAGTGAGCTCACAGTAGACAGCAACGCATATGACGGTCACTCCATTTATGCCAAACAGGTAATTATTCTGATACGTGTCCATCTAATAGCCTCCATTTGCTAGTGGTCGCTGCAAAAATTGACAGTAGGCATCCTGTTAACAGCGATTGATAGGGTTCCCCGGTTAACCAGATTTTTCTGTTTAAAATTCCTTAATAATTGTGATAACTAGTTAGCTAACCAATTTTTTTTACAATTTCTACCTAATTATGCTCAAACAAAATTAATGTTGAACTGTGATTTGTCGATCTGCATCCTTAGTGTATTTGTATTATACAATCACCCATTTCATTAAATATTTTCAGTACTATATATATTAAAAATATTAATACATTTTTTGCCGCAGTACTCGCCGAGGACATGCATTTCCAATGAAACTCAAGCTCCTGCTGTGTCGGTATGTATAAAATGTGTTAGATCCTTTGTGGATCTTCGTTTACTAGTCAATGAAATATTTTTATTTAACCTATTTTATGATATTTTTAGCGTGAGACTTCACAAACTAAAAGAACTCGCCCTTCAGTTAGTCGTCAAGCAAACAAAAAAAAAAATTAAGTAAGTGTGTTGGTATAATTCATTGAAATCTCTTCAGCCATTATGGAATTGAATGGGAACAAACATCCTAACAAGTTTCCTTCACATTTATAATATTAGCGTGATACGTAATTATATCCCAATATCTAAGAAAGTGGATAATACAACAACACAGACATACTGATGTCTTTTTTTCCTGTTCCTTTTGCAGTGGGGTTTATTGTTTGTCTTTGAATAATAATATACCTACCTACTTGTCTACAGGAACAATTTTGACTGCTGCCGTGAAAGCCACGAGCATCAGTTATTCGTCCTCGCAAAGACTGCGAGGGAGGAGGCGATGGTGGGAGAAAAAGAAGCACACGAGGGTATGATGAGGGATGAAAGAGAGTTGCATGAGAGAAGACTGGCACTTATGCGTTTGGAAGAAGATTATTGGAATGCGAAAATAATGAAATTAAAATAAGTTTTTTTGTAATTGAATATATTAAAACAAATGAAGGGAAGGTACTACATATATCAAAATAAATTATTTTCTATAAAAATATTTCTGCTTATTCTTGCCATATCGTCATCAATGATAACATCGTCATAGGCTCAATTTCCTCATCTTCTTGATACTGTGCTGTATCTGAAAACAACAAAAGGTTATTTTGAGAGTGCAGATAGTGTAGTCATCTCAGATTTTACAGCTCTTTTGGGCTTAATTGTAGTTGCATGTCAGAAATTCTACTTTCTGACTTTTCGCCAATTCCATTACTGGAGATAGATATTAGGGTACAGTTAAAGGTTGTTTTTGGTTTTATGTAGCTGAAATCGTTATCGTTACCTATACCGTTACCTATACCCACTCATTTTAATTAGGTATTTGTCATACTTACTTGAGTATTAATAGAGTAATGCCCCTTTCGGTTAACGTGGTATTGACCCACATCTCCACCAACCTTCCTTATTTTTATGTGGGTGCCGTCTATTGCACCATTGATCCCTCGAAGGCCGCAAATAGCTTCAAATTTGCGGATCGCATTGGTTTCCTCAGTCATATTCGACGGCACTTTTATGTACAGAGAACTTTTCGAAGCTAACACGATGGCCACTTTACGGGCCAAGCGCGACATGGTTGGTTGGCTCATGCCGTGTATGTCCGCGCAGTCTTCTTGAATCTAAAAAAGAAATACTCTCCGTGATGTGCACATGTTTCGAACTTGAACCAAATAATAAATAGGTACCTACCTCATGACGACCCCAATATCTGATATGAGATAGATGAGAGATAGAGATGATATGAGATACCACCGCCTCGCATATCCACCTGCAGATCAGGTCTTAATAAGTCGACGATGCGGCACATATTTGCCTTGGTAAAATGGTATCTTTGCCTGAATTCTTCATCCGATAATTCTTGTAGCGGATTTATACGAGGCTTGTAGGTCTTCCTCTGTCTACTTCCCGCCGGCGTTTCAAAATTATTTATTTCCTCTACGTCGTTTTGGAACTCCCGTAAAAGATTGTTGAAATCCATATTTACGCACTATTCGGTATTATGAACAAAATAACCTCGAAGCACACAAAAATCCTATTAAATTGATCAGCTGTTTGAAATAAAATCCGCCATATTGCCTCTTAGCATCCTCATAACAGTGCACCGAGGGTGTTTAATTTTAACAGTTATTAATCTATTGCTTAGCGACCTCTTAGCGTTAAATAGCATTTATGAATAAGAATTTTGCCAATCAGTTGCTTAGCAATTGATTAAAATTTAAGAGACGTTTCTAAATAAGACTGATAAACTCCAACTCAAGAATAACTTAAATTTAGTTTCGTAAAACATTGGTATCATCTGAAAATCGAATTTGCATGACATATGGACACGGGCCACTAGTTGAAATCGACTCCGCCTACCAAGCGTGGAGATTATGGCAATAACCTCCACTTTTTCGGGAGAGGCCCTTAGTGTGGAATGTGACCTCCACCGTTTTCGAATATACAAGGCAATATGCGAGTCAGTCAGTCATGTTCCAGCACATTTCGCTGCCTGTTAACGATTCCCAAGTGGAATACACCGGATCTCATAGATTGGTCTGATTACGCACCTCAGTGGGATCCCAATTTAGAATCATTTGTGCCCAAATATTCTCAATGGGACTTAAATCGGGACTTTTTACTGGTCATTGTATGATATGACAGATATGATATGTTTCGATATGACAGGATGACTTGCCAACCGTTCTTGCACAACTTAAGATCTATAAATGGCACTATTGTCGTGGGCAAGATAAATAGCTCCTTCAGGGTAAGACAAACGAACGGTCAGTAAAAAAACATCCATAAGGAGTTCCATATAATAATGTACATTCATCCGGCCACTCACTACAGAACTTCCCCTGGACCCATGGAACTCATCCAACCCCAAAAACCCGGACTTATTCTTCCGCTTGACCTATTAGGCAAAGTATTAGCTTCTACATAACGTTCGTTTTTCCGCCTGTATAATATTTTCCCACCATGCTTATTTGATTTGAAAGTCTTTTCGTCTACAAATATGACTATATTATTAATCCAGTCAAACGTGTACTATTGAAAGCAAAAAGCTATTCTGTCGTCTTTGTGCGCTTGTGTAAGTAAACATTTTCGGACTGGTATATGTGGCTGCAGACCCCCTTCATTAAGGCGACGACGCACTGTTTGCATTGAAATCTGTAACAAGCATTATTTATTTATTTAATTAAACTTCTCGCACACAGTAACATACAAAGGCGGACTTAATGCCTTAGGCATTCTCTACCAGTCAACCAAGGGTGGTGTAGAGATAAGATGGCAGGTGCTCTGCTTAACAGGCGTTAATAATAATAAAAAATATTAAAAAGATAACATAATTAATTATGCATGAAATAGGTATACAAGTACCTAAATAGGTTATAAACTTATAATACACATACATACATATTTACTGTAATATATACCTACATTATATAATATATATATATACTATATATATACACTATATATATACACTAAAAGGGAAAGAGGTAATTTAGATGACTCTACACTATTTATTTTGAAAATAACTCTGCAATTTTCGCTTAAATGCATACCGACTGGTGGCCGTCCTGATATCAAGAGTAAGCGCATTCGAGAGAACAATGGACTGAATATGAAAGGATGAATGAACGAAATCAGAAGTATGAGAAGGACACAGTAGGAGAAGATTATTGGAAGAACGCAGATTCTTAGCGTGTGAAGAACATAAATATTGAAAGTGAGACATAAGATAAGAAGGAGGGGTGGGGGAGTTGAGAAAGGAGAAAAGTGTAGTCAAAGCGCGCAAACTTCTCCTTTGACGAATGGACATCCACTTGAGCTCAGTCCTATAACTCGACACATGGTCATATTTCCTAAGGTTGAATATGAACCGGATACCATTGTTGAGCAGTCTGTCGAGCTTATCCAGCAAAAGCGCATTCAAGTCAAAGTAGCACACATCACCATAGTCAATGATGGGGAAAATCAAAGTCTGCACAAGCATAGTTTTCGTCTTAGCGGGCAAAAATTTCTCAAACGATATAGGGATCGCAGAGTACCATTGACCCTTTGACTAACACTAGAAACCTGGCGCTGCCAGCTAAGTATCGAGTCAAGATGCAAACCGAGATCTTTCACCGTAGGGGTAATAGGTATGATGGTACCATTAAAAAATAAGAGGAGGAAGAGAGCTAAGCGCCACCCTACCTATCATGCGCGAGCTTCCAATTACAATGTCCTGACACTTCAAGGGGTTTACTGACACCCCAAAACTATCAGACCACTCCTTGATAGCAGCTAAATCTCGGTTTACCTCAGCTATAGCGTCCGATAAAACTTCTACCCGCCCAGCAGTATACAACTGTAGATCATCAGCATAAAGATGATACGAACACCGAAGACAGTGAGTTATAAAATTGATGAAGATGGAGAATAACAATGGGGAAAGAATACCGCCTTGTGGAACACCAGCATCCAGGTCGCGCCAACTCGATGAGCTCTCATCAACACGAACCGACTGCTGACGTCCCCGAAGATAAGAAGAGAACCATTCCAGGGCCTCGGGTGACACCATAAGATGAGAGAGGATAGAAAGGAGAATATCATGGCTGACGGCGTTAAAGGCATTGGAGAAATCAATTAATACCAAAACGGTAATCTTGGTATCCTCCATCGCTTCTCTAATGTCACCAGTCACTTTAAGGAGAGCGGAGGCTGTACTGTGCCCAGGCCTGAATCCAGATTGAAAAGCGCTAACAAGGTTGTTACGGTGAACAAAACCAGAAAACTGCTTGTGTACACAGGCCTCAAGCACTTTAGACAGGAATGGGAGAATGGAAATAGGTCGAAAGTGGCTGGATAGGGAGGGATTTGAAATTTTAGGGAGTGGGCGGACGTAGGCCATACGCCACAAGGATGGGAATTGTCCGGAATCGAGAGAAAAGTTGATGATGTGAGTAATCGGAGGGAGAAGGATATCGAGGATCCAAACGACCATATTGCGACTGATGCCGTCATAGCCCACAGCCTTGGATTTTATGGACATAATGATCTTTTTAATTTTGTCCAAGTTGACCGGGGAGAACTGAAATGGTTCTATGATGGGACTAGTTAGGCCCGTAATGAAATCGACCGTCTGGGGCAACATTTGGGAATCAAAATGGCAAGTGGTTGTGAAGTGACGTTTGATATCA
Organism: Dryobotodes eremita; assembly: GCA_917490735.1. Lineage (NCBI taxonomy): Eukaryota > Metazoa > Arthropoda > Insecta > Lepidoptera > Noctuidae > Dryobotodes > Dryobotodes eremita. The sequence goes on from OU823248.1 coordinate 5,342,301, forward strand.
TCAAGACCAATCGTATTAGGAAAATCCACATGACGTGGTCTACCTATACCAAGAGTACCAAGGAACTTCTAGATATCAGCAGCTGAAGAAGAAGATATGTTCTCGAGAATATGGCGGCGTTTTGCTTTGCTTATCATCTGATTACACCGATTTCTAGCAGCTTTGAAAATGTTCCTATTTTCTTCACTACGATCCTTTTTAAATTTACGAAAGGCTCGATCCCTGCGCCTCATCGCCATTCGAACACCTGTCGTTATCCAAGGAGCAGGAGGACGCCGAAGTTTAATCTTCTTAACAGGAGCGTGTTTGTCGTACAGAGCAAGGACCGTCCGATCGAAAATACGCAATTTTTCGTCTACAGCTGCCGCCGCTGCCAGGTGTTCCCAACTGAGGTCTACAACTACTAGGACGCATCCTGACGAAGCTTCTCAACGTCCATGCGCGCAAAACATCGCATGTGCAGAACTGGTTGAACTTGGGACAGGTTTAGGCGGTTTTAGGACATACGAGAGGAAAACGAGGTCATGATGGGAAAAACCAGGAGCAGGACATTGACCATGAGAGGAAACAAGAGAGGGAGTGGATGTAAGGATTAAGTCGAGCCAGTTGTCATCGCCTGAGATATTGAAATGGGTAGGTTGCAATGAAAGTACATGGAGACTAACGGACTCGATGATGTTAAGGAGTTTACGGGATCGAGAGGTGTGGTGAGCAAGGTCAGTATTGAAATCGCCCATGATGATGCAATGTGCATACTCTGATCCTACGGATTCTAGCGCCAGTTCGAGTTTGGAGAAACAGTCAACGGCGGGTGGACAATAGACAACACCAAGAAAGGTCTTGACGCCCTTGACATGGACCTCCAAAAAGAGGTACTCAGCAGAAGCATGGTATTGTGAGGGAGATAAGGCGATGATTTTTAAAGGGAAATCGCTACGAAGATAGATAGCTACACCACCACCTCCCTTACCAATTCTATCATTGCGGATAAGAGTGAAACCTGGAAGAGAGTAGGTGGTGGAGAGAAGATGAGGTTTGAGCCAACTCTCAGAAACCAGAACGGCATGAATATTGGCGTCGGAAAAGGTGTTCAACAGATCACTGTAGTGACTTGGCACGCCTTGCCCATTTATATGGCAGACATTAAACAAATGACCTTTCTGTTGACTGAAACTCCGACGCACAAAGTCACCAAGAGTGTCAGCGGAAGAACTAAAACCTGCATTAGCGGATGAGCAAGAGGGATCAATGGCAGAGTAAAAAGAATCATCATCAGATAACATAAAATACAAATAAAATAAATATAAATAACTGTTAAATATACTAGCAAATTATGGCTAAGATTGCTTTCACTTTAGGTGTAACACCACTATCAGTGCACCACCCACCAGCAGCACCAGCACAGATGCACCTGGATCCCTTGGCGCGTGACCTAAATCGGAACTAAGCGTTTTTGTTTCCCAAAATACGAAATAATTACACAAATGCTAAACAATAACACCCGTCAAAGTTATTCAAGCGCCAAAAGATCCCTGTAACACTGTAGAATAGTACAACAAAAATCCCAAAAAAAAAATACAGATCAATTCCGATGAGAAGACAGCATCACAAATAAACAAAATGTTATGCAAGCTAAGAGTAAAACGATACATGACAAAGTTGAGCAAAAACGAAACGCAATTTACAAAATACAACACAAACGTGGGACAAAAAACATGGGACGTCAGAATATAGACAAATTCAAGATTGACAGATGACAGTAACAACTATTATCGACGAAAAGAAAGAAAAAAAACTTTTACTAACACAAACAATTGAGCAAATTATCAACAGAATGTGAATAATGTAGTGTTGAAGTGAAAATAAGAAATAGTTACCAGGTAGACGTGCACGACAAAACTACAATAATGATAACGTGAAGTGACGTCCCAAGCACAAAAAAACTGATAAATTGGAGAAAGAACTCACAGTAATAGGTTGCAAACTTAGTTTAACGCGTTCCACCATCAGGCTTGCCTCCTGTAACGGCAGATGATTCTCCGGTCTTCTTAGAGTACTTAGCCAACAAGGGATTGAGTTCCTCTAAAGAACAAATCTTATGCCGTGTTCCATCGGGGGATCTGATGACAATAACCCCGTCCTGAGTCCAGCATGCCGGCATCCTGAAATGCAGGCGCGCCCTGCTGAATACAGTTTGTCTAGGCTTGGTCAAGAACTCTTTGGCTGTGACTGCGGAGCCCTTCAACGCAGACTTATCCTTCCAAACGTAGGATTTCAGGTCAACATTGGAAAACCTTACCAATATGGGTCTGCTAATTGTTATCCCTTACTTGATGTTCCAAGTCTGTGGCACGCTTTGATGGAAGATGCAGTGATGTCAGGCAGTGCCAGTTTGTTCTTCAAGACATCTAACACCAGAGCCTTGCAATCCTCTTTGTCCGCTTCAGCAAATCCGGTGAAAATGAGAGCTTTCCGACGAGATCTAGTCTCCAATCCATCAATCACTCTAGAGCACTCCATGATCTGCTTCCTAAGAAGACCCAGCATGCCAAACATAAGCTCACGAAATGACCGGGACTCTTCAGCAAGCTTTGCTACGGTGTCCTTTGCGGGTCCAGCACATTGGATCTGCGCCTCAAGCTCACCCATCTTTTTAAGGAAACAATCCTCGAGGTTCTTCTGGGCCGCTTGGATATCATCCATTTGAGATGCCATTATGAATTAGTGTGAATAATTTGGAGTGACTATGAAAGTACTAGTAAGAAGCTGGCAGGTGGTGTAGTTTTAAGTGCTTGTGTAACATGGAATGTTTCACCAATGTAAGTACAGCTTACATTGATGTTTATACAACAAATATTGTACTCGAAAGCAAGTAAAAAAACTTAACGTTTATAATTAAAACAGATTACGAAATAACGTGTTACTTTTCTTACACCTACCCGCGAAAAAAAAGCATTAAGACTTAGTATAACTTTCAGTGAAGTAAATACCGTCAGCTAGATGTTTGTATCATATTAACTTACACGGTAGGGCGTGGCAGTATCACGAGTGGGGTGGAAGGGATCCTGCGAGTGGCTAGCGACTACGGCGACGTCTTCGGCTTCCGTTGTGACACGTCCTCGAGTATCACGAGGATGGTCGCGTAGGGCTTCATCGCCGCCTTCCTCGTGACGTCGTAGCGACGTGTGTATCGCCCGTTTACAAAAACAAAATTAGTGCTGCTAAGAAAACTTCAGCTTAACCTTATCTTGGTTAGACAAACACCGAAAAACACTAATAATAAAATTAAGTGTAAAACTTACGTGCATATTTAGCTGTCGCGATATTTCGGCAACTCTCACGCGCATTTCTTTTAAAATTACGATGCGGATTCTTTTCGCAGCGGTGAGCCGTGCAGGCATTTTATATCAAATTATTGTAACAGATTAAATTGAATTGAATTTACTGTAGATTTTGAAAATTATTTTAAAAGATCTTGTCAAGTAGACAGAACTGAGTACAGAACAGACAGAACATCAAGATTTTTGTTTTTAAAATTAGATTGCATCCATGATCCATACAGTTTTTATTTGGAATAAACTTTGAATAAATGTCAATTTGAGTGTTAAAGAAGAGTTGCAATACGACCGAATTAAAAATTATTAGCTGGAAAACTTATGACTACATTGAAAATTACTAACATATAATTATATATCCTTTTCGAACAGTCATAATTTCTCTCAGTTGCGTCTTTATTGGGCAGTTAGGTGTGTTGCTATTTCAGCTGACAGAGCTCCGGCGGGATTTCATGGCGGCATACCAACTGGCGACTGTCGCAACCCAGCGCAGGGCATGCCACAATTGCGGCGGTAAGTCCCCTCTTTGAGGAGTGGCTTGAGAGGCGCCACGTCCTCACCTTCCGCCTATTGTGTTGTTTCAAATAAGGCGGGAGGAAACGCCCGGGTGTTACCATTGTGTGGATCGACCGGAGGACACGGTGGAGCATACGGTGGAGGTCTGCCCGGCTTGGGCGGAGCACCGCCGTGTCCTCGTGGCGGCTATTGGCGGCGGCGACCTCTCGCGTCCGGCGCTGGTTCAGGCCATGGTACGGAGCGAGAGGGAATGGGAAGCCGTCACCTCCTGGAGGAGGAGGAGGAGGCGGAGCGCGAAAGGGAGAGGCAATCTCTGCGCCCTCGCGCCCCTAGCCGCCGCAGGAGGAGGAGACACCCTGGGCGTCGGGAGTCGATTGCCGACTCCCGGCCACCGTAGGCGCGGGCTTGCGGACGGCGAGCAATTGGCAGCTCGCCGTCCGGTAAGGACCAGGCCCGGGTCGACGGCGCGTCGTGTTCCACGCGCGCCTCAAGGAGATGTCAGCACCATTGACGGGGTCCGATAGGACCGATGCCTGCCGGGGTCGCGAATTGTGCGAAAGAGTTACCGTGGCCCTGGCGCACAGGCAACTGAAGGAACACGGGTGGGTTTTAGTCAGTAAGAGTCTGACACGCCCTTCCGCTCCGCCCAGAGCGGGAGAGGTCATTTGATGATTTCCCACCCAAAAAAAAAAAACGCTCCAAAAAGATTTATACACGGACAAGGAACTATTTTATTGTCTACAACCATTATTGTACATGCAGCTCCAGAGAAACCTCACCCCCTAGAAATGTATAAAAAGCGACATCTTTAAAAAAATATATAAACTACGATGTTTACGTGCGCGCCATCTCTGTGACATCAATGAAGTCAGTGTTCTATAGATAATGACATCGATTCCACAAGTAAGCGTGCAAGATACCCATTTATTAATCGTTTTTTACGTTTTTATTAGAAAATTGTCATGCGCTAACCAACATCAGCATATTTAGGCAGCCCAGGCCCTGCAGTCTCGACAAATATAACGACAAAAATCGGTCTTTAGTCTAATCGATGTCAAATTTCTTTAATAGATTTTCAACCTTATGCTTTCGAAAGAAAATCTATTATAGGAATTTGACAACGATACAACTTAGCGACCGATTTTTCTCGCTGTCTAATGTCGAGACTGCAGGGGCTCGTGGTAACTGTAGGGCGATAGCGGGGTATTGCGGGTTGAGAGGGGAAGTAGATGCTTATAATAAAGCGGTCTTTCGGAATAAAGGAGATTTACACAAATACGTAGTATTATTTATTATTATTATGGTATTATTTAATATACTAACCCAAGTTCGATTAACAAATATTTATTTACAACTTTTAAATAGATAATTTAGTTTTGATGATTTCACAAGAGAACCAACATGTTACTCACGTTTGAAACAAACAGAACAACAATTTACATCTCTCGAGATTTTTCAAAACTGTTTACAAAAAATAATTAACTATATAAAACTTAACTGTAGATAACTTGTGGGGTCAAACCTATACTAATACCGGAGTGGGTTACCTTCACTTTCTATAACTTTTTCTAATCTTGATCTCATTCCATTCACCATTTTAAAACAAATGTCACTTAATAGCATTAATTCCCAAGTTCTCATAACCATTTCATCTAAATTTTGTTTAGTTCTGACTTTACTTGAGTCCCAATTAAGCACCATTTGACCCCACAAATTTTCTATCGGGTTTAAGTCAGGGCTTTTAGATGGCCAATCAATCAAAGTAATCTCTCTTTGTGTAGAAAATCGCTCCATAACCGGTCTTGACCGATGCACCGAACTATTATCTTGAATAAAATAAATATGCCCATCAGGGTATACGTTGCGAACTGTTGGAATCATCACGTCTCTTAAGATCTCCAAGTAACATTTGCCATTCATTCGAGCGCCGACTTCGACAAGCTCTCCAGGACCCCTCGAAGACATCCATCCCCAATATCCTGAAAACAAATTAAAACTTTTATTACTATACCCTATATAAAAAGACAATGTCATTGTCTTGTCAAACCTTTTTTATGCTTTGTTTACAATTATTATCTTGTAATAATTCATCTTAATAATTGTATTACTAATAATAACATATTGTTATAATAGTCACAGCGCCAATGAGTCATAATTTAGCAAATAATTAATATTTATATTGTAATCAAGTGAGTAGGTAAATGTTAATATTTAATTAAATTAACTATTGCTTACCCAGCGATAACCTGCCACTAGTCCTCAAAGGTAAAACATTTTGAGAGTTGTAGCGTTCGCCTGGTCTTCTCCACAGTATTTTACGTCCATCTTTATCGGACTTAAACGTCTTTTCGTCGGTAAAAATGACTATTTCATTTTCCCAATCTAAATTCATATATTGGGTTGCAAATCTTATCCTGGCTTGACGATGAGCTTCGGTTAGTGCGATTTTTTTGGCAGGTTTATAATTATGGATTCCAGCTGCATGTAAATGTCTTCGGACAGTGGTAAGCGAAATGCCATGTCTTACAGCGCTTGATCGAGTGGTTCTGAAAGAATCCGTGGTATGGCTATTAACAATATCGCGATTACGGTTGGATTGATTTGTGTAAGCAATCGAACGTGGCCCTTGGCGGTTACACTTCACTTCACCAGTTTCTTGATAGCGTCGCACTCATAAACGAACTGTGTTTCTCTATAAGGAAGTAAATTAAAAAGTTAGATTTATAATGGAACAAAAATAATAATTTATACGGATTTTATTTTAGATTACACTTACGTCGATATTTAATTCTCGAGCAATACTCTTTAAACTTTGATTTTGTTCCCAAAGGACGATTATTTTCACTTTTAAAAAGTTACTCAATCGAGGCATGATTTTATTATAATTAGAAGTTGTTATTCGAACTGCACAAGCAGACGAGTAATTATGCTATGATGCGACGTCATTTCGTCATGTCTTAACAAATATTATAAGCTTACCCTCAATCTTCTTCATTATCAGCTATTTTTTATAACGACACGGCCGACATGAATGATGTGATGGATGATTCAAAACATATCGACTAATTACACTTCTAAGTTAAGTAACTGATTGACGCAGCGGTATAATAACTTGGCTCGTGAGTTGTAGGGTCCAGGTTCGATTCTTTATTAATAAAATCTTTATTTTATAAAGTTTTAAAAATCTGTTGTGACTTTTTAGAAACTTGTAAAAAATATAATGTTTGTGGAACAAGTTTGGAAGTCTGAAAATATCACTAAGCAGGATGCAATGGATATTACCTAGCGGCTACGGTCGCTTGCATGAGCGCCGACAGTATTTTATTTTCTAGTTAGAATATCTTAGTAGTTTCATTGATTTCACAGAGATGGCGCGCTTTTATACATTTCTAGGGGGTGAGGTTTCTCTGCAGCCGCATGTACCATAATATTGTATCCACCGTATAGTTACAATGCATGGTATACAATTTATTTACGAGTATAATGTATATTGTATGTGTCAGTGGTACATTTTGAATAGACTATAATGTAAACTTGGAATGGATATTAAGTAGGTACTCATAATAATAATTTGTGATCATAATAGGCCCTGACAGGCGCAGCAAATATAGGAAAGAGGAAGGTTTTACTTAAAATATCTATTTTGGGTGTTACAAGCTTGTGGCTTCGTCATCACTCACCATATGATAATGTTGAGCATACATAGCACCTCCCAGCGGGTCGTCAACTGCCTGCAACAACCTTAAAATCTCTGGTGTTACTACTTAACCAGGTTGTCGCCAGCTGTATGACTAAGGGCCTGCGCCCACTGGCGACATTGCACGGCAGGAGATCCTCTGGCATCACTACATGCAAGCGCATACGGACGATAACGATACTACGGTATCCTTAGGCATGCTGCGACGCCCTTACGCATGCCACGGCCTCCTTAGGCACGCCAAAGCGTACCGACGCGACATCACATTCGCGCTTTCTTTTCACAATAGTCGTAACTCTTCATCAGAACAGAATCTCGAAGGCTGCTGAAGCATCCCGAGGGATGCTGAGGCATTCCGAACGCTGCTGACACGGCATACCGCAACTTTGTTTTTGTACCTACGATGAATATCATTGAAATTTAAACGTTATTGTCATACTATTAAGTTGTATTGCTATTCGTCGCATAAAAATCCCTTGCCCGGCCGTGCCGCCAGTGGGCGCAGGCCCTAAGTCGGAAAGGGGACCACAATGCGACTGTAACGCCACAACAGAGAACACACACACATAGAGAATGCCTTACCTCTTGTCCTGCTCTTTGTGCGGGTCCACTGCTAACCTTTAGTCGTGGCCGAGTTTTGGTCAACATAAATAATAACTTGTGGAATCATCAATCACCACGACGAAGCAGATGATACCTACTAGCTCTGCCTGCGTCCTCTACCGCATACCATCTTCCAACTCCATCTCGCGGCCCAAGACTTGAATTTTTGTAAACTTGAATCTTACCAGATGCTTGCAACACAACAAGGAGGATCTGCACACAAGTTTGCAGGGTTTAGAGTTCCTGAGATTTGGCGAGGGCAAATGTGCTTGTTTTAAGACTTGAGGATGCACTGTCATCAAATCACGCCCTATAAGGAACAGTTTGTACATCTACAAACCTTAATCAAGCAAAGTATTTTTTTTCCTTCAATGACCACATAAACACAGATTCTAATTTCTAATATTTATTTTATTTCCAATTGCCTTTGCTATTAAGATAATAATTATGCCTACTGGAAATGAGGATTCAATAAATAATAATAAAATATCTTTAAAATACGAGGTGCGTTCAATGTATTCTCAGTATGAGAGTGATTTACTAATTATGTGGGTAATTTGACTAATCAATTAATTAATGCCACTATCTAAAAGTATAATGGCAACATTTCATATTATAGTTGACACTTAGTTTGGGAGTTATCCTTAGTCTACGACAGCTGGAATAGCTAACGTTACGTCGGTTCCCTACAAAATGGTTGAGCTGGATGGTGCTGATCCACGCGTCATGTTCGTGAACGGGCGCCGTCAGTTGAGACTGGTCATCTCTTAACTGCCACGGCTTATTTTAATTATTAATCTTATATTTTGAATTGTTTCTTTATATTTTTAAGCTATTGCATAGCTTTTATCGCGGGCTTTGAGCGCGGCGACCGAATCAAGAAATTCCCTAACGAAAATAAAACCTAACACCCCCCACTCCGCCTACCATGTAGCTCGGCCGAGCGTTCGCTTAACGTGTATGTATATGGTACGACTGTACTTGAATTAATATCAAAGAAAAAAAAAACTGCATAAATAAAAAATAAAATAAGTAATTATAATTGCATAAGTTGATAAAAAAATGCTATGCAATAGCTTTACCGCGGCAGTCCCCGAGTGCCACACGGTGTTTTTTTTTCATTGTTCTCGCATATGCGAGATTGCGATGATTGTTCTTGTTGCTTCTATATAGAAGCAACAAGAATAATGTACCCAGGATTTTGTAATATCTTGATTTAAAAAGAGTATCCTTAGAGTTTCTTGCCCGTTCTTCTCCATAGAGATCTACGTTTTGGAATGGGCAACTAGCTTCACCTTTCTGACTACCTGACCGACTCTTTGACAATTCAAAATTGCCTGTAAATGGTTTAATTCAAATAAATGCTTTGAGTTTGAGTTACAATTTTGAAGAAAATCGAGCACCGCGCAATTATTAAATTCCTTACCAAACAAGGAAAAAGTCAAAAAACTAATTACAAAGAGATGATGGCTGTTTCTGCATCTTCGTTATCTACGGTTCAAAAGTGGTCAAGTGAATTTAAAAGGGGCAGAGAGAGAATATTGAAGACAATACTCGCTCGGGCAGCCGGGTTATTGCCTCTACGGATGAAAACGTGAAAAAAGATGAGAAGCTTATACTGAAGGATGCCCTTATGAAGATGAAAATAATAGCAGAGGTGACCCACCTGTCCGTTGGTACCATGCACACTATTCTCCAGGATCTTCTTTACCTTTCAAAAGTCAGTGCACTATGGGTGCTGCGAATGCTCACGGCGCGGCGCCTCAAAAACAACAGTTTTTAGAGCTCTGTGGTGTAGTTCCGTCAAGTATTTTCGATCGAATTGTCACTGGAGATGAAACGTGGGTTCATCATTATGACCCAAAAAGTAAGCAAGAGTCCATGCAGTGGCACAAAAGGGTACTGCGCACCCTAAGAAATTCAAAGTCGTTCCGTCTGCGGGAAAAATCATGGTCACTGTTTTGGGAAGAGAATTTTGCTGATTGAGTACACAAAAAAGGTGAAACCATAAACGCAGCATCCTACGTATCCACTTTACGAAATTTACGGGAAGCAGTTAAAGAAAAAAGACGGGGTAAACTAACCACCGCCGGTGTGTTGCTTCTTCACGACAACGCCCGGGTCCACACGGCGCATGTTTCCAAAGCTGCTGTGCGAACTGCTGTTCTGGTTTCGAAAAAAATTACCACTCACCCTACAGCCCGACCTACCCCCAAAGGATTATTATTTGTTCCCTAATTTGAAAAAAGACCTTCGTAGAAAACGAATTTCCAACGATGAAGAGCTCAAGGCGGCAATAAATGCGCATTTTTCAGAGAAAGAGGAAAGTTATTATTTACCGGGTATTGAAAACTTCATTTCGAGATGTAATAAATGCATTGAGGTAATGGGGGATTACATTGAAAAATAAGAATAATTTCAATTGAATTTAGGTTTTTTTTTTCATGCTGATACCGTGAATAAATTGAACTCCCCTCGTACGTCAGGGAGTTTCCTATGACGAGGACTTGGTTACGTAAGTGCGCATAATAACCGTAATAACGTATGCGGTATGAGGCAATATAATTATGTACGTACTGTAATAATTAATTGTATTGCATATTTATTATTGTTATGTAGGTGCTGATGTATCGGCGGCTGCGGGATGGCCCCACAAGAGCTGAGGGACTTTTTAACTTCATTTTGTTCCACAAGGATCAATGACCGCAGCAAGTAATAAGCAAAGTACAAAGGATGGTGTTGCCAATTGTCCAACATACATAAGCCTAATAAATATATTTAACGCTGGATTCCCCTAATAGGCACAGCAAATATTTTATGTAGGGTAGGTATCAATGTCGTGGCAAGGACCGACAATGACTTAAAATGAAAATTAGGTTCAACTAATCGCATTTTTCAACGTTTTATGCTTAAATCTCTTTCGAGCTTAGAGCTCTTTCAGGTAGATTAAGTTCAGCTGCATATGCAGTAAGAAAAATAAGGCAGTTGACTGATATAGTCACTGCTAGGTTAGTATACTTTGCTTATTTCCACAGTATTATGTCTTATGGCGTCCTGCTGTGGGGGTCGGCAGCTGACGTAGATTCAATTTTCATTTTACAAAAGAGTGCAATCCGCGCGGTCTATAAAATGGGTCCTCGCGAGTCTCTTAGAAACAAATATAAATAAATTGATATACTAACTCTGCCTTCTCTTTATATCTTAGAAAGTATTTTGTATATTCGCAAAAAAAATAGGACTTTTCGAAATAAGAAGCGATTTCCATAATATAAATAAATACACGGAGTAAAAATGAAATTGTGATACCCAAATTTAGATTAACTAAAACAAGCAACTCATTTCTTATAAACAGTATCCGCTTTTATAACAAGCTGCCAGTCAGTTACAAAACTTAGCAATGGAAAGTTCAAAACCCACATCAAATGTATCCTTCGTCTACGTCGCCTACGTCGAAGACAAGGAAGTTTGGCAATAATTCCTTCTGCACATGTGGCTTCCCTGGTACCTCAGTAACGGCATCACTATGCAAATATCTATTAACTGCTCCCAAATTACGAAACATATTAAAAAAGAAAAATTAAATGTTTTTTTTGTTTCTTAGTTTCTTCTTTGATTATAATCTTCTCATTATTTGACAACATATACCTCCAATTCTTATTTCAACACTTTAGTAATGGCTTTTGCAGACAGGATTTTAATTCAGATTTGTTACAGTCGTAATGGCAATCATGTCATTTGGTTTAAATAGACGTTTATTTTTATTATTTTATGTACATTTTACATAGATTATTCTATATTTTGTGAATGTGAGAACGTTGTAGGCCTAACTTATAGACTGTAGATTTGTAGACCTTTTTCTATTTTGTTGAGTACCTGTTACTTGTGAACAGACCTACACTGTCCTCCCATACCTATTAACACTGTAATTTGAAACATTGTAAAAGCCCCTTATTTTTAAAAGAGTAATTGTGGAATTACTTGCCAGCTCTTCTCCATAGGAAACAACCAATTGGAACCGTGCACCTAGCTTATGACGATTCATAAGTGCCCATGTAGGTTTATGTAAAATAAAATATTTTTATTTTTATTTAAAGTAACATAAAATACTAGTCAAACATAGTTGGGATAATGCTAGACTGATGATGTCATTCTAACCCCTGATCGCATTAAATTGTGGACCACTTCTGAAACGCAGGCCTCTTGCAAATACCTAGTCAATAATTCTCAGACACCAACCTAGACAAATGGGTAACTGACCGCAGCAATTAACCACAAGAACTAATGACGAATTTGGGTGGTTCTCATCAATTGTTCAATCAATCAATTGTTTCATAGATTTGTAAAGGATTTCAAAGAAATACTTGTAGATCTCATAAAACTTTCAGTCTTCCGTATAAACCGTCCTTCCGTTTTCGTATAAACTTCCGTTTTAATAGGATAATAACAATTTAAATAAAATATTGCGCCATAAAATGGAATCCTGGATTTCTGACGTGATGCTAAATTATTAATTATTTCATTATCAAGGAGGAACTCAATAACTGTGTTATTGCAGGCTTATATTGCTGTTATTATGATTTAACTAACCGTTTTCCTTAAGTGTACGCCCCAATATAAATAACAGGATGCGTTGCACAACAATATCATTCCTTCCTTGAGCGGACAGCACAGTTGACACGAAACATTTTGTAATTTATTACAAGTTTTACCTTATTATCATTTTGCTAAATAATTAGAGTTTGTTGTTAATAAATAAAAATGGAAAAAATGTGTTTCTCCCTCGTGTTTGCAGTTCTGGTTAGTATTATTTTACACTTTTAATAGTAAAAACATACTTATTATTTTATAGCGTATATTCTTTCCTTTTCTTTTAAAAATAAATATAAAACGAAAACTACACAAGCACCCTTGCCTCGCATAATTTCGACCTTCGTTCGAAGTTCTACCAAGAAATTCCCACCAGAAAAACCCAACAACACTTAACCTCCATGATACCGTGATGATACCGTTGCCAACATATAAGAAATGGATTTAGATTGACGTACTTTATTGCAAACAGTATTTTGTTTTTTTTTTGTCCCTGCTGAAACACACATAGTTTCTCGTGAATTATGAAAATGCACGTACAAAATTTCCAATTGTTTAACTAAAATATTGTATAGGACTACCTACTTAATGTTTTATTAACAGCGTTTTTTTAAACTTTTCAGGTTGCTCATCACACGGGCCCAAATCCAGTGGAAGCATCACCCCAAGATGGAGACGTATTGTTCGACTCCAGTTCATGTAACTATCAACCATTACTTACACCCATTTACGTTATTCCTATTTAAAATACATAAATCTTAAGAATGCTTACAATTTATAATACCTACAGCTTATACGTGGTAACAACGATTAAGCTCTAATCTACAATGCGCAGAAACCGTCTCCAGTCAGATCACTTTATATCTAGATCCACTTACCTACCTATCCTGACAGTCATTAGTGTCATCAAGACATCACTGGTTGGAAGTAACACGCAATCCATATAAATTCTTCTTAATTAAGTTTGTAGGTAGGTATGACCAGAATAAGGAAAAATTGGACCAAGAATGTAGTTTACTTATTGGGTAATAATAAATAATAAAAAATAAATCATGTATTTTGGACCAAACACTTGTACACATTTCATCAACATGCCAAACTGCGTGACAGTTTGTCGGCGGGATTAGCGCTCGTCTTAAAACATTTGGTATACCTACTTTAAATGGATGGTAAGAATATTATCATTATAGCAGTGCGAGCCGTCCGTCGCACGGTACGGTGGGCTTTAACCAGACTTAGGGATTCATGAAAATATTTTATGGTTTAAAAAAAAAAACAATAAAATATTTCGACTTTACCACTAAATACAAGACTATAGCGAAGAGGACGTATCTTTTAATAGTGAAATAAAATGGTTATATTTTGTTTTTTTATTTTTTGAGTAAAACATAATTCACTAGGGGTGACCCAATAAAACCCAATTACCATCTGAGCACATGAATACTTTTTTATTACACTAGTGATTAAAAATCAATTAGCACTAAGATTCGATGTCCATGAAACTTCTGTTGCGAACAACATAAGAATTGTAGGTATTTAATTTAGTGACGTAAATACATTGTTTATAATAAGAATTGCTTTTTCATTACAGTGATGATGCCAGGTCCCTGCCAAGGGCAGTCTTACTGCTTCGAAAAGGGTGACAACTACCCTACGGAAAAGATTGATGAACTTCTCGAACACATGGAAGAATGGGTAAAGAATAACATAATTATATAGGTAATCTAAAATGTTTGCCAAATCTGTTTAGATATTAGTAGAGCAATTAATCAATTCTTTTAAAATATGATGAAAATCTTTTAACCCATTATATGTAAATAGAACGTGTAAACACGGCTACATATCAAGCTATAATAACCAGTAAAAGCTAACCTCTCAATATACGCAAATCGTATACAATGCGAGGTCAGCTTGTACTGGAAATGTATATCTTGATAATTATGTAGCCGTGTGTACCACAAAATCTAGTTACTTTAAAACGTCTAACGTTTTGCATCGATGATTATTATTACAGCAGTATGAAAGCCCAGTGGTACGAACCGACATTGATGAGCGCTACGGAAATACTTATGATGAACCCGACTGTGTATCAAACTCTACCGTAAGTACCTACCTACGACGTCACTAAACTTATTTCAGCTAAATCTATACCTACAATGAAACAGAATACAAATCATTACCTACTTCAGAAACACGAAAGTGTTTGCTACTCGACTATTCTAACAGCCAGTCTTACGAATAAAGTATGTACTATGTACAGTGTTTATTATTGAGTTTTATAAATATCTTCAAAAATAGACAATATTGACTAAAACAATATAAAAAATCCTTGAAGTAATAAACACCAACTCAAGTACTGGTTAACAACACGATCTATATTTTTTTGTTTTCAGGAAAGCCCTATCTTCTACATCATTGATAAGGAAGGAGAACTGAGAGTGGTTGTGCAGTCACCTGAGAAATTCCGGCAGATCTACAGTGTTAAGTGGTGCCGGTGAGTATTCATTTATATAACAGCTATTCTCATTAGGTTCATAAATAGTTCAAGACTTTAGGATGACTTGTTGGAGTGTTTACTATCTAATGATCTAATCTCTAATGTTATGACTGCCTTTCTAATCAACTAGTTTATACCTATAGGTATGTGGCGAGGTTTTGAATTGAAAAAGTTGAAATAACTTTGATTGCGAATAAGATTATCATGAAAAGTACTTCAATAGTAGGTAGTTCTATGAACACCTTTGCAATGCGTTTGCCTCACAAGTGTTGCTACTGTCAAAAGCAAAGGCACTTGACAGTTTAAAACTCGAAAAACGGCTCAAATTTCGTTCGCTATATATGATTCTCATCTCAAATACAAAGTAAATCCATATAGAAGATCAATATAACGCAATACTTGTAACTCGCTTAATATTAAGTCGACCTGAACGTGTATTAAGAAAATCTACGAATCCAATTTTCACTCGTTTCTAGTAGTCTTATTAATTTGAAACATTGCCGATGTATTTAATTCAGATGACAGTACAATAATATGGTACCACCAAGGTGGTCTGCTGATGGAGCAGAGATGTAGGGTAGTGCATATAGTTCCGTTATTCGGAAGGTGTATAACTGAACTCCTGATGGTTAACTAGTAAAGCTATCTAGTTTGTGCTCATTAGATTTGACGTAACGAGTAGTATTCATTTTTTACCCTAATGCGGTAAAACCCAAAAGGACGGTAATGTATTCAGTGCACTTCAAAAAAATTAAAGCGTGTTCCATAGTTTTTTAAACTAGGTAAAATTATCATACTTCGTATTGTCCTATTTCAGTGACGAAGGGCCCATCACAAGGAATACGGCTCACTTCTTAAAAAACAGCAAAATTGTGCAGAAGCTCGAGCTCGAATGTGTCAGCACAACGATGGACTTAGACTTCTTCGTGCTGAGTGATAAGGTGGATTCCGTCAGTCAGAAACCCAAGATGGAGATCGCCTCGGCTAAGGGAGGCATCCCTGTGTGCTGCAGATGTCAGTACAAAGTCGACGACTAACTGGATATGCTGCCGGAAAACACAATATTTACCTGAGTGAACAAAGATTAGACTGAAAACTATGACAATTCAAACATGAATTTTATAAGTAAATAGTTAATTTATTGTGCCTACATTTTATCAACCATTAGCCTTTACCGAGACTATATTGTATGACGAGATTTCATCAGACAGGTCATTAGTGGGCCCAATCGAAGTGGTTTCTTGTGATGTCAATCAAGGTTATATACACGAAGAAAGTTTTGATGAACTACAAAGCACTCTCTACACCGTCCGTAACAATCCTGAAGATTGGATAATAATGTATGTTCTTAAAGTAAATCAAAAAAAACTTTGTATGGCAGCGATAGCCGAATCTCTAAATTGAAAGGCGTAGAGCGCGTTTAACTCTTAAATACTATGTACATAATTACCTATGTATGTTTTTTTAGATTCTATGTTTATAATAATGCAGTTTTGAATATTCTTATATTTAGTTGAATTTGATCCAATTAATAAAATGTATTTATGAAACGACAGAGTTTTGTTCTCATTATTTATCTATCCAACGACGCAACACTATTAAAGTACAGGCTATGAAGCTTAAGAACAGCACATATACCTACTTTCGGCATCCTTTTTATGGACAAATAAACAAAACAGGCCGATAGTGTTGAATTTATTGCAAGTGGCACAATTGCTTTTCGTGTGCGCTATGGCGAACATGCATAATGTTCCCAAAGCAGTGAAAAAAATATTTTTATTTGTTATGTAATTTATGTCTGGTATCTGTCGTGCACTTGTTACACAATTAGACATGTTTATAAGATAATTTAACATTAAAAGCGTTATATAAATGTCTCGCTAGTATAACTTTTTCGTTTTTAACTATGTCAATAATAGAGCTATTCCGGTGGCTACATTCTGGACGGAAATGAGTCATATCAACACGTAAAGAAGAAGAAATATGTTCTATAAAATCTTTCAAAAATGTTCTACTACTCAATGATATCCTCAATCTACTTCATAAAAATCTTAAATTTAATTAATTATTATTCACTCACTGATAGACAACGCACAGCCTCAAAAGGCTTGGGTCTAGAAGCATGAAATATTGCGCAAGAGTTCATAATACAGGGTGGCAGGGACATCGCCGCGCTTCTGAAACTACAGTTGATTCAGGTACATGATTCTGAAACCCGGTGTTGAATTGTTTTGCCAATTATCACAAAAAAAAAACTGCTGTTTCATAGAAAAGTGCAATACCTACGCAGTCAAAACGTATGGATCAGCAATTTTTTTTTTAATAAGTGGCAAAAATTTGCAACGCACGGGATTTCAGAATAATGTACTGGATTCATGATAAGAGGTTGCGCGTCGATGTCCCGGCCACCCTGTTTAATAATAATAATAATAACGAATATCTAATTATGTTAATTATAACAATTTTAAGGACACTTACAAACTATTAAGTACTTAGTTTATTAATGGTTAACATTCCAATTTCATCTCGCAAGAATTAAAACTTATCTCTCGGTAAAGCCTTAATTAATGCATCAGCAAATTGTTTGTTAGTATGATACATATTTGAGATCAATAATTTTACCGTCGTATTTTTCTTTGATGAAGTGGTACTTTGTATCTATATGTTTGCACCTTTTATGAAAGTTTAAGTTTTTTTGAACACTGATAGCTCTTCGGTTATCTATATTGATACACACTGATTGTTGGTTAAATTACCCAGATGACATAGTAACTGCTTAATTCAAATTGCTTCCTTTGTGGCAGCACAGGCTGCCATGAATTCTGCCTCTGTAGTTGATAAGGCAACAGTATGTTGCCGTTGGCTGGACCATGTCATGGCAGCTCCATTTTTGACAAAAATATATCCCGTAGTTGAGCGTTTAGTTATGATATCATTTGCATAATCAGCATTACTATAGTCAGTCAGGTCAGAAGACTCAGATTCTGATAAGTAACGTAAACCAAAACCGATGGTATCTTTCAGACACTTAAGACTTTTCTAGACTGCTGTCCAATGAGATTTTTCATAGCAATTCAAATATCTACTCATCAAGCTTACAGCGAACTTGACGTCTGGTCGACTTACAATGGCAACATGCACCAGAGAACCAACCGCCTCTTGTAAGGAATATTCTTGTCAGGTTGGTGTTCATTTTCGCCAGCTTTGAGCGAGGACCGACTGGAACACATTTGTCATTAGCATTTTCCATGTTATTTTTTTTTAATAACTGTTTAATATATTTTGTTTGATGTATGAAAATATACTTGTCAGAAATTTTCATATCCAATCCAACAAAATTTCCTGGTAGGTAAATTGTCATATCAAATATTGTCTGCAAGTCATTTGTAACAGATTGCACTACAGACTTTGATTTTGAAAATAGGAGTCCATCATCGACATTATATGCAGAGATAACACTTTGTTCCTTAGATATTTGCCACATAAATACATTGATCTGCTTTACTACATGTAAAACAAAATTTCAGAAGTGTTGAATTGAATGTAGTATTCCAGCACCGTGATGCTTGGTTAAGACCTGTGACATAATGACTTTATCAATTTACGTACTTTATTAGGTTCAGAAGTTAGACCTTCAAGGGGATACATAAATATGTTTTCCTTCAATTCCCCATAGAAGGGCTGATTTTACCAAAGTCTTTCTCTTTTCATTTTCTTCTTTTCTTTTAGTCTTTCTTCCTCTTTTATCCGTGGAATAAAATTGACGTCCGACAGTTCTAGAATTCAAAAAGTGTCACAAATTCAAATTTTTTAAGCATAGCTTTTATCGCGGGCTTTGAGCGCGGCGACCGAATCAAGAAATTCCGTAACGAAAATAAAACCTAACACCCCCCACTCCGCCTACCATGTAGCTCGGCCGAGCGTTCGCTTAACGTGTATGTCTATGGTACGACTGTACTTGAATTAATATCAAAGAAAAAAAATTACTGCATAAATAAATAATTTTAATTGCATAAGTTGATAAAAAATGCTATGCAATAGCTTTACCGCGGCAGTCCCCGAGTGCCACACGTGTTTTTTTTCAGGATAAGACTTATTCTAGGTGTAAAAGTTTGGTGAAATTCGCCCTTAGAAGGCTGTCTTAATTAAAGTTGAATAATTTCATAACCATTTTGAGCAAGTAGAGATAAAGGTAGTATTGAGTCATACCTGA
Source organism: Dryobotodes eremita (assembly GCA_917490735.1). Lineage (NCBI taxonomy): Eukaryota > Metazoa > Arthropoda > Insecta > Lepidoptera > Noctuidae > Dryobotodes > Dryobotodes eremita. Next base: position 5,361,749 of record OU823248.1, read on the forward strand.
CAGCGGGCGAGGTTTTTTATAGTATATACCTTTTATCTGCACATACCCTTTTGCACAGTCTGGACCTTAAACGAGGACCCGTTTTGGTTGATCTTTAATTCTAAAAACCCATTTAGAAACGATGACGTTTACATTCCTTTGATGGGCTTCAAGTTTCTCTGCAATTAACTTTTTCCATTTATCAACATTTACAGAGGTGACAGTGTGTGATACTCCCTGGCCGCGTCTCAGCGGAAAATTTAAAAACATGTTTATAGATAAATTGTACCATTTATGTACTATATACAGAACGTGTAATAAAAAAAAATGTACCTCAACGAATAATGAAATATAATGAAGTTTTGGTGGCGCGGATGAGGAGTATATACTCTCTGGCCACGCCACCTCAGTTTCTGTAAACTATTCGGCTCACCCGGTCATAGGAATCATCAAAAAAATTGTGCGAAAATTGTTCTCTTTCGTGCCGTATAAAGAAATTCAAAAATCTTATTTTTTTAGAAAGTATAGCCTTGTGTTGATGGCGCGGCTAGGGAGTAAACTCCCTGGCCGCACCACCAAGAGTGATAAGGCGTACCCGGACATAGTATACACCAAAGAATTGTACGCATTAAGTACAACCCAAAAACGTAATAATATTACGGAAAAACATCAAATCAAGATTAAGCACATCAGCGGACTTGCTGATCTTTGTACTTACTGGATGTGGCCTTCAAGTTAGAAGCACTGCAATTATTTCGGTGAGATGGCTGCATAGAAGTGCTAGAAATAAGCAAAACAATATGAATCTACATGAATAACAAGAATAATAGACTTTCAAGAAGGCGATAAGAAGTTGGTATGTACTTTTTATTAGGTACGGTCAGCAACGAAAGTCGTTAAAATGTTGCTTTTACATGTCATCCAAATCCAAATGGGGTTGGCCGGTGAAAACTTTAGATAAATGGCGCTAGCATAGCTTTCACCTGTCAAGTTTGTGTTGTGTTTTGGGTTTCCTTGTTGACTGCGTTTTTATTTTATTTTTGAAAAAACTGTTGTGCAAATACATGTATTCGACATGGCGGATAAGTGCGTGAAAAGGTGAATTGAAGAAACGAGGTGCATCTTTACGAGGAAGGAAAGCAGACCTTGTCGACAGGTATAACCTTAAAACTATAAATTACACATTTTCCCTTCTAAATACCTGATTTTGAAAGAGTGATTGCTTGCTTGGTTATCGTCTTCCTAAAAACATTTTATCGAAAGTAAAAGCCTTCAAGTTAGTGCCTTTAAGTGTTTTCTATCAAGACTGAGCTCACTCGTTTTGTTTACAGATTAGAGCTCTATGACCGGAATTTTAACTTTGGAAATATAGGAACTCAAAGCCACGATAATCCCCTAATGGACGTTCCTCACTCCAGCATGTATCGGGACGTTAACAGCTGCACTACCACCACTAATAAAGATAAGGCAATATAATAAGGCAATATTTTTGCTTGTAAGTACCTACCATTATTTTGTATCATTACTACCTCAATATAAAATTTTATATAACTGTAAGTCGGTCATAGATACCAAAAAAAAAATAAGAATTTAAATTTGCATTTCATGCCAGCGCCACCCATTGGCCTTGGCCATTGGTTCAGGCTTGGCACCACATCCAATGTTAAGCAAAAATCTGTAAAATCTAGTCCAATATATTTGTCAAATTATGTCCCAATGTGTGGAACCCGGCATCATGCATGAGCTTAGGTTTATGTAAGTCAACGGGTTTACTGTTAAACATTTTGCTACAGTGTTAATAAGAAATTGGATGAAGCCAAAGCCTTATATGAGTCCCGATACCTTATCTGGGCAAGGGCAACAACTGTAGGTGACTCAACTTATATAAAAGGTTTCTGCAAAAAAGCTATGAAAGCTCTGCAGTATGAGGTAGATATACAAATCCAAAAAAATGGAACTCCACAGGAATCACACCATGAATGTCCTGCTTGAAGTGGTATAGAAGCCAAATGTAAAGATGTTGCTGTACTCCTATGGGGAGTTGAACACATGGTGCATGACAAGATGATGTTACTTCACCAAGTGTGTGTTCCACACAGTTTGCCACTTAAGAGATTCAACAAAGGCAAGTTACAGCAGGCAAATCCTAAATCAAAGACCCTTTACATCAAGGCCAACCACCCATGGAATAATGAATGAAGAGGCTGCTATAAAACAGTATGAGGCAAAATATGGGTTAACAGTCGAGAATTGTGGATTATACATAAGCAAGCTCAGACCATATTTAGGTGCCTCACCAGATGGCCTACTGGGACACGACACAATTATTGAAGTGAAATGTCCGTATTCCACCAGAAATGCAATGATCACACCGGTAAATGTCCCTTATCTGGAGAATGATATAAAAAATTATAGTCTAATGTTAAAAAAAACTAGTCCTTATTATTATCAGATATAGGGCCAGCTATAATGTACTAATAGATCATTCTGTAATTTTATTGTATATACATTTAAGGCGAGTCTATAATCGTTTAATTGTATATACATTTAAGGCGAATATATACATTTAAGGCGCGGCCAGGGAGTATACTCCCCAGCCGCGCCACCAAAACTTCATTATATTTAATTGTTCGTGGAGGTACAATTTTTTTTATTACACGTACCGCATAGTACATAAATGGTACAATTTATCTATAAACATGTTTTTTATATTTTCCACTGTAGCGCAGCCAGGGAGTATCACACCTGACAGCTTCTTTAAATGTATCAGGTACTTCTTCAAGTACTAAATGATAATCATAACACTTGTAAATTTGTTCTTTAGTTTTATTCCTTGGTCTCACGGATATTACACTCCGTGGAGGTGTATCAATTTGAACATCTGATAAGTATTCATCTGTATGCGGTTTATTTTTGACTGTACTATATGAACTGAGTTGTAAGATTCTTCTCTATCTTCATTAATTTTACAATGTATATCTAATATTTTATTTTCTGTTTCAGACAATTCCAACGCAGCATAGTTTCTGTTCACAGTGGATTCAAGAAAGTGTCCGTATTAATTGAGGAGCCATGTCTCATTGAACGCAAATACTACCAATATTTAGTAGTAAATTATCCGATTTTGTAAGCCCGATCCTGGGTTTTGTAGAAAACCCCTTAAAAATTTACAGGATCTTTAAGGTGGCTCCTCAATTCAGACGTCTGAATTGAGGAGCCACCTTTGAACTCGACATTACTTATTTGTTACGGGTGAGTCTAACTTTTTTTATTGCTATACAAATTGATACCGAGCTGCTAATTGCACAAATGAAAAAGTTATTTTTTAATAAGCTTCAATTTTGCGGGGTACTTTGCGCTTTCGCCTTTTTGCATGACATGCAAAAATATTTGATTGAAATGGCAGCGACAAATTATTTTAGAAGAATTATTGCATCACATTACATAACATACACTCTCATTCGGCCATAGAATTTGTTCCAGCGCTCAGTGGAGTTGGCATGGGCCATTACATAATTTGTAATATCACTTCATTATGGATGGTCAGTTTTTTGCTACAACAATTATGAAACCAAAATTCGCTACAGTACAAAACAACCAAAATATTTTCATATTATTACTTTAAAGGCAAAATTCAAAGTTCGTGGACAGAGAGTTTTTTAGAAAGTGATTTTACAGTATTGGCGCAATTAACTGACAAGTGAATACAAATATTCCTTGAATAAAATAGCGGAAAATGTGTTTGAGGAAAACCTTTGATATTTTTCAAGTATCAGGTTGTGTATACGATTTAAGTCTATAACTAAGTTATTTAATATAAAGTTGGACATGGATACAGTTATAGATTATCGGACGCAGTTCAAATGACTCAGTTTCTTCAAGAGTAGGTAAGGGCTTTCGCCATGAAGTCTGTGTTTTTTTTCCATTCTTAATGTATTTTTTTGGTAAATAAGTATTTTTTGTTTAAACAAGGATGAAGGTATCATTGACATATAATGTTCTAGTTTTTAATATTATATTGTATAACGGGTTGGTGTCCGCAATTCCACGTCCAAGCGCGTATTTTGCTTACATTCGTGTTTATGGTGAATCCTCAGTTGTAGCCCGCCAAATTCAGAAAATTCCTAATCCTTCTGTGCTCTCTGTAATTTTCATAACACTTTCAAAGTTCAGATGACCCATTCGTTAGTGCCATAAGAATAATATATCAACTTGTTTAACATCAGACATGCATGCATAATCAGAATTCATATTAACCCGGTACATGTTGTTACCTTTTGTCGCTGAAGCTACAGTGACATTTTGTCTATTCAGTATAACACAGCCCTTTTTTTTTTTTTTTTTTTTTGGGTGGGAAATCATCAAATGACGTCTCCCGCTCTGGGCGGAGCGGAAGGGCGTGTCAGACTCTTACTGACTAAAACCCACCCGTGTTCCTTCAGTTGCCTGTGCGCCAGGGCCACGGTAACTCTTTCGAACAATCCGCAGCCCCGGCAGGCATCGGTCCTATCGGACCCCGTCAATGGTGCTGACATCTCTTTGAGGCGCGCGTGGAACACGACGCGCCGTCGACCCGGGCCTGGTCCTTACCGGACGGCGAGCTGCCCATTGCTCGCCGTCCGCAAGCCCGCGCCTACGGTGGCCGGGAGTCGGCAATCGACTCCCGACGCCCAGGGTGTCTCCTCCTCCTGCGGCGGCTAGGGGCGCGAGGGCGTAGAGATTGCCTCTCCCTCTCGCGCTCCGCCTCCTCCTTCGCGAGCATTACTGCTTCGCAGAAGGAGGTGACGGCTTCCCATTCCCTCTCGCTCCGTACCATGGCCTGAACCAGGGCCGGACGCGAGAGGTCGCCGCCGCCGATCGCCGCCACGAGGACACGGCGGTGCTCCGCCCAAGCCGGGCAGACCTCCACCGTATGCTCCACCGTGTCCTCCGGTCGATCCACACAATGGTAACACCCGGGCGTTTCCTCCCGCCTTATCCGAAACAGGAACCTCCCGAAACAGCCATGTCCGGTGAGGACCTGCGTCAGGCGGAAGGTGAGGACGCCGTGGCGCCTCTCAAGCCACTCCTCAAAGAGGGGTCTTACCGCCGCAATTGTGGCGTGCCCTGCGCTGGGTTGCAACAGTCGCACTCTCCATGCCGCCATGAGATCCCGCCGGAGCTCTGTCCGCTGTGCCGTGATTTCTCGCGGCAGCGGAGTTACGCCCCGGCGTTTCGCCTCCTCGCGCCACTCCCAAACGTGCGCGAGGACCTTTGCCTCCAGATCCCACGGCGGCAAAGTATAACACAGCCCTTAGAATCAAATTCTACTTGGCCACCATTTTCTACAATCTGGTGCACAAATATCAAATTCACTGCAAGTTGTCATAAGTACAAGACATATGTAAATATAATTTTATTTGACTGACCTTTTCCGTTCAATGTATCCAGAGTCACATCACCAGAGATACTTACTGGAAGTGTCGTGTTATTGGCAACTTGGGTGGTGGACGTTAATTTTGAAGGTTGTGATGTCTTGTCATGTGCATGGTTGCCCCGGAATCAATGTATCAAGTAGCGCTGTTGTAGTCAAGGGGAGTTACAAACGCAGCAACATATGAACTACTAGCTTCTGCCCGCGGCTTCGCCCGCATGGAGGTCGGAAATTACCCCACGGGGACATACTACTGGGATAAAAAGTATCCTATGTCCTGACCCAGGTCATGGCCTATCCGTAACCTACCTATCATCCAAATCCAGCCTTTAAAGCGTGAAAAAGTAATAGACAGACAGGCAGATACTAAACGCTACCTAAATAATTATTACCTCAAGATCTGTATCTTGAGGTTAATTTAGTCAGAGTCTGTCTCTGACTAAATTCTAATTCCTTAAATCTTTAGAGGCATGAGGAATAGGGTGTAAAGTTCACTCTTCCTCCTTAGAAAAGGGAGGACCCTCCGACCAGACGGGTGTTGTGTCTGTTGGGCAACTGCCCGACGATTGATGTTGGGTCAGTCTTATATATGTTGATAGCGCGGTAAACTCTGCTTGCGCGATGCAGGATTTGTATGACGTCAGGTCTTCGATGCGTTGTTCGCATGTGGCGTTATAGATGCCGCCACGAATCTTAAAAAAATGGTAAATAAAAATCTCAATTGTCGTGAGAATTTTTAAATCATCCCCTATTTTACCAAACGCTGAAACACTTATTTTTTTATTTCTTACCATAAGCATAAATTAATTTGAATTTTCATATCCAATCAAACTCAAACTCAAAGCATTTATTTCCAATAAACCAATTACAGGCACTTTTGAATTTTCAAAGGGTGGGTTCAGTCAGAAAGATGAAGCTAGTTGCCCATTCCAAAGCGTAGTAGGTACCTATGGAGAAAAACGGGCAAGAAACTCCATGGACACTCTTAAATCAAATTTAGGTTACAAAATATTAGTTACATCATTCATGTTGAAATTATGCATTTGAGAATGATCCAGAACGTTAAAAGCGTCCGTAATAAAAAGACAAAAACAATTCAAATATTAAATTAAATTAAGCCGTGGCAGCTAAGAAATTACCAGTCCCTACTGACGGCGCCCGTTCACGAATATGACACATGGATTAGCACCAATCAGCTCAACCATTTTGAAGGGAACTTAATGATCCAACACACATGCCACCACCACCAATCAATCTGCCTAGCCTTTTCCCAACTATGTTGGGGTTCGCTTCCAGTCTAACCGGATGCAGCTGAATACCAATATTTTACAAGGAGCGACTGCCTATCTGACCTCCAAAACCCAGTAATTGGGTTATACGATAGAATAGAATCCTCTTTATTATGTACACCATAAAAATTACAGATATAAATGTAGACATTTTACACAGGGTGACACAATGGGCAAGACTGGTTGTCAGACTTTCGGGCTTCTGACGACCCGCAACGACTGCCAAAGACCCACGAGTGACAGCCGAGACCAACGGCTTAACGTTTGCGAGGCACGGACGAATCTCGGTATGCAAAGATGGTAACCCATCCACAGACCAACCTGGCAAGCTTAACTTAACCTGATGGATCGACCCGCGCGGCTGTTATATATTACTTAGCCACGAGCTGCTCACATGTACTTAATTATAACATAACATAACATCACGCCTTGTTTCCTCGAAGGGTTGGGCAGAAGTGTACCTGTAGTACACCCACATTTTGCCAGTTATGTTTCAAGTCCCATGTAACAGGGGGCGAGCCTATTGCCATCAACCGGGGACAATTCCAGACTCCGGGCTGCCACTGAGAAATTTCTCTTGGAAAAACCCAATAATACTTTGCTCGACATGAGAATCGAACCCAGGTCCTTATGTTCAGCAGTATTGCTTGCGAACGCTACTTATAAAAGGAAATATTAGTTCATAGTAATATCAGTTACATATTTGATACATCTTGATACCTTGGTTGAGATTGGACCCCGGTGACGACAATGATTCATTAAATCTATTTATACACATATGTATAGTGGCATTATCATTGCATATAAACATTGTTTAAAGTTAAGACTTTAAACAATGTTTATGATGTTTCTTTTTTTGTTTGTTTTTTTTTGACTTTAAACCTCTATATTTTTACAAGCAGGTTTTAAAAACAGGACTAGTTTCCTGTTTTTAAAACCTGCTTGTAAAAATATAGAGGTTTATTTATAAACATTGTTTAAAGTCCTAACTTTAAACAATGTTTATAAACAAACCCCTTTATTTTAGACGTTTAAGGGCCTTAGCAATCCTCCGCCGTGAAAATAAGTATGGTAAACCGAATCATGAATTCCGCAAAGAAATTCGAGTAGCGTTGTCGCGAATGCGAAGTAATATAGCCTATAGGTACAGATAATAACTAGTTAAGACGTGGCGTGAGGTGGGTGAAAGAGGGGGTAGCGCGCGGCGATTGACGGCGCGCGCGCGCGCCCGACTCATTTTGGGCCTGATGGTCGGAGCTAGCAGTTTATTGGTGAGTGACTTGTTATTTCTCAGTGCATGTGTCTTCAGATTTACCAGATATACATTTTATATTGTATTTCAATGTTGTCGACATGTGTGTGTATTGTCCTAACAGCGATCAGATTCAGAAATGATACCAAATCAGACCAGTATTCAGATGCGAGGCTCGGGGTGGCTATATGGGGAGGTTGGAGGCCACTTTGGGGGGACACCCCCAAATATCATTGCGATGATAATTCAGAAACGGTGATTCCGTGATCAGAAATCAGTATTATTGCGATGATAATTCAGTAACGGTGATTCCGTAATCAGTAATCAGTATCATTGCGATGAGAATTCAGTAACGGTGATTCCGTAAACAGAATTCAGAAATCAGATCAGAATTCAGTAATCAGTTTACATAATTACAGCGGTCGTTAGATCTTAATCATATCGCACCTAGGCTTGTTCGGAGACATAGGTAATGGAAGTTCAGATATTCGTCATTAATAGATGTTGTGGCGACATGGTGGAGATGCTGGGATCTCATTACTATAGTTTAAAAACAATGTTTTGTTCAGTTCTAAAAATAAAGAATAAATGTGGGTAGATCGAATCTGTGTTCCCGCATTAAAAGAATTAGGTCAGTTTCACATGGTGTCCGAATAACCACTATACTCACCAAATACATTAAAAAATGAAACAGAATTTGTATGAAATTATCTGCCAGATAATTTAATCGGAACATTATCAACAACAAAAAAAAAAAACCATAATGTTCTAAGCTGCTGTGAGTGTTAAGTAATTAGTTCCATGTTGTTATTATTATGAATTTTACGACCTACCTAAAACTGTGTCGGATTGGAATTTTGTGTTTTAGGGTAGGGTTTATATAGCTATAGTCGAGCGAATTTTGATTTCAACATAGTTAATTCTCAGGTTACACAGCCTGCACTGGGGTACCAGCCTACCCTGCGTCAAGTCAATTCCAAGAAATAATACCTCTCAACCGTAACGTTCCATAACAATTAAAAATTCTATTGTGTCTCGCTAAGTCGTTAGTCACAGTTGAGCTCATAAATACACGCTGGACAGTATGCAGTCACGACTATAATAATCATTTATTTAGTAAATCCGGGTACCTACACACACGATAATGTACGAATGAAGTCTAACAAATAATCTTCTTTTTTTTTTTGTTGCGCAGTGCAAACGGGGTCCGTAATTTAACTTCGAGAGTCATATGTTCGATTAATGAAAAGTCGACTGAACGATTGTTCGAATGGAATTTATTGCGAAACAACCTTTTATCGCCAAACGCTACTTCGACTGAACGATTCATCGAATATTTTTTAATCGATGGACTGCTCTTTCGAATGAGTTTTAGTTATTATATAGTTTAATAATCGAAATAAAATTATTTGAAAAAGATTTTTCGTCACATATTATTTCATACATAATCGAGGAAATCAAACACTTTAAGATATCGTACGTTCTTCTCGCACATTTAGTAACATGAAATTTGGTGAAAAGGAAGATAATAAAGCACAAAAGAAGGGAAAATTTTTTATTATAAAAAAAAAAATACATTAAGTGTGTTACGATTTTTGCACAAAATTAAGGTAGATTAAGATTCTTTAACGCCCTGAGAACTCCACTAATATTCCAAACATAAAATAATAATCAAATTTAAACGTTGTTTTATTTTTTTAAGTGGCAAATGTAAGCCAACGAGCTCATGAAGTCAAGCCTGTCCATGTCTTCTTTTTGATTTAAAAGTTTTTTCAGTTTTTCTTCTTTCCCAACCTGTTTTTTCTTTTTCGTAGGAGAAACTGACTCATCTTGGGCTCTAATTTTTTCTATTATCAACTCATTATTTTTTTGTTCTTTTTCCATTTCTTTTATGGTTTTAAATAGGTTCCACTTCTTTCTTCCCAGGAGTCCATTCCAGCGATGATGCCATGATTCGACTGAATTTTGGGAATTAGGCGTGTTCAATTCCAAACGATCATGGATAGACCATGTTTCAGGTGGGAACAAAGGTGGAATTCTTTGAATTGACACATTTAAGGAAATCGTAGTATTAGTGTTAGTTTTATTTGTAGTGGCAGTATTAGTTATATTCTTAAAAGTGCCATTTACATAATATTTTGAAAACCAAGAAACAATTGAACTGACTTCCTTCGGTAGCACTTCTTTGTTTTGAAGCAAAAGGAATGTGTCGCGTATTTGCTCTGGTTTTAAATACGCCAAAGCAGGTATATATCTCATTTTATGTGCGAAACTTATGTCTTTACCATACCTCTTTGCAAATCCGCTTTGTTGGATATGTTTCCAAATCGATTGGCGAAGATGAAAATAACAATATTTTTGATTAGTATCAGGAAACACTCTTTTAAGCGCTTTTGTAGCAGCAATCTCGGAATTTGTCACCACATATTGTGGTCTTAAGTTCAGACTATATTCATTAAACGCGTGTCGCGTTATTATCTCAAAGAAAATATATAACAATTTTCACTTTTGTTACTTAACAGCCCATATTCTAACGGTATAAATTTAAAAGCGCCTTCCTTATTACCCACAAATCCATGTATAGTATACATTTGGGTATATGGATTGGGGCAACACATAAATGTTCCGTCTGAAAGCCAATATGAGGAATCGTTAAGCAAGCGCAGATTATTTTCGGTGCTGAAAACGAGGACACTTTCATTTTCATAAAAATAATGACCAATCAAAAAATTCTTGTTGTTGATCACATTGTATATATCATAGTAATTCACTTCACTTAATTCCGTTGGTATTGATGGAGTTTTTCTAAATCGCGCTCTATTTATAATCATTCGCATAGCGTCATTATTAGGAATGTAAGGAGCTGCATTATGCGGTACTTCCTGTTTACATGCCTGGATAATTTGTGCTGGGCTTTCCATAGATTGTTCCGCTTTTCTCTTCAAATTAGTCCTTACCTCTCTCGCGACATTTTCTTCAGGGCGCGGTGGATGAAGGTGGTCTACTAATCCAATTTCAGTCTTCAAAATATGTTTAGAATGTTCTATTACCGTTCTAACCGTAGCACTACATTTTAATGATGTTTTTTCTGTACAAGCCCAATAACACTTATCAGTCACTGTTTTATTTAAAGAATATGTATACCCCTCTAATATCAATAAATTCTTCCCTTTTTTCGATTTCACAAACTTTAGTTCCTCCATTTTAATAGAATATTAAGATTGAGACAAAAACACGTAATAAACAAGAAAGTTGGTAATGCGCTATGCTAATGCAAAATAAAAACAATGAGGGTAATTTCATATTTAGTTTCATTTTATAAAATCACATAGGCATGTTCCCATTAAAATAAGAAGCAATTTATTCAATTATTATAGAAACAATAAATGGTAATATGAACTCATAATTAATATCGTATAAAATTACATGCATCCTGTAGTCATTGATAATGATGCGGTAGTTACTTAATCTCGTATAAGCAAAGTGCCTACTGCAAGCTAACTTCAAAAAAAGTAATCTTGAATCTTCCTTTTCACCAAATTTCATGTTACTAAATGTGCGAGAAGAACGTACGATATCTTAAAGTGTTTGATTTCCTCGATTATGTATGAAATAATATGTGACGAAAAATCTTTTTCAAATAATTTTATTTCAATTATTAAACTATATAATAACTAAAACTCATTCGAAAGAGCAGTCCATCGATTAAAAAATATTCGATGAATCGTTCAGTCGAAGTAGCGTTTGGCGATAAAAGGTTGTTTCGCAATAAATTCCATTCGAACAATCGTTCAGTCGACTTTTCATTAATCGAACATATGACTCTCGAAGTTAAATTACGGACCCGTGCAAACGATATCAGCAAAAGCTTATTAGTTAATTGTATTAAACGTTTGATATGAAATCTTAGTACTCAAAGGAGTATTCCAACTAAGAAAAGGGACTTTATTAACTGAACCAATTAAAATATTTTTAGATTTAGTTAATAGTCTTTCACGTAAACTAATAAAAGAGTTTGACGGATTTAATTTACTTCTTTGGTCTGATGTGTGCAGATTGATGGTATATTGGATTTAATAAGAATCTCATACCAAGTTACATTGTTTTAGATACTCTGGATATTCATTTACTTAGAGAACGGTCGATGACTTTGATATTACTTAGCTGGTACTCTATTTATAATGGAAGACACTATCCGATCTCGTTTAAAAATTATTTATGAATCCCTCCAATCAAACATAAGCTCTGCTCGGTGTGCCCTAAAGGAATTATCAGAAGAAGATCCCAACTATAAAGGATTAGAACTAATTGGTGCTAAACTAAGAGGTATAAATGAGATGTTTGTTTCGGAAATTCAAAATTTTTGTAAATTGGCAAAAGAAATTAACTAAATGTATATTTTGTAAGCAGGATCATTTTAATGATGAGTGTAGAGTGCACAAAACCTTACAGGAAAGAAAGGCTCAATTAGGAAATCGTTGTTATAATTGTTTCGGTGAAGGCCATAGGGTTGACAATTGCCGTGCCAAACGGAAATGTCGACATTGTAATAAGTTCGGTACTCATAATCGAGCATTATGTCCAACTAAGCTAACACAACCAGTGAAGTCCGTACCGACTGATACCTTACATACTAATAATGTATATAGCACTACGCTGTTGCAGACAGCCTTGGTAATTGTAGATAATTTAGAAACTAAAATAAAACTGCAATGTAGGGTGTTGCTCGATTGTGGTAGCCAGCGCTCATATATAACGGAACATAATGCCAATTTACTTAAACTACCTATTACTGAACAAATTAATTTATCAATATTTACATTCAGAAACAAATCACCACATCTTATTAAAAGTTCTATAGTACAGTTTAGCATTACAACGCGAACAGGATTTACTCGGCTTATTCATGCAAATGTAGTACCTCATATTACTCAGAGTATAAAAACACCAAAATTTTATGATTTAGACAAAATCGGAATTACAGATCGAATAATGGCTGATGATGGGTCTTGTGGCGAAAAAATAGATATTTTGATCGGAAATGATTATTATCACTCATTCATGTCACAAGAAAAGATATCTGTCACTCAAGATCTGTTCTTAGTTAATTCAGATTTTGGTTGGGTGTGGTCTGGAAGAATTAGTGAGAACATTGATAGTTCCGATCAGTTAACTGTATTGACATACTTTCAATCAGATGGTTCATTTGATACTAAATTAAACGAACCTGATCTCCCCCTAAAACGAGATGATGTTACACAGTTATGGGATCTTGAATCAATAGGCATCACAGATTCCCCAAAAACCACTCGTGATGAAGAAGCGATTAGGCAGTTTAACGAAACAGTTCTGTATCAAAACAACAGATACCACGTACAATGGCCATGGACTGAATTACCCCCAAATCTTTCTAATAATCTAGGCTTAGCTTGGGGTCGGCTTAGTGGTTTAATGAAACGATTGAATAATTCAGATTTAAAAGCATACGACCAGGTCATTCAGGAACAGCTACATACTAAAATAATTGAGATTGTACCAGATCCAAAGATTGCACAGAATCATCCAGTTCACTATCTTCCTCACCATTGTGTTCGAAGTCGTGATAAGCCCAAAACGCTCCGTATTGTTTATGACGCCTCAGCAAAAACTGGAGACTGTCAAAGTTTAAACGAATGCCTATATAGAGGTCCACTTATGTTGGAGGATCTTACAGGATTGCTAATTAAGTTTAGAGAACACCCTATAGGAATAGTTGCAGATGTCGAGAAAGCTTTCTTACAGTTAGGTCTACAAGATTTAGATAGGGATGTAACACGATTTCTTTGGTTCAATGACGTAAACAGTACAGTCCACCCAGATAATGTGGTGCACTTACGTTTTTGTCGTGTCCCATTCGGTGTCATATCAAGTCCATTTCTACTGAATGCTACAATCAGATATCACTTAAATAAATCGAACAACATATTTCTGAAACGAATTGCTGACGACATTTATGTAGACAATATTGTAACTGGCGCACTGACAATTTCAGATGCAAATAAACTGTACTGTGCTGTTAAAGAAACATTTGATAGTTTGTCCATGAATTTGCGTGAATGGAATTCAAATTCAAAAGAACTAGTTTCTTCCATACCAGATAAGTTTAGAGCAGAAGACCGTGAACACCTAAAAGTTCTCGGTTTAATATGGAACATACAAAAGGATCAGTTATATTTAAAATCTAACTTCAATATAGAATCAGGCGCAGTTCTGTCAAAAAGAGACGTGTTAAGGGTCATTGCTTCAATTTATGATCAGTGTGGTCTCGCCGTTCCGTTAGTTCTTCCAGCAAAACTATTCTTTCAAAAATTATGGAAAATAAAAGTTAAATGGGATGTCAAATTGAGTAATAGTCTACTTATAGAATGGCAAAAGATAGCATCAAAATTTGTATGTCTAAAGAATATTCATGTTGATCGTTATTTTGCGCAAGGCTTAAATAAAAGCCAAGTCGCGGAGCAAATTGAATACGAATTACATTGTTTTACGGATTCGTCTATGCATGCTTATGCAGCAGTAATTTATTTACGCGGTACTTTAGACACTAATAATATTGTCAGTTTTGTTATTGGCAAATCTAGACTAGTGCCGTTAAAGGACCAACATGACTTACAGATTCCAAGATTAGAATTGCTGGGAGTACTTATCGGATGTAGACTTATAGGTTATGTTACAAAAATGTTACGATTAAAAATCAAAGCACAATTTTTGTGGACTGATAGTCAAATAGTAATAACCTGGATTAAATCAGATACATTACTTCCGCCATTTGTGGCACGTAGAATCAAAGAAATAAAACAGAACAAGACTTTACAAATCAGATATGTGCCAACTGAATTAAATCCATCTGATATAGGCACTAAGACAGAACGGGTAGATTATTACAATAGATGGCTCATAGGACCTGACTTTTTAACGAGTAACTCAAATCAGTGGCCTACCGTTCATAATAATAATATAGATACTCAAATTTCAATTGCCGGGGAGGGTCTTTCGAATTCAGTACCTTTAGATAATAATAGACCAAGTCTAGATGTTCCAGAACCGATGATAGTAGATGATTCAGGGAAAAAAGAGAGTAAAATATTAGAAATTCAGGCTAAACATTTTCCTAAAGAAGTTGGAGGTATCACAACCAACTTATCGAGATCACTGAAATTATATAAAGACGAGGAAGGACTTATTAGGTGTAAAGGTAGATTCAGATACACGAATTTGTCATATAATCAAAAAGAGCCTATACTACTTCCAAAAGATTCAGATTTTACGCACAAAATTATAACCGAACTGCATCAGAAAAACTATCATGTAGGTGTCTCCCATACCTTAGCTTTATTAAGACAAAAGTTTTGGGTGCCACATGGGCGGTCAACAGTTCAAAGAGTCATCAGAAAGTGTCCACAGTGTACAAAATACGGTGGTGGTCCATTTAAATTACCTCCCATGCCTGACCTACCAGCAGAAAGAGTCAACCTTAGTCTACCGTTCACCTTTACGGGCCTGGATTATTTCGGTCCACTGCTTGTGGATGAGGGTAGTAAAGAAAAACGCTGGGTATGCCTGTTTACATGCCTAACAATTAGGGCTATACATTTGGAGGTCGTTAAAGATTTAACGGCAGAAGAATGTTTACTAGCCATTAGAAGATTCGTCGCTATAAGAGGTTTACCTCAATTGTTCATGTCGGACAATGCTACGCAATTTAAGCTTACAGCAGATATATTAACTTCAGATTATTGCATTCAGAATCACTTACGGTGGAAATTTATCCCAGAGTTGGCTCCATGGTTCGGAGGATTCTACGAACGACTTGTAGGTTTAGTCAAGCATAGTATGAAGAGAACTTTAGACAAACATCTCATAAACAATAACCAGTTATGCACAGTAATGAAAGAAATTGAGGCTGTAATTAATACAAGGCCACTGACTACTGTAGGCGCGGAGTTAGAGCACATATTGACTCCTTCAGATTTCCTACGTGTGGGCGGAACTTTGACCACTGAAGTTGCAGATCGAGACTTCCTAGCATCAGCTACAGTAACCAAGACGAATCTGATTGACGGATGGAAACGTGGTCAAATCATAATCTCAGAATTCTCCAAAATGTTCACTAATCAATACTTGACTAGCCTGCGCGAACGAAGTGACAAACACAAACAACCTAGAGTCGTTGTTAATAGGCCACCAAAGTTAGCAGAGACAGTTCAAATTAAGTCAGATAGTAATAGGGCACATTGGAAAGTTGGCAAAATAGCAGAGTTGATTAAAGGATCGGATGGTCAGGTTAGAGTAGCCAAAGTTAAATTAACATCAGGAGAAACATTGACTCGTTCAGTAGGCCATCTGTTCCCATTGGAGATTGACGATCAAAGCACAGAATTGTCCCCAGAGCAGAATGTTTCGCCAGTCAGAATCAGTCTACATTCTGAAGATTTTCAGAAGGAACAATCAGTAGAAGGCGACCATCCAGTCAGTTTTAACCAAGAGTCTCGAAGAATTCAAAACTATGAACCAGTTATCAATGATGCACCCATAGTTCAGTCAGTACCAGACACCAGTAGACGACCAATCAGGGCATCAGCAGCCAAGGCAAAAGAGAGAGTTAAACAGTGGACATCCCAGTTGATGAGCAGATTGTTTCAATAATCAGTGTTGATTTAAAATTAGAGGACATTATTGTTAGTTGTTATCAGTTGTATTCATTAATCCGGGTAATCAGAACTCGGTTATAACCCGTCATAACTCTGAAATTGTATCAATTATAAGCTTAGATGAATGATCGTGATTAAACAGTTATTTTAATAGACCAGAATTTTCAGTTATCTTTTCCCTTGGGCGGGAGTGTCGCGAATGCGAAGTAATATAGCCTATAGGTACAGATAATAACTAGTTAAGACGTGGCGTGAGGTGGGTGAAAGAGGGGGTAGCGCGCGGCGATTGACGGCGCGCGCGCGCGCCCGACTCATTTTGGGCCTGATGGTCGGAGCTAGCAGTTTATTGGTGAGTGACTTGTTATTTCTCAGTGCATGTGTCTTCAGATTTACCAGATATACATTTTATATTGTATTTCAATGTTGTCGACATGTGTGTGTATTGTCCTAACAGCGATCAGATTCAGAAATGATACCAAATCAGACCAGTATTCAGATGCGAGGCTCGGGGTGGCTATATGGGGAGGTTGGAGGCCACTTTGGGGGGACACCCCCAAATATCATTGCGATGATAATTCAGAAACGGTGATTCCGTGATCAGAAATCAGTATTATTGCGATGATAATTCAGTAACGGTGATTCCGTAATCAGTAATCAGTATCATTGCGATGAGAATTCAGTAACGGTGATTCCGTAAACAGAATTCAGAAATCAGATCAGAATTCAGTAATCAGTTTACATAATTACAGCGGTCGTTAGATCTTAATCATATCGCACCTAGGCTTGTTCGGAGACATAGGTAATGGAAGTTCAGATATTCGTCATTAATAGATGTTGTGGCGACAAGCGTAGCGGAACACATGAGAGTCAGTTGAAATGTAGCAATCTGAGCAAAACGTCGTCGCTTTCGATGTAGTCACTACAGTATGGGTCTACTTCGGACCTCCGTAGTTTTCCGTAAAATCAAACTTAAGTTTATAAAAAAAAAAACACTTTGTAAACTTGTCGACTGCCACAGATACGTACGAAACAAACGCGGCACTGCAACAAAATAGCGGGCTGAGCGCGAAGGTATAACTGGCTTCCGACAGATCGGCGAAATCACGCGGGAAAGAGATAGAATCATAATCAAATCTGTGCGTTAGAACAGGCAGTTTCGCTTCTGTTTCGCTTGTCGTACAACGGACAAGTCATGGCGGAACTACTGCGGTTTTGCTGCTATGGTTTCGCGGCGGAGATGTGATACCCGCGCGCTGTCAAAATGTTACAGTTACACAATCGTTAATCACTACTTAACTTTAAGCAACGTTTATGTATAAATAATGGGGAAGATTACCTACGTAATGATTAATTTTCTGTAATTTCAGGAGCCGGCATTCCAGCCAACTTACGTAATGACAGACGATCGCCAAGGAGACCCTGAAGATGTGGACAACTGTGAAACTACCGTCACGGTAAATTCTTTAGATTTCCATATATTTCTTATCAGCATAAGAGGTTTCAATTGTTTTAAGTCTATACACACTATGCTACATATTAAATGGACATTTATTTTACAAACAACACATAATCGGCATTACATAATATTAAAGTAAACGTTAACGGGGCGACGTCCTCGGGGTCCTTAGTTAAGATGGGCGTACCTCAAGGTTCAATTCTTGGCCCTTTCCTATTTCTAGTTTATATTAATGACCTTTCTTACATGATGGCTAACTTATCTGATATAATTTTATTTGCTGATGACACTTCTCTAATTTTTAAAATAGGTGGGAAAGATACGGATGTCTTGCATGTCAGCGATAGTCTAGCAGTTCTTTCGAAATGGTCCGCAGCTAATAATCTTTTACTTAATGCGAACAAAACTAAATGTCTTAAGTTTTCATTACCAAATGTACCCCAAGTAGGTCTAAATTTAAAACTCGATGTCAAGAAACTAGATGTTATTACGGAAACTGTATTTCTAGGAATTACTTTAGATTCACAATTGCAATGGGGCGCCCACATTAGAGCTCTTTCATGTAGATTAAGTTCAGCTGCATATGCAGTAAGAAAAATAAGGCAGTTGACTGATACGAGTATAGCCACTGCTAGGTTAATATACGTTGCTTATTTCCACAGTATTATGTCTTATGGCGTTCTGCTGTGGGGATCGGCAGCTGACGTAGATTCAATTTTCATTTTACAAAAGAGGGCAATCCGCGCGATCTATAATATGGGTCCCATAGAAACAAATTCAAAGAAATTGATATACTAACTCTACCTTCTCTATATCTTAGAAAGTATTTTGTATGTTCGCAAAAACTTAGGACTTTTCAAAATAAGAAGCGATTTCCATAATATAAATACACGTAATAAAAATGAAATTGTGATACCCAAAGGAGACGGGAAGGACTCCATAGTTTCCTGGGCCCAGGTGTTAACTCAATCAAACTAGCCTTCAGAATCAGAAAGGCCGAAACAAACTCAGAGGTCACAGTCTCTTTTAAAGTCCAGACATAATCTTGGTCAGATCATGTGAAGACCATGTAGATTTGAGTCTGAAATGGTATTTTGAGGAAAAACCACACAGAAGGAGTTAAGCAGAGCACCTGCCATCTTATCTCTACACCACCCTTGGTTGACTGGTAGAGAATGCCTAAGGCATTAAGTCCGCCTTTGTATGTTATTGTGTGCGAGAAGTTTAAATAAATAAATAAATAAATAAATAAGGAGTGGACCTGTCCAGTCAGTGCACGCATTTGTCAGTAATCGTGCAGCCCAACTCAAAAATTAAGGTGCTCAACGATTCGACGAACAATACCAAACAAAGGACATTTGGGTAGGCCGCATAAATTACTCAAACTGCCAGACTATGATTGAAACTAATTAAGAAAGAAAAAATTAATAATGATCTACATAGTCTTTACATTCACAATAATTAAAATAATATACTATTTTACAAAGTAAATATTCATGTCAATGTATTTATAAAAATTCATCAATGTCAATAGGTATATTAAAATCCTGAAATAATCTTGGTCAGATCATTTGAGGACCATGTTAAATCGGTGTCTGAAATGGTATTTTGAGGAAAGAACCATACAGATTTGAGTGGACCTGTCCAGTCAGTGCACGCATTTGTCAGTAAACGTGAAGCTCAACTCAGAACTTAAGGAGCTTAACCACTAGACGAACAATACCAAAGAAAGGACATTTGGGTAGGCCGCATAAAGCACTCAAACTACCAGAGCATCATTAAAACTACCTGAGAAAGTGAAAAAAATAAAACTGACGCACATAGTCCTCACATTCACAATAATTAAAAAATAATGTTATACTTCAGAAAGTAAATTGTCATGTCATTCTATATATAATAAATATCAAATGTCAAAGTTTATGTAAAATACAAATAAAAAAATTGCAAACATAAAAATAGTAAAAATCATTCAGTATGCAAAAAATTGGAACAACTCAATCCCAAGCCTTTTTGTCCTCAATATAATCTTTCAAACGGTATAAAAGGCTTTCGGGCACAACTTACGTTTAATGAATGATTTGAATTTATTAAGGCTTAGATCTTGAACGTGGCTTGGAAGTTTATTATAAAAGCGTATACATTGACATCTGAATGAGCCACCTATTTTCTTGAGCCTTGTTGTAGGTATAACAAATTTGTGTTTGTTCCTAGTAATTTATATTATGGATATCACTGTATTTTTTAAATAATTTTATATTTTTATGGGCATATAAAAGATTTTCAAAAATATATTGAGAAGGCACAGTCATTAAATTAATCTCCTTAAATTGGTCTCTGAGAGATTGTCTCTGACTTAATTTATAAATTGATCGAACAGCTCTTTTATGCTGTTTCCTGTATTAACTATTGTTGACCCGTTTAGTAGCATTATACCCAAATATTAGAACAGAAGCTTGCATGTTGGATAGTTTGGACGTTTTAACGGATAGTTTCAAATATATAGTCAACTTAATATTAAAGCCAGGCGGCGCATGAGTTTTGGCGGATAGAGCAGTTATCTACCCCGGTCACCAGGGAGAATGGAACCGGCGAGAGATGTCGTGCGGTGTCCCACAGGGATCGGTCTTGGGGCCGCATCTGTGGGACATCGGGTACGACTGTGTGCTGCGCGCCGACCTCCCTAGTGGCGTCAGCGTGGTGTGCTACGCTGACGACACGCTGGTCCTGGCGCAGGGGAGGTCGCACCAGGCGGCGGCCGAATTAATGACACGCGGGGTTGCGACAGTCGTTGAGAGGATCCGGCAGTTGGGACTCGAGGTGGCCTTGCACAAGTCCGAGGCCATGTGTTTTCATGGTCCTCGGAACGCGCCACTGTCGGGCTCCCAAATAAAGGTAGGAGGGGTTCACATCGGCGTCGAGTCGACGATGAAGTACCTGGGACTCGTCCTCGACAGCCGGTGGAACTTCGTCGAGCACTTCCGACGTTTGGCTCCCAGACTGCAGCGGGCTGGGGCTGCTTTGAAGCGGCTCTTGCCCAATCTGGGGGGGCCAAACGCCTCCTGCCGGAGGCTCTACGCGGGGGTCGTGCGGTCCATGGCCCTTTACGGGGCACCGGTGTGGGCGCGTTCACTAAGGCTCCGGCCAGCCCGCCGGTTGAAAGCGTCCCAAAGGGTCATGGCCATCCGGATGGTACGGGGATACCGCACGGTCTCCTGCGAGGCGGCGAGCCTCCTTGCCGGATTGCCGCCGTGGGATCTGGAGGCAAAGGTCCTCGCGCAAGTTTGGGAGTGGCGCGAGGAGGCGAAACGCCGGGGCGTAACTCCGCTGTCGCGAGTAATCGCGGCACAGCGGACAGAGCTCCGGCGGGATCTCATGGCGGCATGGAGAGTGCGACTGTCGCAACCCAGCGCAGGGCACGCCACAATTGCGGCGGTAAGACCCCTCTTTGAGGAGTGGCTTGAGAGGCGCCACGGCGTCCTCACCATCCGCCTGACGCAGGTCCTCACCGGACATGGCTGTTTCGGGAGGTTCCTGTTTCGAATAAGGCGGGAGGAAACGCCCGGGTGTTACCATTGTGTGGATCGACCGGAGGACACGGTGGAGCATACGGTGGAGGTCTGCCCGGCTTGGGCGGAGCATCGCCGTGTCCTCGTGGCGGCGATCGGCGGCGGCGACCTCTCGCGTCCGGCCCTGGTTCAGGCCATGGTACGGAGCGAGAGGGAATGGGAAGCCGTCACCTCCTTCTGCGAAGCAGTAATGCTCGCGAAGGAGGAGGCGGAGCGCGAAAGGGAGAGGCAATCTCTGCGCCCTTGCGCCCCTAGCCACCGCAGGAGGAGGAGACACCCTGGGCGTCGGGAGTCGATTGCCGACTCCCGGCCACCGTAGGCGCGGGCTTGCGGACGGCGAGCAATGGGCAGCTCGCCGTCCGGTAAGGACCAGGCCCGGGTCGACGGCGCGTCGTGTTCCACGCGCGCCTCAAAGAGATGTCAGCAAAATTGACGGGGTCCGATAGGACCGATGCCTGCCGGGGCTGCGGATTGTTCGAAAGGGTTACCGTGGCCCTGGCGCACAGGCAACTGAAGGAACACGGGTGGGTTTTAGTCAGTAAGAGTCTGACACGCCCTTCCGCTCCGCCCAGAGCGGGAGACGTCATTTGATGATTTCCCACCCAAAAAAAAAAAAAAAAAAAAGGCGGCGCATGAGTCGTTGCCCGGAATGTTACCACTTTATAAATATTATGTTTATATACATTTTGAACTAGGTGTAGTGTATTTATTTTATTTCTTATTTTTTTGTTTATGACGTCATCACGTCAGCGCCGGCTATCGCTTAAAACCAGCGCAGCGGCTCTGTCTCGCATAGGGTCGTAGCATTATGCTGAGCGATTGCCGTTTTGCGTGAATGTGACGCATATTTTCCCCTAACTCGTTCTTTTTTGTGTTTTTTTTCTTTTGTCATGTTTACCGCAAATAAATGTACTTTCTTTCTTTCTTTCTAACTTCATCCGTATTTAAATAGATGACTTCACTATGAATCCTCCTTGGCCTTTTAAAATTTTCTTCACATCTCTATTATTCATGATCACAGTATTTACCGTTGTTAGCCGGATCAACTTTCACACAATCCATACATCGTTTCTGGTCTTCCCTTGCTTTTAAACCATCCACAGTTATGCTCAAAACTTTTCACACGAACGTGTTCGTCTTTCCTCCACATCACAATACTCACACCTTCTTTTTTTTTTTTGATTGGGAAATCATCAAATGACCTCTCCCGCTCTGGGCGGAGCGGAAGGGTGTGTCAGACTCTTACTAACTAAAACCCACCCGTCTTCCTTCAGTTGCCTGTGCGCCAGGGCCACGGTAACTCTTTCGAACAATCCGCGACCCATGCAGGCATTGGTCCTATCGGACCCCGTCAATGGTGCTGACGTCTCTTTGAGGCGCGCGTGGAACACGACGCGCCGTCGACCCGGGCCTGGTCCTTACCGGACGGCGAGCTACCCATTGCTCGCCGTCCGCAAGCCCACGCCTACGGTGGCCGGGAGTCGGCAATCGACTCCCGACGCCCAGGGTGTCTCCTCCTCCTGCGGCGGCTAGGGGCGCGAGGGCGCAGAGATTGCCTCTCCTTTTCGCGCTCCGCCTCCTCCTTCGCGAGCATTACTGCTTCGCAGAAGGAGGTGACGGCTTCCCGTTCCCTCTCGCTCCGTACCATGGCCTGAACCAGGGCCGGACGCGAGAGGTCGCCGCCACCGATCGCCGCCACGGGGACACGGCGGTGCTCCGCCCAAGCCGGGCAGACCTCCACCGTATGCTCCACCGTGTCCTCCGGTCGATCCACACATAACACCCGGGCATTTCCTCCCGCCTTATCCGAAACAGGAACCTCCTGAAACAGCCATGTCCGGTGAGGACCTGCGTCAGGCGGAAGGTGAGGACGCCGAGGTGCCTCTCAAGCCACTCCTCAAAGAGGGGACTTACCGCCGCAATTGTGGTGTGCCCTGCGCTGGGTTGCGACAGTCGCACTCTCCATGCCGCCATGAGATCCCGCCGGAGCTCTGTCCACTGTGCCGCAATTTCTCACCGCAGCGGAGTTACGCCCCGGCGTTTCGCCTCCTCGCGCCACTCCCAACGTGCGCGAGGATTTTTGCCTCCAGATCCCACGGCGGCAATCCGGCAAGGAGGCTCGCCGCCTCGCAGGGGACCGTGCGGTATCCCGAGACCATCTGGATGGCCATGACCCTTTGGGACGCGTTCGTGGCGGACTGAACGGCGCCTCAATGAACGCGCCCACACCGGTGCCCCGTAAAGGGCCATAGACCGCACGACCCCCGCGTAGAGCCTCCGGCAGGAGGCGTTTGGCCCCCCTAGATTGTGTAGGAGCCGCTTCAAGGCAGCCCCGACCCGCTGCAATCTGGGAGCCAAACGTCGGAAATGCTCCACGAAGTTCCACCGGCTGTCGACGACGAGTCCCAGGTATTTCATCGTCGACTCGACGCCGATGTGAACCCCTCCTACCGTTATTTCGGAACCCGACAGTGGCGCGCCTGGTGCGACCTCCCCTGTGCCAGGACTAGCGTGTCGTCAGCGTAGCACACTACGCTGACGCCGCTAGGGAAGTCAGCACGCAGCACTCAGTCGTACCCGGTGTCCCACAGATGCGGCCCCAAGACCGATCCCTGTGGGACACCGCACGACATCTCTCGCCGGTTCCACTCTCCCTGGTGACCGGGGTAAATGACGGCCCTATCCGTCAGATAGGCCTCGACTACACGACAGAGGTAGGTCGGCATCCGGTGATACCGGAGTGCCTCCCTGATACAACTCCAGGGTAGGGTATTGAAGACGTGTGCGATGTCCAGAGACACCGCCAAGACGGCATCCCTCGTCGTGAGGGCTCGCACGCGCATGATAGCGTCCACCGTGGAGCGCCCCCTGCGGAAACCAAACTGGCTCTCCGCCAAATCAGGCCCCACCCACACCAGCCGCCCGACGAGGCGGTCTGCAATGACTCTATCAAAGAGCTTGCTCACCTCGTCGAGCAGTACGATGGGCCGGTAAGCGGACGGAGAGTCCGCTGGGTGCCCCGGTTTCTTATTGAGGACCAGTTTCCCCGTCTTCCAACGAAGTGGGAACTGGCCCTCCTCCAAGCATGCGCTTAGGAGCCCTCTTAGTCGAGGCCCGAGAGCCTCCAAGGCCAGGACCCAGGCTTTTCCAAGTAAGCCGTCGGGTCCTGGGGCGGTATTCTTGGCACTCAGTCTACGGTGCCTGGTGTATAGGCGTCGCGCAGCAACGCACGCCTCGCGCAGAGACGTTAGTTCCGGCGACCACCAGTACACCTGGCGCCAGGCGCGTCCTGGCTGGACCCGGGGCATAGCCACGTCACATATCTCTGACATGGCCTCCCGGAACCACTCCGCCTCGTCGTTGATGTCTGCAGGCCTGTCCGGTGGTGACACCCAGGCCTGCACGATCGAGGCTTCCAGGAGGAGCTCCTGGTACAGTTGCTTCAGCGCCCACCGCGGACCACTCGAGGCCTATCGGACCAGCGCGCTCGAGGTCTGGGCGGAGACGTCAAACCGGATGATTTCTCGCGGCAGCGGAGTTACGCCCTGGCGTTTCGCCTCCTCCCGCCACTCCCAAATGTGCGCGAGGACTTTTGCCTCCAGATCCCATGGCGGCAATCCGGCAAGTAGGCTCGCCGCCTCGCAGGAGACCGTGCGTTATCCCCTGACCATCTGGATGGCCATGACCCTTTGGGACGCGTTCGTGGCGGACTGGACGGCGCCTCAATGCACGCGCCCACACCGGTGCCCCGTAAAGGGCCATAGACCGCACGACCCCCGCGTAGAGCCTCCGGCAGGAGGCGTTTGGCCCCCCTAGATTGTGTAGGAGCCGCTTCAAGGCAGCCTCGACCCGCTGCAGTCTGGGAGCCAAACGTCGGAAATGCTCCACGAAGTTCCACCGGCTGTCGACGACGAGTCCCAGGTATTTCATCGTCGACTCGACGCCGATGTGAACCCCTCCTACCGTTATTTCGGAACCCGACAGTGGCGCGCCTGGTGCGACCTCCCCTGTGCCAGGACTAGCGTGTCGTCAGCGTAGCACACTACGCTGACGCCGCTAGGGAAGTCAGCACGCAGCACTCAGTCGTACCCGGTGTCCCACAGATGCGGCCCCAAGACCGATCCCTGTGGGACACCGCACGACATCTCTCGCCGGTTCCACTCTCCCTGGTGACCGGGGTAAATGACGGCCCTATCCGTCAGATAGGCCTCGACTACACGACAGAGGTAGGTCGGCATCCGGTGATACCGGAGTGCCTCCCTGATACAACTCCAGGGTAGGGTATTGAAGACGTGTGCGATGTCCAGAGACACCGCCAAGACGGCATCCCTCGTCGTGAGGGCTCGCACGCGCATGATAGCGTCCACCGTGGAGCGCCCCCTGCGGAAACCAAACTGGCTCTCCGCCAAATCAGGCCCCACCCACACCAGCCGCCCGACGAGGCGGTCTGCAATGACTCTATCAAAGAGCTTGCTCACCTCGTCGAGCAGTACGATGGGCCGGTAAGCGGACGGAGAGTCCGCTGGGTGCCCCGGTTTCTTATTGAGGACCAGTTTCCCCGTCTTCCAACGAAGTGGGAACTGGCCCTCCTCCAAGCATGCGCTTAGGAGCCCTCTTAGTCGAGGCCCGAGAGCCTCCAAGGCCAGGACCCAGGCTTTTCCAAGTAAGCCGTCGGGTCCTGGGGCGGTATTCTTGGCACTCAGTCTACGGTGCCTGGTGTATAGGCGTCGCGCAGCAACGCACGCCTCGCGCAGAGACGTTAGTTCCGGCGACCACCAGTACACCTGGCGCCAGGCGCGTCCTGGCTGGACCCGGGGCATAGCCACGTCACATATCTCTGACATGGCCTCCCGGAACCACTCCGCCTCGTCGTTGATGTCTGCAGGCCTGTCCGGTGGTGACACCCAGGCCTGCACGATCGAGGCTTCCAGGAGGAGCTCCTGGTACAGTTGCTTCAGCGCCCACCGCGGACCACTCGAGGCCTATCGGACCAGCGCGCTCGAGGTCTGGGCGGAGACGTCAAACCGGATGATTTCTCGCGGCAGCGGAGTTACGCCCTGGCGTTTCGCCTCCTCCCGCCACTCCCAAATGTGCGCGAGGACTTTTGCCTCCAGATCCCATGGCGGCAATCCGGCAAGTAGGCTCGCCGCCTCGCAGGAGACCGTGCGTTATCCCCTGACCATCTGGATGGCCATGACCCTTTGGGACGCGTTCGTGGCGGACTGGACGGCGCCTCAATGCACGCGCCCACACCGGTGCCCCGTAAAGGGCCATAGACCGCACGACCCCCGCGTAGAGCCTCCGGCAGGAGGCGTTTGGCCCCCCTAGATTGTGTAGGAGCCGCTTCAAGGCAGCCTCGACCCGCTGCAGTCTGGGAGCCAAACGTCGGAAATGCTCCACGAAGTTCCACCGGCTGTCGACGACGAGTCCCAGGTATTTCATCGTCGACTCGACGCCGATGTGAACCCCTCCTACCGTTATTTCGGAACCCGACAGTGGCGCGCCTGGTGCGACCTCCCCTGTGCCAGGACTAGCGTGTCGTCAGCGTAGCACACTACGCTGACGCCGCTAGGGAAGTCAGCACGCAGCACTCAGTCGTACCCGGTGTCCCACAGATGCGGCCCCAAGACCGATCCCTGTGGGACACCGCACGACATCTCTCGCCGGTTCCACTCTCCCTGGTGACCGGGGTAAATGACGGCCCTATCCGTCAGATAGGCCTCGACTACACGACAGAGGTAGGTCGGCATCCGGTGATACCGGAGTGCCTCCCTGATACAACTCCAGGGTAGGGTATTGAAGACGTGTGCGATGTCCAGAGACACCGCCAAGACGGCATCCCTCGTCGTGAGGGCTCGCACGCGCATGATAGCGTCCACCGTGGAGCGCCCCCTGCGGAAACCAAACTGGCTCTCCGCCAAATCAGGCCCCACCCACACCAGCCGCCCGACGAGGCGGTCTGCAATGACTCTATCAAAGAGCTTGCTCACCTCGTCGAGCAGTACGATGGGCCGGTAAGCGGACGGAGAGTCCGCTGGGTGCCCCGGTTTCTTATGGAGGACCAGTTTCCCCGTCTTCCAACGAAGTGGGAACTGGCCCTCCTCCAAGCATGCGCTTAGGAGCCCTCTTAGTCGAGGCCCGAGAGCCTCCAAGGCCAGGACCCAGGCTTTTCCAAGTAAGCCGTCGGGTCCTGGGGCGGTATTCTTGGCACTCAGTCTACGGTGCCTGGTGTATAGGCGTCGCGCAGCAACGCACGCCTCGCGCAGAGACGTTAGTTCCGGCGACCACCAGTACACCTGGCGCCAGGCGCGTCCTGGCTGGACCCGGGGCATAGCCACGTCACATATCTCTGACATGGCCTCCCGGAACCACTCCGCCTCGTCGTTGATGTCTGCAGGCCTGTCCGGTGGTGACACCCAGGCCTGCACGATCGAGGCTTCCAGGAGGAGCTCCTGGTACAGTTGCTTCAGCGCCCACCGCGGACCACTCGAGGCCTATCGGACCAGCGCGCTCGAGGTCTGGGCGGAGACGTCAAACCGGATGATTTCTCGCGGCAGCGGAGTTACGCCCTGGCGTTTCGCCTCCTCCCGCCACTCCCAAATGTGCGCGAGGACTTTTGCCTCCAGATCCCATGGCGGCAATCCGGCAAGTAGGCTCGCCGCCTCGCAGGAGACCGTGCGTTATCCCCTGACCATCTGGATGGCCATGACCCTTTGGGACGCGTTCGTGGCGGACTGGACGGCGCCTCAATGCACGCGCCCACACCGGTGCCCCGTAAAGGGCCATAGACCGCACGACCCCCGCGTAGAGCCTCCGGCAGGAGGCGTTTGGCCCCCCTAGATTGTGTAGGAGCCGCTTCAAGGCAGCCTCGACCCGCTGCAGTCTGGGAGCCAAACGTCGGAAATGCTCCACGAAGTTCCACCGGCTGTCGACGACGAGTCCCAGGTATTTCATCGTCGACTCGACGCCGATGTGAACCCCTCCTACCGTTATTTCGGAACCCGACAGTGGCGCGCCTGGTGCGACCTCCCCTGTGCCAGGACTAGCGTGTCGTCAGCGTAGCACACTACGCTGACGCCGCTAGGGAAGTCAGCACGCAGCACTCAGTCGTACCCGGTGTCCCACAGATGCGGCCCCAAGACCGATCCCTGTGGGACACCGCACGACATCTCTCGCCGGTTCCACTCTCCCTGGTGACCGGGGTAAATGACGGCCCTATCCGTCAGATAGGCCTCGACTACACGACAGAGGTAGGTCGGCATCCGGTGATACCGGAGTGCCTCCCTGATACAACTCCAGGGTAGGGTATTGAAGACGTGTGCGATGTCCAGAGACACCGCCAAGACGGCATCCCTCGTCGTGAGGGCTCGCACGCGCATGATAGCGTCCACCGTGGAGCGCCCCCTGCGGAAACCAAACTGGCTCTCCGCCAAATCAGGCCCCACCCACACCAGCCGCCCGACGAGGCGGTCTGCAATGACTCTATCAAAGAGCTTGCTCACCTCGTCGAGCAGTACGATGGGCCGGTAAGCGGACGGAGAGTCCGCTGGGTGCCCCGGTTTCTTATTGAGGACCAGTTTCCCCGTCTTCCAACGAAGTGGGAACTGGCCCTCCTCCAAGCATGCGCTTAGGAGCCCTCTTAGTCGAGGCCCGAGAGCCTCCAAGGCCAGGACCCAGGCTTTTCCAAGTAAGCCGTCGGGTCCTGGGGCGGTATTCTTGGCACTCAGTCTACGGTGCCTGGTGTATAGGCGTCGCGCAGCAACGCACGCCTCGCGCAGAGACGTTAGTTCCGGCGACCACCAGTACACCTGGCGCCAGGCGCGTCCTGGCTGGACCCGGGGCATAGCCACGTCACATATCTCTGACATGGCCTCCCGGAACCACTCCGCCTCGTCGTTGATGTCTGCAGGCCTGTCCGGTGGTGACACCCAGGCCTGCACGATCGAGGCTTCCAGGAGGAGCTCCTGGTACAGTTGCTTCAGCGCCCACCGCGGACCACTCGAGGCCTATCGGACCAGCGCGCTCGAGGTCTGGGCGGAGACGTCAAACCGGATGATTTCTCGCGGCAGCGGAGTTACGCCCTGGCGTTTCGCCTCCTCCCGCCACTCCCAAATGTGCGCGAGGACTTTTGCCTCCAGATCCCATGGCGGCAATCCGGCAAGTAGGCTCGCCGCCTCGCAGGAGACCGTGCGTTATCCCCTGACCATCTGGATGGCCATGACCCTTTGGGACGCGTTCGTGGCGGACTGGACGGCGCCTCAATGCACGCGCCCACACCGGTGCCCCGTAAAGGGCCATAGACCGCACGACCCCCGCGTAGAGCCTCCGGCAGGAGGCGTTTGGCCCCCCTAGATTGTGTAGGAGCCGCTTCAAGGCAGCCTCGACCCGCTGCAGTCTGGGAGCCAAACGTCGGAAATGCTCCACGAAGTTCCACCGGCTGTCGACGACGAGTCCCAGGTATTTCATCGTCGACTCGACGCCGATGTGAACCCCTCCTACCGTTATTTCGGAACCCGACAGTGGCGCGCCTGGTGCGACCTCCCCTGTGCCAGGACTAGCGTGTCGTCAGCGTAGCACACTACGCTGACGCCGCTAGGGAAGTCAGCACGCAGCACTCAGTCGTACCCGGTGTCCCACAGATGCGGCCCCAAGACCGATCCCTGTGGGACACCGCACGACATCTCTCGCCGGTTCCACTCTCCCTGGTGACCGGGGTAAATGACGGCCCTATCCGTCAGATAGGCCTCGACTACACGACAGAGGTAGGTCGGCATCCGGTGATACCGGAGTGCCTCCCTGATACAACTCCAGGGTAAGGTATTGAAGACGTGTGCGATGTCCAGAGACACCGCCAAGACGGCATCCCTCGTTGTGAGGGCTCGCACGCGCATGATAGCGTCCACCGTGGAGCGCCCCCTGCGGAAACCTAACTGGCTCTCAGCCAAATCAGGCCCCACCCACACCAGCCGCCCGACGAGGCGGTCTGCAATGACTCTATCAAAGAGCTTGCTCACCTCGTCGAGCAGTACGATGGGCCGGTAAGCGGACGGAGAGTCCGCTGGGTGCCCCGGTTTCTTATTGAGGACCAGTTTCCCCGTCTTCCAACGAAGTGGGAACTGGCCCTCCTCCAAGCATGCGCTTAGGAGCCCTCTTAGTCGAGGCCCGAGAGCCTCCAAGGCCAGGACCCAGGCTTTTCCAGGTAAGCAGTCGGGTCCTGGGGCGGTATTCTTGGCACTCAGTCTACGGTGCCTGATGTATAGGCGTCGCGCAGCAACGCACGCCTCGCGCAGAGACGTTAGTTCCGGCGACCACCAGTACACCTGGCGCCAGGCGCGTCCTGGCTGGACCCGGGGCATAGCCACGTCACATATCTCTGACATGGCCTCCCGGAACCACTCCGCCTCGTCGTTGATGTCTGCAGGCCTGTCCGGTGGTGACACCCAGGCCTGCACGATCGAGGCTTCCAGGAGGAGCTACCGGTCCAGTTGCTTCAGCGCCCACCGCGGACCACTCGAGGCCTATCGGACCAGCGCGCTCGAGGTCTGGGCGGAGACGTCAAACCGGATGATTTCTCGCGGCAGCGGAGTTACGCCCTGGCGTTTCGCCTCCTCCCGCCACTCCCAAATGTGCGCGAGGACTTTTCCCTCCAGATCCCATGGCGGCAATCCGGCAAGTAGGCTCGCCGCCTCGCAGGAGACCGTGCGTTATCCCCTGACCAGCCGGATGACTATGACTCTCTGGGACGCGTTCAATCGTCTGGCTGGTCGGCGCCTCAATGAACGCGCCCACACCGGTGCCCCGTAAAGGACAATGGACCGCACGACCCCCGCGTAGAGCCTCCAGCAGGAGGCTTGTTACTACCTAGATTGGACAGGAGCCGCTTCAAGCCAACCCCGGCCCGCTCCAGTCTGGGAGCCAAACGTCGGAAATGCTCAACGAAGTTCCACCGGCTGTCGATGACGAGTCCCAGGTACTTCATCGTCGACTTGACATCAATGTGAACCCCTCCTACCGTTATTTCGGAACCCGATAGTGGCGCGTTCCAAGGACCATGCAAACACATGGCCTCGGACTTGTGCTAGGCGACCTCGAGTCCCAATTGCCGGATCCTCTCGACGACTGTCGCAACCCCGTGTGTCATCACGTGGCCGCCGCCTGGTGCGACCTCCCCTTTTTTTTTTTTTTTTTTTTTTTTGTTCCGGGGTGGAAAATCCTCATGGATGTCCCCTGCCCTGGGGGAGCGGAGGGGTCTGTCAGACTCTTACTGACTAAAAACCACCCCGGTGTTCCGTCTCACACCTACGCCGGGGGTCGCGGGAACGTACAAATCTTCCGCAACCCCCGGCCGGTGCCGGCCCGCCTCTGCGGGCCCCGTCCGGTCGAGGGGGGGGAGTGAGGTGTTTGACTCCCCCCGCGACGTCTAAGAGGGGCGCGCGTGGAACACTACGCGCCGCCACCTCGGGTACTGATGTATGGGGGGCGACGGACGTCCCCGAGTCCGTCACCCCTGGAACCATTTAGGGGGGCTGGAAGAGGGCGTTGTCCGCCCTCCGCCGACGCCCGGTGCGCCTGCTGCGGGCCGGGTGAGAGGATGAGATCTCTCGCTCCCTTTCCGCAGCCTCCATGACCCTTTGGGACGCGTTCAACCGGCGGGCTGGCCGGAGCCTCAACGAACGCGCCCACACCGGTGCCCCGTAAAGGGCCATGGACCGCACGACCCCCGCGTAGAGCCTCCGGCAGGAGGCGTTTGCCCCCCCCAGATTGGGCAAGAGCCGCTTCAAAGCAGCCCCAGCCCGCTGCAGTCTGGGAGCCAAACGTCGGAAGTGCTCGACGAAGTTCCACCGGCTGTCGAGGACGAGTCCCAGGTACTTCATCGTCGACTCGACGCCGATGTGAACCCCTCCTACCGTTATTTGGGAGCCCGACAGTGGCGCGTTCCGAGGACCATGAAAACACATGGCCTCGGACTTGTGCAAGGCCACCTCGAGTCCCAACTGCCGGATACTCTCAACGACTGTCGCAACCCCGCGTGTCATTAATTCGGCCGCCGCCTGGTGCGACCTCCCCTGCGCCAGGACCAGCGTGTCGTCAGCGTAGCACACCACGCTCACGCCGCTAGGGAGGTAGGCGCGCAGCACTCAGTCGTACCCGATGTCCCACGGATGCGAGCCCAGTAGCGATCCCTGTGGGACACCGCATGACATCTCTCGCCGGTTCCATTCTCCCTGGTGACCGGGGTATATAACGGCCCTATCCGTCAGATAGGCCTCGACCAGTCGACAGAGGAGCATAGCCGCCCTGCAAGAGATGTTATATGGTGTCTCCATTGTAATTTTTCGTCTAGCGTGATTTCTAGGAAAACCATCTGATTAATACATTGTGGCGCTTTTAGGTTTCCGTAGCCAAATGGCTTTTTACACAGTATTTCTAATGCCTGAATAAAATTTTCGTGACGAATATATCTAGGTATATCAACATAATAATAGATAGATAGATAGATAAATTCATTTATTTGCCTGAAATATGGTATTTTACAGATTTTATAACAAATACACAATAGTTCTACATATTCCGCCAACTAAATTCGGCATGCAAATTTTGTGACAATAACAATGATTCTAATTTAACAAAATAATTAAATTCCAATGTCGGGAAAAATAAGTACTAAATCAAGAATTGTCTAAATTATCAAATTACAAATGTCAAATAAAAAATAATTCAATTACAAATTTTCTAAAAAACCGACTTACAAAAATAAAAAATAAAAATTAAATTGGAAATTAAATTACAAAATATTATGTCAATAGCTTAAAATAAAAATGTCAAATGTAATTTACATGTCCTGCAATTTTCCTATTTGTTCTAGAATTCATAAATTCTTTAATACTATAAAAACAGTTTTCTATCAGCCATGCTCTGAGATGCTTTTGAAATAGACTGGTTCGCAGTTTTCTAATATCCTTCGGAATATTATTAAATATCTGTATTGCCATTCGACTCGTGTTTTTATGGCGTGTTTTAACGTCCGTTATAGTAGAAGATTTAAAGGCAGTGTTATCATGGCATCCTAGGGTAAAATAAAACAATGAATACATCATCAATATTTACTAAGTGGAAAAAATACGCATTATTAAGGAAAACTCAAAAACTACTGGTCAGATCTTGATCAAATTTATACGGGACCAGCTTTTAAATAAATAAGAATCATTAAAATCGGTTCACCTAGAAAAAAAGTTCTGAGATAACACACATTTAAAAAAAATACAGTCGAATTGAGAACCTCCTCCTTTCTTGAAGTCGGTTAACAAAACAGGGAGGAATGAAACAAAGTAAAAGGTTAAAGTTTAAAGATATTTCCATAACAGCTAGTGGTTCTTTGAATATCAGCCAAAACCCAAAGTCAGATTTGCTAGTTACCTAACCTTGTACTGTTTCTATGAACCTGAAGAAGAGTAGTTAACAACCAAAATCACATGCATTTAGGTACTTGTTTAAATATTGTTTGAACTGACTTTATCAATATATTCCATAAAATATTAACACGTGAGTAGGGGAATACATGATAGTGTCTAAAAATACTTGCAACGTAGCTCTACTAATTAGTTTTGTTCACATTGATAAGCTGATATATTTTTCCTTTTATAGAATTAATTCCATATTTCACGTAGGTAGAGGAAAAGCCTTTGGAACCTTATCACTAGAAAGATAGGCAGAAACAGAAACACACATTAGTTAGGTACTTAGTTAATTTAACACACGTAACTAATTAATATCTGCTATGGTAATAAGTAGGTACACACGGCTACATATCAAGCTATAGATTCCAGTATAAGCTGATCTCTCATTGTACGAAAATCCTATACAATGCGAGATCAGCTTATACTGGAAATATATAGATTGATATGTAGCCGTGTGTACAATAAAATTTAGTTTGTTGCTACGTTATTTCATTACTACCTTCTGACCGCGGCTTCGCCCGCGTGGTGGTCGGAAATTACCACACGGGGACGTGCTACTGGTATAAAAAGTATCCAGGTCGTGGCCTATCCGTAACTTACTTATGATCCAAAAAAAGCCGTTAAAGTGTGAAAAATTAACAGACAGACCGGCAGATAATAAACACTACCTAAATATTACCTCAAGAAACGGACTCTAACTAAATTCCAATTCCCTAAATCTTTAGAGGCATGAGGAACAGGGTGTAAAGTTCACTCAACCTCCAAAGAAAAGGGATGACCCTTCGACCGGACAGGTATTATGGCTGGTGGGTCGATATCCGTGCTGGTGGGCAACTGCCTGACGATTGATGTCGAGAAGTCTTATATATGTTGATCGCGCGGTAAACTCTGCTTGCGCGATGCAGGATTTGTGACTTCAGGTCTTTGATGCGTAGTTCGCATGTGGCGTAGTAGATGCCGCCAAAATTCTAAAAAAGTGGTTAATAAATATTTCAATAATCGTTTAAATTTTAAAAACATCCCCTATTTTACCAAACGCTGAAACACGTAAGTAATGTTTTAAATTTAAATCTATGCTTTTTTACCAAAAGCATAAATTTGAATTTCCATATCCAATCAATCTGCCTAGCCTTTTCCTAACTATGTTGGGGTCGGCTTCCAGTCTAACCGGGTGCAGCTGAATACCAGTATTTTGCATGGAGCGACTGCCTATCTTCCCTCCAAAACCCAGTAACTGGGTAATACGATACCCCTTAGTAAGACTGGTTGTCAGACTTTCAGGCTTCTGACGACCCGTAACGACTGCCAAAGATCCACGAATGACAGCCGCGACCAACTTAACGTTTCCGAGGCACGAACGAGTCTCGGTATGTAAATATGGTCACCAATCTACGGCCCAACCCCGGTAACCATAGCTTAACCTGATGGATCGACCCGTGCGGCTGTTATTATATACTTAGCCACGAGTTTCTCATCGATTTTCAAATCCCTAACATAAGAAATGCTAAGATTCCCATACAAACTTTCATCCCCTGTATCACCTCTTTTACGATTATTTTATACACAAAAAGCCTATGTCCTTACCCAGGATGCCATGTATCTCCATGTCAAGTTTTGTTAACGCTAACTGACAATATCAAACAAAGCAATAAGGACGAAGTTCTCCGTAAAACTAAACTAATCTCTGGGATGAGAGTCATGTTTTTAACAGATCTCAAAGCGTGTGTGAAAAGATCTAATTAAGAGACAACCAGAAGTGGATAATAAATAATTAATATTGTTTACAACGAAATACTATACCCACCGCAGTATTTTTTTGTAAACCATGTTTTTTAGTTTTCCTTCAGCTGCTAGAATCACCAGGCTGCTCCGTGATCTTACTTTGAATCAGGCCACGTATAACTGACCGTGTGAAAAGCAGTTCTCCCTTAAGTCTACGCCTGCTAAATTAAGAGTTTGGCCTTGAGATTCTTGAGATTTTACAGAATTACAAAATTCAACATCATTGAATGTGCGTGAATCAACATAAATAATAACTTGTGGAATCAACACGACGAAGCAGATAATACCTACTAGCTTTGCCTGAGTCCTATACCGCATATCATCTTCCAACTCCATCTCGCGGCCAAAGACTTGATTTTTTGTAAACTTGAATCTTACCAGAAGCTTGCAACACAACAAGGAGGATCTGCACACAAGTTTGCAGGGTTTATAGTTCCTGAGATTTGGCGAGGGCTAATGTGCTTGTTTTTAGACTTCAGGATGCACTGTCATCATCACGCCCTACAAGGAAGAGTTTGTACATCTACAAACCTTAATCAAGCAAAGTATTAAATTTTTCCTTCAGTGACCAAATAAACACACAGATTCTAAGTAATGTATAATATTTATTTTATTTCCAATTGCCATTGCTATTACAATCATAATTATGCCTACTGGAAATGAGGACTCAATAAATAATAATTAAATTAAATTAAATATCCGTAAAATACGTCACGGAGTTTCCTATGACGAGGACTTAGTCCCGTATTACAGAAGGTTACTCAATACTCAAGCATTACTTAAAACTAGTTTCAACCAATCAAATGGCTCGAATCTAGTTTTAAGTAATGCTTGAGTATTGAGTGACGTTCTGTAATACGGGCCTTAGTAACGTAAGTGCGCATAATAACCGTAATAATGTATGCGGTAAGAGGTAATATATGTACGTACTACAATAATTAATTGTATTGCATATTTATTATCGTTATGTAGGTGCCAATGTATCGCGGGCTGCGGGGTGGCCCCATAAGGGGTGAGAAACCCTTTCAATTTCATTTTGTTTCACAAGGATCGATGACCGCAGCAAGTAATAAGCAAAGTACAAAGGATGGTGTTGCAAATTGTCCAAAATACATAAGCCTAATAAATATATTTAACGCTGGATTCCCCTAATAGTAACAGCAAATATCTTATGTATAGTAGGTATAAATGTCGTGACAAGGGCCGACAATGATCTAAAATGAAAAGAAGGGTCAACTTATCGCTTTTTTCAACGTTTTAAAGTAAGATACAATACTAGTCGAACCGCAAGTCCTGTCAGCAAATTTGGGCTAATGCTAGACTGACGATGTCACACTAACCTTTCATCGCAATAAATTGCGGACCATTTCTGAAACGCAAGCCTCCTGCAAATACCTAGTCAATAATTCTCAGACACCATCCTAGACAAGTGGGTATGACCGCAATCAACCACAAGATCCGATGACGAATTTGGGTGTTTCTCATCAAATTATAAAAATAATTAAAGAATTGTTTGATAGATTTTTAAAGGACCTACAAAAAAACTTGTATGTAAAAAAATACTCATAAAACTTTCAGTCTTCATAATGATAAACTTCGGTTTTAATAGGATAATAACAATTTATAGAAAATATTGCACCATAAAATGGAATCTTGGATTTCTGACGTAATGCTAAATTATTAATTATTTCATTATCAAGGAAAAACGATAACTGTTTTTTAAAACCTTATATGGCTGTTGTTATGCTATAACTAACCGTTTTCCTTAAATGTTCGCCTCAGTATAAATAGCAGGGTGCGTTGCAAAACAATATAATTCCTCCCTTGAGCTTGAAACGGAGAGCACAGTTGACAAGAAACATTTCGTAATTTTTTATATTAGAAGATTTAGCTTGTTATCATTTTGCAGATAATTAGCCTTTGTTATTAATAAATAAAAATGAAAAAAATGTGTTTCTCCCTCGTGTTTGCTGTTCTGGTAAGTCTTATTTTACACTTGTAATAATAAAAAAATACTTATTATTTTATAGCCTATTTTCTATTATTTTCTTTTAAAAATAAATATATAACTACACATGCACCTTTGCCTCGCATAATTTCAAACTTCGTTCACCTACCAAGAAATTCCCACCAGAAAACCTAACAACACTTAACCTCAATGATAACATTGCCAACATTTAAGAAATGGACGACATTTAAGATGGATAGACGTACTTTATTGGAAACAGTATTTTGATTATTTTCTGTCCCCGTTGAACACGTGATTTCTCGCGGATTATGAAAAGGCATTAAATACTTACAAGATTTCCATTTATGTAACTAAAATATTGTATAGTTGTAATGTTTTATTAAAAGCGTATCTTTTTTTAAATTTTCAGATTTCTCTTCACATGGGCTCAAATCCAGTGGAAGCATCACCCCAAAATGGAGACGTACCGTTCGACTCCAGTTCATGTAACTATCAACCATTACTTACACCTATTTACGTCATTCCTATTTAAAATACATAAATCTTAGGAATGCTTCCAATTTATAATACCTACAGCTTATACGTCGTAACATCGATTAAGCTCTAATCTTCAATGCGCAGAAACCGTCTCCAGTCAGATCACTTTACATCTAGATCCACTTACCTACCTATCCTGACAGTCGTTAGTGTCATCAAAACATCACTAGTTGGAAGTAACACGCAATCCATAAAAATTCTTCTCAATTAAGTTTGTAGGTAGGTATGACCAGAATAAGGAAAAATTGGACCAAGAATGTAGTTTACTTATTGGGTAATAATAAATAATAAAAATAAATAATTTATTTTGGACCAAACATTTGTACACATTTCATAAACATGCCAAACTGCGTGACAGTTTGTCGGCGGGATTAGCGCTCGTCTTAAAACATTTGGTATACTTTAAATGGACGGTAAGAATATTAACATTATAGCAGTGCGAGCCGTCGCAGTACGATGGGCTGAAAATTAACCAGACTTAGGGATTCATGAAAATGAATTGTGGTTTAAAAAAAAAAAACAATAAAATATTTCGACCTTACCACTAAATACGAGACTATAGCGAAGAGGACGTATCTTTTAATAGTGAAATAAAATGGTTATGTTTTGTTTTTTTTTATATTTTGAGAAAAACATAAATTCACTTGGGGTAACCCAATAAAACCCAACTACCATCTAAGCAAATGAGTACTTTTTTATTACACTAGTGATTAAAAATCAATTAGCACTAAGATTCGATGTTCATGAATATTTTGTTGTGAACAACATAAGCATCGTAAATATTTAATTTAGTGACCTAAATACATTGTTTATAATAGGAATTGCTATTTCATTACAGTGAAGATGCCAGGTCCCTGCCAAGGCCAGTCTTACTGCTTTGAAAAGGGTGACAACTACCCTACGAAAAAGATTGATGAGCTTCTCGAACACATGGAAGAATGGGTAAGGAATAACATAATTATATAGGTAATCTAAAAATTTTGCCAAATCTGTTTAGATATTAGTAGAGCAATTAATCAATTGTTTTAAAATATGATGAAAAACTTTGAACCCATTATACAGGGTTACTGGTAACTCGACGTCTTCCTTGCAGGACGTCATAGTAGGGTTAAAATGCAACAAATTAAGCCACCAAATGTTCTACCGAAAATCAGTAGTTTTTGAGTGATTTTTTAATAAAGTAATGACAAAAATTGCGAAAAATAAAATGTTTAATTAGTGATCTTTGCCAAAGTTTTAGGCATTTTAGATTTTTAAATATCAACAAAGATCTGCTACAGCATCAGCTACTATAATAACTTAAATTCCAGTATAGTCGCGCCGTAAATCATTTTTAAATTGGATTTTTCATAAAACAACTAAAAACCTTATTATCTTAAAAACTACTGAATTTCGGTAGAACATTTGGTGGCTTAATTTGTTGCATTTTAACCCTACTATGACGTTCTGCAAGGAATACGTCGAGTTACCAGTAACCCTGTATGTAAAAAGAACGTTTACACACGGCTACATATCATGCCATAATATCCAGTAAAAGCTAACCTCTCCTTATACGCAAATCGTATACAATGCGAGGTCAGCTTGTACTGGAAATGTATAGCTTGATAATTATGTCGCCGTGTGTACCAAAAAATCTAGTTACTTTAAAACGTCTAACTTTTTGCATCGATGATTATTATTACAGCTGGTGGAAAGCCCAGTGGTACGAACCGACATTGATGAGCGCTACGGGAAACCTTATGACGAGTCCGACTGTGTATCAAACTCTACCGTAAGTACCTACCTACGACGTAACAAAACTTATTTCAGCTAAATCTATACCTATAATGATACAGAATCTACATCATTACCTACTTCAGAAACACGAAAGTGTTGCTACTCAACTATTTTAGCTACCTTTGTTACGGATAAAGTATGTAGTTACTTTGATGTAATTATTATTGAGTTTTATAAATATCTTCAAAAATAGACAATACTGACTAAAACGAATATAACAAATCCTTGAAGTAATAAACACCAACTAAAGTAATGGTTAACAACACGATCTTTAATTTTTTGTTTTCAGGAAAGCCCTATCTTCTACATCATTGATAAGAAAGGAAAACTGAGAGTGGTTGTGCAGTCACCTGAGAAATTCCGGCAGATCTACAGTGTTAAGTGGTGCCGGTGAGTATTCATTTTTATAACAGCTATTCTCATTATGTTCATAAATAGTTCAAGACTTTAGGATGACTTGTTGGAGTGTTTACTATCTAATGATCTAATCTCTAATGTTATGACTGCCTTTCTCATCAACTAGTTTATACCTATAGGTATGTGGCAAGGTTTTGAATTGAAAACGTTGAAATAATTTTGATTGCGAATAAAATTATCGTGAAAAGTACTTTAATAGTAGGTAGTTCTATGAACACCCTTGCAATGCGATTGCCTCACAAGTGTTGCTACTGTCGAAAGCAAAGGCACTTGACAGTTTAAAACTCGAAAAACGGCACAAATTTTAGTTTTCTATTATTTTTTTTTATTCTCATCTCAAAGGCAAAAATTAATCCATATAGAAGATCGAATAATATAACGCAATATTTGTAACTCGCTTAATATTAACTCGACCTAACTGTGTGTTAAGAAAATCTACGAATCCAATTTTCACTCGTTTCTAGTAGTCGTATTAATTTGAAACATTGCCGATGTATTTAATTCAGATGACAGTACAATAATATGGACCATATGGATCAATATGGATCATCAGACCACCGTAATGGTACCCCACCAAGGTGGTGACTGATGATGGAGCAGAGATGTAGGGTAGTGCATATAGAGTTCCGTTAT
Organism: Dryobotodes eremita; assembly: GCA_917490735.1. Taxonomy (NCBI): domain Eukaryota; kingdom Metazoa; phylum Arthropoda; class Insecta; order Lepidoptera; family Noctuidae; genus Dryobotodes; species Dryobotodes eremita. The sequence goes on from OU823248.1 coordinate 5,402,966, forward strand.
ACAGAACGTGAATACGAGTAAATGAACTTCTGATGGTTAACTAGTAAAGCTATCTAATGTGTGCTCATTAGATTTGACGTAACGAGTAGTATTCATTTTTTACCCTAATGCGGTAAAACCCAAAAGCACGGTAATGTATTCAGTGCACTTCAAAAAAATTAAAGCGTGTTCCAGTTTTTTAAACTAGGTAAATTTATCATACTTCGTATTGTTTTATTTCAGTGACGAGGGGCCCATCACAAGGGATACGCCTCACTTCTTTAAAAACAGCAGAATTGTGAAGAAGCGCAAACTCGAATGTGTCAGCACAAAGATGGACTTAGACTTCTTCGTGCTGAGTGATGAGGTGAAACCCGTCAGTAACAAACCCAAGATGGAGATCGCCTCGGCTAAGGGAGGCATCCCTGTGTGCTGCAGATGTCAGTTAAATGTCAACAACTAACTGGATATGCTGCCTAAAAACACAATATTTACCTGTGTGAACAAAGATTAGACTGAAAACTATGACAATTCAAACATGAATTTTATAAGTAAATAGTTAATTTATTGTGCCTACATTTTATTAATCATCAGCCTTTAATGAGACTATCTAGTATGACGAGATTTCATCAGACAGATCATTATTGGACCCAATCGAAATGGTTTCTCGTGATGTCAATCAAGGTTCTATACACGAAGAAAGTTTGGATGGACTACAAATCACTCTATACCTTCCGTAACAATCCTAAATATTGGATAATAATGTAAATCAAGAAAACTTTGTATGACAGATCGATAATATTATCGAATCTCTAAATTGAAAAGCGTAGAGAGCGTTTAACTCTTAAATATTACATAATTACATATGTATGAATTTTTAGATTTTATACACTGGTGTGCAAAAAAATCGGCCCACCCCGTGTTTTCAATTTGAGAGACGATATCTCAAAAATCTTAATGAATATAGTTTTTTTTATTTATATTGTGTGAAGGTAGGTAAGGTACAGTCTATTTGCACATACACTATATTTGGATAAAAGCAATATTCTTGACAAGATCGACTCAATTCTTCAGATGTCCTCATCGCTCACTTTTGCTTGGATAAAGTGAGTGACTTTTTTTGCCAATGAAATTGACAAAAGAATAATTTTGTTTATTTCTGTTCGTTTAATGAAAAGTTAACTTGATTTTTTAACGGACTTCAAAAAAAGGAGGTTCTTTATTCGAACCCCCATGTTTGTAAGTTCGTGATTTTTTCATAAACTTATAAATCAGTTTTGATAATTCTTTAACTAACGTAATCTACATACTTTCAGGAAGGTTTTAGTACACAATATATTAAGTTATTGTTAGTAAACCTTGTTAAATTATATTGTTTCAAATCGAAGAGCACGGGGTGGGTCGCTTTTATTGCACGCCAGTATATTTATATGCAGTTTTAGAGTATTCTTATATTTAGAATTCGATCTAATTAATAAAATGTATTGATGAAACAACAGAGTTTTGTTCTCATTATTTATCTATCCAACGACGCAACACTATAAAAGTACAGACTATGAGGCTTAAGACCAGCACATATACTACTTTGGTCATCCTTTTTACGGACAAAAAAAAACAAAACAGGCCGATAATTTTGACTTTATTTCATGGGGCACAATTTTTGGCCAAGTTCATGCCACATCTATAGTATTGCTTTTCGTGTGCGCTATGGGCATAATATTCCCAAGGCAGTGAAAGCATGATTTTTAATCGGTATATAAATTATGTCTGGTATCCGTCGTGCAATTTTCACACAAATAGACCGGTTTATAAGATAATTTTACATTTAAAAGCGTTTTATAAATGTATCGCTTGTTAAACTTTTTCCTTTTTAAAAGTTGTGTTGTGAATATTAAGATTGCTTATGCAAGACAAAGATAGGTCTTGCATAAGCAATCTCTCATCCAAAAGGTTGTGATCAATGCTTGCTTAGCTGTATTCAAGTCACATCAGGAGTCCCTCAAAGCTCAATTTTAGGACCTTTATTGTTTATACTGTTCATAAATGTCGTAAAAAAATGCTTAAAACATTCGAAATTTCTGTTATACGCTGACGATTTAAAAGTTTTTAAACTTTCAAATGAACAAGACTGTGTTGAATTCTAACGTGATCTTGATCATTTCTCAGACTATTGCACGTATAATAAACTGTACCTTAGCTTGCCTACCTGTCATAGTATAACGTTCGCTAAAAAGAAAAATATCATACATTTCAATTATCAACTTGCTAATAATGTTATTAACAAAGTTAGCAATCTTCGTGATCTTGGTGTGCAGCTGGACTCGAAACTTCAGCTTGATATGCATGTAGAAAACATTGTCAATATGGCATATCAGATGTTTGGCTTTGTAATGAAAGCATTTAGAGATTTCCATCGCCCCTCCACCTTCTTGCACCTGTATAAGTCAATATATAGGCCGCAATTAGACTACGCAGTACCGATCTGGAATCCTTACTATGCAAAATATATCGAAATTCTAGAATTAGTCCAACGCAAGTACCTTCATGCTAAGCAAATTAAGATGTTTTCGAAAGAAAACATCATACCAATAGCTTCTTAAAAAATACAACCTGCTTGCGTTACAGTCAAGACGCGTCCTTCTTGAGACAATGACATTATTCAGTGTATGCCGAAACAAGTTTGATTGCCCTGACTTGGTGGCTGGTTTGTGTTATCTGGTGCCTCGAACAGTAGATGGACGGGAGGTACGCACCAGGCAACTGTTCACTACCAGCTTTTCTAGATCTAGTGCTAGTATGCGCTCACCCCTATTTCGCTTAGTCGACACATACAATACGCGTTTTGGTGCAATAGACATATTATTCCTAAGCAGATATAAATTTAAAAATAATATAATTAAAATTCTAAAGGATTGGCAGTAGGCAACAAAACAATACTCAATTTAGGTATCATTGTTAATTCCGCGGTGGGCGCTGAAGCAGCTGGACCGGGAGCTCCTCCTGGAAGCCTCGATCGTGCAGGCCTGGGTGTCATCACTGGACAGGCCTGCTGACATCAACGACGAGGCGGAGTGGTTCCGGGAGGCCATGTCCAAAGTATGTGACATGGCAATGCCCCAGGTCCAGCTCGGACGCGCTTGGCGCCAGGTCTACTGGTGGTCGCCGGAGCTAACGTCTCTGCGCGAGGCATGCTTTGCTGCGCGACGCCTGTACACCAGGCACCGCAGGCTCCGTATCCGCCCTCCGGATACGGAAGTCATTCAGGCGGAGCTGTACGAGGGTTACAGAGCGGCGAAGACCGCTCTCCGAGCGGAGATCCTGCGGGCCAGGGGATTGGCTCGCGAGGAGTCGCTGGGGACTCTGAACAGGGACCCGTGAGGACGCATACAAAATGGTGCGGGAGAAACTCCGCCCATGGGCTCCCCCACTGACGCGGAGTCTCAGGCCCCAGCTCGTGGAGGGCGTGGTGAGCGCTCTGTTTCCTTCGCGAGGGGAGCATACTCCCCCGCTCATGGCTCCGCCTCCTGCGGTGCCCGATGCGGACCACACTGACGACGACAATGCTCCGGAAGTGACCGAAGTAGAGTTGAGAGTGGCGGTACAAAGGCTGAGTGCCGAGAATACCGTCCCAGGACCCGACGGCTTACCTGGAAAAGCCTGGGACCTGGCCTTGGAGGCTCTCGGGCCTCGACTAAGAGGGCTCCTAAGCGCATGCTTGGAGGAGGGCCAGTTCCCACTTCGTTGGAAGACGGGGAAACTGGTCCTCATTAAGAAGCCGGGGCGCCCCGCGGACTCTCCGTCCGCATACCGGCCCATCGTGCTGCTCGACGAGGTGGGCAAGCTCTTTGAAAGAGTCATTGCAGACCGCCTCGTCGGGCGGCTGGTTGAGGTGAGACCGGATTTGGCGGAGAGCCAGTTTGGTTTCCGCAGGGGGCGTTCTACGGTGGACGCCATCATGCGCGTGCGAGCCCTCACGACGGAGGATGCTGTGGCCCGGGGTGGGGTCATCTTGGCGGTGTCGCTTGACATCGCCAATGCCTTCAATACCCTTGAGTTGCATCAGGGAGGTATTCCAGTATCAACGGATGTCGCCGGCCTACCTCTATCGTGTGGTCGAGACCTATCTGACGGACAGGGCCGTCATCTACCCCGGTCACCAGGGAGAATGCAACCGGCGAGAGATGTCGTGCGGAGTCCCACAGGGATCGGTCTTGGGGCCGCTGCGCGCCGACCTCCCTAGCGACGTCAGCGTCATTTGTTACGCTGACGACACGCTGGTCCTGGCGCAGGACAGGTCGCACCAGGCGGCGGCCGAATTAATGACACGCGGGGTTGCGACAGTCGTTGATAGGATCCGAAAATTGGGACTCGAGGTGGCCCTGCACAAGTCCGAGGCCATGTGTTTTCATGGTCCTCGGAAAGCGCCAATTTCGGGTTCCCAAATAACGGTAGTAGGGGTTCACATCAGCGTCGAGTCGACGATGAAATACCTGGGACTCGTTCTCGATAGCCGGTGGAACTTCGTGAAGCATTACCGACGTTTGGCTTACAAACTGGAGCGGGCCGGGGCTGCCTTGAAGCGGCTCCTACCCACTCTAGGGGTTCAAACGCCTCCTGCCGGAGGCTATACGCGAGGATCGTGCGGTCCATAGCCCTTTACGGGGCACCGGTGTTGGCGCGTGCAATGAGCCGCCGTCCAGCCCACCGCGAACGCGTCTCCTAGGGTCATGGCCATCCAGCTTGTCCGGGGATACCGGTCGGTCTCCTGCGAGCCGGCGAGCCTCCTTGCCGGATTGCCGCCATGGATCTGGAGGCAAAGGTCCTCGCGCACATTGGGGAGTGGCGCGAGGAGGCAAAACGCCGGGGCGTAACTCCGCTGCCGTGAGAAATCGCGGCACAGCGGACAGAGCTCCGGCGGGATCTCATGGCGGCATGGAGAGTGCGACTGTCGCAACCCAGCGCAGGGCACGCCACAATTGCTGTGGCAAGTCCCCTCTTTGAGGAGTGGCTTGAGAGGCGCCACGGCGTCCTGACCTTCCGCCTGACGTAGGTCCTCACCGGACATGGCTGTTTCGGGAGGTTCCTGTTTCGGATAAGGCGGGAGGAAACGCCCGGGTGTTATCATTATGTGGATCGACCGGAGGACACGGTGAAGCATACGGTGGAGGTCTGCCCGGCTTGGGCGGAGCACCGCCATCTCCTCGTGGCGGCGATCTTTCGCGTCCGGCTCTGGTTCAGACCATGGTACGGAGCGAGAGGGAATGGGAAGCCGTTACCTCCTTCTGCGAAGCAGTAATGCTCGCGAAGGAGGAGGCCTCGCTCTTGTTGCCGTCTGCGACGGCAAGCGGTGACACCATAACGCGCAGGGGCTTCAGATTCTTCCGAAACTCCTTTTCTCGCTGGCCAGTAGTGTCGGCGGTGTGTAATGAGCCCCTCGGCTCTTGTTGCCATCGGCAAGTGGTTGACATAGATTGCGTCCCCCAGAATACGAATGGGGGCTTGACGTTCCCAAAGGGAACGTGGCGGATTCTCCGGCTGCTGAGCAGCCGGTACCGCCCTGGGGTAATTTATTTCTGTCTGTCATTATTTTTCATATTTTCCTTTGAAGGGTGTGGTCCCTTTTCTCCCCTGTTACCCCTCCCCCCCCCCCAGCGCTAGCGACCGGATCCCCTCCGGTCATACATCCCCTCGGCACGCTCGACCTTGAGATTGAGGTAATTTTTTAAAGAGGTTGTCTTCCTCTCCCCCTCCCACTATACGCCTACCACCAACCCTCTGCAATGAGAGGGGGTGTAGACGTTAGATGGCCACCAGGCCTACCCCTATGACGGACTAGCCGTCCCGCCCCTAGACCGGTTCCCTTCACCGACCATCAAGGATGATAGGTGATTGGAACCATGACCCTTCCCCGTTTGTTGAAGATTAGCCGCCAGCCCCAATTGTCCACCTCCAAAAGCAAGTGGGCAATTGGAGTTGACGTTGCCCAGGGTGCGCCACGAGGAGGCTCTTCAACATGCACCTCAGCTTCAAAAAACCTGTGCTAACTGCGTGGTGTCATATCTTAACTGCCACGGCTTATTTTTATTATTAATCTTATATTTTGTATTGTTTCTTAATATATATTTTTTTTTCATTGTTCTCACATACTCGTATAATGCAACTCGCAACAAAAATAATGTCCCAGGATTTTGTAAAATCTTGATTTAAAAAGAGTGACCTTGGAGTTTCTTGTCCTTTCTTCTCCATAGAGATCTACGTTTTGGAATGGGCAACTAGCTTCAACTTTCTGACTAACTGAGAGGCTCTTTGACAGTATAAAAGTGCCTGTAAATGGTTTAATTGAAATAAATGCTTTGAATTTGAGTTTGAGGTGCTCGAAAAACCACAAAATTTCGACACGACTTCCACGTGAACTAAGTCACTGTCAGAAGCTAGTGTACGAGTATTACACAACCTTACGGAATAAATTCTTAAAATGATGGTGAAAACTGCATCATAATCTATTATGTATTTAAAGAACTAAGGACTCTCAGACACGAAAAGCGACTTTAGGACCATATAGGCGATAGTTATTGAGGACCAGTATAATACGAGTTCAGCACATCCCGTCATCTGGGTCTGGGCCTGCCGCGATAACGCTAGTGGTTGAGTTGAGAGAGACCCATTGGGTTGACAGTTTGACTCATTGGTCGCCTGACGTAGGTCCGGTTTTGGAGTCATCTTTATTATAATACAGTGACTTTAAGGAAACTTCTAAGCAGTAACGGTTTAAGGAAAGTTTGAATGGGATTTTACTCATAGTGCCTTTTAACAACGGGATTTCGCAATTATTGCATGTCGCACATAATTGTGAGATAACCTACAATGACGTAAATGTTGGTCAGTGAAACAATAATTCACTATCGTTTTGGCAATCTTTCCTCGTCAGTAAAACGGCTAAGAAATAAATACATTTTAAACAATTAAGATTGCAATCTTTAAGGTATTTAGACCTAAATTTAGTTACTACGTGCCATAGTATTATTACTTTGTTGTTAGGAAACATAGGGTTTTGTTGGGATTATTTATACTGCTGTGTGAGTACCTATGTAAATCAGATAAAGAAGCGAACCTGAGAAAGCGTACCTATCAAAAATATTTTTGGAAAGACCGCGTACTAGCTACGATAGCGTGAGCTGACACACAGTACAACACACTGCAGCATAAATACATTGTTACGATTTGACTCCTGTAATACCAGATGAGATCATCGTCTCATCGTCGTGTCATATTTTCCCCTTACTCGTTCTTTTTTGTGTTTGTGTGTTTTTTCTTTGCGTCATGTTTACCGCAAATAAACGTATTTTCTTTCTTTCTTTTTCTTTCATCTCGTATCAGAAGAAATACTTATGGAACTCCTAGTACAATTGGATGTTTGTGTCTTGAAGAGAAAACAAATAAATAATTAAATTATTATTAAATAATTATGATGAGATTAATTTACCAAATAAACTAATACGGCCCCTGTTCTGATCAGAATATAGTTAGGTTAATTTTTGACGTAGCTCATTCCAATTAAAAGGTAACAAAAACTTTGTAGGACGTTACATTTTGTAACTTCTTACCCAAAAGTCTTGAATTTACGGGGTACTTCTCGAAGCGCACCAACTTTGTAATGCACTAAATGAAGCGCACCAAAAGTATTCCTTGAAACGCACCATTCAGGTGCGCTAATAAAATCAAATTATCAATATTATAATTTTTATTTCTCGAAACGCACTAACGTTGAAACTTAGAGAAGAGCATGAAGGATTCGAAGTGATATACGAGTAGATAGACGTTCTAAAATTCAACTGTCCTAATTGTTTATTTATTAAAACTACCAGGAAAGCAGAAATGAACTAGAACTAGGTGGTTAAGTAATTCACTACTTAGCTCAATAATGATAACAATACAGGTTTTGAAATTGAATCATTTGTTGTTTTCAAAAGTACCAGTGTGACAGAAATGAACAGAAAATAGGCGCCTAAACGATCTCACTAAGTTGTACACCAACGATTAAACACAAAGAAGAATATAAAGTATTCGTTATTATTCAGTTTATCGATAGAAGTCTTAAAACTTTCCTATATCTTAACTACACCGACATGCAAATAAATCGGCCCACCCCGTGCTATCAATTTGAGAGACGATATCTCAAAAATCTTAATGAATATAATTTATTAATTTATACTGTGTGAAGGTAGGTAAAGTACAGTCTATTTGCACATACACTGTATTTGAATAAAAGCAATATTCTTGACAAGATCGACTCAATTCTTCAGATGTCCTCGTCGCTCTCTTTTGCTCGGATAAAGTGAGTGACTTTTTTTTGCCAATGAAATTGACAAAAGCATAATTTTGTTTATTTCTGTTTGTTTAATGAAAATTTAACTTGATTTTTTAACGGACTTCAAAAAAAGGAGGTTCTTTATTCGAACCCCCCTGTTTGTAAGTTGGTGTTTTTGTCATAAACTTATAAATCAGTTTTGATAATTATCTAACTAACGTAATTTACATACTTTCAGGAAGGTTTTAGTATACAATATATTAGGTTATTGTTAGTAAACCTTGTTGAATTATATTGTTTCAAATCGAAGAGCACGGGGTGGGTCGATTTTATTGCACGCCAGTGTGTAACTGTCACGTCCTATATCTAAAACTATCAGGAAAACAGAAATGAACTGGAATTAGTTGCTTGTACGATACTACTTAGCTCACTAATTTTTGAAGTACACCAAGTAAGTCGGAATAATTCCTACACTCTGAGAGCTATATTGGCGTGCGCTGCCAAAACCGTTAGAGTTATATGAAGGTAATGTATGGTGGGATTGTTTGTCTTAAACAGTTCTAAATAAAAATCGGTGACAGCATGTATCTATATTTTATGTGGAAGCCATTGTAGCCAAAATATTGAGCCATTAATACGTTTAATTTGGAAAAAAAATTACATTGCACGTTTTAGAGTATATAGTTAATTCTTATCAAAATAAATACCTTCATCGCTTTCGATACTTAATGTAAATAAACTTTGTCTGATAAACTAAGTATAGTAATAGTTCAAAAGTTACAACGTTAAGAAAAAAATTGTGTAATAATAAGAAAAATATATTGATTTTATTAAAAAGCTCCTCTTTTTTAACCGACTTCTTATTATTTTACTCCATATTTTTATGGATTTTTGATTTTTATTTATTAGAAATTTGAACATTCACGTGTTTCACATCTGCCGTGCGTCCCGTGACGGCCAACTTGTTTTTTAAACCCACTTATTCTCTTGGAGTACATAATTTTTATGGACTCTTAATAAAAACGTGTGTTATTTATTATCGATATTTTCCGTTAGTTAATACCCATCTCTATCCACACCTTGACCATTTGGTGCGATTCGAGGAATAAAGTTATATTTTTAATTTGATATTGTTAGCGCACCTGAATGGTGCGTTTCGAGGAATACTTTTGGTGCGCTTCATTTGGTGCGTTTCAAAGTCGGTGCGCTTCGAAGAATACCCCAAATTTACGTTTGTTTGTACCGTCAATACTACCGGTATTCTTGGAAATTCGTAACTGTGTCATTACAATTGATGCTCACAGAAAGTAATTTTTTTTCGTCACTTACATACCTAGTAAATTCAGAAAAACCCCGTTATGTACTTTAATTCCATTCTAAGTAAGTCGAGTTCGTTACAAAGTACCTAGGTACCTACTGGCATATCTTGTAAAAATAAACTATTTATATTTTTGTATTTGTGTAAACTGGTGCGAATTAAATTAAACAAAATATGTCGCCTCAAGAGAGCCTACCTGTTAAGATTATTACATAATCATATTTGTAACAAACTAATTATTCCAATTTATCATAATCTTATTAATTACGCCCTCTGCGGGTTATTCTTACAATCAATACAACGTGTTATAATCGACTGCTGAAGAGATCGGCGCCATCTATTGGCTTCTTTGTGAATTAGAAACACCTAGTATTGTTTAAAATTAATTTTTAAATTAATTCTGATATTCTCGTTAAAACTATAGTTAAAATTAAAGGGGAACATTTATTTAACAACTTGGTATTTGTTTTTAGTCATATTAAAAATTTCACATTTGACAATAAATGTTTTTGATATAGCGCCCCAATGATGTAGAAAATGGCGCGGATTACGTTGGTCAATACCTCAATTTTATAATTTTATACGAGACCTAAATCAGTTTCAGTAATAATTTACAAACTATAAAGTAACAAGATTATTTAACACCGACATCTATATATATAAAAGAAAGTCGTGTTAGTTACACTATTTATAACTCAAGAACGGCTGAACCGATTTAGCTGAAAAATGGTGGGGAGGTAGCTTAGAACCAGGAGACGGATATAAGATACTTTTTATCCCGTTCCCGTAAGACGTGACATAAAACGTGGTATAACAAAACGCAACTGACATGGAAAAACAAAACGCAACAGACAAAAAAACGAAAAATTTATCAGTCAAAACATCAGTCTAGCCGTTCATTTGTTAAAAATGGTATAAGAAAATGCAAAAAAAAAAACAAATTAAAAAAAAACATTAAATGACCATTAACAAATCACAAGGCCAATCCTTGAAAGTTTGTGGTCTGAATCTAGAAAATCCATGTTTTTCCCATGGTCAATTATATGTGGCATGTTCACGGGTCGGAAGATCATCTGCGTTATTTGTTCTTGCGACTGATAATACAACGAAAAATGTCGTCTATGACAAGGTGCTTCACTGAAGAATGCAACTAATGCACCCAAATACATGGCCAATAAAGAATCATTAAAATACTTGATCTTTTTTATTTACTTATATTTATTATCCTAATAAAAAAATTAAATCAATGAAATCCAAAATCTGCTCATTTATTGCCTCTAAGGCGGAACAATTTTTGCCGGGTCAGCTAGTTTATTTATAAAAACCTGTTGTTTGATTAAAGATCTTGAACTACCGGAAATGTTGTTAAGTAGTAAAAGTTACGTTACTAATTAAACTTTCATCTTAAAACACCTTTGCATTTGTGAAGTTATAAAAGAATTAACTGATAAGAATTTTAGCATTGTTAGTACATTTTGTTTAACTAACTAAGTAATAAGATTTTGTACTTGGATAGGCAGTACGTCCGCCCACTTTAGATGGAGTTACGTTTATGATGGCGGGTGGTATCGCGATGAAAGTTGTGTAAAAAGCACTGAAATATTAACTGTCGAACAAGAAACCTCTGTAACATAATGTTTTGATTTAAAAGAGTGTCCCAGGAGTTTCATCTCCATAAGGAACCTATTTCGTCTTGGATTCGGCGAATAGCTTCACTTACTAACTCAAACTGAACGACTTCCTGTGAAAATTCAAAAGCGCCTGTAAATGTTTTAAGTTTGAGTTTAAGTGTTGTGTGTGATTGAAAACCAACTTGACCAGCAAGAATAGCAGTTCAAGAAATGCAGTTAGTTAAATCGTATGATAAGTACAGAATTTTCATTTACATGCGCAACTACGTAAAGGGAAAGAGCTTCGGATCTAGGCTACAATATGACGTCAACACGAATGACGTACTTAATTCATGTGCTTTTAATTTTCCTGTCTAGGCACAAGCTTATATTATATGGTCATGGTACCAATATTTTCAATGGGCATCCTCTCCTGCATTTCTCGTTTTGCTGAACATATGTATGTTATAAGATTTCCTTCCCTACTTGCTTAAGCTTATTGCCTACTAATATAACATTAAATTACGGATTGCACGACAGTTTGAAAGCTTTTGACAAATATAAGATGTCACTGGCGTTTCCATTAAGTTGTCAATTTCGGATTATGATCTTTCCAAGAAAGATAATAATAATCTATTTTGTGCAACCCATCAAAAAAATTACCGGCTTCCTCATTCGAACTGCATAACCGCATATGTATGCGGTCGCGATCCGCAGCAGTGAGGAGCGACCAAGAAGAAAATGAGAACGTTTTTTATAAAGAAAGACGAAAGTATGTTCTTAAAAAGTAATGACAGTATGTGTCCATGGAGTTTCTCGCCCGTTCTTCTCCACAGGTACCTACTACGCTTTGGAATGGGCAACTAGCTTCATCTTTCTGACTGACCGACCCCTTGACAATTCAAAAGTGCCTGTAATTGGTTTATTTGAAATAAATGCTTTGAGTTTGAATTTAGTATTTTGAGGACCACTTTTTAGAAAAAAGTTGACGAAAAATTTAAGTGGTTTGGAAAATAAATTTCGACTAAATATTTTCCGTATTATACCTACCTAATTATGATACTGAACAACGAGTTAAGCAGAGATAATAATAAAAGGCCAACGCGTGAGATAATACATTATACGTAGGATGCACCTTTTAGAAGTTATAAACTGAAAGAATTCCAAAAATTTCGAGGTTTTTCGAACATTACTCAATTAGCACAGGTCTTTCGAAGCTGCAAACTTGGTTTTACATTATTAATACAATATACAAAAAAATCTGCACGGTACAATATTTTGAGACCTAACGCTATTTTTGTGTGTACGGTTACTGGCCTGTACGGATATGTATTATTTTTATAATGCATATGACGCGCACGCAAACAATAATGTTCGATTAATTGGACGTCTTTTGTTAATATTATACGAGTACGCCACTTCAAACGACTTTTATGACTTTACATGGGAATATTACTTTTTTATTTATTCCTAAAATTATTGTACCCTAATATTTTTTTTTGGAATATGTGAACGTGACACTTGACGTAGAGCGGCGTAGTGTGGATATCATTTTCAACGTAACAACTAATGTAAATTAAAATATTTGGATTTTACTATGCCAAAGCTGTTTACAAGCATTAGCTCAAACCTTCTTGGGTGAAAAATCGGCTCCGGCATCGAATACACACAGTTAAACTTTCGACATCTTTGGTTTCATAGCGTTTTTCTACGGCATGGCATGTTCACGCAACGAAATATCGGCTAATACGCCAGTGTACGAGGTGCTTTAAATAATAAATAATTATAAATACTTACTAACCGTCTTACAGCTATTCGCTTCATAAACCTATTTTAACTATCGAACTGTTTTGTCCCATTCTGTCAAAGTTCATTATTACTTAACAGAATGGGACAAAACAGTTCGATAGCTAAAATAGGTTTATGAAGCGAATAGCTTTATTATGAATAAGACGGAAAGAGTTTATATTTGTAGTACGCATCAACATTACTTAGTAACCGCCGAGACAGAGACCGGAGCGCATGTCTCTTGTAGTCGTGGTCTGTGAAACATGTTCGTGGGAATTTATTTCGTATTTGTGAGTACTGTTTAATTATGTAGTGTTTTCTGTTATAATTATATGTATTATAAATAATGGTTCCTATTTAATTCGATGGTCAAGTATTTATTGCGTCTTCAGTTTTGGAAATGAAGTAGATACTTTGAGATGCTTTGTTTGTTAACAAAAAGTAAATCTCTTTGTAGTGTAGTAGTTGATTTAAAAGAATGTCCGTGGAGTTTCGTGCCCGTTCTTCTCCATAGGTTACCTACTAGGCTTTGGAATGGGCAACTAGCTTCATCTTTCTGACCGATCGACCCCTTTACAATTCAAAAGTGCCTGTAATCGGTTTGTTTGAAATACATGCTTTGAATGTTGGGTTTTTAGTGAAGCTTATGGAGACTTCAATATTAATAACAAAGTTAAACGATAGGAAAGAATAGCAGTGTCACCTAAATATAAAGAAAAAAATATATTGAGTCGGTACGCTACATAAGAACCAACATTAGTTAAGGCGCATCTTCTCACCACGAGTGAATCCTGAAAAAATCCATTGCGATTTCTGTTTCAGATTTCCATTACTAATTCCAAAGTAGCTACCTTCTATTTATAGAAGGTAGCTGGATTTAGTGGTTGGATCTGTTTACAGATGATGAAGAATATGTGTCAACAGGAGTGTCAGTTCGTCAGTAGTATACTGATTCTATAAGTGTCTTATATTTTATAACCCTACGAGATAGCCCTACCCTATCTATACAAGACTTTACTATCTTATGTCAAAGTACAGAAAAATAAATTATACTACACCATAAAAGGGCAAGTTACCGGCAATTAAAGATTAGGCTGTGATATTTTAATAAAAATTTAAACACAATAATAATGTCAAATGCCATTTTAACAAAAAATATCCTGTCTTCAATGTGCCTATAAAGCAATACTCAGCATAACAAAAGTACCCGCTTTACTAATAAAGGCTCATACACACTGGCACGACGCGACGCCCGACACAAAGGCACCGCGTGTCGCGCGACGAGCGGCGCCTTTGTGTAGCGCTGTCGCGTCGCGCCAGTGTGTACGAGCCTTTACACAAATTGGCTCATTTCATAATTTATTCAAAGAATTTTTGTTTCATATAGTATGGATATTTATCCCATCTTCCAATCCAATTCCTTGTTTATGTTAATACAATTTAGCAGGAACGGAAACAGGCCTTTTCTTCAAAGTTTCTTGTGTACTCACCATCAATTCTAAGTGTTGTTAAAAAAAATCTTCAGAGTTTTCCAAGTTTTAGGGTACGTGCCTGAAAAAACGGTTTTAAATATTTGGCAAGTGTTAAACACTGCAAAAATTATGAATTCTGAGAGTGATCAGCAACAGTTCATGACCTTTATAACATATTTAAATAAACTAAACAATCTATAAATAATTTACATAGGATGTATGCTTGATAAAAAAAACATAAAATATGGAGCAGCTGATACAATGTTTTTATAATATTAACTAGCTGAGCCGACCGACGCCGACGCCGACGTTGTCCTGTCCAAAATACAAAATTCCCATAGAAAACACACTTTCACTTTTCCCGAATTTTCCAATTTAGCCGGTAAGTTTTCAAATCTTTCTTTCCATAAGAATGTAATTTGGGACTATTGCGAACATTTTAAAACAAAAATCTGCCTAATTGGTCTAGCAAGTTCTGAAGTGATAAACGTACTAACAGTATTTCAATGTTTAACCGATTTCAAAAAAAGGAGGAGGTCTCTATACGACTGTATTAAAAAAAAATATATATATAGATTATTATTTGGTACATTTGTCATCATTCATATTTTGAACAAGGCTAGTCAAAGTGTACTGACGCATTATATTAAAATAAATAGATACCGTTAAGAACGCTTTCAAATAAAATCGGATTTACATTTAAATAGACTTTAACCTGTATACAAATGTCTGACCAATAATTTTGAAATAACCAAGATCTTGCTCAGTTAAAAAGGCATTAATTTTAATCAAACATGTTTTTGTAATTGTAGTTACTGACTGGTTTTCTCTCTTTTGTACTATTTACCAGCTTTCTGTACAAGTACTGGCACTTAGAAACTGGTAGTAGGATTTAAGACCTGTTCTCATATGATCATGTTTCTGCATAAATGTTCTGTGGACACGAGAATAACAGTTATGCCGTTAACATATAAGCACCAGATAAGATTTTATTGGCATGTTATTTATTTTTTAAATAATTAAAGCACAAAGAACTGCATCATTGATGACTTATATGGCCATCGGAATAGAGAGAGAGAGAGAGAGAGAGAGATATATAGATTGTTTTTCGGCACTGATTCAGTAAACGAATATTTTTATCGCTTAAAATAGGTATGCTAATTATTGAGTGTATAGCACACAGTAGGACAACAAAACAAAAAACTAAAATAACTTTTATTTCGGAAGTCGGTGGCAAAAAACGAAAATACAAAACCAAAGACGTCGACTTCCGAAATTAAAATAATTTTTCACTTTTTTGTGTTTTTTTTTTTTAGAAGTCGGTTGTGTTTTTATTTAAAGTTTTTATTTTTCACTTTTTAGTTGTGGTATGTACCCCACACAAGTTCGTATACCAATACTTGAGATGTAAATAACAGTGATAGGAAATTATTAAAACATCATCAATATAAACTAAGTGGAAAAAATACGCAGTATTAAGGATAACTCAAAAACTACTGGTCAAAACTTGATCAAATTTACATGGGACCACATAAGAAGCACCAGCTTTCAAATGAAAAAAGAATCATCCAAATCGGTTCACCTAGAAAAAAGTACTGAGCTTACACACATGAAAAAAAATACAGTCGAATTGAGAACCTCCTCCTTTTTTTTGAAGTCGGTTAAAAATACTAAAGATTTGTAAAAAAAACCGGCCATGTGCGAGTCGGACTCGCGCACGAAGGGTTCCGTACCATTATCTATAAAAACGGCAAAAAATATCATGTCTTTTGTATGGGAGCCCCTTAAATATTTATTTTATTCTGTTTTTTAGTATTTGTTGTTATAGCGGCAACAGAAATACATCATAATGTGAAAATTTCAACTGTCTAACTATCACGGTTCATGAGATACAGTCTGGTGGCAGACGGACAGACAGACGCTCGGACAGCGGAGTCTTAGTAATAGGGACCCCTTTTACCCTTTGGGTAGGGAACCCTAAAAAGACCCATGAAGAAATTCCTTTATCCCATGGGTATTGTACGTACGTATGTAATTTATCTACAGTTGCATCACGATGATACAATGTATATTACACCACACCGGACGTATTCTTATCACTTATGCTGTTCATGAACAACGTGACAATGAACTATGATAAATCAATATTTATAGGTATACCTATCATGTTTATTTATATTTAGTTAAGTAATTTAGCGTCCGGCAAGTCTTTGTTAAATCTTTAGTGTATCTCAAGAGTATTAGCCAATCCACAAGGAGGAGCTCGCTCCCTCTTGTTCATCATTCCACAAATTAAATTTGTAGGTCATTTAATTAAATATGTTTAAAAAAATCTGTTGGAGTGGGATGTATGTGGTTATCCAAATATATAACGTTTCTAAGCTGTGGACAAAAATTACGTTAAGAGATAATTGTACGAGATATAACATACCTAGTTTAGAATGAATTTAAGGGATAATTTATGTTTTATACGTGATCAAGTTCCTCTTACTTTGAGAGATATGACAGCATTATCTGATTGTCAACCTCTCTCTGCACGCATTATTTTATTTACGAGGACAAATACCTAATGCAAGCGCTTTTTATGACGCACTTCGTCTTTATGTGTTCATGTAAGTAAAAATGTTTCCAAGCATGTAAAAGATCCTAAGTTCCATTTGCCCTTATCTACTTACATTGTAAATTCTAGGCAACTCCTAATAAATAAAGCCAGGCATTGCTTACTTTTCAGCATAAGAATATGCAGATTCTATAGTTTGTGCAACACAAAGAGATTCAGAAACATGTAACTTAATTAATGTACATTTTGTAATTTTGTGAAATGCAAACATGTGCGTCTGCAATCTGCATCTTTTGAGTTTTCTTTATTCAGTTTGTTTAATAAAGTAAGGTAAGGTTATAATTTATTATTCTTCGAAACCGGATTATGTTTCCAAGAATAATAAAATCTGTTCTTGTTTTGGGTTTTCTTTATTTCTTATTTTTTTACTTTAATTTCGCGAAATAATTGATAAGTATATTTGTGTCATGATTTTGTGACAATGAAGTAAACAGGTACCTACATTAGCGTCAATGAAATCGTGAGTCAACGGAAAAAATAATAAATAACTCATATAACAGCCGCACGGCTCGATTGAAAGTTAAGCTAGGCTTGCCGAGGATAGATGGTGAATGGGTGACCATCCATTACATATAGAGACCCCTCCTTACCACGGAAAGCACGGTTCCGGCTGTCATTCGTTTATCTTTGACAGTCGTTTCGGCTAGTTAGAAGCCCAAAAGTCTTACCAAAGGGTATCATGTTACCCAATAACTGGGTTTTGGAGGTCAGATAGGAAGTCGCTCCATGTAAAATACTGGTATTCAGCTGCATCCGGTTAAACTGGAAGCCGACCCCAAAATAGTTGGGAAATGGCTAGGCATAAAGAAAAGATAAATTCGTCATCATTGAGTTTTTAATTATAGTCCCATGAACTTCAGAATTACATTGTAGATTTTGTATTTCTAAATAAGAAAATATTACGCATAAGTAATCCCAATGATGTAATGAGCCCATTCCACAGCGAATCGTCACAAATAGTCAGTTTTCCAACGTTCATTTCAGCCAAAAAATATTAGAGTCGGACGAAATGCAATTTCCTATGAATTCTTTGACCACTCATACCTATTGAGCAATAAAAACCTAACTAGGTGTTATCCGTCCTAATAAAGGCCAAGAATTGTACTCATCATTCTCCTGTCCTTATCCCAATTTACGTATTTGTGGTCGGAGCAACATGTTTTTTTCTTCCATACTTCTCTATTAATCGTTATCGCGGTAGTCACTCCCTTTCTAGCCATATCATCTTTCACACAGCGCACCCATCATTTCTTTGGTCATCTCCTACTCGTATAGCCATTCACATTTATACTCAAAATTTTCTAACGACATTTCCCTCATTCCTCCGCATCACATGCCCATACCTTGACAGCCAATTTCCACACAACTTTTCAGTCACCAGTGTAACTTTCAGACTTCCTCTTATATACTCATTTCTTATTCTATTCATTTGCGTAACACCACACATCCCTCTTAGCATTCTCATCTCAGTTGCATGCAATTGCCTTTCATTCAGGTCAAGAATTGTACTAATTTGATTAAATTCCTGCTTTTGATTCGAGAAACTTAATAATTACTGAGTACCTATGCTACAGATTTGCATGCAAGTCATCTAAACCAATTGACACTTTAGAAACTCGGCATGTCGGCTTGGATGTATCTTATTGACTTCGCTTTCCTTTTTAATTGCACGTGTCTAAGATAATATAAGTTTTTTTTTTGTTGTGTGCTTATTATAATCATAATATGCCGCTACATTACACTGATATTTAAAGAATATATTCAGCATTATCTGTAATGAATGGCACAGCAGATACATTGACTTTATCACGACATACAGGCATTAAAAAGTGCTAAAGACAGTTTGATAAGATTGTCATTGCTCTGTTTTCAGTGTGCGCTCAGCAGTCTTCAGCTAACAAATGGAGCAGCTACCAAAAAAAGTGAGTAGATACAATTGTTGACGCAACCTCACAAAAAATAAACTAATTTCTCCAGAGCTGGCCATCTATCACTACATAAAAACAAAGCAAATACTGGACTACTATAGATTCACTATGAGCCACTATGATTTGAGGCCTCACTAGAAGGCTGAAAGTCAGAGTGATTGAATTAGAAATGTAGAACTCTGCAGAAATACCAAAGTAACCGGCATAGTCCGAAAAATTGCCAAACTTAAGTGGCAGTGGGCAGGGCACATTGTTCGCAGAACGGATGGCCGATAGGGCCGAAAGGTTCTGGAGTGGTGACAGCGTACAAGCTGGACCGATGACATTGTGAAGGCCGCGGGAATCAGCAGGATGCGAGAAGCATAAGACCGATCGATGTAACGATGCTTGGGGAAAGCCTATGCCCAGCAGTGGACATATTTCGGCTGAAATGATGATGACTACGATTAGGTTTTCTACCATCTAGCTCTAACATCTAGAGCTGATATTTCTCGTCATTAACTTTGTAAGTGCAAGCCAAAAATAATTGTAAAAACGTGTCAAATGTTTTTTTGTTAGTAATTAGTAGGTACTTAGGGATATGCATATAAGTTTTCCCGCTGAAGAATATAATAGTGTAGTCGCATCTCAATATATGCATCTCAGTCATAAGAGAAGGCAATTACCGCGCACATTGATGCTACCCTGATAACCTATGTAATTTAATTTAATTCGTTGTATTCGTACGTATGCGAATCGTAAAAGTCATCTAATCATAAATTATGTTATAACTACTGTTTGTTGTCATCATATTTTATGACGTAATTTTTACGTGAATAACATGAATTACCGGGTTCAGACGGCTCGATTTCAGTTGAACAACTTTTTTTGTTCAACTAATAATACTATTAATCTCAAATTCAATTTCATTGAAAGTCTGCTCAGACGTTTCAAATCGCTTTCGACTCAACAATTTTGAGATTCAACAATTTGATCAAGTAAAATCGAACCGTGTGAACCCGGTATATTCTATTTTTGAATAAAGTACCTACAATAAATACAAGTATCTACCTAATATTTTCAAAGCTTTTCTCCTTAAATTCTTTGACCAGTGACCTTTGCAACAATAAGTCCATGACCTGGCCCTGCAGTCTAGACATAGATAACGACAAAAATCGGTCGTTAAGTCTAACCGATGTCAAATTTCTTTAAAAGATTTTCAACTTTATTTCCAAAGTATAAGGTTGAAAATCTATTAAAGAAATTTGACATCGTTACGACTTAGCGACAGATTTTTGTCGCTATCTAATGTCGAGACTGCAGGGCCTGATACTCATACTGTGTAGGTAAATGCAAGGAACTCTAAACCGCCTCAAACCGTTCTGAAAAAACCGGGAAAAAAACACAACCAACTTCCAAAAAAAATCACTACAAAGTGTAGTGATTGTTTTGGAAGTCGGTTTTTCTCTTTTTAGTTGTGGTACCAACTCCACACAAATTCATATACTACTTACTACTTGCTATATAATAAAATTGAATAGATTTTTTTTCTCACTTTTTTATATATGAAACTTTGAAACACAAAAAGAATTTTCCAAATCGGTTCAGGCGTCTTCGAGTAATCGGTGAACATACATAAAAAAGATTCCGACGAATTGAGAACCTCCTCCTTTTTTTGAAATGTGTTAATAGACATACGGCACAGACACACACACACACACACACACACACACACACACACACACAACAACACAGAACACAGAGCAATGTGTATTGTCTTTGGTCCCTGGCTTTAGCATCAAGCAATAGACAAAATTGTGAAACTATTGTAACATGAATACGAGGCTTTTGGCTATTTTGTATGTCTCTAAATTAATGTCGTTCATTTGTTAGGTGCGTTTTGTTTGTGCAGAATAAACTATTTTTCTTTCTTTCTTTCTTTTCTTACGGCAACCATTGACAACGCCTTTTCTCCATGAAATAGCGTTCTAACTATCTATTGTGTTATTAATTCCAGTTGATGACTCAATGATCACGTTCCCGGGACCAATACAAGATGTGAGCAATCGTCACGGAACCGCGGACGTGTCTGAAAAGTGCAAGGACATAAACTTCTGCACAGTCAAACCTTCAGACTACCCTCAAGCTCTATTCAATAAGATGTTTAAAGGAAAGTTTAAGGTAAGCTGTCGGATCCGTGTGATTCTAATCCGCTGCAATTATAACTTTTGAATAATCGGCCTCATACCATATTCAACTTTATTTCAAAAGTGACCAAGCTTTACATGCATTATTATTAGCCTACAAAATAATGAATAAGGCCCGTATTACAGAACCTCACTCAAGACTCAAGTATTACTTAAAACTAGTTTCAACTTTCAACTCAAACTAACAATTGGTTTATTTGAAATAAATGGTTTGCCATTTATTTCAAATAAACCAATTACAGGCACTTTTGAATTATCAAGGGGTCGGTAAATCAGAAAAATGAAGCTAATTGCTCATTCCAAAGCGTAGTAGGTACTATGGAGAAGAACGGGCAAGAAACTCCATGGACACTCTTTTAAATCAACATAACGTTACAAAAAAATGGCTCTAAACCAACCTATCAAATAGCTCTAAACTAGATTTAAGTATGCTTGAGTCTTGAGTGAGGTTCTGTAATACGGGTCTTAGCATTTATTTAAAGGCGCTCCCTCACCTCCCAGCATTCGCCTGTAATGTAACAATCCAAGATTCCATTGTAACGGCTAGGATTTTGCAAGTAGACTGCGCAGGCCGTCAACTGCTAGGTAGTGTAGAGAGATCATTGAAACCAGCAGGATAGGTTAATACCTACAATTAGATAGAAGTAACACGGCTAGGTCGCAGGTAAAGGTTACATTACAGGCGACTCCTCCTGTGGAGGGAGCGCCTTAAGTAAGATTCTAGATTCCTGTTTTTAAAATCTGCTCGTAAAAATAAAAGGGTTTATTTATAAACATTATTTAAAGTTAAGAGACGTTTAAGGGCCTTAGTATACCTCCACCGCGAAAATAATTATAGAAAACCGCTTTACGAATTCCGCTTAGAAACATTACTTCATTATGTCGCGATTCAAGTAGCGTAGCGCAACACATGAGAGTCAGTTGAATTGTTGCAATCGGAGCAAAACGTCGTCACTTTCGCTTATGGGTCTACTTCGGACATCTCAGATTAGTTTTTTCGTAAAATCAACATCCATTTAACAAAAAATAAAATTAGCGGGGTGAGCGCGGAGATGTAACTGGCTTCCGAGCTGATCGGCGAATCACGCGAGAAAGAGATAGAATCATAATATAATCTGTGCGTTAGAACAGGCAGTTTCGCTTCTGTTTCGCTTGTCGCACAACGTACAAGTAGTGGCGGCACTACGGCGGTTTTGCTGCTATGGTTTCACGGCGGAGATGCAATACCTGCGCGCCGTCAATTATGGTCACACAATCGTTAATCACTACTTAACTTTAACCAACGTTAATAAATAATGGGGACGATTACCTACTTAATGATTAATTTTCTGTAATTTCAGGAGCCGGCATTCCAGCCAACTTACGTAATGACAGATGATCGCCAAGGAGACCCCGACGATGTGGATAACTGTGAAACTACCGTCACGGTAAATTCTTTTGATTTCCATATCTTTCTTAGCAGCATAAGAGGTTTCAATTGTTTTAAGTCTATACAGACTGCTATTAAATGGACATTTATTTTACAAACAACACATAATCGGCATTACATAATATTAAATACATGAGATACGCCAACAGGCGCAGCTCGCGACTAGGTTACCGAGGTGTTTTCCTCAACACTTGTGTTTATAGATGCGTTACTACGGAGCCATTGATGATATGATGATAGACGCTTTAGATATCCTGTATAGCAATAGTCACGTCTTTGATCCAGATATCATGAACACAAAACCTTGACGACGTGAATAACTCTACTTATTCTTCAGGTCCAAGATTGGTTTACGGTAAATAATTTGGTACAAAATGAAAAAAATAACAAATACATTCGATTTAAATTACCCAATGTTAGAAGTGGTAAATGTGACATCATATTGAATGGAGAAAAACTAGAATTTATTAATAAGACGGTTTTCCTGGGAATTACGCTAGACGAGAAATTACAATGGGGACCCCATATATCATCCCTTGCGAGGTGTCTAAACTCGGCCGCTTATGCTGTTAGAAAGATAAGACAGTTAACAGATGTAGAAACCGCGCGTTTGATCTATTTTACCTACTTCCACAGCATTATGTCATGTGGCATTTTACTGTGGGGTCGGGCTGCTGGCATTGAATCCATTTTTATTTTGCAAAAGAGAGCTGTCAGGGCCATTTACAATCTACGTCGCCGCGTCGCCGCGAATTTCTTAGGGAACTATTTAAAAAATAAAATATTATGACGGTACCTTGCCTTCATTTATATGTGATAGACATAATTTGAATACTAGAAATAAAGACCAAATAGATCAACCATTTTTCAGATTAGCTAAAGTACATATATCTTTTATGGGGTACTATGTTAAATGTTACAACAAAACACCTTGTAATATATTGCAATTAATGAAAGAAAATTTAAAACTCATATTAAAAGTACACTTTCTAAACAAGCATGTCTTAATGGGAGACGGTTTGTGCTATTTTCTACGAGTTTCTAATGTCAGGGATCAGGTTGTCAGGGAAGACACTTGTTTAGGCGAAAGTAACACGCACCAGTAAGATGGACAACTGTAATTTATAGGCTTAAAGTCTTACATGAATTAACACACTAAGTTTTAGTTACGTCTAAATGCGAGAAGAGGCGTTCACGAGTTGACTGGGCTCAGAACATCGGAAAATACATCCGCGTGAGCTAATAGTTCGTCTAGCGACCGTATGGTTCACTTGCCAAAAATAGAATGTTCAAAACCCAAACCCTTTGCCTTTGAGCCTGGGGCCTTACTTCCCGCACCTCGCCCCGCGACCACGTTCAGCAGCAAAAAATGCATGCCCGCCCCTTGTACGTCTGCCTAAGTAATTCTAAAAACAAAAGTTCACAAAAACAACATGGGAGGTAATAAAGATGTTAAATTTATGGCTAGTTTATGAAGTGCTGTGGGAAAGGAACAAATTATCCTTTCACCATTTTGACTTATTGACAAAACTTAACCAAGATAACGTTATGAGATTTATGATGACATGTTTACTCTTAATCTAACATTGGTGAATTTTACAAAGTAAAATAGCATGTAAGTAACAATCATGCTTCAAATATGTACTGCAGGCGTTGTTTAGGCTACGGTGGTTGGTACCCTGGCCTGGTGCCGACACATACCTATTACAAATTCTAGTATTATCTCCTAGATATGAACGCCCGAAAACATGCTGATCCTGCTCCATAGGGTAATCTAGAGTCTAGACAAAATCAAACTAGTTGCTAATTTAATTGTATAACTTATAATTTTTATGACATTGAATTTACATTCTGCAACTACATACTGTTACTTTCACACTAAAAAACTACTTTTCAATATTTGTAAATATGTGAGCAACATGTATCTACCACATAATTAATTTACCTGTCATTGCTTCATATTTAATTATTTTTACCTATTGTGGTATAGTAATTTTATTCTAGGTGCATCGTCTTCACATATAATTATATAATTAATGTATACAAAATATTGTATAACATTGTAAAAGGATAACGGTGGAGTTTCTTGCCCATTCTTATCCATACGAAACTACCTTTTGGAAGGGGCAACTAGAATCAATTCAATATTTTTGTAAATTTTGACATTCTAAAGTGCCTTTTGTGCCTATTTGAAATAAATGATTTAACTTTTGACTTTCAGATTTTTTGTACCTGAACAACTGAACATGTTTGACAAATCTCTGTGCTAGTAAGCAAATGTTTATTCAATAGCTAACGTGGTAACAATTTGACCATGAACCATGCCGTAGCCTTTTAAAATAACTAAATAGGTAGGAACGTTGACAAAAATGAAATCACGTTTGAAATAAAACATGACACAGCGGACTGCGGATTGCTGTTTCCTGTATTAACTATTGTTGACCCGTTTAATAGCATTATACCCAAACATTAGAACAGAAGCTTGCACGTTGGATAGTTTGGACGTTTTAACGGATAGTTTTAAATGTATAGTACAGTCAACTTCATCTGAATTTAAATATATGAAGAATCCTTCTTGCCCTTATAAAATTTTCTTCACGTCTCTATTATCCATGATCACAGTATTCACCCTTTTTAGCCAGATCAACTTTCACACAATCCATACATTGTTTCTAGTCTTCCCTTACTTCTAACCATCCACATTTATGCTCAAAACTTTTCACACGACGTGTTCGTCTTTCCTCCATATCACAATACCCACACCTTGACAGCCGATTTCACACAAGTTTAATTCACACTAAGTAATTCTTTCTTTACAGTACGAGCCTCTCTACAAAGTGAAAACCAAGCAAGGCGATTGGCGAACGGTCGTCCAAGCTCCTGAGGAGAATTATGTGCAGATGGTGCGACTAGAGTCATGCAAGTGAGTATACATACATCTACCATATTCATATTTTACTCTACTTATTCGCAAAGAGCTTTTGAATATGTGTACTTTTGCTTTCTTGTCAAGAAGCACAGGTAGGAAAAACATGTAAACTCCAGGAACAACCTGCATACTCTGATATTTGATTCCCCTAATAATTTTAGCTGCTAGAAAACTGTGTTTTGTTGCTCGCTGGTAAAGCCCGGTACAGGTTTTCAACTTTTTTAATAAATTAGCCAAACTGCACTCTGAAGATGCATAGCGGGGAGATTTCTATTCGGAGAAAGTTCGTTGATAGCTTGAGACACCGGTAGGAACTTGATGCCTTGCGCGTCGAGCAAAATTATTTCATAATACATTTTATGCCTCCACAATATTATTCACACCTCGGAATGTGGGTCTACTATATACCAAGCCAAGCCCAATGTCCAAGCCTTCGAGGAATATGAAACACCAGTTAATATACCGTCTCTTTTTTACAGGGAAGTTGGAAGTTCCTGTTTCACTGAATTCAAAGCACCTCTGGGTCTAGAATCATTTTGCAAACAGAAATACAACGTATGGGAGTTCCTCGTTCACGATGGTAAAGATGGTACCGAAAAAGTCAAGGTTGACTTGCCCGTCTGCTGTTCCTGCCATTACAAGAACAAAGGACATTAAAAGGCTGAACATTCATTAACACAGGGATCTAACAAAACCTAAAAGACGAATAATAATAAGTCTGGCTCTTGAGAGCATTATCATAAGAATGTTGGTCTAAACGTGGACGCCATTTCTTAAGGCAAAATAAAACTTATTTATTTCAAGAGTTGAAATGGCATTATGAACTTTTATAAAGACTACCATGGAAAGTAATGTTTGACAAAAATAGAATAGTTCCAACGCAACCGATGTGCTTTAAAATTTAAATGATTATCGACTTTTAATTTAAACGTTCGCAGTCTATCTATTAATTTTTATTTAGTACATTAGTTTTATATTTTACTTTATTTATAATAAGTTAACTAAGGACACAATACTGAATTATTGACTGTGTCTGTTTCTAGAAATTCGTTACTACTAGTCAAATTAAGGTTATAAAAACTTTATACTTTCAACTGAAACGGTGTGTTTTTATTTATTTACTTTTACCTTAGAAAATCCCGATAATGAGATACATTAGAGATAGAATAGAATATTTATTTGCCATTTTGCATATTCTTTTTTTTTCAGATTTCTTAGAGAGTAATCTGATGTTTGAACTACCATACATTTTTTACATCGGGCCTAATATTCCGCCCTGGGACATTTTGAATATTACTTTTTTCTACTAGCGAAGTAGGCTAGTTAGAGTTCCATGGGTTATCTTTGTGGTTCTCCTGTGTTCCTAAGCCTTATAAAGAAAAAGGTAGAAGGTAGTAAGAACACGTACCAAAAAAAAGCCTTCGTTTACATGTATGGTGGACAATTATGGTAAATAATATTAACTAAGCTCACGGCGCACATGCGCTTGACAGAGCCAAGTATATCCAAAGCGATTAGAAGCATACAAAAATGATAACCTCAAAGTCCGCCGCGTCTGTCTGTCTGAACGCGATGAACTCAAAAACTACCTAACGGATTTGCATATCGTTTTCATCAATGGACGGAGTGATTCATGAGGAAGGTTAAAGTGTATAATTCATTAGGTTTTGTGTAAATTGACTAAAATATGACGATGATCGTTGAAGACGTCGGCAAAAATATGTCGTCTGCGACCTTTGCCTGCTGACGTGCGCCGCGTAAACCAATAGTGTTATATAAAAACAATGTAATACGGAATTATTCCTCTTAAAAAGATCTATTAATCCGAGTAGTTCGTTTCAGTGGGATAATTTGCGACATCCACGCGAGCGAAGCCCGGGCAAAAGCTAGTTTTATTGTAATATAATATGAGCCTATAGTCCCATTGCAGGGCAAAGCCCGAAACAATTATATACCGCATGACAATACTAGACGAAACGCTGCGTGGTTAGATCGCGCAGGCGCTGTATTTCTTCTATGTCACTTGCATTTTCCAATTTTCCATGCATTTCAGCGTGAACCTCGTTCATAATTATAGTAATTTAAAAAATAAAACATGCCTGTTAGCCTAGAAAATACGAACAATTAAAGGGAAATCTGCGATAAAAATCCTAGTGAACCTTTACACTGGAATTATTTTAGTTATGATGGTAGCAATGCTATGGGGAAAAGTCCATAAAGAAATCATGTAATAAAAAAGAAATTGCTTTCAAAGGTCCCAAAAATCAGTTTTAGTTAATATTTCGGAAACTAGACGGCGCCACTTGCTGCACCGTCATGTTTAACGGTGCAGCAAGTGGCGTCGTCCAGTTTTGTTACGAAGTTACTGGAATCACCGAAAAGGTCGGATAAAGCTATGTTTCCTTAGAAGAGCGGTGACCGCCATATGCGGCCGTAGTGTCCAAATACAGATAATGTTTATACATCTTAATGTCAAATACCGGTGAAAATGACAGATTTCATGACGTCCGTTATAAATATGACGGAAACGCTCTTCTAGGAAACCGTAGCTTAAGAGTGACACTGGCTGGTGGCAGTCACTCTAGCAGATTGTTACATCGATGGTTGCTTGGCGGCTCTCGTCTAAAGATAGACATGTTGTCAGAGGATCCGCTGTCGTACCACGTCCACGACGAAGTGCTACATTCCGGCAAAATCCTGATGATATTGAAGCTGCTGAACCACTTATACGATGACCACTTCTGGTAAAGGCTATTCTGCCTTAAATATATGTTACCAAAAGGTTATTCCTTAATTAATTTTGTAGAAAATGTTTCTATACAAGATTTAGATACAAGCAATTTTACTCGTCGTAATATATGGCTGAGGAAAGTTAGGGGTGCCTTTGTTTCCGCACCACTTTTAAGATAAAGGCGCTTTTTTTAGGTTTCTATAGTCAAATGGCTTTTCACACAGTATTTCTAATGCCTGAATAAATTTTGGTGACGAATATATGTATATCATAATAATAACGTCCGTTATAGTAGAAGATTTAATGGCAATTTTATCATGGCATCCTAGATTCGATTCCCAGGTCAAGCGAAGTTTTATTGGGCTTATCCATTAAAAATTCTCAGTAGCAGTCGAGAAGACACGTACAGCCGTTGGTCCGGCGCCTGATCTCTCCCCGGTCGTATTCGATTGGCGTCCTATCGGACAATCCACATATATGTTTACGCACAAACTTGTGCATTTAAAATATTTCCTGCGAACTTGACTTTACGGAGACTTCCGTTCAGATTGGCCTCTGTGATTGAATTTCGTTCGGAAGGATATTAATATTATTAGCTGTGGTAAGTGTCATCTTTTCTTTAGCTTGCATCTAAGTAATACGGAAGGATCCCTTAATCCCTACCATCCCGCACATACGTGAGCCTAAATAAATGTATCGGCTAAAGGCCGAGTCACTTTTCCTCAGTAGGCACCTATGTACGTTGTCATCAGCTCACTGGGAATTTTTGTCAAAAGGGCAGGCTGGTAGTTTAAAGCTAACTAAACTCTCGACATAAACGGGTAGTGAGTACTTATTACAACTTTCCACGTAAAATTAGCGTTCTACTAATTCTTCTAAATTAGGACAACACCTTGCCCGTTTTCAGGGGCATGGATATGTCTGTTTGTCATCACCGCTTTTTATTACCAGGAAAGTCCAACCGATTTCTGAGAGTGTCAGTCTTTGTCCACAAAATAGTTTCGCAAAACACTTCGTGTTCTTTTACTGTAAGCAAGCGATCGATATTGAACAAATAAGCAAAAGCGAGGGAGGGAAGCTTTTACCACAGTTTTGTCTTAGAACTTGTTCTGGTCGCCAGGCAATTTGCGAAACTTTCACCCAGATAAGCGGTAACGAGCAACATGTTTGACTTAATGATTTGATAAGTGCTACGATAAATACGCGCCGGTCGTATAATTTCACTGCAGCAAGTAGGGTAGTCTCTCTTCTTATCTTGACGCTATTCTGATCTCGGATAAAAGATGAACGAACTAGCTAACTGTGTCTGCAGGTTTCCATACCAAAAAGGTAGAAATAAAGTCTAAAGCTTTTATCTAATAAGGAAACTAGTTTCTTATAAAACATTATATATTACCAATTAGCATTAACAATCTCAGATGTATCGAATTACTGATCCAACAAGTTTTATCGAAATCGGCAAAGCAGTTCCGGATAATGACACGCGAATGTATGTAATGACAGAAGCGCCTTAGGCGCTATGTGCTATGATAATGTTAGTTGCATGTCGAGGAACTAATGTTATATGTAATTATTTGAAACAATTGCCTTAACTGCAGACGAACAAAAAGTTCGGAATACTGGGATTCCTAAAGAAACAATTTTACAGTAGTTAAGTCGGAACTATCGCTCACATTAAAACAAAGTCTGAATACCTACATTTGAAACAGTAACTTTGCATTTTACATGACCTTGTGGAATTTTGCACCGACTATTAAAATTTAATTTTGTAACAGTAATATTAATTAACTGACCACTTAACTTACTAATGTATCGTTTTAAAAACATGTCAAACTATGTCATATCATAATTAATTAATTAACATAATTTTGAAACTTGAATGACTCATCAATAGTAGTGCGTACACGCATAGTTAATTATCCTATGTTGGGGTTGGCTTCCACTCTAACCAAATGCTTCTAAATACCAGTATTTTACATAGAGCGAATGACTATTTGACCTCCATATCCACAAACTAGTTACTGGGTAACAGATACCCTTTGTTAAGACTGATCAAGCGACCCGTGGGGCTGTTACTTGGCCACGAGTCTTTTCAACACACATACCTCCACTCATACACTATTTTCTGATGAAACATCGAGAAAATTCACAAAAAAACTGCCCAAAACTAATTTAATGAAGCAATGATAAAGAAAACTCAAGTTTCGTTTTAATGAAACGCCCGCTGAAAAGCTTAGTCAATAAACGTACCTAAAATTGAGAGGGCTAAGCCGTTTTGGGAAAATTGGGGTAAAGGGTAGGTACTGCAAAAAAACTATCACAAAAATCTACTGGAAATTCATCCAACCGAAGGAATTTCCAGTCGACTTTCAGTTCCAGTCGGATCAGACGTGCTAGGTTCGTTCCGAGATTGGGAAAATCTTAGGATTTAGACAAGCGGCAATCGCTTTCATAGCATTCCGTATTTGCAACGACTTTCTACATGATTGACATAAGCTTTTCGGTAGCTTATAATTCAATACATTTTTGACTTTTCCATCATCGTTATCGCTGATAGAATGTCAGTTTGTCTAGGCTCTAGCAGTCCAGTCCCTCTAGTCCAGAAAATGATTGCTCTATTATAGGTTCTGTTTGACAAAAAATAAAACAAAACAGGGAGGAATGAAACAAAGTAAAAAGCTAAAATTCACTTCCAAACAAACAGAAGAAAAACAAAGACGCAAACATTTTTTTTACGTGGGCTCTTTCGACTGAAATTTCCATAACAGCTTGTGGTTTTTAGATTGTCAGCCAAAAGCCACGGTAAGATTTGCTAGTTACATATCCTTGTAATTTTTTATATGAACCTAAAGAAGAGTACTTAACAACCAAAATCACATCGAGGGTCCACGGGCTATTAGTATTAAGCGACATTTTTGGAACTTTACAGAAGAGCATTTAAGTTTAATTTTTAGGAAAAAAAAACTTTTATTTTTTTCGTTATAATAAAAATATTAATATTTTTACGAAAAAGTGAACTATGTTGTTTTCCTTTACAAAAACCGCACAATTTAGTCTAGTTTTCATTCTTTTTAAAGCTGTCATTACCAGAAATAAATGTCGCTTAACACAAAATTACCTCAAATCACTTGTATTTAGAAACAGGCTAAACGATTCAAACCATAGCCATAAACTAAAGGATTTAAGCGACACACGGTGTTGTTTTAGTGTAAGGCTAAATTTATTAACAACTATCGCGGTAATAAAATCGAATCAGGCCATTCAGCTTAAGCAGCTGAAGTATCATAAAGTAGCTGCAAATGAAAATGATGTATGTAGCGCTTTAAATTAAAACTGAAAGGTTTGAAATAAAATTAAATTTGTATGTTTTAAGCGACATTAAAGTATGAATTTCAGGCGCAGGCTAAATGTTTTAAGTGGCATCAAGTATGGATTTTAGATGCAGGCAAAACGATTCAAACGCCCTATGTTCGAAATGTATGTCAGGACAAACAGCTTAAGTCAAAATCACAAAATATCTAGTCCGTATGAAGTCCATCTTTTGTAAAATTGTATAAAATCTGTATCGCATCAATCAAATCAGATTCAAACTAGACCTAAATTTACTGAAGTTTCGAGCGACAAAAAAGTGCTCAGATCGCCATGAAACCGGATTCAAATGACGCATAAAAATCTGGCGATTCCGAATATGTATATAACTCAATATCGGCCAGGATGTCGCTTGGTACAAATAGCCCGTGAACCCTCGATATGCATTTAGGTACTTGTTTAAATGTTGTTTGAATTGACTTTATCAAAATATTGCAGAAAATATTAGCAGGTGAGTGGGGGAATACATGATTAAATGTCTAAAAATATTTGTAACGTAGCTCTACTAATTAGTTTTGTTCACCGTGTTAAGCTGAGGTATTTTTAATTTTATAGAATAAGTACCATATTTCACGGAGGTAGAGGAAAAGCCTATGGAACCTTATCACTACTACACAGTTAGGTAGAAAAAGAAACCCACATTAGTTAGGTACTTAGTTAATTTAAAACATGGTACTAATTAATACCTGCTATGTAAATAAGTAAAACATAATTTAGTATGTTGCTTCGTTATTTCATTATTATTATTATATATTAATTTAAGGAAAATAAACCTGAAGACTAGGGATGTATTACACGTATAATAACATCGATATTCAATAAAATCTTCCTTTACCAATGATCCCAGGTCAGATTGAGCCGGTTATTACAATAAAAGTAACCAGAGAGAGAGCTTAGACAAAGTGACCTTCTATAAGCGGTAACAATTATGGAAAATGTACGGGACTAACATAAGCTACCGAAAAGCTTATTCAATCCAGGCCCTGCAGTCTCGACATTGGATAGCGACAAAAATCTGTCGCTAAGTCGTATCGATGTCAAATTCCTTTAATGGATTTTCAACTTTATGCATTGGAAATAAAGTTGAAAATCTATTAAAGAAATTTGACATCGATACGACTTAGCGACAGATTTTTGTCGCTATTCATTTCGAGACTGCAGGGCCTGTTGAAAGTCGTTGTAGAAATATCTACGAAACGCTCTGAAAACGATTGCCTCAGCTCGACCTATATGGGATTAGACACTTTATCATAATTTAATTATCCAAGTAGTTAGTGACATTGCTTTAGTAAGCCCATCCTTTTTCATCAGGATGTTTCTAACTGTTGAGTAAAACTTCCTAACATCAGCTTTACATATATAATTCTTCTGTACGTGTGTTTGTCACTGAACTCCTCTTAAACGGCTGGACCGATATTAAGCTGGGTTTTTTTTGGGTGTGCTGGGGGTGCGTCCCTCGATGGTTTAGATTTACAATTGGACCCGATAGGTGGCGTTGTTCGGGCAGGACGTCTGTCGGGTCCGCTAGTATGCTATATATCTATCATCAAAAATAATATATATATGTTATATATATAATATATCTACAGAAAATCATCTAAAATCACAAAACGGCGAATATAAAATAGGATTACATTTTGTGGAGATATATTTATGGCGTTCTTGTTAAAATTAAATTAATAATGTTGTTAAGGTAACTGCCAAGAGAATAAATAGGCAACGGCATCTTCTTAATAAACTAACTAACTCCCTGTTCTTTCCTAACTAGCTTTTTCCCGCAGCTTCACCCGCGTGACCTGGGTTGGGACGTAGGATCATTTAGTTGATGAAGCAGCTGACGTAGCTGAGGCATTTAATGAGTTTTTTGCCAACATACCTATAACTACGACTTGCTCCCTAAATTCGTCCCCGTCTAAAGCTAAAAACCTATTGCATAGTAGTGTGCCTAATTGTAGCCGCTTATTTAGCTTTGAACATATAACACCTCGTGATGTAGTTAGTATGTTTAACAAACTTAAATCTGAAAACTTAAGTAATATAATCGCCATCGTAGCCCCAGCCAGCCAGCTGTTACTTTTATAAACGTATTGATTTAGGAACTTTTCCTGACCTCATGAAGAGTAGTAAAGTCATACCATTATTGAAATCAGGTAATAAAAATAACGTTGGCAATTTAAAGCCTATTTCTATATTACCTGCATTTAGTGAAATATTTGAAAAGTTAATACTGAAGCAGTTGCTAAGACATTTTAATTAAATAGCCTCCTTCATGATGAACAATATAACTTTACAAAAGGTCGTTCGACTACAGATGCGAGCGTTGCTCTGCTGAAACACATATTTAACTCGCAAACTCGGAAGAACTCGCAAAATGCTATTGGAGTTTTCTGTGATCTCTCCAAAGCCTTTGATTGCGTTCACCATGACAACGCTCCTCCGTATCCGTCAATCCTATCATTGGACTAGTCCTTTTTAGTCTCATGAAAACATGCGTCTTCCTAATTATACGCAGCATATTGTAGGTGTGTAACTACAATATGCTTATATTTCAAAGCATTGGCTAAAATATCGTGAATTGTAAGAGAATGATAAATATACATAGGTAAATTGGTTACCGACCTTTGAACTTGGAAAGTGAATAGGTCAACATGTTATATTAAAATCGAACAGTAGGATGTCCTTACGAGCAACCAATGTATGAAGATCTCCCCAGCCTCTTGCTATGTTCAAAGTTTTATATCGTGGGGGGAACTTGAACAGTGAGCGGAAAGTTCTCAAGATAGTAGTCGAATGACAGCGCTACGACGCGTCTTGAACCAGGCCGGTCAGTTCAGCTGTGCACGGCAGTTGACATCTGTCCGCGAAAACAGGTGTACGTGTGCCGCTATAATCGATATCGGTGTTTCGCTCAAACCGCATGCCTACGTCATAACAACACATAAATAGTGTCGCCAGACGCCGTTCGATATGTAATTATTGAGTGACCACTACCCGTTGAGGCCGGATTTATACAAAATAATGTTTTAAGTGCCTCAAGTGCATAACAATGGCCTGGACACTACATTTGCTCGTTTGGATAACTGTTGTGAGTTTATTTTACTATTATTTATTTATTAATATGTGACAACAATCTATTTAAACGTCTGTTATTATAATATTTTATTGCGTATTCAAATAAGCTTGCAAGTTGTAACTTTGATATTCTTGAAGGTACCGTTGCCATCAAACTTGAATTATTTTAAAGGCAAGAATCACTTCATGTAAACAACATAGTCAGCCAATCAAAGAAAACTCACACCTCTGGCCTCTCACTCATCACATTCAAACAATTTTTTTGCAGCAGATGATGTTTATGATATTTCAAAGACAAAATCTTACATAAACATAACTTACAAAGAAAGCTTTATAAATATCCAATTTCGTTTCAATGACAATACGACAATACATATTGACACAGAGCAATTCACTTATACTTTTAGTATGTGTGTTCATAACGGCAATGTCATGAAAGTAAAAGTGTAGTCACTTTTACCGCGCGTATATTATGACGAGCACGAACGATGATATTGAGTGCAATCTAAATTAATTGCTCTACTCAATACTCAATCATTTATTGCATTCCACAATGTGCTTAAGTGGTAAGTAATGAGCTCTATAATGAGCATTCGAATATTGTGGCTAAGTGAGGTTTGATATACACAAACATGATTTTGTGCTGTCTTGTAAATAGAGGAAACTCCATGTTTCAGTGTAACATGGAGCGTTTTGTATAGCAGACCAAAAATTCCAAACATGGAATTGTTGGCCTTTTTTTTTGGGTGGGAAATCATCAAATGACCTCTCCCGCTCTGGGCGGAGCGGAAGAGCGTGTGCTATAGTTTTACATAGCCTATAGCAGCTTTAACAATGGTCATAACGTGCTGCTATAAGACCAAAAACCTAAGAACCTTATACTTACTCATTATAAGGTACCTAGGCCCCTTAAATCATACGTAGTCTCTTGAAAATACTCTGAACTTTAAAACCATTTTTATACCGTTTCTAGGAAGAAATATTTTGCTTATTCTGATTTGCACAAATATTCGTCAAGATGAAATGGTATCGTACCTGATATCCAATGGGCAATATGGGTACAAAAGTTTTAATTTAAGCCAATAATTATCAGACAGACATAACAGATTAATAACGTACTTAAATTGATGACGAAAACGCTGAATAAATTAGCGCGTCAAGGAAGCCGGTTTTATTGGAAAATTAGGATCTACGTACCTAAGTAGATGTAGTTTGCACGCGAGTTTATTAATAACGTTTTGCCAACGTCAATAGGTTATAAGCACAGGAAAAACAAAACAAGTACTCAGCTGAGAAATACATGAACTAAAACTGAAATTATTAAAATAATAAGTACCTTACACTACTAAATTGATAACCGTATGAATTTAAGACAAGGTCTCAAATTTTTTGTCATACAAACTCGTATTTGTTATCGTCTATTAGCACTACGACTACAGTTTCGTATAATAGAGGAATTTCAAGCACGACATCGACATTTATAATAGAAACAGTTATTATGCAAATACTTGACGTATTTTCTGCTTGCTTTTCCTAACAAATCGCTATAAATACCTTTGAACGTAGATACCATTGTTTTAATCGTACCTGTAGGTAGGTACCTAAGTTGTAATAAACTTGTTGTTTTTACTTTGTAATTATCCTGCGGCATAGCTAAAGACAATGTCAACGTAGACAATGCATTGATAAAAAAATGCACTAATTTAATTTCGGTACGCACAGTGGGCTGAAAATCGACTTTCATAGACATAAGTATAATCCATTTTTCCTAAATGTCCACTTTTATGACGTGAAAATGTTTTAGAAGACTAAATGCATGCCTAAAAATATCAACATTATGGAATAGCATTGCAAACAACGCACACTGAACTTTTCTCTAAAAATTACTATGGACCTACGAAAAAGTCTTATACTTCCGCTATGGAGTAATTGGCCCTAATTCTTTTGCAGGTAATTAATCCTTCAATACTTAAAAAAAAAAATTACATACTCCCCGAAACGCCGAGAGTAGCCCGATCCTTTTAAAAAAACCGCTTAAGAATTAATATTTTCAAAAAAATTTTCTTACCCTGTTTAACTTAATTTAAACTTAACATCTCAAGGACTACTTATACGAGGAAACCGAACACTACATTTTATAAAGACGCCACATGATCAAAAAACATAAGTTCCAAAGACCTAATCATCTAACAACCCCTTTATCTTAATTATGGTCATTATTTTACGAGTTAAAGTAATATTGTTATTCATATTTATTCTATTAATTAACTAATGAGGGTAGTGAGTAGATTAGTTTAATGATTACACTAAATTAACATCATTGCAATAAATAGGAGGTCTCAAAACACATTCAATTAGTTTGAAAAATGGAGTTATTCCGAAAGTTATATGGAAGCTGTGTTGAAAATAATGCCGACTGGCCCAGCTGCATCAAAGAAAAATTTCAGGAAGCTTCGACATCTATCGTTCATGATGAAGAGCCATCAACTTCATCAGTTGGTACTATGACGAAAAGGAAACTCCCTAGAAAACGTTTTGAAGACTTGGGAACAAAGCTAAAGAAGAGACGGAGTGGTGATTATTTGAAAGTGATTGCAGTGACCTAGTTCATGCAAATGTTACCAAGTTGAAGAAAGATGGAAGAGATACTACTGCTCCTGTGATTGAATACATGATGAAAAATCCGGAAACAGTTAATAGATTCCAAGACTTGATAAAAAAAAAACCGGCTGGCAAGGAAACCTTTACACCCCTTTTTTTTTTGGGTGGGAAATCATCAAATGACCTCTCCCGCTGTGGGCGGAGCGGAAGGGCGTGTCAGACTCTTACTGACTAAACCCCACCCGTGTTCCTTCAGTTGCCTGTGCGCCAGGGCCACGGTAACACACAACAACACAACACACACGAACAATCCGCGACCCCGGCAATCATCGGCCCTATCGGACCCCGTCCATGGTGCTGACATCTCTTTGAGGCGCGCGTGGAACAAGACGCGCCGGCGACCCGGGCCTGGTCCTTACCGGACGGCGAGCTGCCCATTGCTCGCCGTCCGCAAGCGGTCCGCAAGCGCTACGGTGGCCGGGAGTCGGCAATCGACTCCCGACGCCCAGGGTGTCTCCTCCTGCGGCGGCTAGGGGCGCGAGGGCGCAGAGATTGCCTTTCCCTTTCGCGCTCCGCCTCCTCCTTCGCGAGCATTACTGCTTCGCAGAAGGAGGTGACGGCTTCCCATTCCCTCTCGCTCCGTACCATGGCCTGAACCAGGGCCGGACGCTAAAGGTCACCGCCGCCGATCGCCGCCACGAGGACACGACGGTGCTCCGCCCTAGCCGGGCAGACCTCCACCGTATGCTCCACCGTGTCCTCCGGTCGATCAACACAATGGTAACACCCGGGCGTTTCCTCCCGCCTTATTCGAAACAGGAACCTCCCGAAACAGCCATGTCCGGTGAAGACCTGCGTCAGGCGGAAGGTGAGGACGCCATGGCGCCTCTCAAGCCACTCTTCAAAGAGGGGACTTACCGCCGCAATTGTGGCGTGCCCTGCGCTGGGTTGCGACAGTCGCACTCTCCACGCTGCCATGAGATCCCGCCGGAGCTCTGTCCGCTGTGTCGCGATTTCTCGCGGCAGCGGAGTTGCGCCCCGGCGTTTCGCCTCCTCGCGCCACTCTCAAACGTGCGCAAGGACTTTTGCCTCAAAATTCCACGGCGGCAATCCGGCAAGGAGGCTCGCCGCCTCGCAGGAGACCGTGCGGTACCCCGGACCAGCCGGATGGCCATGACCCTTTGGGACGCGTTCAACCGGCGGGCTGGCCGGAGCCTCAATGAACGCGCCCACACCGGTGCCCCGTAAAGAGCCATGGACCGCACGACCCCCGCGTAGAGCCCCGCGTAGGACGCGTTTGGCCCCCCCAGATTGGGCAAGAGCCGCTTCAAGGCAGCCCCGACCCGCTCCAGTCTTGGAGCCAAATGTCGGAAATGCTCCACGAAGTTCCACCGGCTGTCGAGGATGAGTCCCAGGTACTTCATCGTCGACTCGACGCCGATGTGAACCCCTCCTACCGTTATTTCGGAACCCGACAGTAGCGCGTTCCGAGGACCATGAAAACACATAGCCTCGGACTTGTGCAAGGCCGCCTCAAGTCCCAATTGCCGGATCC
The DNA here is from genome assembly GCA_917490735.1 of Dryobotodes eremita. Lineage (NCBI taxonomy): Eukaryota > Metazoa > Arthropoda > Insecta > Lepidoptera > Noctuidae > Dryobotodes > Dryobotodes eremita. Next base: position 5,441,861 of record OU823248.1, read on the forward strand.
TCTCGACGACTATCGCAACCCCGCGTGTCATCAATTCGGCTGCCGCCTGGTGCGACCTCCCCTGCGCCAGGACCAGCGAGTAGTCAGCGTAGCACACCACGCTGACGCCGCTAGAGAGGTCGGCGCGCAGCACCCAGTCGTACCCGATGTCCCACAGATGCGGCCCCAGGACCGATCCCTGTGGGACACCGCACGACATCTCTCGCCGGTTCCATTCTCCCTGATGACCGGGGTAAATAACCGCCCTATCCGTCAATTAGGCCTCGACTTCATGACAGAGGTAGGTCGGCATCCGGTGATACCGGAGTGCCTCCCTGATACAACTCCAGGGCAGGGTATTGAAGGCGATGTCTAGAGACACCGCCAAGACGACCCCACCCCGGGCCACAGCATCCCCCGTCGTGAGGGCTCGCACGCGCATGATGGCGTCCGCCGTGGAACCTTTAAACCCCTAAAGTCGCTTGGATTACTGCTATCTCTTTACTTATCAAAATGGCAATTCGAGAGGATCAGCAATTCGAGAAGGTATTCATTCCATCACGGTTACAGATACATCAGCCAGAATTTCTCTGCAGGCTGTCTTGGACTTAACGAATAGAATACTTAAATCTTTACCACAAAATTTAAAGCAAAAAGAACTGATTTTATTTATTTATTTATTTATTAAAACTTTATGCACAAGTAAAAAAAAAAAATACTGTACAAAGGCGGACTTAATGCCTGAGGCATTTTCTACCAGTCAACCTTAGGGTGATGCAGAGACAAAACATGGCAGGTGCAACATAAGGGATAGATAACTTGAAAAATAATAAATACTAATACATAGATACATACATACATACATATAACGAAAATAAACTTAGTCAAGAGAAATAACGATAGGAAGAGGAGAAAACGAATCCAGCAAATCAGCGCTGGGATGATTCTGCCAACTTCTTACGAATATGTTCACGTGCCTTCACTTTAAAAGTAAACCGACTGGTTGCCGTCCTGATGTTCAGAGGGAGCGCATTCCAAAGAAAGACCGCCTGGACAAAGAAAGAAGAGTGAATGAAACCAGAGCGGTGGGAAGGACATCGTAGAAGACGATTGTTAGTGGAACGAAGATTTTTACTATGCGCGGAGCATAAGTATTGAACATTTGAAGTGAGGTAAGAAGGAGAAGTAGGTTTGTCAAGAATAGAAAACAACATAGACAGAGCCCTCAACTCTCTGCGCTGACGAATGGGTAACCATTTTAAAAGCAACCGGTGCGCGGACACATGATCGTACTTACGAAGATTGAAAACGAATCGAATGCAGTTATTTAGAAGGCGGTCAAGTTTATTGAGGAGATCAGCATTCAGGTCATAGTAACACACATCACCATAGTCAATTATGGGAAAGATTAGGGACTGTACAAGCATTGCCTTTATGTATGATGGGAGAAGGTTTTTTTTTTTTTTTTTTTTTTTTATATTCTTTATTTTTGTAGGAGGCTTTTATCCACAATGGCATGCCAGCCTCATCATAACTTAAACTATTCTAAACTACATCTACAAATACAATATACATTATTAATGTCTAAACAGATCAGTAAGTAGGTTTGCTATCTCAGGTGAAGGCTGCGCTAAAACTTTAATATATGGACCAATATCATATTCGTTCACTTTTATTCTGCTCAATAGTGTCTCTCTTTCCTTCTTAGTCTTAATACACTCCATAAATAGATGGTGAACATCTTCAACCTTTCCGCATGTTTCACAATTAGGCGAATTCACTTTCTTCATCAAATAACCAAACTTGCGGGATGGGTAATGACCAGAGCGTAATCTATGAAGCAGAACAATATGATACCTACTCATTTCCTTGATAGCAAACCATGGTATTCGAGGAGGCTGACATTGTATAGTTTTATACCAGATACCCTTTTCCCTACTTCGTTCGTCAAAGTACTCCTTGAACTTATCATAACAAATTATTTTGCAATTACATAATTGTTCTACATAATTAGGTACTATACAAAATTCTTGACCTTGAATAACCGCTAATTTTGCTAGTCTATCAGCCTCTTCATTACCTCTTAAACCTACATGAGATGGAACCCATTGCAATCTTAGCACTATGCCATTGTTCGTAAGATCTATAACCTTACTTAATATGGAGTAAGCTATCGAAATACCTCTGAAGCCAGAGGCACAACGAGCTAAATGCTGCAGACCACTCTTACTGTCTGTGAAAATCACAAAATACCGATCTCCTGAGCTATAAGCAGAGTTAATGGCTTCATAAATTGCAATGAGTTCCATCGTCATAATAGACACATTAGTGTTTACTTTGTACATAGCTGAATTGTTTCTATCAACGTCACAAAACGCTGCTCCCAAACCATCCTTACACTTAGAACCATCAGTGAAATATTTATTATAATGTAGGTATTTATCGTGAATTTCTTTAACAATTTCAAATTTAAGAGAAGCAAAATTTAAATTTTTTTTAGGACCTGTTACACTTTCTAATTTACACATAATAATTTCATCTATTTTAATACTGGTTACCCAAACATCCAATGAAAACATCTCTAAGGGGTCAGAGGAATGTACAAGAAAAGATTCACATTCATCGAGTACCGATACAAGTAAAGGTTTCTTTTTTTTTTGCCAATATCTCATCTGCATAAGATTATTTAGTTCTGCAAGCAGTCGTATAATTATACTGTTTGACCAGGACAAACTTTTCAGGCAGTATTTATATGAAAGAAACAATCTTCTATTATACAAAGGGGGTAAGCACAGCTCGCTTTCCATTACATGAATGGGACTGCTTTTGATAAATCCTCCGATTATTCTCACAGCCTGATTCTGTATTTTATCTAATTTATATAAGTGGACATTGGCACTATTCCCGAACAAAAAACATCCATAATCTAATCTGCTTCTAATCACCGATATGTATAACGTACGTAGATACTTTGGATGCATTCCCCATTTAGAACCCGCTAAAACTTTTAAAAGTTTCAAAAATTTCAAGACCTTCTCAGCTACTTCATTAATATGTTTACTCCACAATAAGGATCGATCAAGCCACATACCCAAATACTTAAAATTTTCAACTGTACTAATTATATGCTCATTGATTTTAAGATCTATTTTGTTCCTTTTTCTAGCTCTGGTGAAAATACATATTTTAGATTTATTATGGGAAAGTTCTAAACCTACTTCATCTAGCTTATCTATCATGTCATCAAGTGCCAATTGTAAAGTGATTTCACAAAAATGTATGTCTCTGTGCTTCAAATAAAATACAAAATCATCGGCATATTGTAATATAGAAACGTCTTCAATCTCGCGACAAATTTTATACGTGGTTAAATTGAAAAGTAACGGGGAAAGTGGGTCCCCCTGAGCCAAACCCCTATTTGTCCATCTACTTATAACTGTTTCCCCAGAATGTATTTTCATCATTAAACATCTTGCACTTAAAAACTCCCAAATATATTTACAAATATTGGATCCAACATTTAATTTATCTAACGTAGCCACGACACTCTCAACTAAAACATTGTTGTATGCATTATCTATGTCCAGGAAGCAAGCTATAGTAGGAACGTTATTCGAAAGCCCTATTTGAATATCAGCGACAAGTCTCGCAAGACAATCCAAACAGGATTGTCCCCTCCTAAAACCAGAGGTACCAACAGATAAAAACTTATTTTTCTCTGTATACCACTCCAATCTCTTTACTAACATTGTGTGAAATATCTTACAAACGCATGATATGAGAGATATCGGCCTAAGCTTTGATTCTACATCAGCACTGCTGGCAGTTTTTGGAATGGGAACAACGCTTATTTCCCTCCATTGCCGAGGAATATACCCAGATGTAAAAATCCCATTATATATGTTTAATAAATAAACTTTGCCAACAGAAGGCAAATTGTAAATCATGGAGTAAGTTATCCCATCCTTGCCCGGAGCAGTATCTTTTTTCTTCAAACAATGTTTCATTTCTTGCATACTAAATGGTGATTCCAATAAACTATTACAAGATGTGAAAGAAGGTTGTTTGTTTATTACTGAGTCTGGCGCTAAAGAACATAACAAATCCTTTTGTTTAGTCTCTGAAGGGAACGATTTTGATTGTTTATAGCCTTTGAACCAACGCATCTTTCGCCACATTTCAGACACAGAAGTAGTCTCATTAATACTGCTGCAAAATGATTTCCAATTATTTGATCTAGCTTTATTTACCAAAGTGTGCGCTTCTACGGTTCTATCCTCCAAAGTATTGAGATTGTCAGGTGTAGGATTACGTCTGAATGTACTTAAAGCTAGTCTTCGTTTAGCTACTGCTCTGGACAAAGATGGGTGCCAGTACTCCTTAGGTTTGAAATTAGCTGCCGGATTGGTACAAATCCTTGTCTCAGGTATATTCTTCCTGGCGGACCGATTAATGTGATCCTCAAAATAATCATATAGGACTTGAATATCTTCAAAATTATTTATATCAGAAAATGGTTGTTGAAGATTTTCTCTGTACGCTGTCCAATCTGCTTTTTTATAATTGCGCTTCTTTATATACTCTCTTGATTCTAAATAGTTAAGTATTATTTTAATAATAAGGTGATCACTCCCCAGATTTTCATTGAAAACTTTCCAATCACAATTTATCGATATATCGGAGGATGCGAAAGTAATATCAGGTGAAGTCCTCTTAACTAATCCGTTTACCAATTTTACCCTAGTAGCATCGCCATTATTTAAAGAAATCCAGCCATTTTCCAGTGAAGATTCTAGAAGTTGAGTTCCTCTTTGATCTATTTTGTACGACCAATTTGTATGGTGTCCATTAAAATCTCCTGCAATCAAAGTATTGCTGAGCTCTAAATTAAACAGACTATCCCAGTCGGCAGCACGCGTGACTACAGAAGAAGGGCAGTAAATTGATATTATATTTTTTAAACTTATACAATTTAGAATTTTGATGTGAATAACTTCTATGCCTGGGTTTGATAGATTAATAGGACTTATTTGCGAATGCAATGATTTATGGATTATAATAGCAACTCCTCCATAAAAATCCGGTCTATCCTGTCTAAATATATTGTAGCCACTCAAATTAAAGTTAACACTTGGATCAAGCCATGTTTCACTCAAAATAGCAATATGAATTTTTTCCCGATTTAAAAATACTTCAAAACTACCTAATTTGGGCCTTAAACTTTGTGAGTTCCACTGACATATATTTAACGAGCTCCCTTTTTGTGTATTATTCATCATACTTAGATAAAAAATTGTTTAAAACTTCTCTATCCATAAAACTACTAAATAAAAATAATTTAATTTCCTCACATATGACTTTCAACATCGACACCATTTTTTCCATTAGAACCTGCTCTTCAGAAAACACAATTTCCATAATACTTTGCCAAATTCTCTTCCATTGAAACTTTCTCTCTTTCGCACTTCTTTTTTCTTCTTCTTGATTTTGAGTAACTTCTAGACTTTCTGTAGATACCGACATACTATTATTTTTCTTCTTTTTAGACTTGTTTGATGCTTTTGTTCGGCTTTTTTCGCTTTTTTTACTTGTTGCTGTTACATGCTCTTCCTGTTTTTCTTCTAAAACAACCGGTTCATCATCCATAACCTGTTCCATATAGTTTTGTGCTTGTTCATCAATCAACTTTTCATTGGAATTAATATTTGTGGGACTATTCCTATGCGTATTCATAAATCTATGTTCCTTTTTCGAAGACTCCTTCCCGAATTCAAGTGAAACCTGTTTGGTACTTTGCCTTTTTTCTTGAATATATATTTCCAACGCATTTTTGTAAGTAGTATTTTCTAAACTCATTAGAACACGAATCCTCTTCTCTTTTATAAAAAATGGACATGTTTTATTAATAGCCATATGTGGGCCTTTGCAATTTAAGCAACTAAATGTTTCTGTCTCACAATTGATGTGTTCTTTTCCACATTTTGGACAAAGATTTTTATTAATGGGGCAAAACTTTTTATGATGTCCAAACTTCCAACATCCTGAGCACTGGGTTACAGGAAAAACATATTTCTCAACCCTGAATCTACATCCATATGCATATACATACTCTGGCACAATCTGACTTTTGAAGCCTAATCTAACAGTCTCGCTATCAATCCATTTACCGTCTTCATTCATCCGTTTTAGTCTTCTTACAGACACAAATTCACATGAGGAACTGAATGAGTCTAACATTTCCTTATCTGTCATTTCTAACTCAACCCCTTTGATTAATCCGTAAGATAGATCAACCTCATCAGTAAATTGAGCTCTAATGTCTAGATCCTTGTTTTTAGGGAAATTTAATAATTTTTCAGCTTGTTTTTTATCATCAAACTGTACGAATACCTTATAAGGGCTTTTATATTTAATTCTAATTATATTTTGTATATTCCCGCTTCTTAACCACTTAGCCAGGGCCATCTGTTTCGGTAAAACTTGTAATGAGGTCAAACATATTTCAAACGTATTATTTGTTACGTTATCATTCTCCCCAACCGCTGCATTATTAAGTTCATAACGTTTATTTAATTCGAATCTGTGTGTACTCAAGTTTCCATTGGATTTACTTCGAATGAGTTTCTTTGGTCTTCTCCTGTTAACTGTAGTAAAACCTTCTTCACTACTATCTTCACTCTTTTCCCTACATCTTTTCTCCGTTAGTCTTGCATCAATTTGTTGGTCAACATCCACCGTACCCGTCATCGTCATCATCTCTCGCTCACACTCATTTATAATCTCAGTGTCGCTTTTATCGGTCAACGCTGCTTCATCCGTACTACCTCCCTCCATTCTCACTATTAGCGGGTGCACCCGCACCGAACTCGATCAGTACACTAGCCGGAATGTTTTGCGATAAGCACGTGCGTACAAAACACCGCCTCACGCGCAACTGGGAGAAGGTTTTTCAACCGATAGAGCGACCGCAACGTACCGGTGACTTTTTTACTAACAGTCGTGACCTGTTTTCGCCAGTCAAGACAAGTGTCGACATGTAGACCAAGATCCTTAACATCGGAGCTAAACGGGATAACTGCGTTGTCAAACATTACAGGTGGCACTGTTAAGCCATTTAGCTTCCTCATACTGTGGGGGCTCCCTACAATTATAGCTTGACATTTGTTAGGGTTAACCGCCACCCCAAATCGATCAGACCAGTTTTTAACCACTCCTAAATCCCGATTTAGCTCCTCAACCGCGTCGGATATGTTGTCAACACTTGCCTGGCAATAAAGCTGCAAATCGTCAGCATAAAGATGATACGCAGTCCGAAGCTCGATGGTAATGAAATTAATAAAAATGGAGAACAAAATAGGAGATAATATACCGCCTTGAGGGACGCCAGCTGTAAGATCACAAAAACTCGACGAAGAGTCTCCAGCACGAACAGACTGCTGACGCCCCTGAAGATAAGAGGCAAACCATTCCAGTACCTCCCGAGAGACCATAAGATAGGAAAGGATGGATAAAAGGACTTCGTGACTGACGGTATTAAAAGCGTTGGAGAAGTCAATTAACACTAAGACTGTAACTTTAGTGTCTTCCATTCCCCGCCTTATATCGTCAGTCACTTTAAGGAGCGCTGAAACGGTACTGTGCCCGGGCCTAAAACCGGATTGTAATGGACTGATGAGGGAGTTGCGGTGAATAAAGTGGGAGAATTGTTTATGAACACTAGCCTCGAGCACTTTAGATAGAAAGGGAAGGATGGAAATTGGGCGAAAGTGATTAGGAAGAGAAGGATTGGGTATCTTAGGTAGGGGCCGAACAAGGGCTTTACGCCATAGGGAAGGAAAAGAACCGATGTAAAGGGAGTAGTTTATGATGTGGGAGATTGCAGGAAGGAGTTGATCAAGAGCCTCTACGATCATATGGCGGCTGATATCATCGCAGCCCACGGCTTTAGATTTAATGGAAAGGATAATCTTTTTGATCTCCCCCGGGTCGACTGGGGTGAAGACAAAGGGGTTAACATTGGGACGCGTCAGACCAGCAAGGTAGTCGAGGGTTTGACATTTGGTTAGACTATCCAGAGCGGGAACAGTAGAGAAATGGCGATTTAGATCGTCCAAACCAATTGTGTGAGGAAGGTCTGAAAGTCGCGATTTGCCGATGCCTAAAGTTCCAAGGAACTTCCAAATATCGGCAGGAGAAGAAGAAGTGATATTATTTAGGACGTGGCGGCGTTTAGCGTTGCGTATTTTAATTTCTAAATGGAGTTTTGACGGAGCATCTAGCCAGAGACAAATATATAAACAAAAAAAGTGAGGATAAAAAGAAATCGCTTGCAAAAGAATTTGGGCCTATCATTCCATATCGGAGATATTAGACGTTTTCATGCTAGCTCCATAGTAATTCTAAGAAAAAAATCTGTGTACGTTGTTTGTAATGCTATTCCATAATTTTGATGTTTTAGGCTTGTATTTAGTCTTAAAAGTCAAGTCATAAAAGTGAACATTTGGGAAAAAAGTATTATATGTCTATTAAAATCTATTTTCAGCCCACTGTGCCGTTTTTAGTCTATCACGACTGCAATAGTCGAAATATTAATGTTACATGCACATTTTATAAAGTAGTTATGAGGTAACCATGTTATTTTACATACCTACATTATGTGCCTTTATTAACCTACATTGCTAGCCTTCTAATAATGCAAATAAGCACTAATAACATTTGCGAAATTTTGTCATTAGCAAAATTTCCCAAATTCTTTTAATTCTATAATAATAACAATAATATCAGGATTTACTACTAGTTATCTTTAAGAACTATTAGTTATCTTTTAATTAGCATTTATAAAAACCCACTTTTGTGTGGGTGCCAGTTGTACACCATCTTAATTCGGTATCAGAGGGCTATAAACATAGTTATAAATAGCAAAACTTGAATGGAAAATACAAACGCCATTAAATCTGTATTTGGAAAAACCTATAAATAAAATGCTTACCAATCTCACCTGCATCAATAACAAATAAGTTGCTCAAGGCGCGATCTGCATGAGAGGTAATCCCCATGATAAGCAGGTTTTGTTATTGTGACATAGTGGTTCAGGTAGGTAGGTTGGTATCTACTCCATAAATCTTATTTTTTATAAGGGGAAACAAATCAGATTTTTAATTATCCATTAGAAAATTAATGGGTCTTCCATCATTAATTAACCTATTTAGCATCCCAGATTCGGTTGAAGAGTCAAAAATCAAATCAATAGTAATTTACTCAAATTTGGCTGAGAATCAGCACTTGAACGTCAAAATGACATAAGACAATCCCACAAATATACCACTTCTTATTTTAGTGATTTAGCTGGGAAGAATTGGCGAAAAAAACTCCCCAACAGTTCAGCTGTCTGTGAAGTTAAAAGAACTTGATTCTATACAATAATGCTATGCAATAGATGCAAAGTAATTAATAATACAAAACAAAGAAACACAAAACATTCAAATAAATGATTCGCCATATTTCAACTAGCACAGGCCAATATACCAACAAAAACATACCAAATAAAATGTAAACAGAACTTAATCATTAAATAAAAGCCTCCCAGGCAGGAGTACGTAAGTATGTTACCTACTTAGTTGTGTTGACCAAATGCCCGCAATTTCAATATTTTTATTGAATCGTATCATCGTATGGCACAGGCTATCTTCAAATTTTAGTGAACGTTTAGTAAATTAAACGAGAGACAAGCTCGAGCTAAGATCTTTAAGAAATATATAAAAAAAACCGGCCAAGTACGAGTCGGACTCTCACACGTAGGGTTATGTACCAAAAGGCAAAAAACGCAGAAAAAAATACAAGTTTCTTGTGTGGAGACCTCCTTAGTTTTTAACTTAATTTAATTCTTATTATTTTTTGTTAAAACGGCAATAGAAATACATAGTCTATTAAATTTCAACTGTCTACCTATTACGTTTCATGAAATACAGCCCGCTGACAGACAGACGGACGGACAGCGAAGGCTTAGTAATAGGGTTCCGTTGGCACCCTTTGGATAGGGAACCCTAAAAACCATCTTAACAAATCAGTTAATGTATTTAGATATTAAATTTACTTGAGACGGCAGCAGGTGTTAATAACATCGTGATGTTTGACCATTGCTCGTCTAGATCGAATCCAAAAAGGAAGTTGAAACTTGTTTACCTACGTACATAATTATTTAAATATATAATTCAACGAGGTTATCTTCCTACGCGAACTGCCAGAGTCAAACAACTGAGGGAAGCAAAGCAAGTGTTTGAGGTGCTAGTAGAGTAGGCGAAGGGCAACATCTTATTGGTAACCAAAGTCTATACGAAACCTCACGCAAAGTTTATGCAATGTAGAGCATTTTCACATAATTTTGGATGTAGAACAACGTAAAATTAAAAAGAAACAGGCCAGCCACAGAACACATTGAAAGACGAAGTAACAGATGGTGCAGCGTCCTTACAGAATGCCTTGCCAAGACATGATGGAACAAAATAATGTCTTAGAGGATTATTGTACTATTATGTCGATGAGTGAATATCGAACTTGCAAAAATGTTCATCATGTAAAACTGAACACCAAGCTCCAAAAGGAGAACGTACTAAGTACGTACGTTCCTAAGTTTTTATTTGTACCTGTACTCAGCAATGAGTGAAACCAGAATATCTGATTATATTATGATCACATAATAAACATATAAAATTTGTTTGTAAGTTTGATGTACCGGTCGGATTAGAAAAATTATTATTGTATTTAATAGCCCAATTCTTGAAGAAGGCTATAGATAGGCTATTTAACATCACGCTAGGACCCTTAGGAGCCTAGCAAAAAGAAAAAAGTCTAGAAGTAAGCGAAAACGAAGTAAAAGCGCAGGCGGGCGTTGCGATGCGACGGGGTGGGTCGGGAATAATAAATTTCACACGGACAAAGTCTACAGATCTATGGGTGTGCCAAACGTGATTTCAATAGGTACGTCAATATTTGCAGTTCTTTGTTGAATAACAAAGTTACCGTAGGTATATAAGAAATCTTATTTTATTGAATTATTAGCATCGTTGTTGTGATAATAATCTTGATTATTTACCTTCGTTATTTATAACCTGGATGGCGTAGAAACAAAGACGTTTGATATAGTAATGATTGTATTATGATGCCATGATACACACTTAATCACGCTTCGTGTTTAATTTTATTACGATAAAACGTCATACTTTATATTTCCTTCATCAGCTCATCCTAGCTATGTTTGACAAACATGGGTACTGGTTAACATTATGCTGTGACTGCTCCCTTGACTCTGTTATATTTTGTTTCATGGTTCCTTCCGTAGAATTGAGACCTGTGATTTAAAAGGTGGCTATAGTGCACAAAAACAGTAATTGTCTTGTAATTGTCACACTTGAGCTTGAGGCATCATTATTATTTAGTTCAAACATTCGGGTTTCCCAATGACGTTTTCCTCAGTCATATATGCCGCTATATAATCATGAATGGCGTAGGTATATGCATGTATCATACCATAGAACGATGACTTTTATGTTCGTTTTCTGAAACAAACAACTCTACAAAAACATACGTTCGTTACAATTTATGCAAAATTCTCATTTATTGGTCTGTCTCTATTCCATTTGAGTAGAATTTCTTTTCATATAGGTATTCTGGTATGCGGCTGTCATTAATTATGATGGTACCTAGTCATAAAACTGCGGATTACCTACTTACTTAGTATATATAACATTTATTTTCCCTTCTGTTATACAATAGTAGATATAATAGTATGAATAATATACCTTCCTACCTAGTTACGTCCATACAGTTTTTAATGACGTCAACACCATCGTGATATCTCATTTCCATAAAATAGGTACTTTTGGTACATATTTTACCATACTTAGCAATACGTCCCTGTAAAGGTATATTTCTCATTAAACAGGTACGTACAAAGTGGGGTCTCACCACTGAATGCTATAGGATATAGGTACATGTCATCAAGGCTTAACAATTCAAATACAGCATGCAGCTCTACGATCCACCTACATATGCTCGGTTAAGTCAACTACATACGAACAATATAAATAAATAAACAATAACCTAAGACCATAGTACATTTAAAAATAACGTATTATTTGGTAACTCATTAATATTCAGCTTAATGCTAATATTGGTTGGCAACCAAAATGTTTATTCCGCCATCTGTAGATTTTCACATGTTAGTAAGTATTTTAGAATATCCTGCAGGTTTTACGCAAGTAGATATGCTATGTCAAGGCAAAAGGCAACACTAAAAGCTACTACCTACCTCCTTCAGTCGTTTGGTCACTGCTGCGAGCCTCGTGATCTGCTCGACCAAACTTTTAGCCAATTTCTCTCCATTTATGAAGATATTTGGCCTGTTCTAGTGAGTCAGAGCTCTGGTTTGTAACTCTAAAATAATATATAATATTTTTTTATTAACATAATATCTGGTTACAGCTCATCTGTCCTAAACAAAAACACAATGTATAAAATTTTGCTAGTATTAACTGTGTGACTGTGTTCCTCGCTAAACCATGACATAATGATTTGCTATAGTAATAATATAATTTTATAAATAGTTCTGGTTCAAATTAAGTAACGCTCATTTAAGTTAAAAGAATAAACATTGAATTGAATTGAATATAAGTAATTAGATTGATTTTATTATTTATTTATTTGAATTTTAAGACATGCAAGGAAAGACGTGATTGGTTGTGTGTGTGCGTGCGTGCGTGCGTGCGTGCGTGCGTGCGTGTGTGTGTGTGTGAGTGTGTGTTGTTTGTGTGTGTTTTATCGCTTATTATTTATGATTGTCCTGAAGGTATTGTTTTACTACGGTTTTACTCTTGTATTTTGGAAGGGTATATTAGGTTACATGTTTTGTTAATTGCATTATAAAGGCGGCCACTCAGACTCAAATAGTTTCGACTTGCCAGGGCAGTTTTGATTCTGACAGAAGGACAAACCATTTCTTTACGTCGTTTATTTACAATCAATTTTGGGTCAGAATTAAGGGAAGAATGCTTACTTGGGATTATATCAAGTGCACAGAGTGGCCTGTGAGTACAGACACGTCCTTGTATAATTGGGTTGTAGAGAGGTTTTAGAGCTTATGCTCGGAAACGTAGTTGCTTTCCCACTGTGAACTGTTGAAAACTATTTATTTTACTTTAGCTCAGTCTCTCCTAACCTATTGCATCTCTGTTTGGGGTGGCATTTTTAAGATATGTTTCGCCTTGAGAGGGCGCAGAGAGCCATTTTAAAGGTGATGCTTCATAAACCGTAACGCTAATCTACAACCCAATTATACAAAGACATGTCTGTACTCACATGCAACTCTGTGCACTCGATATAATCCTACGTAAGCATTCTTCCCTTAATTCTGACCCAAAATTGAAAATTGATATTTTATTTTTAAACCTTTGACATTTGTAGTATTCTGAATTTATTTAATTTTTGGGTACAATCATTCTGTAATGTTATTTTAGTAATTATTTGATTAGTTCAGACAATAATATAAAATTTGCACACCTTATTAGGTAATGATACAGAGTACTTTTTATTTATTTGTAACATCTGTTTATACCTACCTGTATTAAGCAAATAAATAATTTGATTTGATTTGCTGTGGAGATAAGTAGCTAGGCACTGATTGGGGTCTGTGCTATCCAGAATGCTAGAGCAGTCCGAATTTTCTAAGTGACTAATGACATCTGGAAGATTAAACTGGCGGAAAATGCTTTTAGTTTTCTCAACGAAACAGACAGATTCAAGGCAAAACTAAACAGGTGCATGGTCAGCAAAGAATGAGTCTAGAACCAGCGCCGTCGAACACTTATCTGATTTAACAAAGACGTGGTCCAGAGTTATCAATACGTATCGGGAAGAGGTGGGCTGGCAGAAACCCATGAAATACCATTATATTTCAATCACTATTTCCTAGACGAATATTAATTATTAAATCACCAATCACTGATACTGTTCTCATCGATGAAAGAGGAGTCAGTGTGTCATTTAAAGAGCTAACGAAGTGTTCAATATTTCTGACTGAAGGTGTTCGATATATTGCCACAATCGCAACGTCTCGGTCTAGCCTTAGAATATGACAGTTAGCATCCTGGAACATCGTTTCAGTAATCTTATACTTTAACTCAGAACGAATATAGATTAAAACACCGTCGTTTTGGTTACTAAACATAGACCTTGCTGAGGGAAAGCCGTCTAAAATAGAGATGTCAGAAACTTTACTCAACCAGCACTCCGAAAGAATAACTATATTACACTTGACATCCATGGAGTGTATAAGGACATTTAGGCCATCAAAGTTCCGGTTCAAACTTCGAATGTTTACATGCAAAGTGTTTAGCTTTTGGTTGGAGGATTGCAAGTGCTATAAGCATTGGCCTGGCGAGCACAAGAAGGATCGAGATACATTCAGGGATTTTACAGAATCCATAAACTTATTTAAATTATCCAAAAATATGGTAAAAGATAATTATGGTGCTAGTAAAAGGAACAATGACTGGACTCTGGCAGCAGTTGTGGTTATAAATAATAAGTGTTTTATTTGTAGTTTGTGAAACCGGTTTTTTCGGACAGCTTATATGAGTGACAAGAATTAAGTTGATGTGTATTGGGTACGCCGTGTGTAAGCTATGTGTGTTAGACTGACCAGAGCACTAGATGTGTATTTCCATAAAAATATAAAAAAAAGCAAGTACATTGTAACACTGTGATTATAATTAAATAAGTGGAAGATAATGATTATTACTGAAGAATAGTCAATCTTCAACATCTTTTAGGGTCTTCAAGTCCGATTTATTGTTAATGCAGTGTGCGGATTCTCCTTCCTTCACAAAGATCTTTCCGAACGCGGTCCAGCAGGTGTAGCCATTTGTTTTAAAAAAATCTCGAGCTAAAAAGTACATGCGTTTAGCCCTATAAGTGAGATATTCCGAAAAGTATACAGGGACATCAGGGCCGTTTATTTGTATTTTAGCGGTTGACAGCTTTTTGTCTTTGTTGGCTCGATTGTAAGATTTAATTGAGTGAACTATCTTTTCCTTCAAGAAAGATTACTTTCGTAAAGTTGACTAAGATAAGTTTGTTTGTTTCATATTGGTATTTAGGCGGTAAACATCTCGTATGTTGGCAGTGCTTATCGATAGATTTAAGGCTTCATCAGTGTTGATTACAATTTGATAGATCCTCTTTCGTTTCTAGCAATTCAGCGGGTATGTTCCTCAATAAAAGACAAGAAGATCTTGGAGACTGTGGCTTCACTTGGTCCGACCATCTTATAGGGGCATGTCCCCTTGGCCTCTCTTGCTATCTTTCCGCTGACCATAATTTTCTCCAGGTTGTCGGATGGCTTTCGGGTGATAACACTCGAAGTGCTGCACACTCTCTAAATATACCTGTCAACTTACAATCCGTCGGACTTAGTACTTGGTTTACAACGCGAGAAGATACTAGACTTAATAAAATGTTGACATAAGGAGCTATCTCCAATAAATATGAATAACATCCGCGATTAAATTGTATTAGCTAAATAAAATATCCATAGCCGTTATGTCCGAACGACGTCCGGCTGCTAGTCTCTGTTTTGAACATGTCGTAATCATAATAACGTTTTATTTCATTAGCGATTTAAAATAATGCTTTTATTACATAAATTGATTTCGAGATATGTCGATTAGGCAATATAAGCTTCGGTTAAATCCGATACCAATCAGTCACCAATCAGTCACAAATCAACCAATCAGTAGTCAGATAGGAAACGCCGACCTCATCTAGTTTTTAAAATATGATTGACGTGTAAAAGTGTTTGTACAAACCTACTTACAGAAATAAAATCATTTATCATTTATCATTTATCATTAATCTTACGATCTTTTCCTGGATTATAATTAGTATTTAGCCCGCCAATACCAAGTGATATCCAAAACAATTTTGTCTCTATCTACTTAGGTATTCATTTTTATATTACAGATGATCAAGCATTTAGTTTACAAGAGTAGGTCAACGTCGTCGTTTAACCGAACTTTAGTTTTTTTCAATTGAAAATACCGTATATGACTCGGCCAAAAGAATCTATCGCCTCTCCACTACTTGGAAATAGGTTACAAGTCAATGAATTGACAATTTTGTTAATTAGTCATTGTAAATATTTATAGTCTAGCGGACACTGTGTCCTCGAACATGTTTTTTAATTGCTTAGCTGATTTTATGTATGTTGTATGCTTGTTATATTTTATAGTCCCTCAACAGTACTTAGCGGCTCCTGCAATAGGCTTGTCTAGATTATTCTAGACGTTCGCCAGAAACTACAGTTACTTTAAACGACTACTCCGGGTACCTACTACCTATTTATAAATTTCACAATTTCCTTTGGACAGACAAGATTTCACTAAAATTCATTTCTACTTTATAATATGAACAAACAAAGTCATTTGTTGACCCAAGTCAAGTAAAAGATAGGTGTTTTCCTTGATGGTGATCCATCGTTAGAGTAACCATTTAAGTATTGATTTTATATTTACGTAAAGCAATTAATTCACTATTACAAACTTCGTTATTTGAATAACGAAGTGAGTGGTAGTAGCGGAAGTAGATTTTCATCTTCAATCTATTGATAGATTTAGGATGAAAATAAACGTTTACTACACCATGATAATAACTGCCATAAAGACATAATAAAATATAATAACTTCGTTTATAAATATTGCCAATATTTAAAAGTTATACTAAATACATAAACATAATTATTAGTCTTTGATCCGACTTTTACATGCGTAGATACCGTATTAAATCATCATAGATACCTCTACACGTATTTTGAAATTCCAAAGCGGTATTTTGTTTGTGTTTGATGTCACTCATTTTGACGACCGCGACATACTAGAATAACGGGCTTGAATAAAAAAAAAAACAGGTGTTTGTTTAAAAATATAGATTCCTACCTATTGTTTTTAAATGGTATTTTGAAAATACATTAACAATGAATTGGAAAAACCCTGTGTGGAAAACCATGCCGTTTAACTATGCTAAATTATTTAGCGTTCATGCCATTAGTTTTAAAAATAATAATTATGTAGGAAGTCTGATTGTACCTAATTGTATGCCTACCACACAAGGGATGTACCGTCATTAAGTATATCGATCATACAATTTCGCAAAACTTAAATTATTTGCTAACCGCAACATGCATCCAACTTACTGACCCCATTAAGTAGAAAATAAGGCAGAACTCAGTACCGCAAAGTTGCACTTTTGTAATTTGCATTTTAACTGCCTTACCTAATTCTCAACGAACTTGAAGTATACTCAGAGTCGGCAACCCCCAGGGTCGCGGATTGTTCGAAAGAGTTACCGTGGCCCTGGCGCACAGGCAACTGAAGGAACACGGGTGGGTTTTAGTCAGTAAGAGTCTGACACGCCCTTCCGCTCCGCCCAGAGCGGGAGACGTCATGTGATGATTTCCCACCCAAAAAAAAAAAAAAAAAAAAAAAAAAAAAAAAAAAAAAAAAAAAAAAAAAAAAAAAAAAAAGAGTCGGCAACCCGGCACTAACAAAATCCCATATTTTTTAAAGAATCCGGTTCTATTTTAGTACCAGTGGTAGGACCTATTTATAGAACTTAGAATCTACTTGTACATACTGTCTAATGACCGTAAAGATAAAAACACGATAATCCCATTTATTATAATAAAAAAGCAAAAACTTTTGTGCTCATAAGTACATTTACAGTCGTTTGACCGAGGCCATGCGCTGATAAATCAATTGATAGTGTGTTTTTTTGTGTTACTTAGTAGATCAAATTGTTACATATAGCTATGATGGTGGGACACTTATTATACACCGGAAACATTATGGTACATTATCAAAATCGTTACGAATCCATAGGTACCCATATGACAATATAAAATATACATTATTTATACATTAAATCGTTACGAATCCATAGGTACCCATATGACAATATGGGTACCTATGGATTCGTAACGATTTAATATATAAACAATGTATATTTTTTGCAGCATCATGTGTAGCCAATTAAAGTATTGGCATCAAAGTAAGGTTCACTTATCGTTGGTATAATTATTATAGGTTGGTAATGAAAACGTAAGTAAACAAAATTAACCAAAAAAAAAACTACTGATAAATGATTTTATTTCTGTAAGTAGGTTTGTACAAACACTTTTACACGTCAGTCATATTTTAAAAACTAGATGAGGTCGACGTTTCCTATCTGACTACTCTGAGAAAAACCAAACTTACAGATCACAGTCTCTTTTAAAGTCCAAACATAATATTGGTCAGATCATGTGAAGACCATGTATATTGGTGTCTGAAATAATCTTTTGGGGAAAGAACCACACAGATTGAATGGACCTGTCCAGTTAGTACACGCATTTGTCAGTAATCGTGCAGCTTAACTCAGAACTTAAGGAGCTCCACGATTCGACGAACAGTACCAAAGAAAGGACATTTGAGTAGGCCGCATAAATTACTCAATCTGCCAGACCATAACTAAAACTGAGAAAAAAAACAATGACCCACATAGTCCTCATCACATTCACAATAATTTAAAAAAAAGAAGAAAATTGAAGTAAAAATTCATGTTATTTTGTATACTAAAATTATCACCAAATATCAAAGTGTATGTAAAATAAAAATAAAACATCCAGTATTTAATAATTGGAGCACCTTAATCCCAAACCTTTTTGTGCTCTATATAATCTTTAACGGTATAAAAGGCTTTCTTGAACAACTTACGTTTAATGAATGATTTGAATTTAATAACGCTTATAGCTAGATCTTGAACGTGACTTGGAAGTTTATTACAAAAGCGTATACATTGACATGTGAACGAACCACCTATTTTCTTGAGCCTTGTTGTAGGTACAAGTTTGTGTTTGTTCCTAGTATTTATATTATAGAAATCACAGTATTTAAAGAATTCGCTTTGAGTTTACCTACAGCTATGACGAATTGTTAGGTCAATATAATTCGTCACGCCTTTTACATGTAACGGTCAATTGTTTTTTTTTTTTTTTTTAAGTTAAGTACATACTTCTTTTATTAAAGTACTTAAAAGTAGTAATTATCGACCAGAAGGATTCAGCCGTTCTCGAGAAAGTGCCTCCTTGTGACTCGGTTTTAAATAAGTATCGGTTCGCTATCGAAGAACTATTTTCATGTCCATGTCCTTCGTCTTGCTCTTTGCACTATGGACAAAATTTTTTGGAAAAAATTTGATAAAATTTTACAATTACAACGGCTACAAACAATTGTTTTTATTTTATTTTGTTTTTTAGCTTTTGGGATATCTGGCGTTGGTTGTAGTTGTACCTACAGCCAAAGTTCAGCTCATACATAATAATATGTATACTAGGGCACCACCTTTTACTTCTTCTCCATGCCTCGTTCCCATGTATCTTAGTGTATGTCAAAATCCTTCCAAAAAATTTGTAACGTTTCAGCCTGTTTTAGCTACTAACTTCAGTTGCATTCGTTAGGGAAAATTTGAAAGAGTAGCCACTCAAGTTCACCCAATTGAAAGCCGCACTGGCTCTTTTCTTTTTCCTTTTGTTTTCGTTGTTTTGATAACTCAGTATTTAAGGACCAGCTAATTGCCACTTACTGTTATATCGTAGACTCAGAAGTCCTGTCCAAAAACAAGAATCACGCGGAAGTAATACCAGTTTCGGATTTCTCCTCATACAGATATACACTCATGACGTCAGTTTTAATTAAACGTATTACACTCGCGGTCAAATGATACGAGTCGATGTTAAAAATCCCTGTAACTTGCAAATTAATAATCGTACATGCATGAAACTAACTTTACATTGCAGAGAATTTTAATATCGTATGAAATAAAACCTTAAATGATCTACAACGTATTTAAAAAAGGAATGTTTTTAATAGCCTCAAATTTGGAAATACATTCAGTTCGCGGTTGTTTTACTTTTGATGTTTTCTCACTTTGGTTTTCAATCTGTCAAATCAAAATGATAAAAGGCGGTCATTGTTGTCTTTCACCATCTTTATTGAATTACTAACACGTCGCCAACACCAAAAGAATGTACACATGTCGTCACTGTGTTAGAAGAAGGCAGAAGTCAACGAAGTACACTGTCACTGGCGTGTCACTTTCTACAGTGCAGCGAGTCGTCTAACGTTTCCGAGAAACTGGGCAGAACATAAGAACACCAGGAACCGGCATACAGACCGAAATGTACTACGGCTCAAGAGGATCGATTAATTGTTATCGATATAGATCGATAAGTGACAGGCATAATTTCAACACTAGAAATAGGAACAAATTAGATCAACCACGTTTCAGGTTATCTAAAGTACATACTTCTTTTATGGGGTACTGTGTAAAAAGTTATAATAAAATACCACTCGATATTCTTCAACTAAATGAGAAGAAATTTAAAACATGCATTAAACGCACACTTATTACATAGTGTGCGTTTAATGCATGTTTTAAATTCAACAAGCATATTATAAGTTCAATGACTATATAGTAGATAAAAATGCTTGGCTTAATGCTGGTCCTGCTCCACAGCCACTCGGGCGCACTAGTTAAAATTTGAATGTTTGGAAGAGATACTCCTTTCTTATTCCCCCTTTTATTTTTCTGACATTGCGAACTTAATGTTTGTTTATTTTTTATAAAATATGTTTTATTATTGAATAACTCAATAGATATTTTAATGATTATTTTCTTTTATGTAGTAAAATTTTATTAATTGCTCAAATACATAGCAAACTATAGTTTTGTATAATTTAGAAGCATATTGCAATTTTTGTAAATGTGAGTACAATGGATTCGTTTTAGTATATAATTATGTGGACTTGACAGCATGGCAGTAGAGACTATGTCATGCTCACTTAAATGTCTCACTGTTGGTGGCGCGTGTGTTGGATCATTCGGTTCCCTACAAAATGGTTGAGCTGGATGGTGCTGATCCACGCGTCATGTTCGTGAACGGGCGCCGTCAGTTGAGACTGGTCATCTCCTAACTGCCACGGCTTATTTTTATTATTAATCTTATATTTTGAATTGTTTTTTTATATATTTTTTTTTCATTGTTCTCGCATATAGAAGCAACACGAATAATGTACCCAGGATTTTGTAATATCTTGATTTAAAAAGAGTGTCCTTGGAGTTTCTTGCCCGTTCTTCTCCATAGAGATCTACGTTTTGGAATGGGCAACTATTCAACTTTCTGACTAACTGACCGACTCTTTGACAATTCAAAAGTGCCTGTAAAAGATTTAATTGAAATAAATGCTTTGAGTTTGAGTTTGAGTTATGAACATGCTCCGAAATCGGACCTCACGGCAGTTGAAGTAACAAATCAACTTCGGGAGACCCGTAGAGACGACGCGACGTAAGCGCGCGGACTGTAAGGCGGCTGCTCCTTAAAGCTAATTTGACCCCACATAGACGCGCAAATGGTCCAATGCTTGAAAGGGAACATTGGGTAGCAAGATTACGTTACGCCCACGAACACGCACGATGGGGAGACGAATAATTGGCAAGAGTAATGTTTTCTGACGAATCTAGATTTATGCTGTATGCACATGATGGGCGGCGAAGAGTCTACCGACGGCCAGGGGAACGTTTTATTCCAGCTTGTTTTGAGGAAAAAGTGCTGTTTGGTGGTTGATCTGTTATGATTTGGGCTGGAATCTCTTCAGAGAGTCGCACGGAGCTAGTGCTAAAAATGGTACGCTAACTAGTGCAAGATTTGTGGGAGAAATTTTTAATGAGCATGTGGACCCATATTTAATTAATATGGGTGAAAATTAAATATGCATGCATGACAACGCCTCACATACAGCTCAAATTGTTAAAGAGTATTTTCAAGACGTCGAAATCACATGGACTTGCCCGCGAGAAGCCCGGACCTGAATCCAAATGAACATGCTTGGGATAAGCTTGGGAGGTGTGTAAGAAATCGAAACTCCGCCCCAGCTACACTTCAACACCTGAAACATGCGTTAGGTAGTGGAAGAATGGACCGATATCCCGCAACATCGCATAAGAAACTTAATGAACAGCTTGCCCAATCGCCTGGCAGCTGTGAGAAGAGTCCGTGGAGCCAATACAAAGTATTAATTTTGTTTTAAAGTTCGGTTTTGTGTTGTATGTCATGTGAGGTACCAACCATTATTTTTCAACGTAAAAATTATTGTATTGTATTTTGTTTTTTTATGTAATTTTGACAACTAAACTAATAATGTTTCCAACATTTGGTGTTGTTTTATTAACTGGTAAATGATCTACAACGTACAGTTTCATTAATGCCGCTAGCTCTATTATTTTAAAAGTAATTTTAGGTTTTCATACAGACCCGTATTCTTTGGCCGCGAGTGTATTTTACATCTATATTTACCTGCTTTCGTTATTTACTACGCTCAAAAATTTGCTGCTGTCAAAATCAACCTTGAGCGAGTTCTTTGAATTCGATTTGCGCTGCACATTGCAAATATTACAAAAAATGAGCACAGACAAACATACGAAAATTAGCATACGACTCAATTGAAAACTTTTTAAAAGGAAAGGCTTAGAATATAGTGTTCTTTTTAAATTAACATTTTAAGTAAAATTTAATTTCTACGCCGCTAGAAATTTATAAAAAACATTAAATTACTAATTATCTCGTAGTCGTCATGAATATAACATTTACATACGTCTTTAGCGTAAGCAGAAGTAGGTATATTTAATTAGAATATAGGAAGGTATAATTACCTCCTCATAATTACCAATAAGTTTATTGTTGTAGCAATTATCATTGTACGTGGAATCCATAAATAACTAGCACCTACCTGCTGTTTACTTTTAAGACTACAATCGTTAACTTTCATGGTCAGTTACCTGTAGATTGAGGTTGAATAACGTACGAAGTAAAGCTGGCATTAATACCTGACCTACGTGCTACGTGCTAGTACAACATACTTATTTTTTTACATGTTTTTGGGGACTTCCTTTACTTTACCACGATTATTCTCATAAATGGTCGTGCAAATTAATTTCTGGTCCTCAGTTGTCTTGATCTTTCAAAGGTAAAAGGAAGTAGCTTAACCTAAACATTCCTATAGCGACTAAATTGACATACTTATTGTTTTTTAAAGGATACCTAAACATAAGATATCTAAAGCAATGCCTTTCTTAATTTCAGATGACAGCATCAGCTTACAATTGCAAGCATGCTTCTTACACGAGTTCAGACAGCAACTCCCGCCATTATTACGAGTATCCGAGCCAGGAACCTATAGGAATACCTGACAACCGTGCCTACGAACGGATGAATACACGATCAGCTAACATATCGCCCGCCAGCTACTTCTCAACTATTCCAGATGATGTGAAATCCGCTCAACTTAGATTAGGAGAGCAAACGACGAGGACGGAAATTGAATCTAAAGTTTTAAGTTGGAAGCCGTACGCAGAGAGTAGACGAGGTAAGACAATGTATCTCCTTTAAAATTTAAAAAAGGTGATGTGTTCAGACTTGAACAGTTTAGAATGGAAGAAATAAATAGCCATGATATAAATTCCTACAAGCCTGAAGAGACACCTGCTCAAAATATAACGCTTAGATCTGCCAAAATAGAGTTTATCTGTAACTGTAACTGCAAACAGGCGCGACGACGCGACGGCACGACACGACTGTGGTGGAACAATTTCCATGAAAATTTCATGGAAATTGTTCTACCGGAGTCGCGTCGTGCTTGTCTCCGGGAGTCTTAAAACGGCACCTACAAGACAATATTGGCATACAAAAAGCATTAGACATAGGTACCAAGGATTAGGAACTGAATGCATTGAACACATCACATAGCTAGGTTCAATTTTGCATAAAACCGAAATTAACCTTTCAGTAAGCATAATTTTAACCTAACTGCACCATACAAGGTCGGCCATTTACATCGCTTGTAATGCAATACAAAGATTATTTTAGCACTCGTGCCAGTATCGGTAATTTCCTCCTTTTACGCACTGTATATGGTCAACCTACCGGCTTATCAACAAGTGTTGCGATAATTCGTTGACGTAAATTTTAATTGAAACACGATTTTCCTCTAACACGATCACAAAGCAACATTTAATTGCATGCAGTTGAATTTTATTAACAATATCTACGAGGTGTTGACATCTTGTAGATATTCGACGCTGTGGTCATCGTCTTCGTCTCGTTTGAATTTGTGACCTGCGGGGTAATTACGTAACACACTAACAGTAGGAATGGGTTTCATTTTGACAGTTCAACAACATTCATTGCGTTATTTACGTTGTTGAGCAGACGAATTTTTCGAACATACGTAGCAATGGATTAGCAATAGGCTTCAAAATGATTCAGATTGTGATAGATAGTGTGTTACTTAATTAGGGTGCTGTAGTACACAAATTTACTTTACGTATTGTTGTCAACAAATTAAACACGTAACAATGGTTACAGAAAACAGCTAGCTTACACCATCATTTACATTAAACATATCCGTTTACAATGAAATAAAAGAAATGACTATTGTAGTGTTATTTTATTCATTGGTAATTATGTAGATGCAGGAAGCAGGTTTAAAATATATACCTGACACACAAAGTTGTGGGCCAAGTGACGTAGGTAGACTAGGCACACCAAAAATAATTTAAGCACGTCAGTTAACAAACAGCGTGTAATAAAATAAAATCGATAGTTTAGCAATATTTTTAAAGGGCACACTTGCTCCTATTTTATTTCTCCCCAATCTGCGAAACATGCAACTGAATGTTTCTTTTTTAACACTTCTTATTGAATGGACTAAGTAAGCTGTATTTGATATTTTTGAGTAACATTTTATTTTATACGTGTAGGTACTTATACCTATGCAATAAGTATGAAGTATTATTTTTTTTTAAATCGGAGAACTAAAGTTTTACTTAGCCATCCAAAAAACTACAAACTCATCTATTTGAATATAAATAAAAAACGATATTACACGCTTGCAAATTACCTTATGACCACATTGTCTCCGGTTTTAAGGTTAAATTGTACCTACTTGATTCATAAAAAACAGCTATTCTAACACGGATGTGTAATTGTTTTTTTTTCTTTGCATTGATTACATTGAGATAATCATTCCATACACTTTTTCTTGACATACTTAGAAAAACATTACATTGTCTTACTTGGATCTAATTATTTCGGATGCAGGTAAATCTCCTCTGTAGAAGTTTTGCAATTTATTATGTGACATCATCATCTGCCTAGCATCTTCCCAACTATATTGGAGTCTGCTTCCAGTCTAAACGGTTGCAGCTGAAAACCAGTACTTTATAAGGAGCGACTGCTAGACTTTCTTATGTGACTGATTATTATAATCTAAATTTCCTATGTGAAATACTGACTGGAATTAATCTTTAACGTTTCAGGTCAAAATACCGACAAGATTGTTTTCCCAGGGCCAACGACTAAAGAATTCCAACTGGAGCTTCCAGAACAATGCAAGAGACTTGGGTTTTGCGAAGATGTTCCCAACTACCCAAAAGAGCAAGCGAAAAAACTGATATCGGAGGCAAGTTGAATTCGACTTCTTCAATTTATTAGTCTCGTACTCGTAATGGGATACAAAAATACACTCCTGTACCCTAATTACGTAACACACTATCTATCACAATCTGAATCATTTTGAAGCCTATTGCTAATCCATTGTTTCATACTTATGTTCGAAAAATTTGTCTGCTTAAAACCGTAAATAACGTAATGAATGTTGTTGAACTGTCAAAATGAAACCCATTCCTAATGTTAGTGTGTTACGTAATTTCCCCGCCGGACTCCTAAATTGAGCCACCCTTTTGAGCCCATTTTTAGTATAAACGTCTGTACATTTTGCAACTGTGATGACACCAAAATAATGGCCAGTATTTCGTCTTCAAAACTGCATGAAAACATTTCCTTTGACTCATCATTATTTTGATATTTTAGCCCTTTATTCCTTAGACTCGATTTAGAAGTTCGGGAGTGTACCTTCGGGGTAGCCCTCGAAATTCAAATTTTCTTAAGTTTTTTACAATTTACAGGTCACTGTCAGGTTGTATTTTGATTAAAATATGATTCGCGACAGTAACAAATATGGCTTTACAGAATTATAATCATTAGAATCAGCAATACATCTCTCTAAGTTCATATTACTGTATTGAATGACTATTTCATGAAATCATGACATTTGACGCCTATTCTAACTTAAGGAGTTGTATTGCTGATTCTAATGATTATAATTCTGTAAAGCCATATTTGTTACGGTCGTGAATCATATTTTAATCAAAATACAACCTGACATTGACCTTCAAATTGCAAAAAACGTAAGAAAATTCGAATTTCGCGGGCTACCCTTGCGCTTCCTCCTTAAGTTTGACAAGTATGCAGTAGTTTTTCATAGGCTTAATATCATACCTACCTATTTATGGAGATGACATTACTCTTTCTGGAAGGGAATCTAAGATCTTATCACAAACAGTGATACAATCATAATGTATCGTTGTTCCAATGAAAATTCTGTATGCAATACCTACTTATACCATCGTTTTCCCTTATTATTTCCAGCTATCAGACTTAGAAATGTTCCAAAACGACAAGCTGGACTTGCCAGATGTACCAGACATCACCCAGAGGGTAGGACCTCAAGAGGAAAATATAGAATTGTGTAATTTTGAGGAAAAGGTATTTATGTCCAAAATAGCTCGAGTTTTGCTTCAAATGCTAATGTGTCTGTTATATTTTCACGCCTTAAACACTGAATCCATCGTTATGAAAATTGACAGATCTAGGTATCTGCAGCATTACATAGTGTAAGTAGCGTATTTACTATGTCCTTCTCTAGGCAGAAGGACAAAGTAAATACGCCACTTTTCATCCTAGATATTTAAGAAAAATATTATTACATTATAAAATAGAAATTCAAACAGACGAAATAGAGTGCAACACCTAGTATTTTCGATATAGTAAGTAGTTGTCGGTCACATTATTAATTTAGTTCCGTACTGAAATACTGAATTAAGGCTCGTACAAAATGGAGCGACGCGACGCCCGACACAAAGGCACCGCGTGTCACGCGACAGGCGGCGCCTTTGTGTAGCGCTGTCGCGTCGCGCCTGTCTGTGGGAGCCTTTATGCCGTTTACAAATTCAAATCCAAATATTTTATGACATGACTGCCATATAACATGTACTTAGTAAATAGTTCTTACATTGAATACTACAACAAAAACACAGGAAAAATAAAAGTCAACAACTCTTCTAAAAAAACAAGCCTTACGAACTGCATGCAACAGTTGGAAACTACTCTGCTATAGTAGGTAGATATATATGTATTCGAAAAGTAACAAAATGCTGCAATCACCGGTCTTCGTGTATCGTTATCCCCATTTTCATCACTCGTGTAGCTACCTATCTATACCTTGCTGTAATTTTAATTAATCTGAACAATTTAAAATACTGATAAGTGATAACTGACAGATTGATTGACCTTCGTTATATGGCAACATTATGGATTGTGGAAGCGCGATAGGCAGTCGGTTCATGTAAAATTCTGTTATTCAGCTACATCCAGTTAGACTAAAAGCCGACACAAATTAGTTTTGAATATACTCGTACTACGTAGATGGTGAACTCCAGCCAATTAATATATGTACAACAATGATGATCACAATCATGTATATAAATAAACAATGATTTAAAATTTTGTTTGATTTTGCCAGGTGGTGTACCCAAAAGCAGCAGTCGACCCCAGTGGAAAATGGTACCTCGTGCTAAATCAAGATGAAAACCCAATACAGGGATTCAAAGTGGAGATTTGCAAGTAAGTGACGTAATCACTTCCAAGTATTTTTTTATATTACAACGAACTGACAAGCAACGATCGCAAAATTTTGTTAAGGGATTTCTTTAGATAAAAAAAAACTAGTTATAGATATTGCTGTTTTCTTAGTTATATTTACCTTAACTTCTATCAACTCGATTTATTACAGAAATGTGAGCAACAACGAGGGGCAAACTACGGAATTGAAGATAAGGGAGGGGGAATGGTATTTGTACATACATTTTTCATCATATTTAAGGCAAAAACTACGCGGCATAAAATATAATAAGAATATAGTGCACAATATGTTATATTATAGATACTCCACTAGTAACTCCACTTTAAAACTATCCCCCATTTCAACGCCTGTTGCAATGTAGGTACTTACTGTTTGTTTTTAATTATTTTACCTGCAATACGGGGGTGTGCAAGCAGTTAAAACCATTCCCAATTTTAGGTCGATAGCATTAGTACCTACCTGGTCACCGAAATATGCAGGTTTCTTTTTTAACATTTTGGTACGGAACCCTAAAAACTTTGATACCACAAACTACCACGAATAAAGGTAAACCATACGTCAGATTTGAACTACGAAAACCGGGCCGGTACGAACTAAAAGCGCTGTCCAAGTCCTTGGAAGTGGAGTTAATTGTACTACTACCTGAAATCTCTAAACAAAAATTCGTCTGTGATTTCCAAATTATCTAAATTATTACTTGTTTTGTTTCAGGCAAGACTTAACCCCGTGTTCTGGATTCGTTGTATTCCAAAGCGGATACCAAGGCCGTTGCAAACAAAAGTTCGTGTACCGCAAAATGTCAGTGATTCTCGACGACGGATCCCAGTTGGTGAGGTCGCTAAAAGTGCCCAGTTGTTGCTCGTGCGTAGCCAGACTTGTCTTAAGTTAATATCGAACAGTTTAAAAAATGTGTATTGTGTGAATCATACTAATTTATAAGAATGAGGATTGTTGAGCTTACGGTTGCATCAGTCCTACCAATTTTGTACGATTTACAGCTGGAACGAAGGATGTAAACCACTCTAAACACCTTTTATATGTTGTAAACTATTACAATCCCTAGTCGATTACGAATTATTGTAAATTGAATAATAAGTTCTTACATTTTACTTATGTAAGACTTCTGATATAAGCTGTGAACCTGTGTAGGTGTTTATAATAGCTGAATAGTATTTATCGTTAGAAGAACAGTTACTACGCTTCATTTTACTAAATAAATCATAGTAGATAACTGCAGCAGCCGTAAATAACCCGTTTGTCAAACGTGAATATTGTGATTAGGTACCTACTTGGTGATTTTCAACTGTAGTAGCAAGCCTGCTACAAATGCTAGGTAGATACTTATTATTGTTTCGCAAATTAAAAAAATACAAAGCTTTGATAAACCGGGTGTCTCAGACCAATACAGAAGTACGTCTGCTTTTTTTACGGTTGCATTTTCAAAATATTCGTTTTGAAGACATCACATTTCAATCTCAAAACTTTATTCTGAAACTCAAACTTAGCTAAGAGGCTATTTAATTAGTCATTACAATTTATTATACTTTTAAGTATATGCACAACCCTCTAAGGGTTGGACGTGCTTGTAATTTAATTATGTCTGACGATATCAATATAATTTTATTGACTTTAACACGGACTAGAAAATAGTCCGTGGGCTTTAATAAGAATTTAGATGGCTTGACATTTTACCTAACAGCCAATTTTGTAAATAATGTTAGATATCATGCATAATAAGCATAATCAGCCTATAATGTTCCCACTGCTGGAACACAGGCCTCCTCTCTGTGAGAGGGAGTTGGCCGTAATCCACCACGGGGGCCCACGTGCGGGTTGACATGTCTTTGAATTTTTGGTTCTTGGACATGCCGGTTTCCTCACGATGTTTTCCTTCACCGTTTTGAGAGCAGTGGTCATGAAATAATACACACAAACTGAAGCACCTATCTGGGTTCGAACCCACGACCTACGACTCGTAACTCGAGGCTGTTACCACTGGGCCACCACTGCTCTCTATAGATATCATGCATGTACATATTTATTTTGTTTTCTGTCATCATTTCAATCAATGAATTCATGTTCTAATGGGTAAAGAAAGATTTCACTTTTTACTCGACCGGCCTAGAGTGTAATCGTTTAGGTATTACACCTACTGACCAAGTCGTTATTGTTATTGGTATAAAAAAGGTAGAACAATATATGTGCCTACCCACAGAACACAGTCATTTCTAAGAATAAACATTGTCTAACTAGATTAAAAATAATAAACGAATATCAATTTAAACTGGTTTTTAATGTTACTTGAACGTGTCAGATAAATGGATTATTATTATGACCTTCACATTTATTTACTACGGCTTAACGCTGACAGTTAAATATACTTAATTTTATTGCTTACCTACCTATGCTATTAATGATTTAATTACACACAGCTCCACTCGTAGCGCTATAATTAAGACTGTGTATTGATATCCTACCTACTGCAAGAATTATTAGATAATCCGGATGCTCATTTGAATATGGTAAATACCAAAGCTACTAGTTCGGAACAGCCAGCCTCAAAAAGATGTAGGTACACATTTATTTGTCAAAGATGCACATTAATTAGGAATTCATTTAATTTTAATTGTCTACAATATTTGGTCCTTATCACTGCACACCCACAAAACATTTACTAATACGCATTGGATACTTAATTGCTCAGACCAAATAAAAAATCAAGACGCTGCGAACAATACAGTGAAGCATGCAAAACTACACCTTGCTCTGTGCATACATGCTCACACGCACACATTTTCAACCCAATTTACAACCAAACTACACCTCACTAAGTGCACACATGTTTACAAAACCGGTCTCACGTCACTTTTGACAGTGCTGTCTTTTTATTTATTTTTCGTTCTTTTATTGTTTGTGTGTTTTTTCTTTGCGTCATGTTTACCACAAATAAATATTTTTTCTTTTTTTCTTTTCTTTCTTATTTGGTCTGAGACATAATTGTAGCTAAACATTAATAAAGGATTATGGATTCCATAATCCTGTCTATAATGTTGTCACAAATAGTAAGCAATCAAATGAATACTTGTCGATGTATACATCTTTGTGAGGTGGACAGTACCTATGTTGTACCATAAAAAATTATTCAATTTATACCTATAGATACCTACAATATGATAAGTTGGTAGGTACCTACCCACAATCCACTACAAGCTCAGTGAGTGGTTTTTATTGACAACCTTTATCACAGCCGAATTTTATGGGACAAGAATGTTAACAGATTAGTAAATAGCATAAGCTAATACGCATAATCGGCCTACAACGTTCCCACTGCTAGGACACCGACCTCTCCGTGGGAGGGTCTCGGCCATAATCCACCTCGCGGGCCCAGTGCGAGTTGATGGATATCACATGTCCTAGATTATTTTTGCCGTTTTGCCGTGCCTGCCTGGGTTCGAACCCACGACCTACGACACGTTAGTCGGGGCCGTTGCCACTGGGTCACCAGAAAATGTACAAATGCGCTGGACAAATTAGCGAATGTGATGAATTAAATACTTAAGCAAGTAGGTACGAAGGTAGATGAATAGGTACAGTCAGCAAAAGAGATAAGTATCCAGGGTCGCCGGATATAGTTGAAGTTTAGTAAGAAACCGATGAATGTTTTTGAATTTTTTGTTTTTGAATGATTCATAAGCACCTGCCCTAAGAAGCCCTTAGCCAACGAAATAGCCAAGAATGTGATCGTAAAAATATTTTTTACACTAATTCAACATAACAACTTACCTGACGATATTGGACCATGACGATGGAGCCTGTTCAGTCATGATAGTTGAAGCTCCACGCTACACGCTGCTTGCCTTATATCTGAAGTGTAGAGTGGCTGAGAGCATCAGACTGCTGTCCTTGAAAAAGTAAGTATGATTTGTCAAAACTACTAATACGTGTAGGTATTTCCTGTGCTTGTTCCAAATAAAGTATTTTTGAAGTGAAAACTTCCTTAGGTACCCACGTTGAGCAATTTTTAGTAGGGGAAAATCATATGGGTTTGCGTCACCGACATGCTAATGTTAACAGTACCTAGATTAATTGTATCTAGCTGTGCTGCAAGTATGACGTGTTGCAGTTGGTTCTTTTTTTCTTTTAAAAAACCGCGTACGGAGTTACGGACGCTTGTTGTATTGTAGGTATAAATAAAGTGTCGTGTAACGTGGAAAGTGTGAACGGCACAAATGAGAGACTGAACCTAATTTTTATGCTTGCAGTGCCTGGTTCAAACGCAGAATTTGCGTTACATTATACCTACCACAGACTAAGCATTACACATTACATTACACCCCCGCGTCTGTAGGTACGCGGCTAAATCCATTACTAAATATGGCAATAATCTGTCTGCATTTTGCATAAACAAATGACTACACTGTAAACGATGCTGGTTGCATTTACTTCAATGTTATTTGGTACCAACCTAGCACACATTTTACGTAACTACTTACCTAATTGTAACTCCATCTGGATTTTATTTCACTTCACTCATTTATGCAGTATCGTAAAAAAACATCTTGAACTCAAAACTAATTCTCGAAATGTAAAAAGTACCTATTGGAAATAAGGTTCAAGTAGACGCGCGGCATAACCGCTAAATGAAACAAAAGACAAAATCATATTTTTTTTTATATCACATTACCATTAATTATCAACAGCCAGTGATAGTGTCTTTTTTTCTGAAACATTTTAGTTTCAGTAAATCAAGAAAAATGAAAAAATAAATCATTAGATATTTTTACCCGACTGAGGCAAATCACAAAAGGAGGGTTTTATTTTATAAGTTTCCAAGTAAACGTGCAGCATAACCGCTAATATGAAACAAAAAGACAAAATCTGTTTTCGTATCACATAACCATTAATTATGAACAGCCAGTGATAGCATTTCTTTTTTCTGAAACATTTCAGTTGCAGTACCTAAGTCAACAAAAATTAATAAAGAAATAATTAGATATTTTTACCCGACTGAGGCGAAGCACAAAAGGATGGTTTAATTTGTATTTTTATTTTATAAGTTTCCTGATGATCACTTACATACCTCTACTGAAAAGACCCAGTCACAATCACTAGTTTAAAAAAGAAGTAGGTATTGTAGTCAAATGAAAAATGTCAAGACTGTCATGCATGCACATGTCAATGTCAACATCAACATAGCATGCATTGTCATTTTATCAAAAGTCAAAACAATAATTGTAATCTGCTGGGCTTAAAATAATGCAATTTTCTTTGAATAAAAAGTCATTAATAACATTATATTTTTCATGTATTAGGCCTTGTTTAGTACTTGCTCAAGCTAACATGTCTTCTGGTATTGCGGATGCGGGTGAGTAAATATTATGAGTGAACTTTATTATGAAAATAAATTATTACAGTACTTACAAAAACAACAATTCAACAGCATTATTCTACGTTTTAATACCGATTTCTCTGATACCAATAGTTTTAAAATGTAGGTCAATGTAAGAACAATAAATGTGGCTGGTTGAAACTATACCTGACCCTCGTACTTATTTTAATTATGTTCCACATTATTTTGATATACTGACACTGGTCACTGTCTGGCTGCATCTTATCGACCCCACAGAAACTCTCATAAAATCAGATGGTTAATTCATATTATTTATAAAATTTTCAGACAAATACTCCGTGGCATATGTGACAGTTCCCAACACAGACGTAGGCAAAACTATTGGGCACGGTCTAGTGAAGAACAAATTAGCTGCCTGTGTCAATGTGATACCACAAGTCACATCAATTTATGAGTGGGAAGGCAAAATCAATGAGGACAGTGAGGTATATTAATACTTATTGATATGTTAGATAAAGTTTATTCAAACAACAAAGATTATCCAAACTTAACTACCAAAGGTGATGCAATTAAAATGCTTTTACCTATGGAGTTAAATCCCCCTGTGTTACAAGCATTGAGCAACAACTTCATTCCTTTTATAAGACTAATTCAATTAGTCTTAGATAATGGATAGAATAGAATAGAATACTCTATATTAGGTACACTATAAAAATTACAGATATAAATGTAGAAATTTTACATAGGGTGACACAATGAGCAATCTTATCACTAAAAGCGATATTTTACAGACAACCTTTGGATGGATTAAAGGGAGAAGGAGAAACAATACTGTAGGTAGTTAGTGGTGTACCATTTACATATACAATAAATACATACATACACTTATCTACATATACAGGGTGACTGGATCTGGACCTGCCATAGCAAATTCGCATATAGAGGAAGTCCTTTGCTAATTATTAGACCTTACTTTCCCTAGTTTTTTTTTTATATAAAAAAAAACCGTACTATCTTATTTTTTAACCCTAATTAGAGGGGAGTTCCGAGATATTTTAATCACCAATGTTTATGGCTATCAACAAATAATATAAAAGCTACTAAAATAATGCAAAAAAAAGGTATGAATGCTTAAAGGTAAAATTTTGGAAAAACTCAATAATGTATAAAAATTTACAAATCTCCCAAACTATATAACTTTAGCTCGGGAAAGTAAGGTTCTATAATTAGTAAATGACCTCCTCAGCTCCTCTACATGTGAATTTGCTATGGCGGGTCCAGATCCAGTCACCCTATTTATACAATAATAAACATGACGCAAGAGCAAGGAAACTAAATGTAATGATGATGTTTAAGGTAAAAGATCCTTCAAAAGTTTGCTGAATCCCAACTTGGACGTTTTCAAATTTATTTATTTCTATTTAAAAATACACCATTACTCAACATCATCTTCTCTCAATTTCCAGGCGCTGCTGATGATCAAAACAAGAACATCTCAAGTGGACAAGCTAACTGAGTTTGTGCGGAGCAACCATCCATACACCGTCTGTGAGGTGATCTCACTACCGATCAAGAACGGAAACCCTCCATACTTGAAGTGGATTGGGGAAAGTGTGCCTGAGAACTAGCGTGATACAATCAATTAGCAATAATTAACGTTTACTGCTGGAGATGGCTACTTTATAAACAGATTAAATCTGAGCAGTGCTTATGTTTACCTAATGGGTAAACATTATTTCTGTTTGATATTCAGAATTGATTGTTCATCTGCATCAAGATTGTTGCCCTTTATGTTTTGGATTCAATTCCCAAATGGAATAAAAATTGTTTCTAGTAGCAGTAAGTGAATGTCTGGTCATAAATGAAATTCTAGTGTTTTTAAAGGCTAGTCAGGCCCGAGGTGGCCCACTAGATGGCCAAAACAATAGATAATCAGTTGTGTCTCATTAACGATGCTTGATGAGTTAAAACACTCTTTACCTTTAAATTTTTCAGTTTTGTAGGTACTGGTTTTCAGAAACAGCTTTCCCATTGCAAAACCTGAAACTAGTGGGCAGCAATTGTTTTATTACTTATTGGAACTAAATCATTAATACTGAGCAACATAAAAAAAAAAAACTAACTGACTCTGTTTCTACATCAGAAAAACTTGTTTAGGTAATACAACGTACTTCTCTTTTTAAAATAGTTACAAACCTACTAAACTGAGGCATTTATCTTTTAGTGAAGCATTTTTTTGTGAATGCTTCCATTATTTTTTCGTTCATTTTTGGGTGGCTGATATGCTGAAAACTAAGGTACCTGGGTTTTGTTTATCAACGTATGTTATTATTTGTATGTTAGTTACTGTTTTGTAGTAGTAAGCTTATATGGAAGTCCAAAGTAAAATTTTAAGCTAAATACGTTTTCTATGTAAGAAATAAATTATTGAAATTAATCGGTATATTTTATTTAATTACTAGCTTCTGCCCGCGTCTTCGCCCGCGTAGATGTCGCAAATTATCCCACGGGAACGTGTTACCGGGACAAAAAGAAGCCTATGTCCTTCCCCGGGATGCTATCTATCTCCTTGCCAAATTTTATATATATCGGTTCAGTGGCTTAGGCGTGAAAAGTAACATACAGACAGAGTTACTTTCGAATTTGTAATATTAGTATGAATAGCCAGGCACAAAGATTTTTAGTACAAAGTCCGATGTTTAGATTTGTGTCCAGTTAATGGAAATAGGCTCGCCTCTGATTACATCGCCTCAGGGACTTAGCGAAATGTGGGTAGTAATCTACTAAACACCTCTGTAAACCTCTTCAGGGAATACTTGCGTGATGGTGTTTGTATGGCTCCTACTGCTTCATTTGTATTCAAGTCTTAGGTTTACCTACTTAAAAATAGTAAACAAGACGACTATACAAATCTGAATGTACCTACTACGTCGGTGTGGTGCCTTCATTGTGCGTAAGGAGGCAGTAGAGGAGATAGGAGAAATTTAAGAAGAAAAATAAAAAGTATAATACTTAGAATCCTGTAGCTACTCCTAGTGCACGATGTTATAGGTACCTAACTTGCATCACCATCCCCTAAACTAACTACACTCGAGAGCAATGAATCCGGGTCACTTAAAGAATCCTAAAAATCTCGGAAGCTAAAAATGCTAGGTTAATGCAATAAATTGTATTTAATAGACAATGTAATACTCCTTAAATGAAGGTATTAAAACTTCTTAGTTATTGTAAAGTTATATCATAAAAAAATCAAATTTGAAAAAGGGCCACTTTCGAAGATGGAACTACGAAATTACAGCATTTGGTTTTGCTTTTGTTTGTAATCTGTCATTTATGTGGGTACATAAACCATGTTGATAGTGCTCTATATTCATTATTCAAGCTGAAATTATGTCGCTTACGCCTGAAGAATGCACCAGAATACTTACAATGCTGGAAACCGGCCGGAGTCAGCGCGATACAGCCAGGACTGTCGGTGTGTCGCTGTCAACAGTACAAAGAGTTCTCCGACGTTACGAAGAAACT
Source organism: Dryobotodes eremita (assembly GCA_917490735.1). Taxonomy (NCBI): domain Eukaryota; kingdom Metazoa; phylum Arthropoda; class Insecta; order Lepidoptera; family Noctuidae; genus Dryobotodes; species Dryobotodes eremita. The sequence goes on from OU823248.1 coordinate 5,478,617, forward strand.
GGTTCTAACCTACGCAGACCAGGAACGGGCAGAACCAGGTGTACCACAGCACGAGAAGACCGATACTTGGTGAACACCATGCTTCGAAATCGCTTTCTCACAGGAACTGAACTCACAAATCAGTTTCGACGCCTCGGAGGAAGTAACCCAAGTGCATGGACAGTAAGACGTCGGCTTGCTGAATCTAACTTAAAACCCCTTAGACCTGCAAACGGCCCTAAACTGGAGCGTGGGCATCGTATTTCAAGACTAAGATATGCCCAGAGCCACGTAAATTGGAGTATTGAAGATTGGTCAAAAGTTATGTTCTCCGACGAATCAAAATTTATGCTCTACAAGCACGATGGAAGACACAGAGTGTATCGAAGACCAGGGGAAAGATTCAAGCAAGCATGCATCGAAGAAAAAGTAGCCTACGGTGGTGGGTCTGTACTTGTGTGGGCCGGAATTTCTTCTGAAAGTCGCACAGAGCTGGTGATCATAGAAAACGGCTCTTTAACTAGCGTAAGATATGTGGAAGAAATCCTCAATGATCACGTTGGTCCATTTATGGTCAATTTAGGTGAGGATGCTATATTTATGCATGACAATGCCCGACCTCATACAGGTAGGATTGTGAATGACTACCTTCAAGAGATGAACATTACTCGTATGGAGTGGCCAGCGCGCAGCCCGGATATCAACCCGATCGAGCATGCTTGGGACGAGCTAGGCAGATGCGTAAAACAACGAAACCCTCCCCCAATCACGCTTCGTGAGCTCAAAATTGCTCTCACAGAGGAATGGGAGAATATTCCCCAAAATCGTATAAGGAACTTGGTGTACAGCATGCCAAACCGCGTAAACGCAGTAATGGAAGCACGAGGAGGCAATACGGAGTATTAAAATTCAAGAAAATCGTAATAAAGTTAAAAAATTTCATGTTTCCTATTTTTGTTTTAAGGAGAGATCAGCAGTTTTTTTCTTTATGTAATTTTGTGTTAATAAAATGTATGGTGACTCATATTTTTTTTACTTTCATTTAAGGAGTATTACATTGTCTATTAAATACAATTTATTGCATTAACCTATCATTTTTAGTTTCCGAGATTTTTAACATTCTTTAAGTGACCCGGATTCATTGCTCTCGAGTGTATATATTTTCGATCATACAGGCAACACCAAACACTAGACTATTTGATGACGGGAGTGTTTCAGTAGCAATGTGGATAATAACTCATGGGATTATAGGGCATCACATTGACAATAAATTGCCTAAAATGCCTTTATCACTACGTTGGTAAGCATAGGATGCATCATACTTAATGTGGACGAGACCAGCGAGACGTTGCAAAATACCTACCTCAGAAGGTGGATAGGTTCGACGAGGCGGGCAAGCTCTTTGAAGCAGTCATTGCCGACCGCCTCGCCGGGCGGCTGGTGCGGGTTAGGCCGAATTTGGCGGAAAGCCAGTTTGGTTTCCGTAGGAGGCGCTCTACGGTGGACGCCATCATGCGCGTGCGAGCCCTCACGACGGGGGATGCTGTGACTGCTGTGACTTTAACACCCTGCCCTGGAGTTGTATCAGGCAGGCACTCCGGTATCACCGGATGCCGACCTACCTCTCTATTGTGTGGTCGACGCCTATCTGACGGACAGGGCCGTCATCTACTCCTGTCACCAGGGAGAGTGGAACCGGCGAGAGATGTCGTGCGGTGTCCCACAGGGATCGCTCCTGGGGCCGCATCTGTGGGACATCGGGTACGACTGGGTGCTGCGCACCAATCTCCCTAGCGGCGTCAGCGACGTTTGTTACGCTGACGACACGCTGGTCCTGCCGCAGGGAAGGTCGCACCAGGCGGCTGCCGAATTAATGACACGCGGGGTTACGACAGTCGTTGAGAGGATTCGGCAATTGGGACTCGAGGTGGCCTTGCACAAGTCCGAGGCCATGTGTTTTCATGGTCCTCGAAACGCGCCACTTTCGGGTTCCCAAATAACGGTAGGAGGGATTCGCATCGGCGTCGAGTCAACGATGAAGTACCTGGGCTCGTCTTCGACAGCCGGTGGAACTTCGTGGAGCATTTTCGTGGTTTGGCTCCCAAAACTGGAGCGGGCCGGGGCTGCCTTGAAGTGGCTCTGCCCAATCAAGGGGGTCCAATGGCCTCCTGCCGGAGGTTCTAACGCGACAAAGGCGTCGTGCGGTCCATGACCCTTTACGGGGCACCAGTGTGGGCGCGTTCATTGCGGCGTCGACCAGCCCGCCGGTTGAACACGTCCCAGAGGGTCATGGCCATCCGGCTGGTCCGGGGATTCCGCACGGTCTCCTGCGAGACGGCGAGCCTCCTTGCCGGATTGCCGTCATGGGATCTGAAGGCAAAAGTCCTCGCGCACACCTGGGAGTGGCGCGAGGAAGCGAAACGCCGGGGGGTTCTAACTCCGCTGCCGCGAGAAATCACGGCACTGCGGACTGAGCTCCGGCGGGATCTCATGGCGACGTGGATAGTACGACTGTCGCAAACCAGTGCTGGGCACGCCACAATTGCGACAGTAAGTCCCCTTTTTCAGAAGTGGCTTGAGAGGCGCCACGGCGTCCTCACCTGCCGCCTGACGAAGGTCCTCACCGGACATGGCTGTTTCGGGAGGTTCCTGTTTTGAATAAGGTGGGACGAAACGCCCGGGTGTTATCATTGTATGGATCGACTAGAGGACACGGTGGAGGTCTGCCCGACTTGGGCGGAGTGGCGGCGGCGATCTCTCGCGTCCGGCCATGGTCCAGGCCATGGTATGGAGCGAGAGGGCATGGGAACGTCACCGTCACCGTCACCGTCACCTCCTTCTGCGAAGCAGTAATGCTCGTGAAGGGGGAGGCGGAGCGCGTGAGGGAGAGGCAATCGTTGCGCCCTCGCGCCCCTAGTCGCCGCAGGAGACACCCTGGGCGTCGGGAGTCGATAACCGACTCCCGGCCACCGTAGACGCGGGCTTGCGATCGGCGAGCAATGGGCAGCTCGCCGTCCGGTGAGGACCTGGCCCGGGTCGACGGCCTGTCGTGTTCCACGCGCGCCTCAAAGAGATGTCAGCACCTTTGACGAGGTCCGATAGGGCCGATGCCTGCCGGGGTCGCGGATTGATCGAAAGAGTTACCATGACCCTGGCGCATAGTCATCTGAAGGAACACGGGTGGGTTTTAGTCAGTAAGAGTCTGACACGCCCTTCCGCTCCGCCCAGAGCGGGAGAAGTCATTTGATGATTTACCATTCAATAAATAAAAACATTTTTACAAAAAAAACAACCGATATTTTTCACTTTTTTGTTGTGGTACCTACCCCAGACACATTCGTATACCACTACTTGATATGTAAATAACCGTGACAGGAAATTATTATAATAACATCATCAATATAAACTAAGTGGCAAAAATACGCATTACTAAGGATAACTCAAAAACTACTAGTCAGTACTTGATAAGATTTAAATGGGACCACATGTGAAGCACCAGCTTTCAAATGAAAAAAGAATCATCCAAATCGGTTCACCCAGAAAAAAGTTCTGAACTAACACATAAAAAAAAACAAAAAATACAGTCGAATTGAGAACCTCCTCCTTTTTTGGAAGTCGGTAAAAAAAGAGAAGGTGGGTAGGTAGGTAGGTACCGAACATGCTCGTAGTACCTAATAGAACACGGAGACAGTATAAAACAATGTACTCTGTGATTACCAAAACTGATGCCAGCAAAGTCAATTACTCAAATAACAAGAACCGACGTTGCCAAAACAGGTGTTACTTAAGATTAATTTTCATTTTAAAATATGTTTCAATTAATTTATCTTCCCCGGGTGTTAGTAAGATTTAACTGCGGCAAATGTGTTACCTGTGGTGGATGTTGGAAATAAGCCAGCAACCTGTTACCGTCACAAAGTAAGATCCGGTAAGTACTTACGGTACATACTGCCTACTTCAGTGCTACATACCTACATAGGTACTGTTTCAACATTTTCGTTTAGTGTACTGCCGTAGGTATTATTTTTGCGGATTGGTCAGGATAAGCCAGGTAAGGAATTGAGTAACTATGCAATGTATTGTAGCGACCTATTGGCACTATAATGGTTCACCATGCATATAACGTAGTATGTAGATACCTAAGTATACGCCGACCTCGTAATTGCGTTATCGACAACAATTCCCGGTAAGTTAGAACTTCATTAAAAGTAGCCTAGTTAAAATTATCTATCACATAGACAAATACTAGACCTTGTTGTTCTAAGATGTGTTTGTGACATGCAGCTTTATTACCCTATAAAAGTGGAATTACGAAGTCTACTAAATACTTTTTACACACAAAAGTATGTAATCACTAAGTATGGGATACCTTGTGTAGCTACTGCTGGATATCAAAGTGGATGTCAAAAACAGTCGAACACATGAATAATAATATCACTCGTGAATTCCCCGAAGACCAACAACACTCGAAAGGTCTGAAGAATCCGACGGTGAATAGTCGAAGATTATTCAATAAAGGTTCATGGCCGACCAATCTAGAGCCGTTAACAGAATCACTGCGAGGTATCTCCTGACCGATGATGTTATTGTTGGTTTAATCAAATAATTCATTTGCCAGAGCAAAGCGCACAATGCAAAATGGTTTATTGTACCACATTCCTACCCACTTAAGAATACAACCTACTCCAAGAGTTAATGCTAAGTTTTAAATAATCGTGAAAAACTGAGAAAAAAATACGTCGCTGATCATAGTTCCACCATAAAACTGATATCTGGTACAAGTCTGCCTGTGATGGGTTTCCACAGGGCCGGATTTAGGGGAGGGCATCCGGGGCTACAGCCCCGGGGCCTCCACAAAAGAGGGGTACCCACAATAGAGACTTCGGTAAAAAAATCTTTCAAATTCCGACGAATAAACATTTTTTCGCTGTTTTACCTGTACCTATAGTACTTTGTACAAACATGATTATATTGTTCTTACGTATCAAAAAAACGATTCGAAATGTTTTTTAATTTCAGATAATTCTCGTTTTCGATTATATTTATATATATTTGTTAAATGCTAAAAGAATCTACTTGGCTTCACAATAAATTATTTATTGAAAAACTCGAATTCAAAAAATGGATTATTTTATTTGGGAAATAATTTGGGACGGGGGAGGGGCACCACTCCTTTGTTACCCCAGGGCCTCCAGACCTCTAAATCCGGCCCAGGGTTTCCAGGACTTATTGCGAATCATGCGAGGCAATTAATTATCAGTTTGTTCGTCACTTGTGCATTTAAATGACTTTTGGTAGGTACCTAAATATGTCTGGTATTTTCTTATGTATTGACCGCCTAATTTAAAATTGCACGCGCCTTCACTGCTTGTTGCATACACAATTCAAGTATTTATATATAAATTTTAGTGGAGGGGCATGCAATTTAAAATTAGACGTTCCCAAACAACTTTATACAACAAGGTATATTCTCTTTTACAAACATAGTTTATAGTAAAACACGATTTATAACCATAGTAGAAAGTAGTGCATTAACTTGGCATTGGAGCACGCGTTCAGCAAGCGTTTGGCAAATATTTCTTCCTCCATGGAGGACTACCAATCCATATGCAATATTTATGCCACCCATTTGGCAACGAACATTAATATACGATGTGGCCCCAACTTGCAATTGTAGGTAGGTACATATTCAGAGCATAGTAGAGGCCCATAAAGGTCGCATGTACTGTGTACTAGTTTTGAAGTTTTTGCCTATTTGGCGTTATGCCAAACTGAGGCTGCTTTACCCTATGATAATGTACGTAATTACAATCAAAATATCATTTTTTGCTTGCGAGTTTTGGGTAAAACTATTTCTATTTTGGTTTGTTTCTATTTTGGTTTGTTGATTTTTATGTGCAATTCATACCTATTATCTATTGATTCTAGAATAGTTGTGGAAATTCTTTCATACGGTTAATATATAAAAGTATTTGTTTTTTCTAGTAACCTTCTTCAAATGGAGCGTGAATTGAATAAATGCTCACCATTACCGTTAAGATTAGTAAGTCTCAGATGTATGAACCCACAACTAACTATAGGTTCGCTAATCTTTGTATCTCATACACTAAATAATTAAATATATTATTCCTTTCAAAAGATAAACATGAACTTTCATCAACATAAAAAAATATATATAATATACTTTCTTTCGGATTAATGAATAGGTACTTAAGAATTTTCTACAAAAGCAACGGACACAATTTTTTTATTTAATATATCGATACAGTTTTAGTGCAATTAATGTTTTAGTTTCAATAGGTACACGAAAAAACCTTAAGATAAAATTCTCCAGAACTCTTGAAAGGATAATATTTTTAGGAATCGCTGACAGATACCTACCTACCTATCAGAAATTAATATATGGCAGTATGTAGGCAGTCGTCTCCACAACTATATTTGGAACCAAACATCATAATAAATAACTGGACAAAACCACTTTCGCGGTTGAGCAAAATGTTCTGTTCAGTGTCCAAACACTTAATTTAAAATATGAACTGCTGCTGCTTCTGTTTTACTATGAAACTTTCTTACTGGTTCACTTACGTAACGTGTAATACTTTCTGTTACATAAAAAACTACCATTATCTACTAATTGCCTCATTTATATTAACTGGAAACGTACATAAAACATAGACCGTGTGTAACAAAGAAAAGACAAATGGGTACTTTTGGAACGAAACCGAACATATCTTCGTTCGCATTTCGCTCGACCAATCGTAGCGTTCGTAGACGTCTACGAGTTTCGTAGCGCCCGCTGACGCAGAAGGGCGGCGTAGCACTACGCTTATCGGGACACAGGCTGAATACATTGACCTTTGTTAAAATTGCCCGAAATTCAGTTTCAATTAGGTACGTTATACAGTTAGAAGAGAAATAAAAGTACTCGTGTGTCGGCAACGCGTGGCGTCGGACGTAATGTAGGAGCAGTTCTGTTATGGCATCAATAAAAATCTTTACGGAAACATCTGCAGTCATAAAAGCTGTCGTATTGGTTTCGGCGATGCTCACGGATCGCGACGAGGAGTGAGGCTGAATCAGTTGGCGTCGAGGATCGGAGGCGAGAAGGTGGTGAACGGGGTGGAAGGATGGTCATGGTTCCGTCGGGTCGGTAGTGCAGTGCGGCTCGCGCCGGCGCGGATCGATCGCGCTCGTCCGACCGCGGGGCGCGGCGCTCCCTCAGTCGCACGCGGTCACGGCGTGCGGGCGCGCGCATCGCTGCACGTGCATGGCGCGCCTGACTGGATGCCTCGCGCCCTCGGGGAATGGCTTCGTCCGAGGAAGAGGCGACTACAGCGTCGACCGACTCTTATCCTGAAGATGATGACTGCCTCAGTGTCCGAAAATGGTGGTGCTTTCTGCTGTCGTCGATATGCACCTTCATATGCGGGTTACTCGTGGTGGTGGTATGGCGCTTGTGCGCGTTGGCCTGCTGCCACAAGGAGCCGGAGCTGGCGCCCAACGACCCCAAGCAGAAGGAGCAGAAGGCGGCACGGCAGAACAAACAAGAGTTCGAGGGCACGTTCATGACCGAAGCGAAAGACTGGGCCGGCGAACTCATATCCGGTCAGACCACCACCGGACGAATACTGGTAAGTACTGCTTCTCAAGTCACCAACTTCTCATGCTTAATGTCGCAAGTTAGCTAGTCCAAAAGTCATACAATTTTCATACAAATGTTCCCTAGGGTGGGTAATTACTAATTCTCGTGGTACTGTTACATTAAAATTCGTTTGATACCCACCTTGTGACTTATGATAGAATATAACGAGATATTTTAGTGCAAATTTAGTTGAGATGGCCGTGTCATTAACGAGGGCCATCGATTGCTTTCATCGTTAAGATTAGAAGCCCCAGTCGTTGTATCAATTAAACGTAAGCGAGTATTTTGACACGAATCGTTTTGACTAAAGTTACACATTATTGATGTTGTGAATCTAATAGTAAGGCAGGTAGACGATTAGCTTAATATTATGTTCATTTCTATAATTCGGAACGCTGTTCTATTATGTGCATACTTGTGCATACATATGCGGGTAGATGGTATTTAAGTAGCAATAATATTTATTTAACGTAAGTACATTCAAAGTCGAATAATTCCAGTTTTATTCGCAAACATAAACCTCAATTTCAGAAAATCAATTTCCAAAATTAGTTGAATCATAAAACTTCTTGTTGATGGACGTCGCGGGCACATTTTTCATCCCACCCCCGTTAAGTGGCAATATAAAAATAACGTTGAACATTAACCCAAATCTGTTCCATGGCCCATTGGCCCACACCCCTACGGCCAGTGATCACCAATGTCATGACGTCATATAGCCAACCTTGTACATTGTCCACTAGTTTGTACCAATATTGGCCGTTTAATATTTACTGCTCGATTAATCTTTAATCTAGTGCCCGTTATTCTTATTTCATTATGAGAACTATTAAGGAATAAAGTGATTGTAAGGAGACATTTTCACAGCGATATTTATACAAAATTTTGTTGTTTTTTTCCGGGCAAAAGATATTAGTTCGATACCTATCGTCTTTGTAAAAGATAAGCTATTCATTTTAATTATAAACACCATTTGCAATGTGCATCACACGTTGTACCTAGCTAGTCTTGTTACTCTGAAACTAAGCTATGTTTTTTGAGAATAGTAGGATTACATCAAAAGTATAACGGGTGGGTTTGAAGTTGCAAGATATCGCTCCCAAACCTAACACCTTAACCATTGCGCTATTGCCACTTATTGGCTTTAAAACAGTCGAAACAATAAAATAAAAATAAAAAGTCTATTGGATAAGTACTAGTGTCCAACCATCCAATTAAAAGCAAGTTTTTCATATCATTAACATTCGTTTTCATTTTATTTACTAAAACGCTGTATAATTAAAAGATGACACTGCATAATTACTACTAAGTAGGTACCTATACGTATAATTTCTTCAAGCTCAGCACAATGAAAACTAGATTACAAACGTTTTGCTAGTTTTAAAGGTAAAGGTATGGGAACAAACACATGTTGACACAATTTTCCAACTAAATAACTACCTACATGAAATACCGTATATCTACGAGTATGAAGGTACTCAAACTTGGGTTTAAATACATATGCATTTATATGCTGCAATAATTAACACCTCACTTATAAACGTTGCCTAAAGTTAATTACAGATTACCGACTGTTGAACCATACATGTTTGATGTTTAAACGTCTCTTAACTTTAAGCATCATTTATAAAGGAGGCCAAGAAAAGTACATACAAATCGTAGAGAAAAAATAGAGAAATTCGGAAATATTTGCATTTTATCCTTAAATAATTTAAAACTACCTATTAAATAATGTTTGATGCATGTATAACTGCATAACATTTGGTTGACACTCGGTTTAACATTATTTCGTAAATGGCATTCCGTTCGTTCGTGAAACAACAGTTGGTGAAGTCGACAGCAGACAACTGTCAACTTGATAGTTTTTTTTTTTAATAAGTAAGGTCGTTGTGCTTGTGCCGATGATAGAGTTCCAAAAAAGCGTGCTTTTTATTCTGTTAAAACTTATTTTATTTTCGTCCCCGGGTAACCATAAGAAAAATATTAATTAATATGCAATATTATTCAGTGTAATCTTGTGTATTTTATGCGACTAAGTGTACCTCGGTACTTCGTTTGGGCAGATTTTGGTGACATCCTTTGCAAGCTTGTGCATTTTACCACAGTATAATAAAGAAAGTAGTATTACGTCTACATACAAATCGGCTGAAACGATGCGCTTTGAAATCTTGGTGTATACCAGTATTCAAAAGACGCGCGTGCGCGCAGTTACGTAAGGACGCGGACGGTGCGAGTCGCACCCGCACATTACATAATTTACACGAAGTTATCGACTGTATTGTGCATTGTATGGATGTTTGAATTCATCAATATCGAAACCAGAAATATTTTTTTTTTAATTACAAACTCAGTCAACAAGGTGGCCTCTATAAATAACCTTATTTTTAGCTTTTATTTATTTATGTTAAGTATGCAGGTATTTTTATAGTTATTGAGCAACCATAATTTACTTGACAAGTACTTAATAGGTGAGTATCTCTCTTTTTTTATGCGATCGATGCCCGATTGAACAAACAAAATATACCTATACTAACTTCGTCTCAAAATATACCTATACTAGTTTCTGCTCGCGGCTTCGCCCGCGTGGATTTCACCACGCGGGCGAAGCCGCGAGCAGAAACTAGTATAAGTATATTTTGATCCTTCAAATGGGCATCGAAGAAAAGAGAAACTCACCTTCTAAATACCTGTCAAGGAAGTTATGCTCACTACGCTTCAATTAATATAGAAATACCTACATAACATAAATAAATAAAATCTAAAAATTATGTTATTTTTATAGGCTTACCTTGCCGACTGAGTTGGTACTTAAAAAAAAAACTGGTTTTGATATTGATGAATTAAAATATCCATACACTGAACAATACAGTCGATAACTTCGTGACATATTCACGTAAATATAATATGTGTGAGAGAGTCTCGCACCGTCCCGTCCGCGTAACTGCGACGCACGCACCCTGTTGAATACTGGTATACACCGAGATTTCGAAGTGCGTCGTTTCAGCCGATTTGTATGAAGACGTAATACTGGTAACTTTATTATACTGTGTCATCGCTGTCATCCGGATAACTGCCCAGGAGAATGGCATCATTGCCAGGTTAAAAGTAAAGCAAATTCTTTGGTACATATTTATCACTAATATGTAGGTACTAATAATGTGGCATGAACTCTTATTGACTAATTAAGGCCTACTGTTTTTATTCCAGTCCAACAATATATTGATCTTATTTTATTATTGCAATGAAAATAATTGCCAGTCATAAATTTCTTAATGGTTTTATCATAATAACCATCAAGGCTCCCGCCGACAGGCGCGACGCGACAGCGCGACGCGACTATTTTAGAACAACTTTCATGAAGTTTTCATAGAAATTGTTCTACTAGAGTCGCGTCACACTGTCGCGTCGCGCCTATTTGCGGGAGCCTTCACTTGTACCTACTATCAGTAGATAGATAACTAATTGAATTCAAATAAATATAATTTAACATTCAAAACGTTTTAAATAGATACCTACACACACACTTTCAACAATTGAAACCAGCGAACGTCTAAGAGAATGATGAAACTAACGCAATATGAATCACACCAATGACCTAACACCCGTAAAAACTCAACATAATGAGATTACACTATGTACCTACTGTAGACGAATTACAAGTGTTAAGTATACTGTTGCTATGGAAGCATCGCGGTACACGTTACTCACGCTCTTAAATCTGTTAGCATAAGCAGTAAATCGGGATCTTCGACGAGATGAGTAATAAAAGAAATAAATTAGCATTGAAATGCAAACACAAACACAAATTTGTTGTTCCTACAACCAGCCTCAAGAAAATAGGTAGTTTGTTTAGATGCTAATGTATACGTTTTTATAATGAACTTCCTAGCTACATTCAAGATCTCAGCCTTAATAAATTCAAATCTTTTATAAAGCGGAAACTATGCCAGAAAGAAAAATACTGTGAAATACTATATTGAGGACGAAAAGGCTTGGGATTGAGCTGCTCCAATATTGATTGATACTGAATGTTGATTTTTTATTAGATTTTTCTATTATATATTTTTTTCTATACCTTTACCTTTTTACATTTATACATTAACACGAATATTTACTTTAAAAAGTATTATATTATTTATTGTGAACGTGAGGACTATATGGGTCATTGCATTTTTGTTTTTTTTTTTTCTCAACTGAGAAACTGAGTTTTAATCATGATCTGGCAGTTTGAGTAATTTATGCGGCCTACCCAAATGTCCTTTCTTTGGTATTGCTCGTCGAATAGTTGAACTCCTTAAGTTCTGGGTTGAGCTGCACGATTACTGATAAATGCGTGCACTGACTGGACAGGTCCAACCCATCCGTGCGGTTCTTTCCTCAAAAGACCGTTTCAGACACCAATCTACATGGTCTTCACATGGTCTTCACATGATCTGACAAAGATTATGTCTGGACTTTAAAAGATACTGTGACCTGTGAGTTTATTTCGGCCTTTCTTCTCGAGAGTAGTCAGACAGGAAACGCCAACCTCATCTAGTTTTAAAAATATGTTTGACGTGTAAAAGTGTTTGTACAAACCTACTTACAAAAATGAAATCATTTATAATTATCAATGAGTGATTCAGCTGAGAAATATTGTTGGTAAAAGTAACAGAAGATATACCTACTGATCAATGTATCAAAATCGTTTTGTCTACTTGCATATTAAGAGGTATGTATTCCCTAAAAGAGGATAAGGTAGAATTTAACATAATCGTCAACTAAGTTTCGCCGATTCCATTGTTATAGGTAGGTGTTATAACAAAATAGCTGCACTGTTGAATATAAGTATCCTTTTCCCAAGTTGTGCCACAACGATGAAAAGTCCCATGAACTTGGAAGGGATGTGTAAAATTTCTCATGTTAAGGCAAATTAACTTTAAACACTGGTTTTACTTTCATTAATAGAGTAAATTAATTTATTGGCATGTAGATACCCAGCCTGTATTTTTTTTATAAAATACCTAATAATGTTAAAGATGTAACGATGCAAAAGTAAAAAAAACAGCTAACAGTATACAGACATAGGTACAAGATTTCTGAGCCAATATCTTAAAATAATTGAAATTTTGTTTTAATGTATGTACTGCATGCTATAATATTATTATTCTATTCTACTTAAAAAATCCAACGCACTGTTCCATTATTCAAAACCAGCCACATTCATACGTGTAGCAAAGACTTCTTCAACCAATTCATCCCACAAATATACATCGTATCTACTTCCCAGTAAATAAACTAACCAGGACAGATTAGTAGCCAAGTGTATGTACAATATTAGTCGCATGTCATTCACAGCCTCGGAGCTGGCAACCGATGCAACCAAGTAGCGCCAATAGTAGGTACGCCCACCCTATTTGAAGAGCATCGCACACAAGTGGATATCCTGGCTAAGTTCTACTTCGATTCCAACATTCAATGGTAGATAAATCACATTGAGATACTTGCTCATGTATTAATGTTGACTTTTGAAGAATGTGGAGTACTCGACGATGTGCCACATGTCTTGATGGAGTGTATGCCTAAAGAAGCTTTGCGATTAAGCTTACTTGGTCCAATAAATAAGTATGATATAGGAGAGTGTAATGCAATCCTGGCTTGTCCTCTATGGGAACAAGCTAGGATACTGTAGTAACGGGCATTTTTTATTGTAAAGTAAGTGTTAACTGTTTTTAGGTTTAGTTGATTGTGCTGATGTTTCAGGGCGACAGGGTCCATGTCAACTAATAAATAATATTAAGATCTTGTACACACATGTGATATGCAATAAATATTTGAATTTGAATTTGAATCGCTCAGCGATAAAGCCCTTAAAAATAAGAAGAAAAGAAAAGTTGACTTTTATAAAGATATCAACCTTGACATCTTTATAAAAGTCATTTTCTTTTTTTTGTAGTTACCTACCTACTGAAGCTATGCTAAACGGTTAGTACCTGAGTTCATCATTATCTTGCCCTTATCGTAATTCATTAAAGGCGGCGCAGCATTTCTTCTACTTCCATACTTGTCAATTAGTCTTCATCTCAGTAGTCACGCCCTTTCTAGCCATGTCATCTTTCACACAGGTCAGCAGTATTTTCGTTCTTCCCCTTTTTGTTTCGGAAACAAAGCAATTCAAAGTGAAATGAGCTCCATTTCGGAGATAATTTCACCCTGTGTGCTTGAATATTAGATGCAAGGTGTGACGGTATTCTGAAATAGTCTAGAGAAATATCAGCAGATACATTATTATTTTATTTTTAATATTAAATAAGTCAGTAACTGGAACTAGGTCATACTGGTCATCACGTAACTTACTCACGTACTACGGATCACAATGAACCTTTTTACTGAAAATATTTCACAAAACAAACTGTTTGTATCAAGACAGGATAGTTCCCGCAGGATATACGATGGTATATAGGTGCTCTGAAATCTATCGTATAAAAAAGCTTCAAATTTTGCTTAAAAAAGCTTCGTTTCCTATCATGTTTTCAACGAGCGTTTTTAAATACAATGTATATCCACGTTTTTATTGGTTTTTCGATAAAACATATTTTTTTCATTCTCTACCTATGTGTTATCGCAAAGGCCTTACTTTTCTTTGGAATGGTAACTAACAATACATAAAATACGCGTATGGAAACATGCTATATTGTGCTACAATTACAATGAACTCAAAAAAACCTCAAATAATAATTAAGCCTAATCGTAAAACGTAATCACACAAGCTTCTACTAAGTATACTCCAACACGCTCTAGCTTTACTCCCTCTAACGTTTCGGTCCCGGTTCGGGTAACATTCACAGCTCCGCCCGGACCGGCCCGTAATCGGCCCGGAATCCCGGCACCAGGCGATGGCAGACCCTGACCCACTTTCCGCTATCGATGCGCTCCGCCCTGTACCTAGTTCAAGTACGTTTTCCCTTTCACCATCCATTGATGCGTTCTGTCTCATGCTTCATTACGACACAAAGAATTTATGGGTAATGGTGTGCGTGCATGGGATGTGGCGCCATTTAAACGTTTCTCTTATCAAGTTATGTGTAGGGTAGGTATGTTTTGTGAAGATTGAGGTTAAATGTCCCGGATGACGTTTGAACCCGATGTGATCTGGATATGAATGAAAGTTATTAAAAGTAAGGCTGGAAAGAATCGTATTTTATTGTTGATGGATCTTTGATGTCTGAATAATTTCTTAAGTTATAAGCTGTCTACTTATGTTATTAAGCATAGTCTTTGCATAGTAGATTCTTCTATAGGTACTCTAGTAGCTACATGTCTAATGTTGGCATCTACCCACACTTTAAATATTTTGCCAAGACAAACCCAAGATTCAATGCAAAAGAAAATGTATTTGGCAAATACAAATAGCAAAAAACCTGTCTGCCATATACTCGAAGAACAAAAAAGTCTAAGTTTACTTATGCAAATTATAAACACTTAGGTAACAATAAAAGCGTTCAATGCTTCGAACCAATACAATAGATTACAAAAAATTACGACTGTTTATAATACCTGTGCTAGGAGTCCACTTCCAAAAAAATAACATTTCCAAAACAGAAATTTCTTTAAAAATAAAACTCAGTCAACGCGATATGAAAACCTTTCAGTACATACCAGTGGTTATATTTTGTCGCTCAAATAGGTAAACATAAACTAGATATGATTGCGCTCATTACTTCAAACTTTTTTTTTTATGCGGCCATAAGTCATGTTTTTCCTCACTAATGTTACAGTACATCTTCACTTACCTCCTCAACGTTAAAGGCGAGATGACCACGTAATTGTCTTCTAACAAAAAATATAAGTTACCAAGTTATTAACCGACTATCCTTGAAAAGATATCAACGCATGCGCGCTAACTTGTTTTTGCTATTTTTTTCTTTCGTCTGTTCATTAATTCACAATAGCTTTTTTTGTAGTACCTATACTGAAATAACTTTGTATGAGTTTGGCTTTGGTTCTAATCAATACACGTAAGAGGTATTCTCGGATTATTTTGGTTAGTTTACATGAATAACATATATATAAAATAAACTGTTATGTATTTCCAGCACCCTAATTGCATAACACACTATCTATCACAATCTGAATCATTTTGAAGCCTATTGCTAATTCATTGCTTCATATGTTCGAAAAATTTGCCCGCTCAACAACGTAAATAACGTAATGAATGTTGTTGAACTGTCAAAATGAAAGCTATTCTTACTGTTAGTGTGTTACGCAAGTACTCCGCTGAACCGGTAATTTAGCGAAAAACTGACACAAACTTAACTAAACAAGTTATAATTTGGCACTGAGGTTCAACGAATTTTTGTGAACTGAAATTATTCTGTTTATCATTAATAACATAACATCACGCCTTGATTTCCCGAAGGGTTTTGTAGAGGTGTACCTATAGTAGACCCACATTTGGCCAGTTATATTTAAATCCCATGTGACCGCGGCCGAGGGGACTATTTATTTTTCATTTCACCCGAAAAACGAACCTTTTACCAAAACTTCAACAATTTACTTTCGTTTTCTTACTCCTAACTACCGTTGGCAACATAGCGTGCCGCCCCACACTTGTCCTTGTGTGGACGATACCTATTTATTTATGATAAACACACGCCACTGCAGTCTTTTATATATTTAATAAGGTTACAAATTACACTTCACTACGTCGCCGTATTGTATCGTATTGATTTTTATCGGAAGAGAATTAAATAAATTATGTAGGTACCTGGTAATATGTTCCGTTCTAGAAAAAATGTTTGGCTAAGGGTAGTTTGGTTTACCTTCAATGTAATGTTGCTAAAATGAAAGATATTAATTAGCTAGAAGTTTTCTGAGAACATAATTTTACTCGTGGATCTTTGAACTGTAGATCTCACGAGTCTGTCTTTGCATAGCTTAAAACAGAATAAATGTTCACCGCACACCTTAAAACAAAATTCTTAAAACAAAAAGCGCGCGCAAAGAGCGCGAACTCGCTGAAATATGATATTTTTTTAACGTTTTCAATCTCTATATCTCCGTCATTTTGAAAAATTTCGATAAACTGAATCAATAAAAAATTCCATATAATTATCGAACCTGCTCACAAAATTTTACGAGAATCGGTTGAGAAATGCGAACTGTAGAGGAGAACAGCCGGACATCCGGACATACGAAAGCATTTTTCCCAAGCTGAAACGGAGACACTTCGCTAGCGCTTCGCACTCGCTCGGTCAATTAATGTTGTTGGCATTCTAGAAAAAACATACTCTTGTAATTTTATTATATGGAATCCGACCTTTGAAAACAGGATAAACAATTATTGTGTAAGGTATTTTAAAAACCATTTTACAAAACTAGATAGGTTTTATAGTATAAAATGACACCGTTAACATTCTACTATCACCAGCACAAACTGAACGCTATCGCTAGAAAAGGAGCATGCAAAAATGCATCTAAAATAGAATTGCACACAATACCTTCCACGGTGACCCATTAAACTTTAAACTGGGCGTCTGGTATACAGTCAACCGCACGTGCTTTGTAACGACTTCACATGAACAGTGCCTTTATGTCGTAGCAGTAAAGGCGGTTTTCGTTGCACAAGTGTTGCAGTTGATTGTACGAATAAAATGGAGCGAAATATTCTCAAACGATATCTTTGGTAGTATACCGACTACACTCTAGTTCAACCCAGTAGAATATAAGACGCAACTTACGGGTAACGTTTCGTGAGAATTCTGGCGAACACCCAAGTACCTCCACGCTGAAAGGATTCATGTTATTCTTCCCATTTTTCACTAAGTAGATAATTGACTTTTGTATTAATAGATATGGTATACCTAGTTATTTTTAGATATGTTAACACTTAGCAGGATACTAAACGCTCCCAGACGTAGTAACAATAAAACTTCTATTGTGTCTCTTTCAGTGTCCGTCAATGGGTTAATAGCTAGGTATCTAGTTACTTACGGAGTATGTAAGGATCGTAGCAGGTGGCGTTCTGTAGTTTTGCCTACCCCCATGGGAAGAAGGCGTGAGTTTAAGTATGTGTATGTGTAGTTACTTAATAAAAATCTTAAATTCATTCATTCACTTATACACAAAGGTTAGCCAAAGCCGCTGGGTCTAGAAGCATGAAATTTTGTACAAGAGTTCCTTTTATATAAATTATAAAATTCGCCTAAAGAGGTAAAAGAGGATGAAAGTTAGTATGGATTTTTTTCCCGATTGCAAAACTCATCGGGTTGTAAATGAATAATCTTCATTTAGTGAAATCCATACTAATATTATAAATTCGAAAGTAACTCTGTCTGTATCCGTTTACACTTAAACCACTGAACGCATTTCTATAAAATTTAGCAAGGAGATAGATGGCATCCTGGGGAAGGACATAGGCTACTTTTTGTCTCAAAAATATTTGCATATATTATCTGTCTGTCTTGTTACCTTTTCACGCTTTAACAGCTGAATGGATTTGGATGATAGGATACTACTTATCCCGGTAGCACGATCCCGTGGGATAATTTCCGACACCCAAGCGGGCGAAGCCGCGGGCTAGCTAGGTCTATATAAACCTATCTATCCTATTAGATAGGTACTCGCCAAATGTATGAGCATAGCAAAAAGAGTATGTGTTAGCACGAGGCATTCTGTAGTATCTGCCCAACCCTCTGGGAAAAAGGCGAAAGTTTATGTTGTAGGTACCTAGGCTATAAGCCAAGAATGCAAGAATGTTTCTTATTTTACATATGAACCCACCCTGTAGGTACCTATACCTACCAAAGTAGAATTCTCTAAACGAGTAGAAAGGATAACAAAGAGGCGATATTGCTATGAAAAGCAGGAAAACAACAAACTTATTTGAATTCATGTCAACGACGACATTCCCTTCGTTTTCGGAAGAGCCTTCATATACAGACGAGTATGTTAGTTCGGCTTTGTTATTTGTTCGTGTTTGTATGTATATTATGTATAGAAAAATAGAAATGATAGTGGCTCATAAAGATACAGAACATGAGAACAGAGATCTTAATATAAGATAGGCAAAGCACAAAATACTGTCCAATTTATGAAGATACACATGAAGGCTTTTCCGTGCAGTGTTAGGGCGCAATATTCGCTACCGATTTAGATTTGACCTTAACATTTTCAGAAACCTTGTCTCATACATTTATAAACAGTCCCTGTCATTTGGTTGCATCGAAAGCGTTACATAAGTCAGATGGACCAGCTCGAATACAAATCGACCTCTGTGTCGCGAAAACTGGGTCTTCTATTCCTGATATAGCCCCGTCAGACCTGCCCTTCATCTGTCTCTGTATTAATTTAAAAATATACCAGTTTGTGACGCCATTTTTGGTCAACTTTCGGTGGTCTGACCTTTGAGAGCGGGACTTATTGTTTATTCCTGGAGTTGTTTGAAATCGATTTTGTCTCGAGTGGAAGGTTGAGAGAATTGAGGTGTCTCGGAGCTTTGAATATTTTACTCAAGATGAAACGTTACTGTCAAGAGTTCACTCGATTATTATTTTACTTTAACATGGCTCGATGCTTAACTTATTTTCATTTCTCTTTAACTTAGAGTGAACCATTTATGAAGATGTCTGCAAAACCTAGCAGTTATAGAATATGTTTAGTAGATATCTATTTTATTAAAGCTTTTGTTATTGTTTTTTTTTTAAGTATTCTACACACTTTTAAAACTTGTTAACCTTTAATTTCGACTTTTTCTAGTAATTCGTCATGAAGTAAAGTCATACTATTATTTAAATAAGGTAGTAAAAATAACGTTAGCAATTTTAGGCCTATTTCTATATTACCTGCATTTAGTAAAATATTTGAAAAGTTAATACTCAACCAGTTGCAAAGACATTTTAATTTAAACAGTCTCCTTCATGATGAACAATGTAACTTTGCAAAAGGTCGTTCCACAACAGATGCAGGTGTTGCTCTGCTAAAACACATATTTAACGCATGGGAGAACTCGCAAAATGCTATTAGAGTTTTCTGTTATCTCTCCAAAGCCTTTGATTGCGTGCACCATGCACGCTTTTGCGTAAACTACTTCATTACGGTGTTCAAAACGAAGCTCTCAACGTAATAAATTAATATTTACATAATAGGCACCAATGTGTAGATATTAATGGTGTGAAATCTTCCGGGCTACCAGTTCAGTTAGGTGTACCTCAAGGCTTAATACTGGGTCCATTCTTATTCTTGGTGTATATCAATAACTTAAGCCGTTCTTTTTAAAGGGTATCTGTGACGTTGTACTGTTTTCTGATGATACCTCTCTTATCTTTAAAGTAGACAGGAATAGACAAATTTTGATGACGTAAGCAGTACACTATCAATGGTTACGGATTAGTTTACCACAAATAACTTAATTCTCAATGCCAAGAAAACGAAATGTATAAAGTTCGCCTTACCAAATGTTAAAAATCTACGACCAAACATCGTCTTAGATAACGGAGTGCTTGAAACTGTAAAATCTGCAGTTTTTCTAGGCATAACAGTAGATGCCAAAGTTCAGTGGGGATCACATATATCAAACCTAGCTGAAAGAACCAGTTCGGCCGCCTACGCCGTCAGGAAAGTAAGACAATACACTGACGTTGATACTGCTCGGCTAGTCAATTTTAGTTATTTTCATAGTGTTATGTCCTACGGCATTCTGCTGCGGGGCAAAGCCGCTGATATCCAAAATATATTTGTTCTTCAAAAATGAGCCATTCGAACAATTTACCAGCTAGATGCAAGTTTCTCTGAGAGATTTTTTTAAAAGATATTTGTGTTCTCACGGCGGCATCACTATTCATTTTCGCCAACATCTTATATATTAGGGAAAATATACACTTACATACAAAAAACAGGGATATTCATAATATTAACACTAGAAATAAAGACAAACTACGTGCTGCCTTTCACTGGCTTCATAAGGTTCATAACTCATTTGTTAGGCTTGGTATATGCAACCTTTTATAACAAGCTTCCCTCTTCTTTGCTAGATTTGCCTTATAATGCGTTTAAAGCTAAATTAAAATCTAACCTTTTTTCAAAGGCATACTATTCTATCAACGACTACTTAAACGATAGGAAAAGTTGGTTGCTGTGATTTATTCAAAACAATATTTATGTTCTTTATCCAGAATTAGCTTACCTACTGACAAGTTATATGAGTTCATATTATTGTTTATTTTATTTGACTACATAAGTCTAAATTGACTTATATAGTCAAATAAAATTTTACAACAATTTTATTTTCATTAATTGTTGATATAATCATTTCAATGTTTTTAATGAGTTGTATTGCAATATGCGGTTAGCTAGCGACCTCGACAATTGATCATATTATTCTTGCCTGAGCAACCGGCAGCATGTTCCTCATGCTCCCTTAGATATCACTGCTTGCAGTAGCGTTGGGGGTTCGGTTTACTCCTTCCCTTTAATATGGCGAGAGGGGTAGTGGCTGATATTTGCGTTATGCTCGTGAACGGGTGCTGCTTGTGGTAACAGCTCGTCTTGCTGACCATGGTTTTATTATTGTTATTAGTAATTAACTGTTTATTTATTTTACTCCAAAGGTCCCAATTTATCATTTGTGATTTCAATTTACAGCTATATGAACATAATGCAGCATTGCATATGTAAGCGGGCACGCCCTTTATGCCTGGAGGCTGTTATTTAGGTAGTTTAGGTATTTAGGTAGGTTTAGTTTACGATTTTTAATATTTATTTCTGCTTGAACATAGTTTCAATGTTTTTGTTGGTAGGTATATTGATTATTTTAATAATTTAATTTAATGTTTTGTGTTTCGTAATGTTATTTACTTACTGTTTGTATAGAATCCAGTTCTTCTAACTGAACAGACAGCTGTGCTGCTGGGCAGTTTGTTGCGCCACTTCTTCTTCTCAGATAAAGCACTAGGAAGTGGTGAAAGGCGAGCGTTTTGAGGGACTGTCTTATATAATTTTTACTTTCAATAGTGCTGATTCTCAGCCTAGTTTGAATAAATGACTTTTGATTTTGATTTCGAATTATTAAAAAAATACCTACGTGTCATTCTGTTGTTGAAATGTGTATTACAATCACATCGAATATTAAACTTAACAGGATATAAATTCCAATACCTAATCTTTAATTATAGTCATCGATAAATCAACCTTAAAATCGTTTTTACAGAAGGGATATTCAGAAGCACTCATCCCACCCTGGGCATTCAGCGATCAATCAATAACCTAAATTCCGCCATCTATCACTCGGCTATTCTGCAGGAGAGAGCTAAAATCACGGGCCATAAACAAAGAGGCCACGTAGCCCATAGCCTACGTATGAGAACGTTCCGCGGTTACGCCCCAACGGGCTATTACGCATTCCAATGGCGATAAAAGCCTTTATTTCGGTCGCAAAGTTCGGAGTTTGTCGAAAGTCTGAATCTGCAATATCGGTTACCGTAGTTGGGCAATATATGGGAATGTCCCCATATTTCTGTTGCTGTTCTGGAGTATTCAAGGTTCTATTTCAGGTGGAAACATAAACGAAATGCAAAATCCTTCGTTCCAGAAATTAACATTTTGTTAGTCTTCAGGTCCTAAGAATTACTTAGTTTCAAATACTGTCATCTTCCCCCAAACAGGTAACAATAGCACCTTCTAAATAAAATTATTATACAAATTCAAATGAGCCACTGTTATCAAGATTTCCTGAGTAAAGGTCAAAAGTATTTAAAAATGAAAGATAGTCGGTTTATGTTAATGTCTTCATTTTGTGGATTCGTGCCCTTTGGAGGCAAGAACCGAACTGTTGTGATATCTTCGCAATTCTGCTTTTAATGTTCAAAAGAAATATGTCAGCGTTTTGAAGAAAATGCTTGGTTTGTAACTTTATTGCAAACGTTATTTCAATGACAGCTTTTATGTTTAAGGCAATATTTTTATTGAAGAGCGGAAGTAAGAAATAGTCCGTAATACACAGCGACCCGCTTGGCACTCAACTGACTTTTTTCCATACATAGGTATTGTACAAGTATTTTGCTGCCAAGCCCTGCTTGCCACAAATGCCCACTGATTAAAAAATCTCGACGATCATTTTATAATTTATTTATTACAACCTTGCTGGTTTCGCCAAAAAGAGCTGCTTAATAATAACATACGGATCAATGAGGGCTATCGCGCTTCAGTTCGCCACTAGAGGCGCTAGTGTAGAGTAAGGTCTCTAGATGTCAAATTATGTACTGAAAGTTCAATGTTTGCGGGATTTTTTATCACGTATTTTAACGAATGATTCATAATAGCTGTAATGCTTGTGCCATTCTTGATTAATTATGGCTTAAGATTTTAAGTAAAAAGTTAGGATCTAATTTGGTAGCACTTGAAGGAAGAATAACATTTGTCTGCTTCATGCTTGACAATTTTAGGAACATTATAATCAAAATATTCATTTGAAGTTTTAAAATGTAATAAAATAAACATACTATGAACATAAGGGTACTTAAACATATCCAAAACATCAAATAAAAGTACAGCAACAGGACCTTACTCGCCAGTGGCGCCAACTAGTGAGCACAAAAACGATAGCCCCCATTAATGTAATCCTATTGTTATTAACTTAAAAGTTTGGTATTGTGATGATTATTCTATGAAGACATGAAAGTCGTACCTACTCACATTAAAGCCAGATGGAAAACCACCCCTGGCTACACACACGCTACGTACCTCTCTATACGCCACAGATGTAGGTACCAGGTGGTCTAGGTACTCTGTCATTATAACATAGAGGGGAAAACCTTGCTCGTCGTGCAAATTGTACACTGAACAGCAGCTTTGTGGGTCACCTGTTTGACCATTTCCACTCCAGTTGACCAATGCTCTAAATACGGGACACTGCCAGATTGTAATGTCGGTAATCGATTGAACTCTGTATACTGTGACCAAATGATATACTTCGGATATTGGTTAATTTTTAATACTTGTACTTATTATAGTATAGTCATTGTATTCCTGGTACATGGTCTTCACATGTAATTATATAATTACTGTACGTTATGGGGTTTATCTAAAAACGTAGCTTAAAGTTAATTAACGATTAGCGACTGTTTAACCATACATTTTAGTCGTTTAAACGTCTGTGAACTCTAAGCAACGTTTGTAAATAAAAGGGAAAATATTTTAAAACATTTTAAAAGAGTAATTATGGAGTTTCTTGTCCATTCTTCTTCATGCGAAACTACCTTTTGGAACGGCAACTAGAATCAATTCTATTTTCATGTAACTGTTGACGTTCTAAATGCCTTTTGATGGCCTACTTTGAATTTAATAATTTTACTTTACCGCTATTCAACTAAAAAAGGCTAGATTTTCAGTAATTTTTACAAGCTTTTATTTAGTTTCGTCGATTCGTCTTGACAGGGACTCTGGTTCTAAATAATAAATAAAAATAATAATTATCATTACTTATAATGTATTTTATAAAAATATTTAATAAAGTATGAAATTAAATAAATAAGATAATAATTTAAAAAAATATATACTTTAATATTATTATATGTAAACTAGATAGAAATTACTAAACTAGTTATTTAACATCATAAAAAGAAAAAGTAAAAATAACGATATTTTTTTTAACAACTTAACTAACTTAACTTAAGAGAGAAAAAAAAGAACAGGGAGAACAATTGACTACAATTGTTCTCCCTGTTCTTTTTTTTCTCTCTTGCATTTAAAATGTAACACACTTATATTTGAAAACACAAAATATTTTTTTTAGTTTTTTTTTTATGAAAAACTTCTAAAATTTAATTAAAACAAAAAAAAGATTTATTTTTCCAACCTACACGACAAGTTATCCCCACATTTCTTCACACCATTCTTCGAAATCGAAAGCAAAATATAAATAAATACCTGTCAACCTCTTGAAAGCCACACCGGCACCGACTAATTACATACAGCGGCTTTATGCAAAGCAAACACAGATCTAGGTGAGGTGGTAGTCTCGTTCATCACTCACACGCACAATGCGGCACTCCCCTAGCCGCGGTTACAAGGCTTCTGAGGTTTCCCCATTTAGGACACCCTTACTTATGTCGCTTGACACACTGCCACCAATGGCCGCTTAGACTGTAAGTAGGTTCTTGGTAAATAACAGTCTAACTCAGAATACAATAAAACCCTTTGAAAGAAAATTCGTCTGAAATAATCCTTTCTTCTCGATAAGACTTCTGTTTTATCCCCAACTGAGGGATAACCAAGCAAAATAATTCATTGTACTAAACCCATACAATTCTGAACGTCTATTCCTTATCTGAGAAATAAAGCCTTCTTGACACGAGACAAAAACAAGACATCTCGGGCGGGCTGGCCTCTTCCTAATCTCTGCTATATAGGTCAGTGGGCGGGGCCTATCGATTGGCCAGCACTTGTGCGTTCGCAGGAACATTCGTTTTGTCGTTAAGTTTGTAGCCGGCTTTAGCTGGAGATGTTGAATTATTTATATATTATTTATTGGTAGTTCTGTATTGTGGAGTAGTTTGTATGCTGCAGTTGTAGTGTTGGTATCTACTTGAAGTGCTAGTTTACTTGAGAGACTACTTGAGTACTTAGAGTGGGTCTTTATAAGTGAACGGTTTCCTTTGATATCTATAATGGTAACTTAATTAGGAATTTACCATACAAAAA
Source organism: Dryobotodes eremita (assembly GCA_917490735.1). Lineage (NCBI taxonomy): Eukaryota > Metazoa > Arthropoda > Insecta > Lepidoptera > Noctuidae > Dryobotodes > Dryobotodes eremita. The sequence continues at coordinate 5,503,914 of OU823248.1, forward strand.
TAGCACAAATAAATTCTTAAAGGGTTGAGAATGGATAACGTAACGACAATTTAATGACAGTTAATAGGCTGATTTGAGCAATAAATCTATGTAAAAGTAAGTATTTTGTCGATCAAATAATAACCAACATTAACTAGAGCGCGTCTTCGTTTTCACCAAAAACAATAGATATTTTAGAAACGACAGTACCTATTAAATCATTAGCATTTAAAATTACCTTAACAACAAAAGACCATGACCATATTGATATACTTGCCTCCTCAATTTCTTCCACTTTATTTTAGAAACATAACCCTGCTTTTGCTGTCGCGCAGTCGGGTAAAATTAGCCAGCACATGTCAGCTCCAGAGCAATGCCGCTGATGTGACGTCGGCGCCCCGACCCCCTGAGACATTGGCTGGGATGGATCAATCGAGCGGCTAGACATTAGTCTCGTCGGTGCCATTGAAATGCTATCAGACGACGCCATCTTATGGCTGGTATAAGTGCTTCAAGAATATTTAAGGACTCATAATAATAAAAAAACACGGTTTTTTGCAAAAATAACCTTATAAAGTCTTCTTAATTCTTTTTTAATCCAAGTTGACGTGTGTTTAGGGATCTTATTGATAGAAAACCAACAAATAAACGTTGATTTTAATGTTATTTGAGTGCATTCGAACGTTAAGTCAACGTTTCAATCATTCAAACGCATTCAAATAGAGAGGAAGAAAGCCCTTCCTATTTTCACAAGCTTTAAAAAAAAAACTTGTTACCTGAATTAAAACCACTTACTCTTAGCCAACGGCGGCGGCGTTGACATTTTATATATGCATTTAAATATGATAGTCCGTTCTAAAGTCCACCATTATCTGGCTGCTGCACCCAGTGATGGCTCCAAACGAGGGAACTCCTAAACAGTCAACAGCACAGACACAAAGTTTTATCTACTACTCATACACCATGTCCTGTTTGCTGACCCAGGATTGGCTCCATACGAGAGATCTCCTCATCGGTCAAATGCACTGGCATGAAATTTTATACAAGTACTCATTCAATTATGATAGCCCATTCTAAAGTATGGCATGACTAGGATAGTGCAACTTAATTGGCTTCACACCGTGACTTGTGTAAAGGCGTGTTTGGATTCGTTGAATTTGCCTTTACAAGTACCTTTCAAGTGAATGTGATAGAACGGACATTTGAACAAATTCTAAGTAATGCAAAAAGTACAAAATAAAATGTAAGTAAAAACCTTTTTTAAATTAGCTTTTAATGACCTAAAAAGTACTAAATAACAATTACGTTAACATAGAACATTAATATTTCTTAAAGCTTGAGGTTTATCTTAAAGTGTAGGAAGAACGTACACGCCTCAAACTTTTAAGAAATATTAAAGTTCTATGTAGACGTAATTGTTATTTAGTACGTTTCAGTTAATTAAAAGCTTGTTTTAAAAAAATCTTTTACTTGAATTTTATTATAGTTAAAATTTTCGAATTTATTATAAGATGAAAAAATACAATCATGGTATCAATACAGTCGGCCAGTATTTCCGTTTACAATTTGTACGTGTATCAATCTATCTATATGGATCTTCGCAGAAGACGAGACGATCGTAAATGGCGACTAGGGACGGCACTAATGACATCATACAAACACTTACCACCCAGCAAACGGGGTGAGAGGTACTCAAGGATCGTAGCTTTTTAATGGTCTACGCGAAGGCCCCATTAGAGGTCCAAACTAAACAAACTCTTTAAAAGCAATTTCACACTATTGAGTGTACATTACAAGTTACAGTCTAGCAGAATCACTTATCACTTAGCCTGAATTTGACGCACCCTTGGCAATCAGATATCGATGTCACAAAACAGATGGCTGAAGGACAAAGTGCGAAGCTTTTACACGGAATGTGACCTTAGCAGCTAAATGTTTACATTAGGTAATCAATACCCTGCTGTAGACCAACCTTTGTCGTGAAAGCAGGGAATGGTGTGGTGCTAAAAGCCAGCTATGACATTTTTTAGATTAGCTGCGATAAAAATTGTTTTAGCTAATAACTATGTACCTGTATTAGCTTTCTTTTCTGTTGATTCATTCTTCGAACATTCTTTTCTTTCGTCTAGTAACTAGGCATAGGCCTATACTTCCAAAGCGCATGGTTTAGTTTATGATGACTAGGCAGTATTACATCAGTTGTCGAGCTCGTCCTGGCCTTGCATTCGCGTAGATTTCGCCGAATAATTACTTAATTTTTTTGCTGAATGACGGCCATTTTTTCAGTGATCTATCATGTTGGGCACGCGATATGTGACTCATGCCAGAATATAATTTAGATTTATACGAATAGAAGCATAGTGAGGTACTAAAAATGATTAGGTGTGTCGAAGTTTTGTTCCGCATCATCATCGGGTAATTTTGTTTATACGGACTGACGCGTGACTTTATGATGCACTTAAGAATATAATATTGTGCTACGTTTTAGTAGGTTGTTGATACTGTGTTGCAACCTACAGCTTAGCAACAAGTCTACAGATTTAATTTTAGCTTAAAGGCTTATATTTATTTATCTGGTGTACAATAAAGAGTATTCTATCTTGCAAAATATCCAGTCTTAACGTTTCTTATCTTTTGAGCCTAGTTGTAGCTACTTTAAAATACAGTAAACTTTCGGGATACACATTTTCGGGATTGTAAATAATGGTAAACTTTGGCACATTGCCTGGAAGCATCATTAAGTAAGCCATTGCACTTGGATGACACTACAACATACTTTGCAATGTACCTACTGGTGTTGGTGTTGGTTGCGTGCATTCACGCCGGATGCTTCACGGTGTTGGCAGGGAGAACAACGCACCACGTGCGTCCGAGTAGCTTACTTTACCTAGTATTTTAATTACCAATGAAACTGTTTTAAAAAAGAACATTGATAAACAGATTTAGATGTAACGAAAGTCGAAATAAAGACGCCTCGTATAAAGATTTTTTTCAATTTAGATAATTTCAGAAAATCTTATAAGCATAGAAATTTCGGGAAATTATACCAACATAGATGAATAAATTGAATATAAAATAATTATGTTCCCTATTATAAGATAAATGAATACATTCGTTATAATAACGCCCATTTTACGGGCAAACCTGAAAAATTAAGACATAAAATATGAAGAAAAAAACATAAACCTCAGACCGTCGACACTCCCACTTTAATGACAAGCACACATGACGTGTCAGCGTGTAAGAAAGAGACAAAAGACCCTCTGACGTCACAGACGTACGTTGGCAAATGGCATAGTACACTCTCTGGCAGAAAGCCACCACAGCTGTCTCCGAATGTCCCCTCAGTTATTAACAGAGGATATTATTTATAAAATTGTATGTGTTTTTAATCATAATTTGGTTTCACGGGACTAGATCCACTACATCAACTTGTAATGTTGATGACGGTATTGGGATCGCAAAATAGAGTAAGTCAGGTGCTCCTTCAGAGTTTTATGAGTGAGTATGGAAAGTAGGTTATTGTGGTGTTCTTAGGCAAAGATATATAAAGGTAGCTTGGCAACCGCAAAAACTGAATACGAAAAAGGAAGAAGTTACTGTAATATTTGTAACGACTTATTATGGAATCTAACTGAAAAAAACACCTAGAACTCGGTGTCATTGAATTATTAATTTTTTTTGCCGCCTATGTACTTCCGAAACTAATGAACTTTTAATATGAACCCGTTATTTCAGTAGATTTTTGAAGTCGTTTATGTTATTGCCGCCCTTCTCGCTCTCTCTCTCTTTCTCTCTCTCACAATCTCATTAAAACCCTCGCCACATATAACAGTAGTGCTTTTCCGGCAGTTTTCAATTTGTATACCTATCTATACATTACATACCCGCGTCAGGCAACGCAATCCATCTAATATTCAACGGCGAGGCCTTGAGCCCTGACCTATTACTTCGGTAAGGCTTCTACCATGATTTCATCTGCCTAGTTTTTTGCAACTAGATATGTGTACTCCAGTTGGGTTTCAGTAGGTACGATAATATGCAACTGAATACTGCAGACACAACTGTAACTGGCGAAATGTGGGTGTACTATAGGTACACCTCTGCCTAACCCTTCGGGGAATACAGGCGTGATATTATGTGTATGTGAATACTGCAGAACGTTTTGATATTTTACGTGGAATAATAAATGTCAATGCTTATTGAAGGTATTAAGTCTTTATCCACACTAATATTATAACTGCGAAAGTAACTCTTGTCTGTCTATTTGTTACCTTTTCACACCTTAACGTCTGAACGGATTTCGATGAAAGGCTGGCTTAGGATATAGGAAACTTTTTATCCCGGTATAACGTACTCGTGGGATAATTTCCGACGTCCACGTGAACTAAGCCGCAGGCAAAAGATAGTACTTTATGCTATGTAACCTAATTTATCGTGTGTGAATCATTTCTCTATCTTAAGAATATATCTAGTCATGAGTAAAACTGTAGTGAGTCACTTAAATAAATCTATTTATTACTTTTTCGTATATTATAATGTCACTCGGTTTATTTTTTTATTGCGGTATAAAGCTTTCATTCAATCTCTCACACAAGTCTATAAAATTAAAAGTTAATTACATATTCCAAGCTAATATTGTGAACTGTGAAATCTTCAACTTTATACGAGTAGTACATGCATAAGAAAACTCTTTAGTTTTTATTTTTAAGTCCTCAGTTTGTACTCTACACGAAAATAAAAACACTCAACACAACCTCTGTGTTCTGTGAAAAAATACACGTGTTCCATAACTATGTGAATGCATAGATAGGTACATACATGATCGTGAAAGCTTTCATGATAATTTATTGTAGGCAAGTGCAAACATTATAATAATTAATACAAAACATTAATTTATCGGTAAAGGAAAACATCGTAAGGAAACCGGCATGTCCTAGAACCAGAAAAAATCGAAGGCATGTGACATCTGCCAACCGGCAATGGGCCCGCGTGGTAGATTACGGCTCGCTCCTTCTCACAGAGGAGGCCTGTGTCCCAGCAGTGGGAACGTTATAGGCTGATTATGTATGTGTGTATTCATTTATAGTTAACGCAATTAAATCAACCGAACAAACGAATGATCCATAACAGAAAACCAAACACAGCGACACCACATTTTAATAGTTCGACGTACGGTATTTAATTCAAGCATACACAAATATTATTTTAGTAAAATCAATAGTTCAAATCTAAATAAGGCTCATAATTGCCCGAACTAAATGTAAAATACATTCATTTAGTGATTGATCAAAATCAAAATCAAAATATTTTATTTCACATAAACCTACATGGGCACTTATGAAACGTCAGAAGCTAGGTGCATGGTTCCAATTGGTCGTTTCCTATGGAGAAGAGCCGGCAAGAAACTCCACGGTACCTCTTTTAAAAATAATTGGCTTTTACAATGTTTTCAAATTACAGTGTTAATAGGTATGGGAGGACAGTCCATAGGCCTGTCAACAAGTGCCAGGTAGTTAACAAAATAGAAAACGGTCTATAAACCTACAGTCTACAAGTTAGGCCATGAGGTCCATGGCCATTTACGGGGCACCGGTGTGGGCGCGTACATTGAGGCGCCGACCAGCCCGCCGCGCCGGTTGAACGCGTCCCAGAGGGTCATGGCCATCCGGCTGGTCCAGGGATACCGCACGGTCTCCGGTGAGGCGGCGAGCCTCCTTGCCGGTTTGCCGCCATGGTATCTGGAGACAAAAGTCCTCGCGCACATATGGGTGTAGCACGAGGAGGCAAAGCGCCGGAGCGTAACTCCGCTGCCGCTAGAAATCGAGGCACAGCGGACAGAGCTCCGGCAGGATCTCATAACGACTTAGAGAGTGCGACTGTCGCAACCCAGTGCTAGGCACACCACAATTGCGGCGGTAAGTCCCCTCTTTGAGGAGTGGATTGAGAGGCACAACGGCGTCCTCACCATCCGCCTGACGCAGGTCCTCACCGGACATGGTTGTTTCGGGAGGTTCCTGTTCCAGATAAGGCGGGAGGAAACGCCCAGGTGTTACCATTGGGTGGATTGTCCGGAAGACACGGTGGAGCATACTGTGGAGGTCTCCCCGGCTTGTGCGGAGCATCGCCGTGTCCTCGCGGTGGCGATTTCTCGCATTCGGCCCTGGTCCAGGCCATGGTACGGAGCGAGAGGGCATGGGAAGCCGTCACCTTCTTCTGCGAAGCAGTAATGCTCGCGAAGGAGGGGGCGGAGCGTGTGAGGGAGAGGCAATCGTTGCGCCCTAACGGCCCTAGTCGCCACAAGAGACGTCCTGGGTGTCGGGAGTCCATAGCCGATTCCCGGCCACTGTCGGCGCAGGCTTGCGGACGGCGATCAATGGGTAGCTCGCCGTCCGTTAAGGACCAGGCCCGGATCGAAGGCGCGTTGTGTTCCACGCGCGCCTCTAAGAGATGTCAGCACACATTGACGGGGTCCGTTAGGGCCGATGCCTGCCAGAGTCGCAGGTTTGTCTGAAAGGGTTACCGTATGATGATTTCCCACAGAAAAAAACGCCTACAATGTTCTCACATTCACAAAAAATAAAATAATATATACCTATAAAAGATAAATAAAATGATGAAATCATGAAATCATTTCCAAAGTCCAACCTACGTAGGTATTAATCAAGCGCTCATGATGATTACTAAGATCTCCATCCGTGACCGCTTGTGAACCTATCAATTACCTAGTACGCTGAACTCCTATTAGCACTAAACATAGCTTGAAGCTATTCGTGCCTAGTAACATGACTCATTTACACAAGGACAGTTTCTCGGCTCGAAAACGCAAGCGATTATCGAAGGTAGATACAAAAGTTAAAAGATGTGTACCATAACCTACGTACGATTTGAATCGAAATTGAAATCGTTCCGTGCAAAGATCAAATCGTAATTTGAATCACACATGAAGAAAATCGCCTGTAGAGTCTCGAAGGACATCAGGTTGGCGAGTTTTTGTATCTCGTTTGGGTATAAACATACGAATGCAATAATCGGCCTAACAGACAAGCATGGACATTCTCCGTCTCTTTTTTGACGGACGGTCGAGAAACACTGTAAAATGTAAATGGTAAAATGAACCTTAATTGCGTTATATACTTAAAGTAAATATCTACATCTCTACATGTCCTAAGTGATACCTAAATGATATGCTTGACTTCGATCAAGCATATGTATCAAGCCATGTAGCGTTTAGTGAAGGTGTTAACTTAGTAATGCGTATAATTAGTCACTCAATATCTACCTACATCCTATTGTATTGTAAATGATAAATGATTTTATTTTTGTAAGTAGGTTTGTACAAACACTTTTACACGTCAATCATATTTTTTTAAACTAGATGAGGTCAGCATGGTCCTCAAAGATAAGTCCTTCTACCCTAATTAATAAAAGTCTATTTGTTAAATAACAATGACTGTTTGCTTAAACTCAAGATAAGAATACAAGATCATGGAAGTAGTTATTTTGTCCTAAAAATGTTTCATAAACTGTTGGGTAATTACGTAACACACTAACAGTAGGAATGTGTTTCGTTTTGACAGTTCAACAACATTCATTGCGTTATTTACGTTGTTGAGTCAGTCATGCTCACTTAAATGTCTCACTGTTGGTGGCGCGTGTGTTGGATCATTCGGTTCCCTACAAAATGGTTGAGCTGGATAGTGCTGATCCACGCGTCATGTTCGTGAACGGGCGCCGTCAGTTAAGACTGGTCATCTCTTAACTGCCACGGCTTATTTTGATTATTAATCTTTTATTTTGTATTGTTTCATAATATATTATTTTTTCATTGTTCTCGCATATAGAAGCAACAAGAATAATGTACCCAGGATTTTGTAATATCTTGATTTAAAAACAGTGTCCTTGGAGTTTCTTGCCCGTTATTCTCCATAGAAATCTACGTTTTGAAATGGGCAACTAGCTTCAACTTTCTGACTAACTGACCGACTCTTTGACAATTCAAAAGTGCCTGTAAATCATAGTTTGAGCAGACAAATTTTTCAAACATAAGAAGCAATGGATTAGCTTCAAAATGATTGAGATTGTGATAGATAGTGTGTTGGGGGCTGGTTTTAAAATAGAACCGGGCTCATAACCTATTCTATACTAATACTACTAATAAACCAGAAGAGTTTATTTGTGTTTTTGTTTGTTTGTTTGAACGCGCTAATCTCTGGAACTACCAGTCGGAATTGAAAAAATATTTTTGCATTTGATAGCTTAATTCTTGAGGGAGGTTATAGGCTATTGAACATCACGCAATGGCACTTAGGAGCCGACAAAAAAGAAAAAAGTCAGAAAGACGCTAAGTGAAAACTAAGTATAAGCGCGGGCGGACGATGCGATGCGACGCGCTTGATCGGGGGAACAAGAAATTTCACGCGGATGAAGTCGCGAGCAAAAGCTTGTAATTTATAAATTGTGTCTGTCCGAAAATGACAACTCATTTTTTTTACCTCCACATTGTTGGTTTCCTTCTCAAAAATTAGCCTCCGAACAAAGAAGCGAATCACTGTTCATTAAAGTTTTCATCAATATTTTTATTTACTCGTAAACTGAATTATGTAGTCTGGTGAAAACATGTTTACAGCTGAGCATCGAACACGGTACATTACTCACAATCACTCAATGTCAGGAACTAAGCTGTGTTTTCGCAAAATAATGTGTTTATCAGTTTACGAATTAGGTACTCGTAGATCCCACTTTTGACTTCCATCAACTTCTATTATTAACTACGGTACCGGATGTAAGTTCACTCGCGGAAAGAAAAGCAATTTTCATAAATTACCGACTTCAACAGTTTGTGAAAAGTGTAACCATTTCATCTTTGTCTCTTTACTGAAAAAGTAATAGTGATCATATTGTTTTATAATAAGATCGATGCTCAAAATAAAACGAACGCAAAGGAGTCGACAATATAACCTAAATTACCTATCATGCATAAATTCAGGATAATTTATGAATTCAGGATAATTTATGACTTCAGGATAATTTATGAATTCAGGATAATTTATGAGTTCAGGATAATTTATGAATTCAGGATAATTTATGAATTCAGGATAATTTATGAGTTCAGGATAACTTATGAATTCAGAATAGTTTCAGGCTGTATTCATTCGGCATAGCGTTTTATAAAGATACAGATGATTAGGGCTTTCGTTTTTGGGTATGGAGTGTAGATGCTGAGAAACTGCTTACCTACTTTTGCAGTTACCTATTATAAACCTACTTATTATTCTCAGCAACATTACTGATCAACGTAAGGAAATGTGTTAATCATAGCCGTCATTAAAATGCAATGAGTTAGGTTTCAAAATCAATTGGTTATTTTAAGAATACTAAGTTCCTAATTTCGCCCGTTTATAGGCATGTGTTTTGAAGCTTTCACAACACAGGACGTGCCAAATTTTTGGCTAAGTAGTTTTGGTCTAAAGACTGTTATATGAATAATAATTTATATTCAATTACTTCTGAAAGTCTGTTACATAATTAAGTACACATAAAAAAAAACAGACAAAAAGTCCATAGGCAAGGCAAGGTTGTTAGTAACAAGAATTTTGCTTATAACTAATGTTAGTAATTAAAAGTAAAAAAAATAAACTAGACAGACCGTCTACCCCTGCACAGTAGGCTCATCGCTCTTGCAACACATGGAGTTCAGCGAACCTACTGAGCAGAACAGTATCGGTTCTCTCGCCAATCATCCTCTTGACGCTATTCGGTCTGGGTACTCGTTGCACCACCGACGCAACTAGGCATAAGTCTGACTGATAGCTCTCGTAGGTTTCTTCGATTTTCTCTTAATAAGACAATTTTCTCCCAACCATGTCTGCAATCTTCCCATCTCATTGTGATATTCAAAGGTTTAGGTATATGCAATTTACGTCAACCACCTGTCAACAATCTAATGTCTGTAATTTGGTGATATACCTATACAATAATACCATTACCTTGGGATCAAAACCAGTTGCTTATTTAATCCGTGTGTTGCATGTCTGCGCACAGGAAGCTGCAAATCAATGAAAATGTCATGTCTGTAAAGCTCATTTTAGTTTTACAGCTGTATAAGGGAATTTACATTTTAGCTAGAAATTATCGTTAATTATTCGATTAGAGTCTTTGTTTTCCATAAAATAAAACACATCGCAAGATTCTTGAGAAAACAAAAAAAAATGTATGATAAACGTTAAATAATATTTTATATTGGAGTCGGTCAGATCAATTATTCTAGATAGGAAATAACATCCTTCTCACGGTGAGTGCCTGAGGATGGACGGCGCCGCCGAGGCCGGCTCAGGAAGAGGGGGCGAGACGACATAGACGCGTACCGCCAGGGTTGGATCGAGGTGGCGGTGGAAAACGATGCCTGGCAGGTTTTCGGCGGGTTCATTGCTCAGGAGCGGGACAAAGTAGGACAACTAATAAAAACTTTTTTACAAAAAACAACCGATTTCCAAAAAAGAAACACAAAAATACGTGAAAAATAACTTTACTAACTTTCGTTTTGGCCACCGACTTCCGAAATTAAAGTTATTTTTCACGTATTTTAGTGCATTTTTTTTGGAAGTCAGTTGTTTTTGTTTTTTGTAAAAAAGCTTTTATTTTTAATTTTTTAGTTGTGGTATCTACCCCACACACATTCTTATACCACTAAATAACAGTAACAGGAAATGATTAAATCATGATCAATATAAACTAAGTGGAAAAAATACGCAGTATTAAGGATAACTCGAAAACTACTGGTCAGAACTTGATCAAATTTAAATGGGACGACATGTGAGGCACCAGCTTTCAAATAAAAAAAGAATCAACCAAATCGGTTCACCCAGAAAAAAGTTCTGAGCTAACACACAAAAAAAGAAACATATAGTCGAATTAAGAACCTCCTCCTTTTTTTGAAGTCGGTTAAAAACAAAACATTATTATTTTCGTTGATAGAAGCCGATAGATTTGTCTTGTTATTCGATCCTCATTTTGTACTAAAGGCTTTACTAACTAGCATCTTGTTTCCCAACGAACCCTTACGTTATTTGACACAGCCTAACAACAAAATGTATGTACATATATGCTGTTGATATAAATCACACATGAAGACTGGCAGTTTCCTTAGCTTGGAAACCACTTAAGTTAGCCTACGACGTCTTTATACGCCATTAGATATTAGACTTGTCCATGACGTCAGAAATAGGGCGCCAGATGACGTCACTAGTGGGCGATTATTGTACACTACAGGGTAAAAGATGGGGCACTGAGTGAGCTTAGATCAGGAGCTAGCGACAGTTGAAGTAATCGTTTTTATTAGGAATTTAATATAGACTTCTTGTATGGAGAAACTGCTTGAAATGACGTATAAGTTAGAAACATCGTACTTAATAGTTTCAGAGATTACAAGGCGTCATAATATAAAATAGAATAAAAGCATATTTTAGTTAGATTGTCATTAGGCCCTACAAAGAAAAAACGTTAGCAATCTTTCACTTACGCAATTCATTGTGAATATATCGATCATACTTTGCCAATTCTTAAGAAGTCGTTCAGCAATCGACACTCCGTTTAGGAGAACAATCGTGATAGCAATATTATGTACTTATGTATTATTCATAACTCGTTTTTATACGTGCATACTAAACATGAAATATCGGATGTTGCCAAATATTTTGTTATGTGTTGCCACGCTCCCTGCCTAACCCCATATGGTATGTGTCGCTATGACTCGGTGTCACGTAGAGCAATAACGTGTGCCCCGAAATGTTATTTTTGCTCAACACATTACTTAGTGGTTTATTGCCTATCACTGAAAACGAAGCGTCATAAAATTTTATTCACTTTATTCGTGGCAACATCTTTTATACAATATACTTCCGTGTTTACGTATGCTATTTTTATTGTTAGCATATTTTCTGGTAGGTAATAATTCCCGAAAGTAGCCATTTTCATATTACAAAATTCTCTGAGCGTCATTTAATCTTTTACTTTTCTTATCCACATCCCACTAACGCTTGTTTTTCCCAAAACCAAAACATCACAGTCTCATTTACAAAGACAAATAGACACATAAACAATAATATAAATAAGTATATTTCTCCATTTTCATCCCATATTTTTATATTCCACATACCATACCTACACAAGAGGGAAAAATTCTAACAAGTCTGTCTTCGTATGGAAATAAATCCAAATTACGGCTCCGTAGTCTGACTCTGTTTATTGTCTAGACCAGAACGTATAGGCCACTGTTCCCAGCTATTTTTATTAAGTTATCCGACGCTGTCTGCCTCGCAAAATTAGGGAAACTACTGTCGTGCCCGGAATGTCACATCCGTGGCCTGGTTACTAGAAATACCTACGCTTCGGCGAAAATAGTTTGATGGACAGGTGAATAAAAATTCATGGTAAATCATTTTCCATAGCCTAATTCGTAGAAACTGATTTGGACGAAACTAAAATAGAAAACTTGGCACCTTATTTTGCATTCATCCTATATTTTTATATTCTACATTTTCTATATTTTTTGGGAACCATTTGGGTTGTCGGATTTCCGTGCTTCAATTTTACTAAATTGAGAATCAGTAAAAATATGAAACATAGGAACTAGTTTAACAATCTCAACTTGCCTGAAATAGCCCACATATTGACGTGTCGTACGTCTACGTACCTACACGTAACCTCACATTTGGCGACACTATTCAAAGTATGTCACAGCTGACGTACCTAATCATAAAAAGCCCATTGGCAGCGAGAGATTCACACCCACCTACAGACTAAGTCCAATATTGATCTAGTGTCAGTCACCCTGCTATGTTTTAGGTAAACAATCAGGATTTTAGAAACGTGTCGCACTTTAGCACGTTCAGATTTAATGACTTTTCCGCAAATTAAACATAATACTATTAATAATAATTACTTTTACATTAGTTATCTTCTTACTTCAATTAAACAGATTTTACGAGAAAAAGTTGAAAAGGATTCTGGCTTAAAAGCTTTCTTCTTTTTTTGCACGAATAACAACTGATTTTCATGGTAGTTTCCACAATATAATTAACTCAGTCTTCCGCAGCCTACTGCTTGAAGTAGGAGTTTTCCAAAATTTTATGAAACGCTTTTCCATCTTCAATGAGGTATAAACCCAACAAATACGGCATGTTATTCCCTTCCCATCCGCATTTCTTTTTCGCAAATCTATTACGATAATACGCCAGAAATTCGCTAAGAAAGTGATCATAGGTCTATTTAAAAAGATCGTCAAGGCCAATGATGTTAGATCTTATCTAAGTATTTATTGACGTGTAAAAGTGTTTGTACAAACCTACTTACAGAAATAAAATAATTTATCATTTATCTAATAGAATTAAATAATCATGGTATTTTGTCGTTTCGCGTTTGTTTTTTGTGGACATTTACAAGTATTCCATTTTACATATCTAGTGGACGAATTTAGAAGATGACTGCAAAATTCTTTGTCTGGCTTTTTTCCTGCCGGTGTCAAAAAAAAAAGATATTCAATGCAAAAATTTGCCAATCACAACAATTGACATCATCATCAACAACTTTGATTGGCAAATTTTTGTATGAAATGACAACAACTAATCAAAACATGACAAGCCATTTCCATGGAACAATTCATTGTAGTTCTACGTTATTTTTTAAATATTTTATTATACTGACGTCAATAAAATTGCTATACTCACTATGACAATAATAAACACCGCAACATGCAGCTGACATACATGACCGTTTCCCGATATTAACAAAACCTATAATTAAAATGAGCTTCCAATTAACAACAGCGTTAACTCATTAAATGTTATGCCACAATCGCGAGTTACTGATATTTATCACATCGCTGAAATTAAATGCACATAACTTGAACAGTAGCAACGTATGAATAAGTATGTCTAGTGATAGATTGAAGTTCATTCGTAATATTTACTAAGGAGTGAATTTGAAAACTAAACCTTTGTTTTCGAAGAAAAGAAGTACCACCACGAATTTAATTTTCTTTATTTCCAAAAAGAACTCATTGCATATGCATATACCAATTTTCTTGTTGTTTGATGTCTAAACTTTTATCGATATTATAAACACGTGTTTCAACAAACTAAATTTCTGCTTCATCCTCATTAGCATACTCACGACCATGATCATAATTGTGACTAATAAATCAATAGCAGATACTCTGCGTATCATCAAAACTCGGCTAGCCCGTACCACGTACATTCTATATTTACCGAGCTATATTTGGAACGGTCGTGTCACAGAGTGCGACATCGTCTCGCTATTGCTTCAGTATAATTGGATACGCGACTTTAGACTTTATTGATACAGGAAAAAGCACCTTATTTGATTCCGATATTGATAGAAACGGTTTTATCGACTTGTTTTTGTATCAGGTCAAAAGTAACTTATATATTTTTTTTTAAGGAACTTTTGGTTTTGCAAGAGTAGGGACTAATTCTTTGTTTAACTTTTGTAACAAAAAATAACTTAAATAACATTTAATTGAACCATTGTGTTTTTAATAAATGAGGCATAATTAATAGTAGATTGTTTTACAAGGGGCTAAAATGACCTATTATAGTCTAGTCATATTAGTTCTACTCCCCAGGTCTAGGGAGGGACTAAATAGAAACCGAGTTATGATGGGTGTTTAGTGCCGTGTGTTTCACTCTACTTTCACTACGATTTCGAGAAATTAAAATAATCCAATACAATATTAAATAGTTGACTTTTTTAAATTTCTCCTTTATCCGCAACGTAATGCACGCATGCTACTGAAGAGATCGCCGCTTTTAGTTCCATTTAAAAAAATAAAATGTTCTTCTTTTTTTATGCAACAGTAATAAGTCGAGTTTTTATTCATGCTTATTATTGATTATTCTACTTATGAATAAAGACTTTTTCGTTTTTATAGGCTCGTTGGTACAGACAAAAGTGTAAAAAAACTCTTTCCCCTAGAGCACAATATGCTATTTTATCCCCGCTCTGGTACGCTACAATAACGGACTTTTAAGCAAGAGGAATGAAAAACATTTTATTATTATCAAAAACACAGAAAAGTAGTTTAAAAATATTGCAATCTTAATACTCAGGCCATAACTATCGCAAAGAAAGCTTGTAAACCGAACTCTCCTAAATATTAGCGGAGAAACTGGCTACTCTGCTAATAGCAGCAGAGTTTTTGTTTAGATTATACAAGACGAATACTAACATCGTTCTAATATAAACGTTCAATATAAATGAAGTGCAAATGTCAAATGCTTTGAACATGTTTACTGGAGCTGCTAGCGAAATAATTGCTTTCTTTGGGTTGGATACAAGTGTAGATTAGCGTGTAATTAAGAAGTTTACGTGGGTAGCGCTCAGGTGCGCTTATTTTCAGTGAAAGCTATAATTATATTTATTATAAGAAACGTGAAAAGACGAAGTTTGTTGAAACAATTTTAGGATTTCAACAGTTTATCTAAAACTAATGTCTATAAAATATAAATAAATTGGAAATAAACCATTATCTACCAGTCCACAGTGCACATATCACGGGCGTGATTATTATTAAAAACAGTTTGAAGAAACTAATGAAATCGTTCGGTGCCAAAGGGAAATCCTATGTAGCTATGTATTTTTAAAGTTTACTGACCTCAACAATGTACTTGCCTATATTGTGTAGGAGACGTAGATTCCCAATTTCGCTGTTGAATTCCTTGTAAAAGCATTGACAATAATGCAATTGAATCAGAGATCGCTCGGTGTTTCGGGATTGAAGATATCAAATACGATACCGAGATCTTGTCGCAAGAGTAGCTAAACCTAATAGCTTTTGGGGTTTATTTATAAACGTTGCTTAAAGATAAGTGACGTGCAAACGTCAAAAATGTTAAACAGTCGCTAGTCATAACTTAACTTTTAGCAACGTTTATAAATAAAGGGGTTTGTGTATACATGGTTTTGTAGTTCTATAATGACCAAGTTCTAAATAAGATGTTATAAACCTTTTGTGTTAGTTTATTTAGAAAAAGCCAAACCCCATGTATGTTACAGAGAGTTTCGATGCATACATTTCTTCTTACGTTTTGAATATTACAATACATTGTGAACATCTAAAAAACCACACAAACTTCATTATGAATAAGTATAAAAGCAACTGAAAACAACAATAAAGCTAAACCCCAATTGGGTATTTAGCATAATACGAGTTGCAAACAGCATTCATATGAAGCAGCTAACAAAGGGTACACGGTTGCATTATGTGAGGACAATAGCAGCCCACACTTCCTGTAGGCACATTAAAACTGAAAATTGCAATTCCGGCATGTACAAATTTCAGAATTTTGCTTTTTCCCGAAATTTTTAACTACCCTCGAGTTTTTTCTCTAACGAAAATTAATGGGAAGTTCATCTCGTCATATTACTCTTTATATAGTAAGTATGTATAGAATAGCTAGCAAATTAAAAAATATTAAACCTATCGTTGATGCTTTCATAAAGCCATTTCTCATCAACATTTACGTCATTTTACATTGTAGCAAATAAGCCCAAAAACCTTTTCGCTAATTTCATATTTTTACATGTAGCAAAAAGGCAAACAAGCCCACGACCCGCAGCTTATGGCCACCTGCAGCGGTTATAAATCATGAAAGTAAAAATCCGTTTATCGATACGGGGAAACGTGTAGGAATAAATATGTGTAACCTTTTATCCAATACGCTGACCGTACGAGGTAAGCGAAGACGAGAGTAATCCGTTTTTGCTGCAGTAGCAGTTTTTATTTCTCTATTTCAACTTCAAAATCCTCTTTTGATAACATGAAACGTTCTCATTCCTGTACAGTTTTTACTAGGCTTTCATACGTTTTCTTAGCATTCTTCGTCTTTTCTGTTCATGGTAATTCGATCTTGACCTACTTCAATCCTTTCATCACTTTTTCGGTCTTTAATTACTTCATCACAAAACAAAGAAGCATATAAAGCATCACATTATTTATAATTAGAATTCAATTCAGAATTATTAAGTTTGTTTACGTTCAAATTACCGACAACCTAAAAATATCATCCATATAGAAGATTTTCATGAGCACGAGGAGAAACACGTCTATTTTGATAGTGACACAAAAACCACTTCTCCCCACCAGAATGACAAATGTTAAGGTTATTTATAAATTGTCTATCTTATTTTCTTAACGGCTGTTGAACCAAGAACGGTGTGTATTTCTACTTGGTAGAAACCGAACAGTAGAGCAATAGTAAATTTCACGATATTTATTATCGAAAATATTAATCCAGTAATTCATCCAAGGTTTCTCTTTTTCTAGGCAAATGTAATTCTAAAATTATTATAAATAGGCCTTCGTTTATCAACATCGTGTTTTGACAAATAATATTATCATTCATTTTTTCGGTCGAATTTTATCGGTTATCAATCAAAATACATGTTCGTGTTTATGTCGTTTTATGAATCCATATTTTATTTATTTATTATTTCGCATCGTGCCAGATTTTAACATTCATCGTTAAAACTTTAGACACGAAGACGCCACACAATTTTATAAAGACACTAAATTAATTTATGGACATAGTCGTATTGATCTATATTCTTCTATCTTTATAATGTATTTGAAAGACCTTGACCTGTTTCATATACACGACACCAAAAGCCAAAAATACATTGCGTAAAACGATGTTAGGTATTTCAGCTAATGGAAATCTGTGGCCAAATACAAAAAGAATGTCAATATCAGCGTACCCTGTTGGCTTACCATCACAGTGTAGGATATTAAACGATTAAATCTGCCGTCCACTCAGAGTGTGGAAAAACAGAGCTTGCAAAAATACACCTATAAATATTTCAACGGAACCCATTACGCACGTGGACGGGTCACTGTTGACCTGTATTTTTGTTCATTCGGGATCCCAGATTGCCGAGTTCAGCGTCATAAACCGAAAGTGTGCGTTTTGTTTAATTGCTTGTGAAAACGTTATAAAAACTGGCCGTGTAATGTTGTTCAGTATGACTTAATAGTTGACCGACGCTCGTAAATCTATTTTTGTTAGATACTAGCGTCGAACTGCGGTGAGGCCTGAGTGGAGTTTATAGGGTAAATCTTGCGGATTTAAGAGTTTTATTATTACTATTTTTTTCCTAAGGAAACGTAAATTTTGATTACCAAGCCGGAAAGCGGAGGACTATAAAACAGCGCCAGTTTTTAATTAAACCATGTTAAATCTCTCGTAGTTCATTACCGGTTTTCAAACATGATTACATTTTATAACTGAAGACAGGGAAGTTATGAGGCAAACTCTGTATTCATAAGGTTTTTAGTCTCAATGGTACGACCACAAACGTACAATTTTGGCAAATCACAAAACTGTGTGACCTTTACAAACACACTCACGAAAGAGTTCAAATTCTACACTATCTTTTGGCAATCTGCCCAACGAACGCATATAAGGGAAAGTGCCATCCATCACTATAAACAAGGTCTTAACTGCCGTCCCTCCCTACACGGAAGTCAACCGATACCTTTACTAATCCCAGCACCCATTACTGTGAGCCGTACGTAGCTCTACAGAGATTAAACAGCCACTAATCATTGATAGGGATGTTACCGTCGTGTATCCGCAAGTTCCGCAACTATCGAATCCACCTGCGAGTGTGGAGGAAGATGTATCGAATCGAAGCTTATTTTCAAATTGTAACGTCGTTATATTTAGTACAGAATTGCTATTTCTTTAGTTGATTCAATTTATTCAGTAAATGTATTTCTCTCGTTGTGTTAGTACAAACAAAAACAAAAACGCAAAACGTGTTTACGTTTTCTTTTATCAAAACCCACATTCTATATAACCAGTTAAAATAAGCGTGCATCAATGATACTCGCAAATAGTAACAGGCAATCTGATACCGCTTATACACACATAATACAATTAGTGTTGCCATTTAATCTGAACCCGTCCATGTAGTCATCAAAACCGGAAGATTAATAACAAGTTGCAAATGTAACACACATCGTAACACTAGTAATGTCTAATTTACCATTTGACCTAGCACCTTTGGCTACGATGAGACAACACATTGAAATATACCTACTTAATAGGCAATCAGAATAATTTATATATGTTGTGGCATCAGATGAAAAATTTGGTGAAATAATTACTCAGAAGTAATATTATTAAGCGGATTTACAAACACAAAGCTTTTGAAAACTTATGTCAGTTTATATCTGAAGTATACGTACGTCTACGTAAAGAAAACAAAATACCTTTAATTCAGTTATCATATCCGAATCTGCAAATATCCGCGCTTCAGGTCCCATGCCTAATCAAGCCTGTGCGGCACCTCGTTATAGTAGGGCCATGCCGTGGCTTAATTCATAGCCTTCAATTCCAGTCCACGTTTCATTACGCTCGTATTTCTGGGCCGGCTGCGTTCGAGTGGATTTTAATTCGTAAGAATACTTTGACACTTTTATAGCTGGGCGGTATCCTCGCCTTCTCGACATTTATCGGCAATAGATCAATGTCTACAGTTTAATGCGTGATTTTTGAGTAGTTTCGTGGCATATGATCACGTTGGGTGAGCTTGGTTTAAAGATTTCATTCTGTTTTTCTAAACCACCGCACATGTTGTAGACCATGATTTTCTTAGCAGTTGAACATTAGTTTGAAGTAAGTATATTTGAAGTTTCGCTAAAAATATTTAATTCACCTGAAGCAAGAATCTAATGTCCTCTATTTACACAACATTGAGCTCTCTTTTCCTTAAATACCCTTTGTTATTGTCTGGCGTTTATGCATAGTTTAGGCAACAAGTTGTCTAAATGATATCTCTATTACAAACTCGCTACTAATGTTGACAACATCATATCTATCCATTATGTCACCACAAACTACGATGATTAGTTTTGTTTACTTGTGGGACTTTGTTGACTACAAGTTGATCCCCCGGTTACTAGAGACCCGCAACTTTCTCTTTGCAACACAATTCACGACTCTTATGTTGCCATTAATCATGTGTAAGGGTTATTTCAGACTGTTGTGGGTGCCGCTGCAGACCCGATAGCTATAATTCTACAATTCACTTTCAAAATGTGAATAAAACAGTAGGTATTAAAAGTGATATTTTCCAACCAACCAAACAGAAGCAACGAATAAGAGATTCGTCCATCTGTCACATAATAATTATTGAACGAATAAACCGAATGACTTAATGAGTTGAGCGTATTCTTTGATCTGCAGCTTGCGAAACGTAAACTCAATCAGTAAAATGGACTTATAATTGTTTGAAACATTAAATGGAAAATAATAGTTGGTTGAATAGGTAATCAAATTCATGAATGATGGAAGAAAACTGTTCTAATTAATATGAATAAGTACTCAAACGTTTAATTTTTATAAATGACCGATATTTTGGACCGCAGGGAACGATGTTTATAGCGAAATGGCAACGTTTGAACATTAGAGTAACTGTGGAAGCCACAAACATAGCATTTACTGGTTATTGGTGAACGTAGCTTAAAATTTAAGCTTTAACTCTATCTACTTAATGCAGTTTACTTCGATGTTTTATACATTGAGAGATATTATCGTTTAGGTGCACAGCATATGTTTCAACCCGAACCGTTATATTCGATACCCACCCATCATGATTACCAGATAGGTACCAACACTCTTAAATACAACACTCATCTAAAATTCTAAACCCTAAAAATATATATAAGTAGATCTGCGCAAAATGCGATCAATACGAGAACTACATAAAATACTGACCCAATTCATGCAAGTTACCCACTCACACACAGACACACATATCATTCTGCACTAGTATCTACCCGCTATAATTCTAGAATTTCTCCCAAGACGTCTTTCCGGAAAAAAGGTCAGTTGTCGGGAAAAGAGATCGTCGTCAAATTGTCGGATCTGATTCGACAATGGTCCGCAAACTTTCTTGAGACTAATATCTAGGTCCAAGCTTTTATCGGAACTTTATATTTTACAGATAGAAAATCCTTGAAATACTTAGGTTCTTTGAAATAGGAACTTGGTAGGAATTGGACTGAACAATGACTTGGCAAGTAGGTTATAAGAGCTGCGAATCCGAGGATAGGTAAATCGTTGGTATCATAACGTAGTGTCACAGATGCTAATTCTTTTTGAGAAATGCTTTAAGACTGGCCGTATTATAAATGTCCACAAAATGGATCCTAAATATGTACAGTAAATAACCCTAAAAGTTAAGCATTAAGTTGTATAAGCATACGAAAAATTGCCGTTTTAAAACAACCTCAGGTAACGTCACAACAATTTTGTCATTACATTTTTTTATAGTTTTATTTGTGAAAGTTGGTGGCGTGTCACGGGGACATTAGGAGAGTTCTATCTGTCGGCTAATTACGAGCAGAGTCGGGAACTTTGCACATAAATAGCAGGATACTAGCAAAGTTCGGGGTTGTTTTACGGCTTTTTCCGACCGTAATATGGTCGTATGTCCAAGATATGTTAGAGGCGCCGGCGCTGTGCGCGTTGGACGACGTTAATGTGCCAAATAAATAATAGCTTGTTGAAATTTTTAAATTTTGTATTTCTTATGGTCAAGGGTTCTAGTAATATTCCGCATAGCTAACTTCTCTTTACACTGAAAGTAGAAAATCTACCGGAAAAATAAAGAAAATACCTTTTTGCTACACCTTGAGGAAAATATTTTGATCCTTCCGAGCTGTCCTTTCATAATGTTTCTTATCACATTCATTAATCCTCAAGTGAGCATTTTTGCACTCAAAATTTTTGTCAGCGCCAAATAGGCAATTTGTGCATCCGGGTAACCACATCTTCCTCCTTATTATATAAGAACTTTCTCACTAAAAGACATCGGTGCTACATGATGTTAAACTTATGTTTTATATAAGGTAGCTACTCCAGAAAATACACATATAAGAGGCTATAAGACCTGTCATTTTGAATTTAGGTGCGTATATTAATGTTTAAACCAACCGTCCATCTGAACAAATAATTCTATACTTAAGAATTACTGTTAAGACAATCCAAAAGGTAACGACCATTTCGTCACCCCCTTTGTTTACCCTTAATGAAAATAATTAAAAAGAAAGGGCTTACGAAACGGCTTCTTTCCTGCGTCTAATAAGGTCTCTCTAAAAAGAAAAACCCCTAAATTCCGCTCCTACAGCGGCTTACCGCCTCGCTTTAAGTACACAATGCTCCTAAATACTTCCTTACTCCTGAAGAAAACAGAAAAGTCCGAATAACGTTACGCCAAGCATTCAGTTTCCACCCGGCTGACTCGCCCCCGTATTTCTAAGCTCGTTCATACTTACACGGGTTGAAATTTCCATTAGACGCTAAGATAAAAGAAGCATTTTCAGTGGCCTGAAAAAATCGTATGCTCCGCTGGTTTGAATTGGATTTAATATATCAGATATACTTATTTGCGTGGTTTCATTAGAAATAAGGGAAAAAAACGATCATTTTGGTCTAAAGGAAGCAGGTAAAATCGTCAGTAGGTTATAGTAAATCTTATTAGAAGTAAGTATGTATTTTGCTTTTGTTGCTACGAAATTTCATAAAGAAAAATTAATTGTCGTCTCGTGCTCAAAGTCCATAGCTAAATTAATACAATAATCACTGCACGTGTGAAAATTTAAACGTTGGTTCCCTACAAGAGACTCTTAATATCTATCATTACTACGCAACGATTCGTATTAAAAGTAAGCTCTTTGTAAACACCTATGTATGATGTATAGGTATGACACATTAATTTATTAGTGCTACAGTGTAAAGTCATTATAACACCAAGCAATAAACCCACCCATCACAAAAGCATTTTAATATACTCGTTACAGCGCTTAACAATGTTGCCTGTAAACCCCATGAAACCATGACGCGGTAACTAAGGGTCAACGATCTTTTAATATTCCGTAATAATTGCCACTTTAATGCGAATGAATAAATTTCCCCTTTCTTTAGAAAAAACACCAAAGCCTATGATTATGAGTTAAATAGGTATAATTTATGACGGCATAATCTTGCTTATAAATAAATTTAATGTGTAGTGTTCATGCCTGCCGTGAACCGGGTCACGGCCAGTGGTAGGAATGACGAATCGGTAGGAATGAAAGTAGTTCGAATACCAAAGGTTCCGTTGTTTTGTTTATTGAACTTGAGGAAGCAGCTGATATTAATAAAGACCTTTCTTCAAAGGCTTCTTCTTCGGGCTCAAAGATTATCAATATCTTATCCACCACCCCCGGCAATTGACTTAAATATGTTGTTCGTAATTCAGCTACAGGCCCATTGAAATACATAGCTAATCCCTAACTTACCTTCCACCGTACCCAGGGTGAGAGACAAGGTAGACTACTCCTTCAAAACAGTTTAAATCTCAATAACTTTCTCAAGTCAAGGCGGCAACCTTGCCGGCACGCCACTGTTTCCGTAATTGGATATCGACCACTAACAAGATTAGCTTGCTGCGTGCACCGCGACCCTTGTAATCTAATAACATCCATAACTCGACATATTTCCATATAATTATCCTTCTTTATTGTATAATAGCCACTTTTTCTTGGAATTTAAGTATCAATAGGTAAATGTCCTCATTCAGGGTAGTCACCATGCTTGATCCAAGCATTGGCTATTTTTAATATAAATATACCTGCGCAATGGTTTTCTTACCTTATGTGAGTTGACCAAAGTTACCCTTTGTTATGCAATATTAAAAAGAACACATTAGTAAATATTTTCCAGCTTTTGACCTTGTAATGAACGTAAAGCATAAGAAGTGAGATATATACAATTATTCATTCAGATTTGAATTTTCAATGTTTTATCAGCTACGCCGCGAAGGCACCACGTGTTACGCGTGCTACGATCGATCAATAATTTCTAAGTTGAATTAGAACAATTGTTTTACGATAAATAAGGTGCCTACGTAGGTACTTGCTAAACATAAGATACGTTATATTTCGTACTACGAAAATAAATAATTTAACCAACTAAACACTTAGAATACACCAGTGCCTACTACTAACGTAGTACCTAACTATGATGTATAACCTACTTACTAATATTACACGTAGGTACTGTGGCTCATAAACCAAACTTTTAGGCCCTGCAAGCGTCGTTAGTGAAAACATTTTCATGTAAACGTTTCATGAAAAGTTCGTTGCTCGCAAACCTGATGTTTACCGATAGAAATCAATTTAAAAACGTTTTATGAGGTTATATACCCCACGAGAGGCAGTTTCTCCAAGTGCCAAGTTATCGGCAAGTTGCCAAGTCTGACCACTTAAGTGACAAGTTGATGCAATTTCAAACTTGGCCTCTTACACTTCAAAGCTTTGATGCAATGGCGGAAATTATTTAAAGAGAACATTTATCAACTTACTCTGAGTCTACGCGATAGCAAAGTCAACTCTAGTGTGGTTCTTTTACTTAACTTCCAGAGGTCTTGTTGATTCTGAACTTTATTTCTATTTCATTTTTTATCTCCATTTAAAGAGTCACGTTCTATTAACAGTATCAGATACAAGTGTGCCTTCAGGGTAGAACAGTTTGATATCTGACATTTACCTCTAATATAGGCAAAGAGTTTCTAAATAGTAATAAATAGACATATACAGGCAATAACAAAAACACGCCCTGGTCAATACATCCCTAGACTCTAGTAGGTCTCACAACCGACCTTGTACAAAACACTGTTTTCGCTTTACGCAGCACTCTACGCATTCAATCATAATTATGTACTTACATAAAATATCTACATATCAGGGAAAATGAGAAAAACAAAAACATACTCAGTTTTACGACGTAAAAACAATATGTCGGAAGCTATTCCTATGCTAATACAGCATGATTTATCTAGAAGGATGGACACGTTGGTAGGCGCGTCACGTCGCGTCATGTCACGCTTTTTGCTCTTAAAGGGTGAACCTCGTCGCGGCATGAAACATGTATCAGATGCAGGCCGATATCCATATTTTAATACCGGAATAAACTATGGATCTCCAAAGTCTTAAGGATATTTGTTACTGTTATAGAACAGCGGGATAAAACTGGCTCTTTCTTTCATTAAAAAGGCTACTTGATGAAAATCTCTATCGTACGTAATATTTTTGTAGATTAAGGAAGCAACAGACTTGGACAGTCATGGTCGGAAGTTATTCCCTTGTAAATACGGTGTATACCTACAGCAGGATCAGATTATGTAAATGAAGGTAAAGCGGCTAATACCTGATGTATTGTTATAGTCTGTGGGCTGTGTCACTCAATATTGCACTGGTATAATATTGAAATGAGACAAATAAGGTATAATACAGAAGAGCAGAGGGTTAGAATGTTAAAGCAGCAAGGAATGCCAAACGTTGTGAAAAGCCAAAAACAATTAGTTACCGCGACAAAATAAATAATTACCTACTATTTTTACATCTTTCAACAAAACCTTACCGGTCATAAAACTTCCTCTAGTTTATTTAATTGATATAATTATGATTGAACAGCTATTTATCATCCGATTGTCGACAAAAGATGAATTAAAGTAAATGAAACCGTTTCATAAAACTGAGATTTAAAAGTAGTATCTCACTAACTCATTACAAATGCAATTATTCAACACATGAACAACAACACGAGCATCCTGTCCTGTAGATCATCAACATTTATAGATGCTTGCGCCGATATCCTTTGTATGCATCCAAGTATCGCGACGCAGCATACAATTTACATCCATTTCCATCCGATGCTCACATGTTATTATAACAACATCCTCTTATATTAAATAAACTACGTCGCATGTTCAGGCTTAGGATGGAAATATGAACACAATTTACAGACTTCTTTGAATATCGGAATATATTTTTGTCTATAATGATATGAATACCTTTGTGTGACTGCGTTAGAAGATTGTATAACATTAGGTAGCTCTTTATAACTACTATTTTCTTTTCATAGATACAGATAATTTTGTTTTGTTACTAGCACTGTATTTTCATGTCATGGGGCAGATGAAACATTATTTCCCTATAAGCTGCACGGTCAGTGAACGCAACTTTAGAGATCTTACTTATAAATGTAGTTGCAACAACTAGTCTGCCTATGAAGCCATCCAAATAAGCTTTTTCTTTTATGGAAGTGGGCTCAAGACCTGCTTTTAATATTATCGTGCAACGAGTAGGAATCGAACTCAAATTCTTTCTCTCAACAGTCTGCTCCTAAACCACCCCATTCAACTAAGCTTTTCTTTTATGGAAGTGGGCTCAAGACCTGCTTTTAATATTATAGTGCAAAGAGTAGGGATTAAACCCAAATTCTTTCTCTCAACAGTCTGCTCCTGAACCATCCCATTAAAAGTCAAAGTCAAAACGTTTATTAGAATCTAAGTGTACAAATATTGGTCTTATATTATGTTGGTACTTATGACTTAGCAGCCTTTTGCAAGCATGCACAAAAACAATGACATCACAAAAACAAAATTATGACGTCATATAAGCGAATCCACAAATCATAACTAGTCATCACATTACTAATAGTTATGCTCAGGGTGCCAAGGATGCTACCACAGGTGAGTCATGTGCCCAATCGTGCCATAACATAAATATTAATGAGCTTGCATAAACTCATAAACTAAACAATATGATTTAGATATTAATATATCTATACCCAAACCTTATAGTACTAATTCAATTTATTAAGCAATTTATTGCCGTTTATGGGGAGACAGTCATTAATTGTTGCAGCCACAAAAGGATCCTCCCTTTTAAAAAGTTGTAATTTTTCATTGTTCTAATAGAATATTTAGGACTACGCTTCACGAACTAAACTTGAATTGTGAAAATTTCAGAAACAATAAAAATCAACGTCATAAGCTAACTTGGGAGAATACTAAGTTATCAAACTCGTCAAAAGATAACATTTAGCAGAAGATTTGATTTTAATCATTCAATTCTTCGAATATTCTCATTTCATAAAACCAAGTCTCACCGCTTTCCTAACTATCTAATTTTTAATTTCACTATGACTGTTTGATGCGAATGTCTAAGCAATGAAAAGTTGATCAATCAAGAGTCTATATTTTGCAACTGATACCCAGTAATGCCTACTTTGCTAATGGGTCATCCATCAACGTCTTTCATAACGTAATTGATTTCCATTCAATCAGATGACTAGGTATTGGACAGGTAAATTGAACAAAGCCCATTTAATATTTTTGATGTAATAAATGAATTATTGCAAAACTAATATGATGCGTACTTAGCCTCTAGTTTAATTAACAGTTTTAAATAATCAAAATAAAATATATAAACAATAGGTATAGCAAATAAACAGTAACAGTCAAACACAGTGGCACAGCATATAAAGGTCTGCTACACCATGGCTACGCCACTATTTTATAATTCCTACGATCTATTCCAAACGCTATTATTTTCGCTTTTATTCATTAAGGTTTCACCTGTTCGAGGTGAAACCTTAATGGATAAAATTATAAAATAAAATCATAGCATAAAAGTTCGTAAATATCACTAGGAAAGTGAAAAGCGTAGACCCTGTAGCCCTCGTGCTACGGGCTACGCCACCGTAGCCTTCGTAGCGCAACGCTGGCTACGCTTTCTACCCCCATACAAAAGGATTGAACGAAGACATAATTTATTTCTTTCAATATTACATACTTCTGACGTGTTACATTGTACTAAAACATGAATTGTTTTCTATTCCAGGTAGTGTTGGTCTTCATCCTGAGTATAGCATCGCTCATCATCTACTTCATTGACGCGTCCAGGTAACAAACATTCCCTATAACCTTCAAATACATTGCATCGCTAACATTATTAATAACTTACTAATCTTGATAATGCTGAATTCAAGGAATAGGTACGTGAGTCAATGCTCATAATAAATGTGGTCGAAACTGTTTGCTGAATATAGTCCTATATGTAGCTTCTGTTTATTTGTCAGCTGTGATATACTAGTGAAATAGCTTCAAGTGAACCTGTTCCTAACTGTTGTTGTCCCCGCGATTGGTGCATGTGCTATATACGGCGTGTTTGATTTCAGTGAAGAGGTTGAGCGATGCCAGAATTGGAGCGACAATATTACTCAGCAAATCGACCTTGCCTTTAACATATTTTTTATGGTCTACTTTTTTATACGAGTAAGTTGAACTTTCAATTTTAGTTTTTCACATCGATATCATTAACTTTTCTCAATTAACAGTTCGAGTTTCTTGTCGTTATTTTATCATCTTCTAATGTATTATGTCACGTGACGAGAAACTCATTTAAAATGGCAGAAACTTGTGTTATGATATTGTTGAGACACGTCGCATAAGTCGTACGGCTACATTAATGATAAACTTTCTGAAGACAGAACAAATATACGTAGCAGAGCGATACTTTTCTTTATCTTTGGCTCTTTAATTAAGTCTTGCCCTATCTATGGTTATTTTATATTGTATAAATATGATGCTCTAATTACGAATTTTATATCGTGTGTGTTTATTCCTGTTTCAGTTTATAGCAGCTAGTGACAAACTATGGTTCATGCTCGAGATGTATTCATTTGTAGATTATTTCACGATACCCCCATCCTTTGTATCAATATACCTGGATAGAACGTGGATAGGTGAGTACATCAGAAACCTTTTCATTTAATATATACTCGTGGATAACCCTGCCTCGCTTGTCTAGTGGTCACAAGCAGATCCTGGGTTTGATTCCTGGTGCGAGAGGTGTTGTTGAGATTTTGTATAAGGATTTCTCAGTTGTAGTTTGTAGTTGTGCCGGTTAATGGCAATAAGCTCACTCCTTATTACATGGGACTTATCCAAAACAGGTGAAGTGTGGGTGTAGGTACTACACAGTCCGAGATAAACTGCTGCCTACTCCTTTAAAGCATGCAAGCGTGGCGTTATGTACCTATGTTTTAGCTAATACAGGCTCGATCCACTCTGTGAACTAAGTTCAACGATCTGATTGGCTCACCACGCTTCTCTATCCATTTGAATCTCTAAACGCAATCTGTGTGTGTAACTGTTGTAAGAGGGCGAAGGGGCGATATATTGACTAACTATAGCTATCGTCGTCTCATTATGAGAGTTCAAAGCTCAGTGAAAATGCCAGAACCTAAATATCTTTTAAGCATTTAGAACAGTATTTAGTCCCAAAAAGAGAAGGTGCTCTTGGCAGTAAATATGATATCAATTTTAAGAGGATACAGCCGCTTATTTTTTTTATTTTTTTTTAATATTTTGTTATTTTGCTATGAGTTGGCAGGGAGATTTAAGAATCAATAAAAAAATGCTATTAAGCATAGTCATACTTTAAATCAGAGTAATCAAAAGAATCAATGAAAACAGTACTTCTTTATCCCTCATCATGTTCACAATATCTACAGCTAATAAAATGTATGTTTAATATTTGTACTAAACACATGTTTCTATCTGTTCCAGGGCTGAGATTTCTCAGAGCTCTACGCTTAATGACCGTGCCTGATATTTTGCAATACCTCAATATATTAAAAACATCGAGCTCAATTCGGTTGGCGCAATTAGTTTCTATATTTATATCAGTGTGGCTGACCGCTGCCGGCATTATTCATTTGGTAAGTGTTCAACGTCAAATATATTGCTCTGCGTGAAGGTGAATCATGGACGGCTTAGGGGATTTTTGAGGTTTATGACTCAATGCGCAAGTAATAATATTTTGCGTATCAGATGGTTCATACGGCAAAACATGAGTGCAAGAAAGACGAAACAAACAGGAAACAAAAAGATTAATAGGAGATTATCAGATAGTAATTGGCATTTTAATAAAACTTCCTATGTATGTAGGTATACTCAGGAACTCGATCTTCCTTGTCCCCACATCACAGTCATAGTGTACCGTCAAAGTAATGTTTTATATTGCAATATCGTTACATTTCAATGCACTTGTGAGAGCCATGGAGTAAAGAATAAATGTAGTGCTCAAAGGCACGCGGGTGCGACGCTATTGTAGGCGAATCGTCATAAGTAGAGAAAATTTTCCGAATGGCCACTGAGATCTAATAAGTCCAACGGACTCAGTCCATAGAAGTGTCATAACATTGGTTTACCGTGAACTAAAAGAGGTCTAGAAAAGGCTAAAAGAGATGTGTGAAACAAATAAAAGACTCAAATAAATCCTTAAATAACATTGACCCATATTTGTAGTCGACCTCGACACAAACTAGGTTCAAATGCAATTTTTTTGTCTGGTTCTTAATTTGATTTGTGTTAGTTTCGTTTCCCTAACATAGAATTCCTAAGTCCAGCCTTATTTTTAGCCTTTACAACTGTTTTCTTGAGAATGTTACTCTTCGTGTGTCAGTCACACTGTTTTTTAACTCTCCTAATTTGTCGTGTTTCAGCTGGAAAACTCTGGTGATCCATTAGAGTTCGAGAATGCCCAGAAGCTCTCATATTGGACGTGTGTGTACTTCCTTATAGTCACCATGTCCACCGTAGGTTACGGTGACGTGTTCTGTCACACAGTACTTGGAAGAACATTTTTGGTTTTTTTTCTCCTCGTCGGCTTGGTAAGTTTCACTTTCAACTGCTCTATCTAAATATCTATGAATTAAATATTTAATGAAATGAAATGAAATATAAAGTCAAATATCTGAGTTACTTTGCAAGGAGACGCAAGTCTCTAAATTTTTTCTGTAGTGGCAACACAACATTTCTTAATTTTCAAGTTATTAAAAGTAGTTTCATATTTTCTCACGGCTACTAAGTCGTTACGACAAGCTTGCGGTTCCTTGTACGAGGCTAAATAAATAACAAAGCAAAAGGAAATATAACAAACATTTGCAGTGTAACGGTTACAAATAGTTCACATGGGACTTGCTAAACAAGTGGTTTATCGCACAGCTCGTTGAATGATTGTGTAAGCCTGACTAGTGCACCATGTATAGACAGCATGACGTTACGATGAGGCTCGCGAGACGCCGAGCGGCGCCCCGCCCGGGCGGACTCCTCACCGCCCTCATGTGCCATCTTCTAACTTCCCGGCTTCGGAGGACTATCCTTCGACTATCGCCGACTACTCAATTTTAATACGCTTTTCTTCGAGCGGCTGCATGGGTGTATTTTGTTTTTTCTTTTGCTTTGTTACGTGATGGTCACCACGAACGTGCCGGAGGATCTGTCTCGCCGCGCTTAGAGTACGGAGTGTACTGGGGACTGGTCCGAACGAGATACGTTACGCGAGCGAGCGCGTGTGTTGCGCGTTATGTCGCGTTGTGTCGCGTCATGTCACGTTATGTCGCGTCATGTGGCGCCCGCCGCCTCGGCGACCCGGTGCCGCGTCCCACCCCTCCCACTCGCGATGCATGCCGCACTACGCCTGGCTGTGTTCAGTTGCTCACATCACCGGTAGACACACACTACTTCCTTTTATTTTTATTTCGCTCCGCTACCGGCTACACTTTACGACTCAGCGTCACCATAGAGAGAGTATACCGATCTCAATGTCGACATTGTCGTGCACCACTCGCTGGTGTCCGCGTGGTCGGACTGCATGTTCGATCGACACCGTGGTCTGTTGCAGGCAATGTTCGCTAGTAGCATTCCCGAAATTATAGAGCTGGTAGGAAGTAGGTCCAAGTACAGTGGCGAGCTGAAGCGTGAACATGGAAAGAGGTATCCGTTTGATAATATAAAATGGTCGGCGAAAGTGAAGGCGGTTCATCTCGCGCCACGCTCGGAATGAA
Source organism: Dryobotodes eremita (assembly GCA_917490735.1). NCBI lineage: Eukaryota > Metazoa > Arthropoda > Insecta > Lepidoptera > Noctuidae > Dryobotodes > Dryobotodes eremita. The sequence continues at coordinate 5,535,659 of OU823248.1, forward strand.
TCGCCCGAGCTTTCGGCGACCATGTGGAATCATCACCTTATAAGAAAGCTTGCTCAGTGCCGTCAGATGTATTGTGTTATCTACTCGTGTTCACGCGCGGGTCCGTCGGCGCGCGGCGGGTGGCGTGTCGCCCCGGTGCTACGCGCGTGTTTCGTACTGCCGGGGCGAGCGCCGCCGCGCGGCCTGCCTACTCGGCCCGCCCGTGCTCGCGTCTACCAAGCGTCTATACCGAATGCCCACCGTTTCTAGTTTAGGTACCGGTCGAACCGATTTCTTTTTAAGTTCTGATCATCGATTAGTTAGCGTATGTATCCTTAGGCTTTGCATGCACCCGGTCACGAGTCCCGTCACGGCTCCCGCCGCTAGCGTAGCTCGGCACGGCACCCAAGTCCCGCACACCCACACACAGCCACAGCCACACGCAGACAGACGACACTCATCGCACACAGCCTCGTGCGCGAGGGGGCGGGCCGGGCGGGCGGGGCGGGGCAGGGCGGGCGCGCGGGGGCGGGCCGGGGGCGCGGCCACTCACCTTACGGTGTTGCTGTGTATCGTAGGCTGTGTTCGCCAGCTGGATCCCCGAGATCACGGAGCTGGCGGCGCAGCGGAACAAATACGGCGGCCGGTACACCAAGGACGTCCGCCGCAGGTACCCTGCTCTCACGCCCCCGCTCCACGCGGCTTCCTGCCTTCCTACCTCTCACGGTTTCGATCTTGGTTGATTGAATGCGGAGTTTGCTAATGAAATTTATTAATCCTTCACTAGAATCGGTCTCTCGGTGCCGTGGCGCATGCTCGAAGAGTTAGCTCCCGGCGGCCGCGCCCCTCTCCCCGAACTAGAGAGACAGGCGCGCGGTCGACCGACGCACTACCACATGCCTTTTTTCGTAAATTTTACTCGAGATACCGTTGAGCTTTTTAATCCTTTCTAACGAGACTAGATCTGGAGAGAGCCGATGTAAAGTTTTGTAATGCTGTCGATGAAGTAGTGTTTGGTTTGTTCGCTTGCACACGATGCCTGTCGCCACGCTGTAGCGCTAGCTCCGGCACTCGCCACAGTCCCGCGACACACAGCCAGTGCCGCGCCCGCGCCGGCCCGCGCCGCCGTCCCGCCACCGCCGCGCGTCGCTTGGCGGGGCGACTCGCCGCCGCGCCGTCCGATGGCCGCGCGCCGGCGACTCGCCCCCCCGTCCTCGGTTGAATGAATGTGAACGTCTTGTTTTGTCTGTCGGCGTTTAGGCGATATTTGCCAGTTGTATCCCAGAGATAATTGACTTAATCGGCACTAGACCCAAGTATGGCGGCACCCTCAAGAATGAGCGGGGACGCAGGTGAGCCGCTGTCTTCACTCCGTTCCGTTGAATGTGTTCCGTGTTGTGAAATCTATTCTTCCTTTTCCTCTCTTAGCACGCTTCTGTGTTCTCACTTATCTTGGCGGGACGCAAGTCCCGCGAGTTGTCTTTGTTTTTATGAGTCGATATTGATTGTAAATTACCTTTGAATTGATTTGAGTTCAGTTGAATAGTGAACAGCAGATAGTGGCTAGTGTTATCGCTCGTCATTATAGGTATCATGATTATGTTCTGTTAGTATACGTACGTAAAGTAAAGGAATGTTAACGTAAAGCTTAGTTACGGAGAGTTAAATGTTGAGTGGTACCGTACTGTAGTGCGTTGTTGGAGTTCTGGTGTGCGTTGCGAAGCGAGGCGTCGACAGCTCCTGCCTGTGGGCGGCGGGCGCTGCGCCCGCGCCGGCCCCGGGCGGCGCTGTGGACGCGCGCGCACCACCCTGCCTGTCCACCCCCGCCCCTGCCCCGCCCTCGCCCTCGCGCCGTCCGCTACCCCGCCCCCCTCCCGCAGTCCGCTCCGCTCCGACTGTTCTCCTGCCTGCACGACTTACTGTTACTTGTACTCTTAATGTTGACCCTCTTTAATGTTTTTGATCTGTAATGTAATTTTGAATCGACCCCCTCGGTTATTTTAGTGTAATGTATTTTCGTAAATATATTCATAGAGCGTGGCAAGGCTGTGTGCATTGAGGACATTTTTAACGCAAAATTAGTTTAGTTTTATTGAACATATCATTGACATGATTGACATCATCCTAGCAACGATACACCAATCATTTTATGAGAAACTTTTGGATTGATTTTGGAAATTGTTTGCAAAAAGATACAAAGGTAGACAGATTTAATGTTTATATGAATAAAAATGAAATCAGTTCCTTTGCCACACCTTAGATGAATACTAGTTGCATGAACGTGTAGACATGAGCTGTTTGCATCCCTTGGTTTAACTTTCTTATTTTTTGCTCTGTAATGATTTTACTGATTCTGAGACTTCTTTATCTTTCTTTTAACTACATTAACCTTCATCATTATACGGACTGTCGACTGTCACATTTCAACAAACGAAGTGTCCACCTAACAGTGTCGATGTGAACTTATTAAGAATTGCGACTCTGGCTTCAAAACAATATTCAATATTATATACAAACATACCTATAATTGTCCAAGTGATTACATGATTCCCAAATACATAAACTGTACTGAGAAGCAAGCTTTTACTATTTATATAGGATTTTTATCTAAACACAGTACAAAAGGCGTATTCATAGATGCTATAGCGTAGAGTACAAAATTAATTGTAATATTCAGAGAAACACGCGCCGTACTTACACTAATTCACAGTATTTAAGTATATTGATATAAACCACGAAGTATGACAAAGTAACTAGATCACAATTTATATGTAGCAGAACAGATTTAAATTTTCATACATATTTTGCTGTGTCTAGATAAGAATTAAACACGCTGATTGTTTTGGAGTTTCTCAAACGGTGTCTGATTTAATCATGAATTGAATTTATCTGGTCCATACATGATACATTTTTGTAAAGTAATGAAATCTTTCTAGAAAAGTTGGAATTACTAATAAAATACATTATAAAATTAACACAGCTCATGCTCATTTTATTTGAACACGTAGATTTTTATTGATTTTACAGTGTGAGTAGATTACATACTGTTTGTAAGACTACTAAATAGTCAGTGTGTTAACATCTAGTTACCCAAATCATCACACCACCAAAGTATTCTACTCCATGCAATGTATGCTATTATTGTTGTATACCCCCCCCCCCCCTAAAGACACTACATATAATGTCCTGCAAGCCACCTAAACAACCCCCTACCCAATACTTGTCGTCTCATTTATTTTATTTTATTTTTTATAGTGTGGTAGATAGTTACACAAATCCTGAACGAAACTGAGCTTTCTAGAACAATGTTCATTTATTTGTGGCTGTAACAAAATTTCTCGCTTGTTATTTTTAATATTGAAGCTTTTAAGCATAGTCATATATTTAAGTTAAATTTGTTGATTGACTACAGGCCACAAACTAATGAGCGTATAGTAATTATGAACGTTTTAATTTGCAAACCACGTCGTTGTTTTATTAAAAAAACGTACGTTACGTAAGTTTTGAAATATGTTATATTAATGAATGATTGGCGCAACAAAACAATGGCGTGGTTAATATAAATGTAGCTTCTCTTCACGCTTCTATCACTTACTGTTTTGTTTAACCCTGTCGTGACCTTTTTTTAAATATTTTATTATCAGTTACTTCCATCTGGTCCCAGGTGTTAAATAAGACTTCAAATTGCTGTTACTTCTGTCTTTTCCTTACTTATAAGATGAGCTTTTCGAAAATTTGCTTCTTAAAAAAAAAACAAGCTAATGTAAAGTTATTTCAAGTTTTAACAACACGAAGCTTAAAAATAAATGTCAATTTTGCAATTTTCCACTAAGTTTTTTTTCCAACTTAACAAGCTTTGAGATTTTCTGAGAACTCGCTTCTGAAGCTTCTTTCTTTGATTTTCAAAATGCAAATTTATTTGGTAGACGCACCTTGAGTGTAGCTGAGTGGGCTGGTGTTATAATAAAGTTGTACGTTTTCAGGCATATAGTGGTCTGTGGACACATAACATACGAATCAGTGAGCCATTTTTTAAAAGACTTCCTACATGAGGACAGAGAGGATGTGGACGTCGAAGTTGTTTTTTTACACAGGTATGTAACTACACAATAAGTTAGATACGTCACGATACGTCGTCGTTAGGTCTTTGATAAGGACCAATTGTGACGAGATAAATATTCAATCCGACGTCACAAATTAAAATTGATGTGTTCTCTAAAACTTGATTCAACAAGAGTATTTTTCTGATCATCCTCCATGAGAAGACAATGATGAACGATTGATCCGAACAGCTAATTCTAAAAATAAAGCAGCGCATATTGGTTATGCGGTAGAAGAGTATTGTAAAACTTCTGATTTTATGAAATAACTTCAATTATAGAATAAACAAACAAAATTGTTAAATATTCTCCTACCTGCCATATTGCGCGCAATATCTGAAATAAGTAGTTTAAGAAATTATTGATCAATATTTTAAGTCTGAGAAAATATTGACATCAGAATATATACTGAAAAATATTATTATTGAAATGATTCATGATAATAAGTAAATAAATAAAAATACTGAACAAGTTATGGAACTCGCTGGCAAAAGATAAATATGTACTGTGGAAGCAAAGTCACGCATCACGGTGTGACTGTGGGTGTGTGACGTAGCTTGTGGCACTGTCGAGAGGTGGTGGGTCATGTGTGATGACGACGCTTTCAGAAAAGAGCCCGACCTTGAGCTGGAAGGTCTCCTCAAGCGTCACTACACCACCGTCGAGTTTTTTCAGGGTACAATGATGAATGCCGTCGACCTTGAACGAGTCAAGGTTAGAATACAACCATAGAGCAGGCATTAGATTAACGCACGGCCGTAATTCTCATTGACGCGTCTACGTGAATCAGTACTTTTTTTATTTATTTATATGTGCATAAAACAGAACTCTTTCTTCTGTAAAGATGCTGTTTCATAGTCACAGTAGGTATTGATCACTTTGGTAACGTTTATCTTGTGATTATTTTGATGCAATCATTGCTTCTCACGGTGCTGCGAGGTCGCCCGCGGAACTCTGCAGAGCGACCCCGCACCACCACACGACTGCGTATTTTGGTACATAGAGTTGCATGGTAAGGCCTCGCCAGGCGGCGGACTGTCCGGTAACCATGGCCAGCGGTGTTAACTGAGCGTTCATGACAGGAAACCGCCCGACCTGGAGCTCGAAGGCCTGTTCAAGAGACACTTTACCACTGTGGAATTCTTTCAAGGCACCATTATGAATCCAATCGACCTTCAGAGGGTGAAAGTAAGTAGCAATGCAAACACGAGAAATAATCAAAATGGGCGTGGTGTCGGTTTGACGATGTAACATATTGTCTAGAGTAGAGCGATGCTCGTTGACTAACCTATCGCGCGTTGTCGGCGCGGCGCTCGGTACCCTTCGCCGTGCTGAGCGCCGCTTGCCTGAGGCTGCGTGCTATGCGTGTTGTCGGCAGCGCGGCGGCATGGCGGCTGCGTGTCGCTGTCGCCGCGCTCAGCCCGCCCACCATGTGTCTGATTGGGTGTTGTTGCAATGCTGGCCCGTTTGTCACTTCGATATCGATTTTCTGTACGTTCCGATGGCAATATTGGCATTAATGGCTGCCGAAGAAAGAGTTTCCATTTCAAAATTTAACCTTTTTATAAGTAGTCGAGTACAGTTATCGATTGTCGATATTGTTGGGTAAGTTGGCATGGCTTATGGAATGCTGGCGCTTGTCTGCATGTACTCTTCTTCTTTCAACCCCACCTGCTTCTTATAAAATGAATACCACCCAAAGGAACTCATTAAATTCGAACCCAATAATTGGTTAAGCAAATTGTAACTCAAAATTTATTAAATGTAAATGGAGTCGTGGTGCTCATTTTTGTATTTTCGGCCAAATATCTGCATGCGCAATGTTCACGCTTTTGTAAACCTCCGCTTGAATAGAACGTAGAAGTAAATTAAGTAACTATAGATTAAAGTCTACTAAAATGTTCTCTGTCTTTCCTACTAACAATAGATGTGTAAAACTAACTATTCGGTAACTTAGTGTGTTCACGTTTGATTGGTAAGTGTTGTGATCCTATAAGTGTTTTATTGCTTACCGCAAATCGATATCCCCCAAAATTTGCATTGATATACAAGTAACTTGCTTGGATAAGTCCAGTACAACCCAAAATTCTGATCAAGTATACCCAGATATCTGTTTAGTATTTCGATTCGAACCACATTCTTGTAAAACTAATTGGAAAGAAACAATGCCCTGAGCTGCAGCTTGATCCTAAAACTGTAAGCGTGTCATACAGACGGTACCAAGAGGGTAACTAAGAGCGATCGTGGATATCTGTACATTACTGGACTTCATGTCCATGCTCAAAAACAAAATCCAATTAACCTAAGAAAATCCACCATCGCTATCGAAATCTCTACCCCACCATCTACTTGACACGCGCTTTCCGACAGAGAACTATAATACATTTTAAACCTAGGTACATGAAGCAGATGCGTGTCTGGTGCTAGCCAACAAATACTGCCAGGACCCTGACGCGGAAGACGCCGCCAACATCATGAGGGTCATCTCCATCAAGAACTACTCCGACGACATTCGGGTCATCATCCAGCTGATGCAGTACCATAATAAGGTGGGTTTAGAGAAAAAGAAACGTCAAGATATACATTGGCATACAGAAGAGAAAACCAAATGCATTCGATTTAAATTACCCAATGTTAGAAAAGTAGCGAATGTGACATTATATTGAATGGAGAAAATCTGGAATATATTAATTAAACGGTTTGCCTAGGAATCACGCTAGACGAAAAATTACAATGGGGAGCTCATATACCATCTCTTGCGAGGTATCTAAGCTCGGCCGCTTATGCTGTTAGAAAGATATGACAGTTAACAGATGTAGAAACCGCGCGTTTGGTCTATTTTAGCTACTTCCACAGCATTATGTCGTATGGCATTTTACTGTGGGGTCGGGCTGCTGACATTGAATGTAATTTTATTTTCCAAAAGAGAGCTGTCAGAGCCATTTATAATCTACGTCGCCACGAATCTCTTAGATAAATAATTAAAAAGATTAATATTTTGACGTCACCTTGCCAATTCATTTATGAAAATATTATGTATGTAAGAAAAAATCTACATCCTTTTAATAAAATAAGTGATAGACATAATTTTAATACTAAAAATAAAGATATAATAGATCAACCATTTTTCAGATTAGCACATACATGTTTTACGGGGTACTGTGTTATATGTTACAATAAAATACCTTGTGATAATTATATTGCAATAAAAAGAAAGAAACATTTTAACTCATATAAAAAGTACACTTTTTTAACAAGCATATTACAAATAAGAGGATAATATCCAAGATAAGAGTGTTTGGAAACATGCTGGTCCAGCTCCATAGGAAAGTCTAGAGTCTAGACAAAATCAAACTGGTTGCTAATTTAATTGTATAATTATATCATTAATGTATACAAAATATTGTAAAACATTTTAAAAGAGTAACGGTGTAGCTTCTTGCTCATTCTTCTCCATACAAAACTACCTTTTGGAAGGGGCGACTAGAATCAATTCTATTTTAATGTAAACGTTGACGTTCAAAAGTGCCTTTTATGTGCCTATTTGAAATAAATGTTTTGACTTTGAGTTGGTAGTCGTGGAACCGAAGTTCGCTGGGGCAGACGTGATCTGGTGAAACCGCGAATCTGCAAACGTAAGGCTAAGGTAGGAAGCTCTTAGGCTAGGTGTAGCGACGATCTTCGTGGTGTGGCTGATAGCAGCTGAATGAGAGTAGTCAAGGATCAAGTATATAGGCGATTGGAGAGGCCTTTATCCAGTAGTGGACTGCCATACGTTGATGATGATGAGAATTGGTATTAGTTGCTTGCGACTTCGCGTGTCTCTCTATTATATGTTTTGATTCTGAAAACTGATCCTACATTTTAATTTTAATTCGCCATTATGTTTTCATAGGCTTACCTCTTAAACATTCCATCGTGGGACTGGAAGCAGGGCGACGACGTGATCTGCCTGGCGGAGCTGAAGCTCGGCTTCATCGCGCAGAGCTGCCTCGCGCCCGGCTTCTCCACCATGATGGCCAACCTCTTCGCCATGCGAAGCTTCAAGACGGTCAGCCTTCTTCTTATTACACCCCACACTTCTATAAACATGCTCCTCAAGTACTTTCAGAGACCGACCCTCGACCCTCCGCCGGATAAAGCTTGTCACTCTCTGAACGTACCACAAGTTCTAACGATACTATGCGGCATTTCCACAGTCACAAGAAATGGCTATATGGACTAATGACTACATGCGAGGTACCGGCATGGAGATGTACACCGAGACACTAAGCTCAACGTTTATCGGGATGCCGTTCAAACAGGCCGCAGAGTAAGTGGGCAAGGAACGAGACGCTTTCAATAACGTGACACGAGACAAACGTCACACACAAACTTTTATACTTTACAAGTGTTTGAGCATTCCATACCGTGATTACAGGACAATCAATACTAACCAACTACGAAACGCATAGCTTACCATTTTAGTGTTTTTGTTCATTTTGTTTGCCAGCTTACCGTCTGTGGTTTTGAATAAATATCAATGTTTTTTTTTTTCGATTTCATTGTCATAGGTACTGCACTGAATAACGTTTTAGCCGGTAACATCTATATATAGATACAAATAATATAGGGTTATGATATACTAATTGTGAATAGTTGTGTAATATAGCTGGCGAGCAGCGAGGAGTGTGGCCGAGGCACGGACGCGATAGCCCTGTCGAGGTGGCTATGACTAACATGGCACGAGCTTTAGCGTCTCCTATTGGTTGATTGCAGTCCCCCGACACACAAGCTTGGCAGAACGATTACCTGCAGGGTACTGGCTGCGAGATGTACACCGAAACACTGTCGACATCCTTCACGGGAATGAGCTTCCCGCAAGCGAGCGAGTAAGACTCCCCTCGATCCTTGGGCCGCCTGCACCGCACCGTAGACTGTGTGCCAACTTGCTAACCCTAGCTACCTGAGTGTGCACTGATAATTGATATAACCTAGACACGAGTAGGCTGGATATGTTTAGAACTAAAATGTCTTTCTGATTTTTCAGAATAGATTGTGCATGTCGAATGGGTAATATATTAGTCAATTTATTAGTGGTATGTATTTTAGACTACTGTTCGAGCCGATAGTGAATTGTGTTGGTCATCTAGTGACGGCACGTTTTCAAGTTACTTAATTTTATCAACTATCTTTACTTTTTAATTACACGCACATTGACATTTTATATCACTCAGGATAAAATTGATTCACTTTACTTATGTTTAGTGAAACTCAAGATTCCATAAAATGACTTCAGTGCAGTAAAAGAGGAAAATTGTAAATATTCTGTCATTGATGTGAATCATTGTCTTGACGCACTTGGTCTTGGGCTTCATTGCACACGTTTCTATTAACTTTATTAAAACTATCATCTTCTTTATGTGAGTTATTCACAGGTTTGGGAACTTGGTTTATGGGCTTCCTCCTCCTACTATCGCTTTCTCTGTCGTACACACCGTATTCGCTAAACACAACACACTATGTATACAATGCACTATTAGAATCTGCATGCAATATATGATTATTCAATATATTATTATGTACGTAAGTATTCGTATGTATGTATCTGAATTCTGTAGTACTTATCGTTGTAGAACTTAAATTAGCTAAAATCTTATAGTAGAAATATAGTCCTATATATATATATAGTTGTCGTCTATAGCATGAAATAGATCCTTAAATGTTTTACTGCCCATGTTATTACATATTTATTATGTGTACGGTCACCAAAAGTGATAAGTAACCAGGGTCGTCGGATATAGTTGAAGTTTAGTACGAAACCGATGGATGTATTCTTGATGTAAACTTGAACTATATACGAGGACCCTGGTTACTTATCTCTTTTGGTGACTGTACATATATTTCTCACTATAAATATGTATGAAAAATATGAATGTTGGATTCAAAAAAATAATCGAACCTTTCTTGCAACAAGTAAAAAAATCAAAAGGTATTCTACAAACCTATAAACCGAAAAGTAGTCATTTTCAAAATAAATCAATTTGAACTTGAATTTATTGGAAAATGATTCTACATTTTGTAGTATCTTGTTCTTATTGGGAATTCTAGAGAATATTATGCTTATGTAACGAGGTTTGCTATTTTTGTAGTATATTATATTCGAAATATCAATATTGGTAAGTTTAAACGCACCCAACTGCAAACAAACACCAACCTATCTCAAACGCTAAGTCGAAAACAATTAAATCAGAAAAATAGCCAAAATATTTAAACTTCTAATTTTCTGGACAATTGATCTCATTTCTGATATCTGTATTGAGTAATTACCAAAAAGATTTAAGATACTTAAGTAAATAATTGAATGCCTTTGAAAATTACTCACATGGACCATCGAAAACGAACTCTTTAAACTAGAAGGACTCCAGAACAAGCGTACATCATGTATATCCTCCAGGTTGTGCTTCACGAAGCTCAAGCTGCTGCTGCTGGCGATCGAGATCAAGGGCGAGGAGGGAGCTGACAGTAAGATATCCATCAACCCGCGCAGTGCCAAGATACACGCTAACACACAGGGATTCTTTATCGCACAGTCTGCTGATGAGGTTAAAAGGTAAGGCTCATGGGCTTTATCTTCATCTCTAATTATTAAATGCTGGTCATCTGGTGTTTCTTCGCCTGGTCAGTACAAGAAACTTAGCATATTTTCAAAAACAAGAACGCTCTCTTCCGGCTAGCATATTTCAGTCGTTTACCACTTTCTTCAATTTTAACTTATGTTGCCAAGTAGTGTCAGTTTTATCTCCATAGAACTTACTTCAACTATTATCATTCCAGAGCTTGGTATTATTGCAAGGCCTGCCACGAGGACATCAAAGACGAAACGCTCATCAAGAAGTGCAAATGCAAAAACTGTAAGATCACTGTATTGCTATCATTACTAATACATTACCAAACTTAGCGAGACAATCTGTACAGAATTCTCTACATACAATACTTTAAGCTAACTTCTTAACTTTGTACTATTCTGTGACATTCTTTCTGGAAATATTTAATGTTGTAATGAACTGTGTCCCGTAATATGTGTGTCACTTACACAAGTGTGAGCACAAGATGTTCGCCGTACACGTAGGCAGTAGGCAGGAGCCCTGGTGGCGCCGTCAACACAGACTCGCTCGTCCTCACACTGTTTTCTTTCTATTTGTGCGACATTAATGAATATATTGTTCGGCTAAACTTTTAGTGACCGCGCACCAGCGGAAGGTTGGAGCCGACATAGGTAACTTGCACCACACCTAACCTCACAACTTGACGTTTTCCGATATTTATTTTTCGTGTCTATAATTTTGTTGAGTTGCTTTAGTGGTGTTGCGTCCGTACCTCACTGACTGGATCGGCTGCAAGGCATTATCTTGACCCGTGCTCGTTCACACCCTATAATTTAGCGATCATTGTGTATGTCCGCTCGCTCGTGAATGGATTCCGCCACAAGATGAAGCACTCCGACACTTCACCATTTTTCTGCCTTTTGAGATATTACTCGCTCTGTTTCTGTATCAATTGAGAGGATTTAGTGCATCATACAATACCGCTTAACATTCACATACCTAATCAGGACCTGTACATAGATAGTATCACACAACAGTCACTTGTCAAAATTATATCAGGACACGCAGTGCGGTGCGAATCAACGAGAGTTGAACACATTGCTATGATGCACTTCTGAGCCCAGCACAGACAGTACAATGCATGTAAACATTAATAATATGTAGAACTAAATATCGCAAACTGCAAGTGCACCGTCATGTCCCCGAACACTTAGATATAATAATATAAATATGAATCCACGAAAGCATGTCTCAGAACGAAAGGAGTGAAGATCTCAAACTGCTGATAAAATTGCCCATCGAGAGTGAGCTTTGGAGGACAAAGACTTATGACGACAGTTCCGGCTTGTCTGTGCTAACGACCGCGACAGTGACTAACACAGGGAGGAAACTAAATACAGTCACGAGTCACTACCCATCATATTCATCCACGCTTTTGACAGAATCAAATTCTACCGATCTGACATCCAGCTTCACTGCACAGAATTTGATTCTACCAAACTCATATAACAAATTAAATCATAAATGTTAGGTGCGTACATTCGTATTGTCAGTGTTTGGATTTTTACAGATGTTGGAATGATGATGATGCAGACTGGGATGGTGAAACAAAGTGTTAATACGTACCGTGCTTGTCTCGACGGTACGGAAACGAAATCACAAATATACCGTATTACCGTACCTTACACTCGTATAGTTTGTTTGCATCAACTAACCATTGCTATGGACGAATTGAAACTGGGCTACAATATACCTATGCTAATACACGAAGAAACGACACACGCAACTAGTATAGTGCAGCTAGGCTAAGACACTATATATTAACTACAGCTCGCTTAATATACGAAAGATATAGGTAGAGAGTATATCAGAGTAAAACACTGTTCATGTCTGCAACCCCAATAGGTGAACTGACCTCTATTACTAGCCAGCCCAAACTGAGCAATCTCTCCCTTAATGATATGATAATTTCCCAAGTCCTTGACAAAGATTCCAGTTTGGGCGGTAGTAATAAGAAGTCAAACATAACAGCGTCGTCATCAACTACTTCCTACTCAGAGATAACTATCGGCTTTGCATCTCTGTCTGCATTAAGATCTATAATTTGCGTATCTTCTGTAACACCCACAATTTAAAACAGGTTAAAATGGATTGTATAACAAGTGAGCTAAACGTATTGTTTCTCGGTTCAGTGGCTACGTTCAGGAAGGGCGTACGAGCCGTCCAGATGGTTGGCAGGGCAAGTACGTAACCTCCATGTTAAGATTCAGTGTACATGTCAATGTGATGTTTTATACGCGACATGTGGGGCGGGTGACTCCCGGCCACCGATCGCATAGCAAACGTGTCCTGTTTATCATTGTCTTGTCTTATACGTTTCTATATGTGCATTTATACAGCAGTTAGATGTTTGCCTCTCTATTAGCCGATATTTAAAACATCGAGAGACATTATGTGATGTCGTTTATTTATTTTGGTGTTGTTGTTATTATATTATTATATCTCAAAATATTTTTCTAGGAGTATTTTGATCCCTGATTTTCTGCATCGACATAGTCCCTCTGATATTGATGTTGTGAAGTAATAGATTTTACAAGAAGTTAATTTGTAATTATTTATGCTTTAAAAGTTGAAAAGATGATTTAATGATCCCCTGCATAGGGAACGTTTAGATGCTCCCGCCTCGATAGAACCGCGAGGACTCAGCAGTGGTTAGCTACTGCGTCCGATCTACCGACCGAGTTGGTATACTCGCCTTACTGTTATCACATCCCTGTAACATTTACGATTCTGTAATTTCATTTGAGCTATCAGTTCTTAGTACGCTCAACGCCATTCTAATCACTCCATCTTTTCATAACCTCATACCCTTTGCATTAGTCATGGTAATATCTAGGGTTTTAAATTCATTTAATTCAAGATGTGAAACATAATATTATAGCACGTAGAGCTTGTCTAATAGTTAGTTATTTTCGTTTTGTGTGTCGTTTGTATTCGTAGCTTTGTTTGTTGCATGTGTGGTGGTAGGTATGTTATGTCAACTGTAGCATAACTTTTTTGTGACTATAACTTTGTTTTTTTAATACGTAATTTGATTGTGTATCGGTTTCATCTTCAGCTTTCTTTGGAGCTTCTCTCTGGACGTACACGTACCGTAACTTTGTGCTAACTTTTTTTTTATCTAACACTTTAGAGTCCAATAAGTACACCTATTAAATTAATCTTTACGTTCCAATATTTAAAATGCTAATTGCTTTCAAAATACTTAAAAAGATGAAACCGATGATTGTACTATTGAATTGATCTGAGTCAATATGGACAGACCTGGCCACACGCTGTACTATATCGCGATGTGCTGTAGGAACTGTATTTACTGAGTGGAGTGGAATGCGAACTTGTGCTGATGTTTTGCAGATGATCACCATCCTCCCCCCACCTTCACGCCGCCAGAGTTGCCCAAGAAGGTCCATGTTCGAGGTACATCTCAGGCTCCGAGCCGAGTGTTTTTTTTTCGTTTATTCTTTTAATCATCGGCCCACTGAACCATTTGACCGGCAATATGCTTCGTCCTAGGTTACCGGAAGGTACCGTGCACCTAGTTGCTTTGTCACGCATTATCTCATAGCGAGCACTGAGAACTGGCGGGATGCCGCGGGGTTATGCGCTCCTCTCGCATGTACCCGGCTGAACTGTAGTGACACGACCCGCTGCCGCTCCGCCGAGCGGCAGTTCTAAACTAACAGCCTCACACTAAATTTCACAAAAGTTTCCCGACTAACAAAATTGTAATGAACACGAATACAAATCATTTTGTTTTTATTTTACTTTTGCATTCACTATTTCAATGAGTAATGAATGAGTCAACGACGATTGAATTGTTTCCATCGATCTGTGCTTCTTGGTAAACTCTAAAGCGGATGTATTATCATTTGTGGTTTGTACCCCTCTGCCGCGCATTGCAAATATTCATGGTATTGCATTTATTTGTCTGAATGATTAAATACCTACCATATTAATTAAGTAAAAGAGTTGCCAATTCATGGATAATATTATGACACTTTATCCGATTGTAATGCAGATCAAGGAAACAGCAGCTGCAGCCGCCCTGATTAATTTACAATTTCAATGATACGAGTACCATAAAACCCATAATTTTCTCAATTCAATACTGATCTTTATCAATTTTGTCCAAAATTGGCAACGCTAAAGTGAATGCTATGTGGGTACCTACATCTATGCTTTTGTTGTAGAATATTGATTAAGAATACCTACATAAGTAATTATATTTTAACTGAACCCAAGTAATTATCAAATAAAAAAAAATATTGAATTCAAATAGATTTTTAAATAAATTCAGTACCTTCAAATTTAGATTCCTTTAGAATAACTTTAGAAAAAAAATGCAATATTTAAAGTAAATGAAAATCAAAACTCACAAGCTTTGCTGCTTTTACAACATCATTGAGTAACATTTTCGCGTAAATTGTTCTTATTGTCTTTCAGGTGAAATTGCGAGGGAAAGAGGGGAGGATACTAGTTGTAAGTACTTGCAATATAACAATACTCCAGCATTCCAGAGTTTATCATCAACAAATACATAAGAAGATTGTATTCTACAGAGTATTATATTATTTTTACTTTGTTGTATCAAGAACCACTGAACTTGTGAGCTCTTTCATCTACAACGCTTGCTTAAACTTGCCAACCTTGGTTCACCTAAGATTTTTTTACAAGAATTATTATATGACATATATATCGTTAATCTTTGTGTTAATCATGGAAGCGATGATATGGCCGAAAGCCACACTAAAAAAATTGGGAACCAACACAGCCAAACAGAATGCTATCGTCTGAAAACCTAACAACAACAAACGATGCTATGGTCTGAAAACAGCAAAGGAAACTTTAAATCTCAAGCCACAGGCTAACCAAAACGATACTCCAAAAAATAAAAATTAAATACTGTACCGGGCCGCTTATAGCGCTACAAGTTTAATTTGGCGCGTGGCCAAAATCGGAACTAACGCCGCAATCTTGTTTTTTGAATAGCAACAGCACCCCTGTTGTATGACACATCGAGTTGTTGAAAGAGATTGTAATGGATGTATCAGTGACAGAGACGACAGAGTACATTTTATATAGGGAGAGACGACCGCGACGCTCTAAAACTCGATGTATCATATTTACAGTCGGTTATCATACCTACAGATCAACACAGAAAGGAAACAAGAAAATGATCAAGGTTTTCTTCCTCTAGTAATAAATCGCAATCACCGGAACGCAGCGCCGACAACGCTGTTGTCCCCGATGGCGAATCAGCTGATGAATACCACCACGACAAGACAAGTCAACAAGGTCAAACCCAATGTCAACAGGGCACCGCCAGATACGTGAGTCTACCACAGAAATAATACTTATACCGTTTTTAATTACTAAATGTTACGAGTGGTGGTACATGGTGTAGCTTAGAGTATATCAGTTGTTGTTACAATTCATGATAGAATTTCAGAAGTTGAATCAAAATACATTTCTGTCTTTGGGAAACTGTTCTCTTATTCCTTTTCATACACATGAGAGAATTAGTGTTAAAGAATCATTTTCTGTCTATGATCTGTCTCTTGAAAATAAATCTTCTTTCAGTCATGTATCATCACTCCCAATTAAATAACGCTATAATTGGAGCTTTCTCTGGAGCCAAGCAACACAATCCGTCTATTAATTTATTTAAGTCTAATATTTTGATCTTGTCGACACCGTGCATCGGCTTTAGAAAATTATAGAAACCAGCCGATCTAAACTCCAAAACATGGTCCAACTTATAAATATTTAAATTAAAATAATGAATCTAAATACATTCCATAAAGTCTCTTCTTCTATCCTTGATTTCTCTTTCTATCGCGGCTTGTTATTCGAGTATTTTATTTTAGCACGACGTGCACAAAGCACTAAATTGATATTATTACCTGTTTGCACATTTATTTTCCTTAAAAAAAGAAACGGAGACGACTCTTTGAACCTGTGTTACAGGAATCCCCAGGATCAAGATACCAATTACCAGGCCTATCACCTTGCCTACGAAGTGAAAAAACTCATGTAATTGAAAATTATTCAGCTAGATCATTTTATTATCAGTAGTTTTGATATTTGCAAAGTAATTGAATTCTTTTACACGGGTTAAGTCAGCCATGTGTCAATGTTGCCTACATTGGGTGTGTATTGCACGGTCCTCGGACTTAGCAGTGCAGACGACTGCGCAGACTTTTCTCGATTAAGTTCGTAGAGTAGTGCTTGCCTCACTAGTCAAATATTTTAGTTCGAATACGTTTAGGAGTTTCTTTTGAATATTTTACCGTGTACTGCACTTGAATTCCGCACGACACACAACTACAGCATGATTATTTCACTATATTTATACACATTTTAATATTTTTGTCTGCGATGCGCATTCCTGTACATAAAGTAGTTTAAATATTATTGTTTTCAATACCTACAACGCAATCAGTAGCTTCAGATTGTATCACTTGTAAAATAAATAACACTAAGAAATAACTTGATTCTACTCAAGAACCCAATTTTAACTCAATTGAGTCAAATGTTCTACTGTCCCAGAAACCACTGTAGTGAATTAGAACATATCTTCTGTAGCTGGCTATTCTTGTCTCTTCATATTCCCCATTCCTAGTAACAAAGATCTAACTTCTAGCCCCTAACCTTTCAATTTCCTCTACTAGATTAAATTGGAAACAATAAACAAAAACTATAAAATCATCTACATAAACACATTTTTTTTAAACGCACAAAAGTTAAATTCGATGGAAACCCTACTAAGATCCAATTTTTGTACAGGCCAACGAGTAGAAGCAGTGGTGGTAATCAAAACAGCAATGGCGTCAGCCTCCCTGCGGGCCTGGCAGACGACCAGTCGAAAGATTTCGACTTCGAAAAGACTGAAATGAAATACGACTCCACTGGGATGTTCCATTGGAGCCCCGCAAGGAACTTGGAAGATTGTATATTAGTAAGTAGATATAATAAATAACAAATGTTTTAATTGTGTCCATTCCAATATGAACTTCAGTCCATCTAACATCGTGCAATATTCAATCTCAACAAACATTTCTTATTTACAGGACAGGAACCAAGCGGCCATGACAGTTCTGAACGGGCACGTGGTAGTGTGTTTGTTCGCGGATCCTGACTCGCCGCTCATCGGGCTTCGGAACCTGGTGATGCCGCTGAGGGCCTCCAACTTCCACTACCACGAGCTCAAGCACGTGGTCATCGTGGGAAGCGTCGACTATATTAGAAGAGAATGGAAGATGTTGCAGAATCTACCCAAGATTTCTGTTTTGAATGTGAGCAACGCTATTTGAACTCGTTATCGCCATCTTCATGCTGATTCAACATGCGACATTTTTTCCACATACTAGATTTATTTCATAACCAACATAACTATCTATTTCTGTGTGTTTTGAATCAATTGTTTTCTTCCTCAGGGTTCACCGCTAAGCCGGGCCGACTTGCGTGCAGTTAATGTGAACTTGTGTGACATGTGCTGCATCCTATCAGCGAAGGTGCCATCCAACGATGATCCCACGCTGGCAGACAAGGAAGCTATCTTGGCTTCGTTGAACATCAAGGCTATGACGTTCGACGACACGATAGGGGTGCTAAGTGCAGGAGTGGGAACGAATGGGAACAGTACGGCGCCGCCGCCGCCTGGACAGCCGCCGGCGCCGGTACTGCTGCAAAGACGGGGCTCCGTGTATGGTGCCAATGTGCCTATGATTACTGGTGAGTTTGTCTTCTTACATTATGTGGCTCTCAAAGACAATCGGCTCTATTATAGTGATGCTAAGCAGCTATATCTTCTTACTCGTGAAGAGCACCAAACGGGAAAGAGACGAAACAGTAATAATTAGTAGTAACAGTAAACAGTAGTCATTTCAGTATGATCAAAAGGACGGGTTGACCATCTTCATTCTCGCAATGACTTAATTCATGTTCTACATTCTTCGTGAATCATGCCACTAAATAACTGACGCTCTAGTCTCATAATCTTGTTGCCTGCAGAGTTGGTGAACGACAGTAACGTGCAGTTCCTGGACCAAGACGACGATGACGACCCGGACACGGAGCTGTACCTGACGCAGCCCTTCGCGTGCGGCACCGCCTTCGCCGTCAGCGTGCTTGACTCACTTATGTCCACCGTAAGTATCAGTACCCCATTTTAAGTTTCTGTTTATAATAGGTCCGTTCAGAAGTTTCACAAATCGGATTGCAAGGACTCTCATATTGGACTGCAGATTTTTGGTGGAGACAACTGTCATTTTACTAACGGTTCTGATAAGTATAATCTTTTTCTAGTGTGAAAAAAAGATTGATGTGCTGTATAGCTACGATGGCTTTTCTGTAATATGCGCCAGAATTTACTCGTCTTGAGCCTTCAAAGTAATTAATGCTTAATAATCTGTTCCAGACTTATTTCAACCAAAATGCCTTAACGCTGATCCGCTCGCTGATCACGGGCGGTGCGACACCTGAGTTGGAACTGATCCTAGCTGAGGGAGCCGGCCTGCGGGGCGGGTACTCCACGCCAGAGAGCTTAGCTAATAGGTAACATAAACACAACCTCTGTGGTTACTATCATTCCATACCCTGAGCTGTTGAATGTGCACATTTGCTGCAAAACTTGAGGTGTAACACTTTTTGACTTTGAGACCTGTTCATTTCTTCTTGTCACGTTCGTGTTATTGATGTGCCAAAATATGTGTTTGTTCTCAGGGACCGGTGTAGAGTGGGTCAGATCTCGTTGTACGACGGTCCACTGGCGCAGTTCGGCGAGGCCGGCAAGTATGGCGACCTGTTTGTTGCCGCGCTCAGCACCTACGGGATGCTGTGTATAGGACTCTACCGGTTCCGGGATACGTCCTCCTCGTGTGATGCTAGCAGCAAGCGATACGTCATCACCAACCCACCTGATGACTTCTCACTGTTGCCTACCGACCAGGTGATTATGTTCACATTGTGGTGTATGGAAGACCCCGATTTCACGCTTATTCAATTCTAAGATCATTTTTCAATATCCTTTTCTCCTTTCCGTTTTTATAATTTTTCCTTTGGTAACATTTAGTATGGGTACTCGAAAAATCTTCAGAATCTGACAAGTAAAACAAACTTAGTGGAATAAATGCTTTAAGTTTGACTCAAAGCATTTATTTCAATCAAACAGGCCACAATCCATTTACAGGTATTTTTTAATTGTAAAGGAATTGGTCCGTCCGAAAGATGGAAGTTGCTAATTCCAAAGCGTAATAGATTCTTATGGAGAAAAACGGGCAAGAAACTCCATGGACACTCTTTTAAATCAATTTTTTTCTAAGAACTAGTTGATAATGTTGTCATCTGTGTGTGCAGGTGTTCGTGCTGATGCAGTTCGACCCGGGCGTGGAGTACCGCTCGTCGCGGCGCGCGGCGGCTGGTTCGGGCGGCAAGGACGACGCCTCCTGACTATTGCTGTGCAGCGCCCTCACGGACGGGCCCTACTCCTACATCTAGGTTGTAGGCCCCCACTCCGACAATCCTGCCCCACCCCGCCCGACACCCGGGACGCGCACGCCGCGCCGCGTGGCGTGACGTGGCGCGACACACGCGTGGCGTGGCGCGGCGTGAGACACATCCGTCCCTGACTAACCCCGAAGCATCACTCCCACACTCTTACCTCGACTCTCGAGTTAACGTCCACGTATTACTAGATTTTGTCCTGAATTATTTAGTCGTGAAAGGGAGTGCTGCTACCTCCACTGCCCCGTTTTATTTTTATTTTGTCAACAGTATATGTTAGTATTCTAAGTTGAACACTTCCTGCACAGCAATCTACACTCCTCAAACGCACTCTTGTATAGACTAGCATTCGTTTGTTTAGCTGTATCTATATACTAAAACTAAAAGCAATAATATAACGAAAACTTAACCTTAAAAACGTATGGATATAGACTCCTATAGCAACTGGTCTCGCAGTCTATAGCACCTCCATCAGTTCAGAACAATAACTGGAACTTATAAGTCACGAGAAAGGCAGTCTATAGGAGCCACAACAGAGGATAGTTTTAAACAAGCTGTTAACAAGGCAGAATTTATAGAAAGCGCTTTAAGAATATAGAAAAGCTTTCGATGTCTAGGATAAAACTTTAGACGGAGTTCAGTAAAACGCTGTTGTTAACGAGTATATAAATTTTTAAGATACGAACGTAAGTTAAGGCAATAGTAGAGAGTTGAAAATTGAAATGTTATGGCACATCACACCCGCTGTATTTATCCGTGTTAACTGGTAGTATACCGCTGATATCAGGACTTTTACGAGGGAGTTGCTTATTAACAACATGGGCTCCCAATCTGTTGCAAACCTTTCGCGAGAGCGGCAGATTTACAACAGATCGCATACTGAGAGACGCCAGGTAGGAAGCTATCACTACCTCTAAAGTACTGACTACAGTGGTACATACTGCACGTTTAACTCACAATAAAATATTGTCACAATTGCTAAACAACGACTTTCAATATTTAAATAATTTTAACTCATATTATGCGGTGGTGGTTTAGTTATAGGCTTGTTTATAAAGGTGTTGGAGATTACATACACACATGCATACATATATCTGAGTCCTGACACACCTCTTTTTCTTCCTACAACAGTAGTTCTTGGTATTACCCAGGAAGTAGGCCCTACAGTGTGTTTTACTATTCCGGAGGTACGATTTGATCGGAAAGGATGAGTCTAAACATTTATAACTGGTTCCAATATAAAAATCAAAGAACCACTGTTGTAATTTGGATATCAAAATAATGTTCGCGTTGAACAAGTTCTGGCAGGTTCTTCAACAAACTGTTATCAACTTCTTTTAAAAGACAGTTTCTCTGTTGTCTTTTGTCAGCTAAAATCTTCTTCTATTTGTTTCCTAAGGTCTCTTCAATTATTTGTAAGCAATGCTCAAGGAACGGACCCTTTTAAACTTTTAATTGCATGTTGGTTTCACGTGTAAATGGACATAGGTGTAGGCTATCGCTTTTCTTAGAATATCCATTCCTTATTCTGTAGTTTTTTTTCTGTCACGTTTCACGTAATTAAGTGCTATTTTTAAAGCTGAAATATAGACATATTATAAGCATTTAATTTTATTCATCGACTGATTGTTAAGCACATCATATCATCATCGTTACTTTGTGATTGAACAAAGTTATTTTTAGTCACTATTTTTTAAGTTTTTAGATGTTTAATTTTTTTCTATGGATTCACATTGAATTCTTTATTTAGTTTTAAGACACTGCCATATTCAAATTGCACGTATGGTAGTAGTATGCATACAGTTCCATTGCTCATTGTTTATCTTCTTTTTTACTTAATCTTTATATTACTAAGGTTAGACTACTAGTTGAATATTTTCATGCAGAATCGAATACTTTAATTTTTTCCATAAACTTGAGAGAGAAGTAAACAAGCTTATATGACGCGTTTTTAATCTTCAAATCTGCATAAAAGTATGCTCAACTGTTACAAGAACATAGTAACTTCCAGCCTCACCTTATAGTACCACGTTTTTGTTTTATTTTTTATTTTAATAAAATTATATTATGCTATATTTTTTTCTTTTTGTTTTCTTTTATTTTTTTCCTGATATTTGGCGGGGGGATTGTCAAAGTGGACGTGAAACATGGCGCTGCACATGAAATATAAATGAACTGAAATAATTTATAAACTACGAAACGATGCCATTGCGAGATTAGTTCAAATTCGAAGATGGTTTTTTGTTTGCGAGGGACACCCAGTGCGAAGTGTAATTTTGCTGTAAATGTGTGATATTATTTTCGAATCGTTGTTAAAATAGATAGGCTTCTGAAGCCTGCGATGTATTTAGTGTTAACTCCGGGTGCTTTGACGATTGTGGACTCTCATAGTTTACTATGTTGATTGTATTAGATAAGATGCTCTAGCCGGCTGCACTCACCGCGCGCTCACCGACACACAGGCATTTGGCAGTGCAGCTGGCTAGAGCTCCTTTTATTAGAATTTATTAGGCATTAGTTAACATTGCCTCACCAATTAGAATCATTACAGAACGTCGAATAGTACCTAATACAACGTAATGCAATAATTATTACTAAAATACAAGATGTTTGATGAATATGTAAAGTATGAGTACCCCACGAAGCCCGCTACGCGTAGCACGCACGCAAAAGCACTAAATTCATTTATATTAATACCTAATAATTAATAAATACCTCAATTTTACTGATAGTAAGTATTTGAAAGTATTTAAAGTTTTATCAAACATCCTGTACATAGATATCTTTATCACAATCATATAGATATCATTCATTTGAATAGAATAGGCAAAACCGGCCTTAATTACAGTACAGATCATAGGTTAATGTGTAAAGTTTCACGAATATTCGAATGTGTGCTCTTGTACTGAATATTCGATATTGTGTCTTCGTGAATATTCCAAATTATGCGCTCTACGGATACTCAAACATGTGTGTAAAGTCCTGAGTATTCAACCTGTGCTCATTTCGGTCCAGTAACGGAAACAGCACAGCTACCCTAGTTCGTAAAGGAATTGAATGCAAACATACTGCCATATTTTTGTAAAGTCACTACATTATCCATAGAGCAAAGTACCCGAACGAAAAAGTACAAAAAATGAGGCCCTGTATATGAACGAAGATTCCTGCGACATTAATGTTTAAAAATATCAAGTGTATTAATATTACTCCAAAGTACAAATTGTACTTTATTAGCACACTCGTATCTGTGCTAAAGGAAAATTGTCTACCTATGTGCAAGGGCTAACAAAAAAAACAATTATAATTACACATAATAAACCACCGGGCGTAAAGAAAATTGTAAAGTTTATGAGATGGTTGTGCACGATAGAATATTATTTATGTAATTAAAACTAATCGGTCTGTCCAAAATATTTAATTAAAATGATCATATTGGCTTATTCGGCCGAGTTGGCATCGCCAATATGTTTGCCAAGGTGGGGGCGAGTCGGGCGCCGGCGCCGGGCGACGGGGCGACTTACTGACCACCGCACACAGCCGAATATAGTGGGTTAGTTGTAATTTGAGCTTGATATATCGGTAAGTAGTGACCTATGCATGGAGCCCTAGCCAAACTAGGTACCTAATATTTAGAGTACCGCCGCGAGCTGCATTCGACACTCAATTTTTAAAGTTTTTAGCTAGAATGTTGTAAATAGTCATATGTAATTTTGTATGTTACTTACATAAGAATTTTTCAATATACGTCTCCTTTGCATTAAAATAGAAGGCTACGGTTACATTAAAAAGTTTATATTCAAATACTATCGTGTGTAGTTTGTTGTGAATTAGGCTTCGATGTCACTGTATGCTAGTTAGGTATAGAGTTCGGACGTCTCATTGTAAAAATGTAAAATACACGCTATTGATTTGGTATTAAAATATGAATGTTAAATAAGTATTAATATTAAATGACGATTTTTCCTTTAATATTTTTATACAGCATTACAATATATTTATCGCAATTAAAAGTTTATAGAGGTGGGTCAGTGTGCAATTTAAAAAAATAAAAATAGTGTTTAAAATTGTATAATCGCCTTAACGAGAGAGAATATAGCTGAGTCCTTCTGCGTGTGTTTGCTTGACGTCTAATGTTACCATTATTGTTTATGTGCAATGTGTATGTACCGAATGTACCGTATGCATGTTCTCGACGAAACTTGTTGCTAGGTCATACTTAGTGGCCATACTATCGTAAGGTAAGGCGCCGACGAACGCGCGCTCGCCATACGATCACGTTATATTCTAAACGCGATTATAATTTATTATTAAACAGAAGTAAATTAAAATATTACATTGTTTGACGAAGCAGGATTTATTGAACGTAAGCGGATGTAACTTATGAAAATAAATAAAATAATGGAACGTTGGATGTTGGTGAAAATATTTTAATTCACTTCTGTAACCTATTTATCACACAAATTGTCACTGTTAGTTTGTTTTATGCAATATTTTATTAGATAATAACGCAATTTATATTTATAACCAGATTTATACGACAATTTGACGTGCGCAAGTATTTAGTGGTGGTGATATAATCGTCTTAGCTCTTCGGATTAGAATAAAATGTATGAGATCTCGACAAATGGCACGAAAACAACATTTCTTATATTGTAATTAAAATATAGCTTTGCAACATGTGTCCACTGAACTGTAGTTGGATAAATACAAGGCGGAAAAATATTAATTGGCTCTATAACTTCATCCAATTATATTATAAAATTAATAAAATGAAACATTAGATTTTTAGTTTTGAATCCTTTTAGTGAGTCCGAAACTTAGTAACTTTTTGAAATTCACATGAGTGTATAAAACTCGCGCGAAAATAATTATACTTAAGCAAATTCAGATAAGCATACATTAACAATATTGTATGTTTAATATAAAATAAAA
The DNA here is from genome assembly GCA_917490735.1 of Dryobotodes eremita. Taxonomy (NCBI): domain Eukaryota; kingdom Metazoa; phylum Arthropoda; class Insecta; order Lepidoptera; family Noctuidae; genus Dryobotodes; species Dryobotodes eremita. The sequence continues at coordinate 5,560,821 of OU823248.1, forward strand.
TTCCATCGACAGCCGTCAGTGGGCACATGCTTAGGCAACATGAAGCGAGACGAAGGTAATTTAGATATTTCCGCCCCTGAAATTTCTCTCTACGATTCAACGATATCTTACAATCTACGAAATCACTTACTAGATCGATAATTATACAAAAAACACTTACTAAAAAAATGCCTACTAAGCATACTTAGTAAATCCATGTTCTGTGTGCATTAAATTCTAGAATTAACAACATTGTTGACTATTGCTAATAGCTTGAGGTTGTTATCGTTTTTAGAACGGACAGGTGAATTTTTCATGTATTATATATACGTATATATAAATCTTACGCTCTATAACGAATGTTCGCTAGACCCTTTTTGTAAGCTGACGCCATCTAACGTGTTGTTACACTAGTCCTCTCTTATTAAAGTAGTATCAATATATTAATGATGGCTGTGAGATTAAATATTGTAACAATTTAAATTTATATTGTGTAAATGAAGAAGATTTAAAATAACAACATAACTGAATGCTCTATCGCAACGAGTCTGGTCTCAAACTATGGGTTTCTCTGTCCTTTTATCAGATTGGTTTTCATTGAAACCGTTGTTCGTGCATATGGTTTGAATTGGAACCAAGTGTTATTGATCCCTGATAATCGGGCCTGGATTATTTTGGCACTGTATAATCATGCATGATATAGTTACTATGCAAGGTATAGTATGGTAGATATTTATTTTCAAGTTTATGGTAAATGGTAAGTATAAGCAGATACTTATGCACATTGCTTTTTTTTCTTAGATCAGTAAATTAAACAGACGTAACATGACAAACATAACAGATTTCAACAATATAACAATTAAAAAAATGTCCACGATTACTATTACATGCATCCTACACAGTGCCAAATAAAAACAAATTAAACGTTTGGATCATTTTGGCGCAAAATACGCCTCGATACAACGGGTTGCCAAATTAAGAAAATTCTAAAAATGAATCCTACTTTTCAATGAAAATAATATGAAATTAGATAAATTACTTTAGAAATTGTCTAATAATTATTCTAAATAAATAAAATTTTGCGCAAGCGATTGGTTTATATTTTCTAATGGCAACCCAAAAAATCAAGCTCACAGCTTTCTCCACAGTTGCTCAAATTCTCAGCATAATAACCCCGTGTTTCACCGCTTCTAGGTAACCATTTACAAACCACCATATATGACATATGATGTTACATATCCCATGGACTCGGGCGACATTTTGTGCACCTACCTAAACAAAATGGCGGCCCACCACGGGCCATGTAACATTATCAGACTGTTCGAAATGTATCACACCACGAAAACAAATTATTTAATATTGTTGATGTTGATTGTTAATAAAATGCAAATAATGTAAATATCAAAATAAATTCTGTATTTGTATTTGAATACTTCGTTTTACTGACACCCCTGGTAATTTTCCTCTAAAATGTTTGCATAAAATCACACTTAGATGACATTAAATGGACAAGCAGCAGCATCTACCATCCACATGACCTATTCCAGAAAGGTACCTTTTTTTTTTTTTTTTTGGGTGTGAAATCATCAAATGACCTCTCCCGCTCTGGGCGGAGCAGAAGGGCGTGTCAGACTCTTACTGACTAAAACCCACCCGTGTTCCTTCAGTTGCCTGTGCGCCAGGGCCACGGTAACTCTTTCGAACAATCCGCGACCCTGGCAGGCATCGGTCCTATCGGACCCCGTCAATGGTGCTGACATCTCTTTGAGGCGCGCGTGGAACACGACGCGCCGCCGACCCGGGCCTGGTCCATACCGGACGGAGAGCTGCACATTGCTCGCTGTCCGCAAGCCCGCGCCTACGGTGGCCGGGAGTCGGCAATCGACTCCCGACGCCCAGGGTGTCTCCTCCTCCTGCGGCGGCTAGGGGCGCGAGCGCGCAGAGATTGCCTCTCTCTTTCGCGAGCATTACTGCTTCGCAGAAGGAGGTGACGGTTTCCCACTCCCTCTCGCTCCGTACCATGGCCTGAACCAGGGCTGGACGCGAGAGGTCGCCGCCGCCGATCGCCGCCACGAGGACACGGCGGTGCTCCGCCCAACAGAAAGGTACCCTTAAGAATTAGTTTCCAAGAATTTTCGATTCAAAAAATCGCCCAATCATGGGGTCTGAACACCGGAACATCTTCAAAAGCTAATCAGACCCAGACATAGGGAAGTGGTTCATTCATCAAAACACAAGGTACTTTATAACGAAAATATATATTCATAATGTGGCATAGCATTCAATCTCCAGTAACTACGAGTACTAACGAAATATTTATGTACACTCGAAAAATTGTGCTTTATAATTTAACACAAGAATAAATCACAAATACATTTTATATACCTCTAAAGACTAGTTAAAAGACTAGAAATTAATAATAACAAAAGAACAACCCCTACTTACCTTCCGTCGGTGAGATTATTATACAAAAATAGTGAACTTTGTATATACGTATAGTATATATGTACAATATTTGATGACAATACGTGGTTTTATCAACAATTTCATAAATCAAATAAGCTCTAAATTAATAATAGATATGTCGTGGCCAGATCTTAGAATTGAAGATTTCATGAAGTGTTCGGTCGAAAATAAAAGTTACCATATCATTTAAACGTCAACGTTGAATGATATGTCAGTCGGCGTTTGGCCATATCATTAATGAAGGGTATCCATGGTGCCACTTCATAAAATGATCAATTCGATAAAAAAATCGCCAGTTTCTCTCGGGATTGGTGGGATAGTTGGAGTATTAAGGGTGGGGAAGATCACATGGCAGGTCTAAATTTACTTCCAAGCAATAATAATAAGTTGTAGTTGACGGAGCCCCGCGGAGCGGAAATTCTACTTCTGAATGGTTTAAAAAAATAAAATCACGAAGGGAATGACGGAGCATTTGTTCGCTTGCTTCGCTCGCTCACTAGACCCCGCCATCCCTTTCGAACCTAACCTGTCCAAATCGAGGTGCCCCAATTCCCGAGCTCACTTCGCTCGCACTTGTATTCTAAGTTCTCCTAGTAGCATTGCCGTTTTACTAAGTCGAAATGTGTTATTAAAGAGACATCAACTCTACTGGTGGATAATCTAACTAAAGTCCCCGTCACGAGAAGCTATAAATGTTGTAAATAAAGAACTTGTACTAAGTTACGTAGCGACAATTCAATCAACAACAAATAATGCCAAATTCTATCAACTCAAAGTAACATACGTGTAATACGAAACTAACGAGCAATTTCACTTGATCGGGTTATATTTAAGCGATACCAAGCGCTGTCGTCTAATGTTTTGTGGTACTGGAACGCGTCTGACTCATGGAACGTAAACATTTGGGCCGCCATTTTGAAGTAAATTGACGCTGACACTGTCATTGCTATCATTAGAGTTTCGAATGCGTCTCAGTTTCTTTGTGTTGTTTTCGCGGATTAGGTGATAGTGTTTGTTATAATAATTATATCCCTATATAAAAATAAAAATCATTACAAAACTGTTTTTTTTTTATTTTTATCCAAAAGTTGCGAACTCCTGAATGTGTGTTTACAAAATTTATAGCTTCTCGTGACGGGGACTTTATTTTACGATATGCGCACTAATGTTTGGCCACACCATGAAGTAATGGTGCGTTGATATCGTCTGTTCATATAGTCAAACGTTGAGTATTCAGTGATCTGGCCAGACCACATCATGATGTGAATAGCGATCGATGTTCTATTTCATGAAATACAATACTTCATGAAATGCTAGAACACTTCATAAAATGATCAGTTGTAAGATCTGGCCACGATAGACATACCTACCAGACTGACTTAAGTATTGCAAAACATATTTATTGTGCATTTGACATTACAACATCCAAGAGTTCTGCCTTCTTACCGTCACATCGAAATATCAACCTTATACAACAGAGATAAGGTTCATTTCAGTACTACCACCAGTAAATTGTAGAACTAATAAAAGGTAGACAAATAGGCAAAATTCTCTTACACAAGTTCGTAGGGATGAAGTGATGGAATCCTTTTTCCTCCAGAAACCAGATCACAAGGATACTTTCAAAATCACAATTTTGCGTATGTGGGAATGAATTAACCTTAATGTTGAAGTACAATAACTAAACACACGTACGTCGAATTCTAGTATAATATTGAACGTGATTACAATGACATAATGCTCTTTCTTCAGTTCAGACATCTAGTCACAAGCATTGCTGAGATTCAAACACCCCATAATCAAAATATAAAATTTGTGATACCAAAAAATCTGAATTTCTTAGTTGATCGAGACACAAGAGGTTTAAAAATGACTCAATTATATTTCATCCTGTCCAACTGGAACGTACCTTTAGGGACAGACCTTCTAGTTCTTACATTATGTTTCTTAGCTGAGCCAATCGAAACTTTCTTCTTCTCTTCCTCTAAAAGCAGAGGTGGCAATGAAACCTTTCTAATACTATAGTGAGATGAAATACTGTTGGGTAGCCTCGTGACGTCATTCTGCGGTATCTCCGGCGTGCATATCGGTTGTAATCTTGCCAAATCTCTATGCCTTGCAGTTACAACTCTATTATTCATCAACGAATTTCTATCCGACGCACTCAAAGCCATGTTCCCGTAATTTCTAGTATCCAAAGAAACAAAAGACTTAGCACTATTTCTATCACAATTTAAAGATGAATCTGGTCTAAGGTTCCTCATCCACCGAGAGGATGCTAGTTCAGATCTCAGAATGGACGGATTCTGTCTCTTTCTATAGGGGCTGTGAATTTGTATTGGTGTGATTTGGAGGAGGGAACAGAACGCGTCGGGAATATCTGTTTCGTCATTATACATGGGGTAGAAGGATACCTTTTCTCTGGACAGTCTGTGCTCGCCCAGGTCGTCTGCGACCGAGACCCTGGGTGAGTTCTGCGGCGTGACGTCAGTGCTGCTCTGCGAGACTCGCTCCTCACTCTCACTGAACCCCTCGTAGTCGCTGTAATGCATCGCGATGACCTCGTCGTGCTCCATCTGTCTGTACGACAAACGTTTTTCGGGCAATTGTATACCTTTGCCGACGATTCTGGAAATCAATAATTGCTATTAAATATTTATAGCTTGAAGGTCACGTTGCCTGTTATTAGTTTAATGTCGTGCCATGGTAAAATTGTCACGAACGGTTCCTTTTAATTCGAATGACAAGACGTTATTACTATTGAGGTACCTTTAATAATAGATGTACACTGTTTCACAATATTTTTTGACAGAATATAAAATAAACTAATCTTGTAATGGCAATTGACTTCGTAGATACCTTTTCTAATTTTAAAGACTCACAAAAAGCCGCTTAAAAATACAAAATACACCGAAAGCATGGTTAATTTTGATCTGAATAGGTCAAAGGTACAATTACTACTATTAATAATCACAACAAAGTCCGTGTTTTAAGGAATAAATTGCTGAAAACGTATGCTAAGTCCGAATTATTTTCGCCCAAATTACGGCCTTGGCCACATTATTTCATAAAAATTGTGTCCTATAATTCTCAAAATATGTAAATTACGAGAATTAACGTCACATTTTTATTGTTACAGTACGTTAAGTATTTGCATAGTCCGACTTTGGTCAGTACGCTTTGCGCAAGACGAACAAGTACATGGGAGGCGACCCCTTGACCTAATGAACTCCCACAAAAAACTGTGGCTACCTACCTCAGAATGAAAACTATGAAATTCAGATGTATTGATCGAAAAGTAAGAGCAGTGGTGGCCCAGTGGTAACGGCCGCGACTTATGAGTTGTGGGGCGTAGGTTCGAACCCAGACAAGCGCTTTGTGTAAATTATTTCATCACTACTGCTCTCAAAACCGGTGTAGGAAAACAGTGAGGAAACCGGCATTTCCTAGAACCAAAATTCGAAGACATGTGACATCTACCAACCTGCACTGGGCCCGCGTGGTGGATTACGGCCTACTCCCTCTCACAGAGAGGCCTGTGTCCCAGCAGTGGAAACATTATAGGCTGATTATGTATGATCGAAAAGCGAAATAACAGAACAAAATTGAATATGTTTCACTTGTATGCAAGTATGTGAGCAGCATTGATTGGCTGGTCAATGTTTCCGGAAAATAACCAATGCGTAGAAAGTCGATCGCAACCGTCGATGAAAATTTAAAACGTTGCACAAGTCGTTTGACAACTCAAGTTACGTAATAATTATGAAGACCACCACACCATAGTATAAGGGTAGAGAGTAGTGGGGTTATGCAGGGGCCGGTTCTTGGTCCACTCTAATTGTCGAACCTTGACAGCCGGCGCACATCTGGCGAGAAGCAGCGCAGCGCGATTGTCACTACAAAACAAACATTAACATTGCGCTCCTAAAAATAAATAACCTGATTGTAACCTGAGAGCCCTGAGACTCGCGCCTGTGTACCTTTGATGCGCTCTCGGGCTAACGATTTTTCTTAAGCTTTATTACTACTAACCCAAAGTAGATATTAGTTTAGCAGTAGCAACTGCGCTGCGCCAGATGTGCGTCGGCCCGGACATGGCGGTATTTCATCTGTAGCATCCTCGGCACCTTGCTGACTGACTAATATTTTTACCACAAACTTCTCTGTACAGTTTGTGTCAATACAATAGAAAAAGGTGTCTTCCTTACCTGAGTTGTGGATGCAGTTGTCTCCATTGTTTGCACTCATCAAGAATATTAGACCGAGTGCACTTCTCGCCATCCTCATTGTACAGGGTCCTCTCAATCCGGTCCCACTCAGCGGCTAACGTCTTAGTGGCCTCCGCTGTGTTTCGGCGCAATGCTGACCCTGAACTACTGTCACTTTCCTCACTGTGGAAATCTGGAGTTCCTGCAATGTTATGTTGGAATTGATTTACTATTTATATTTGTTTATGACAAGTTCTCTTTAAACTCAACTTATTCAATACTGGCACTGAAGCTTGCTTGCAACAAGGTTGCCCTGTTTGGACCCAATTTCTAACTTACAACTTTTGAGTCTTATTTTTGGCAGTATATCTCAAACAAAGCTCATCTCTATTGGGCTCAGATTAAGCTCAATAACGCATTATTATTGTAGCCTACATTATCACAATGCTTCCAGGGACCATGATTTATACAGATACTTTAGTCCAAACCAAATGTGGATCATTTCTTTTTTGTTAGGTTAGGTCCAGCTGGATCCAATAGTACTTACTTACCATACTTACCACAAGTTGTTCTCATCAAATGGGTCTCATTTGTTGAAGCTTAATAGGAAATGCGGTCACATGGTCATTGGTGTTCATTCCATACTAACATATTCCACTGTTTTCTCCCTGGTTAATGATACTACTCCTAATATTTTTTTACGATATAATTTATATCTACTGCTGTACTGTCCCTGTGTTTTGTTTTTTAGGGTAATTATATTAATTTAATAAAAAAGTAATAATATTAAGTACCGTGTTACTTGGTAAGTTTGAAAATTGGTACCTACTTCATAATCATAATTTCAATTGAAGGACGTCGACTACTAGACATGGGCCCCGCAATGTCAGTTTAAACAAAACAAATTTAAACTCTCCTAAGGAGTACATTTCCACAGAGATGAATTTCATAAATTGTTATTAGTTTAAAAATCCGTTACCAACCTGTCTCACTTTCCGAGAAAAAGTCCGAAAAAGGAGTCCCAGCCCTCTCCAAACTGTTCACCATGTAAGGTTGGACCTCAAACGAATAATTCAAATTCCGATTCACAAAATGACTCGTGTTTGCTGACAAAGGCGGTAGCTCCTGGCCAGAACGGTAACCAAACTTCTGCTGGTTAATATTTGGCAAACAATCGATTAGTTTACTTATATTTTTCTCCCGTGCCGATAAATAGTTTCGTGCAGACATAATCAAAACGAATTCAAGACGGTTATGTGTTCTAAGCCCATAATTCTTCCTCTTTGCCAGACAATTTCAAATTTACTTCACTCTCATTTCATTGACGGATTAATTGATTGAAAACTTTAATGTTTGGAAATAAATCAACAACACAACAGAAGAAAAATTGGAAATAACAATAAAGTTTGACACTGACACTTTGACAGTGACAGCTTGACACAAAAAACGAAATTAAATTCGTTTTAATACTCGACTTATTGGATAAAGCATTAGGTTACACACCATCTTGTTAGGGCATAATATATTTATTACGTATGTAAATATTATTTTAAATAAAAATAGAAATTAGCTCAATTTAACAATTTATTCATACTCGATTACTACTCGATACGATACTCGAGTTTGTTCAGGCGTGGCATTTACAGTAAAACTATAAAAATACAGTTATCAGTAAACTATAAAGCTGATAGTCACCATAATATACAGAAGGTCCAAATAGTGACGTCATAAAAAAAATTAGATACCTCATGCCTAGGGGTATCCGAAAATACCCTATGTGTATTCACGATTTTTGGTAGTTTTAGATTTATAATATTTTATTTTTTATTTCTTGAAAATATTATTGGAACCGCTTTCAAAAAATTCTATCTATATTTTTACACGGCTTTTTCACATATATTTTTTTTGCAATTTTCATTGATAAGGAATATTCTGTCAGACTTAAAATAATCATATCTTCCTATCATTAAATGTTTTACATGTTTCTGTAAGTGTGAGCGTGTAAGTTGACACGGGACTATTTCACCCGCACCGAGCAGTACCGACTTGTCTGTATCGGAAACCCGCTTCTATAAGCAAGCACCCTTACTCATCATAACATAACCGGTTGTTTTACTCTGTATAACTCGAACGTAAATTTCTCCTCTTCGATAAAATTTAGGAAGATGATTATTTTATGTCTGAAAGAATATTCCATACCAACGAAAATTGCACAAAAATAATATGATAAAGCCGAGTAAAAATAAAGGTAGAATTTTTTGAAATCACTTCTCCTTAACAATTTCAAGAAAATAAAAAATACTTAATTATAACTTGAAAAATATGTATCAAGAATCGCGGAACATACATGGAGTATTTTCGGATACCCCTGGGCATGAGGAATCATTTTTTTATGACGTCACTATTTGGACCATACTATGGTGAAAGTGGAACTGCCATTTTCAAGCGGGTGTCTTCACAACAGATATCCAGACAGAACAGACAACAGATATTCAGACATCAGGTATCTGTATCTATGTCTGTGTGTAAAAACGCTTTGTATCCGGAGTATTACAGATAAATATATCTGTAATACTCCGGATACAAAGCGTTTTTCGGTGATAAAAAGCGCAAAGTTCAATAAAACACAGTTGCAGACGGTATATACTTTAAAGGAAGATATTAAATACATAAAAGCTTGCTTGGGCTTGCTTGCTTGGTTTACTATTCTGGCTGCGGTGGTAATAATATAATTATGTAGCACAAAGATGACGCAAAACCACTTCTATTAAAATCAACGCGGTTTATGAACGCATTTATTCGGTTTCGGCTCGCGCTGTCAGCTGGTCGGCTGTCAGTGTCAGTCAATTCTGTCATAGCAAAATCGATCGGTGTGCAGTGTGAACTTCTGATATTATTTAGGAATTAATACAACAAAGACTAAAAATGTCTAAAGTTACTACAAATACTGGTGATAACACTCAAGATGAGGTAAATATTAATATCTCATTCTATTTCGTATACTATTTTGATTTTCTACATGTTTGCCGCCTTTATCTATCGTAGAACAAAAACAAAACTATATTTTGTTGTAAAGATTTTGTTGTTTTGTATGCTTTTTAGATTAAATGTAAAAGCATTAGATAAGTGTTATATTGTGGTGTTAACGGCGTTTACTAAATAATTAAAATGACGCAATGCGCCAAACTGCGAGGTGATGACGGTTCTACTATATTTATATTAATAACTGAATGTGTGGGATGTTTAAAACTGCTTTATATTAAAAATTATGTTTTAAACAAAGAAATAACATCAACTGACATATCAATCTTTAGCCATGTGTAAGCCTGCTAATTAAGTTAATAAGAATGGGTAGGTATAGTCCTTTGTATAATTTAAATGAATAAATTCCTACTTATTTCTACATGGATACTTACCTACCAAAAAAATCTTATTAAAATCTTCTTATTAATTAAGTATTGGAAAATATGTACTTAATTATTTTAATTAATTACATATTTTCCAATACTTAATTAATTAATCGTATATTATTAAAATAAATTTAACATTTAAAAAATTTAAAAGAAACCATTAGAACCTAGAAATAAATTCGTTACTTACTGAATTTACTATTTTAAATTGGAATGTGGGACTTAATAGAAAATATTTTTTTTTTTTTTATTGATGTTTACTATTATCCACCACTGCTTATTGTTAAAAGCCTGACCAACTTTGGGTAGAGGTTGGTCTTATTTTTTAATAGCTTAGTCACACAAGTAATCTCGAAAAAACCAGCCATAGTAAAAAAAAAATATTGATACATGAATTATTTTCAGAAAATCTTGATGCCATACACATACATTCAACAAGTACCAGGCAAGCAGATACGACAGAAGCTCGCATCTGCCTTCAACTACTGGCTCAAGATCTCTGATGAGAAGCTGCGAGCCGTGGGAGAGATTGTACAGATGCTGCACAACTCCAGCTTACTGTAAGTAATAGTAGTAGTCAACTTTTAAACTTTATAGAGTTCTTACCATAGCAGGCTGTTATAAGGGGGTGGTTAAAACTGGGATGCAGGCAGACAAACCCATTGGTCAGATGTTATGATAAGGCTGGTTGGTAAAGGTTGATTATAAAAAAGAGAAGAGGCCAATGTGTTGGTTGTGACTGTGGCTGCATCAATGTGCATCTAGCCTCTACTTATCTATTTGCTGCTACTGGTACAAAAACAGCAGCAACAAAATTTTTCAGCTCAATATACATATAAAAAGTTGGCTCAGCCAAGCAGATAACTTATTTAGCTAACATTTCCCAGATGCTCTTAAATTTAAATATGGTTTATGCTGATAAAAATAACAATAAAATAAAATAATGTGCGTTGGGACACTGAGATAAAAATTACATCACATATCTCTCTCTCTTTGAGGAAAACATACCTACCTACTAACATATTTTAAATGTATACGTAATATTTAAATGTAACTTTACAAATGATGTATGATAATATAATTTGTATGCTGTGTATGTACTCTCTATTCATTACTATTGTTTGGCATTGACTTGTTTCAGTTATTTTGAAGAATTCTATTTGATATTCATCTAACACCTTGTTATTCTCGCAAAACGGTAGTACCAAGGACATTTTGGGGAAAAAGAATAGAGAATTATCCCTTCTACCTACCGTAGTATAGCATTCATTTGTATAAATAATGTAGTGTGAGTATGGAACGACAATGAATGGCAATCCCGGACCGAAAATCAGATTACGCACTTTGTCTATCGCCAGACGCTCTATTCGAAAATGAGCTTTATGACGCGGCAGGAACGATCGTCCTATTATGTTTTCCTCCCCCCTGCACATCTGATAATTTCGGCGAGTGGGATTGTATTTATGTAAAATTATGCGTGTGTAGGTATTGTCACTAAATCCATTAGGCCTAGTCCCATGTAAAGTCAAATGACTTTATAATTCGGCAGTAAGCGCCCAAAATGGTAAAGCGTAAGTTTGCTTATCAAGAATCACATTACGTTCATGCGAACGCAAGAGTGGAGCCATGGGCACAGCTAGTTTCTTGTCTCAAATAATTAGGCAGTCAAAATATTAAACAATGCAATTGTCTTTCGTTATTTTGTATAACACGGTATATTTCAGGTACCTAATCGTGATTAAACGCAAATTTTCTAAGAAGTTTAAAATAGTACCTACAAACATTTGCCACATTTGCTTAAAGGTCTCGCCGAATCGAAGCCAGTGGCTTGATCGAAAACTCAAAACTAACTTACTACCCTGACCTAGATCGAAATCCATCAACTCAGCCTATCGCAGTCCACTGCTGGACATGCCTCTCCTGCTGCACCATAACACGCGGTTTTCCACATCCGCATCCAGTCTGTTTTACCAGCTACTCTAAGGTCGTCGGTCCAACAATCTGGGAGCGTTACACGTTACTCGAAGACTCGCCGATTCTAGGCGAAAGAAGTTGTCTTCAAAAAATTTGGGGGCAAATCTGTAGGAACAAAAATGGCCTTATGTATTAGCCTTAATCTTAGGGCCACATTTTTTTTTGGTACCTACATGAGGCGTTGGCTCAAATATGCCTTTATCTTGTTGCAGCGTCAAACACAAAGTACCATCAGCTCAGCAGGACACGATTGACATTACTTTCTTTAACGCGTGAGTGAAACAATATTCATTAATTTGGTTATCGGTGAATGGTCACTTTGTCCTGCTGGGTATGGTCATTGGTTGATGGTGTGGTATTTCTGACTTTGTCGTTGAATGGAACTTTATTATTTGGGTTTTTACTAGGTACTGATGCGGTTTCTGGTTTGGCGTCAATCTCTTTGTATACATACCTATAAGCAAAATACTAGTTAGGGTGTAGGCAGACATTCACTGAGAAAGGATTTTATGAAAACCCATCGCTATGGGGTTAAAAGTGGTTAAAAGATTGGTTCGGACATAGCGCAGGTTTAGCTAGTCTAAAATAATACCATCATATGTAATAAACTTCTTCTCTACAAGACCTTACTAAGACTAATACTGACATACGGCTCGGACTGTTCGTTGCTAAGTAAAAAAGACGAGAACTGTGTTAGTAGAGGTACGAACGAAATCTATCCTAGGTATTCCTAAGTCGCATATTTGGTGCAGTGCTGTAAAACGAGCAATGGCGAACGCGGCACAACCATAAACTCTACGAGATGTACGACGAGCCTAATTTTAATAAAACCAATAAAATAGGATGTCTTCGATGGGCAGAGCACTCAAACGTTTACTTGATAGTAAACCGTATGACCGAGTCGAGGGCGACCCAACCTCAGATGGTTGGGTGGCGTAGACTAAGATAAGAAGTGTTGGAGGGATAAATTGGAGAGAAAAATCCGGAAATAGGTCACGTTGGAGAAATATACTTGACCAGGCTAAGGCCCATCCGCGGCAGGCAGTAAAGCTTTAATTGATGATCATTTTATGTATCAGTACTTCTTAAAAAGGTCTTGCTGCTTATAACGTATCTCTTGCATCTCACGAAAACGCATTTTTAAAAGATTGCCTCATTGAAATAAAAATGCCAAATAAATCAAGATTCACAAGCAGATAGGTTTTTTTTTTTTTTTTTTTTTTTTTTTTTTTGATTGGCAACTCGCAGTTTTGACCACTGGGGGTCGTGGCTGCTTAACCGGTCTGTCCTGTGGTTGCCTTTCGGATTTTACTCTAAAAGGCCTCCAGCCAGGAGCGGAAAAATTTAAAACTAAAACTTAAATGATAGATGACCGCACGCTAAGGGCACCCCCTGTGGGGTACGGACCTCGGCTTAGGGCGTCATCGGGAGAGGGCAGCGCGATATTGGGGACGGGCTGGATCAAAGGGTTTATGGTATCATGATTATTAAACGGGGAGTTTAAAGCTACAGGCTCAGCTACGGCGCGGGCTGAGGCCTCATCGGACTGGGGACGGGGGGAACGGATGCGGGGGGGTCGTCGCGTGGGACCTCGTCGGCGAGGTCGGAACGATGGCGGTCTGTGTTTGTGCACTGTACTTGTGGCCCTACTGCTCTCCTGGAGGAGGGTTATGGGGTCATCGGGGTCGACTAGGACATGCCGGGGACGGCGGGTATGACTAATTCGGGAGGGGACATAACTGGCGGCCGCGACAACCAGAGGGTTGCGGTGAGTGGCGGCGGAGTCGAAGAAACGCTTGGATAGGCGTTTCATGAACTGACTGATGGTCGGGATTTTAAGATCGAGATGGAAGCAGATAGGCATCAGCAGGCACTACTTAACGTTATCTCGAAGGAGACGTTTTTACTTCTGAAACATAATTTATGTTTGGTTATACTGTCTAATATATCATCATAACATTAAGTATGTGTGCTAGGTTTTCTGTACATTACAGACAACACATCAAGATATGCTATTTTCATGGCTTTATCTATTTATTCATGTTAATGTAAATGCATTGTTGACTTAATATCGACTGTTGTTGCGTGAGGCGTTAATTTGTGTACTAGCAAATTCAATGTGTTATTAATGATGATTTTGTTCTTAACTGTTGGGCACGCACTTTTAATTTAAAAACTCATTAAAAAAAAAGAGAGATAAAGGTGATATTTTTTTGTCATGATAATAACTTATCAAACTACCGTTTGTACACTCAAGCTGCGGAAAATCGCTTCGAAAATATTAATTAGCGACTGATACCGCAAATTAACAGTTCCTACTCTGGTCTTGTTAATTGCATTTTAAGTGTTAGTTCACACCGAATGGTGAAGTGTTCATCATTTTCATTATTTCAGCCGCAAAACGTCCACTGCTGTACATAGGGCTCACCAAAATTGTATTGTAAAATGGAAATGATATTAGCAAAACGAATTAAAAAATTCAGAATAACTGGCTCTGGCTGGCTTTTTATCAAGACGCAAATTACAATTCATCTTAACTCAGACTCAAAGCATTTATTTCAATTAAACCAATTGCAGGCATTTTTGAATTGTCAAAGGGTCGGTCAGGCAGAAAGATGTTGCCCATTCCAAAGCGTAGTAGGTTTCTATGGAGAAGAACGGGCAAGAAACTCTATGGGCACTCTTTTAAATTAAAATATTGTTAAAAAATATTGGTTACATCGTTCATGTTAAAAGATGTGGTTATCTGGCTAGGAATCGAAGCATTGGAATAGCCCATGACATTGCTATCCGGATACCAAACAGTTTGCCCGACCCAGAGATGGAACGTAGGACCCAACGCTCAACAGTCACACTAGCGATCACTCACTGGACGAACCGGGCAGTCTCGCATAATATACATCAATATTGATTTTCCACTTCTATCGTAGTGGTTCACGTACTTGGTATCTGATTCTAACAGAATTAGTTATCAGTTTAGAAGTGCTTAGCATTGTAGGTACCTATCTTTATATATATATAAATTACGTGTCACGTTGTTTGTCCGCGATGGACTCCTAAACTACTGAACTGATTTTAAATTTGATTTGCACACCGTGTGCAATTTGATCCAACTTGAAAGATAGGATAGCTTTATAACGAGAAAAATATGATTGTTTATTTGTATTGAGTAGGCTCCGAAACTATTGAACCGATTTCAAAAATTCTTTCACTGTTGGGAAACTACACTATCTCCGGGTGACATAGGCTATATTATATTATGCTTTGCTACACGGGCGAAGCCGGGGCGGGTCGCTAGTGAAAATATAAATACCATAATAGAGGTTAAGGTTTCGAGTCTCGACTCACTCATTTGAAACCGTATTTAGACTTCAGATATAATTTAGATTAGATGTTACGGCTGATACTCCCATATAAGACATTATTAATTACGTACAGGGAATACAGAACTACACATTCAGTGAAAATGTGTGACTGGTACAATTGCTATGATGGGATGGTATTCCCTATCTCACATCTATTAATTGAAGTATTTAAAAGCGAGAGTTAAAAATAAAACGTTGACTCACATGAAGAATACGTGCGAGACGACATTCGAAACACACACATTTACATCTATTAAACACGTTTATATCTATTAAAGATTTCAAGACTATCGTGACAACGTTCACATAAGATAGCGATAATGAGTTACAAATGAATTAACAAAACTTGGTTTCCTTCTTCTAAGATATTTCCACGAAATAAAGCTTCAACTTTTTCTTTTTCTTAGCCTTTGTTTAAATTCACAACCGAATCCGCTCGTTTTAGTTCCATATAAGGCTATATAGGTATTTAAAAGTAGATATACACGTGCCAAGCGGATATCAGAAAGTCAATCACTTGGGTCCGTATTACAGAAGGAAACTCGAGCAATGATCTCTGTTTAAAACTAGTTTTGAGACTGGTTTTCATTTTTAGAACGGTCCTCAAGCATAGATTCATTGATCATAGTTCAGCTGATTTTAGTTTTATTCAGCTGATTTTAGTCACCGCGCCACATACATAGGTCGCCATTCCAAAATAAACCGTGCCATTGATATTTTAAGTCTGTTTTTTGAACATCAATATTTTTCACCTAGGATCGACGACATTCAAGACAACTCGATCCTCCGGCGCGGCATCCCGGTGGCGCACTCCATTTATGGTGTCGCCAGCACCATCAACGCGGCCAACTACACCATGATCGTGGCGCTGGAAAAGACGCAGGAATTGGGGCATCCTATGGTAAGTAATTAATATAATAACAGCCAATTATTGTCCCACTGCAGGGCAAAGGCCTCTTCTCATACACAGAAGGCACGAGCATTGATCACCACGCTTGCTTAAGATGAGTTGGATCTCAGACTTATATTAATTATTAAGTCCAGCACCCTAATTACGTAACACACTATCTATCACTATCGGAATCAGTTTGAAGCCTATTGCTAATCCGTTGCTTCATATGTTCGAATTTTTTTTCTGCTCAGCAACTTAAATAACGTAATGAATGTTATGGAACTGTGAAAATGAAACCCATTCCTACTGTTAGTGTGTTACGTAATTACCCCGCAGGTTTCCTCACAATGATTTACTTCACCGATGTCAGTATTGTCCAAGATAAACTCTGAATGCATTTACATATGAATTGAAAATGTCACATTGGCAGTTGCCCGGATTTGAACCAAAAACTTCGTGCATGAGACGCGACAGGATAAGAAATTATTTCAAGAAAATTTGCAGCCCTCGGCTGTGAAGAAACAGGATGCTGTCTTGCTTGCTCATGGATCTAAGTTCTTCCGTCGCTTGAGATTCCTGTGTTTTAAAAGTTCTTGCAAAGAGACACAAGTTTTTTTTTGTATGTGTATTCGATCTCGTAATTGCTTTACCACTTTTAACTTTTGAAAAACTCCCAGCAAATCAAAACTTTACTAAAGTTTAACAATCTTACTGTTACGTTGGTCTTCGGCTGTCATTTGTAGATCTTTGACAGTCGTTACGGAAAGTCGCAAGCCCGAAAGTCTGACAACCAGTTTGAGACTGGTTTTCGAACTTGGCAAGGCAAGGGGTATCGTGCTGCCCAGTCACTGGGTAGTGGATGTCCGATAGGCAGTCGCTCACAGTAAAATACTGGTATTCGGCTGAATCCGGTTAGACTGGAAGCCGCCCCCGACATAGTTGGCAGATGATAAAGCCACATTGGTCTTCAAAGCAAAAATAGACTACTGCGTTTGAAATTTAGTTTCCAAACATGTAAACAAATATATTTTTTTAGAAATAACTTTCAACACATAAAGTTCAGTTTGGGCTAAAACTTCAAACTTATTTATGACTTTTTCAATGGTACTAGTAATTGAAGTACACTTAATTTACATTAGCATTAAGTTAATATTCGATTAAGTGTGAATAACATCAATTGGAAACAAAGATTTGAATAGAATTTAGCAATGATTTTTGTTTCAGGCAACAACAGTATACACAGAGCAGCTACTAGAGCTGCACAGAGGGCAGGGCATCGAGATATATTGGAGGGACAACTTCCAATGTCCGTCTGAAGAGGAGTACAAGGAGATGACCATCAAAAGTGAGATATTGTGTAAAGTTGACTACTATTTTATACTATAATTTTTAATTAACAATATTATTATTTATTTTTGTAATTTTTTTTAACAAAATAAATTTCTGAAGAATATTAGCTCTATTAACTCTTGGGCAAAGGCCTTCCCATATTTTTTCTCTATTTATGATGTTTTACCTCTCCATTAGAAAATTTGTTAATTAAAGTGAAGCTTGAGAAACTAAGTGGGTTTTTTTAAATAATAGTTTCAGTAATTTCAGCCTTTTACTAAAGAAACCAAGGTTGCTTCAATTGATCTGCGCTGACCCTTAACCCATTTCAACTGGCTTGTATCCTTTCGTGATACAATACACGCCGTATAATATTTACATTGAGACAAACCTAGGTTGAAGATTATTAAAAATACTAAACTATTTTAGTACCAATTAATAATATACCTGTTGATGTTTTGTTAATAATATACCCGTAATTTTACAGAGACGGGTGGTCTATTCATGTTGGCGATCCGTCTGATGCAGTTGTTCAGTGACAACAAGTCGGACTTCAGCAAGTTATCCGGAATACTAGGCTTGTACTTTCAGATCAGAGACGATTACTGCAACTTGAGGTTGACAGAGGTAAATATTCATTATAATATCTAGTACTTACTATTTTTATGTAGTTCTATGCATAAGCATAATCAGCCTATAATTTTACCACTGCTGGGACACAGGCCTCCTCCAGTGGAAGGACAGATAATAGGTAACATATCTCTTCCGGTGGCTATCAAAAAGTTCGACGAAAACACTGTCATGACTCATTAGAATAGGCAATCGCGTCCTCCCAGAATGATAATTGGCAACATAATGCGATCATCAAATCATTTGCAAATATGGTGATTTACCAACTCATAATAATTATGTATGCTTAATCGATACATTATTGTTCTTAACTTATTTAGAACGTTTTTTATTTAAATTTGATTATGCTATATACAGTCAAAGTCAGTTTTAAACTATTAAAATGCATAATTGTTGAATACCTCATCTAATGAATATGTTATGTCCGCAGTACACAGAGAACAAGAGTTACTGCGAGGACCTGACGGAGGGCAAGTTCAGCTTCCCCATCATACACGCCATCAGGCAGGGAGACAACCAAGTGCTTCGTATCCTTTACAATACAAACACATCCTATGTTACCTACTTGTTTTAACCGACTTTGAAACAAAGATGATATCAAATTACGACTGCTTACGGCTGCTGCTGTTATTGCAGTTTGGGCTCCTCTGCTAAACTAAAACTCATAAAAGGTTTCGTATGCCTGATCTTCGTCCAAAAAAGGCGACTCCTATTATTCCTAAAAGTGTTGCAAGAGACGATTGAGCAGTCTCGTTGATAATGCGGTCACCAATCCTTCTGATGTGCAAATATATAATGCAATTACTACCAAAGACCGTTAAGAAATGCTTATCGGAAGACTTATTCAACTGAAGTTAAAACCAACAACAGAAATTTGTACATTTCCTTAGCCCTGCATTAGATATACTTCGTCAAAGGACTCGAGACCTGGAGGTGAAGCGGTACTGCATCACGATACTGGAGCGAATCGGCAGCTTCGAGTACACGAGGAGCACGCTGCAGAGTCTCGACGAGGAGGCGCGGAGAGAGGTTGGATATTGATATTTTTATTTATTTATTAGTTTAGCTTATAGGTCAACGGCCCATCTGATAGAAAGACGATAATGCTGTGCAGCAGCGTGTTTTTGTCGTCTGGTAATCTCATTTTTAATTTACCTCTTTGAACAGGAACACAATACTAGTAATTGGTGGCACAGTTACGCATAGTTGGAAAGTACATCCTTGTTAATTAATTTAAGGGTGACGTACTCACCTCAACAAAGCCAAACTTGTGATGGCTTATGAATCCCATATTTTAGGGCCAACACAATTCTTCCATTTTCAGGCTTTACGGCGGACGCGCAGTAATGAAGACCGAAGTCAGGAAAACCTCTTGTTTCCACTGCCTTCTTGCTCAAGCGTTAGCGGGTGAACCTTTTTAGAAGGGGCCTATGAATAATAACAAGATGTGTACTGCAGGCATATGTCTTCTGCAAACACAGTAGAAATAAAGCTAGCATCAGTGTTGAAAATGTCCAATCTCTGTTCCAGGTGGCCCGACTCGGCGGCAACCCTCAATTAGAAACCCTTCTGGATGACCTGCTAAGCTGGAGACGAGACATGTCACTCGAAAAACTAGAGAACAACGTGTAAACACCAGTACGTTCACTTGTATGCGTAACTAAAAATATTATTTGCGATGAAAAAATTATAATTTTCGGGATAGCTGCAATTACTTTAGAAAAGACCACGGGAACTGTTCACAATATAACATAATATCACGCCAGTAATCCCCGATGGGTTACCTATAGTAACTAATCAATAAATTCAAATGATCATGCGGCATAATTAAGTTCTCCGGTTAACCTCAAATCGAAGCTAAGTGAATGCTGACTGCAAGCATAAAAATATAAGTAGCTTCATTTTAGTTACGTCTACAAGTAAAAACAGTAGATTCAATATTAGTACGAAAGACATTTTAGTTTTGTTTTACATTTAATTCCGGTTATTTATATCGCTGTAGGTACTATTCACATAGTGACTAGTACCAACAGCGCGCATTCAAACGTTTTAAAGTCGTCTCAAAAAAGTATTAAAATATTTCTTGTTTTGTAATTGTCACACAATGGGGGCTACCGTTTTTGTGCTCACCAGTTGACGCCACTGTCGAGTAAGGTCCTGTTGCAGTACTTTTATTTGATTTTTGGATATGTTTAAGTACCCTTATATTCATATTATGTTTATTTTATTACATTTTAAAACTTCAAATGAATATTTAGATCATAATGTTCCTAAAATTGGCAAGCATGAAGCAGACAAATCTTATTCTTCCTTCAAGTGCTACCAAATTAGATCCTAACTTTTTACTTAATATCTTAAGCCGTAATTAATCAAGAATGGCACAACCATTACAGCTATTATAAATCTTTCGATAAAATCCGTGATAAAAAATCCCGCAAACAGAGAACGTTCAGTACATATTTTGACATCTAGAGACCTCACTCTACACTAGCGCCTCTAGCGGCGAATTCAAGCGCGATAGCCCTCATTGACATTCGTAGTATTAAATACCACAGTATGCAAATAAATGCAATGAGAAATAATAAAAAAATCCCCAATGATTTAAATTATTTTGTAAATCGTTTTTTTTTTGTATCTAATTAGATTGTAGATAGAATGACCATCCATTTTTTTTAATAACTATTACTGGTATTATTATTATTATCTTCAAACAACGATGTTAAGGCGATATGTTTGTGTACATATTATTATATTTTTAATTGAGTCATTATGAAGCATTTTACATTCCGAATGTTTTAATTAGAAGGTGGAAGGAGTATAAGTAGAGTAAACAATTTAGTTGAAAGACATGTTTCAAAGTAATTTGTACCTTATGTTCTTCATAATACGTTTTAAATTCTACGAACTTCAGTTTGATCGAATAATTTATCAAATCATTATTTACCCTAGAAACGTCTACATTTTCAATTGTATAATATGTTTTTCAATCGATGTAGGTGTCTCATTGGTTGCTAAAATTATTGTCTAAAGCCAAATTACACTTGAAGTAATATTATTTCATAAAACTAGAGGTATTGGTCTATTTCCAGACTCCATAGTACTATTTTGTATTAAAAACAACTTGGAGGTATACAAAAATATCTCATGAAGTTTATAATAATGCCACAGTGTAACACTTCCAGTTGGCCAATGGTCAAAGCCAATATTCAAGCTGCTCAAAGACTATATATCATAGTACTCTGGCCATGCGATCACACTGCCAGCTTTAGTCATATCAGATCGCGAATAGGTTTCTTTTGCTTTGTAACATATTATTCGCGTTAGTGTTTATTACTTAAATCGCTTTGTACTTATGCGCAATAAATGCTTAAATATACGAGCTTTGTTAATTTTGTATTAAAATAAAACGATTGTTATGGATTATTGTTTTTATTTATAACACCCTTAACTAAGTACTACGAAAAATATTGAATATATATCTATTTTAATAATCCGTAGCAATTGTTTTAGCCAGATTTTTCTAAAAGTTTTTAAAGAATTGCGGTTGGATTCTTTAAAACAGTGGGTTTGTTTTATATTTTATCCTACGTTTAATCTTTCACGAGTATTCTTGTCTATTCAGTTGTTAATGAATGGTTGTATTAAAGTGGTAAGAAACCTCTCAATTTTAAATATAGAACGCAAATGACAATACTTAAATGAAATCGACCAAAATATATGCAAATCATAGATTTAGAAATTAAAATGTTTATTAGCTTTTCGAATATTTAGCGATGTTATAGTAGTAAGTAAATGAAGAGAAATATTACATAAGGTTGATGTTATTTTTTACAAGCTTTTATTAACTTGATTTTTACGTTATTGTCCTCCTAGAGAGTTCAGAATCAGATATTTATGAACCAAACATAATGCATAATTTGAAGACTATCTTTTTTGAAAAAAATATTCCCTTCACTTATTATAAAAAAAGTCTATAAACGGCTTAATATAATAACTACTACTTGTAATATTTCCACTATTTGGTGGCAATTTCAGAGCGGCTATAATTTAATCTATACAAATAAATAAATTGATATTACCTATATGAATATATTAAGGTCCGGGAAAAAGTTCCTTCGTATTTTATATATAAATTCACCACTCGTGTGGCACCCAAATATCGATCTTTATTGTATACCCACTTTTCTAAATGGGTCAAAACTTTTGTAGTCAACCCCCTAACTCTTCAGGTATGTAGTAACTAACTACTAATATAAATCTTGCTCCACTTTTTCAAAAATGGCGTCGACTTTATCCGTAATAGAACGATCAGAGCGAGCCGCGTCTTCGACAACAAAATTCCCGGACGTAAACGCTTAAACCAAGTTTGTGCTAAATACTCTTACTGACACTGCGTTCAGTCCGTAAGCGACACACATTTTTATTCACGACTTGTATCACAATTTTCCCGGTTCGTAATAAAACTTTAAAATGTATCGAATCTCTTCGTAATCTTCGTTAGATTCACTCATTTTGGCGGACAGAAAAACAGTTGAAAAATGGCGGGAAATCGTTTTTACTTTTTTAAATATCATTTATTTAATGGTATCAAAACAAGCCAGATACAAACAGCTAGTAGGTACAGCCAAAGAGATTTTACTACAACTTTATACCTATTAAATACGAAACCTATTATTTAAAACAACATCAACTAAATTATATTCACTTTAATTAATTGTTGCTATCTTTTTCTTCGTATTCGCTAGTCAGCTGTCGCAAAATTTTATAAACAGCTAAACTAATATTTAAAGAGTAGCTTGTTGGTATTAGCTTGGCTAGATCTTTAGGGAGTTGGTGTATTTTCATATTTCTATATTTAAATAATATTAAAGGCAGCCGGGTTGTGCACCTTAAAAAATGTTATTTTTATGTTATTTGTAACAAATATCTTCTCATTATACGCTTTCTAGAATAAAAAAATAATAAGAAAAAGAAATCGGTTAAAATAATCGTTTTCAGCCAATACAGTAAACACGGCTATGACTAATATTAGCAGTTTTTGTTTGCTGCATTTATTTACACAATTTCCTCATATTTTATCATTGCGCAATAGTGTGCGTGTAGCCTAAAAATATTTGTGAAGCATGCTTAGTACATATTAATTCCTGCAATATTTTGGAACCTTGAAAAGTATTTATTTTTTACATAATTAATTTTATTTGAATAATTGATGATGTACTTAGAATTTATAGTATTGGAAAATATATTTTAATTCATAATATTTTAAATTGTTTGGCTATTTTATAATCTTGTTTGACATTTTGAGTTAAGTGCCATCATGTTTTAGCTTTGTAGGTAATAATTAATAGCGGTTTAGTTAGATAAATCACTTGGAAATTCCACAAAATTAGACATTTGCCCTTTAAAAACTAACCAACAGATTGAAAATTTGCTCTTGTCGATTTTATATTTCTGGTTGATAATTTAAGAGATTCTAGCTAGAACCTAGCATAGGCCTAAAAGGTGTACTTAGTAGGCACTAAGGCTAGCCAATAATGACAATAATAGCTATAATAATAATTTTGGCGTTAGTTGACTTCGAGGGAGACAAGTTTTGAGGTAATGAAACCAAAATTTGCTGGCTGTAGAAATTATATAGGTATGTTTAACCAGCTGTATTTTTGCCTCCCTGAACACTAGGTCGCCGTAGATATAATACAAAGTTTTGCAATTAAGGACAATTTATAATAATAAGTAAGTTGTTTCGTTTTCTTAATTGTATGGAACATAAATTAACTGTTTTTACGAAACGTAAAATGTTGTCGGTTATTATTGCGTTTCATTTAACATTTTGTTACAAATTTTGTTGTTTTAAAAATAAACATATACTTATACTTTATTTCGAGTGACTTTGGTTTTATTTATTTTCTCATTTCATCTCTTGGCCTAAGATCGGTCTTTTACTTAACCTACGGAACAATTTGTCACAGCAATTTACTTATTTCCTATTCTTGCTCGTAATAGCAGTCTTGAATTCATTTTTTTATTATCAACCCCATTATTCTTTACTAGTTAAATCGCTCATGTCATTTTTTTTTTCGGAAATTTTAGTTCTCTTGACCATTTGAATTTCCGTCATCCATTTGAGGACCGTAGGACCATTAGTTTTTTCCATTTGATAATTCTTTACATTGTTAATTTAAAACTTGTCTTCCAAATTGTGACAATAAATATGCTTACCTGTTTATATTAGGTCTTTACCTATGAAATTGCCGTTCTGCAGTACTGGCCATTTCAAATCAAAATAATTTTTGTTTGGCTATGAATTCTAATTTCAAATTAATTTTATTTTAAAAACATGGATTTTTTTTTCTAAAAGTAGTCATTTCTTTATTGATTAGTGTTACATTTTCATCGCATTTCAATCTTTTTCGTCATCATGGATACGTTAAAAATTCGAGTAATTATGGAATATGAGTACCGTCGTGGCAGCAACGCGGCACAAGCGGCACGCAACATCAACGACGTTTACGGAGCTAACTCTACAAACCAACGCACCACCTGTTATTGGTTTGCTCGCTTCCGTTCTGGAAATTTCGACCTGAAAAATGAACCTCGCGGTCGTCCGAAGACTTTGGTCGACAATGACGAATTAAAGGCGATTGTGGAAGCTGATGATACACAATCTACGGCTGAATTAGCAGCAGCTTTCGACGTTAGCGTCAAAACAATATTGGTCCATTTGCGTCAAATTGGCAAGGTAAAAAAGCTTGACAAATGGGTGCCCCACGAACTCAATGATCGCCAGAGCGAAGTACGCGTCGAGACGTGCCTTGCACTGCTCAACAGACACACAAATGAAGGAATTTTGAACCGCATTGTTACCTGCGATGAAAAATGGATTCTGTTTGATAACCGTAAGCGCTCAGCAAGTTGGTTGGATCCTGGTTCAGCACCTAAACAATGCCCTAAACGAAAACTTACCCCTAGAAAAGTGATGGTCACTGTTTGGTGGTCTAGCGCCGGTGTGATTCATCACAGCTTCTTACCAAACGGGGTGAGCATTACTGCAGATGTGTACTGTGAAGAACTGAACACAATGATGGAGAAGCTGGCGCATCTCCAACCAGCATTGGTCAATCGCTCGTCTCCGCTGCTCCTGCACGACAACGCGCGACCTCATACTGCACAGCAGACGGTCTCCAAGTTGCAAGAACTGGGGTTGGAAGCTCTCCGTCATCCGCCCTACTCACCAGACCTTGCGCCTACAGACTACTACTTTTTCCAGAATTTGGATAACTTCTTGGCGGGAAAAAAATTTAATACCCGAGAGGCAGTACAAAATGCCTTTGAAGAATTTGTTGCCTCCCGTCCAGCTGATTTCTTTAAGAAGGGCATCAATAAACTGCCACTGCGATGGCAAAGATGCATTGATTGCATGGGTGATTACTTCGATTAATACAAATAAAAAATTCATGAAAAAAATTCGTTTAAATTTTTTCATACAAAACGGCAATTTCATAGGTAAAGACCTATTATTATTAGTTTTTAAGGAAAAATTCATAAGCCTTCAATTTCATAATACGTGTTTCGATTACCTACACTATTGTATCAGAGGGGATACTTCACCAACCACGCGTATTTCCCTTTACTTGCTCGTTCGTTGCATGAAATCACCGTGCTTTTATAGCAGAGTACTTTATACCCAAAACTGTGTTTAGTTTGCGTCAACTGTAAATCCAACAATTTCTGACAAAAGTCAAATAGACGCAAACTGAACACAGTTTTGGTGAGCGTGGTGATTTCACGCAACCGGTGTCATGAATTGAACACGAAAAAGAAAATACCAATACACACATTAAAACTCATAAGAGTGATCAGAATTCTGGGTGTTAATTTGATTAAGTACCTTTATTTCAAATATAAAAATTGGATTTTTGATTTATCCCTATTATCAAAGTTTTTTCAAGTCTCAGAATTAAACCATTTGAACCCTCTCTTTTTATGATGACGGCTAGTAGCCTCATACAAACACTTCATGATACTCATATAAGTTTAAATAGTAAATGGTGTCCTCTCTAGATCTTGTAGGCAATAAACAAAATAAAATTACCGCCGAGTCCAGGCTTTTCCATCAACGTTAAAAAGCAGTTTTGTTTCACAGAACGTTATAAAATTCGATTTCTCTAAGCGGTAGTTTTCTTGTACGTTTTAGCTTATAAAATATAAGTATTTTAGTAATAACGTGTCCTTTTAGCGAAACTGTCATCGAAACATATCTGACGGATCAAAAATAAAGCTTTGTGTGAATGAACAGTCGTTTTATTTTTAGCCGACCAGCCGCGACCTAGAGTGGCTTTGTGCCAATCGTCAGCCGCAGTTGAGCGAAAAATTCAATATCAACTATTTCTATGATCATAAATATTTCTGTTAACAGTGTAATACATTTCCAGAATGTTTATCTTACTACTTAACAACTCGTTTGTTGCGATGCGAGCGGGTATACACTAATTATTATACTTTTCAAATGCAGTTTTTATCTGATAAAATGTTATCAGATAAAAACTGCATTTGCACTGCATTGTAATGACAATGCAAACAGATACGGTTCCCATGCCAAGCGTTTGCGCTTGGCAAAACTTTTGTGTAATACAAAATAAAATAACGAATCGATTTTTATTTTTTTGTATGGTGAGTGTATTTTAGTTGTTTGAAGGCAACGTAAATATAGAATTCACAGCTGTATGTGTATGTATGTACATGATTAAATGTTTTCGTGAAGTCAGTTGAATAAAACACTGAATAATGTTTATGTACTTTATTAATATTTTTTTACAGTTGTCACAAACTACAGAACTGCGACTCTACTAGTCAAGGTATTTCGTTGGATCAAAATGCTCCTGAACCATAATATATAAACATAAATAAAACTAACATTACAATTAAATTATGATTTATATTAATTTAATTTTTTCATAAATCGTCACAATAAAAGAATATTACATTTAAAAAATCTAAATTCATATACAAATAATCTCTCTTATTGAAACTAACAGACGAAAAAAAATCGAAGCTGATTTTTTATGGAAAATATGATGTCTGTATCACAATGTTATGGACACTTAGTTCCCCAGTAGATTCACTAAATATACATAAAGTTACATTTTTAAGCATTTTTTTTGTTTCAAGAAAGCAAAAGGTTACGTTTTAAAAGCTATTCTTTATATCAAAAGCCTCAGTACATCGCTAGTCGCGCTTAGCTACAATCGAATACCAAAATTACAAAATCCCATAGAAGGCGTATATCGAAAGTCTATGAGACACTGCGAACAAAACCTAGTGCTTTATTGAAATATTAAAAGTTACCCTCCATTGACGCAGAACATAGCTTCTCTTTATCAGTTTGACTTTTATATTTATCATCCTTATAATCAAACGTAGTTGGCAAGTCATAATTAATCAGTCATTTTCAAATGTTACTTAACTTTGAGCTGTCATAAATTAATCCATTGATGTGTCTTATTAGTCAAGAAAATTAATAAATCGTCAAGTCACAAATATAACACACGAAGGAACTTTAAAATGCCGCTCGACTCCCTTCAACGGCATTTGTCGAGGTAAGGGGGTAGCTTAGAATGTCAGCAGAAGAAATGGCTCCACCGATCTAGCTACCCCAAATAATATCATAAGTTGTATTATTTATAAAAATTTAACGACTACTTTAGTCAGTTTTAAATAAAAAGTTTGTTAAACACTAAAAAAGCGTCAATACAAGAGAAGCATGTTTCGCATTAATGGAATGTGCACATCTATAAAATATATTACAATTTAATATCATAATAAAATTAATACGAATTCATTAGCACACTATAGTAAGAATTAATAGTAAAACGTCCATCGTTCACACTGAATACAAGAATTGTGATTTTATCAGAAATATTTACTTGTAACTAGTGATGGGCCTGCCATCGTACTAGTGATGTTAGTCGATTTACATCATTCTTGTCCACGAATTAAAACTATAATAAAATATCAATTCTTGTTTGCACAAAACATTCATCTTCAAATGTACCATTTTTCTGTCCGTACGTGTTCGTTGTGATTGTGTATTTTGAATAATAATAAGTGAGTTGTGTTTTAAAACGTCTTCAGTAATAATTATACAAACAATTTCCTGAAAAAGTTAAGCTTTACATAGTTGTAATGACTTAGAAAGGGGGTTCTTAAATAGCAAGTTAAAAGTAAATATTGTCATAATTATGTCTAACATTGAAGCACCAGCTTAGTTTAAACTATACACAAGAATAACATTAAGTTGCTAATTGCGAAATATTGGGCCAACAGTATGTTACTTACGACATAATAAGACAAGACGAAGGTATAAACAGTTCAGAATTTCATACATAACAATTTCCCAGCTAAGTTGAAAAAGTAACAAAAACATTTCCAACAAATATTTAAAACCACAAACCAAAAAATCTTTATTACTGAATGTTCTCGTTTTAACAAACAACTTTCAGTATATCACATTTGGGCATAAAACAGACTCCATGCAAACTCGCCCAAACTAATCGGTCGCTTCATATGATGAGTTTTTTCTTATTTCCAAAAGCCTCAAAACAAAATATGTTTGTCCAACGAGTATTTTTCACTAATAAAGATTTTATAGCCACTAAGCTTGCACCAAAAATCACTGAATATATTTAGCGCTAAATTAATTTATAACATCATTCCGTCTGTGTGAACTTCAAACGATCGACAGATACAGGCCGATATTTTATGTTCGTTTAGCGCTAAATGCAGTCAGTGATTTGTGGTGCAAGATGCCATAGAATAATAGTTCTATTTTTAAAACATACAGTTCAAAATACTCAATCACAAAGTCCGTATCGTGATGCACGTAGTGCGTTGCCAGCGAGCGCGTGCGTGGTGAGGGGCGAGTGGTGGGGGGTCGCTCACGGGAACCAGCCGACTACGTAGCTGCGGCTGCGCGTGAACTGGGTCAGCCGCCGGATGCGACCGCCTGCAACGTGGAGATGTAGTGTTAGTTCAATCCAGTTTCATTCTTTTAAGTCACACTTATTCCAGTGCAAGAATAGGATGGCGCTAAGGACGTATAGCTTCACCTCTTTTTTACACGGGAATAGTTATGACTGACACTTCGCTATACTGCGGCCTCTGGAGCCGTATTATGAAGTGTTGACGTCATCACAGTTCTGTTGCAAAAAAGGGATGGCACTATACGAATACGTCCTATAGATTTATCTTATTTTCGCTTAGGAATAGTGATGGTTGTAGCTCCTCATTTTATGGTTCCTGGTGGAAGAATGAAATGGTACCCATGAGCTGTATGAAAGAAATTCTGAATCGACAAAAACAACTCTCGTGATGATGCTGTTTTTCTGAAGAGTGAATCTTATTATAAGAACAATATAACAGTCAGCTAGTCGTGTTTTTTTTTTTTTTGAAGCTTACTTTATTTGACGTGGGCTTTTCTAAATAAACTGATTGACTAGGTGTCATTATGACACTATGCATCTTAAATGATAATTAAATTAAATATCGTAACTTTCAACTTTTGTTTTGATATTTCCAACCCATTTAATAGCTCCTGATACTCACCTTTACTATAAAAAACGTATGTTGAATGACTCATTCTAAATCTACGTAAAGATGTAACACTGTTATGGTTAGAAAACCATAAGGGGGATGCGCTCAGGTAGCCCGTGAAATTCAAAAAAACTTACTTTTTTTGAAATTTGCAGGTCACTGTCAGGTTGTGTGTTGATTAAAATATGATTCGCGAGCGTAACAAATATGGCTTTACGGAATTATAATCATGAGAATCAGCAATACAACTCCTTAAGTTGGAATTGGCCTCAAATGTCATGATTTCATGAAATAGTCATTCAATAGGGTAATATGAACTTAGTGAGATGTATTGATGATTTTTATGATTATAATGCTTTAAATAAATATTTGATACGGCCGCGAATCATATTTAGATCAACATACAACCTGATACCGACCTGCAAATTGCAAAAAACGTAAGAAAATTTGAATTTCGCGCGCTACATTGGCGCATCCCCCAACCAATGCGAGTAAGTATGTGTGAACAGCATAGAAACAAGTGAATATATTAGTTTTTACAATATAATTAATATGCCTACGATAAATTACACATAATAATATAGCATATTGGATTACAAAGCTATTAAAAAGAGGTAAAAAATTTAATATTATAAGATATAAAAAAATATAATTAAGATAAATACATACTCAATAATATAAATAAAAGTTTTTCCAATATTTATATTCAGAAAATATATTTAAGGTATAGTATAGTTGCGAAGCATTTCTATGTAATTGTTAGAATAAAAAATTAAAAAATCTTAGTGTTTACTTTTTACAAAATGGAATGTTTTAAAGTTTAACACATTAAATTTATTCTTTAGTCTTTAAATGCCCCTGTTATTTTTGATAATATTAATTTAGGAAATGGGAATGGCATACATAAACGGGTATAATACGCATGGAATGATGCAAACATGCTAGACAGGGGGAAAATGTGCTTGCAAATGCACAAAATGCGTCTTTTGCATAAACTGTTTCAAATAAGTTTAACTGACCTTCCAGTTTTCATCGACTGCTAAAACTTTTGCTGGCAAATATCATTTATGTTACGGGCAAAGTAGTATAGTAAAAAAGATTCTCAGTTAACTAAATGTAGGTGCATTTTTGTGTTCATATGACTAATAACGGATTCCGAAAGTTAGTTTAGTTTGGGTTAACCAAGGTTTACGTACAACCTTGATTTACCCTACTAAATTAACTTGTACAGGCATACCTAGCTTTTTTCATTTGTTTTACATTAACCGTAACATTTAAAGCTGGGAAAGCAGTGGTATATTACAAAGCGTCATTAATTTCAAGAGAATATTTAATGAAGATTTATATGAACTTGAAAATGCCAATTCATGACATTGGCATTTTCAAGTTGAGTAAATGAGTCAATTCCAACAGATATTTTTTTAAACAAGCGTCCAAAATTAATTTAAATTGTCCAAAAAAGCGTCTGAAAGTCTTTCGCATCTGTCGTTACTGCAATAACGAATAAATAAGAACAAGAGTCTGCGTTTTTACATTATTTAATTTTAAAATGCAGGCGGTTTTTTATTTATTTAACTATTTAGTTACCAAGTCAATAATTTACAGATTTCTTAGGGAATATTCAGTTACTCAAGGCTGGTAAACTATCAAACAACCTCTCATATCTGCCGAAAATTACTCTTATATTCAATGTAATGACGTCATAACTTAGTAAAAAAAGTATAAAACTTACCACATGCGACAGTTCAAGGCTCTAAGCGCTGTTCTGGCTCCGTCGCTGCTGGCGTACTGAAATGCACACACACCGACACGTGTCACACATTTATACACATATATCTCATCACCGATGCTCGCTAAATTGAGACTTGAGTTAAAGGGTATAGGGTATAATTTAACACGACTTTAGTTGGAGATAGGACCTTTTTTAATTGATTAAGTATTTAATCTAATGTTTGAGGAAATTGAATTCTAAATTTGAGTTTAAAACAATGTTATAAAATGTTATAAATGTGCTCGTATATTGGAAGTTAATAGCTAATGTTAGATCTCAATAGAAGCAGTAAAATCCGCAATAACAAATCTAAATGCAATCCAATTTGTATCAGATCAAGGAGTCTTCAAGTCAAACGGTAGTAAAGTTTATTTATAGCCCACTCGAGCGGCCATTTTCATATAGCGAACATCGGTAACGTAGCAGGTTCATTTAGAAATAAATCATGACAAAGGATAAACATATATTAACAATCAATCATTTCAATCAGGGTTATAACACAAATACAAAATTGGAAACTCAAATCCATGCTCATCATAGTCCTTGTTCCTATGAAGTTTAGTATCAGAACTTCATTCCGCATACAACTGTTAGTAGTCACAACCATGCGTGTCATTGAGTTCAGGAAATATTTTTTTTTTTTTTTATGGTTCTAGTTAATAGATGATAAACAAACGTTTATGACTATCCTGTCGCAGCTGGGACCCCATAGCTTCGAAGTAGGCTCACTAAGCGAAACATCTTGATTAGCTAAGCCTTAGCGCTGTGAAAAACCGTTATTACCCGAAAAAATAGCACGGCAATATCGTAATTGGCCATTTACATTCGCGCCAAAACAGATGACACTTTACCAATTTTTTTGCGGCCATTTCTATAAATTATCGGTCTGTTCTACGGTCCCCTCGCTGCTAGAAATTAAATTAAATTGTTAACTGTTATGGTTTATAGTCAAAAACACATCAAAATATATATTAGTGTCGTTTTATATATTGAGATTTTAAAGGAAATAGAATTTAAGGAATTAATGTAGAGAGTACTTCAGAGTTATAAAGAGTAAACAAATTGTTATACTAGAAACATGACACTTATGGCGTTTTTGTCGCCATTAATGTCAAATCGACTAGGCATAGATTCGTAGTGCAGTTTTATAATAAAAAGGATAACTGACATTTTTCAGATGTGAAATATGTGAATAGTATCAGAACATCAAAAATATCTTGTGACATGGAAAGTTGTGGTCCCATTTTGGTCTAACAAAATTATATATGTGTACGTTAGTTTTACTGAATAGCTGCTGAACATCTGAATTTATTTCTTAACCTTTTTTACTGTTTATTTTGAGGCCTTGAAACCCCTTAATATGTTTTTTCAGTCACATGAGAATCCCTAAAATAAAACTGCACGTTTGTGTATATGTGTAAGTGTTCACTCAATCAGCCGGCATTATAAATAAGCTATAACAAAAGCGTAGTGTTGTTAATGCCGTGCCAACAATGTACCGTGGGCCTGACCTCCTCGTCTATTGGCTACGCGCCCCCTTTGCCAGTTGGTTAAAGAATCTGAACTGAAGTCGCAGCGTTAGGTCTTTCCGTACTGGAATGGAACAACATATCTCTCAACTACTGTATCACACGTGTCTTTATGTTACGTCATGTGAATTAGAACAATTTTGTAGCCAATTCAATAATAAAATATTTTAAGAAATTCCACATTAATCTTGCTCCTTAAAAATTGCGTGTAGACGAAAATATTATAGTTTGTAACATTACTGAGATAAAACAAATTGTATGTATGAATTATGGAAATGTTTCATGATACTTATTCTTTAAGTTTTGACAAAAATAAACCCGTTTCATCTGGTTATGTATGAAACGCTTTGCATGATTAGGTTTGATTACTTTAGACTGAAGTGAACTTAAGGAAGCCCTACAAAATACAGAAGCAAGGATAATCTGACGATACATAGAAATCGGTACGCTATCATAAAAAAACACAGTCGTTCAAAGACCTCTACGCCAGACAAATCTATGTTCATCAGATATGGTACTATTCCCCCCTTCCGTACCGTAAGTGAATTATAGTTTTTTTAAACATTAATTTGTATGTTATATTGTTCGAATTCACATAAAACTGTGTATAAACATCTACAAAAAAATAGAGATAGGGGGGCACGCGGTGTGGTGTGAGTTGCATCAGTTCGTCACTACTCACGAGTGCGGGTTGGGGTTAACATCAGGTGGAGCCGCCAGGACGAACCGGTCCACTTGTTCGCCCGTCGGTACCGGTATTTTATCTGTACTCTCTTCTGCTTTTCCTTCCTCTGTTACCAGAGCTACCGGCTCGCCGGTTAGACGGTCTTCGTTAAGCACTGGTTGTACGTTTTCGCTAGTTACCAGCATTTCTGTGTCGGTTTTTACCGGTTTTTCAGTATCGGTAGGCACTTGTTTGTCTGTATCGGTAGTCACCGGTTGTTTAGTCTCGGTAGTTACCGGTTTTTCTGTATCTGTGGTTACCGGTTGTACTGTTTCGGTGGTTACCGGTTTTTCAAGTTCAGTAACAGGCTTTTCAAGTTGAGTGGCCACTGGTGCTTGAAAACCATTTGTCAAAGGTCTGTCAGGTAGCAGAGGTCCATCGCCTATCGTTATTGAGGTAGGTCTGTCATCTGGTTGCGCCTTAGCTTTGACAGTTAGTGAGGTCTCGGTATCTACTGTTTCGGAGATTACCGGTTTTGGTTCTTCCTTGGTCGGCGTGACAGCTTCAGCGCTAGGTGGTGTCAGGTTGAAGAAGCTACTGTCGATGCCGACAGCTGGTGGGCGGCCGCGCGGTCTGCGCATGCCCAGCGACACGCTAGCCTTCTTTAATACTCGGCAATCTGATAGCGATAATCGATTTTGTTTATTGGTGTTGCTTGTGTCTAATGGGTATTCGATGTTTCGTTGCGAGTAGACAATGATTAATCTTTTTACAATGTTTTGTTCTGTTCATGATCAAAGTTTTAGCACAAATGTAGGTACAATTTATGATTTTTATGTCAGTTAATTCTATGATAAATACATGAATACAATTCAAACTTAATTTTCAAGATAAGATTTTACTTGAAATATTCTGAAAATACTGTTGTAATAACATTCAAAAACTGTCTGTTTATTTATATGGCTTGGATAATGGATTATATGTACAAAAAAAAACGAAACAAAAAAAATAACAAAAGCCTGCGCTTTTGTTATTTTTAAACTACACGAAAAACATACTTTTCATTCGTTCTGATTCTACAATGTAGCGGCTTTAATCGCCAAAATAATTTCTTCAATTATAACTGTTTCAAGCAGCTTTATCGCTGACTCGCATTAGACACAAGCATAGTTATTCTCTCTATGTACAAGTGTTTGTTTCTCCAGTGGTTCCGTGTCTTGAGTGTTAATGCAAGCTGAGGATGGGCTGCTGTTCAAAATGCGCCATACGTGCTTTGTAGGCGTGGGTGTGTATGTGTTAAAATGTCGTAGTGTGTTGACTACTTCGTGTTGGCACTGATATTATTGAGTAGAGAATTAGGCGAATTTGCCGTCTTTTATTCTTAAATTTATAAATATGTTTACAGAAAAAAAGAGTGAATAGTAAATTGGCGAAATATGGATGTACTATAGGTACACCTCTGCTTAAACCCACCCTTCGGGGAATAAACAGACGCGATACAGTAGAAAATTCTTCCATAATTCCTTTCTATTCACATCAGAAAGTGACTAAAGTAATTTAAAAATCTTTGACTTATCACCACAGGCCAACAGACAGTACGTCAACCACCACGACGATACATTTGAGGATATAATCGAAATGTGAATGTTTACGACATATTGCGCAGGCGCCGGGCGGAAGTGCGAGCCGCGCCATCTGTGCATACCGCGAACGTTAGATACTGTGCCGGAAGAGAGGCTATTCAGACACGACAGCTGTTGATAAAGGCTATTAAATTCTACTGTATTTTGTTTGAGAACGTTAAAATGTCAATAAAAAAATTACAAAAATTTCCACAAGCTATTTAATGACTTTTCTTTTTAATTTTGTATAGCCAGATGTTAAAGATTCTTACTTTCTGCAAAGAAAAAACTGGACAATTTGAGTTTTTTTTTTTTGTCTTTTCATAATAATTTATATTACATCAATCATTTTAATAATAACCATAATAGTAACGAATAGCCAATAAATATTACATAACTGCATGTGTCTGAACTCGCCTAGAAAGTGTTTTTCAGATGATACAATCAAATGATATTATAGTGACGTTCTCCATGAATCGTGTTACTTGGCACTTGAGATTGTTGCACGCTACAGTGAGCTTTAATGTTTAGAGCTAAGAGTGAAAATTCTATGCAAGATAACATTATGCGCTAATACATTTTAATAGACCATAAAATAGATGTAAGATGATGTTGTTTGAGCATGGTAGTAACATTTATTTCGATTTGAAATGTATGCTACGTCATAATCTCACAATATGCGTAAGAAACCTGTAATAAAACTATTAAATATTCATCTTAAAATAACTTCTCTGACGAGATGTTCTATGAGCTTATATGCAATATAAGCTATGTATGATTAGCCACTATTTTACTAAATATTTTGACATTTTCTTCCGAAGGAGAGATAATATTGCACTGCAAATTGATAGCTAGATAGTGGTGTAAAGAAGACATTTAATTTTAATTCCATTAAACGTAAGATACTTTTACCGTGTTAAAAATGATTAACATAAACATTCAATAGAATCAAATATCATTTATATCACCTTTAAAGCAGATGTATAATTATGAGCTTACATTTACCCCAAGCGAAATAATAATAGCAAACTTGGCACCAATTCCCTATTGAGCATGGATTACATACTAAACAGATACTTGTTTCAACCGTCGCTTAGCACACACATATGCAATGATCATTTCACCAAAACTGCCTTCTGACCGATCTGCCTAAAGCTAGTGTAAGCAGGCCATCATACCTTCGTTCACTCAAATTCTCCCTGGTCTTTAGAGATTTTTTTGTCGAGCATAGTCCTACTTTACGTTAGGCTACCTTTATCTAAACTAATATTTATTTATTTATTAACAAAATCCACAGCTCTTTGACAATTTCACATAAAAAAATTAAAATCTTACAGCCAATTACGGATTATAATTAGATTTTTTGTATGTTTTTTGTTACGCTTTCACGCTATAACGGCTGAACGGATTTGAATGGAATTTGGCACATCGGTAAACTATGACCTGGATTAGGTCATAGGATACTTTTTATCCCGATATTCCGACGGGATCGAAACTTATGCGGGTGAAACCGCGGGGCACAGCTAGTGCTTTCATAAAAGTAGACTTCGTGAGCGATCGACCTGTTTCCGACGATAGTTTTTCATATCTCAACGCTGGCAGCGTCTGCCATTATTACCAAGCATTATGTCAAGTTTATTTTGTAAACTGAACATCAAGTGTACAGAGCATTGCATATGTAGGTACCTTCCAACGAACAAACCCAGTGTCTGCCGAGCACATAATCCCTCCTACACAAGTCATACTCACTTCTGTCGATGTTCCTCTGCAGATGGCTGGCGATCCTGTGTCGCGCGTCGCTGTACTCGAGGTGCAGGCCCAGCCGCAGCAGCGTGGGGTTCTGTTCCACCAGCGACGTTATCTCCATCTCGATCTTGTTGCCTAGTACTTGCGACCGCTGCGGAATGAAACCTTAAGTTAGAATGGAACACTAATGCTTTTGATTCTGGTAAAAAACAAAACGTCGCTCTGTGTGAGTAGCGAGATTATTTAGTACAGGCGGTACACAAGGTCTATTATTTAGTACAGGCGGTACACAAGGTCTATTATTTAGTACAGGCGGTACTCAAGGCCTATTATTTAGTACAGGCGGTACAAAAGGCCTATTATTTAGTACAGGCGGTACAAAAGGCCTATTATTTAGTACAGGCGGTACACAAGGTCTATTATTTAGTACAGGCGGTACTCAAGGCCTATTATTTAGTACAGGCGGTACAAAAGGCCTATTATTTAGTACAGGCGGTACACAAGGTCTATTATTTAGTACAGGCGGTACACGAGGCCTATTATTTAGTACAGACGGTACACAAGGCCTATTTTAGGAAAAACATTAAACGCGTAGTTTTTAGGGTTCCGTACGTCCGAATTAAAAAACGGAACCCTTACAAGATCACTTGTCTGTCTGTCTGTCACAGTCAATTTGCTTCGAATCTACTGAACCAATTAAGTTGAAAATTAGTACACATATGAATTTCTGTGACCCAAACATGGACGTGTAATGTAAATATATGAATTTTAAATATGGGGTTTCACTTTTGGGGACAAATAAGAAACTAAAAAAAAAAAAAAGTTATGCAAACTGTACACTATGAAATGGCTTGTTGTGACGGAGTCAAACATTATTTTTGATAATTAAGAACCAACATAAAGAGTTTTAAAGTTATTTAAGAAAATAGATTAAAATTTACCATCCCCTTATCTTTGAAAGTACAGAGTACAACATTTCGAAAAAAAAGAAATACAGAAAATAGTTCTTTACAATAGAGACAATAGTGACTTATACTCGTAGGTTTCCCTTCATAGATTCAAGGGAAACCTAGTCTCTATTTTCTTAAAAAAAACATGGTAGTAAATCTCTTAATACATACAAACTTTCATTTGCAGTTGGAATGTATGGGAGAACACGTCTTTTATGATATTTTTTTGAGAATAATGCATCCTTACTACGGAACCCTTCATTATGCGTGGTCCGACACGCACTTGCCCGTTTTATTTAATATTAGCCCGTCTTGTCACACTGCTGGACAAAAGCTTGCGTTGATAATTTACCCGTTAAATTAGACGTTGATCGCGAAGCTCAGCTGGTGAAACTGATAAGTTGGTCTTTTTTTATCAACATTGTTCGGGTTTGTGCCGCGCAATCGCTATGATTGTGTCGTTGTTGATCAGCGACAAAATTGTAGCCGTTGTGCAGTCTAGAGACGCTACAGACTCGGTGCTCAGTTTTAAGAGATTAAGGGCCGTATTACAGAACCTTACTCAAGACTCAAGCATTACTTGTTGAAACTAGTTTCAATCAATCAAATGGCTTTAAACGAGTTTTAAGT
This sequence comes from Dryobotodes eremita, assembly GCA_917490735.1. Taxonomy (NCBI): domain Eukaryota; kingdom Metazoa; phylum Arthropoda; class Insecta; order Lepidoptera; family Noctuidae; genus Dryobotodes; species Dryobotodes eremita. The sequence continues at coordinate 5,599,575 of OU823248.1, forward strand.
CATGCTGGAATTTTAAGTGAGGTTCTATGAAACGGGCTTACTTGTCGAATCGGCTAATTACGTCACCGTTAGTCTATTCAAATTTAATTTTGATGGGTATCCTGGCTATGTAGGTGTACCTGGTTGGAAGCTCGGAACTCCTCAACAACATTAGTATCCAGCAGGGCCTTGACCAGCTGCAGCACTCCGCCGGGGCTAATGAAGTTGGTCTCCACGGACACGACCCGCAGCGCCGTGTTGACGCGCAGCGCGTCGCCCAGCAGCGCGGCCGTGCGGTCCGTGAGGCCCACGTTCACGAGCGCGAGCACCTCCAGGTGCGTGTTGCCCTTCAATGCCTCGAATAGCTTCTCGAATTTCTCGTCGCTTATGTTCTGGGGAGAGAAAAGGTGAGGTTAATTATTGTTCTACACTTCCAGTCTTTACATGCTGTTCCTTTTTGCACTCAAAATTCATCATACTATGTAGTACCTTCATTTATATCCCCAAATAAGGAAAACTTGAAATCGAAACAAACATTGCTGGGGTATCGAATTTTTTTAATTTCTGACAAAAACCAAACAACTATTTCACGCAAATGGATAAACGGACGACTTTTCGTGAAATGCTCATAAAACATGCTTACTCATTGACTGTTATCATCATAACAGCTTGTCAGCAGTTATCTCAGCTTGAAACACCAACTGCTAAGTTAGGCTATCTGACGTTTCTCCCTCACTCCAGTTTATAATTCCCTTACCTTAATATTATTCCAATTGAGATCAGTGAGCTTCTGGTCGTTCTGTTGCACGCGTGTGATGGTGTCGTCGGGGTCTGTGTCGTTGGGGGGGTCCATGGGGTACACCTGTGAGCACGATAACATCGTCATTGTACAACAGATTGTGATGTTGTTGCGTTGAAAACTAGCGTTGGGTACTAGTTGCCTGACATGTTTGCTGGACTGGACTTATTTGGCGCAGCCGCGAGGCACACACTTTCCTGCTAATTTCTCACAACACACTTTTTATTTGTTTTATTTTTCTTTTTTACTTGTAGGTATATGTTGTGTTGTGTATTTTGTAGTCTGTGCTAAATAAACGCTTTTTCTTTCTTACTTTTTAACCATTAATTACAACGTGGTGATCAGTACCACCTAATCATATTCGGCATTTATATGGGCTGTTTAGTACTTATATAGCAAGGATAATATACAGGTTTGAAACTAGACCCTGATTTACTGTGCTCTTGTTTATAACGGGTCGCTGGCCATACGGAAACAGTTCGTTCGAAAACTAACCGTAACCGTGAATTAGGGAGTCATTCTATTAGATAACTGTGGTATGAGCTTCAAAACTTGGAATTATTATTTTGGACTTTCATGGCGGCCAAAAAATTATGGGTTAAACATATTACCCATAATTTTTTCTAATACACAATAGGGGATATTTCTTATTTCCAGACAGTAATATTAACAAATTAATTAATACAGGTAGGTTTGATGGGTATTTGCGACTTTGCCAACTTTTAGAACGCAAGCTTTTAATGTTCCTAGTAAAAAGTGTACCTTAGATTTGGTGGCTTTAGTGATCCCGTCCCAGCCGAGTCCGACGGGCTGCCCCTTGTTCAGCAGCGACGCGTGGTACTGATCCTGATTCATCATCGAGTGGAAGCCGAGGATAGCTGGAAACAAGTGCAAATGGTTGTTTAATAAATAAATAAACCTATGTAGCACTTTGATAGTGGTCATTTAGCGGACTAAAGAGGATCCGAAATTATTATAAGTACCAAGGATTGAATGTTATTAGGATTATAATCTAGTGAAAATGGACACCATTTTTTTAGTTAACCATGTTGTCCCACCAATGGGCAGAGGTCTCCCCTATATTTTTTCAGTTCTCTTTAAGTTTTTCCTTCTCCGACTAATCTAGCAAAAACGAGTCCAGATCGTCACGCCAGCATTTACTTACTTAGTCAATAATTTTGTAATTTTATAATATAATCGCAGTACTCGGATCATTACATATAGAAATCGTAGGACGACACCATGCAACAAACAAACTTTCAAACAATTCATTAATATGTAACTATCAGAAAACATTTCAAAATGGCCGTTCAAATCCTAATCCTACACCTAACAATCCTACTAATATTATAAATGTGAAAGTGTGGATGTTTGGATGTTTGTTACTCAATCACGCTAAAACGGCTGAACGGATTTGGATAAAATTTGGCACAAGGGTAGACTATGACCTGGATTAGGACATAGGACACTTTTTATCCCGATATTCCCACGGGATCGAGATTTCTGCGGGTGAAACCGCGGGGCGCAGCTATAATATTATAACTGTGAAAGTAAGTTTGTTTGTTTGTTACCTTTTCACGCCTAAACCACTGAACCGATCATCATGAAATTTTGCATATGAGTTGTCAGGGGTACAGGAAAGAACATAGGGTACCTTTCGTAAAAACAAAATAAGTACTGTTCGCAAGGGATAGAATAATAACTTTTAGACTAAAAAAGAACTAATAAAACTACAAACGTAGTATACAGGAGGAAAGTTTTATAAAAATGTGGCTGTTATTTTAGCAAATTGTGGTGTCTTGCGACTTCCCAGCGATCGAAGTCGCGGGTAGAAGCTGTTTTTCATAAAGTGGGGGCAGTGACATGTTGTATTGCTTATAACATTGTCAAAATACAGGTGAGGATGGCGCCAACGTTGCTCGTAAAATCTAGTACGCTCATGTGGCGTGCCAAATGTTCCTTTACATGATGTATAATTTATTTTGATGTATGAATTCTACGGCGTAGTTCTGACCAATAGGCGTTGAACAGGCCTATTGTGGCGAGATTGAAGGACAAACGAACGTATAGGAATAAAACATTAATTTTCATTTTAGATTCATGATCACTCTTTGAAAACTGAAGCTTAGACCATTGTTGAGGAACCAATTAGCTAAACCTCAAAGTTCAACATCTAGTTATACCTAATTATCATGATTTTAGAATGTATTATATCTTTTTACTGTTGCGAATAGAAGTTGATTCTTGAGAGGGGCTCGTGGCTCAGTAATAACAGCCGCATGAGTCGATCGATCAGGTTAAGCTACCCTTGCCGCGGTTGGTTCATAGATGGGTGACCATCTTTACATACCAAGACCCCTCAATGCCTCGGAAAGCACGCTAACCCATTAGTCCCGGCGGTCATTCATGGATCTTTAACAGTCGTTATGGGTCGTCAGAAGCCCGAAAGTCTGGCAACCAGTCTTAACAAAGGCGTATCGTATTACCCAGTAACTGGGATTTGGAGGTCAGATAGGCAGTCGCTCCATGTAAAATACTGGTATTCAGGTGCATCCGGTTAGACTGGAAGCTGACCCCAACATAGTTAGAAAAACGCTAGGCAGATGATGAATAGAAGTTGATTCTAGAGTAAGAACACGAAATGTACTACATTCGAGACAACGAAAAGTGTGTAGGCGCCTTATTTCCTAAAACCATTAACACGTCAATAGAACTGTGAATTTTTTGAGATAACTGTTTGGACAACACTGCAATATTTTTTGCCACAACAGATCATCGCTATCACTGTCAGTGACATCTAGAAATAAACGAATGCTCCTCCAAAAAATAAAGCATAGAAAGAAATGTATGTGGGTGAGTGTGATCATTCTTCGAACAAATTCCAGAAGCAATGAAATAAATTATGTAATATTTAACATTAAAAGCTGTAAATGTTTTATAGATATATTTTACGAAATAAGAACTCTTTGGTTCGCATCTACGAATTGCAATGTACTATAGACAATGCTGGCCCATCGCCAGAGCATCACGATGGTACGTATTGTCATTACAAAAGAAAATATCCTGATTTCAGCAATCATAAATAATATGAAGTGTCGTAGATCTGTCGTAAGAGTAGCTCGTTTAGCGGTAACCGTGTCAGCTACGATATTCAGACGGCACGGAGATATTATAATATGTGGTACTAGGTTAGCGAGCTAGTATTTCGTATTCGTGACTCCTGCCAGAATATTGTGGCATAAACTTCGCATGCATTTTCTGTCAATATTTGAATTTATGAATATTTACTTTTGGTTTAGTATGCAAAACAATACTGGGATAGAGGTTATTTTAGAGTATTTTTAGAAGTAAACGATAATTTAGTATAATTTAAAACTGATTGGGGTAGATTAGATGCGAAAGGCAAGGGATTTGCGCAGAAACAAGGCACGAGTTGGGCGAAGCCTATTGCTTGCAGTGAACTGGAATAAGCTGGGCTGTCTGATTAAGCAAGGGCGACGGGTTAGTTTTGATGTAACCAAAAATCCTATGGCTTCCTTTGCTTGGTGAAATGAAATGTTGAAATGATATTTTTGTAACTAAATCTTTAAGAAACTTTTATATGTTTGTTTTTTTTTTAACTTATGATGCTATTGACAATAAACATTTTTGGGAGAAGCCCATATAAGTGAGTATTGCCAGTACATCGTGACATCAGATGGTCGACCTGTTTTATGTTTCATAGCAAGAATAACGGATGTAAAAAGACACATAACAAAGCCGAGAGTCACTTGTACTCCCCGTTATTGTAATGTATTTTTTTGTACTGGACCATTCCTGGGAACCTTCTGTTTAATGTTATAACACAACTTTAAATACCCCCCACGACCGCTACACTGTTGCATGCACCCATAAATAAGCACAATACGCGCACTTCCGTAAACACAGATTTTTAACACCAAAAATAAAATTCATTATCCAGCTATTATTTTTGTGCTATTTTACTTAGTTTGATGTACAGAATGCGTAGTTGACGGCTATGTGTTGGGTCTTTTCATACCCTGTGTTTAAATGAAGCTATTCACATATACCACACCACGATTGAGGTCCGGTTCCCATTGACATTTCTCTTATTATATCCTGCTGCCAGCGGATGCAGCTACAAACGACACTCGTCCAATTATGAAAAATTATTACGATTCACTCTTCACACACATACTTTGACAGGCTAGTAAGGTTTTATGAGGGAAGTATAGTGTACATACCAGCCAAGTCAATGATCTCCTCCTGCGAAGCATCTGTGAGCGCTTGCTCGTACTCGTCGCCGAGGTCGATGGAGATCTGCTCGTCCGCGTCACGTTGCTTCTCAGGCACAGGGGGCGGGATCCACTGGAAACATTTGAGAAATATGTTAGTATGATTTAGTAGCAAAGTTTGTGAAACAGACAACAAAAGAAGATGATACTTTTAGCGTCGATGATTTGCGAGTGCGTTAATGTTGTGTTTTGCAAATAAATGCAATGTAACAAAACAAGGCGAATTTGTTTCAACGTGTGTTACATTTCATGTTGCATTCCATATATTCGAATTTCATGTTCGTTTCAATATATTATGTTACATTTCATTTGAGTTCAGTCGCGGTAAAACAATTAAGCATCGAGCCGAGTTCAACAGATGTCAAGACCTCACTAAATAGCTGGCCTGTGACTGGCATTCAATTATCCAAATGTGTGCGGAGTCTAGCGTTCAGTCGCTGTATTGCTGATAGAAACAAGATATTTTTTTTATATAGGGTGGCTGGGGCATCGACGTGCAAACTGAAAAAACCATGAATTCAGCACATGATTCTAGACACCCTAAAGTAAAAAAAAAAAAAAACGTCGGTTATAAAAAACAATCTGCAGTTTCATAGAAAAGTGCAATACCTACGCGGTCAAAATGTATGGCAGAGCAAATTTAAAAAAAGAATACCGACGAAATATTTAATCGCCCCTTGCGTTGATTTTTTTTTGGTGGTTCAGTATCATGTACTGAATCGTGGTAACAGATTGTGGGTCAATGTCCCTGCCACCCTGTATTTTGCTTACTTTTTATGGCTTTTACAGGCTCTGGTAATTCTACTGACATTTACATATTATAAGCCCCTAGAATAATGAATTCTATGTCATTAATGTGAATTGCAATATATTTGTAATGCAGCAAATGCGCCATAACACCGTGATAAGTAATTAATTCACTAATCACTTACACTTATCAATATGTAAATAATCCTTGAACCACGGAACCTCTACCTACGTGCCTTTCGTCGGTCTCGTCTATCATAACGAGCGTAGTGATTCATAAAGTAATAAATTAATAAAATTATAAGTTGTGTCAGTTTGTATTGTCGTTAAACACCATTTTAGGGTTAACCGCGAAAGTGCTAAATAATTAGGTATTGGAAAAAACTGATGTATATTTTATCCTAAAAAGGGTATATTATGACGCCTTAATACTTTTACTGGGAAAACCGTAAGACTTTAAAGTTTTTCTCCTAAGAGGGTATGTGGCATTATATAATTTTAAACAGGAAATAACTAACAACACATGGATAACTTTTGAAGAAAAAAAAATCTGATGGTTTTCTGAAACCATAACGCTTTATTTTAAAAGAGTAGTCAAGGAGACACTTGTTTTGTCTTTTACACAGGAACAACAAATTGGAGACGTGGTTCCAGATTTCCCTGTGCCTGTAATACAATATCAGGGTATAATGTTCCCTCTGCTGGGATTGGTGTGTATGAGGGAGGGGGGCGTAGTTCACCAGGTGGAGCCAATACAGATTGGTGATACGTCAAATAGGTTCTAAGACATGCCGTTCAAAATTTTGACACGATGTTTTTAGAGCAGTGGTGATGAAACAAGTTGTACAAGGTAAAGAGCACGGCTGTTTGGGTTCGAAAGCACGACCGTTACCCATGACTTGTAAGTCAGGGCCATTATCACAAAGGCAATATTTTTAGCACTCCATACCAAAATAACAAAAACGGAACCCTATTAATTTCGCCATGTCTGTTTGTCCAGATATGACAGTTATTTTACTCTGAAACTATTAGCGCTATATCGATGAATATTGGAAGGAAAGTCTATTATGTGCTCCGCTAAACAATGGTGTAGAGCAATCACGAAAAAAAATTTTGGGGCACTCCCCATAAGTCATTTAAGTACCGCAGGAATGAAAATAAAATTAAATGCAAATACGCGTCGTGGGGTATTTGGTGGATCCCTTATTTAAAAGTTTTTAGATATGAGATATTTTCGGTTGCAACTGCAGATATAATCTTTTTTCCATAGCCAAAGCAATTCGAAAACTTATTCTGGCGGCCGATAAATTCAATGTGCAGGCGTAAATATTCATCGCGGCTATGAAACCTTTCACTGTGCTTGGTCTTACAAGCACTTGGCCGGTAATTTGTCATATCTGCTACATACCTTCTTTCCACGAACAACACCAGCGACAAAGGGCTTGATTTCAGGCCGGTCAGGTGTCTCCAGGGCTTGTTTGTTGATGTGTTCTATCAGCTTCTTGCGGTTCAAGGGCCCGGTGGGACCCTTTTCGCAATCATAGTTGTTACGTTGGTCTGGTGGCAGGAAGTTGTCCTGGAATGTATATAGAGGTTTTATTAGTATTAATAGATTAATTGTAGTATGATTGCAAAATGGTCTGCTGCCGTTTTATCTGTAAACTAGTCAAGGTTTATGATAGATAAAAATTGTTATTTTTTTTAATACCATAAAAGGATAATAAATATTAACTCAACTCAAAGCGTTTATTTCAAATACACCAATTACAGGCACTTTTGAATAGTCAAGGGGTCAGTCAGTCAGATTACAATAATGAGCCAAGAATGTTTGTTTAAAGTTATAATTGGGCATAAATTGTGCGCCTTCCTAGAGTCGAACCGACGACCTACGACTAGTGAGTTAGGGTAATTACTATAAATGGATTTTAATAAAAAGAAATTATACCAACCATAAAAATATATGGAGATTTTAGAACCTTTCATTGTTTGAAATTATTCTTAACATTTACATAAATGTATGCAATTTACAATAAGAACTGATTACAGATAAAAAATTAAAAACCAATGCTAAATAGGGACTGTAATCTCAAATCTAAGAGGTCTTATCATTTCTAAATAACAAGATAAGCTTTATTTTCAAACTCGGGCAAAAATAATCAAAAGATAATAGACTACACCCATTATTTATAAATCACTTCTACATAAAAATTATTCATATTGCTTTTTAAATATAAACGAACAGGTAAATAGCTATTTAATGATACTTGTTAATCACTCCACTGATAGCTGGACCTGCCCTGTATAATTTCACTGATAACTTCTATCATAATCGGTTTTCAATAATGTTGCCTGATAGTAATGTAACCCAATAATAAGTAATACTTTTGGTTACCTTGTACTTAATATTGTTAGTATTAAATGATTACTTGTGTACACAAGTGTGATAAACTAATTTTGATAATACATACTTATAAACATTTGATTAAACAGTAGCATGATTTTTGGAACTTTGATGTGATATAGAAGTCTATTAACCTTTTCACCGCCACGGACTTCAATAAAGTTCAGCTGCCTTGCCTTGAAATTTTAGTTAGATTTACATGTTTTAATGGCACGTACGCCTTTGAAACAAAATAAGAGTGTGTCCTTTAGAAATTGATTTTGTTTTAAAGGCGTATGTGCCATTAAAACATGTAAATCTAACTAAAATTTCAAGGCAGCTGAACTTCTATTGAAGTCCATGGCGTTGAAAAGGTTAATCAGGATTGCCTGTAAATAGTAGAACTGGCTCTAACGCAAAATACAATATTTTTCTTCTCTGCCCCAATGTTACTTGGGGTCAGTAAAATATGTTTTTCTCTTTCATTCTTCCTATTATTCAATACTTTTCCTTCATATGATCCCCACACATAATTCAACCATACTTTCTTTTATCCCCCTTCCCGCTCTATCCATGAACAGATACAACAGCATCAGAATATTAACAATATTGTTAAATGTAAGTAGCAAAGTTTACAAGTTTTAATAGTAAACGATCCCGCACCCTAATTGCATAACACACTATCAATCACGATCTAAATCATTTTGAAGGATATTGCTAATCCATTGCTTCATATGTTCGAAAAAGTTGTTTGTTTAACAACGTAAATAATGCAATGAATGTTGAAGAACTGTCAAAATAAAAGCCAGTCCTACTGTTGTGTTGCGCAATTACCCCGCTGATGTATGTTAGTGCTTGTGAGTTAACTCCCTGAGTCCCGAGGTCGCAATACCGAGCAAGACAATAGATAATCATTGTGACTCATTATGCGGGATTCAAGAGGTTACGGATAGGTAAAAATTAGTAACAACCACAAACCAAAAGTAGTATAACCACATTTGTGTAAAATTCCATTTTACAGTTGTCTATTCTTAACCGGCACTACTTAATTAAGAGTTATGACTGACAAATTCAGACAATAAGTACCCTCTTTCTGAGCAGCAGGGTAAAAATAGACTAGCATATAAATTAGTTGCAGATAGAACAAAATTTCTAATACAATAAAATGTTACATATTACAATTTGCATATTCAAATAATATGTAAAGAAGCATTCAGAACACTTAAATGCAGGGAAGCAAGACAAATTTGATGGCTATGTAAAATAATTTAGAACAGGTAATTTGAATTTAAGTTTTATGATAAGTAAGTTTAGTTAGTAAGTTTTAGTTTTTTTAGTTTAACTACTACAAAAACCATATATTATTATTCTTCAGTAGGTTAATTTGAAACACCTGTACTGTTTGCATTTTTACTACATTAGTTTTTGTGTTAACATCATTCTTATAGGTACAGTTAAGTTATCGAAGTTACCCTCAGACACTTGTCAGAGACCCCTTCTTGACATGCCATAAAAAAATAGCAAGTCAAGAGTGCTAGTAAAAACATTAATTTAATTATTTAATGAAGGTTTATATGAAAACATAGCTACAATATTTGTCTAAGTAAAAAATATAAACAGGAACTAATCTCTCAGGACACAGTTCCCCACATAGTTGGAAACCAGCCAAACTTTAGGACGTCCATTCATTATGATAAAAGAAAATATTCGACTTTATCCAGTCATAAACAAACATATTTTTTCAAAGCAAATACTTGTGATAAAACTTCCAAGGTGAGTTGTGAGAAGTCTATGGTTTAACAATGAGGCTTGTAATTAGTGTGAATGAGCAGCATTATCCAACATAATGCTGTGTGGCCTTCAATATCAATTGACTTGTCTGATGATGTGAGCAGATTGTGATTGTGGGTAGCAAATTATATGAGAAAAATCCTACTTTGTTATGAAAAATGTTTGAATAGGCATTACTTTTTGCGAAAATAGGAGGCTAAAAGGCAGGCGTTGAGGTGCAATTTAGTATCTAGGTCCAATAGTTGGTAAAGTTCATTGACTGATATAGATAAGGTTAATTAAATTAGTAAACTTTCTAACAGAGCAGCAATCTGTTGTTTTTAAAATAATATGCACAAATCACATTGACAAGGATATTTTTACCAACTAGAGATGCAGATGCATTTTTTGTCTGGGCAGACTGCATAAATGAAAAGAGTTTACTCACATCTGGATCAACCTCCTTGGCCAGCATGGTAAGTTCTTCCTGCGACAGCTTGGATAGCAGATCGTCGACGTCCACCTCGTCGTAGGTGGACAGCTCTCGTCCGAACAGCTTTGCAGGCGTCGTCATCGTCGTAGTCTTCGTCGATGACGATTTCTAAAAACACCAAAACACTTGCTTTACCAAACTGTTTCGCACGGTTTGAGGTTACTTTCCGAGAGAAGCTGCATTAAACAGGGACCATGAAAAACATTATCGGCTAAGTTACGTAAGGAACACAATCAAACAGAGAAACTGAAGATAAAACATCATTGACAAGACACTTTCGGCGTTCACCACACCCACAAATTAATGAATGACGACATTTTTAACACTGCACACAGCTGATATTTTATAATAAAGTTTAATTTATAATTGTTTTCATAGCGGTCGGATAAAAATTTGCATTTTCTTACATTTTATGATTAAATAAAACTTTTTAATAACAATGGTAAATACAGCCAACGTCACAAGCGCCCTCTTCGAATGACAATTTTACACTAAAAGAAGTTTAAGTTAGAGCGAGATGGAAATAATTAATTGTTAGCGCTTTTCTATGAGGTTTGAAAGAGATGGAAAATAATCAACTACGGTCATAGGGAAGGGATTGATGCATGGAGAAAATAAAAATTATTCGATTTGGTACCGGTTTCTTAATAAGGCGCTATAAAAGCACAAAAAATACAAAAAGGAAACTTCACAACTGAATGAAGTAATAATCACATTATTGTTTTTTGTTTACATATTTTAAAGATTAAAACACACAGCCTGTCATTTTGTGTTTATTGAAATAATTTTTCATCTTCATCATCATTTCAACCCGGAATCACCACTGCTGGGTATAGGCCTCCCCTTTTTCTGCCATACTTCCCGGTTCCGTGCGTCCGTCATCCGAAGTGTTAGTTTGTTTTTAATTAATAAAAATAAACGCTTTGGTTCGTCCACGAATGTATCCTTAAACTAGCTTCTGCCCGCGGCTTCGCCCGCGTGGATGTCGGAAATTACCCCATGGGAACGTGCTACCGCCCGGGACAAAAAATTGCCTATATCCTGCCCCAGGAAGGATGCCATCTATCTCTTTGCCAAATTTTATCGAAATCCGTTCATTGGTAACATACAGACAATTACTTTCCAATTTATAATATTACTATGGAAGTATGGGTAGAATAGATGGATGTAGAGTTCATTAATTTCATCAAGTGAAACAAAATACTGAGTTTCAATTCAATAAGACTTCGTTTTAGAGTGGTCCGAATATTTATAGATTTGATTTACGAAATCTTATATCGATTATTTTGCAAAAACACGACAATAAAGGGTAAAGTAAGGGTTAAATTTTGCCAGGTTTGGCCAAGATGCTACTCGAATTGATGAGTCATGGTAACTAACCAATTTATTTTAAGTGTAAAGGTAGGTATTTAAGTACCTGCCATTTGTTCATTGTTATCAGTGATATTAATAAGTATATAGCCCAATGTTTAGGTAGTTTCATTAAAAAAAAACCTATTTATGATACGTTACATGATCAAGCAATTTTGCGATTTCAGGCATAAAATACCTGAAATCGCAATACGGAAACACGAACACACACACAGCAGAACACGGAACACGGAGTGAACAGCAGGAACACGAGTGGGTTTTAGTCAGTAAAAGTCTGACATGCCCTCTCGCTCTGCCCAGAGCGGGAGAAGTTATTTGATAATTTCCCACCTACAAAAAAGGCATAAAATACCTAAACAATTAGGTACCTAACCCTCATTTTTATTATTATTTTCATTTCATGACCCGAATATTTATACTCTGTTTTATTGATATAGGTATTAGATGTCAAGTTGGGTGCCTGCATGGTCTAAATTATTATACCATGGGTGCCTGTAGATACTCGACACATCTGCATTGGACTGGAAATGGTTCATCATCATTACTCCAGCGAACCAACTGGAGCTAAACAACTCATATGTTAGGCATAAAAAAATCGCCAGCTCTTCTCATGAAATAAAGCGGTTTTTTAATACCAATCTAGTATGCAACTAACTAATATGATTATATCATACTCAAACTAAAACTGTAAACAAGTGGACAAATTCGCTATTTACAGTAAACATCGTGTGTTTATCCGTGATGTGACCAAGCTGTTTCGTGACGAGTGCGCTAAATATATTCTCAACTATAATGGAATGATTACGTCACATACTGTACTCGCCATACCAGGCCTATCCCACTAGTTATTGAACTCGCGACCTTTGTAATTATAGCTTACATTGTGGCAACTGCAATAATATGTACAGGGTGAACTAGTTGCGAGCTGTTGTATTATTTTGATTATGCAACACACTAAATTGGAAACTGATAAGTTTATCAAGGTCATGCAAACAACGGACTCGACGTCTCGCATCATCGGTGCTAATTAGTTCTGTCTACAATAAGTTAGCGCTTTGTTTTTTTGCAGAAATAGGTACCTACTTGGAAACCTAAGTTAGTGGGCGAGTGCTACGATACAACATGATTACATAACAAGTTGTAGGTAATCCCTAAATAAATAGGCCAAATAATTAATGGCTAAAACATCAATAGGATCACTGTTGGTGCCATTTTATGATATTCAATCAATCTGGAGTTCGACATGGATTCATGCTCTATTTTGGACAGGTTCATCAAACTACCTAGGCTTAAGTCACATTTAAAAGTCAAACAAGATATCAACAAAGCGTGACTTTTGTGAACTTAGTGTCACGAAACCGTTATTTGAAATATAATCTTGCAATATAATTTGTGTGAACAGACTTTTGTTTTGATATAATCGTTTTAGGGTTAAGGTCTCAAAACTCACGCTAAAAAATAGAAAGGATATTATTTTGTTATTCAATCATGCGTGGACCGTGGGCGCAATACTTAAACATATTCAACGTCACGTTGTCAAAATACCATTACAGATGTTATCTCGAGGTCTTTTATTCTTAGTAAAAAAATATTTTTCATATAATTAGCTAGAAAAAGGGCAAGTTTTAAACTAATTAATTGGTAGGTTAATACTTAATCATCAGCTCCTGCTGTTATCACTTGTAGTTATTATGCATACAATTACATTTCTGGCTGTACCAATTTTTATTATGTCTAAAAGATACAAATAGAATTTCTACCCAAACTTGCAAAAATGTGCAAAACCAGAAGCAGCAAGCCAACCTCAATTTTTTATTAAATTTTTGGTCACTTGAGTCAAAAATTTTATCAAATAATGGACCACTGCTTTTCACTACTAATTACAAGATAAAGCATCATTTCACAATCCCGGAAGGCATTGCTATCTATCATCATTCATCATAAATCGTTCTCAAAACAATAGGCCCATTCAGTGTGTTAATTTGTAGTCGTTAGTAAGCATACAATGCAATTAGCGCTGTATGTTAGGTATATCTTACTGCTAAAACGAGAGAAAGTAGGTATGTAACGCCAATGAATTTTATAAAATTGATGTAGAATATATTTCATGTGTAACTGAACGTTTTAGTTAATAACGTTATGCACGGTAACAGTAATATGCAATTTTGCATCGTTACACAGGAAGACAGACTATGTAGTGATTGATCTGAATCGATAAACGTTTGTTCCTGTTGACCACGCGACGCTGTCGACCGCTGCTGGCGTCACGCCAGTCCGCTATAATTGGTGGTCGCCACACCAGAGACAAGCGGTATTCTTAGCTGCCCATTCGGCCACTGGCCTTCCTGCTGGTACAAATGTTATTCCCATGAAAAATAAATAATAATTTCAGTGCTATTTGCACTTGACCTAGTACTCGATAGAGATGTCCCGAACACCTTTAACACATTGTCAAATGTTTTAAGAACTCAGGTAAACAACCTTTTTGACCACTTAAAATATTTTAACTGCGGCATTTTGGAATTCTGAAAAGAAAATTGAAATGACATTCAAAATGTCAGCCTCCGTGACTTACATAAAATAATGTACCGAATGGTATCGAAAATAATAGTGGATAATATGAAAGTCTCAGATCAAGACTAGAAGTTGATTAAATTACTTCTTGTGATGAATTATTTGCCATTTGGTCCACCATATCCAGTATCCCCATTAATAAGGGGTGCAAGGTTTGGTTTACTCTTTGCTGGAATAATATATGGGAGGATCAAACAAAAAAGGTACGCGGCTAAGGAGAAAAAATGGCGCGAAGAAGAAGCAAAAAGAAAGATAATACGTGACAGGGAAAATGCTATTCTGAAAGCGAGAATAGCACAGGAGGAGAAAGAAACTATAAGGAAAATAGAAACAGGAGAATTCTTTAAACCCCCAGAAGAATCTCTCAAAACAGAAGGACCTAGTGCAAGCGCAAAAAAGAAACCATGCGAACAGGACTAGATAATACCTAATCAATTTCATTTAAATTATAATTAATTATTGAAATAAAATATTGTTTTTATTTAAATGGGTATATAACACATTCATAGCCCACAGGACATCGCTCATAGTACCTACTGGATAAATACGATAGGTAAGTACCTATATTGTAAAGCTAAAATGTTTGTGCTGCACAAGGCATAGGTGTTTACTGTATTATAGTATGTCGAAAAAAAGCGAAGCTTTTACCCTGTGCCCATGTCTCCGCTAGGAGTAATAGTGTTCTGTGGCCCATATAGTCTAGCAGTACCTACATAATGCAAATAACTTTTTAACTTTCCACTATGGGAAAGTTTAAGAAAAGCTATTATCTAGTTTTCACTGATCCATAACACATTCGCGCCATTGTAACACCATGTGTTAGGTAGGTAGGTATATTTAACATTCACACGAGATTGCAACACTTTCTACAGATGTGGATAGAACTCTAATGGACAAGAAAACTTGGTTAGCGTTTTGTGAGACAATAGTTACCCACGGGTGTTCGTGACATCAAGAAACATACATTTTGGAAGCTAGAGCCTCCGAAATTGATGTCACTTATGCTGCGGCTACATTGTCGCGATAAAGCGAACTACACTTTGCGCGCTTTTTGTTGTACAGCGAAACGTCGAGTGGTGTGCAAGAGAGAGCGCGCTAAGTGCAGTTCGCCTTATCACGACAATGTAGCCGTAGCATTAAAAAAACTAACGAAACATTATGAAGATAGATGTATTTATCTATCTGTTTGTACTGTGTTACATAATACGACGCGACTTGGAGTAAATCGTCTTTCCAACATGATGATTGTTGAAACGAAAACCGACTGAATAGGTACCTACATAAGTCTTTATTTCCAATAGTTTTGTCTAACTGACAGTCGGCGCATCTACAATATTTTATTTCGTAAGAAAGTGATTGGAGACTTCTCGTAACTGTTGCACATTTTTTCATAGTAATATATGGGTACCTACTTATATCTATTTTCATGTTTTCGTAGCGCAGAAATGTTGTGTTTAGCAAACAACGTGTACGAGTGTAAGCTAACTCTGTTTCCGGTTACTGCAGCAGTACGCAAATAGAGCTTTACTTACCGTTTGTTGTCGCAGCGTTACCGGTTCTTGTGCGTTCAATCAATAAAGTCGTGGCGAAAGTTTTTTCTTTATTGACATTAATAAATATTAATATTAGATTGTGCTTTGTGCTGTGTTTATAAGATATAGGTAGCTACTGACTAGACTACCACATAGTGCATGATACAAATGTAATCTCTAATATCGAGTAGGTAGTGTGTACTGTGTGCACTTGGTCTACGCCTGTGCCCGGGTAAAAGAGTAGCATTATTTTTGGACGAAAAAACTATTCTTCATTTGATCTCTGTTTCCAGTTTTTTTTTTTTTTTATAAGCTTTAATTATTGATACGGTAATAGCGAGACAGATTCACATTAACTGGGGAATCATTAATTATCTGTCTACCTTCTTCGTAATAAATAGGAATTAATTGATGACGAAGGTACTTCAAAGAAAAAGCGTTAAGAGGACACACACCGGTCTACTAGCGCCACTCCTTTAAATAAATATTATTTCGTGACTGAGACGGAATTTTGAATAACGGCTCAATCAGCACCCTCGGTGTGTCTAGAATTTTCTAATACCTTTTATAAACTTTCATGTTGTGACACGAAGCAACAAAATTCGATCTTATAATCGTATCTCATAATGAAAGTTACGTAAGGTAGGTAGGTAGGGAAGTTACGTAGGGTAGGTAGGTTAAGTACCTGCCGGGGTCGCGGATTGTTCGAAAAAGTTACCGTGGCCCTGGCGCACAGGCAACTGAAGGAACACGGGTGGGTTTTAGTCAGTAAGAGTCTGACACGCCCTTCCGCTCCGTCCAGAGCGGAAGAGGTCATTTAATGATTTCCCAACCAAAAAAAAAAGGTAGGTTAAGTAGGTAGGGTAGATACGTAGGGTAGTAGGCGTTAGATACTTAGTGCTACCTGTGCGAAGCCGGGCCGGGTAAAGCAAGTTCTAAATAAACATGTTCGATTTCGTTTCGTTTTTATCAAAATCGGCCCAGAGACTCCTTTCAGCATTTTCCCCATCTTTTTCTTTCTGACAGTTTTGGATTTTACCTACAAGCACTTGGAAAAGTCCCTAAAGATCAAAAGACAACACGTATGGTATCCCCTTCAAACTTAACTGTAGGGAACGTTAGGTTGGTTAGATTAGTCATTAAAGTGATTTGGACTAGCCTTATTTGGTGATGGTTTTCGTCCTTATATGAAATATGAAGTGTTCAGGCGCGGACGCAACTAAGTTTTTTTTTTTTAAATGATGCTAAATTTAAATATGGTTTGCGATATCCTGTCTCACAGCATCTCAATCGGAAATTATGCTCGCGGAATCCCTAATTAATTTGTAATTCTACATGCAGTGGTCATGCATGCCATGTTCCTATCGCGGAGTGCGCCATGACATACAAATTACTGTGGGATCCTCTCCATTTTATAATGTTGGTGAAAGGACGAACTGCCTTCAAATAATAAATAGTCTGTATTCATTGGTGCATCTGTGATTTACAAGATTGTCTGTGGTCTATCTATATCTATGAGCATTCGCAGTAGTTTAAAAGCTATGCCACAATCAGCACACTTGGCTTGAAATGGTGGTCACAGGGTCACAGGATTTGGGCGGAGCACCGCCGTGTTCTCGTGGCTGCGATCGGCGGCGGCGATCTCTCGCGTCCGGCCCTGGCCCAGACCATGGTACGGAGCGAAAGGGCATGGGAACCCGTCACCTCCTTCTGCGAAGCATTAATGCTCGCGAAGCAGGAGGCGGAGCGCGTGAGGGTGAGGCAATCGTTGCGCCCTCACGCTCCTAGTCACCGCAGGAGGAGACACCCTGGGCGTCGGGAGTCGATAGCCGATTCCCGGTTAACGTAGGCGCGGGCTTGCGGACGGCGAGCAATGAGTAGCTCACAACGCGCTGTCGACTCGGGCCTGGTCCATAGACCGGGCCCAGGTCGACGGCGCGTTGTGTTCCACGCGTGCCTCAAAGAAATAAGATAACATAACATCATGTCTGTATTCCCCGAAGGGTTAGGCAGAGGTGATGTCAAAGAGATATCAACACTATTTGACGGGGTCCGCTAGGGCCGATGCCAGCCGGGGTCGCGGTCGCGAGGTGTTCGAAAGAGTTACCGTGGCCCTGGCACACAGGCAACTGAAGGAACACGGGTGGGTTTTAGTCACTAAAAGTCTGACACGCGCTCCCGCTCCGCTCAGAGCGGGAGAAGGTATTTGATGATATCCCACCCAAAAAAAAAGGGTCACAAGCTGTAGGACTGTAACTATGTGTTCGTTATTCGCAGAGAGTTTATCACCCTTTTTTTGCGACCTTCGATGCAAAATCCTTAGTTGCTTTTAGTAATAATGTTTTTGAAAAGCACAGTTTCTCGAAACTAATTCACAAGGAATCGTTAAAGCTATGTTTTAGTATGGGAGTATATATAAATTATGTTCTGTGAATCGCAGTGTGTACACTTTCGGAGCTACGGACTTCGGTCGTAGGCGATAAGTTAACAAACCTATCAGGCATGCTAACATATTTTTGTTTTATTTTCTTTTATCGCTGTATTAGCTTTTCTTATCTCCTCAATCGTGATTAGCTTATCAAGCCCCTTTTGCGTTGACTTTAAGACTTAGATTCCATTATTCGTGGATATATTCAACATTCAATGTAGGTACTATGTCTTTCAACATTTAAAAATAAGACGGTACTTATTAAAATAAGGGTCAGTGAAAAGCAAGATTTTATCATTAAAATATTACATAGCAATAGTCGTCATGCTTTAGGAGTTCCGTTGAGATCGGGAACAGAAAAAAACGGAGCCATTTTTTCTTCCCGCCTTTATGGTGCCTGACAGCCTGCGTTCATTATGTCGCGTTCGTTCAATGGAAATTCAAGCGGTCGAGCTCATTAGTTTTATATTGCAATATCGATCGAATAGGTATACGAACTCACATGGACGCGCGATTGCATTATTTTTCCTATTACCTAACCGCAGCAATTCGTGCATGAAGTTTTTACGCAGTATCGCGCTTTTAGATACTTACTTACTTAAGTGACTTGCTCTAATTGAAACCACTAATGAACTTTTCTAATGATTTAGTAATCTCTGTAATCAATTCAAACATCGAGTGAAAGTTTTAGAAAACATACAGGTACCACTGAGCAATCGAATAATGTTGAATTTTTTTGTAAACTATTGACACATATATGGGTATCTAACATCGGTTACATAATTATATCAAAGGGCCAAAGTATATAAACGAAATAAAAAAATAACGAGGTCTCTATTAGCATCTAATACTCTAAGAAGGTACCTACATTATACAAAGCCATTACGATAAGAGGCTGATTTTCAGTCGAATCTAAACCGAATCGAGTCGAATCTATCTTAGGTACCGACTTATTTATATTTATGTATGTTACCTACATGAATAAAATCAAATGTTAAAAAGGTAGATACCTCTTATTCAAAGTTTTCCACTAATTCAATTGTGGGCCAAGATATTTACGGTCCACCTATGACCAATGACCTACCATAACGTCACACCATAGATTTTGATATGTTAATTTTTTAAAGAAAGTCCGTTAAATAGGGAAGTACCTAGTTGAGATTTAAGATTGGAATACGTTAGCAGACTATCCTACCGTTAAGTATTCCCCCTCTAATTTCCACATCGGTGAGCAGCAGGAAACAGAACAAGGAATTAGTTACACGAGTAATATCAAGTCTATAATTTTAATTGTACTTCATAATAAATATGTACCTACAGTCGACTGTGGCATCTTTACTTTCAATGAACAACTTTACCCATGAGTACTGTACTTGTATATCTCTCAAGAATTAAAAATCTGTTGCCACCATTTAATATCAAAGCGATACAAACGTTGAAAAATCTACTATTTGTAAGTAACAGATTTTTATAATCGAGAGATATTTATGTACAGTTAATGGGTAAAGTTTGTTCATGTAAAGATGCCACAGTTCTTGTGAATGGCGGTAGGGTTGTTCAAAACGAGATTTTCTAGGAAAGACTAGATTATGATTGAGATATCAGCAGGCGAAGTGGCCTGCTTCTCATTTAAATTTTATGCTAGTTAGAAACTTCCGTATTAAAGTAGTTTACAGGGTGTCCAACCTCATAAGTAAGCCATTGGCAGGTGTAATGAGGTAGGTAGGTATTAATAACTGCATTGGAACAGGCGGATAAGCCAAACAAGGCAGGTGATTAAAAATGCATTTTCCGATCATCTCGTAAAGATTCGAAAAATCAATGGTCTTTCAGACCGTTAGTATTAGGGTATGACGTCTACGAGTATAATAACTCGTCAAAGTATTAATCGAAGCATATTTAAATAAATACAATTTTACAAATGGAATCATCGATATTACAAAGAAGAAGAAATAGCTACTTCCCTATTTGTAATACCATACCAATCAAATATATGTGGGTAGGTATATAACATTCCATGCGCTATGTAGGTAAATACCTGTATATTTATTAATATCATACTTATATAAAAAAACAATGAGGAGTTTATTTTCCTCATGCAGAGACCATAGATACACATGTGCAGAAATAAATCAAATAATTACAAATCATTTGCGGTCAATTCATATGAATATGAATTAGACACAAATTACTAAAATTACTCCAAAAACCAATAGGCAAAATAATAATAACAATTCATGATTTTCATGAATCACATAACGTTAGAGGTTAGGACTAGGTACCTAGTTATTTAATTATTATTGTATGTAAAGGATCATTTTATTTTAAAACATAGGTAGGTAACTATATAAGCTACTGTAACTACCTACTTAGGAATAGGTAGGTATTTTACGTAACTCTTAAGCATTCAAATGCAAATAGTTTTTTTTAAGCTATTGCATAGCTTTTATCGCGGGCTTTGAGCGCGGCGACCGAATCAAGAAATTCCGTAACGAAAATAAAACCTAACACCCCCCAGTCCGCCTACCATGTAGCTCGGCCGAGCGTTCGCTTAACGTGTATGTGTATGGTACGACGGTACTTGAATTAATATCAAAGAAAAAATAAATTCTGCGTAAATAAAAAATAAATAAATAATGATAATTGCATAAGTTGATAAAAAATGCTATGCAATAGCTTTACCGCGGCAGTCCCCGAGTGCCACACGTGTTTTTTTTTTTAAATTAATCTATATAGTTAATGCCGCGTCTTCATTGGGAACATAGTTGGGCAATATTGTTTCAGCAAAATGTCTGCTGCAGGCTCCAGTTATTATTCCCGTTAAGGATACCTCTCGATATGGACCACAGCCGCCATATTTGTGCACTCGCTCGACCAGTTCACTATAGTTCGTTTTCTCTATTTTTTCCTGCACGTGAAAGTTCCCGTGTTTGGTGTTGTTCCGGAGAACTTACATAATAATAATATGTAGATATCTAGCCAGAGGTACTTAATTCATTTGTGTTAAGTAACAGCGTGGGCTGAGAAAAAAAATTGTGGTCACTGACAAAAAGATAGAAAAGTGGATGAAAATCGACATATTTTTTTTTAAATCTCCTCATTCTGTGAAACTAATCAATTATTATCCAATTATTACGTTGATATTGAAAAGGAATGCACTAGGTACCTATGTACAGTGGCAGACTAAGCCTGTCGGGGGCCCGGGGTGGCCAAACTATGTGGGGCCCACCCCGCCTAGGAATGAACGTCGAAATATTTAGGTTTTTTAGAAAAGGTTAGGTTTTTTTTACTATTACATACAGAAATAAGCGATACTTTGTCGACAGCAGAAAAACCAGATCATCAGACGAATAGAAGATGGTAGAGCGAGCGAAGCGAGTTCAAAAATGTTTGCAGCCCGCATAGTTTGAAATTTCTTAGGTGGAACAAATTTCCATCGTTTGACGATTGATATTATATTGATGATTATTATTCAGTAAATATATCATTCCATTTTGATCAACATACGACGTAAAACAGAGCTGCAATTTATTTATTTTTTAACATTTATACAGAAATACTAGCAGACCCGGCCACGCGTTGCTGTGGCTGAGTAATTAAGGAAGGACTTAATAGACAAAATTGAACACTAATTTACATAACATCTTTAATTTTTGTGTAATTTTAATAGATCTGTTGTCAACTGGATCACCGACCATAATAATAGCAACTTCATCTACGGTTGGCGCATTGAATCTGCCAGCGTGCTCTCCTGATGGTACTTTGTCAGCTTTGATGACAATTTGATAAATGTCATTTTTCAATTGTGGTGATACTCTTTTGAACAGTTGAACCAGATGATTACGGTTCTCTAAAAATATTTCCAACAATACTACAATTGCTCTCTCTTCTGCTTGTTCAATAAAATTATACTGGCATCGAGTTGTCACACGTTCTTCACAACTGCCCATGAAGTAGATTTGGAGAAATTTTGGATCTTCATTAGGCATTGGCATCAATGATCCAATTTTATGGTACACTTGGCCTTGTATTTTAAATGTTGTTTCAAAATTACGACCATCAGATGAGAGATCGCAAATTTTAGATGCTCCAAATGATGTCATTTGAAAGCAAGAATTAAACTTTCGTGTCTTACGCAAAAATAATTTTGAATCATTTGAAATGCCAGAAAGTAGTGATTTCAAGGGTTCAGGTGGAGTAGGGAGTAATGGCAATACAACTTTTCCGGATGCACAACACATGCCAGGTGTTTCATTGCGAAATTTTAACGCTTGACAATATTTACATATTTTGTCCATCGCACCGATGGTAACTTTGGGGTCAGCTGAGTAATTAATGTATGGTGCATAATTAAACGCCAGACGAACAAATGATTCTCGTGTTAATGCACGGCTGGTCCGTTGACTTTCTCGGTTTCGTTGTCTAAATGAATCTATGTCTTGTTCACGTGCCGCTCTTGTTCTCGATAAATAGTCTTGTAGACGATTATCATGCTGTTCCATTGACTCATGTGCACGAATATCTGCTATATGGATTCTTCGAGCTGCATTTCTTTCTGCTCTTTGCTCAACTGATTCGTGGGCTCTTTCTAGACGTCGATGTCGAGCTTTTTTGCTACGGGCATTGTGGAGGTTAGATTTCTTTGGTGGCATTTTACTGAGAATAGTGATTAAGTTAGTTAAAATTCAATCAAAATAAAAAAAAAAATTACAAAATTCTGCAGTCAAGATAACCCTGTTTAAAAATATTGATTGAAAAAAATTCACTTTTATGTAATTTGAATTTTTTTCAATAATTTCAATTTCTTTCTATGTTTATAAAGATATACAATTTACATAGAGCGAATTTTTTCAATTTGTTTCACTCAATATTTTTAATCAGGGAAAACTAACCTATGCTTACAATTTTTAAAAAAGAATAAATTTTGTTGTATTTTAATTTTTTTGTTCATATATTTTGTTGTATTAATGAAACTGCAATTTAGTAGTTGAAAAGGAATATTCAGAATTATATAGAGCACATGAAATTAAATGAGAAATATTAAATGAGAAATAATCCAGAAAAAGCGATGTTACGTTGTAGATCGATCAAAATATCACATTGCACCACGTGTTGTTGAAAAAGAAATTTCGAATTCCAACGTGGCGCCATCTATGAGAAGTTCACAATAGATGGTCCGACAGTTTTCTGTAAAAAATCTGATTTAAGGCGCCATCTGTTTGAGACTTATGAAACTTACGATTAATAACAAACATCAACATTGACAATCAGTTTATTGTTAATTATAAATTATTAAGACCATTAATCGAAATATAAACTATCCTATATCTCAAGTTAGACCGAATTACACATAAAATGCCAACTTTCATCGAAATCGGTTGAATTGGTGAAGAGTTCACTGGGAACATACATATGACACTGGTTCCAACGTGGCGCCATCTATGAGAAGTTCACAATAGATGGTCCGACAGTTTTCTGTAAAAAATCTGATTTAAGGCGCCATCTGTTTGAGACTTATGAAACTTACGACTAATAACAAACATCAACATTGACAATCAGTTTATTGTTAATTATAAATTATTAAGACCATTAATCGAAATATAAACTATCCTATATCTCAAGTTAGACCGAATTACACATAAAATGCCAACTTTCATCGAAATCGGTTGACTTGGTGAAGAGTTCACTGGGAACATACATATGACACTGGATTTTTATATATTAAGATGAATTATTTTGTCAACCGATACAAAAAGTATTGAAAATGTAGGATGCAAGAGCGATCGAAGCGGGCTCGAAAATTTTAGCACCCCACCCCGGATGGGGAAGGTTTTCTTTTGACTATTCGTACATAAATAGGAGTTACTTTGTCAACTTACGCAGAGAAGTCTGAGAAAAAAGAGAATGCAAGTTGCAAGAGCGAGCGTAGCGAGCTGGAAAATTATAGCACCCTACGTTTATATTTAGCATACGTAGGGGGCCCCTAATTAGAAACTGCCTTTTATTTAAGTACTGAACATATTTTGGTCCTTTTTGGGAATTAATTAAAAAGTATTTCTTGAGTTTCGGGTGCCACCAGGACCCCCTGGTCCTGGGGGTCCCCAAAACTCCAGAAATACTTAATACTACGCCCTGGGCGGACCGCACCTGCCGCCCCTCCCTTAGTCCGCCAGTGCCTCAGTAGGTCTTCATGACTCTTGTATGGCACATAGGTAACTGACTGGCATCACACATATGTTAAGTGTACCTAAATAGTAGGTAGGTAGGTATCGGAATATAAATAGGAATGGGGATGGGTTAAAAAAAAAACGACTAATACCTATGTAAAACTGTGACCCGATTGTATAAATTTCTTAAATAAAAATATAAAATGTAAAGGCTCGTACCCACAGGCGCGACGCGACGCCCGACACAAAGACACCGCGTGTCGCGCGATGAGCGGCGCCTTTGTGTAGCGCTGTCGCGTCGCGCCTGTCTGTGGGAGCCTTTATTCGTTCTTAATCATGTTCTTTGCATACCTAACGTTTTATAATGTGCAACGTTTACTGCTTTAGACTGAAATAAAGTTTTAATTAAGCGCAGGCGGCGACGTCTTTAATCTGCTATCTGCTTGCGAACTTGCAATTTTTTGCATGACCAACTTTGTTTCCCGTTACTTGCAGCCGGTTTTGTACCACTGTGCGCCATTATTTACAGCTTTTTGCACATTGAAGAAACGTGTCACAAAAAGAAATTAGTTTATCGGAAATTTGCTAGCTAAACGTGTTAATTCGAATGCAATCCACGGTTAGGGATTGGCAGACGGGTTGAATGAAATTCTGTGTTAAACGGGTTTCTGAATTACCGACAGGATTTTCAGGGTTACACAAGGTATCGCATATCCATACTAATATTATAAATTCGAAAGTAACTCTGTCTGTCTGTGTTACCGTATCACGTCTAAACCACTGAACGGATTTGGATAAAATTTGGCAAGGAGATAGATGGTATCCTGGGGAAGCACATAGGCTACTTTATGTCTCAAAAATAATCCTTAAAAGGGTGATATAGGGGATGAAAGTTTGTATGGGAAATTTAGCATTTCTTAGGTTTTAACCAAATTTCTTACCAAAAGCATATATTTAAATTTTCATATCTCTAGATATGAAAATTTAAATTATGCTTTGGACAAGAATTAAAAAAAAATGTTTCGACATTTTTTAACATCATCCCCCAAGCGGGTAAAATAGGTGATGATTTTAAAGTACACCTGATTATTTAAAAAAAAATGGACCTGTTTTCAAGAGATTTAAGGAATTGAAACCATAGTCAGAACCCATATTTTGAGGTATTATTTATTTTAGTATTTATTTCATTAAAATCGGTCCACCCGCTTAAAAGTTATTACAATTTGAAGTTATAAAATAACTTAGTTAATATGTTGATAATACGTGGTCTATAGCGACGCCAGAGTATTTCAAATTAATTATGTATTAAAATGAATTATTATTATTTGTAAGTCAGACATTTAGAATCATAAAAACCTGTTTAATAAAAATAAAAAGATTACTTGCATTTATTATCTGTCTGTTATCTTTTCACGCTTTAACGGCTGAATGGATTTGGATGATAGGATACTATTTATCCTGGTAGAATGTCCCCGTGGTACCTGTAATTCCCGTCATCCACGCGGGTGAAGCCGCAGGTAGAAGCTATTCTCTAAATAAAGCTAATCGAGGAGCCTACTACCTAATCTATTTTGGTTCACTAAATTTATTTAAATAGGTAGTAGGTACACCGTAATTTACTCATCGTCAAATAATAAATAAAGGCTCATAATACGATCAAAACAAACTTAGTATACGCTCTGCCATTTTACAATGTTACAATTTACGTTTCTGCAAGTATCTCCGCTGAACGCTAGTTGCAACAAACGTCACAATTTTATGACATCAGATAATACAGAACGTCAGTTGGAGTGGATATCGAGGCCACTGATTGCAACAGTTTGTTGTTTTCAAATTAAATGTAACTCAATGTGTTACCAATATTGCGTACGCAGAATATTTACGTCTTGGATGGGAAGCATGTAACGGAAATGATAATAATAGAGCGTAAAATATTGTACAGTAATACATAGTAATATTGAGATTGTGAACCCCAGTCGATTTCTATACTAAATAACTCTAATTGAGTAAGTTAAGTTCATCATAACACGTTTTCTCAGTATGTAAATGACTAGCTTTCAGAGTTTAGGAACGCAGTAACCTTTGGGGAATAAGCTTTTAAAGCATTGACACATTTAAAAGCTGTTTTGAAAATCGATTCAGAATATTGTATTGCGTTTATCAGACGATAAAACTACTGTACAAAAGCTACTTCATCACAGAGCCTTTTAAATACTTGCTATTTATAACTTAACAAATATTAAACAACGCACTGTTCCGTCTTAAGTAAATATGATGTAGTTGGCATGGTGTACTAGTTTCGTGATAATAACAAAATGTATATTTTGCAATTACTTCTCTTATATAATATCAATGGTACTAGGGACTAGCGTATGTTGGCAATTTTTTTTGCATAATTTGCTACTTACAGGGTTTAGCAGTTTAAACAAAAACGGTCCAGAAACTATGTTTAAAAAAATTAAGTGCCAGAATAAGTTCCAAACACATCACATTCAATTATAAAAACATCAACTTTCAGCAGTTTCAGCTCCGAGAGAATTATTTAGACAAAATACTAACAATATTTTGTTTTTATCCAGTATTTATAGATAATACTTATATTCATTGCCTATGAATACAAACGTATAATATTTATAACTAGAAACTCTATTACCTAACCTACCAAAATCTAAAACGAATCGCTGATAGTTTCAGCTAGCTGTAATCTTTTGGCTCGGGATCGCGAATACTCGCGATCACAATAAACTATACATTCATCTACATACATACAGATAAACGACAGGCTGTTGCTATTTCAATAAAGCCGATATAAACCACTTCCCTAATTTACTAAGATCTTTACAACTTGCGTATGATGATGAGATGAGCGACTGATGTGGTCTACATTAGATATACCTATTTTATTTCGACCATAGTCGCACGAATATAAAGTTATAAACATATCTACCTGAAAATCTCAACCTACACTAACAAATCTTATGATTTACAAGCGTTTCCTGATACCTAAACATTCCCTGTTTCTATTTATAAACGTTTAACAACATTATTCTAGAGTTTGGCGTCTAACCTCCGCGCTTTCGCAGCGGTTATAAATTTAAAAGCCATTCAACTCAGACGGTCGTTAAGATTTTAATGTAATTTTTGCATATCTCTTCATTATTAGTGAACAGTAAAATTGTGGAAAAGAATAATAGATACCAGCTGTTAATTACAGTGAACATTACATAAGTACTGCGAATATTTTGCCCGTTATCAGACTAGGGAGGAGGAGCTATGGGCTCGAACTAACTAGAATAATAAATGAATAACAAACAGTTATATATTTTATATTTTTATCAAACCACCTTAAACTCTTCACTAACTACATTTACGGAATATTAAAATCGATAACAATGGCCTCAGTTAGAACAACCGACCATCGTAAATCGATTAAATGTGTCGAATCGATTCGATACATTTCACGATACGCTCTCACGGTTCATTTTGCTTCTATAACCGAACATTATTGGTAGAAATGAAAAGTTTTATCGGCTTAGCGCCGTGAACAATTGCGTGAGAGACTATTTAGAAGTAGGTGAATGAAAGATTAGACTCGCTAACATTTTGTTGCTGTATTTCGTTATTGTACAGTAGGCCGCACGTAATTGTTAACAAAGCCAGTATAAGCTAGCCTCTTATTCTATTGAAATTCCGTACTTCGCTAAGCCAGCCCAAACTCAAAGTGATACCACCGACGTGTGGCCTACTGTACCGTTTCGTGATGAATTATTTTAATTAAATGCATTTTTATCAATAAAGTCCAAGTTTTATCTAATTTCTGCTTTTTTCCAACAATTCAAGCTTACACAACACTGTACACATGGTACTGTATCGTATTTCATTGACGTCAGCAGCATTGACCCCATAATTCCATGGGCGGTGCCCTAATTAGATATTTATCATGTTAAATAAGTCCGCTTTAACCTAATTCACGGGACCATGGCATTACACGTCTAAACGCAGTTAACTTATTATACTATAGGAGCTTATACTCTACAAGGTACCTGATGAGACAGAAAACAGTAATGTAAGCCATAAAATTCTGCACTAGTGCTATTATTTATAAATAGCCAATAGTAAGTAAAGTACTTATCTTAATGAAGTGTTTGAGTTGTAATAGTGTCTATAATTACTCGGAAATTACTTAAATAATTAGTTGCATTTACAGACGCAAGTAGGTGAAGTAATGGTTGTTAAGTCTGTAGAGGACCATGCAATCTGAACTAAATCTTTAAACACGCTTATCGCGTCGAGTGGCATAGTTTTAGTCTTATTTACTTGAGCTTTAGTCACTACTTAGCAACGTAAACTCGGCAACATTGTAGATTTAAATGGAGATATGAAAGTAGGTATGATGAGTGACACCACATTTATGGTGGTGATAAATTCAACAAAGACATTACAAAAATCTCTAAATTTTTGACTATTCTACATACTGCTTGGCTGCGTATATGTGACATAGATGGCACCATAATGGTTATGCAATTAATTTCGCCGTGACCTACGAGTATTTTAAGTACCAGTCCATATATTTATAGGTATCGACCAATATCAAAAGAACACGTCAAACGTCATACACACATGGCGTGACGTAAGCTCTGTTTGTTTGTGATTTCAGAAATGAATTTGGCAACACACAAAAACAATGAAGACAAAAAAAAACATTTAAACCGATAAAAGAGTCAATAAAGTGAATTGGAATTTATCGGGCATTTTACTGCAGTTTTATTTTTATTTCTTGGTGTTATTGTTTTTCCTTTCTTTTAACAGGTTGTATAAAAATATCGTGAATCTAAACAATTAATAAATCACCTCTAGAACGGATTCCAAGTAGTTAATCTATTTCGAGATAGTTGGATATTTCTATCTGCAATATAATAAATAGGATGGACTGGACTGTGGACATTCCTTGCCTTGGTCGCGTTATTGGCGAAGGTCGTATGATACGCCCACACCTGAACAATAATATTTTGACTCATTTCCTTGTCGCAAGTAGGTCTAGGTGGGTTTTATAACTTTATGCCGGAAACATATTATTTTGTGTGTATTTTGTGTGCACTTAGAATTATTGCAAGAATATACCTAGGAAAGTACAAGGTACAAAAATAGGTGCGAAAACTTTATATTTACAATGTAATATAAATATGCTTTGATGCAATATCTTTATTTTCAAAACAATTAATTTTGTATGAAAGAATGCGTGCAGGTAGTGGTATAAATGTTATTTATTTAAATTGTACCAGATTGTAGAGCAAAATGATACATCCGGATATTGCATTAGAAAAGTTTGGGTCATCATCTCAACCAACAAAAAGTACCGGGTCTGGCTGACCCACTGATCTAAATGAAATAGTGTAAAATCAAAAGTGCGTATCGCATGTAACCACGGTACCTACGTGAACATTTCTGTTACAATTCATAACACAAACAATTTGAACGCGTTTTTACTCGAATTTCGTAAAACTAATAGCACCGAACATACGAAATTCAAATTACGAAGGAGGTATTCGAAATCCGGCGGCAATGGCAGCTTATTACTTATGTAGGTTTGGCCCATATATTCTAATATTCCGAATGACGCTATCATGCCATCGCATCGCATCGCCCTTGGATAGCGCTTGCCGTCGCAGTATTTAACCATTTTTACGACAACCATCAGATATTTTGATCACAAGATCTTGGGAAAGTTGTAAGAAAAATCAGACGAAAGAAAGTTGGAATTTTGCATTTTTTGAGCGACTTACTGTGTTCGTGGTTTGAATTCGGAAGCTAGAGAAGGCATTGTTTATTTTTAAAACGTTTCGTAAAAAGTTAGCTTATAAATCAATGGACGTTGGTTTGGAAATGCCATTGTAAACTGCTAACACTGTGCGAACTACAGAGGTAATGCAATATTTCTATTTAGGAACGTGGTGTGTAATTTCACACAAAATTTCTGTGCAAGACAAATGACAAAACTCTCCAACTCTCTCTGTTAGCGATGCCAAAGAAAAGTGTGAAAATATGACATAACTTTAGTCATAGATATTCGCTGCCAACATTTAGTGATCATTTGAATCATTAAACAGTTGGGAGTTCTGAGAAACATATATTATGTGAAGCCGTGACTTTATCACAGCGACGTAAACGTAAACGTTAACGTTGTGTTAACGTCACACAAGGTCCTAGGGATTCATATTCTGGACTCTAATTTTCAAAGTGGAGAAGAATGCCATGAAGCGTTTTAGAGACAACAAAAAGAGGAAGGAGTTTCTTCTGTCGTTTTCTTAGGTACCGACCTTCATTAATTTTCGAAGAAGCCCTATAATGTGTCCCGTAAACAGGAAGTTATTGTTACTAATTTATTTTCCTTGGCACTGTTCCTCTCCTTAACTCTCCTACCATAAATCTAATCTCGAATTATTTACTCCATTAAATTGCCATGTTTATTTGTAAACTAAAGCACCATACAATGTTAATTTTAATCAATTAATGAAACTTAGTAGGTACTAGTAGTAAGTCAATAATCATTTGTGGAGCTTTTAATATTAATGTATTACAAAATAACTCGAATACTGTCAGATGGTATTTTCGGGTGATTTGGTTTGTCAAATGTTTTTATTGAACCAACCCGATTGTTAGCTTCTTCTGCCACTTGTATAGATCATATTTTTTGTAATTGTGATTACAAATACAAACCAATTGTAAATAAGTTTTCATCTGATCACAGTGGACAAACAATAATATTTTGCTCCTACATGCCTTCACAAAAATTCAAATAAGGTTTAGGCCAATTACATGTAAAAATTTAGAGAAATTAAATAATTTTTTGGCCAGTACATTATGTGATCAAAGTTTTAATAATAAATGTGACTCAAATGAGTTCTACGCCGAGTTGTTTTCGCTATTAAACACGAAATTGAATGACACTTTTCCTCTAAATACTAAAAGTATTTACTAAAAGTTTTTATTTAGTAATCGATTCCAGATATTCGTAAAAGCAGGGATAACTATTTGAACTTTATAGCCAAAAGCAACATATGAATATAAAACAAGCTTTCATCAGTATGTTGCAAAATATTCAAAAACTATTAAAAGTGTGTGCAAAATAGCTAAAGTTCTTTATATTAGCAATAAAATAAAATAAGCTGATGATACAATAAAAATTACCTGGCAAATAATAAGTAATGGAACAGCTAGGAAAAACTGTATAATACTAAATTTAATTTAGAGCCTACACATGGCCCATCAACATCAACTCAGATGTAGAAATAAGTCAGGAGATTGAAAACTTTTTTGCTAATATTCACCTTAAAAATACTGAAGCTTTAAGTTCCTCACCCGTGCTTTCTGCTGTCTTAGTTAAAAATAATGTAAAGGCATGTCTTTTGGTGGTTAGGTTTCAGCACACAAATCCACAAATCCACAAGCTGTTATAAAAGCTTTTAAAGATCTTAAATTTAAATCATCAGAAGATCTCTGGGGAATGTCTGTAAAAGTCTGTAAATTTCTCATCGAAACCATTGCACCCTATTTAGCTTTCATATTTAACACCGGTGTAGACCAAGGAGTCTTTCCGGATCTTATGAAACACAGTAAAGTAGTTCCATTGTTTAAATCCGGTGATGGTAAAGAACCCAACAATTATTTATAGGCCTGTGTCAGTTCTGCCAGTTCTCAGTAAGGTGTTTGAAAATTATGCTCAATTAAATGTTACGTCAGTTTAGAAAAAAAAACATCTTTCATGAACAACAGTACGGTTTCCCCAAAGGGCGTTGTACCACTGAAGAAAAAGAAGAAGAAGAAGAAGCAGAAGATGATATTGGAAACTTTTGTGACTTCTCTAGAGCGTTTGATTGGGTAAAACCATGACACACTTCTGCCGAAACTAGAGCACTATGAGATTAGGAATACAGCTCTTGATTTACTAAGATCATACCTGAAAGATAGAAAGGTTAAAGTTTAAGTGTTTACTTATGCCGTTTGGCATAAACTCTTTATGGTCTAAAATGACAATAGGCGTTCCTCAAGGTTTGATATTGAGTCCATTCCTCTTTTTAGTTTACATTCATGATTTACGCCAATAAATACAAAATCAACCGAAGATGGTGTTATTTGCAGATGACACATCATTGATATTTTAAATAGACCGACGGTCACAAAATATTGACGAAGTGAATAACTCTATTCTTTAGGTCCAAGATTGATTTACGGTAAAATAATTTGGTACAAAATGAATAAAAAAAACAAATGCATTAGATTTAAATTACCTGATGTTATAGAAGTTGCGAATGTGACATCATTTTGAATGGAGAAAATCTAGAATTTATTCATTAGACGGTTTTCCTAGGAATCAAGCTAGATGAGAAATTATAATGAGGATCTCATAGAACATATATAGGGGGGCGGCTAAGCTCGGCTAATTATGCTGTTAGAATGATAGGACAGTTCGTAGATGTAGAAACCGCGCGTTTGGTTTATTTTAGCTACTTCCATAGCATTATGTCATATGACATTTTGTCGTGGGGTCGGGCTGCTGACATTGAATCCATTTTTATTTAGCAAAAGAGAGCTGTCCGAGCCATTTACAATCTACGTCGCCGCGAATCTCTTAGGGAACTATTTAAAAAGATTAATATTATGACGGTACCTTGCCAATTCATTTATGAAAATATTATGTATGTAAGAAAAAATCTACATCTTTTTAATAAAATAAGTGATAGAGATCATTTTAATACTAGAAATAAAGATAA
Organism: Dryobotodes eremita; assembly: GCA_917490735.1. Taxonomy (NCBI): domain Eukaryota; kingdom Metazoa; phylum Arthropoda; class Insecta; order Lepidoptera; family Noctuidae; genus Dryobotodes; species Dryobotodes eremita. The sequence goes on from OU823248.1 coordinate 5,632,881, forward strand.
AATAGATCAACCATTTTTCAGATTATCTAAAGTACATACATCTTTTATGGGGTACTGTGTTAAACATTACAACAAAATACCTTGTGATTATATTGCAAATAAATGAAAGAAAATTTAAAACTCATATTTATAGTACACTTTCTAAATATTCATATTACAGATTAGAGGACTAAATTCTAGATAAGAATGCCTGGAAACATGCTGGTCCAGCTCCATAGGACAATCCAGAGTCTAGACAAAATCAAACTGATTGCTAATTTAATTGTATAATTTCTTATTTTTATGACATTGATTTACATTCTGTGATTACTTAAACTCACATACTGACTTATTAGTTGTTAAATCAATTTAGGAAAATCGTATACTTTTACAATGTTTGTAAATATCTGAGCACCATGTATCTATCACATAATTAATTTACCTGTCATTGCTTAATATTTAATTCTTTTTACCTATTGTGGTATAGTAATTTTATTCTAGGTGTGCCGTCTTCACATTTAATTATATTATTAATATATACAATACTTTCCTACCCATTTTCAAAGAGTAACGGTGGAGTTTCTTACCCATTCTTCTCCATACGAAACTACCTTTTGGAAGAGGCAACTAGAATGTTTTTTTTTTTGTAATGTTTGATATTCAAAAGTGCCTTTTATGTGCCTATTTGAAATAAATGATTTGACTTTGACTTTGAATTACTTCTATGAAAAACATGCATATCTGCGCTAATAATGTAATCTACTGCGAAACTTGGCTGCTGTGGTGCGGAAGTCGCACGGCTGACTTTGTGTGAACAAAGTGACAGAAGTCTCTAACGCATAACGAGTCTTGCAGTGCTATTCTTTAAAAAGTAAAAACTGTCCAGCTCTTTTATCTATGACAACCAGAGATTTGACGATGACAAAACAAAGGATAGTGCGCATACGGAAGTGAGGGAATGAACAAAGATATTATAAGTAAAGCGAGGTAGATTGGTTACCTACCCAACATTCGATCTTCGAAAACGGCACAATGTCACATTATTAGAAGACATCTGGACGTAGGACGACATGTCGTAATTATCGGGGAAGAAAAAGTGACAAGACGAAGAAAACTTGGTTAGCTAGCAAAGTTTAAACGTGTCACTTACGGACCTCGTATAACCTATCTACCTATAAGTGTCATTTTTTTCTTATATCAGTTTTTCTTGTACCATCAAATTAACCAAAGCAAGATCATACATTATCTTTCTGTTCCTTTCTGGCAATGAACCGGAAAAACGCACAAAGACACGTACGTAATCCGGATAAGTTGCACGGACTTGGCATTTCCTGACAATCATAATCATATATAATTTCTAATAAAAGCCGGGCGGGGCACGTGACTAAATTTACTACTTATTCATATCTCCTTCCTGCACATGATTTATATTCTAGCCTTGTTTCTCCAGCACTTAGCTCACACTCCATTAGTAGACAATTTGGCAAACTTGTACTTCTATAATTCATTAGTAATTAATTATGAATAACTTCCACTTAGTTTGGATTTATATGAACAAGCTTACAATTTAGATAGTTAAGAGAAACAATCAGAATGTGTTGTCTCACGGCTGCTACGAAACAACTAACAAGTATCATATCAGCAGTATCGATGGAAAAGGAAGAGAAAATGATTGATTATAGGGTTAAACAATTAGGGAAAATCGTGTGAGTTTTAGGAAAAGTCATGCCGTGACTGTTCAATATAATGTAAGGGATGGAGAAATTTTATGTAGGCATGCTTGTGTAGTACTACATCCGACTGTATGCTACCATCAGAGCTCGGATACTTTGCTCATAGATATGCCTAGGGTTACAAGAATCTGGCGACAAAAGAGAAGCACAACATAACAGATGAGAAATCCATGAAAAGTACGAGTAGTGGCTGTAAAAGAAATGGTCAAGGCATCTCAACCATTAGCTAGTGATGTTATCGAAGGGGAAATTCTTCGCTGAGAATTAATAGGTAACCCAATCCGAACTAGGTACCTCACACATTGCACGAAATAATTGTGCAAAAACGATCACGAATTTCATCATTATCATTTTCCATTAGCTTATGTGGTAAATAGACATGCTTTATTGGGTATCAGCAGCAGTCATTCGTGATATTGAATTATGTAGAGCTCATCGTAAAGGACTCGACAGACTAGTCGTGAATCGTGCAGACATGTCACACGTGACGTGACGGAAGCGCTATCTGTCCATATCTGTCACCGTTCTCAGGACCCGCGTAGAATTTATTATTATCATGTGATGATGTGAACTGCTTCGAGTGTGAGGTTTCCCTTCATTGTTGGGTTTGGATTTACTTTATTAAGATTAGGAAATGTCATGCGAGGTTGAAAGTCTCATGACTTTCAACCTCACATGGCATTTCCTACTCTTTGAAGAAAGAGTCGAGGGAACATCTTTATAATCATTATTTAGTATTTATTCCCACGGCTGTGCGTGTTGTGTATTTAATCTTCTGGGACCAAAGATAGACTTGTTTAATGCTTCGGACACTGGGTTAATGTCCTGACAAAAATAAAAAAAGATCTGATGAGTGTTGATAGGAAAGTGCTACTAAAGAAATACACTGAAAATTTTTCGCTCTTTAACAAAAAATGATAGTGTTATAAACCCTATTACGTAATCAATGTTCAGCTGATGAGCTATTATCACACCTAAAGCTAATAAAAAATAAATTAAAAAACTAAATTTCTCATCAACTTTCATTATTTGTGAGCGATTTATCTCACAAAAATCGCAACGGAATTTATATCACGTTAACTGCTGTGTGGACTGAGACAGTTTCATTAGTTGTTTTTCCATTTCTAAAGAGGTTGAAAATCTAAACACATAGACATTATAGCTTTTCAAAGTTTAAGAAGTAAGTTCAAAAAAATCGTAACGCTGCTGTCGTTACAACTTCTGCAGTATAATTGTTTATGGTCTGCATATACTTTATAAACGCCGTTCGAAATGCAAAATTAGCTCAGGATTAGTGGCCATGACGTGTGGTTACTCATTCACTAACAGTACGCGCAATATCATTAGCAATCTTTGTTCTTACTGTAGTCCCTACAACTCCATGACTGATTCATACAAGTATGTTCTCCTTGAACTGACAACAAACCTGCCTACGTTCTTTTTTCAAAAATAATGTGACATTTCTTTGTGACGTATCATTACAAATAGATGTTACGTGTGGGTTACTACGAGATTTTTATAATTTTATTATGTGTTGTTGTGATTTTGGGTGATATCATGTTGTCATTTCACTGTGGATTTTGTTTAGTTCGGCGTACATCGGCGTGATCTGGAAGCGCTCCGTTCACGCGTCTATTTCGATCGTTCAATGTAAGCTCGACACGTTCGACTCGGTCAAACGAGATTATTAACCCTTGCACCGCTCTATCACTAAACAAACGTAAAGTTGACCTGTATGGTTCATACGTTTCGCATCCGCGCTTTCTATTTACACACAACCTTGCTTTAATTTTATTTTTAAACGCATTGCTTTTATTTGATTTCCAAAAATGTACGTATCTCGGCGAGGCGAAGCAGTTGGATCTATTTTAGATTCGTCTGCTCGCAATTGAACAACGTCGTATGCTGAAATGTTTCCGACAAACAAATTTCATCTTTATTTTGATACAGTTACGACGCTCTTTTGTTTGTTTTCAATTGGACGTAAACAAATAAGTTGTACTTTTAATTTTACATTTCACTGTACCCTTGTTTATGTGACAAAAATGAGCTATAAAATGGTTTTATATATTCATAAATCAATTGTTTTAAACTAAGGAGTGTAGAAATCTCAATCAAACATTTCTGTTTAGTTTTTCAGCTTCCATTCTTACACGATATTCCATTCTCCATTCTCTTTCTTTCTTCCATTATTACAGAAAAAACTGTAAAAGATTTTTTACATGTTCGCGCAGATCGACAACACGAAGGCGTTTGTAATGTGGTATTGTTCGCATTTAGCATTTGGCTCATTTAGTTTAGCGACAGTTCAGTTCGTTCTGTCGGGCAATTAGCACTTTTCGACGGCTGTCATCGAACCGCGTGATGGCTGATGAAACTGTTTACAATGCCGACGTGCATTTTGTTACGAAATTGTTCATAATAAGCTTGCAAATTCGGTTTTGGCTGAACAAATAAAGATGGCTGTAAGAAAAGCGGTAGATCAAAGAAAATATTGATGATTTTGCGGAAAATTATGTGGCTGGGAAGGAAGTCAACTTTGTGATCACGGCTAATAGAGGCGCAAGGAAGTAAAACATGTGCTACGCCACTAATATGCCACTGCTACGCCGCCGCTACGCCTATGTTATGCCCCCACTACGCCTATGCTACGCTTTTACTACTCCTCTGCTACGACAACGGTACGCCACCCTCAGATAAATTGAGATAAGGGCAGCAGGATGATGATGGCTTAGCTAACAGAACAGGGAGAGTCTAATTCTCTTCTTTGCCTATTTGTTTCTGTGGTTATTGATAACTTTTATTTTATTATTGAAGATAAACTTCTTAGGCTTCACAAGGGCGCGTCAGAGTCACGTTTAGGCACATTTCGTTATATGAGAGAGAAGAAAGATATAACTCTCTCTGTCTCTCACATTGAATCTCTCATAATCTTTATTTTTTTAAGTAGTTTCACTTCTATCACGTGTTGGGTGTTATATTTAATTTTGTTGTTATTTTGACTGTTCCATGTTTATATTGTGTAGGTATATCTTCCAGTATGTGCCAAACAAATGAAAGTATATTCTTTATTTTAGTTTTACTTGGTGTCGTCAATAGCAACATACAATTTCCAACAAAATAAAACTTCACGGTCTAAGACTAGGTTTCAAGAAACCTTATCAGTGTACGAACTAATATTGATTAATGCCGATTTAGAACACAAAATATCAACAGAAATACCTACCCTTGAAACATGCTCGAATCCCTTCTGCAATAATAATTGAACATCACTCACACTGAATCGACGAATCGATGCAGACCCGACAAAGGACATACAGACGGTAAATACGAATTCAAACCGAACAACAGTTTATTTGGCTATTTAAGGTGCTGCCCAAACGTAGGACACCGTAAAACACTCAGTTTTCTGTTGCACAGTTAGGCGTATTGGTACATATGATAAATTCAGAAAAAAAAAATGTATTGTAAAATATTCAAAGAAAAGACTTATCTAAAAAAAAAAACAAAAATAATATATTATCATGATAAAACACTCGTAAAACAGAGCTCAAAAAATATGTTTCGTCGCAGAATTCTCAAAATATTGAACGTAAAAATCATATTTTATGTAATTAAATTATAGGGAATTCAATCAACTAAAGAAATACCCAAAAACTATTCCACTGAGCTGTGCATTTATTGTTTAATTTAATTAAAACTGCAAAATTACTTTTATTTTGGTGGTAATTTGATTCAACTAACATCAAACGCATCGCTGTTTTGAACCTTATTTGTTGCCGCGATGCGCTATTGTCGTTTGTTCGTCAGTGGTTCTTACCGCGCCTTAATTGATTTGTACGTTCAACGTTCACCTCTACGTTCACATTGCTAGTCATTTGCCACGTTTTGCTGATCGATGGCCTGTATACTAGGTTGTCTTTAAAGGCTCGCTTTTAGCGATATGACCGCCCACTGTGTTGTAAAATTTCGACATTTATATATTTGTTATTTTTATGGTGTACATAATATAGAGTATTCTATACTTATTGCGAATGTAGTTTAGTTTATGGTTGCCTTGCAACGTTCAAATTATGCTGTCCAAATAAATAAAAACAAAATGAAATGAGTCAAAAAAGTTTGCAGAGTGCAAATCTTTTTTGTATCAAGGAACAGCACGGTTTAAAACTCATTAATCCATTACCTTTTTATCCTTTTCTCGTACCAACATTAATACTAAGTACATAGAATCATTTCAAGTATTGCAATGTTTTTAAATCAGCGTAGCAACTGAATCTTTAAATAGGCTACGAACTCCTACGCTGCTACGAAAGCGCTCTCTATTAAACAACGTAATTATAACTAAAATATTTAATTTCATTAGCAACATTATAAACCTTATTAGAGTTATTATAATGTTAATCATTAAGTTTTAAAGAGCCTACGTCACGCAAATATTTCTTTCAAAGTTCAAAGACCTCTTGACCCGTACCTATTCTAAAAGGATTCTGAAACTTGGATATCGATTCAAACCTATGAGCAGAGAAATGAGAACTGAAACTGAGAAATGTTGAGATTTCTTACAAATCTCTATTTGTATGAAATCTCAACGTTTCTCAGTTTTGAATCAAAATTCTTATTTGAGTAGATTCCAAATCAAAGACAATCCTAGAGCTAGACGCATCTGACGAAACCACAAACAAAGACGTCCACAAATACTCGAATGAACTAACAAGAAGATACATCCAAGAGTAACAATATACAAGATATTCAGCTCTGAACTCATCTTCTAAGCTTCAGAATAAGCCAGTGAGTCACGTCATCCCTAAATCGAATACAAACACAATTCACCCGGCGGCCGAGTTCAATGACCGGATACTTCCCAGATTTTTATTACACACCACAAACCACTTTCTTCACTGTTTTGATTTAGTTTATCGCCAATTCGCAGTCACGTCCAACATTTTTGGATGTGGAAATATCCATCCGGGTCACTTACGGCCTTTTGTGTTTGTACAAAACTTTTCAACATTTCGATTTTATGGCGAATTTGTGCAAACACCTTATAGATCGTTTGTTTACCAAATAGTAGGTTAACAAAACATTTATAGCGGATAAACGTCTGGGAAATCTTAATTCAATCTTTGGGATTTTTAGAAAAATTCAGTTCACGCTCAAACTCTACATACTCTTTGTACGTTCTACAAACGGTCAGTTTTTTTTTGTGTATTATATTATTTAAAACCTAAGTTTTGTAGGACGACTGCGTTGATACATTTGACTTCTACTGTTTCATTTCGCTCCTACAAAACATCGGCCACAGATTTTAAGCCGTCTGGGAACGCTCTAAGACTGCAAGTCTGCAAGATGATGTTTCTTATAGGAATCCATTGTCGTTATTGTTATAATGGGCTTTCTCATCGCATACACTCTCATTGTGATCCAATACTGCTTGTTATATGAAAAACTCATATTCTTTCTGCACCCATACGAAATGCTTCAGACAGCTGTTTTGCTTACCTTTTTAATTCAGCGAATGAATGACTATTTACAGACTACCAACTAATAATTAATCAAGATGAATGAAGTGACCGAAGACATGTTCTATACAATAACAGTAACCACTGAAGCCCTAAGATGAACGAGACGAAAGAAAGCATGAAGGATACTGGTAATATTTCTTCCTTTTAAACTGGGTCATGTATTCTAACTACGAAGGGGACTCGTGGCTAAATAACCACGGGTGGATCGAAGTAACCTTTGATACTATATAGCTATGCTTGCCGCGGTCGGTTCTTGGATAGGTGACCATCCATTACATATGGAGCCCCCTCCGTGCCTCGGAAAACACGTTAAGCCGTTGGTCCCGGCTGTCATTCGTAGATCTTTGACAGTCGTTACGGGTAGTCAGAAGAAAAAAGTCTGACAATTACTCTTATCGTCTAGTCAATCCCAGTAACTGGGTTGTGGAGGTCAGATAGGCAGTCGCTCCATGGAAAATGCCGGTATTCAGTTGCATCCGGTTAGACTGGAAGCCGACACCAACATAAGAAAAAGCTGGGCAGATTGATTTTTGTATTCTAATTACGTACGCTAAGTCATAATACAACAATTTACATGTTACAGCCTACCTGATTTACAGTTGCAGGCCTCAACATTGTCTCAAGGAAACTCATATTTCAGTATGTGGAGCAATGGATGCAATGAATCATGCCAATTGTTTACACTGTGTTTTCTAAATTAAACATTGTTAGTACGCCGACCAAAATTAGAAAATGAAAAATAATTTTGAGTGCGTTTAGGAGTGATATATTTTGAGGGGATGTCAAAATTGCGTGCGAAGTCAATCATTTTAGGATTGAAATATTATTTTTGAAGAACGATGATTTTTCTGGTTTAAGAAATCACCCCGTTGAAAGTCTTTTCTATTTTTATAAAGCAAATCCATAATTTGAAACAGCAGACAATACATCAATTCCACATCATTTTAGATTGTCGCGACAAAAAGGCACGAAGCATCATAATTTCTTCATTTCTGTGAAGACACGAGCATTTCCAATTACAAAATGCTCCATTGTTCCCAAACAAAAGGCCATTCACTGCACTGGCGCATTATGTTGACGTGTATCACATTGTCTCGACACACGACTATGTTTCCACGTTTCGACAATATAGTAAGTTGAGATTCGTGTTACGACTTCTTGAACTTAATGTTGTGGTTGAGTCACAAATGGAACATTTTTATCGATGTTTTGGTTGTTCTGAATGGCACTTCACTACTAAGCATATGCGGTCAAAACATAGTTGAACAAACTTCTACATTTCTCTCAAAATAGAGGGATTGAAACAGAAATTCTCGTAGCTTTCTACGCTTCACCAATGTGGCATTACACGACCCATTTAACATCAGGAAAATAGACGAGAACAGGGTTCTTAGTCGTTACACTTTAGATAAAAAGACGTTTGCGTAACGTATATAAATTAGTGTCAGTACAAAAGGTCGGCTCCGGCCATCCTAATTAGCTGTTCACGAAACACTTGCGCTACATGGGCCATAAACAAGAAAACATATAAAATACAGCAATCATTTTGTTAAAGCCCTGCGCCAAAAACAAGTACTATATTAAATAAAATAATATTTTTGGCTTTATAAAATAAAATATGCGAAAAGACAGTGCAGTCAAGTTTGTTATCGATATCTAGAGCTGAATGCACGAGAGTTTATTAACAAAGTAAAAGAAAGAAAATTTTTGACACTTGTCATAAACCTGCGGAGATCAAAAGATGCTTCATTTTATGAACACCTTAATTTTTTTGGACTGTCGTCCTACTGACGGAGACTAATAGGTATTTCGATGTATAACGTTGTTTTTCAGTGTTCCCAGAAATAATTAATTTGCACTTAACGATGCAAAATTAAGAGTGACTCCAAATTTCTTTTTTACAGGTCGTGAAGCGAAAATGAGGTAATTTTAGACTAGTGCGTCAGTTGATTTATAAGAGCGGTGACAGTTGACGGTGGAACTCGCCTTCACCTTGGTGCGGGAGCTGGTTTATATCAAGGGGATTCTACATTGACAGCGCCCGTGACACCCGCGCTCTGGACTTGTCCAAAATAAACACCTCTAACAATGATACAGGCGAGACGTAATAAAAATATATGTGTCGCCATTCGCTGTCTCCCTCATTTGTTAACAAGGTGATATTGGAATTAAATAGATGTCATGCTCCAGTGACACAGCACGTTTCACCTGGTCCTAAATGCAACTGTCGTTTGCTGCTAATTACGTATTTGTGGCAAAAATATAACCGCGGTGCGGGTCTCGATCAAGGCCAATTAGTTGAGAGTCCTATCCACTTACTGAAGGTATCTGTTTCCTCGTAGTGGTCGTGGTGATGGTCTCCACAGTCTCTTCTACCATACTCGACTCGTGATCGCCCTCTCCCTTGTCGGTCCATGGTCCAAAGAACTCCGACATGTTTGCCGTTATATTCTTTTACACCCACTGCACTGAACTCCGAAAGACCTTTGACACACATTCACTGCACTTCACAGAACGTTCACAAATAAGTGGTCGCTATCACACATTAATCCAAAAATGATTATCTTATGAGGACCGTTTTATACTTCGATATTGTCGTGTAGTTCAGGTTCGTTGGGTGGTGTGCCCATAGCTGTGATAAACTTTAATCACGGATCAATATTCGGAAAGCGTCGACAGGAGCGTTTTCTGGCGCTGCACTGCGGAGACGGCCAGAGTTGATGTTGTATAAAATCCTACTGGAAAACTGAAATAACCGGCGCGAACAAAAAGCACCAGCCAAAACATTTCACGTGCGGGCGTATTATTAGTTGGACGATCTAGCCGAAAGAGTTAAGTGTCGCGGTGGCCTTTTGCTACAATTATTCCAGATTGTTGATATTGGTATTTTCCGTATTTATTATTTTGCAACGCGCAATACCACCTATTTAATGTAGCGCGGTTGCCTGCGCACGCTTCACAGAATTTACTTTGACATAAACTGCCTCTTAATGTCACTTTTAAACGCTTGGTTTAGGTTACTAACTGGTTAATTTTCGAAACAAATATCAGACTTGCAGGTTTTGTCTTATTTGTCGTATTTGTATTTTATGGTGGAATTCCGATTGCGATTCCGACACATTACGAGAATTGGCTCAACATCAGAGTTTTTATGATATCTAAATTAAAAACAAGTATTTTTATCAAACCAAATGTCTGCAATTTTGTTATATTCAGCTTTCTTTAAACCCCTAGATATTTTAGGTTAAATACTGGTTGTACCAGTTTAATTTAAACTTAGAAAACAATATTTATGTGTAAATCCCAGTCCGGAAAAAATACTTTAGAATTGCACACTGACTGTTATTTCCAGTAAATTTACATACAATTAATTACCAAAAAGTTAATAAAATCTAGTATTTGGTGGTGGGATACATTATTGTATGTAGCCATCCAGAGCGGCGTCGGCGTAGGCGCTGACAGCTCCTCCACTTAATATAAATACGCGGTTCTCCTAACAGCGCGCGATAAATCTGTAGCATGCTTCGGGGATTATCGCCCGACACGATACTTTAGCAGCTATAACGTTATCGATAAAGTCCTTTATCCAATGTAGTCTCATCACTAGACTCAACATGATATAACAATGTAGACCGTACACAAATTAGAATATGGATCAGAATCGCATGCAGCGACATATTATGGGTCATCCCACAAATATTCCAGGTTTTTATGCATGAACTGGTAATTGGATCGAAATCTCTTTCATGTGGAGTGATCACTCGGTAATTTGCGAATTCGTTGTAACAGATGGTAACAGTTCGGAAACTTAAGACGTTAATGAAAAAATGTGAAAAATTGATCGTATTGTGAATTTTTGTGCCAAGAAACATTGCTTGTCACGATGGGAACGTAAAAAGAAATTAAATTCTGTGACCAGTCTAAGGACTGAAAGACTTGGCACTATAAATTAAGTTCGCATATAGAGATCAATCCATTGTCAATTCAGGTCAATTTTTTATGTGTTTCAATTGAATAGTTCATGAATTTCGATTTGTTTTTTTACCATTATTATTATACTAGCTTTTGCCCGCGGCTTCGCCCGCGTGGAGGTCAGAAATTATCCCACGGGAACGTACTACCGGGATAAAAAGTATCCTACATGTTGTAGCGGCATCTACAAACGTCACATGCGAGTTACACGTCACACTGACGTCACGCAAAATTCTGCATCACGCAAGCAGAGTTTACCGCGCAACTAGCATATATACAACATCCCGACATCAACCGTTGGGCAGTTGCCCACCAGATGCGACACCCGTCTGGTCGGAGGATCCTCCCTTTTCTATAGAGTATGAGTGAACTTTACACCCTGTTCCTCATACCTCTATACTGGTGACCCCGAACATGAACGTCAGCGCAGCCTTCGTGCATCTACATCAGCGTGACGTCATCATCACTTCCTTCAAGCTTTCGAGCGGCGAGTCACACAGCCAGCCAGGACCCACGGCTTCAACGAGTATCCTGACCACCAGCATGCCACGACCGCGCATACCTGGTCAATCACCCTCAGCCTCATCAGCAACCTTGGCATAGCACACTGCACTCTCGGCCGGTCCACAAGCAGAGCCTTCAAACCCTCTCCTGGTCGACGCCAGCAGTCAGCCTCAACCCGGCGCTGTACTACATCTGACGCACGGGAGCATAACGCAGCGCCACCCCGACTCACTGGCGAATCTTCGCAGACAGTTCCGACTAACCGTGAACTATGCGACACCCGGTTCCGACTCACTGGAACCTCATCTGGCCCTGGCAAGCATCGCAAGATACAGGACTCAGCCCACTATCGATCTCCGGTCTCCGTGGGGAGTGATGTAGCGGCATCTACAAACGCCACATGCGAGTTACACGTCACACTGACGTCACGCAAAATCCTGCATCGTGCAAGCAGAGTTGAGCCTCTATAATGTTAATCCAGGTTATAAACTATCTGTGTTCCAAATTCTATCCAAATCCGTTCAGTAGTTTTTGCGTGAAAGAGTAACAAACAAACATCCATCTATCCATGCATCTATCCATCTTCACAAACTTTCACATTTATAATATGGGTGCTAATTAAGGCAGCTTCTTTAAAATGTCATTCTCGTCTTCAAATATGTTTAGTTGTCCAATGAATTAATAGTTCAGCGACGAACTTGTAGCGTCTAAAAAATGCTTTTCAAGCGACCATATATTGAAAAATAAACTACTGTTAATATGAGGCAGCATGGTGATAATTCTTAAGCAACTAAATTAGTGATATGTCTACGCATTGCCAGCATCTAACAAGTGTATCAACTGCATCTATAAAATAATTTCTACGTACTCTAATTTCATAAAGTGACCTACTTTTTATACGTTAGCATAAGTCATTGATGAATGAATCTGTGAACATAAAATTACCTTATTAATGTCATTAAATAATGGTCAATGAAAGCTCTAATTTCATGTAGTCACCTATCTTATTTATAATGTTACCATAAATTAATTTCGATTATTCTCCATGTGGACCACTTGTTTGGCCATACGACTGGGGGACAAATAGAATACTCTCAAATTATTGTAACCTAAACTCAAAACAGTTGCTTCTGCATCGTCTCTGGCGCTGCGGGAAGTACAACCCTTTCGCCCTTACGTAACAAAGGATAGGCGCTCATGCTCACCTCCGCAGCTTCGGCTTGCTGGTCGCCAGGCGACCAGCCTCAGCCGCTACGGATCGCACGGGTGACTATGCTTTGTTATAGCAGGCGGGAGTTGCTGTCCCTTCGCACCTCCGGTTTTTATATACACTCTAGGGGTAGCAGTCAAAAGACTACGTGAAGTCGGGCGTGCCCCGATTCGGTTTTGGAACAGATTCGACCTTTTCAAACCATGAAGTGTCCCCCAGTGGTGGCACGAGAATAATTTTAAAAATTGTTTCGCTGTCCCCCAGTGGTGGCCAAACAAGTGGTGGACATCGGGAATAATCGGTAATTGATGACTTGACTATTGGTATAATAGTACTGCTAATTTTCATGAAGAAATAATTATTAATTTAGTTATTGAATATAAAACTTTGATGGCAAATTTTTAGGCTGGAATTTGATTTTATTAGCAGACAGATGTTGAATCTCTAAAATATATACAGTAGCCCACTTACAACATTAGTCGCTGAGTTATCAATTCAGAAGTAAATATATTTATCGCGAGGTCTAAGTCATATTAATTTACGTTCGTAAATTGACGCTGCTTTTTTGATATTTTGTTGGAATAGTAAAGATGATGAATTATTATAATAGAAGCTGTTCTGTTAACGCGTTGTCCACATACAAAAAAAGAAGTTAGGTTGCCGGTGTTGAGGAAAACTTTTGTTGCTGCACTTATAATTTCCCTTATAATATTAGTAGGATTGTGATCATTATTGCAGTGTTATTTTTACAGTAATGTCTAAATAGACGTTACTATATGTATAGGATGGCGCAGACACATCGACGTATAAAGCCTTAACCTGTTACTATGGATTCAGTAAATAATTCTGGACATCTATGCGTTGAAATTTTTCGACGCTTATTAATAAAAAAATCTGCTGTTTCCAATTTTTTTTAATTTATAACCGACGAAATTTTTCAACGCAGGGTGTTCCAGAATGATGTACTGAATCCATGGTAACAGGTTTCGCGTCGATGTCCCTGTCACCCTGTATATAATATAATTCAAGTTTTAATAACAGAGCATACGCTTAGATATAAAATGAATTATTACATAAAACGTTTTATTGCGAATTCCTTGAATACTTAATTTTTTACGATCTTTCATTAATTTACGCGGAACAAAGTCATGGTGATGGCAATTTATGTTTCTTTAATATATTTCTATGTAGAATGGAAGTTGTTGAGGCATTTAAAAGGCTAAATAGACTTAGCGTGGTGCCCTATGTATTTTTTTAAAATTAAATTATGCGTAAAGGAAAGTTTGTAAAGTATTATATATTTATATTAATTATATCTTTATTAAGCTTTTTTTCTTTGGGGAAAACAAGGTAAACATGTTTACACCTACAGACATCGTCCTATATATTTCCCAGTTTTTATTTTCAGCCCAATTTCCCTCACTGCTGCTGGAAACTGGTCGTTGTAAACACCATTAAACATACGTATCTACCTTTTTTTGCGAATGGAAATCCTCATGGATGTCCTCCGCCCAGGGTCGGGCTGAGGGGTCTGTCAGTATCTTATTTACTAAAACCACACGGTGTTCTTCAACCATCTTTGGCGGAGGATCTGAAGTACTTACTTGCGCAATTCGTCACGCTCCTCCGGCCAGGTATTGGCCCGCATGACTTCCACACGGACCTCGTGACAAACATACGAATATCAATACCTATTTTTTACGTTGTCTCCACACGTTTATGCTCTGGGATGGTCTTGTGTCACGAATAGCATTCATCTCTATTGTTAGCTAGTTAATTTTATGGCCGCTGACATACGCGTGGCGCAATAAACATAATTCTTCATAACGACTCCCTTTTGGCCTTTCAACTGGTACGTAGGTACCTACAGGATCCTACAATGGTTCGATGTTGTCACACCAACAATACACACGCTGCTATTTGTCAATTGGATAAAAGGATACATCCGAAACAGAGTATTTAGAACAATTAACATAACTTACATACTGACAACATTAATTACATGATTACGGTTGGAAAAAAAGGCTACTTATAATGAATGAAAAGCACAGGCACCTACAGTTTTCGTTAAGTTTCTGATTATTTGAGGTCATTAATCCGTGACGTGATTTTCGTTCAATATCACGTTACTGTTTAATCGTGTTTTTAGTTAGCCATGCCCATACATTTGATAGATACTTCTTTATAGTCAAGGCCAAGATATCATTTTAACATAAAAGTTCACTCAAAGGCTCTACAATAACGTGGCATTAACAACTGTGTGCTTTCGAGTTAAGGAATCTGCTGCAAAATGTTCTTTGTACTTTTCTATGTTAATGCAGCTTCTTTTGAAAATATAATACTGTCTATTTTTCAACGTATGTTGCTGTCTATACCATCTCCACGTTCGTTTTGTTGACTAAATGCAATACAAAAAAAAATGACAATCGGTTACAGTATTGCGTAGCTTTTCTACTACCTAGGTAGGTACTTCCCATTGACCAATATAATATTTTGACAGAATGCCAATACGGAATTCCAAGAACATTAGTTTGTTTGTATGTCTCTTAAAAACTACGAGGTAGGTAAACAGTTTTTCTGTTAACACTATGTGAAATGTCAAATGAAGGGGATGTAATACATTTTCGAGGGATTTTACATCTTGTAGTAGGTAATAAAAAGCAGTTCCTGAAACTATGAACTTCAAGATCAGGGTAGATAGTCTTTCAAGACTGCAGTGAGGTTTTGATGTCTGTGTGTCGACGCAATTTGTCATAGGTTTTTATTATATATCCGACCTCTGCGCTGTCACAGACGATGCCTTGGAAGTGGCGAAATTTTGAGCGAACACAATTTACTACACGGTCGTGCCATCGACACGACGACGCAAAAGAATGGATATCAATCACGCATATAACATTACATTACTGCATTACTGTATTACTTATACCTACAGACGGACCTATTTAGGTAGCTTACTTAAACAATAAGTACAGTAAACACACTTTTGTGATTACAAAAACAACGCTTGTGACGCTAGTGCATAAAACAAAGAAAAAAAAAATCTTCTTCATTAGGACTATACATATTTAAAACTATACTTATAACTATAAAAAAAACAATATTGTGCATAAAACACATTGAAGCATGCAGTATTACGAATCAATCACGAAACTTGAACGAATGAAAATATAAACAAAAGAAAATTCATCACAATTTTTTTCTAAGTTTCTTCCAATCGTCTTTCGTATGCATAGTAAACAAAAGTTGTGCAACATATTTGGGACTTGCTTGAAACGTTGCACAAACAAACATAGGTACTGCATGCAGTGTTTCCAAAACCTGTATCCAACAACACAGAAACATGATGCTATTGGATACATAACCAATTAAATTTCGCGCAACTTTTGTTTACCATGAATGCACAACTTTACAGCCGTGCTATCACCAGCTTGGTATAATTTAGTGACACTAAAGTATTCACTAAACGTGATAATGTCATGATGACTTACATTTTCATTTTCCAAGAGGAAGTATAATACTCACGTGTTGTCGCGCGCTCCATCATGGCGACGCCAGCCAAGGTCACTTACCTGCAATTACAGTCCAAATTAAATGTAATGAATGGCTAGGTTTGTCAGAAGGGTCATTAAAATCTCGTGAGATGACATGTGACTATTTGGCTCAAATATTGGGCAAATGTTGGGGTGTGTTTTTGACGTTTGTTGGTACATTTATCATTTTTATCATAAAATCAGCCCGTTCATGTCTGAACTGGACATTGACTTTCTCATATATAGCAAATAAACTGGCGTCTCCTCCAATATTGGCTCATCATCCTTTTATAAATTACAATTTGTTTGAAAGCCTTAACAGATTAACGGGCACGTGAACGATTCCTTGTTTATTCTGTGATCAGTGTGACTAACAATAAAAGATGGGTACTATCAAAGCTTTTGTAGCTTCAAACAGTGCGACGTAGTAAACTTGGCAAACAGTAATATATTCGTAATTTTATCTCAACAAAAACAAAAGGAGAACTCGGTAACTCTTCATTCGCTTTTCAAATGAAATAAAAAGAAAAACGCAGAATCATAGACATCGGAAAGTCCAGACAGCTACAAATAAAAGTGACAGGTGATAAAGAAAGCGCGGGAAACGTCCCTGTCATTGGGCGAGGACACTTGCGCCTCACCTGGTGTCGCCCGTGACCCGCACTATAAATACTGGGACACATCCGTTTAAAACCCATTATATAATTACATTTGCGTCACTCAAGGCTACTTTCAGATTCCGCGTCTCTTTATAGCCTGACGTCAAAATTTCTAAGCTTTCAGCTGTCTGATTGTGCAGGTGAACTCAGAACTGTAAACATGAATTTCTTGGAAGTTGATTTTGTACAGCTGGAATGGAAGTTGTGTTGCTACGCACACGTACATTTTCATAAATTAAATATCAATAATAACAAAAATTAACATAATCATAATAAAAAAATAGTCTCTAAAACGAATAGACCGATTACAGGAAACTGACACAGGATGTCAAACGGTAATTAATTCGTAGAGGCAAACTCGCGTTCTTTAAGGTCTAAGTATTCTATGCTACGCCGTAGGCAAAACGACTACGCAAAACCGTAGAAGGATCTACGGAGCATGCTACGGAATTTCACATTATAGGATTTTTCTACGGAGTATTTTTAATTTTCGTCTACCTTTCGTAATTCAAAAAACGCTAACACTAAACTATCGAGACAGAATTTTAGACATTCCAAAGTTTTCATTATCCAGTAGTAGGTGCCTAACCCGATGAAAACATTGGACTTTAAGGTCCCTATATGATTAGTGCGGCTTTAGTATTACTGTGGCCTTAGAGCGAATTTTTGTAACTATTTGTTAGCATTAACGTTCACTTACGGCAATTTGTATGGAATAATAGTGCTTCCCATTATTGTCACTAGACTGCGCTACTACAGTTTAAGTAGCACACAAATTGAAGTATGTACAAATTTAAGGTTACTTTAACGAATCGTCTGTCTGTCTGTCTCTGTTTACACAAACTATACGCGATCGGTAAGAAAGATGTGACGTTCTTTGACGCATTTATGCGTCAATACTGAAAACTGAAAGCTCCATTATTGAACAAAGCGTTATTTATCCTAACTCTACAATTCAGTATGTGTGTTTAGTCTGTGTGGATCGAGAACTGCAAATTAGGTCGAGTTCTTCTGTCTACAGGATTGATCACTATTTACTAACAGCAAACTGCTTTAGCAAACTGTGGTAGTAGTGGCCCAGTGGTTTCGGCTGCAACTTACGCAGGTTCAAATCCTGACAGACGCTTTACTTTGTGTAAATGATTGCATCACCGCTGCTCTCAAAACGGTGAAGGAAAACATCGTGAGGAAACCGGCATGTCCTAGAACCAAAAATTCGGAGACATGTGACAATTACCAACCCGCACTGGGCCCGCGTGGTGGATTACGGCCCACTCCCTCTCACAGAGGAGGCATGTGTCCTAGCAGTGGCAACATTATAGGCTGATTATGCTAAACTGCTTTTACGTTAGGTAGACACCCACTCAACGTTCAAGATCTTATCTGACTTATGCCTGTTTTCACTAACACTAGGCGACACATAAATGAATGCCTAAATAAAAACGCGCTGTTGGATTTGCAACCCTCGGCTCTACGCCTAAAATTTAAAATCCATTAGCTCTCTTTTATTTAG
The DNA here is from genome assembly GCA_917490735.1 of Dryobotodes eremita. Taxonomy (NCBI): domain Eukaryota; kingdom Metazoa; phylum Arthropoda; class Insecta; order Lepidoptera; family Noctuidae; genus Dryobotodes; species Dryobotodes eremita. The sequence goes on from OU823248.1 coordinate 5,651,506, forward strand.
GCATTCATGTCGATTCATGTAAGAGAAAACTGGCAGTAGTGTACATTTGGACTACTGTTATTATTATCTGTGCTTGATAGTTACTTAATAACTTAAGGCGGAAGCTTCAGGGTAGGCCGCGAAATTCAAATTTTCTTACGTTTTTTGCAATTTGCAGATCACTGTCAGATTGTATTTTGATTAAAATATGATTCGCGACCGTAATAAATATGGCTTTAAGTACAGAATTATAATCATTAGAATCGGCTCGGATACAAGCAAGTTATGACCTCCTCTATTTACAATAACGATATTCCAATGAATATTTATCAGCATTTCTCGTCGTACGTGGCTGCGTCTGCTCAAATGGCTCCTACATATTCAGATGTTTCATCAATGGATGTATTCAGAACGGATTTGTAGGCAACAACGGTGCAGGGTGATGCAAGACGACTTATAAAGGCGTTTACCAACATGACTAAAAAGGTTGCAGTTTGGCAGTTTGAAAGGAAGTGGAGCGAAAAGGTTTTAATTATGAAGAGTTTAGTCGTTGAAGCGTCACTAAGCTGGTGGCGCCACCAAGCGGATCAACAAGAAACAGATTTTCAGATAAAGCGTCTGTGTGTTAAATTAGAAATTGAAAAATTCTTATCCAAAATAAGAATAGATGTTTTTTTAGAATTTGTTTTTTTTAATGGTTTTTGTGCTGAAGTAGGCAGCATCTAAGCACAGCGGAATCAGCATTGAGGTAGGTACTGCTAACCTACTTATTTTTTATAAGATAAAACGATTTCTAGTTGAGACGTCAAACGATACAGATTGACTTAACGAGAAAACTTTTCCTGCTCTTTCATTCAACTCCAGACTGAACTAAAATAACTCAAAATAATAATTTCTTACATTTTTAGCCTCGTTACCAGGAAGCAAAAGACATGTCATCCAATCCAGGTCAACACACGCCGACAAATTCGCAGAGTTGTTCAACATTTAACACAACATTACTAAAGATTTATATATTTTTAACATATAGTTTTAGCGTTCTTGTTTTAGTAATAATTATGCAATTTACTACTTCAATAAATATATGAGAAATTAGAGAATAAAGTTTATATTTTATTACTTTTATCGCGCCCTTTTCGACGTTGGCAAATTAAATCTATAAGCAGACCGTATCTACTTAAAAAAAACGTGTAAAATTTGTACATTTATATCTGTAATTTTTATGTTTTATTTTTTTCCATAAACATTCAATTCCCAGGTCGGGTTAAGTGTTTTTGGGTTTTTCTATCCGGAATTTTTCAGTAGGAGCCCAGAGTCTGGATTTGACCCGGTTGATGGAAACAGCCACGCTTGCTATTACATGGAACTTAAACATAACTGGCGAAGTGTGGGTGTGTGGACTATAGATACCTCTGCCTAACCCTTTAGGGATTACAAGCGTCATATTATGTTATGTTAGATCGTATCTACTTGTCACTGAAAAAAGTGTCGACTAGAGAAAAATATATGTTCTGTAGTCCACACTTCAACAGTGTTAATAAATTCTAATGAATATGTCATCGAAGTAGATATTGTGGAGAACGTTTGGTGTTACCAGTTATGCATTTGATTATAGAACACGGAAATCGTTCTCATTTCTTTCTATCCATTCGTAAACCCAACCCGGTGAAATTTACAGTCAATTTGCTATATTCAAATTAAAACTGACCGCCTTATTTATTTTAAAAAACCGGCCAAGTGCGAGTCGAAAAACGGAAGAAAAACGGCAAAAAATCATGTCTGTTGTACGGGAGCCCCCTTAAATATTAATTTTATTCTGTTTTTTAGTATTTGTTGTTATAGCAGCAACTGAAATACATCATCTGTGAAAATTTCAACTGTCTAACTATCACGGTTCATGAGATACAGCCTGGTGACAGACGGACAGACAGACGGACGGACAGACAGACGAACGGACAGCGGGTCTTAGTAATAGGGTCCCGTTTTACCCTTTGGGTACGGAACCCTTAAAATGATCATAGGTAGAAACCGAAATCATTTATTTGGTTATAACGTAGGTAGAATAGAATATAATAGAATATTCGTTATTATGGACAGCATAAAAATTACAGATATAAATGTAGAAATTTTACACACTGGGCAGTCTTATCGCTGAAAGCGATCTTTTACAGACAACCTTTGGATGGTATACAGATAAGAAGGAATTTTAATAATAATAGTACCGATAGATTTTACCTTAGGTACGGCATGCACTTACCACCTACCATTTTACCTGAACTAAATACCTACATAATTAATCACTTTACTTTTGGAAATTGAAAAGAGTGTTAAGTCCAAATCACTTGTGAATCAGCTAGGTACGCCATCTTTTTCCAAAATAAAAATCATGGACTTATTTAGAAAACTATTCCTTAGGAAAGTGGTTCCGTCATATTATAAAGACCATCATGAAAATCTGGAATTTCCACCTGCGGGATAATTGCGTAACCCACTAACAGTAGGAATGGCTTTCATTTTGACAGTTCAACAACATTCATTGCGTTATTTACGTTATTGAACAGAAAAAAAAAACACGTGTGGCACTCGGGGACTGCTGCGGTAAAGCTATGGCATAGCATTTTTTATCAACTTATGCAATTATAATTATTTATTTATTTTTTATTTATGCAGTATTTTTTTTCTTTGATATTAATTCAAGTACAGTCGTACCATATACATACACGTTAAGCGAACGCTCGGCCGAGCTACATGGTAGGCGGAGTGGGGGGTGTTAGGTTTTATTTTCGTTACGGAATTTCTTGATTCGGTCGCCGCGCTCAAAGCCCGCGATAAAAGCTATGCAATAGCTTAAAAATTCGAACTTAAGAAGCAATGGATAAGCAATATCCTTCAAAATGATTCAGATTGTGATTAATAGTGTGTTACGCAATTTGGGTGTAGTATTCGACACGAAGGTGGCAAAAAACGCTCTGTATTTGGATAGCCGTTATTGTGTGATCGTGCACCGCTTTCATAAGAAACCAACACTTTAGGCACCTAAACGCAATGTATTGTAAGCTCACAGGTAAGCAATATAAATAAAGAAAGAAAGAAAAAGCGATAAAAAAATATATATCGAAAATAGTCCATATCGACGATGACGATCGGCCGACGGTCGACGGTCGGTCGATCATTGTCGATGGCGTGTGTGTGTGTGTGTGTGCAAAATATGCCTTTTCTACTTCCATAAATTCAATTCAGATGTCACTAATCCTCGTGACGTAGGAAAATGCAGTTTATAATCTAAGACCCACTTGCACCGCCAATCACCAAACACGTTTAGCGCTAAACGAGTTTAAAACAATTCTGTTTCTGTCAAATGTTTAAAGATGACAGAGACAGAATGATGTTTAAAACTCGTTTAGCGCTAAACGTGTTCAGTGATTGGCGGTGCAAGTGGGTCTTAGATTATAAATTACATTTTCCTACGTCACGGAAAATACGACCAATAGGAAGTAAACTAGTTAGTTATCATCGTAATGGAATAATTAATGTTTCCTTGTATCTCTTAATTGTGTTTACAGGCAACACTGGAGCGGTTTTGGCAATCGTAGGCATGCATGAATCACTGGTCGCATAGTGGGCTCATGAAATCATCATATCATGATGTGGACAAAACTTGATGCTTTTTTAAAATTTATGTTCGTTTTAGATTTAATGTTATAAAATGTTTTGTTTAAAAAAGTGAAGCGATAGTAAAAGTTTAAAATATCGGTTGGCGTTAAAATTCGTATCATAAACATATGACTCAGGCAAGGGCAATCTTTTTAATAACACACACACACACACAAAAATAACACCCACATAAATAATTTTAAAAAATTACTTTCATTTTTTATGTTGCCATAACTAAATGCTTAACAATCAAGTTTGGCAAACATGAAAACAATAAGGCTTCAGTACCTAGGCGTATTACAAAGAGCTGTCTTTATAAACGAAGTATTCACGCCTCATGATCCTGGATTCCATCACAGCTGAGAACTTCAGAAGGTAAGACAGATTCGTGCTAAGTATTGAACGTCCTTCAGAATCGCTGACTCAAGAAAACCCTTGGATAAATAAGACATAAATTTAAACAAAACATAAATTATTAAAATAAATGACTAACAAATTGCCTTTGGCTCCTTATGCTTTTGATACGAGTAATATGTCTCTTCACGGCACACATCGTTTATCGCTTTATTTACTCAAATAATAAAATAAAATAAATTCGTCATAACTCCAAAGCATGTACAAACTCAACGTCAGAAATTATAAATAATACCATCATTACTGAAATAACTTTCATCGCCTTCTCGTCAAATTTTTTGAGTTGTTTTGCGGTCGTGAACTCAGTCTCTGAGTTATTTTAATGGTAATTATTTACGCTTTATTACTTAAAGACTAAACAACAACATACAGCTAAGACGCGAATGTATTGCGTACAATGCATGTGCATTAGTGTCGTAGTATTTGCATTTTTGGCAGCCAATCAAAATAACAAAAAAAACAGTGACAAATTGTATATGCGTATTTTTGCTTTTTATTTGTATTTTACTGCAACGCCATATTAGGTAAAAGAAAGAATAGACAATTTTACAAGATGACAATTGAGGGATTATTTATTTGTTATTAAATAAAATTCAGAAGTCGAGTTTTTAAAATTGTCGAACAGTACAAAATACGTTGCAAAGGGGAATGCTCGAGCGCACCCACACTCTGCCAAAACGAGACACATCACCTTCCACGTCAATAACTTCTTTTTTTTCAACATTCCCGGGGTTCACACTTTCTTGAGTAAAATAAGACATAATAAAAATATTTCGGATTCATTAAGGTAAAGGAATCTTGTTGTCAATATTTGCGTTTTTTTTAATACTAAGAAAACACTAAGTACCCATACGACACAATTATTTTCTCTTTTTAAGTAACCTTAAAAAGAGAAAATTATTGTGTCGTATAGGTTTTGATCAGGGGAAAATAGTTTTGTCTTATTGTTCGACTTAAGGCAACCATCCCTATGTGCCGCTTTCCTGTTTTAATTTTGATCATGAAACAGTAGATTTATTATGTTATTCCCTTTTCAGAACATTTTCTCTACAAAGACATTTGTCCAAAAAAACTACAAAGTGCCACATATCTTTGGCTCACATTCAACCGAGTGACTAACCCCGAAAAAGCTTTGTTTGCCCTAGAGGGAATATAAACCTAAATATATTTTTGTCCACGCGTCGTCTCACTGTGCTGTTGTCCAGTAAATTATATTCGGACAGCTGCAAGTGACGCGTATCTACTCATAGATGTAGGTTAATGCAGGCAGCGACATCTCTCCGACGGGGAATGAACTAGCGTTTCCGACGGCGGCCTACGTAACAAAGCGTGGCGTTTGCCAGTTTCAGCGTCTGCCTGTGTCTGCTGAAAGAAATTTTGCTATGTAGTTATACAGCTGAAAGTTTAAAAGGGTTCTAGATTTTAATTTCTCTTTTTTGGTTCTCATGATTTTTCCCGTTTTGACTCAAAGGAGACATAGAAAGGAACCACAATTCCATTTATCATTCGGGTATTTAGAAGTTCTAAGTAAAAGCACCAAGTGCAGCCGACTCACGACGTCTTGGAATCTTTCCGACAGCAAATAAATAAAGACGACAAAAGATCACAAGGCAAATTCGACAATTCAAATCCATTGATTTAAAGTCCCATACTATAGCTTGCTATTGCGACCCTCAAGAAATCTTCCAAGCGATACGTATATAGCTAAAAGTACCGACAGACATCCAATATTGATCCATATGTAATCGCTAAAAGCCATGTGCTGTTCCTGCGAAGACTGCGATGATAGACGTCGACTAAACGTCGGCTGTTTCGAAAAAATATATATATGACGAAACGTATTACGTCGTTATGACGTAATATTTTTGTAGAGGAAGAGGAGAATTCCATATTCTTAGAGAGAATGAGAAAAAAAATGAATGAGAAGAATGGATCTTGATAATGATGGCAGACAATGGAGCCATGTAGTACCACAGGCAGGGAAAGCTTATAGTCAGCAGAACATCGTCACTTCTTACACAGAAAAATAAAATTCCTATGACACGGTTTTAGAACTAATTCAATTATTATTTCAGGGCTATGTGAGCATCTGCTGTCGAAGATGTAGGTACATTGTTCCTACACTGAAAACTTTATTAACTTCCTTCGATGAAAACGTATCGATATAAATATCATTATCGTTGAGAATATTCTCAGTTGGGTTAAGACGAGAATGCTATATAAATACCCGAGACACAAAACATTAGTTGATAAATATTTTTAGAAGTCTTAATCATCCCGTTTTATGGACCTATAGTTTATTGTCATAATAGACATTCACCGATCTAGATAAATTATTCCCAATGTGCAATGACCTAATTCTGAATTAGTGTGGTTTTAATGTTTCCTAAGAAACTCTCCATGTTTTTGATTTAGTGTCGTCACAAAGTTTTTTTGTGGACATCGTATCATTTCTTTCTTTATTTGTTGACTCATACTGTTCTTGTGATTATGCACAATGCATCATGACTATTCATGAACTTCAAAGAAAGGGCTTCTTTGGAAACTCCAAATAAATAAATAAGTGATGATGATGACTAAACATCATTTATTTATTTATTTATTACATCAACACCTTAAAGCTATTTTTACAGGTTGCCCTAATGCTAGTTAAGTCTTCATATCGCTCATTGACAACAAGGGTGACATAACAAAAAAATCGTCAATTTTGAGTTACCTAAGTAAACAGGTGAACGTAGCAAATTGTATTCTTTTTACTACACAAACGACGTTACGCTAAAGCCTAAAACTGAGGGAGCTAGAAATATGTGAGTTTATGATTCCTCGTACTCTTTCCACTACTTTTCAATTTTTAAAATCATCATATCCAAAAATTGCTCTTTTTGAATTATGTCAAGCGTCTCGCAAATGAACGATATAACATGACATGACAGTTTGATTTTATTTGATATCATTTGACCCTCTTAGTTCATTAGAGGTTAATAGATTGTAGTAGTTTTCATTCTAAACAAAAAGAAAAAAAGAAAAATAGGTTAATTTATCAGCTAAATGCAATGGACAGCTCGCCGTCCGGTAAGGACCAGGCCCGGGTCGACGGCGCGTCGTGTTCCAGGCGCACCTCAAAGAGATGTCAGCAACATTGACGGGGTCCGATTGGGCCGATGCCTGCCGGGGTCGCGGATTGTTCGAAAGAGATACCATGGCCATGGCGCACAGGCATCTGAAGGAACACGGGTGGGTTTTAGTCAGTAAGAGGCTGACACGCTCTTCCGCTCCGCCCTGAGCGGAAGAAGTCATTTGACGATAAACCACCCAAAAAAAAAGGTGTCATGTAGTTAGGTGTATGTCCAGGGAAATCAAGAGCTAGTGTTTTAAATATTAAAGCTACTCTGATAACCATGGGCACTGCGCCCATGATACTCAATACGCCATGTATAACTTACTTGCCTTGTTATCCAACCAAATATATAGGTAAATATTATTTAAAAGCAGAAGTCAAACAAAAATTAAATCTTCCACATCCATTAATCTAATAATTAAACCATTGACCCTCTGCACACAAATAGACCGACCATGATATTGATCTTTTATATATCAATCAACTAGTATCTGATCCGATTTGTCAATACAAACAACTATGACAGACAACTGACTGTCAATGAGTTTGATCGACTGTCGGCTTTAAATAAATCATTGTGTGTGTACATTATTTAATTTTGCATGCCAATGTGCAGCATTTAGATCGACATGAACATTTAAATGATAAAATTGGGTATGTGCTGTATGTTTTGTGCGGAATAGCGCGAAAAAAAGGCAAAAAGACCAATAAGTAAAGGGAATAGTTTTTTTGCGACTATCAGGTTCAACACATAAGATACCATCACGCTTGTGTTTCCCGAAGGGTTAGTTAGAGCTGTATCTATTACAAAATCCACATGGACCCAAAAATTATACTCCTGGCATGAAATTTGCTTTTAATGAATTTGTTTAGAGATAGCATCGAAATATTGCATGACAATGACAGGATATTGAAAATAATAAATCTACTGGAAACAATATCTCAAAAGAAACAACCATGATAAACGAAATATAACCCTATAAAATCGAGAGAAAGTGAGCAAAATGCACCCAAAAAACCGTAAGTTGTAAGGTATTTAAATAAGACCACTGCGTCTAGACGACGAATCGATGACAGCAGTCATTTTGCGCGGCAACAGTTTCACTCTTGTTCTTATCGATTTACGCACGGACTGGGAAAATCGAGACATTCAACCGATTCAAATCGATTTCATGCACAGGCTCTGGCAAAAAGATTGACATTCGTTTTAAAATAGGTGTTTTATTATTGTTCGTGACGATACGATACGATACGTTAAAAAGTGAAAACTGGTCCAGTTATGTTGAATTAATTAAGTAAATGTTATTAAACAGAATTCGTTCTACTGTTTGAAACGATTGAATTAAATATTTCGTTTGTAAAATGGTTTTTTCAACAGCTGCATAACGTGCTGGAATGAAAAATGATTCGGAAATAGAACCATTAGACATATCTATATTGATAAAGGTCGAAATTAAGATCAAGCTTAGTGGCAATTGAAGAAATTGGCCTAAGTATCTCAGCAGTAGACTGATGATGAAGTCCTAGATACAACATTATAAGTGAAGTAAAAAAAAATAACTTACATTTTATAATGAAAGCGCATAAATAATCGTAGGTATTTAAATCAAATCACAAACGTAGTTTAAGTACTTATTAAGTTAATGCAATATAGAATCCGAATTTTAAAATCAATTTTAGTCATAAAACTCTATACTAAATTAAAACCGAGACCACCACAACCGAGTCAGTTTCACGCATCGGCAATCAGCGTTTAATCGAGACAGTTAGAATTAACATTACTCTCATAGCTGTATTTTCTATCACAGCCACAAGTGATATGGCCGTTACCAAAGCATGACAAGTCGTTTTCTTTGACTCACAATGTGGGTCCCAGAAAACGTCCGGCGACATCGTGGCAGACCGAGAAGAAGATGGTGGGACAAGCTTTATGCCTACAAATAGGGAGAGAGACACACACAGAGAGGAGTGAGTGGAAAGGAAAAAGGTAGGCCCTTGCCTTGCAGTGGGACAAGATAATGCTAAAAATAAATAAAAATTATCGTGATAATACCTTGTACGAGTTCACTGTGCCAAGGTTCTAGGAAACAGTACTCGCCAGATGTTTATTTATATGTGCATCTTTACATTGGAGGGTAGTATGCAACCTCGGCCATGTGGGAGCAGAATAGCTTGCAAGTCATTTTGTCACCATCTTCTGATCTTCAATGTAGTCATTTATTTTGTAGCTCGTCCCATCACTAGACGAGGTGAGGCTAGTAAATGTCGGACTGGTAATAGTCAGTTTTGTAAATTACATAATTTTCGAACAATGCCGAAAATTTTCGTGAATTTTCTTTACATTTTCCGTGTGCCATCCGACATGGTAATTGTAACATACTGCTTAGGTTAATGTTGTATGTTAATATCGCAGTGTTAGGTTCTTCATCAACATTCAGTAAAGTTGTTACTGATAACCGCCTCAAAGTACGTGCTTTGACCCTCTGTCTGTCTAGTGTCTGGTCTTGCAGCTGCGTTGTGCGCTATCTACAAAACTCTATCGGCTTTATTGAATCGGGCACATAACGTATTTTAGTTGTGCGGCGACTACGCTTTACAATCCACCAGTTAAGTACCTAGTATAAGGTATTTTTGTAACAGTGCTTGCACGTGCTATGTACAACTACGAAGTAATTAGCTGTCAATTAGGTGCATCTACTAGCATATAGAAATATACAGTAAAACATACTAGAGACCTCGTACTAGATCGTAAAACTCATAGCCAGATAAATCAAATAACAAATAACACCGACTCAAAGGACCACAATAAACGAATTAATATATTGATCTAGAATTAACTTTCGACACGTCAGCACGGCGAGCTAATAAAAGTAATCTTCTAAAGTCGTTTTGATACAGTATTGCGCCCATCTCCGCCCGTTTCGCAACTCTGGGCCCTGTGACGGACGGCCTGTGGGCGTTGTCTCATATTTAATCGTTAATTGGTCTCGTTGCCACATTATGCAAGTGATAGCCAGGTGAAAATAGATCGTGAAAACTGTAGACGATGGCTATCTTTATTTATAAGGTTTAGGGTCCGCCTACGAGATAAATTGTGGGATAGAGAACAGGTAGAGTGGGAAAGTAATTGTACCTCAGCTGTGCGAATAAGCTTTTGTAGAAACTGAACATCTTTAATGACCAGCACCCTAATTGCGTAACACACTATCATAGTCACAATCTGAATCATTTTGAAGGATATTGCTAATCCATTGCTTCATACGTTCAAACAATTTGTCTACTCAACAACGTAAATAACCCAATAAATGGTGTTGGACTGTCAAAATGAAAGCCATTTCTACTGTTAGTGTGTTTCGCAATTATCCCGGAGGCCGCCGATCACCTAACCGTAAAAGTTTAGGTGAAGTGAAGGGAGCTTAAAGTAAGGTTCAATCAGTAGCATCAGGTGGAATGACAACTGACTTCAGCTAAGATTTCACGGTAAGATTATAGCAGAATAGATCGGCAGATCAGTTAACTACCTATACACTAGATACTAGGTGATATGATCAGAAGTGGAAGTGATAATAAATAATTTTATTTCTGTAAGTAGGTTTGTACAAACACTTTTATACGTCCATCATATTTTATAACTAGATGAGGTCGGCGTTTCCTGTCTGACTACTCTGAGAAGAAAGGCCGAAACAAATTCAAGAGGTCACAGTCTCTTTTAAAGTCAAGACATAATCTTGGTCAGATCATGTAAAGACCAGTAGATTTGTGTCTTAATGGGCTTTTGAGGAAAAACTACACAGAATGAGTGGACCTGTACAGTCAGTGCACGCATTTGTCAGTAATCGTGCAGCCCAACTCAAAACTTAAGGAGCTCAACGATTTCACGAACAATACCAAAGAAAGGACATTTGGGTAGGCCGCATAAGTTACTCAAACTGCCAGACCATGTAATCAACGGTATCATCACGACCACTTCTGATCATAGAATAGAATACCAGACAGCCATAGAGTTTCGTTCTGCTGGACCACGACGGCAACAGTGAACTGTATTATATAGAATAATTATATCATTATTGGCAGCTTAGCTTGGCCCACTGCTGAGTATAGGCCTTTTTGTCATAGAATCATGAATATTGTAAATAGGAATTGCAAATAAGAAAGTTCCTATAGATATAGTTAGATAACGACTTTATTGAATACGGTGCTATTGTCTCAAAAGTATCGATAAATAAAACACTGACTAACGGTAGAGATTGAGGTAAGTGTTAAATGTAACAAGATAATAAAATATATTGTTCCAAAGTTTCCATATTTGCACCGTTATGGTCGCGTGTGTGTGGTGACCGACTTTGACCGAATGCACTTTATTTCGTTGCTCGTTTAGGTTTGCCCAATGCCCATATTCGTGCATGATATATTGGTCTGAATAAATTTTTGCTGTAACTTGCTATGAAATTATTTATGTTTTACCTTATAAGTCAAGACAAGCAATGAATCTAATTTTGTCGTTAGATTAAAATATTACTGAGTTATGCTTTTTTTTTTCTTTATTTTGACGACCTTAATGAGAACTGGTAAACGTGAGGTCATCAATCCAAAATTACTTAAATTGTAAAATCAATATTGTTTTACTTTCATTAATCAATCTCACTAATCTGATTAATACGAGTATACACTAATAGCACAAGCGTAATCATAATCAGCCCATAATGTTCCCACTGTTGGGACACAGGCCTCTTCTCCTCTCACCACGCGGGCCCAGTGCGGCAGAGTAAATTGCGTAACACACTAACGTAGGAATGGCTTTCATTTTGACAGTTCAACAACATTCATTGCGTTATTTACGTTGTTGAGTAGACACATTTTTCGAACATAAGAAGCAATAGATTATCAATAGGCTTTAAAATTATTCAGATTGTGATAGATAGTGTGTTACGCAATTAGGGTGCTGGTTTGTGGATAATTGGTAAACTAATGTATTATGAAAATATTTTAAAATATGTGGAGATACTAACCAGTGGCGCGCTCTGGTTTCGGAACTAAAATCTCGAATTTTATCCTGAATTTGAAATATTTTACAGATTATTCTTATTTTGAAGTAACACCGTAAATATTGTCGTCGGATCGTTAAGAAACCAGTGTCGCCTGTCGCTCTGTGATTAATAATGTTATGAAATGTGCGCCAATCTAGACAAGACTTCCAAAAATACCTACTTCGAACGCCTAAGCACAGTTAGTTTCCAGGAAATGACACAAGCAGAATCTTCTTGTTTTTGTATTATAAAACCTGTAAATCCATCAGCTGTTTTGAATTAATGGAGGAATGAGAACATAGTTAGGATGGGCAGCGTAATGAAAAGCGACTTTAATTATGAAAGAACAATTTTTTTTATTGGTCCTAGTGTCCTTAATCCAACTGCACTGAGCTGCACGGTTACTGACAAATGCGTGCACTGACTGGACAGATTGGTCAGGTCCACTTAATCTGTGTGGTTATTTCCTCAAAAGATCATTTCAGATACAAATCTACATGGTCCTCAAAGATTATGTCCGAATTTTTATATACAATGATATGAGTATTTACTTTGTAAAGTATTATATTATTTTAATTATTATGAATGTGAGGACTATGTGGGTCATTACTTTTATCGTTATTTTTTCTCAGTTTTAATCATAATCTGGCAGTTTGAGTAATTTATGTGGCCTACCCAAATGGCCTTTCTTTGGTATTGTTCTTTGAACCATCGAGCTCCTTAAGTTCTGAGTTTAGCTGCAAAATTACTGACAAATGCGTGCACCGACTGGACAGCTTCACTCAATCTGTGTGGTTCTTTCCTCAAAAGACCATTTCAAACACCAATCTACATGGTCTTCACATGATCTGACCAAGATTATGTCTGGACTTATTTTGTTAAAGCGATTTACTATGACTTTATCGTTTTCAACGCAACATCCATAATGAAAAACCGCGCGTGTACGTGGCGCGTACCTTACCACATTAAATTATACCACGTATACTGTATACAAAATTTAGATTAAATCCATTCACAAAAAAAATCTGCTGTTCTTTACATTTTGTTACAAGTAGCTCGACAAAAGGTATGGGACGCCTGTTTTTTTTTTTTTGTGAATTGTTTTCATTCGAATTTTGTATATCGTCTAAGTATACCATGAAGTATACGTGGTATAATTTAATGTGATAAGATCCGCGCCACCTTGTATAAGTATACATATATTATATCTATTCCTCCTTGCACTAACTTTAAGTGGTTTTTACTGCGTTTCCACACTTTCCCCTAATACGTTTACGACTAGTCCAACGACCTGGGTGAGTCACGTCACCTCACACCTCACACACGAGTCATGACTCTTGTCACAATTAGGTCGCACGTAAACTTTATGCGCAAGAGACTTTTAAGTGATCATTAGGAGAGGCTTATATTGAAGCGTGAAGGTGGGTACAGCTCTTATACAGTGCTTTATCTAAATATTATGCTAATTTGCAATAACAGGTTTTAAATTTGAATTTTAAGAAAAATTATTTGATTGACTGCTATATGTTGAAGACTGGTTTGATTTACAGTCATTATTAGCTGAATTTAGTACACTTAACAACAAGATAAATAGTGAGGAGTTTTAATTAAATGAGAAAATACATCATATACCAAAACTGTCCTTAGAGCTTTTAGATTGCATAAGTAGTTTACTCAACAAACTACATAAATACAACTTCATAAATAACTAACACACTATTTAAATAATCGATACTTATTTTGCATTAACTAATTAGTATGGCTAGTGTTAAGGATAGTACGCAGGTTGCACAGGATTCCACAGGATGTTAAACAACAGATAAGTGTTCAAGGAAAAATAGACATCAACAGCTAATTAACAGATATTATTTTCCTATAGCATCAGACTTAGTTAAAAATATAATATAAATGATATTGAATTGGACCGTTACGTATTTTTCCTCAGACACTGAATACAAAAAATTATTGTGGGCCACAATTATTTACTCTAGATTCTTTATAATTTCATCGCTTTAAACATTTTACTTTCGTATGAAATATTTGCTAGTTTTATTTAATTTACTAAAGCGACAACTCTCTTTTTTTCATAGAATAGTTGTACTTTTTGTCATCATAGAATTAAGATTAGATAACTTAATCTTATATAAATATAGTCCCACGAAACTTAGGTAATATTTTATTATGCATGATGTCATTTTTTAGTTAGCCTACACTGTCCTCCCATTATCAACACTGTAATTTGAAACATTGTAAAAGCCCCTTATTTTTAAAAGAGTAACCGTGGAGTTTCTTGCCGGCTCTTCTCCAGAGGAAACAACCAATTGGAACCGTGCACCTAGCTTCTGACGTTTCTTAAGTGCCCATGTTGGTTTATGTGAAATAAAATATTTTGATTGATTGAGTTGTGTCTATAATATATAGGTATTTATTTCCTTTGCCTATCAAATACCAATGTATGTTTTATGGGCAATATCATAGGAAAACAAAGTACGTACATCCTTGTAATAAGGAAAGTTAAAGAATATCACTTCCATCGAATAAACGGAAACCATAAAACAGCCATCATGTTTTATGATTGTTTCAAACCACAGACAATGGATGATGTGAGAACAAACGCGACGTGTGGTTCTGTGGTCTGTGGTCCTTTCTCCGTTTTACTGAGAAGCGGAAAGTAATGAACATTCACACGATAATAAAAATCTTGAATGTGCCATTCGATTTTGAGAAACAAAGGGATACCTACTTATATCAATTTTTCATTTTTATTCGGGTTGTCAAAAAAGGTGTCACCTACCTAAGTGCAACATTTTTGTTGAGGGTAAGGAGAAAGCACAATATTTTTCGATGGCCATTAATTTATTTTTGCGACGTTTCACAGAGATTGCTGTAACGCTAGACTTTAATTTTTTTATCGAAACTGTGTCAATTTAAATTTAAAAATATTATTCTACAAGTCCTCAATAACAGCCCGAGGCAACATAACCCAGTGAAACATTTCTGTACTTATATTCCACGAAACGTATGTCATCAATCGACTATCGAAACTACTAGTTTAACGTAAATATTCTAAAGTCAACGTCCCAGTTTCGGAGCACAACAAAAGAAAAAAAGACTGTCTATTACTAACACTAACGTTTAAGGCTATTTTCGGACGAAATCGCCGAACTATTTATATATGTGAAGAGTTTAGATCACTTTAAAGGAAGCGAGGAAGTATTCGGGATAGCTTTGCTCACGTGCCAATGACCTTACGGGTGACTGACGATTTGTAATGAATATTTATTGACATATTTAAACTCCTGGTTATAATCCAAAGCACATAAATTTATTTAACTTGAACGTGAGCTAAGAAAACCCAAAACGTTTACCTCGATGACATTACTCCGCGTTTGATAGACGCTTCAGTATTCCAAATATTACAGTGACCATACTACGTTTAGCTTTTAAGTTCTTTTTAGGGGAAATGAGCAATAAAGATTTAAAAGCCGATATACGGATGGCTGCATATAACTCACGTGCCAATGAACTTACCGTGTTAAATGAAACTTTGATATAAATAAAGGTTGAAAGCGTTCGGGCGTGTCTCGAGATAAGTGGTAGACGTGGTAGTATAGATAGTTAGCTCCTTAACGGTGTCGCAATTATTTCAAACATGAGTAAAAATATTGATACTAGAAATGAACGAAGGCTCGATGAAAATTTATAAGGCCGGAAAAGTGCTACTGTCATAAATCCTCGAGTTCAAGCGGTTTGTTGAGATGTTGTAGCTTCTTCTAACATTAGAATCAAAATGTATATCGTCACTTCGTCAGTTTTACAAACAAAACAAGCTTTAATGCCACATAACACAGTTCATATCTAAAAATTACATAACAAAAAAAATCTCCGCCCAAAAAAGCTCTCTAAAGCTCAAAATCCCCTTGAACTCCTAACCTAGTCGCTCAAAATCTTGTAAAAATTACATAATGAACTTTCTAAGGTCGTTAAAAAGAATAGTGAAGAAGAAGTGTACGAAATACCTACTTGTGATCGTACGCACAATGCATATCACCTCGACATTGGAGCAGCGTCGCCGTCGGGCGACGCGAGGCTATTTCTGTACCCCTCCGAGCTCGTTTTTCATCTTCGTACATTGTGAGCGTATTGCAATAGACGAAATAGATAAACAACTGTTAAGTTTCTGTGATTGTGTCAGCTGAAGCATTACAAATCTTATGATTTCCAGCTATCAGTGCTTAGCTTCGGTAATAGCGTGCGGATTTACAGTGAAAAATTCAAACTTGATTGATGAATGGAGCAACTCAATGTACTTTTCTAATTTTAACTAGTCTCCTGAAATAAACTAGTGTAAGCAAGCCTCCGAACATTAGTTTAGGACCTACATAACATAATATGAGTACAAAAGAAGTAGTTAATACCAGTACGGGGGATGCTAGAAAAACAATGTGTGGCCATGTTAATATAACCGTTCTGAAGTGGGTTTTATAGTTATGAATTTGGTTTGCTCTTATGAAATTATAAGTAACATGTGCCACAGATAATAGTTTCTAGGTATGTTGCTCATCGGACTCGACTCATTCATTGTACAAACCAAAAACTACATGGATTTTTTTACGAACATGTGTTATGTACTTCATCTGGGCATATATCTTTCCTTTCCTTTAAGATTCTTAATCTTGTTTTATTTCCACGTCCGCCTGAAAACACGGACTTACATAACGCTGACTGAAAATTAATATATTTAAAAAAAACAGTGCCTTACTCATGGTCACATTAAGAATTATGAAAATATGAACATTAATAAACTCTATTACACAAATATTTTAGTACGCCATAATAGCACGTGTTGACCGCATGAAAATAAACGGATGAACGGAAACTGTTCCAACCAATTTCGTTAGGAATTCGCTTTTGACAGCAATTTTTTTTATATTATATTCAATTATTCTGAAATTAACTGTTTTGATCTATTTCTATTTGTTCTATAGTGAAAAACAATGGGCTAGTCACATCATCAGTACAGTGGTAGCTTCGAACATTTCCTTACTTTGACGGTCAGGAATTCAGGATGATAACAGCACGCCTTGTTTCCTTGAAGAGTTGGGCAGAGTTGTACTTATAGTACAGCCACATTTCGCCAGTTCTGATTTTAAGTCCCATGTAATAGTTGGCGAGCCTATTGCCATCAACCGGGCACAAATCCAGACTCCGGGTTGCTACTGAGAAATTCCGGATGGAAAACTCAATAACACTTTGCCTGACCCGGGAATCGAACCCACGACCTCAGCAATAGCACTTGCAACCAATGAGGCAGATGATATTATATGTAAGAAAAAAACTATAGACTAACTTGGTCCAAGAATAGACCCTAGAGAATTTTAGATTTGCAGAGTTAAAATTCAGGCTCTAGCTAGATGATGATAATGATCAGTTCAAGGTAAGGAACCTTTGCCTAAACTTATGGAGAGGAGTCGAGGAGACAACATTCAGACATGGTTTTGACTATTTATAGATTGTGATCGATGATGTGTGTGATTGTTCTTATTCTTATTCTTGTTCTTAATTCAGATTCAAAATAATAAAGCCGTGGTCAAGAAAATAGGTAAGTCTACATTGTTTGATCTATTTACGCAAGACGTTATTATATCAGGCCTATTTATTTAATATGCATCATGCCGCAAGTGAAAATAAAACATGCAAATAATCGTTTATTGTGTGATTTTTGGAAGAAAAATCACAATAGAAAGTTGAAACAGAATAATTTATTTATTTGACAGAAAGTGAAGCTTTATTTTTTACAAACACTTTTCATTCCACTTTTGTATGCCGATCGTCATAAATACAAAATCTAAAAACAATAGGAACAAAATACTGAATGCAACCCACGCGGATTTAAGTTTTTATGAATCAACTCTGTATGGAGTGTTCATCCTGGGCTGGGCTTCAACTCGTTGGAGGTTAGACGAGACTTTCCACAGCTCACAGTAGTCTGCAAAACTCCTAGGGGACGCATCGACAGTCCCGAACTCAACTATTTTTTCTGTCGACTATTAAATTTGTTCCCGACAAATACATCGGACATCGCCAAAGCCGTCGACGCAATCAGTTTGCGCCGCCGCTATCTAAAATTGTCGCCAGAGCTGAGTCTCCTGTGTGTCGTACTTTAAGGATGCTTAACGCCCTGCTGACCACCCATCCTGAATGTGATCTGTTTTCTGATGAATGGAGCAGAATTATGCGTGTATGTCTGATGTTTTTTGGGGAGTAAGCATGCTAGGTTGTCCTCTATTATATTTTAGTATGTATTTGAAATATTTTTTACTTCAATCTCTATGTTAATTAATGTAATTGGTGTTACCGTTTTAATTAACAAATGAATATTGAATTTGTTTCAGTTACCTACCTAGTTTTAGTGAGTGATGAATAACTCATCAGAGTGATGACCACCGGTCACTACATCATTGTATGGACCTCCATACAATGATGTAGTGACGGGTGGTCATCACTCTGATGAGTTATTCAAACAAAATTGCTTCGAATGCACCGTAAGAACCAACAATTGTATGATGAAAGTACAATGATGTTTAGGGCAACTTGCAAGCAATTTTGTTTAGGGCAACTACTCGTAATCTGGCAGCACTTGATTTCAATAATTGAGAAACATGAAGCCATCTTCATTTTTGTTTGTTGGTAAAAGAACAAGTAAATAATTGTATATCATGTATGAAACATCATTGACCCCGACTTGGCATCTAATGCAAGAATCGAAAAATCACGTGTGCTTGTAATAACTTTTGTCGATATTCAATAGAAATTGCACACGTCTATCGCAAACATAGATAATGAATTGTAGATATTTATAAATAATGTTTGTGAGAAAATTCGAAATAGAAACGTCCTAACTTCGCCCGACACTATGTTGACATTGAATTAAGTTTTATCGGTGTCAAAGAACCTATTAACATTTTAGCGAAAATTGCGTGTCGGTGAGCTTTGAGTCTATTAATTCTATTATATTTAGGTCACAAGACGATGATGTTGATAACGAAGTTTTTGGGAAAACACAACCAGTAGAGCTTTGCTGTATCATGTTGCTGCAATGGAAGCAACACCTGTGATGTAGCTGATAATGAACAACTTCAAAAACATGAAGTTTTAACGGCCATTACACGGAGACAATGGCGTTATCTTGATAGAAGCTAACAAATTGTTAAATGTTTCATTGGAGACAACAGCAGGATCATTAAATATAACTCAATTAAGATAGATATATAATCATAATGTTTGTAAATATTCTTCAAAGCTGCCACTGGCCATGAGGAAAACTTGTTTGTATATATGTGTCAAGATACTCATGATCTTTTCTTTTATATCAAGCAAATGTCAATTATTTCAGTTTTTCTAATATATCGTGTGAATTTTAGATTATTAACAACCGCGTCGACCTTAACGAAAGTGGAGCGGTTTATTAGAGCAAAATAATTTGACAAATTACGTTCAGTTCTCTCTTAATTTTCTCGTGTAGTTGACGCCTTAATAGATTGCGAGATTAGTAAAAGTGTGGAAAATTAACTTGTAATTTGGTAATATCATGTTCTTTCGAAGTGATAGGACTTGATTTGTGCGTGCGCGAACAAATAGTTACGTGCACGCACTGATTCGTTTGGTGTATATGGGCTTGTTGAATAAGCAATTTTCAAATGTATTCGAAAAGAAAAACATAGATTTCGTGTTGTTGTTAGTGGCAAAACAACACATTTCACCACACGTAGAAATAGTGTTATCGTGTTTTTAGTTTAGTGTGTATGTAGATTCATTGTGTAAAATTCCAGTATTTGCTATAACTTTTCTGTGCCACGTAACAGTGGACATGTTTCGCGTCCAGTCAGCAGTATTTAGTATTACTTGCACAACGAAAAGCGTTGAAAACATCGCTGAGCGAGCAATGGCTGACCGAATTCGAGCGTTAATCCCCCGCCAACGATTTGTCCGTACAGTTTTAATTATATCCGCTGCGTTCCATTTTCGCGCTTCGCGACCCAACCGTGCCGCAACGGCTTCCGCGACTTGACGTTGACCCGATCGACGATCGCCCGTCGAATGCATGATGGACGCATGGATAAAATTAAACTCACCACGCCAATTTACGTTCAACAACCCTAACTTGCGATCAAAATCTTCTAGAACATCCAGTAATGCACAATGACAAGCCATACATTTTGTTTTCGCAGTAAAGCATGGTTTATACCCGGTGTAATGGCGGACAAGCGTGCGCTGGAGCGCGATCAAACGAACGGGATGTTCCGTGCTCGTCAATTAAGTAAAATCGCACATTTGGCAATGTTCCCGAACAGTTGTTCCACTCTCGAGATTTTAGCGTTGGATTCGCGAGACGAGGAGCGCCCATGTCCATTTATGGCGGTATTGCAAACTTGCACAGTTTCCGAGTCGAGCGGCCTAAAACGAGCACTCGCAAAAACTAGCCACAAGGAATCTGTGTCACGAGAGTTGTAAATCTCGTAGATTTCTATTTGGATCATTTGCAAAGACATTTTTAGGTGATTGCGTTGTTTGTAAAACGGACACAGACAAAAAATATATTCTTGTGAAGTAGGTACCTAGCAGACGATGATACAGATCACGCTAGGCGTAACCAAGCGGGATTTATAGCTTTTGTCAAAAAAACTGTTCATTTTTAATTAGTAACGATCCCTACAAGCTGTTTGAACAAGCGTGTTCTCGAATGAACAAGCGGTAAATTAGATGGATCTCTAGCAATCAAATCGCCTTCTTTCCTAACGATTCCCGACGTCCGTCGAGTACGTAATGCAAGCAGTCATTTATGAGGAAAAATACTCTTACTGCGAACAAAAGCAAGTGCCTCAGAAATTATTGGCAGTCGTCATTCTAAATAAAAATCATCATTAAAATCGTTCACTTCGCAACAGTGCACGCGCCTGCGCCGGTAGTGTTATTTGTTGAACAACTTTTGTTAAATCTATGTTTTGCCAAGGAAAAGTAAATTCGATATTTATATATGACGACGCTTCATGATTAATAACCGTGTTTTTACAATGAGATAAAGTGAGAAGATTTCCAGGTTGACCATTAATTAGCTACATACTACAAAACTATTGGAAGAAAAGATGTATTATTAATTACTGTATTCTTCGATCTACTTGAGAGTAAACGTCATACTTTATACCACATAAAGTTATTTGTCGTTGAAGATATTTACTACACTCATGGTATAATATTGCATTCGTGCATAAACTTTACTTACGTACCTCGTGGTCTTGGACTACGGAACCATCAACTACGTATGACAAGCCTACTAATATATTACGTTTCCTACCTCCATCCTCCTAATTTCAACAGAGGAATAAATCCTCCTCATCTATGGTCCTTTAAAAAGAATCACATAAGTCTATGAACGAATGTCTTGTAACTCAAATAACTTCACAAATCGAAATAGCATAGATAAATTACGTCTTTAAGAGAAGTTAAAATGAAAAAATTCAGACAAAAATCCGGAAAACTGGAGAGGATTGCCATTTGTTCGAAGACCCAGACAGTTAAATATCATAAATAAAATATATAGACGCCTTGATAGCTTATTGGATATCGCCGGAAGCTTGTCTTCAATTTAACCTCACCGATTTTTTTAAATATTTATCTACCTAATTATGAATGAAATAGTGGTCTGTTTGCATACCTTTTGTTTTGGTCGGGTACTCATAAAATGACTTCTCCCGCTCTGAGCGGAGCGGGAGGGCGGGTCAGACACTTACTGACTAAAACCCATCCGTGTTTTTCAGTATAATATAAAGTACTCTGCGCGTTTTCCTTCAGTTGTCTGTGCGCCAGGGCCACGGTAACTCTTTCGAACAATCCGCGACCCCGGCAGGCATCGGCCCTATCGGACCCCGTCAATTCGTGCTGACATCTCTTTGAGGTGCGCGTGGAACACTACGGCGATTAATACCGCTAGAGAATACAAAAGCAATATTTTAACACTATGTGCAACCTCTGTGCAAAATGGCGCAAATGGCCATGATGCAAATACGGTGGAGATTGTTGTTGCATGGAACATATTTGTGGGAGCAGTGGAGGCCCTCTGGTAACGGCCCCAACTTAGGTACTAGATTTAGGTCGTGGGTTTTGAACCCAGGCAGGCACTTTACTTTGTGTAAATAATTTCATCACCACTGCTCTCAAAACGGTGAAGGAAAACATCGTGAAGAAAACGAAATGTCCTAGACCAAAAAATCGAAGACATGTGACATCTACCAACCCGCACAGGGCCCGCGTGATAGATTACCTACAGCTCACTCCCTCACGAAGGGAGGAGGCTTGTGTCCCAGCAGTGGGAACATTTTAGGCTGATTATGCTAAACTTATTTTTAATATTGATTATAAAATTCAAATTAAAACTATATTCATTTCTTGTTTTCATCAAAATATAGGTGATATTTTAATAAGACCATGCGCGTGACCAAAAAATAACAACACCTAGCTGCGTTACCTACAGGGTCGTTAGAATCTCACTTAAAAATATGTTTATAGCATAAATAGGTACCCACGATTCAATTATTTTGTACAACTCGACTTAACCGAAGCATTTTACAGGCACTTTTGAATTGTCAAGGAGTCGGTCAGCCGGAAAGATGAAGCTAGTTGCCCATTCACAAGCGTAGTAGACCATTTTTTTTTTTTTTGTAGTTTCCCGTGCAGAATAACGGTCAAGAAACACCATGGATTCTTTCAATACTTTCGGCTTTCCCAAATAATCATTGGAAAGATCACACAATGCACCCTGTAGGGAAGTAGGTAATTCAGACAGACAACGTGTCACCTGTGCAAGTGTCCATGTTGACTGGCTCTGCGCCCGCGATCCATATGACAGACTGCGTCCCCTGCATCACAGTATATTCAACTGTGCCTGCATGGTGACTCAGGGGTATTTCCTTCCATTCGTTCGTGGAAGTTCATATTCATTTATTGCATTCCATATTGTAAACAGATGTTACAAAAGGTTTAAAGCTAGGTACAAAAATATATACCCTGTAACAGCACAGCAAAAGCATAAAATTAAAATTACAAAAAGCTAAATTATAACTACTACTTATATAAAAAAAATTGGTATTTAAATTAATTTAACAATAAAATAAGGACATAAACAGTTATTATGAGTAGATGGTTACAAATTATTATAGCTTTTAGTAATAATTACTGAGATCAATATTACAAAAACAAAGAATTGCTTTGTTTGCAAGCACAAACAAAATAAACTTTTGCTTTAAATTAAAACATTATGTGTGTTGCTATTTTGTTTACTACTTTTTATCTATTGTGCTATAGTAATTTTATTCTAGGTGCATCGTCTTCACACAATATTTAAGTACCTATAGTAGGTATACAAAATATTGCAAAACATTTTAAAAGAGTAACAGTGGAGTTTCTTGCCCATTCTTCTCCATATGAAACTACCTTTTGGAAGGGGCAACTAATTTTTTGTAATTTTTTTAATTCAAAAGTGCCTTTTATGTGCTTTGAAATACCTAAATGATTTGACTTTGTCTTTACCATTTTGCCGACATTTCAATACTCCATTCCACAATGTGATCGTATGTAATACTTGTGGGGATACTAGTAGATAGCAAGAAATACAGTCACGAGTATAAATACCTTAAATTTTTAGGGGGACTACAGGACCTAAATGTAAGTTTTATAATGCCTAAAAGTATATGATCCACTGCACTAAGCAAAGTCAGAAAAATATATGTTATTCTTCAGGATATTTGCTAATTAGATAGTGTGTTGAAAACATAATACAACTAATTTGATACGATAGAAAAAAATCACGAAGATACCTCTAAAAATTTCTTATAACGATTAAAAATCATACTACTATGCATTAAATCATTCTGATTTTTTGTCAGATTATTCTACCAGCAATATACTAACGTAATAGTGTTTTAATTGTTTAATCCAATCAATAGATTTTTTGTAAATAGATAATTGCTTCGTATTTTGCAATAAATTACCAGCGTTGTGTCATCGCGCTTCTCTTTCTTTTTTATGCAGTCCGACAGTGACCGCGCTTTAGCTCTTGTAAGCCTCTTAAGACAAATTCAAAAGAAATTGTTTCCTAAAGAATTGATAAATGTTTGATGGTGTTACGACAGTATTTTCAAACCATACTATTCTGAAATTAAAAAGTTAAAATACGAGAATAGCGCATTTTACGTAACTAGGTACATAGGTATAAGGTATTTACACTCGTGACCGTAGGTAGGTACCTACTAATAGATGGATTGGTACTTCCAAAGCTTTAATGCTCAAAATGCTCCAAACTGTTGCATTTAAAATAGCTGTATCACGCGTGTTTTTGTTTACATAAACCATGCTCTTCTTTTGGAGAGATCGCCAGGAAAAACACAAGATTTGATCGAAACTTCGTAGAATTGTTTTTGCACATACTATCCAGTATGAAATTCCACGCGTAAGATGTTTTTCTTTTAGAAGAAACTGTACTGTTGTTGTAACCTATACCTAGATAGGGTGCATGTGTTTGTTCCCGTGTTTATTTACTTTGAACAAGCATTTTTATAGTCATTTTTAGGCTCTCTAACTCTGAAGTTTTCCTACATTTATTACACGAGCCTAAACGAGGAATCTAATTGTGTAAAAAAATTCAGGCATTTTTGGTGCAAAAGCTGTGAGGTGTATTAAGATTTATAGATTTTTATGCAGTAAGCCTTCTTTCATGATGGCCGTTTTACGAACTAGTTTTCTGACGTGCTTTGCCTTTTGTCTTCCGTTAAAAAAAAAAAAAAAAAAAAAAAGTTTATTTCATATAACTTTTTGGCTTAGCATTGCATGTCCATTGAATCCAAATTGCCTATTGTCATCAACCTACCAAATTAACTAGGCAACTTGAATGAGAAACCGATTTTATGTGTGTGTTTTGTTCTTAACGTAGCACACTTATTTACTAATTTGCTCATCAGAGGGCAACAATCAAGTCATCAGCAATAATTTACCGTGACAAGTGGATAACTGGGTGATATGATAGCAACTTAACACGTAATGGGGCATGACGAACGAGTGAATGATTGCGGATTTGTAACACTGAGGGTTTTCACTACTTCATGGTTTGTAATTAAGCCAAGATAAATATATTTTTATTACGGACGCTTTTAACGTGCATACATCGTTCTTACATGTATAATATCAACATGAATGATGTTACCAAAAGATATGTTGATATAAAAGAGTGTCCGCGGAGTTTCTTGCCCGTTCTTCTCCATAGGAACTTACTAGCCTTTTGAATGGGCAACTAGCTTCATCTTACTGACTGACCGAACCCTTGGCAGTTCAAAAGTGCTTTTAATTGGTTTAAATGAAACAAATGTTTTGAGAAACGTTACTTACTATGTGCTTAGGCTAAGCGTTATATGTCGCGGATTGTTCGAAAGAGTTACCGTGGCCCTGGCGCACAGGCAACTGAAGGAACACGGGTGGGTTTTAGTCAGTAAGAGTCTGACACGACCTTCCGCTCCGCCCAGAGCGGGAGAGGTCATTTGATTATTTCCCATCCAAAAAAAAAAGGCTAAGCGTTATTCCTGTCACTGTCGCAGACTGTCAGACTACAATAGTGTAAGATAGAGACGGGGTCGGGAACATGGCTAAGGCAACACATGAGCTGATTAACGTTTATAGATCTCGGCTTATGTGTCTAGGATTTTAGTCTTGAATTTTAGTCTGAGCTTACCTACCTGTACCTAGTCTATTTATTGACTTACTACTGTTTATACCTATGCTTTATCCACTAACTGGGCCTGTAGAGTTGGACTAACAGATCTGAGTGCTTCCCGTCTTGGAAATCAATATTTTAAAATGCGAAAGCTAGAGTTTCTTGAGCTTTAAAGCATATTTATTTATATTATTATTTATGTAAAATCGCCAGCAGGTCAAGCTACACGAATCTGTCAAATTTCTCCAGGACGGTTAAATTCAAAATCGAATGAGAAAATCTGACAGGTTGTGGTAACTTCATGTGCTGGCGACTGGAGAAATTACATATTTTTTTATTACAAAATTTGAGAAAATCTGAGCAGTTATTCAAAATCATCAGCCAGCAGAGGAAAGACCATCAACACCGCTTCTAAAGCCTGCTACTCCTCTTGCTACCTCAAGCGCCATACAGCAACCTTCAGGTCAATCTTTAAAGTCTCAGGGATCAAACAGCAAGACTGATGAGATGACGAGGAAACAGATGAGCACTTCAAGGCCTTTGAATATACTGTTTCAAGTATCAACATGGAGGCTGTAGTGGAGAAATGGGAATTCGATCATCTGTTGAGTACGGTAAGGTCTCGCTGGGCGAAGATTGACACTCAGCATTGGGACTTAGACCGTGAGTTGGGAGACCGACATCAAGAGTACCATCGTATGTATCTCAGATAAGAAAGCACGTATTATAACGATGCTATCAAAGCAATCATTAAGGAGATGTCGTCAATTACACATAGAGAAAATAGAAATACCTACGTCCAGCGGTAGTTACCATCAGTGGACATCTTTTAAGGATCTCCTCACAGAAGTATTTGCATAGCATTCGCCGCGGGTCGATTTTATCAGTTTTCAATACACATATTGAACTCAAATCAGTCTATCATTGAAATGTACCTTAACCATACATTTTGTATTGTACTGCTTCTTAATTTTTGTTTGTGATTTCTGTTTTTCCGAACAATATAAATAACTTAATGCAAATACGTAACTAACGTTTTTAGCACCGTCTATAGTAATTACTAAGGCCTTGTGGTTTATACGACGAGTACCAAAAGATGGCGGCAGCCGGGCCCCAAATAATTACCCACATGTTTTCATAAACGCCCACTGTGTTCTCAGAAACGCAATTCGACCGTGCAGCACTAATTAAACGTTACAAATTCAAAATACTCAACCTATGGTTGTGTGTTGCTCAATTTTTAGTTTGAACTCGATATTATAATCGATTAAATTATTCGGTAGGTAATTTTTTCTATTGCTGCTACTGTTTCTTAAGGGTTAAGGGTTAAGAAATTAAGACCATGAGACAGTAAATTAGGTACCGTAGATAGTTGTTTATCGTGAGATGAGCAAATTAATATTTCACTAATTACAATAAAGAAAAAACTTTATTCTTTTTCTTTCCTGTCTTTCATATAGAGACCAATGAAACCGATCCGTGTTACGATGGTACTATAATCGCTTATGAAATAGGCTTGCCACAAGGGTCAATACTAGGTCCGGTTTACAATCCACGCAATATGTGAAGCAAAATGTTCTGTAAGATTCGTGACGGATCTCCATTATTTTTTAGAGCCAAAACCACGGTTGGCGGTCTCAATGTTATTTTACATCGCAGATGTTGTTCATTCAAATGTTTTTGTGCGAGGTTATTTCCATCCTAGTCTGTGTCCTATAATGTGTAGAATATTCTGGATACGGCTAGGCTAGACCAGTAAGAGAAGACATATTTTGAATTCAAGATTTCAAAGGAAAATAGATTTCATTCAAGCGAATAGAGTTCTTAGAATTTACCAAGTGTAGGAAACGCAAGCATTAAATTCTTATGTAAAATGGGTTTTCCAGTAAATATTTTGGTAGAGAACTAGATATTTTTTCTACATTGTATTGGATATCTGGAGCTACGTCTTCTGTGACGCAGGCGCATGTTTTGCGGTCTTTACAAATATACTGAGAAAATATAGCAGCAAATATTTTGGCATGAGGAGTGCATTCGGAATTTTACAAGGTATTCCACTTTTTCTATATTCCTTACCACAAACGTAGGGCGAATGCTAAGATAAGAGAACTATTTTAACACCGATACACTAATGAGCTCACAGAATTAACTGAAACATATGTGTCTTAACTAGTGTAGCTTGTGACTTGTGAGATGCTTTTGGACAACACCGCAGCTGCTCGTCATTCATCATTACAGTTTAATACCGTGTCCCTTTGATGCGCTTTTAAACATAATCGATCTTCAAGAAAAAACAAAACCATTTGCCAAAAAGATTCATCCAAATATTTTCGATGTCTTGAGTCAGGTATGCAAGGACGGTGATGTCAAATAAACACACGCACGTTACTGCCAGACCACTGTTTAACAACCGCTCATATAAAATCTGTTTCACACTTTAAAAAGTGGAATATCAAGGATGCTGTTCCCACTCGTGGTGTTCCAAAGTTCGTTTCTAAAAGTGTCCCATTAATATGTTTAAGAGTGTATGCAGGCAGGCAGGTACCTACTGTACATAGGTTTTGCACCCAAAGCAACTGTAAAGACCTAAACACGAGTGGTTCGGACGGACACATTAATGCTCGCATTCGTATTGTGAATAAACATCGTAATGTAGCAGATAAACTAGGATGGGAGCCAAGACGAAAATATGCCACGGCGCGTTTTTCCATTGGATTTTGCGCTTTGGAAACGAACAGTAGTCGCGACAGAACCAACAGACATTCATTGTTACTAAGATGGAATGTGATAACAGCAAGCGACTGCTATCTCTTATGCTGGTGTCGGATGCTGTACGTACACAGAATAATATATTAGTCACGCTTGAGATTCATTACATGTACCAGAATACATCTCTAATGACGACACTTTCTTCTAAAAGAGAACGTTGCACACTGGTCGCCTTGTTGTTGTTCTAAGTTCTACTTTGTTTCGGTCGATAACGTGTGAGGACTCAGGGTGTGGTGTGTAATGAGTTATAGAAAGCGTATGTACCTATCTGTGTGTGTTGTGTGTTCATTGTGTACAGTGTCCCAAGTTTGTGTATGTCTTGCAAGGTCACACGTGGAGTAGTCATGTACGAGACAGGTCGATGCACACGCGTCAAGGTGGGCACGGAAATTTTCATTCAACCGCCTGTTCTATTTACATCGTCGATTGCCACAAATATTGTAAGTGGCGCATCGCGCGCGCACTTCCTCCACACTGACGTAGGTAGCATCGGACCTTCGCGTGCCATACACTCGCACCATAACAGACTCTAAGGTATGAGCCGGCAGGGCCTCCTGTTCTAATGTGTTCCCGGAATACTTTTGGACATCCGGCTGTCTATCATCGGCCGTACAAAGAGAGAAAGAGCGCTACGACAGAGGTGTTTGGTGGTTCGTGAATGACAGGCGACGTCCCGAGGGAGCGGCGCCGCGGCGGGCGGAGTGCGCGCCGCGGCAGGATCTGGTGTTTACGTTGTGTTCACTGTCAAACGTGTTATCTGTTATGTGAGCAGGTGCGTGGCGCTGGCGTCGCGGCGTGCGCGCGCGCCGGCTATATTTGTGTCGCGCGGGCATCGTTACATAAAACTGTCGTGTGTCGATCCTCACCTCCTCTATCTTGAGGCTGGTGCGGACCACCTTGCGGGTGACCGCGCTCTCGTATGTCTCCTCGATAGTCTCCGCCATGGTTGCGAGTCGCGGGCGCAGCGGGCGACGCGCGCGGTAGTTGCGCCGGTACTGAGCGGCGCGCGGTTATTTTTAGTCAGCGGCGTGGTTCGGCCGCCTCACAGTGGTGTAACTGGCACTCGGGAATCGGGGTGGCGATGCCGATGGCGGGCTGCGCGATACTGCCCGAGGCAGGCGGTGGCGGCTAGGGGCGCCACCACTGACGCGTCGCAGGCACGTTGTTGTGACGCTGCACACGCTAAGCCCCTCCAGACAAAGAGCCTCGATGACGCTACACACAATGTTTATTGTCTCATTAAAACGGCTTCATAACACTTTGCCACTGAAATCATTTGGTTCGCTGATGTTCCACTCACGAGTTCACTATTAACCGGCGTTTGCCGGCGAACAGCCAGATTTTCACAGAATTAGAATATCCATTTTTAGATAACAGTTTAGAATAAGATGTTTCACTTTATCAAAAGTCAGCTGTTTAGGTGGGTGTGGGTGGAAACGTGGCCAAATAATAGCGGATTATTAGCTGAAGCCAGAAAATCTGTCAATGATTCCCGAAATTATAATCACGAAACATTTGGTCAACTAGATTATGAAACAGTCAATTACAATCAATTTTACACTATTGATCAATATGAGATTATTCCACTGAGAAAACAAAACTACCCTACAAACAAAAATGAAACTGCTAGTGCCATCTAGTGGAAAACTACAGAACTAAAATAAAAACTGGTACTAGATGGCGTTAAATACAGGAGTGCACAAAACATGGTGTATTGCCGTGGTTTGAGTCAACTCGTAGGTAGGTAATAAACAAATCATTAGATCGATGCGTAAACAGGATATTTATAAACGATGTTTGTAGATTTCCATGCGAATCGATTAATAGAGTAACCGGCAGGCACACCGTCAATTCAACATACACATTCGACGTCTTATGCATGGACCAAGATAACATCATCAATCAAGATTTGTACTTCCTCCTATAGGTACTCGTACGCCCAAACAGCATTTTAAAGGGGAAACTATATTTTCTATCACCAAAATTTATATTTGTCATCAAGTTGTATCACCTAATAAATAGATCTATCGCCACGAAATATTTTCGTTCTCAGATAAACAAAAATTGTTCCCAGGTATGAATTATCAAATTAATTCGAGACTCGGGGCACCCCGACTCGGACAGGTTAGGTTAGAAGGGGATGGCGGGGTCTGAAAGACCCCGCCATCCCCTTCGTGGTTATTTTTTTTCAAACCACCCAGAAGTAGGAGCCCCGCGAAGCGGGGCTCCGTCGACTACGCCTTATCGTTACTATCGCCATTCAGAAATAGGAGGCCTCGCCGAAACAAAGGCTCGGTGCCTGTTAGCAACACAATATAATACATACAAAAACATTTATTTGGTACTAGACCTTATATCTCAGGATTTTAGGTGATTTATTGTGGAACTGATTTTGCATTGTTTGGTGACTACATTTTGGTGACAGATCTACTATTTGGAGGACAAACCCTATTATTTAAGAAACACAAAACTAATTAAATTGGTAATAGCTTAAATGATACCCTTTTAAAGGTCGGTTTAAACCAAACGAGCGATGCACATTTTATCCCTATTCTACCAAATTAATTTTGCGCAGAGATAGAGAATTCTTCCTTGGTATATTCATATAAAATGCCAGGATAATCAACAAAAAAAAAAATGCTTTTGTTCGATAGCGTTGTGATTACGACAATGCTTCTATCTAAAGCACATATTGCTGTAAGTATTAGTAGCAAGCTAATCTAAAATACTTTTTTTCAAAAATTCCTAAGATATCTACGATACCTACTTACCTTGCAACAATTTATTGTTGTAACCAAAGAGTTTATTGTGCCACAATATTGGACAGTCGATTTTGCCTGCTACAACGATAGGAATGCCATTGCCACTGCCGATGCCGCGGGCACGACTAAGCAATGATGCCGCTCTTTTTCTGAGGATGAAAGTCATAAATGCGAGCATCGGCAAACATGCCCGACGCGCTGCAGTGCCTCAGCAGCCGCATCAGCATCCTACAAGCATTGTTATACTGTACGCGCAGGGCGTTGATTGTCTTCTGCGTATATTTGACCCATAGACTGCACGTATAAAAAGATTGGCAAATCGCCCGAAACGATGTTACTTTTACTGCCTTACTGCAGCTTGCAAATCTACGAGCCAACATATTGCATCGGACAGCCAACGCCCGGCGCTCCCTCTCAATATCCTCGTGGTCTGAGAGGTCATCCGAGACCCAGTGGGCCAGGTACCTCAAACGCGAAACTCTGGGCAAAGAAACACCGTCTATGAGGACGGGTGGTATGTGTGTGATCTTATCACCTGGTGATTGGAACAGCAAGAGCTCGTTCTTCTTTACATTATACCTGAGCCCATGAGCCCCGGCGTATTCAACACATATAGCGAGGAGTTTTCGAACGGTGCTTATGGAGGGTCCCAACAACACCTTAACGTCAGCGTAGCTGATGTTGTTGACATATTTTCCGTCGATGGAGCAGCCGATTTTGGTGTTGCTGAGTCTCTCGATGAATCCGTTTACGTTCAGATTGAAGAGACGAGGCGAGGCTAAACCTCCTTGCCTTACTCCACACCTCATTGTATACACATCGGATATCGCGCCCACCCACTCTTAAATATTAACGTGGTTGTCGTACCAATAATCAAAAAGGCTAACGACTTCTTCAGGGAGGCTGGTTTCTGTCCTCATTTTGTACCATAGCACATCATAAGGACACCAAATCGAAAGCTTTCGTAAGGTCTAAAAAACAGACGTAGACCGGAGTCTTTCTATTGATGTTGTACCGGATAGTGTGCTTGCAGTGTTGTAGGTTGAGAACGTTGTAGGCCTAACTTGTAGACTGTTTTGTAGACCTTTACTTACTTGTTGACAGGCCTACACTGTCCTTCCGTACCTATCAACACTGTCCTTCCATACCCATCAACACTGTCCTTCCGTACTTATCAACACTGTAATTTGAAACATTATAACTATCCCTTATTTTTAAAAGAGTAACCGTGGAGTTTCTTGCCGGCTCTTCTCCAAAGAAAATAACCAATTGGAACCGTGCACCTATCTTCTGACGTTTCATAAATACCCATGTAGGTTTATGTGAAAGAAAATATTTTGATATTTGATTTGATTTGATTTGAGTGTGCTTGACGCGGGCTGACGACAGAAAGGGCAGTTCTATGCCTGCCGTTTCTGTCGACAGCCCGCGTCTAAAACTGAAATGAGCGTCGTTCAGCTTTATGTGAACTGTTAAAAATACGATCAAGTAGACTATCCAGCACTTTCGCCACGGTAGTAGCTAGCGAAATGGGCCTATAATTGCTGTTGTCTGACGCATCATCAGTTTTATTTTTGATTATTGGTACACACGGCTACATATCAAGCTATACATTTCCAATTTGAGTTGACCTCGCATTGCATAGGCTTTCCGTACAATGAGAAGTCAGTCTGTATTGTATAGTCTTGCGTACAACCACGATCTTCATACATTCAGCCGGCAGGTATGAGTGCCTTAAGCAAAATGTATAAAATATAGCTAGAAAAAAGCCTTGGCAGATGAATCCCCGCATGCTGCAAATGCTCAATACCAATTACATCGTGGCCTGGGGACTTATCCCTCGTCATATGGTTTATAACGGCAGATATATGCTTAGCAGTAAAAGCTGGTAAGACTGCCCGGTGCCCAAGCGAATTTTTCCTTATTTTACTAGTATTCAGCATCCCCTGCACACAGGAAACTATATGATTTCAATGTTAAAATCCCTTTTAAAGGTTCGTCCCGATTCACCCCTGCATATCTATTCACCCCGTTTGACAGTAATCAAAGTCTTGGTAGACTGTTTCAAGGATTGGCTAGTCGTGCGGGAACAACCGTCTCCTGGCTATTACGTCTGCTCGACGACACAGGGTTCTTACATAGTCCAAAGAACGTACTAATGACTTATTATTAACGGTGATAAAACTGCTTAGTGAGGGTTTTCCTAATAGTAGTCCTTAAATAGAGTAGATTAAATTATTTGAATTTCGATTGTTTTTATTATGAAGTTTACTTCAAATTAGCGGTTTCACTGATAGACACTGTACATAATAAATACAAAAAATGCACATACGCTATGTATTATAACATTTATTTAACCATAAAACCATATTTTCGTTCCGTCTAATGCCTATTAAATAAAGTATAATAGTACTGTCTATATTTTGTTTCATTGTGTGGTGACACTACTCTATTTTCGTAGAATTACTAAAATAATATTATTTGAACTAAGAGGTAAGCAATACAAAATTTTAATTTTCTGTCATTTAGTAGATTTTTAAAGTTAAGTACACTAGACTTCTGTTATTCCTTTCGTCATGCAGCGCACACGCACATAATTGTTTTAAGTTTACTACTAAATCCTAGGATTTTTATTTTCAGAATTCTTAATGTGGTCCCTCAGTTCACACGCACATTCAAAATAGTTAGGAATTAAAAGGGTAAATACTTTATTAATTTGTTTTGGGAGATAATAATTATAGTAAAAATCAGTAAACATACGTTCAAATTTTTATTTTCATTACACAAACATGCAACATATAAATTATTATATAATAAATATGTACGCCTAACTCTAATGTATAAATTTCGAGATACATTCTTTTATACATATATATTATCACTTAACGTATATGGAGTCTCCATTTATCACAAAAACCTGGGCACTGCCCTGGAATGAGAATCTACCTCTTTGCCTCTTTGATCGTTTTTTTAATCTATGGCAGTATTTAAATAAGTGAGGCATGGTATTTCTATGATGGGAAACTCCATAATGCACGCTATAATGTCACTTTTCAGCTAATACTTAAACATATTTTATTGTTTTTTTTTGTTACGCCTGTAGCTTTGTGCTGCAACTCTATTCCACTTGGCTGAAAAATAAAATAAAATTGTTAATACATGGAAGTTTAAGTGAAGCGGGCTAATAAATAAAATGACAAGAAGGGGGTAATTATGTAACCATGTGAGAATTTCCGTATGCTTTGAGGATAATATCTGGATAAAACACAGTTATCAAGCATAATTATCTATTTTGTTTTTCTGAACCAATAATAACTTTCACATGAAAACAAAATTAGCTATTTAAAATATTATAAATCTAGATGCGGGTAGCGCAAGACCTATCGTTACAGCGATCCTTGGGGGAGCCTATGTGCATGTTCATATAAGGACATTAGCCCGCCCTGTCGATTATTTAAACGCTTTCTCAGGTCATGCACTAAATCCAAAATTAAACTTCTTTGTCTGAAAATAAAGATGATTACAACAAGGCCAAGGCAGATGTGAATGGAAACGCCGGGATGGGACGTTCTAGGATATATAGTGACCTTATTGATAATGTTCTTCAGAAAGGTCAGGTGCGTAGTACTCGCAACCGGCGTGCGTGTATGACCAGTAGCCGAACTATGAGGTGTTAATACCATCATGGTTCCATGGCGAAAAAGGGATAGTGCTATCGGTCATATATAGCTCCGTCTCTCTTTCACGCTGGAACAATGATTGTTTTAACACGTCATAGGCCACAGATGTGTGAACGTAAACGAAGCAAACAGAACAGAACGCCAGTTGCTATGATCCTGTACGTAAGGTTCTATATATTGACATGAATATTTACTTTATAAAATAGTATATTATTTTAATTATTGTGAATGTAAAGACTATGTAGAACATTGTTTTTTTTTTCTTTCTTAATTAGTTTTAATCATAGTCTGGCAGTTTGAATAATTCATGCGGCCTACCCAAATGTCCTTTCTTTGGTATTGTTCGTCGAATCGTTGAGCTCCTTAAGTTTTGAGTTGAGCTGCACGATTACTGACAAATGCGTGCACTGACTGGACAGGTCCACTCATTCTGTGGTTTTTTTCTCAAAAGACCATTTCTGACTCAAATCTACATGGTCTTCACATGATCTGACCAAGATTATGTCTGGACTTTAAAAGAGACTGTGACCTCTGAGTTTGTTTCGGCCTTTCTTCTCAGAGTAGTCAGATAGGAAACCCCGACCTAATCTAGTTTTAAAATATGATTGACGTGTAAAAGTGTTTGTACAAACCTACTTAGAGAAATAAAATCATTTATCATTTATCATTCGTAGCTGGTGGCGTTTACTGTATTTTCTGCCTATACCCATGGGATTGGAGTCATGAATGTGTGTGTATACAGGGTTATTGGTAAAACACCAGCAACCTCTTAAGGGGTCATTGTACTCATCATTATAAACAACTTTTACTATGGACCAAACCTGAAATCGCGAAAAAAATATCAGCTGTTCCCTACGTTTTGACGTGTTATGCTAATATAAATGTAAGGAAAATCTATCTTTTTTTTCGCGATTTCTGGTTTGGTCCATAGTAAAAGTTGTTTATAATGATGAGTACAATGACCCCTTAAGAGGTTGCTGGTGTTTTACCAATAACCCTGTATATGACATGTGTAGAATACTAACATGACACGCATGGTGTTGGTGTATCCGGATCCCGCCTTCCATCCGGTGACGACGACCACACTGTCGCCGGTCTTGACGAAGCCGCGCGCGCGACCGAACTGCAGGCCCGCTTGCACGCGGTTGTCTACGTCCTTCAGCCAATCACCGGCAGCGCTCTCTGTGGGAACAAGTAGTCATTTGTTAATGAAATATTGTTTTAAAAATAAAAATATGTAGTTTCAAAAAAAAAGTAAAAAACTCGCTTCTTTTAATGGGTGATCCATTAAAAATTATAAAATAATTAAATCGACATCTATTAGTTCTTCTTTTATATCCAGTGATTAAATTAAAAAGCGTGGAGCGCTTTGTTTAAATAATTAAAAAATACACACAATAATCATTGGATATAAAAGAAGAACTAAAACAAGTAAATTTAATTATTTTATCCTTTTTAGTGCAAGATAAAAGCGTGTTTTATACTTATTATTAATCTACATATTTTTATTTTTTACTTTTTAGTCTAGTATATTCTTTATTTAGTTAATAAGTCTAAAGTCAACGAAGTTATCACTTGAACAGTTTACTAGGAGCCATTGAAGAGTTCCACTATCCACCTCCATCATCATATCAGTTTCAAGATAACAAATTATAGTTTTGTCATCTGAACTACATATAGTACATACAAAGTTTCATTTCGATACGATAATTAGAAGTAGGTTAAAATTTACTTCTAAGGTTTTATTACATTGCTTGTTAGTTGACAAGTAAATCTAAAAAAAGCGTGTTAAAATTGGTGTTTTCCCCACATTTTCGACCTTAAAGTTTAAGTAATAAGGTGTATTTTTATCTGACTGCGCGACAGCAAAGACAGGGTTATGTTTTCCATGCGTATCTTTGTATGTGGGATTATTTATACCCTCAAAGCATCTAACGGCTGGATGGATTTTAATACATGAACTTCATGTATTATTATAGTCGTATCGACTTGTCTAGGTCGTGCGATCGTTATAGGCTAGTTTTTTTTTGATAAATTATATATTGATATATTGATTGATAAATTGTTTTTTTTTTTTAGATATCGCAGCATTATGCTGAGATAGGAGCCTTTTTGGCCTCGCACAGGTTTTTTACTTGTTTATTGTTTTTTTTTTTATATTTTTCATTTTGTTAGTTTTAAATGCTCCTTTTTTATTTTTACGCTTTCCTGTGCGTGTCCCAAATAAAATATTTTTCTTCTCTTTGTTTCTAATTATTTGGTTAATAAGCAGCTCGTGTCCGGCATACCCTGGTACACGATGGGCAGCACGCCGCGGTACAGATGCGCCTGGCGCGCGGTCTGCGCGTGGCGCGTGACGGCGATGATGGGGCAGCGCGGGCGGTACTTGCTGAGCAGGTGCGCCGACTTGCCGCTGGTCGTCACCACCACGATGGCGGCCGCCAGGCACTTGGTGGACGCCTCCACGGCGGCGATGGCCGTGCTGTGGGCGGGCTCGATGGGTGGCTTCACCTGCAACATTGTTACTTGCGTTAAGTGTCGCTTTTATTTTCCTATATCCTTCTAAAGGCGTCGTCAAAGACGATTATGCTAGACTCTTGGCTACACTACTAAAAGGAAATATTGAGGGTCGAAAGACGTTGACGAAAAAAAAACGTCGTCACTGTACATCCTCTATAAGCCGCCATGTTAGATTTTGTATGACGTCATATAGCCTATATAACCCACGGGACAACGCTTCCAACGAGACCTCATTCATAAAAAATACAACCGAAGTTATGAGAAAACAGACAAACATACATGCAAAAATAGCCAGTTAAGATCCTCCTTTGGCTTTGCCGACGTCAAGTAAAAATGCTTTGTAATTTTACCACTTGATCTCAAGTGCAGACTTCAGATTACTTATAAAAAAACTGTAGCATAGAACCTATCTGTACCCATATGTGCTATTACTGATCATACAACAACGGTCTCCTACATATTTTTTTTTCTTTCCATAGTAAGCACACTTTTGTAACAAAAAATAATAAATCTTTTCTCATCTCAACAAACAGCACACATAGAATTACCACCATAGAAACGGGTTTTATCGACGCAAGAATAGACAAGATGAAAGATTGGTCATGCTACGCGTGCAGGTCATTGAACACCTGTCTATACCAGATAACAGCTTCGGCCTCTTTACAGATGTTAGCCGTGGTCAGCACACACTCCAGTGGGTAGTCTACCTTGGCCGTCTCTCCGGACAGCGAGAGGCATTCCGCGCCGTGCATGATGCCATTAGCGACGTCGGTATGTTAACATGGACAAAACTCACCTCAACAGCCAGATCATTGAACAGCTGTCTATGCCAGATAGCAGCCTCGGCCTCCTTACAAATGTTAGCCATGGTCAGCACACACTCTTGCGGGTAGTCTCCCTTGGCAGTCTCTCCGGACAGCATGACGCAGTCCGCGCCGTCCAAGATGGCGTTAGCGACGTCGGAGATCTCCGCGCGTGTCGGGCGCGGCTTCTTTACCATGGATTCCAACATCTGGGTAGCGCAAATTACTGGTTTGCCGACCTGGGAATGGAAAAGATGATTGTTATGTGGTGTACTACTAAATAAAATTTTGATGAAGAATACGTTTAGGCGCTAAGCCCAGTATTAAAAAAAAAAATGCTTTTAGGGAGCACATTAAGAATTGATGCTCACTTCAACAGAATGCCATGTTGGAGTGTAACACTAATTCTTAATATGCTTCCTAAAACAATTCTTATTTATGCTAATTTTTATATCAAATGTTCGTAATTATTTTAACTGCATATTCACATACAAGCATATCAATCCTTGAAAAGAAACACAAAGTTGAGTTACGAAAGTACAATAATATGAATAAAAACAAAAACTTTTGTACTCCTCTCGTGTTATATCAGAGACTAGCATAATCAGATTATAATGTTCCCACTGCTGGGACACAGGCCTCCTCTCTTCGAGAGGGAGTGGGCTGTAATCTACCACGCGGTCCCAGTGCGGGTTGGCACATCAGAGAATAAGTCTCTACAAAATTTTAACTAAGTTAGTGAAAGACTGATTGCCCAAGTTACACCGGACATACTAAAGTACCATCAGCCTCGGAGATATTTTTACCTCAATAAATAAATAGAGATAATGTGAACTTACCCTGTTACAACGAGCGATCATAGTCTTTTGTGCGAGGAACACCTTCTCTGGCGGGATCTCAATACCGAGATCACCACGGGCGACCATGATACCGTCTGAAGCCTGGAAACAAATGACAATTATGGCATTAGAAATTAAATGAAAGTTAAACACGGCTACAAGGATCTTTTGGCGCTCGAATGACGTTGACAGGGGGGCGCTGTTGTGCAATTGTTTTGTGAAATGTCACTTGAAAGTATTTAAAAAAACAAGATGGCGGCGTTAGTTCCGATTTTGGCCACGCGCCAAAATCACCTCGTACCGCTATATGATTCTAGGTTAATCACAAAGTTTCCCTTTCAAGATCCCTTACAATTTCCCTTTTGGGGATGTAGTTGGCACCTCGTTTTTACTGGAACCTGCTACTGTTTTCTATAATTTACACAAAATCAAATATCATTACAAGCATTTTGGGTCATTTTATGTAGTTTTTCTTAGCAAATACAGCGTTATAAAATGTGGAAATAATAAAATCAGTTGCATATTTTAACAAGATTTATTAGTGTACGCGGTTTTAAAGTTCTAGGTAACTAGGTCAAATGGGGTATCAAATGAAAGGGCTTGATTTGCACATTTTAAATCTTATTTTTTATTTTTCGTGTACTATTTACATAATCCTGCATCATTTAAATTTATTTCAGATTTTTTTGCACATAAAAGACTGTCTTTTCAGGGTACTAAGCGGTATAACCGATGGGTTATGCTGTTACTGATGGGTTTTGGTGATGCGACCGTAGGCAGTCGCATCTCACGCAACACGCAAAATACTTTAATTTTTATGGCCAAGAATTGGTTCTTGGCTTTACAAATTAAGTATTTTCCGAGTTGCAATTTAAAAGGTGTTTTTAAGGTCGAAACTACATTAATTTGACTTCAATACTTCTTGAAAGTCATCTTTTATCACTGATCTACCATTTCCTCTGCATATCTAGTTAAAACTGCGTTCTATAACTCTAGCCTACATAGTGCAAGTGGGAGTATGAATCGCATGACATGCAAATTGCAGCCATCCGCCAATTTCATCGAGTTGTAAATCTGACCTGATATACTTGGGTAACTGCGTGAGTGTTATGTAATTCCAGGGTTACGTATGAGTTACATTAGGTAATTTATAGTAAGTAGTTCAAGGATCTTTTGGCGCGTCACCAAAATAGGAACTAACGACGCCATTTTGTTTTTTCAATACAATTTCGCTAAACAATTTTACAATTTCCAACAACGACCCACGATCAATGCGCCAGAAAATTCATTTTTCATTATTCATTCAAAGCGCCATAAAATCCTTGTATCGCTGTACTTTTTCAGAGATCCATAAATTCTGGTAAAAACGATAGGGTGTTACAAAGGAGTTTGTAAATCAGTTCTCTATTTAAGGCATGTCTATGGTTCCAGTAGCAGGTAATCCTTTTCATTTTGAACTATTAATTTGTGTTCTCTTTTAATTTACTAACATTTTATATGTTATTATATTATGTGCAATTGCCACTTATTCATATAAAAATTCAAATATTTTTCTTTTGTTACATTAGTACTTAACTTATCACAATGCTGCAAAATAAAGGCATATAAATAAATGGTGGGTACTCACGGTAATAATCTCATCAAGGTTGACCATGCCCTGGTGGTTCTCGATCTTGGAGATGATCTTGATGTTCTTGCCCTTGTCTCCGAGGATGCCCCGGATCTCTGTCAGCGCCGCGCCGTTACGGATGAAAGAGGCGAAGATCATATCCACCTGGATCACACAAAATATGCTGGTTAAGCATCATTCCTATTATCCTATTTTATACCGGCGAAAAAAAAATTGGACCACGCATAGCTTTTTACAGCGTTGTCAGATTTGGACGATTTTTTTAAAATCTAATAGTGTATATTACCCTATCAAAAAAAGGTGTACTCAGGGTATACCTCGAAGTTGGTGCCACTTAAAATGAAAAATTTAATCCACATCTAAGGGTAGAACTATAGGGGTTGATTGATTTTTCACCTACTGAATTTTCAATTCTGTTGAAACTTGGCACACATAGAATAGAATAGAATACTCTTTATTATGTACACCATAAAAATTACAGATATAAATGTAGACATTGTACACAGGGTGACACAATGGGCGGTCTTATCGCTAAAAGACACACATAATGTAGTTCTGATAGCACTACAACATAAGAGACCTGGAGTTGATCTGATGATGGAATCGGAAGACAGTCGAAAGAGCTCCTCACCAGTTTACAACAGTTACATCGTGTTTGGGCTTACTTTACTCATCTTGATAAGAACTTTAGCTTCTTCTTCTCTTCTATGGGTACAAACTATGATAATAGTTCATGTCCTGGTGATATTAGCCAGACTGGCAAGGCAGTGGTGGGGCTTAAGGTAAGGATTGTAGCAGGTGGCGTTCTATATTTTCTGCCTATTCCCATGAGAATTAAGGTGAGAGTTTATGTATGTATTTGTGTATGTCTATTAAAAACAGCCTTCACTTTCGTGCTTCTAAAATGTAGTCTGATCAGTAGGCCTAGACAAAAACTTTTCTGATAGCGATAACGCCAGACGCTAACGTCAAAATGTATGGCAATGACATTACCTGAGCAAAAGATACGTAATGTCACGTGCTAAGCAAATTTCAACTCCATACAATAGATTTTTCCGTTGGCGTTAACCCTTATAGAAAAGGGATTTTGTCTAGGCCCCAGGACTTTAATGGCCAAAAAGATGCTGTTGCTAATGTATTGATCAATAAGTTTCGATTTTTTTTATCATTCTGTTAAACCGCATTTTCAACTTTATGAAAGCAATTTGCTTTTGGACTCATTGCTACTCAAGACCAAGAAGATTGATATGTTTTCGACTTTCTTCAATGATACGTTAAGACAATAAAAACGCGTGTTACATAATATAATTGTTGACATCGTTGACGTGCATGCTTTGTGCTATTTATATTACAATATTTACGCTAAATGATAATGTTAATTATTGTCCTCAGTTTCATGGTCATTGTAATAATGCGATGATAACATGAACACATACTAACAAACAAGTAAGTAGTAGTAAGCAGTACGATGGACAATTTGTCGGCGAAGATAGGAAATGTATGGAAATCTCAGGGGGTCTATTTGCCCTACGTGTGCGTTATTGCATTTTCCATACGTTCTATCGTCGCAGACAAATTGTCCATGGTCTGCTCAGCGCCATAATTAATAAATGCCTGATGTATACTGAATTTACTTGAAGAAAATAATACCAACTAATATTATCGGGGAGGTGGGTTAGTCTTGAATATATTGCCGACCTACAGACTTTGTAATGTATGTTAACTTTGAAATGTGTTGTCTGAGTCTACTGTAAAGTCATCGTTTAAGTTAAGACCCATCGCCATCAGTCTGTAGTGGCAGGAGGCGAACATTCAGAACCTAAATATACCATAATAAGTTACATACATAAACTCACGCCTTTTTCTCATGGGGGTAGGCAGAAACAAAAGAACGTGTCCTGTTACGATCCTTACACACTCATTTTACTTCGTTTACGTTCCTTCACGCACGTTGGTTGTGAGTTAACGAAATATTAATAAAATAATAGGTTGATATGCTAACAAATTAAGTGTACCTATTCGCAGAAAACATTTTATTTATAATTATCAATTATTAAAGTTTTAACTGATATCATTGTTTACGGGGATGCTTATCAACAGACAGTTATTAATTTTTTTGCGTCTTTTTATCGACACTTCCGATAACATATCACAACATTCGCACGTGTTTCTTATTGTATTTTTCAAGACCACTCATCGATCACTGACTTGTGACGTCATCTTACACCGTCTGGTTTTTTTTATCAATGATTCAGTGCAATTAACAGTTTTGAGGAAAGATGACGATCTCACGGTCAAATCGCATGTTCGATGACGATTTTTTATTGTCTGTACCTAGATAGTAGAGATTGTATGCTTCTACTTTTTTTTTATTTTTTTTTTTAAGTAATATTAGTTAAAGGTAGTATCTATAACATAACATCACATAACATCACGCTTGTATTCCTCGAAGGGTTTAAGCAGAGGTCCAGCTAAGCACACCCACATTTCGCCAGCTTTGTTTAGTTCCCATGTAACAGGGGGCGAGCTTAATAACATCAACTGGACACAAATCCAGACTCCGGGCTGCTACTGAGAAATTTCAGATGGAAAAACCCAATAATACTTTTCCCGACCTGGGAATCGAACCAAAGACCCCATGCTCAGCAATAGTGCTTGCGAGCACTAAACTAATTAGACAGTCAATTAACAGTTTTGGGGAACAAGACATCATTTTCACGTTTGGCTCGCATGTTCAATGACGATTTTTCGCTGATATGCGCATGCTATTTTACAATATTATTACTTTTTCATGTTAAATTCACGTGAATGGCAAAAGACTTTCAGATAGTACGCTTCTAGAGTATTTTTTGATATATTTTTTATTATAAAATTTGTTAAAGATAACATCTATCTCATTATAAAACCGGATCAACTTGAATGATCTCTATAAAAGTACAGCATGCCAACTGAAAGGTAATCAGCAAACCGGCACGTGATTCCGTAAGCTACGACTACGATTATTTCAAAGTATTTATTATAAAACATCTAATTAGGTACTATTATTAATTAATATCGTTTTGTTTCTTATACTATTTATGGAGTTGTTTTTTCATGTTAAAGGGCGCACAGCGGTCCACTAGCGCCACTCCTTTAAAAAGATATTAGCTCGTGACTGAGAAGGAATTTTGAAGAACGGCTCAATAAGCAACCTCGGTTAGTGTCTAGAATTTTCTAATACCTTTTATAAACTTTCATATTGAGACACGAAGGAACAAAATACGATCTAGAGGAATGTGGACGCTTTTCTTTAGATCGAATTTCGAATCGAATTACTACTAAGTAGTAAGTGTCCAACATGCTATGGAAGAATAGACATTGTGAAATACACTTATTTATTTAAGTATCTAATATAATCTTTTAATATAATAAAGCTTAAGAGTTTGTCTTTTTGTTTGATCGCGCTAATCTCAGGAACTACTAGCCGGATTTGATAAAATCTTATTGCATTTGATAGCCCAAATCTTTGGGAAGGTTATAGGTTATTAAACATCACGCTACGACCCTTAGGAGCCGAGGAAAAAGATCAAGTCAAAGTCAGAAAGAACGCTAAGCGAAAACGTAGTACTAAAGAGGGCGGGCGATGCACTGTGGAAAATCGTAGAACAACTGCTAATTAAAAATGGTTATTGTCAATGTCGCTACTGGCAGGCTTTTTTATTTTACTCAATAGTTTAAGGACCAAACTAGACTATAATATCAAAAAATTATACATATTATATGAAATGATTTTTTTACAACACCACAAACTATAGTTTTGACGGACGTCCATGTTAAGCCCGTTCACTTCATCACTTTCAAATTGATTTTATTGTTATACGTTACAGGAAAAGGTATAATGTATTATAT
Source organism: Dryobotodes eremita (assembly GCA_917490735.1). Lineage (NCBI taxonomy): Eukaryota > Metazoa > Arthropoda > Insecta > Lepidoptera > Noctuidae > Dryobotodes > Dryobotodes eremita. Next base: position 5,696,348 of record OU823248.1, read on the forward strand.
ATTTCTGGAAACCTCGTCTTTTGAAGAATATGAAACAACTAATATGTATTTAATATTATGTTAACGTTTACCTTAAAATAATTGCAAAATAAAATATGGTGAAAAAAAGGTTTTTTTAAAGTTCATCGAGACTTGACAGTTGCCCACGTTTACCCCGGCTTTACATTTAATGTTGATTTGTAGCCTAGCTATCCATAAACATATTCAAATAAAAAAAAGCTGCGGATATTTGCGGTTTTCGGAGTACTTAGTAAAAATGTGATAAAAGTCAGAAAACGGAAAACCGCTCGCTATCTATTGCGGTTTGAAATGTTGCTGTTTACATCAACAGTTTGCGGTAAGTTTTTTAATTTATCATTGATATTAGGGCGTTTATCTTTTTTGCACTCATGTTGCGTGTGAAAATATTAATCAACAAGATGCACACTACCCTCATTTGATAATTTTGAATTTGTTTTATTTTTTTATGTATGGTTTTATATTCAGTCATAATAAATTACGTTCCATTTGAAGCCACATACACTATTCTATATTTGTGCAAAATTTTAGACATAATATTCAGATATAAAAAAGTTATTGATTTTTAATCAGAAACATATCTTTATTTTCCATAGTGCGATGGTTCGATATAAATTTTAATTTTATAGGGTTGGTAGCGGGTTTGGAATTTGTAGGGCATAATACGAAATTCACGCGGACAAAGTCGCGGGGGAAGTGCTAGTATAAATTTTAATATACATGTATCGCAGGTGCGTTGCAGCAATCCCAGAGACACAAACAAATATCTAATGTAGGTATGTTGCTAATGTAGTTATACAGTAATTTCTGACCTAAAATAGTTGACATATGTATATAAATACAAATAAATAATAATTTATTTATTTACTCGCAACCAGCATGCCTGTATGACCAGATGTATGAACGTAAACGAGGCAAAAGGAGTATGTAAGGATAGTAGCAGGTGGCGTTCTGTAGTTTCTGCCTACCCCCGTGGGAAGAAGGCATGAGTTTATGTATGTATGTTATTTATTTCAAAAAGTGACAACATTGTTACAGACATTAGATTTACAACATACGATAGTACTTAAACTTTGGTCCCCTGGCTCCCAAACTAGGTTTTTACCTGTGACTTAGGAGTCAAAGTTCCTCAATTATAAAAGTCATTACGTATGTCGTAAATAACGTCAATGACCCTATCGGAACACGTAAGATAGTGTTTGATGTTGACATCAATTAATTATAACAATCGGATGTTTGCCGTAGCACGCTGGTAACACGATACAGTAGGATGCTCGTGCCGATCATGAATTATGTCTCCATATACCTACACGTACACTAAAGGATGTTTGTAGGTATTGTATTAATTTATTTTAATGAAGGATGAAAATAAAAGGTAATCAGCACAGTTAAATGGGGCTGGGTAGTCACTAGCGTTGAAAATTGCGAAAAATACATTTTTTTTTTTTTTTTTTTTTGGAAACTTTGCTCCTTTCCTCTAAAATACATGTCATTTTCGAAAAAAACATATCACGTTCTTCTAAAAAATACAATCATACACGTATAATACTTGTTAAATACTGTGTAATTTTCATATTTAACAATAAAAGGGAAAAATCTTGCTTATTAATATTAATTGAACAGTAATGTAATGTAATTAAATGATACAAGTTCTGTGTACTATACTCAACATCATTATAAATTTACCCTCAAAATACCATCTTATTATAATTATCTTAATGCGAAAAAAAACAAAACGTAAAATACATGTAAAAACTTAAACTTGCGAAAGATTCAACCGAAGATCCGCAAAGTTTCTGTATTTTATTGAAAAATACAGGGGCATTTGAAAGATACATGTATTTTACATGTTATCTTCAACGTTAGTTGACACGAGGCCAGACATAAGTATCCTCACGGGCACAATAGGTATTTAAAACCGTACACACATGCTTGTAACTCGCACAAAAGTAAGCAAGTAGCTTGCAGGCCATTGTGCCTTAATAACAGTGCACAATTTACCTAGTCAATACGTTTAAGGCATACTTCAAACGTAAAAATTACGAGTGCATGTGCAATAAAATGCGGAAATATTGGTATTTATTCCTGCAGCCGTTATCAAGGGATTTTAGCACATTATTAGGTACTTGTTTTACCCAGAACACTTACAGACTTCAAACTATACAGACGTGATGGGTATCAACAATATCGAATCGTAGTAAATAACATTTTTTTAAGGCTACCGCATTTCAAGAGACCCGCGAAAGTTGACCCCGGGATCAGCTCATCAGCTGTAGAAAAAATTACTTCATTCAGAAAACTTCTTTATAATGATGAGATATCCATACAGGTCTATGAAGTTTCGCTAACTAACTTAATGTAAAAGAGGCACTACACTTGGCGTATTTGTACAGATATTTTCCTCTATTCGTTATTACAAAATAAACTGACAGAATCAAAAATGGTATATTTTTATCGCAAATATTTGGACCTACTGTAAATCGTCGCCTTGCACTGAAAACCTGGTGAATGCAACAAACGTTATGTTAAAGGGAAATATTAAAACTATCTGAAAATGACCGTCAGACGTTCTTGGAGGTTGATTATTATCAATAGAAGGCATTAGAAGCAGCTTAGAGCTGCGCACGTTTGTTCTTAACATGCATTACGAGATTTTCTACACAACAAAAAAAAATTCTGTACGATGGTTTTACTGCACGGCGACGAAATGCAGTGTCAGTTTTAATATTACAGGCGGTCTGGCCCTGCAGTCTCGACAAATATAACGACAAAAATCGGTCGTTAAGTCTAATCGATGTCAAATTTCTTTAATAGACTTTCAACCTTATGCTTTCGAAATAAAGTTGAAAATCTATTAAAGGAATTTGACAACGATACAACTTAGCGACCGATTTTTGTCGGTGTCTAATGTCGAGACTGCGAACAACCCTGAGCGTAATTTCGGCGGCGCCCTTCTAACCTCTTGGAGAGGACCGGGGCGAATAATTTCAACACTCCGCCTAGGTTTTCTTTTGTCCATTCGTAAAGTTATAGTAGTTACTTTGTAGGCTTATGCAGAAAAGTTTGAGAATTCAGAAAATGTCGGATGCAAGAGCAAGCGAAAAGAGCTCAACAATTTTTTTGGTTTTCTAACTCCAAACGAAGTAAAACAAAAGTACTCTGCAGGCGCCAGAGATGAAGGGGCGTTTAGTCACAGCCCCTTCATTTCTGGCACCCTGGGCGGTCGCCCAGCCGCGTCCTACCCCAACGCCTGCACTGACGAAATGTGTCTGAACGTTAAAGATACTTACGCCCTGTTCAACACCGAACAGCAAGTCAGACTTGTCCTTCTCCGAAACGGCGGGCAGGTCCACGGGAATACCGGGCAGGTTCACACCCTTGCGGGAACCAAGCATACCTGGCGGGCAGATATCATTGATTATGTTAGGGTTATGGCAGGCGAAAGGTAGAATTTTGGAGAAATGGTTGTGAAGAACGATCAATCCTGGCAAGTTGTACCTAGCTGTTTCTAAATGGTGATAAAAAAAAGTAAATCAGCATGGTAATTGCGTAACACACTAACAGTAGGAATGGCTTTCATTTTGACAGTTCAACAACATTCATTACGCTATTCACGTTGTGGAGCAGGCATTTTTTTGGGACATATGAAGCAAAGGAATAGCAATATCCTTCAAAATCATTCCGATTGTGGTTGAAAATGTGTTACGCAATTAGGATGCTGTTTTCAAGTGCCTTGATTGACCTATTATTTATTTTTACCAATCACAACAGTCAGCATAAGATTTGACACTGAATTCACAAATCAGAGTCAATTAGACTTCCTTGAACAGTATCAGAATGGGTTTGATTGCTATACCTACATATGTACATAATTATGTATATACATTATAAGGCCAAAGTATACAATGACCATCAGTCCGACACATGCGCTACTTTATAAGATGAATTAGTCAACATCTCACTTCATAAAAGGAATCTATTCACAATAGTGCACTGAAATGGAAACGATTTGATTGAATCAGTAGTAGAAAAGCAAACCATTCACGGTTTTAGACAGGGGATAGGGACCATTGAAATTCGTTTTTTGGCGGATTTGTTATCCATTGAAGGATTAAACAGCTGTTCAGTGTTACTACTGTTACTAGCTTATAACTTTTTTGATAGTGTGCCGTGCGAAGTATCAAACTAAGGTCATAGATGACTTGGTTGCATTACTAAAAATGAGAAATAAAATCTGCTGAACCGCATAGTTACGTAAATAGAACTGAGTATCGACCTAATGTGACTTATAATGAGTCATCATCAGTGATCGGAGTAGGTAGATTGAACTGGGGTCATTGATCCGAAACGTATATATTACTATGGACATTCCTCCGGAATTGGTGGATTATTAAAAAAAAACCGGAACTTATGTAGGAATTGTATTCTGCCAGAGTGGAAGGAGTCATTTGATGATTTGCCATCCTCAAAAAAAAGGTAGGAATTGTAATAAAATGAGCAATTTTATTCTTTATTATTCTTCCTATTTTTTTTTTGTCACGATTTGACAAAACCCAACGACCACTCAGAACAAACTTTAAATTTTGAATTGAGTAGTAATAATATCACTACCAACATTAACAATATTTAATTGAATCCGGAAATACCGGAATTACTTTCCGGAAAAATGGCTTATCCATGTTATTCTTTCTGTGTGCATTTATGATACAAGTACTAAAAATCAATCTACCTACTCCGATCATTGGTCATCATACGACTTTCCCGAGTTTTTAAGCCAGCTGTAAAGATCTTGATGCATGTTTAGTGCGTTACGTTACGAAAGAATAAACACGTATTCAGAATAATCTCGATGGTAGTAAAAAAAATCCATAATCAACAGATTGTGTTAATTATTATCTTTAACGTCTTCTTTGAAGTAGCATTCAAACAGTCTTCTTTGAGGTAGAATTCTAAAAGTCCGATATCGGTGGAAGGTATGTATGTACTTACTATTAATAAACTTACCTCCATTCTCAATGGTCCAGACAAGAGTATCGACACTGAAGGAAGAACAGATGGAGGTAAGACCATCATCAATGAAGATCCTGTGGATATGCTTGACGACACTGTAGAAGACTATAATTATGTAGAATATTCTAATATATGAACTAACCTCCATTCTCAATAGTGCAGACAAGAGTATCGACACTGGCAGACGAACAGATGATGGAGATGAGACCATCATCGATAAAGATCCTGTTGCCAGGCTTGACGACGTTGGTGATGTTCTTATAGTCCACGTAGATGACTGAGGCAGTTCCGCGCTCTGCGTAACCAGGGTCGGTGGTCAGCTTGATGCTGTCACCTTTCTTCAGTTCTACTTCCGCGGAGCCACCCTAAATATAATATTGGTTAGTGAGTTTGAGGATTCTTTTGGTGAAGTATGGTGTATGATAGAATCTGTACAGTCAAATAGATCCTACAGATATGACTGAAATTGTTAGTTGCGACTTTGAAAGCTATAAAGCTGCTTCGGGATGCATTTTGATGTTAATATAAACAGTCAGAATACAGCTGGATGTCTCCATAATGCAAAACTCTTAAATTAATTAACTAAAATAATCTCTTTTCAACACGAACCTTTTAAATTTTTAAGACGTCTCAAGCTGAATCCTTAATTAAACCGAAAAGACGCACCTAACTATACATTCTACTTGATTCAAAGCCACTTACGCCTTCTAACAGCCCAGTCCTGATCTCCGGCCCCTTAGTATCAAGAGCGATGGCCAGAGAGAATGGTGTGCCGAGCTTGGCGCTGTAGTTCTTCTCAGCAATGCGGCAGTTCTTGATGGTCTCGGCGTGGTACTCATGGGAGCCGTGCGAGAAGTTCATGCGGGCCACGTTCATGCCGGTCTCCATCATGCGCTCTAGCATGGCTGGGTCACGGGATACGGGGCCTGGTTGGAAAGAAAAATGTTGAAATGGGGAATCGGTAATTGGCTGTCGTCATGGTGGTCCATGTTATGGTCGCAGTCTTTAAGTTTTATTCCACCTTCCTTTTTAAAAAGCTATGGAAGCCCATACAAACGTAACATACACTGATATTGTGAATCCGGTACACTCAATAAGATATATTAAAATGTAGTCTAGTATCCCGCGGGGTAATTGCGTAACGCACATAAAAATGGCAATCGACCGCCAGTGCCTTTAATTTTCACAGTTTAGCCACGTTCATTGCGTTATTTATGTTGTTGAGCAGACAAATTTTTCAGACTTAGGAAGCCATGGCTTAGGCATTTCCTTCAAGAACCCAGGTATTGTGAACGAAAGTTTATTACGCAGGTGCAGATATCTGGAGGATATACGAGTATAGGATATACGATTTAAAATTGCTGAACAAATGTTATGATTGCGCTATTATTTTGTTTTTACTTGCTAGTTGCCTTGGCAATACCAGGCAGCCATACCATCTGGCAGAGCTGTCTCACCGCCTGCCAATGATTCCTATTTTAGCGCCACAACGACATTCCATGTATATTTACTATATTTAGAGTCAGTTTCCACTGTGCAAAGACGATTTTATTGTTAGAAAGCCCTGTCGAAAGGAAAATGTCAAATCGCAAGTTATTATAACCGTTGACGATAGTATAATCGTGCCATGGTGTAAATGAACAACTCCATTTAAATGTACAAGTCCATGACACTATGAATAGGACAGCTATCTAAACTCAGGACCACAAATGTGGTCAAGAATTCAAGACACCATGTAAACTGGCTCTATAGACCGTAGACTTACCGATGGTACAGATAATTCCGGACAGGCGCACGTACGAGGACTTGGAGTCGATGTCCAGGCTGCACATGTTCTGCAGGTGGGATGCCGCGTTGGCAGCCCCCATCTGCATCGCAGGCTTGTCATTGGAACCCGCCTGTAAAAATATAATGCTTTAAACTATGATCTTCGGAAGAACGAGGTGTCTTTGGAGGAAGATAAAGAGGGAGGGTCCGCCGCCCAAACAGCACCCTAATTGCATCACACACTATCTATCACAATTTGATATATTTCGAAGGATATTGCTAAACCATTGCATCACATGTTCGACAAATTTGTCTGCTCAACAACGTAAATTACGCAATGAATGTTGTTGAATTGTCTAAATGAAAGCTATTCCTACTTTAGTGTGTTACGCAATTACCCCGCTGGACTTTTTCAATGCACAACGGTTAAAGTCGGGCAGTCATCTAAGTTATATACCCTCAAATTCGTAAACGACACTAAGAAAAAAAACTCAGTCCCTACAAATCCTACAATGTTACTGGTGAATTGTGTGTTGTTGCTAAACTGGTAGCAACGCTAATAACTGCGATGAGTAACTTGAAAATACCTGAAGTCAAAGCTGAGATGATGGCAAGGTAGACCTAATGGCACCTAGGTATTATACCTATCGATATAGTCTAAAAATATTGCTTACAAAACCCAACCAAATCCCAATGTTAGGCCCTTGGCTACTGTACCTGCGGGGTAATTGCGTAACACACTAACAGTAGGAATGGCTTTCATTTTGACAGTTCAACAACATTCATTGCGTTATTTACGTTGTTGAGCAGACAAATTGTTCGAACATATGAAGCAATGGATTAGCAATATCCTTCAAAATTATTCAGATTGTGATTGATAGTGTGTTACGCAAATAGGGTGTTGATTTATAATTTGAATAAATCTACGAGGCTGTGTAAAAAACCTATAAATTTTTATTATCTGTGATTTTTTTTACGAGCGCTTTAATAAATACTGTTTGCAGTATTTACCTATGATGTATAAATCTAGGTACTTAGTGACGCTATTTATTGAACATAAACAGAAAGATCGCGATTGTCATTTGTCATGCAAGTGGCTATTCAAGGCACTGGAAACAAATATGTAGGAAATCTATGGAGGACAGTTATCCTGTCGTGAAGTTTCCGGCCAGCCTGTACCTATCACTCTGTAGTATAAGTTCAAATTAAATAAGCTAGCGAAACTCCGCAGACGTGATGGGTGTTGATATCTAAACATCATAGAATAAAAAAAAAAAATTGATGATATATTTTTACCCTAGATGGTGTACCAAAAAATTATTGTAATTTTTTTTTAGTGTGACCCTGTATGTCCTAGAAGTCCGCTTTGATAATCTACAGCAATCCTGTTTTTCATAGCGACTTTATGAAATGTGGCTATCGGTAATCGTTAGTAAGTAATCCTAACTAATCCTAATCCTAACTTCCTAATCCTATCCTAACTATATATATATATATATAATATTATAAATTCGAAAGTAAGTTTGTTTGTTTGTTTGTTACCTTTTCACGCCTAAACCACTGAACCGATCATCATGAAATTTTTCATATACGTTGTCAGGGGTACAGAAACGGACATAGGGTACCTTTCATCCCGCAAAAAAGTACTGTTCCCGTGGAAAACAACAATAACGTTCTTATGATAATAGATGGCGCCACGTGTCTTCCGATCATAATTGAAATATAACCCGAGTAAAATTGATAGTCAAAGTCTAAATTAACGCGAGCGAAGCCGCGGGCAATAGCTAGTGATTTAATAGTTAAAGCTAGCACACTGAAAGTCCTTAACTACGACGACGCTACGTTGAAAGGCCAGTGAATGACCTGTCCAACTATGCCTGGAGTAGGACTAACGATCGATAGCCTACCTACTTTCCGCGAATAACGCAGTCTGCAGCCATAACATACTGCATTGAATGAATGTATGAAAGCCTTAGATTTTATACCTAGGTAGAGTACATTCAATTGCCATGTTTAATTAACTAATTAATTGGGTAACGTTGATGGGGTAGTAATAAGCTAGGGTTCAGTTACTTACGAATTCTACGAATCCTGCGAGTGTTCGAAACATTAGGAGACACGAAACACGAGGGACTTCAATTACTCGGTTAAGAGAGCTCATAAAGAAAATCTTTTCGGGTTAAATAGCTCAACGCCTTTCCTACCTTATTTTATGAATTATGGAATGGCGATTGAAAACTTGTACCTACGTTTGTAAAAAGCTGTCGGAATTCATTAAGTTCGTAAGTATAGGACTCATAGTCGCACCTTTAAAGACAAACCGTTACTAAACGAAAATATAATGCACGACTTTTTTGCAATAGAACTTATGCTATAATGTAAATAAATACTCATCATTATGATCTCAAAAGATGGCTCAAAACACCATAATCCTAAATTCTATTACAAAAAAGCCTTGTACTTATTTCTTTTTATTTAAGCTCCTGTGTAAAATTTTATATTTTCGTTTAGTAACGGTTTGTCTTTAAAGGTGCGATATGGAAAATAGGTACCTAATTATTACGTTTTTGGTACCTAGATGAATAATTATTTTTCACTATTTAATAGGTTAGGTGAAAATTCAAGACATCATTCATTTCAGACATCAGATCACCTATGAGTAAATCCTAACTAATATCCTAATCCTAACTTCCTAACTAATAATATTATAAATGCGAAAGTAAGTTTGTTTGTTACGTTTTCACGCCTAAACCACTGGACCAATTATCCTGAAATTTTGCATATACATTGTCAAGGGTACAGAAACGGACATAGGGTACTTTTCATCCCGAAAAAAAGTACTGTTCCCGAGGAAAACAACAATTACGTTCTTATGATAATAGATGGCGCCACGTGTCTTTTGAATCATGATTGAATTATATTATTATAGAAACTTTAGTAGTGTGTTAAGAGATTTTTTTATTTTTTTATTTAAGTACCTATTACATTTTGTGAGTCTTAGAGTGTCGATAGACCGGTTTTTCATTCTCCTAACTATAAGTCCCCGAACAACCCGAATTGATTGTCAAATTCTAAATTAACGCGAGCGAATCCGCGGGCAAAAGCTAGTATACAGTATGAAGACATGTTCATTTAATTTACATACAAGTAGGTACAATAAAACGTGCAATTCACAAGTAGTGATGCATAGACCCACTCCCCTAACTAGTTCTAATAGCATTGACATTGATGCACAATCAGTCCGGTGACAATGAACTGCGTATCGCAAATTTTCCAGTCAATCTTTATGTATGAAGAAAACTAAGATACTCTATACTAAGATATTCTAATCTTCCCTGGAATAGTTGATACAGTATAAAGTATGTACAGGTCTCCTCTACAACTCTATTCAAAATCACTTCGATGTTCAAGTGTACTGAATTGTTTTTTTTTTTTGTCAAGTCTTTGTATCTATAAATGGTTATTTTAGTTGAAGGGTGATTGTGAATCAGTAGCGAAGGGTCAAATTTGTAAGAGGTAAGCCGGAGTACATATTTTTAATGTGATTATATTATTTGTCTATAGAATACTGACAGTACCATTTTTCAAATGGTAGCCGGTAGGAATCGAGTTGTATGGAACCTTTGCCACCGTTGTGAATACAGATTGATATCATAAATTATGTAATCATACTTTAGCGTAAATTAGGCTCAGAAGCTTGGAGGACTCTCCAGATTGCTTTGCTTTTTAGCATAGCCATGCTAAAAAGCAAAGCAATCTGGAGAGTTCTGATGTCTAAACCTTTAATTTAAATAAATTGTAAAACTAATTTTTTTATTGAGGCTCAGAAGATCCTTGTTAATTTATGGAAAAAACGTACTTTAGAAAGCAATTTTTGCCTGTTTTTGGTGTGGGAAGTAGTGGGAACCCAGATAATGTGTGACCTGAAATTAGCTTGTGTGATTGGCTTACATAAATATCAACAACCAGTCATATTATGCTATGATAATTCTCGACAGTTAAATATATAGGCTTTTATTCAGAAACTGGGGAGTGAAGATGAGGGTATAATTAAATTTATGATTTCAATTGTTTGTTTAAGTAATAGAATTTTGACTTAAACAAATAATTTGAAATCATATTACTTCAGTAGGAGTTTATTAAAGATTTATTTATACAAATATCTATTCCTAAGAAATTGTTATTCCTTCTGTGATTTAAACAGAAAGTTAATGACATTATGTCTTTATGTGTTAGGTAGGTAGTTTTAAAATGAATGTAAATGCATGTTTATTCAGAAATTAGTTTTATTCAGTCCCAATGAAGAGGGAGGGGGATGATAAGACTAAAGGCTAAAAGCACAATTTTCCAAACCACCCCACAGGGGATTTGTTGAACTACCCACTCCAATCAAAATTCAACCTCATGCTTGCTAGTTACCACTGATAGACTACTATAGTTCTTTTAAATCAGTGTAACTTTAAGTACATTTCCATACACAGACAGGAAGCGATTACAATAGGTTTGTTTTAGTCATAAACTCATAATCTATTCATGTGCAGTCATGTGCATCAAACTATTGTGTTGTTTATGAGATCATGCCACCATAGAGCACAGTTCTTATTACAAACTCAACAATATGGCCATTAAAATATTGTGTATCCAAACTTGAGGCTTGTTTGTAAAAAGAAGAAATTATGAGTGTTCTAGATTTAAAAAAAGCATTCTGGCGAATGCAGTGATTTGTTCATAATTTTAATAAATTGCACACACAGATCCCATTTTTTTATTAATGAATTTACAATGAATTATTAAAGGTAACAGTTTCTTTGAGAATCAATTGAAATACTTAAAAATCTTTAAGCCAGTTACAAAGTTTATTTTTAATTTATTATGAAGGTACCACGGTAATTGAATACATTAAATTACTGACCATTCTTTACCATTCATTAAATAGTAAACAGGTGGTCTATCTGATCAGTTATGTACAGGAAATCAATAGCATAATATTGTAACTATTTAAACGTGTATAGCACTGATAATGTTGATTGCTTGCTATTGTGATTACAGCTAATGCTAGCTAATCTTGAATGATTCTGAACTGCACATTATGGCTACGCTATATGTATCTTAACATATATAGCTATCTAAACGGAAGATTTAATAAATCACATGGTAGGCATTCAATCAGTTTTCACACTGTGTTCAAGCACCTACATATCACTGCAATTTTCACAGAACATGCATTCCTATCACACCTATATAAGAACTAGAGCAATATTTTAATTAGAACGACAAAACCGGCGTGAAAAACGATCGCCAAGGTAACTGAACAGCCGTAAAAAATCACGGTCTCACGTAATCGTAAACCAGGACGAAAATAGAATAATAGCACACAAAGGGACATTACCTCGACTTTGCCATCGTAGACTGTAGTAAAAACCATAGCGACAGTGTTTTTATGCAGAAATCTTTCACTGAACAACACGGGAGGTCGGACTGCCGGCTTTCGTGATCTTGAACTGCCCTTCCGAATGAAAATCGGATTCCCGCAGCGCCGTGCGATCGGAGTTGCGTACTTTGCGAGACGCGAGCGGCGCGCGCAGAACAACGACGCGATCACCGAGGGGTGAGTAAAACCACCGAAACCAACTAGACCACCTATTATTACTTGATTTATATCATAATTCGTTCATAAAGTGAATTAGTTAGCGCAAGCTGCAACTAACTGTTGAAACCCTTTCAGTGGAGTGAGGAACAAGATCGGTTTTCTTCTATATTTACACATTTGAAATCTTGCCAATATTGTATCTTGGTTAGAAGCATAGTTAGCACTAGTTGTTAGGTTTATCATTATATTATTCTTAAATTAGCAAAGTTATTTCATTTACAACATCGTATTTCCAAGCTGTTTGTTTTTAATATTTATTTTTTACCGCATTATTTGTGACGTCTGTTGTCAAACTTGACAACTTCAACTTCCGTATAGTAACAGCTTTCATAATTTCATTTCCGTAGCCAAAATTTGCAGGGGTAAATAACATTTTATTGGCATGTTAATAATGTAATTTTACAGACACAAACTGCATAGGTTTAGTTTATGTTTTATGGAATTTTATGGAATTCTATTTCATTTTATTCTTATTTTCCGCTACATTTAGCTTTTTAGCTTGTTTCATACAAAGTGATAAATTAAAAAAATACGTCCATTTACAAAACAATATCTAAAATATCTTTACATTTGCAGTTGAGTAACTAGCAGTTATTTTTAAACTTCCAAAAGTTTTCCAGGGACCTAAATTTACAACCTTGTTAGGGTTGGAGGGGACAGTTTTAAATTTGTTTCCAGTCTAGACATACAATGTGGATTTTTTGGAAGGAGTAATAAGCGGAGATTAATAACTTTTAACAATTGGACCGTCACTAAAGTTTAAAATACCTAACTATCACATAGATCTCGTTGTTTTATGTCGTACAAGTGACATTCAACATTATGGTGATTGACTCCTCACCAAAAATGTTGGTTTTCTTCAACTTAATTATTATTTTATTACTGTACTTACTTACATTGCTAACAAATATGTATTTCAAATTAGTTTAACTCAACAACCCAACAACTCTGGCCCCATGATACAGGTGCCGCATAGTTTGGGGACCATTGTTTTAATTTGATGGTTAGAACAACTTGTTACCATTCGCCACTTAAAATTAAAACGTATTATTAAGAAAATGCTTGTAACAATGGATCATTATATTTATTATTAATAATTACGAAGTTGACACTACCTAAAGGCTTCTACAAACAGGCGCGACACAAAGGCACCGCTCGCTCGTCGCGCGCAATACAAAGGAACCACTTGTGGCGACAGGTGGTGCCTTTGTGTCGCATCGCGTGTCGCGCCAGTTTGAAGAAGCCTTTAACCGTTGTTGTAGCAACAGAAAAACGTTCCTACGAGACTGTCCTTAACTTTTAAGTATAATTTTGAAAAAAAAATACTGCGTTCAACTAGAGATTAGGTATATTTTACATAAAAACTTTATTTGATGCCATTCGATTCTGTATCTTATAAGGATCGAAAACTCTATAGAATTAACTTACTGAGGTTAGAGTACGTACTAGAAATGTCACAAATCGTTTTCCGATACTTATATTATTATTATTTTATATTTGACAACATAAATACATAATAACTACAACACAACGCAAAACAACACTAACATGACCCTGTTTTCCCCGAAGGGTTAGGTAGAGGCGTACAATACATTGCCTATACGATAAAGTCTGTATCCTTAATTGTCCTAGAATGCGCCAGATAGACAGAAATGGAAACAGAGAAGGAATACCTTTTTTCTGCAGTGGCAAAACACTGACTTTTAATAATAATAACAAAAGGTAAAAAAATACTTCAAGAATAAGTAAATATAATTATCCTTATTCTATGATGTTGGTGATATCAGTGATCAGTGTCAATTTGTGAATAATTCACGTATTTTTTAGGAAGCAGGCTACACGATTCTTCTGACCAAATTTTTTTAATACTTTTTGTAGGTACTTATAAACATAGTTTCCATAATCCCACAGGTAACATTAACTTTTATGACTATGAGTCAGCAGTACCATATTTGTGTATTATCGATACCTACAGTATGCTTGTGCTAATGCTTGAACTTTTGTTAATTTCTTATTTTCAAACTTTTTGCACTCAAAAAAGGTACAAATGCGGATTTAATGCATCAGGCATTCTCTATTAGACAAGGGTGGTGATGAGATTAGACGCCAAGTGCTCTGTATGAGAGGAATAATGATAAAAAAACCTAAATTGTTTCTTTCAAAAAATGTGTGGGTTTATTTGCTACAAGAACAGGTAAGTAGAGATTAGTGTAGGTGGGTACTCAGCAATAATAGCGTATGTACCTACTACTTATAGTTCACATAAGTACCTGTGTTTTTTAATCTTTGTAAGTATTTATTCATCTAATAATGAATTTATGCCTAGGTAAATATCCATAAAAATGTAAATGTGGTAGGTTGGTAACCGAAATTATTTTGGGACTGCTGATATGTAAATGATAAAATGTATGCATAAACTGACAAAATACCTGCACATTGTCATTTAAGTTGCAGGCTAACCATTATAATTATTATGTATTTCTATTCTATTGAATTGAAATACATAACATTTGGTAGGTACCTCCATAAATAGTAAATTCAATATCTACCAATGTCATTTTTTAGGTTATAAAATCCATGAAAAAGGAATGAATTGATTATTTCATTTAGAAATCTTTATTTTGTAAACATTAGAAGTGGATAAGTTAGTTCTTACACGTCAGTGACATTTTTAATTTTAAGAACGAAAAGTGCCGGCTGTCCTTATTAAAAAAATTATAAGCAACATAATTGGTTTTCTTTCTAATTTGGTTTGAGGCGTGTTGATTGTATTACAAATTAATTGTACCAGTGTGCAGTGGTTAGACTGTCTAAAATTTTTAGTCTTGGCTATCTACATAACTCTACGTACTTACATAGTACGTCACTTTAGGTATAAGCACCTCTAAGGTGATAAAAAAGTTAAAAACTTTGAAACTAACCTAACTATAGTTTTCTAGCGTATGATGTAATGAAAAATATGTTTTTACTTACAAATGCCATTGTTATGATGATTTAAAAATTATAATATTCAATGAAACATGTAATTCCGCAATCACTATCACACAAATTCTGTAGTTTGACAGCGGCTATGCAAGGACTTTTAGAGGTCAACTCAATGTCATAGACAAGTAGGTAATCAGGTAGCCATTATAACGTCATTTCATACCAGACTTACCGGCAAAAGTTGGCAACGTCTTTTGAAAATCAAAACACTGATTGTATACTATATTATATATGAGAGAGCACAAATTGATTACACATATTGGCAAAATAATATTTTTTACTAATTAAAATGTCTGCTTTGGTTTATAAAATTACCATAATTGAAATGAAAAATGACATGCCACCAAAATGTTTACAACCTGTGCCGCAAACTACTGAAAAATTAAATCGGAACGAATGCGTTTTTATATTTTTTCTACGGGAACTAGATAAAAGTAATCATAATACTTTCCAAGTAATAACATTAAAATTTTTCGTTGCTAAGAACTTCAATAAATTTTATGGTTCTAATAGGTATTCAGATATAAAAAAAACACTCGTAGTTTGAACCCCATAACAGCCAAATCTACTTGAAATTAGCAGACAGAAATTCCTAGTATGATTAAGCAGTTAAATAAAAAATAAACTTACTTTCGCAAATCTACTCCTTGTTTCAACGGCCTTCATTTTGTAATATTAAATCAAATTAATTAAATAAGAGACACGTTAACACACTGAAATCTGTCACTGAACTGTTCCTTGTGACCCGTCGGTTTATCTTGGAAGTGATAACTCTACTTATACTTACCCTTATCTTAATCAGCTGTCAATAAATTAAACCTTACTATTTGCTACATTATTTATAGTTGCCCCCTATCTTCCTTAGTACATTTCAAAGATGGAAACTAATCCCAAGATGGTCGACATGTAATGTAAGCAACGAAAAAGAATAGGTATTTGTATAAAAAGTGGGAAATGAATTATTGCATTTATCGTATACTAGCTTCTGCCCGCGGCTTCGCTCGCGTGGATGTCGGAAATTATCCCACGGGAACGTGATACCGGGATAAATAGTATCCTATCATCCAAATCCATTTAGCCGTTAAAGCGCGAATAAATGCAAATAATCTCTTTTTATTTTTATTAAACAGGTTTTTATGATTCTAAATGTTTAACTTAAAAACAATAATTAATTTTAATATTATCATCATTCATTTGAAATCATATTTTAGCTAAGTTTTTTTATAACTTCAAATTGTAATAACTTTTAAGCGGGTGCACCGATTTAAATAAAATAAATAGGTACACAATAAATAATGCCTCAAGATACGGGTTCTGACTATATTTCCAATTCCTTAAATCTCTTAATATGAGTTACGCAAAAATTTCAATAATCATGTGAATTTTAAATTCATCCCCTATTTTACCCCCATTGGGGTATAATTTCACAAAAACCCTAAAACATTTTTTTCTTTATTTCTTACTAAAAGCATAAATTGAAAGTTTCATATCACTAACTTAAGAAATGCTAAGTTCCCCATACAAACTTTCATCCCCTATATCACCCCCTTTTAGGATTATATTTCAAACAAATTGCTTAAGTCCTTCCCCAGGATGCACTCTATCTCCTTGCCAAATTTTATCGAAATGCGTTCAGTGGTTTAGGCGTGAAAAGGTAACAGACAGACAGACAGAGTTACTTTCTAATTTATAATGTAGTAAGTCTAAATGAGCACGCCCCAAAGGTGTTAATTTTTTAACTTAGCACGTTACATTTTCGTGCATTAACTTTGTGAGAGTATTGTATCCTTCAACTGTAGCCGTAAGAGACTTTAATAACAGCGTGTTTGGATTTTCCGATTCAGTCTTGCCCTCTCGACCTCTTTCAGTTTTGTCTGCAATAATCTCGCTGAGCGATGCGACGCTAACTACATAAGTAGCGTCATTAGCGGTTAAAATTCTGTTAACTAATCCAGCAAGCATGTCTACTGCCTGAAAGGGTTAATCTCACCCCCAACAATACATTTAAAATAATAACAAAGGTCATTGAACTTATTTTTATTATCCAAATCGAATTTACAATGAAAATGAACGATAATAATTAACATTTTGACCGATAATAAAAACAAAGTCGTATAACTACTGACAAGAATTTTACCTTTTTAAAAGGTTTTTGGAATGGCATCCGCATTAACACATAAAAATTAAGTAATTTAGCTTCGGTCGAGTACTTAAAAGTCGAGCGTAGGTAGAAGTCGATGACTGTAGCAATGAACTATAATTATAAACATTAGAACTGCTTTATAAAAATACATTGAAACGTATGCTTAGTTTAAGATAAGTTAATTTTTCACCACTACAATACTCGACTTTCTCGATTATGACTAAATCAAAATAATATTTATATATAAAATTTGTATTAATTTGCAGCCGTACATTAGTCACAAGACAGTCATAAGTAATTAATTACTGCAGTAGTCTTTGCAAACTTCTTTACAATGTACAACGAACATTTTTACCATTATATTCATCAATTTATTATATCCGTGAATCTTTTAAGCGATGCAAAGACAACTGCAGTTTCAAATCGAGAACTGACTATACATATTATTTGAATATACACAGAAATAAAACTAGATACAATGTATTTATAGCTGCCATACAAAAATACAGTATTATCAATGGTAGCAAGAGCTAGCCGTAACAGAATAGCACAGTATTTAAAAGTTTGTAAAAAGAAAGCAGTCGCATTTCGTAGCAAGCATTTATGATCGTTGTAGTCTCGAAGTTACTGTTATCATAAGTATAGGTAACTACTCTGTGCGTAAGTTTAAGATGGTATAGTACGATTCAAACTTAATGGCGGCTCGGAACATGAGGCGAGTCGCTGCGCAGTAACCAATTCATGTGTCAGCGGGGGTGAGGGGTGATGTACTGCGCAGCGAATAGCGCACTTCACAGCCGCCATTAAGTTTGAACCGTACTGTACAAGCAAGCAGACGTTTGAATAAAACTGTCTGATCGAATGATCCAGAAGATTCTGGAATATACTAGACTAATGATGTTGTTAATGTCTCACTTGTATACTATGCTTTTCTATACACTAATGATCATGTTACTACTACAAATTGACGCCTACTTTACTGAGGCACTCTTATGTAGGTACTCAAAGTTTTGTGACATTGTTTTGTTATCAAGCTGCAACTTATATTTTATCAAGTCACAGTCAGTATAGAGGTCTGTTTGGATGTTAATTATTGACAAAATGTTATATTTTTGACGATGACTTCGTTACATAGGACATTTTGCACTCGTTCTTACATTTACTTTGTGAACTACTAACAAAAAAGTGCCATAAAAATATATTTTTCTATTTTCGTTAACATGCTTCACTTTACTATCAACAATGATTGGATTGAAATTGTAACATACTCTTTGATATGAAAACTAGAGAATCACATTGGTCTGATCACGCCCCCTACTCGGGTTCGTAGCTAAGCTGCGATCAAAAAACGCGTATTTTGAACTTTGTCTTAGTATTAGTAGTATAATTATTTGTAAAATGGTTTTTAAATAAATATGTAACGTTATAATTGACGGGCACACGGTGAGTTTGGACCATGGATTGTTATTCTATGATTTTTAAAGGGAATATAGCAACTTCTGGGCATTCAAATCTGGAACAATAATACTTTTAGGCCAATAAATAATTTCGCCATTTGCGCAGTTATATAATATTTAAATACAGATAATATAGCTTCAACGTCGATATACAATCAGTATGAATACATTAGAAGGTACATTCATTTTATTTTATTCTTACTCGAGTCCATATTGTCAGATTGTAACAAGTGAAAATATTGTGAATGTATTTATATACTTTACAATATATTTTGATCGATCTCTATAACATTCTAATATAATATTTTAGCTACACTCATAATATCACGTCAGGCCGACAAACACGGTCCGCACCTACATACTATGTCTTTTTAAGCATCTAAACGAACAAAAGAAACGGCTCACAGGACGATGGCTAAAGGAACAGTCAAACGCCTCGACACACTCACAAGACGCGTCGGACGACCTCCGACCTCCGCGCGTCCGGCGACTGAAGCGGAACGAGTAAACGAAACGGTTCTACACACCTTCCGACACTAATGAGTATCCTATTTGAAGAGGTCACACTATCCAATTTTTTGATCAGAAGGTGGGTAAACCTGAAACGGGGCTCACGTACAGTACTATTGACGACTAGGGCGCCGGGACGCAGCGGGGGGTACTAGCCGACCTCGCTCTTGACGTAGAAGAGCAGGTAGGGGGTCGCGGCCGAGCGCATCTCGGGCTCGGCGGACAGGAGGTCTTCGAACTCCTCGTTGGAGATGGGCTTGACGAGCTCGTCGTCGCACGCCAGCCAGGCGGCGGCGTGCGCGCGCGGCTCGCAGCAGTCGCGCGCCGTGCAGGCGGGCGGCGCGCGCGGCCGGCTGAACAGCGCGCGCATGAAGCCGCCCGGCGCCGCCGCGCCCGCGCCGCCGCGCGCGCAGCCCGCGCCCGCGCCCGCGCCGCCCGAGCTGTCGCGCGCGTACGCCACGTAGTGCCCGCCCGTCAGCGTCTGGCCCAGGTGCATGATCACGCCCCAGAGGATGTATCTGAAATGTGCAGGTTGATAAGTGATGTTAATTTATTGCAGTCTTGTTCAAAGTTGAACTCATAAGTCACTAAGAAATCATAAATATAACAGGTATAAAAAGACGCTCAACAAGCAGAAATTAATTTATACTCTCCGTAATTATGATTGATTTTTGTACTGGACCATACCTAGGAACCTTCTGGTTACGGAGGTATTGAATGTCAAAGCTCCAACTTTTTTTTTTAATTCTTTTTTCAAAAGTAATTTTAAAATGTTGTTACTCCACGATTCCAGCACAGTTACATGTACCCATAACCACAATGTTTTGCGTGCGTTACATAGTGCATTACCATAAAAAAATAAAGTCGTTTCCCAGCAATAATTTTTGCACAATGTTATGTACAGAATGCATAGATGACAGCTTTTTACAACATGTTTATTGTGCTGACCATAAGTTTGCAGTCCTCTCACAACAGTTCAGGCAAATAACTAACTCCGTAGTTCTGTATACCTGTGCGTGGGCGGCTGTTCGGGCGGCCTCTTGGCACAAGGCTCGCAGAAGCACGGCATGAGCAGCGGCGTGGGCGCGTGGCGCGTGATCTTCTCCATGCCGCCGCTGAAGCGCTTCAGTTGCAGCACTAGCAGGCGCGGCAGGCGCGAATACGCCACGGAGCGACGCGCTTCGTTGTAGCGCAGGCAACGCTCGCACCAATACTGGAACACATTGTTCACAAAATAATAATGAATCTTTATTCAGAACCAAAACTGATCAAATACAATATGAATCTTAAATAAATAATGAAAGTATTAAAATGTTAGATGCCTGTACAGTATTTTTGTCTCACGAAGCAACGCGCGTTTTACTTGTGGTTACCAAGTGTATAAAAACGTGAACGTGTGTGTAAGAGCAGGAGCTCTCGGTACCGTCCGAGACAATGGCGAAGTCGGAAGTCTTTGTGTATGTTTATGTGTGTGTGTGTGTTATGTGCTGACGCTACTCGTCTTCACGCACACATTCACAGCGTGTTTGTACACTTGTTTACCACAAGTAAAGGACGCGTCGCTGAGATGACATTGCGACTATAATGCATACCTTGTTCTGATCGCGCAGGTATTCAGTAGAGAGGCAGGCAGCACGGAACGGCTCGTCGTCCGCATCATCATCAGTAACAGGCACACACAGTTCACATACTGCTTGCGCCTTCTCCGTCACCGCCTCGCATTCTAGGCACATCGTGCGCACCACCATTGTGCCTGTAAAATAAAAAGGAAGTATTTTGTAGAGATGTATGAAAACTATAAAGTTTTACGTTTTACAAGGTAGTAAAAATTACTCAGGAATTATATCAA
Source organism: Dryobotodes eremita (assembly GCA_917490735.1). NCBI lineage: Eukaryota > Metazoa > Arthropoda > Insecta > Lepidoptera > Noctuidae > Dryobotodes > Dryobotodes eremita. Next base: position 5,717,737 of record OU823248.1, read on the forward strand.
AAAGTTGGGCTGTTATATTTTAGTTCACGCTATATAAATTACATACAATGATTAATACGCCTGTCAAGGCGTATATTCTGAAAATGCACATTAAACCCGTTTGCCTTTTTGTTATTAAGTAGAATCCGCTAAGTACGCCTCGGAAACAGTACAGTACCTGATGTTTCAATCCACATTACTTCATCTGAAAAATAGGTTTATTAATGACAAACTTGTTCATTGTTCAACACAAAGAGGTTTGACATAAAAAAAGTGAAAAAGTGCTTTAAATAATGTGTACTGTAATTACACTGGCACCCATACAGTGTTGGGCACAATTGAATTAATTGTTTAATTGTAGAGGCAAACAATTACAATTTTTATTTCAACTAAATTAATTGCAATTAAATTAATTCAATTATTTTTTAATTGTGAAATGCAATTAAAATCAATTGCAATTAAATCTGTTAATTGTGGTTTACAATTAATTCAATTGCAATTAAAATTTTATTTGCAATTAAATTAATTGTTTTAAACAATTAATATTTAATTTAACTACGTAAGTATTTGACGAATGTAAATATGGCACCTTTTTTTTTTTTTTTTGGTTGGAAATCATCAAATGACCTCTCCCGCTCTGGGCGGAGCGGAAGGGCGTGTCAGACTCTTACTGACTAAAACCCACCCGTGTTCCTTCAGTTGCCTGTGCGCCAGGGCCACGGTAACTCTTTCGAACGACCCGCGACCCCGGCAGGCATCGGTCCTATCGGACCCCGTCAATGGTGCTGACATCTCTTAGAGGCGCGCGTGGAACACGACGCGCCGTCGACCCGGGCCTGGTCCTTACCGGACGGCGAGCTGCCCATTGCTCGCCGTCCGCAAGCCCGCGCCTACGGTGGCCCCTGTATATGGCACCTGTGCTACACTTTTACGTAGTAATGTTCTGGCTTAAATCCAGGCTTTACATACCTTTGAGAATATTAAGGAGAATGCTCTTGTATTGTTTGCATTATGTTTTTTAGTTACTGACATTTATTAATTGTTAATTGTAATTGTAAACGTGTATCAAACAATTAACAATTAATCAATTGTAATTGCAAATTTTTACAAGCACAATTAATTTAATTGTAATTGCAAAGTTTTACAAGCGCAATTAATTAATTGTTAATTGCGATACGTTACAATTACAATTAATTATTTTAGTTGTTAGTTGCAACTAAATTTGGTAATTTAATTGTTAGTTGTTAATTGTTTTCACAATTAGTTTTTGCCCCACTCTGCACCCATAACAGTTAATTTAGAAAGTATGAAGTCTTAAAATATTACCTTCAAAGTCATCAGCGACGAAGTCCCACCCAGGACTAGATCTCTCATCTCTCTCAGGGTCAGCCGGCGAAGGAGGACGGTCATCAGTAGGCGACGCTCGACTCTTGTCACTAGCCTTCACCTCTTTGCGTTTCTTCCACGACTTGCGTAGGTTACCCAAGGTTGGTTTCCCGCCGTCTACTTCTAAACTAGGTTGGCGTCCTATGCCGTTGCTAGAATTACATAATTTGATTATTTTTAAGTTTCAATATACACTTGTCAAACTCTTCTAGTAAATAGGAATGCCTAGGAAAATTTTAAGTTTTTTTTTAAAAACAGGTAAATTGTAAACTGGATTCAATCAAAGGTTTATGATATTCAGTCCCGTGTATCCGTCCTGTCAAATTGTAATGTTGAAGCTTGAGCTGACATGGGATCTATTTAAGGCTCTGCATTGCTATCTATAAAAATTTTGGAGTACATTTTTTTACTGTTTGTCACTATAATGATTTCCTTTTTTCGTTTCGTTGCTACTCGTATATTATTTAATTCTGGTGTGGATTAAAGCTAATTTTATAAAATAAAAGAGGAGTTATTACCTATCACCATTCTCACGAATCTACATTTTTTTCTCTTTGATACAAAAATTATATTCTTTGCTTGTTTTGTTGCTATATTTTTAAATTCTAGTGCAAATGAAAATTATGCTGACAAAATAAGGAAGGGTTAAGTTACCTGTCACCATTCTCATGAATCTGCAACCTATTGGCGCGCGCACTGAGGGCTCTGCACGTCTCCCGGATGTTGTCCAATATGCAGACCAGCAGCTCATGGGCATCCTGTTGTCTGTTCCCTGCACACAGAAAAATAAAATGGTTAAGTAGATTTTAGGTATTTTAATAAAGGTGAATGGCAAATATTGTGTTTTATTATTTTAACTTGCATCGCATTAAGTATCCATACTGTTTAAGTTATAAACAAATGATGCACAATACATAATAATAAAAATAATGCCTATAATGTTCCCCTTGCTGGGACACAGTCCCTCTCTCTTCAAGAGGGAGTGAGACCTAATCTACTACGCGAGCCCAGTGCGGGTTGGTAGATGTCACATGTCTTCCAATTTTTGGTTCTAGGACATGCCGTCATGCATCACCGTTTTGAAAGCAGTGGTGATGAAATTGAAACAAACTCACAGGTCAGTCTCTTTTAAAGTCCTCACATAATCTTGGTCAGATCATGTGAGGATCATGTACATTAGTGTCTGAAATGAATGTGATTAGTGTATGTTATTTAGTGATATAAGATATCGCACTATGCCAGGTTGCTTACACCTGGCCAGAGATATTGGCTGTTTGCAGAAGGTGTTTTGACAAAATCTCATCTACGAGCGCCACTTTTATTCTAAAGGGGTGATTTATTTGTTGTACGTACCATTATAATACAATTTCCTGTGACCAGCATTATTATTTAGTAAATACAGCGCTCTATACTAAAAAAAATATTATTGGATCAGTTGAATCTTACATGATTTCTTTACATTTTGTTGCAATAATCTAAATAAATTGGTTTCACTACTTACATCATGACATGTATTTACCAAAATGTTCTCTCGAAAAGGATTTTCTGGCGCAAGATAAAATGTTCGATAAAGTTAGTCATGCACTACTTTTCTAATAGTGTTGTCGTGGGGGTGGGTAGGAGGATTACGAATCCATGAGACATACTATGCAAACTGCCGCAAACTATTTTAAACCAATCAGTACATGTATAAATATTTAATTTCGTGCAATACGTCATGTAGCCTTCTGCAGTGCTATAATATCTGCGTTTAGCTTAAACTTGTGATACTAATATATAATAATAATGATGTTATCAGAATTATAAGATCAAGGGGATGAAAAGGGTTGACATTATCAATTTCACAGTCATCAAAAGTCTACTAACGCCGACAAATAGGCATTAGTGAAACTACGGTTCTAATCCATGAAAGTAATTTTCTTATGCATTACAGGTTAAAACTATTAAAGTGAACTACAAGGATTTTTCTCAAGGTTTGTACTGTAACTGGAAGTGATACAAAAGGCAATAACTAAATAATAAGTTTTTGTAATGACATAAAATAATAGGCAAGGCTCTGAGTAAGGCATATTATCAACCAATTTAGTCCATGTCCACACAGCAGTGTGAATAATATTTAACGCCATCACAACTCAGGTCCCTCAGATACAGGTAAGTACGTAGTTTGAGGACCACTGTCCAAACCAACTGCTTGTCAAGATTTTTACAGATAAAATAATGGTGTAATAGTTGTAAGGGTCACCTTTAAATGATGAACAAAATAAATTTATTCTTATTCTTCTGTCATTATACCTTCGAAAGTGGAGTTGACATCTCTAAGGGCAGCTAAGAAGGCGTCAGCGGCGTAGGGCTCCGGGCTGGCGTCTGCAGAGCTGCTGTTGAGGCACTTGCTCTCCGCTGCCCGAAGGTTGAAGTACGTCTCGTGGAGCTTCTCAGTTGCTATCTGAGGGGAGAAGGATTTATAAACGCTTTTTTACAAAAAAAAGAAACAACCAACTTCCAAAAAACAATAAAAAAGTGAAAAATTACTTTAATTTCGGAAGTCGGTGGCAAAAAACGAAAATACAAAAACAAAGACAACAACTGGCGAAATTAAAGTTATTTTTCACTTTTTTATTGTTTTTTGGAAGTTGGTTGACTTTTGTGTAAAAAAGCGTTTTTATTTTTCACTTTTTAGTTGCGGTACCTACCCCACACAAATTCGTATACCACAATTTGATATGTAATAACAGTGACAGTAAATTATTAAAACATCAATATAAACTAAGTGGAAAAAATACGCAGTATTAAGGATACCTCAAAAACTGCTGGTCAGAACTTGATCAAATTAATATGGGACCACATGACAAGCACCAGCTTTCAAATCAAAAAAGAATATCCAAATCGGTTCATCTAGAAAAAGTTTGGAGCTAACACACATTTGAGAACCTCCTTTTTTTGAAGTTGGTTAAAAACAGTCTTTATCTTTGACCACTGCACTGTGTGTGTGTGTCTATATGAAGCTCTAAATAAAGCCCTGTGATGAAGTGTATGTATTTTTTACCAGCTTCTGTCCACGACTTCATCTGGGTGAAATTTCTTGTTTTAACATAAAATATACCGTATGAAACTCGGCAATAATGTAGCTTACCATTAGTAAAAGAATTTTCGGAATCGGATCAAGAGTTTTGAAGATTACTCCATACATACAAATTCACATATTTCACCATTTAATTTGAAATTGGGTTTCGATTTTGTTAGGACAGTGAGGAACAACCGTAAACTAACATTGCTAAAAAGCAGATAATCCTCTTTATTTATAAACGTTGCTTAAAGTTAAGTAGTGATTAGCGACTGTTTAACCATACATTTTTGATGTTTAAACGCCTCTTAACTTTAAGCAACGTTTATAAATAAACCCCATTATATTTAACTTATTGTATTTCTATGGGCATGATCACAATAATTTTAACTTCTTTTGTGTCCGGCATTAAAAAAAGAAAAAGAATATAATACTAACTATTTAGTGACTTAATAATTAGGTTTATCAAATTCATTTCTCAATTAGCATAGAGATTAAACTTTATCTATGCAATACAAGTAAATCATGTAATCAATATTGACCTAAAAATGCTGTATTCACAAATTGGATCTAGCTGATTGTATTATCATTATCAATATGTTCTTATCAGATAAATAGTGACCCTCATCTTGCTTATGATAAGCGAAACAAATATATGGTTAAGAATACTGGTACTTGTTACAAGTAGAGGAAAATGATAGGCACACAATGTCTTATCAAAGCCCAACGAATCAGTAAACATTGTCATATTTTTGGCAATATATAATACTGCTGAAATATTTGTATCTGCTTATCTTTCTGACATCCGCTTACAAATAATGGTATGATGGAAATCTCCAATGCCAAGATAAAATTATGTTAAAATTTCGATAAAAACCACAATAAACATCTGCTTTTTCTTCTTCTAAATCACCATTAAGGTAATTAGTTTAAATTTTTTCTTTCCTAAATTAAGACAGTATAAAACCAATTACAAAAATTAATGCACAGCAAAGCAAAACAACTAATTTGTAGATGAATGCAGGGGCTAACTAAAGAATTTACATTAATAAAAATAAGTATTCAATAAAATATTATTACCTGTATTTTACTCTTTCCCGCACTGCTATCAGACTGTCCCAAAGACAGTAGGTCTTTACTGCTCCATGACCTGGTGCCTGAAGATGCCAACCCAGCTGCACTGCGGCCCAGAGAGGAACTCTTTAACCTGATGCTGCCCAGCTTCTGTTCAACACTTGCTAGGTCGGACACTAGGTGGTGTAGATTGTGGAGAAAACGTGGTGCATATCTGTAACAATAATATAGGAAAATAATGGAGAAGTCTATAGTGCCTGAGTAGAAAGATTTTGGATTATTCCACTGCAGTACATGAAATTGTAACTGATTTTGACTATTGCAACCTTTTATTTAAGTAAAATTCAACCAACATGAGATAAATAATGGGAAGTCGTGCCTCTTTAGTAAGATTTGAGTATTTTAAACTACTACTTATAATTGCAACTGGTTTTATTACATACTATTTAATAAAACAACAGTTGGAATGGGAAACATGACAGTTGAAAAGCAGTTTCTCTTCATATCATTTGCATTGCAATTACATCAACAACTATAATAGGTATGATTTTGATTTTAGCATAACTGAATATTCTCACAAGACTATAGGGCTAAATAAATCACAAAAATAATTACCGTAAAGTATAGAGCACACTGTTGAGGAAGCAAGTGTTCCCCAAGTTAGATAAGGTGGCAATGGGAGTTTTGCGCTGTTGTGTGCTCCCTGCATATTGAGTATCCGTTGTATGGTGGCCATTCAACATGGCAGAGCTGGCTGAGGGAGGATCCAAGAGTATCAGCTCGAGCTCAGATGATTTTGCTGGAATATATTTCTGATATGAGTGCCAAGATAAAAGATTTATGTTAGGAAATTTTGTGATTACTTTGCAGGCTAGTGCCATAGAGGATATCTGGGCAGTGGGCTACAGTGAAGGAAGTTTCACAATCTTTCCTTATAGTCATATCAGCAAATGTTGCATTTACACTTTGATGTATGCTGTAGCTAGCACTTTATACACAAATTAGGTCCAGTTTCATATATTGAGTTAGTTTGTAGGTCAACATGAAGTGTTTTAACTTTTCCATGGAATATAATTGGGATCAAATCGAAATAATACTTTTTTTTCTCACCACACTGCCAGAAATCAATTTAAATGAAAATGTTAAGGCACAAACACTACACGACACAGTATTTTCCTCGATAGCACCGAGCACAACTGTAGTAAATCACTGGAGTATTGCACATCGGCGGCCTCAAGTACCGGTAAGTTACACAATACCTGGTTTTGCTGTCTCAGAAAGAGGCTTCAATCGTTTTGCAGCTGATAAAGTATTTGAATACACACTCTTCAGAGGCCTTTTTAAAGGTTTATTCTCTTTATTACTATATGTAGACTGCCTAAAAAGGTCAGTGTTCTCCTTCGAGTTCTCTGTCGGTTTCTTATTTTCGTTGCTCAAATATGCATTATTCCTATTTAATGACAGCGAAAATCTAGATTTGTCGACTCCTTTTTTCGTTTCAGTCACAGAGTTAACTGGCATCTTCAGCATACCTGCAAATTGAGATTGTAAGTATCAATTAAACGTAAAATACCGAGGCCACTTCGCAACTTTCCCATGGCATGTCAAGGATAACGTCCAAAATCTCACTTTCTCATCTGCTTTACTTACGTATAAGTCTTCATTAGTTACATTGACTTACATTATAATGTAAGGCAATGTATTCTCTTTCGAAACTATTTAATTATAACTGCAAATTTGTAATATTTAACCGCGAACAGCCCCATTGGAAGCAGTCAGCCATATTGGTTTATTTGATTGATGAATGATGATCGACGTCTCTCTGTCCCACTGGCTGGTCTGTCCTTCGATTTCCTAGTTCTATTTTGTTTATGGATTTGACAGTTCCTTTTTTGTCGAAATTTGGAGAAAAACATTAGCCTTCATTAGGAAAATTAATTATAATGTAACATTAATGTAGTCGTAATTATAAGCAATATAAAAAATATATTTTTGTTTAGAATCGACTTTAGAGTTGGTTTTCTATGCGCTTTTATATGTCTATGGCTTTTTGACATAACTTATACAAAGACAACATTGATGAAGGGTGCGTTCGTAATTTGAGAACCAGATATTTCCCGGAAACGTTTCTGTTCCAGAAACTCAATAATTCTTGTATATTTTAAAATTAAAGTAAAATGGCAAAACAAATGTGACTGTAGATAAATTATTTACGATATTTTTTTTGCAACTATAGGTTTTGCGACTTTTGCCTGCCGGATACAAAGTTTAACTCTATAAGTTCTGGTTGGTTTGGCGGGCGGGAATTTTGACGGAATTATCAATACTTTTATCGTAGGTAGGTCCTTTTTTTACCTACTTCTAATACATACTAGGGGTATGTACTTTTGCATATTATTGTTGCAATTTCGGTCGGTAGGTAGGTGGTGTGAAACTGTATCTACTAGTAGATAAGTAAACAAAAACAAAACATTCCAATCTACTCAATATCCCGGAATATTGAATAGATTGGAATGTTTTGTTTTTGTTCCCAAGACAGTAGTTAGTTTCTAAGTAGCTGAATCTTAAACTGAGGTCAGAAATAGAAGGAAGTTATCCTCAGTCTGTTTACCAGGAAAACGCAAGGAAGAGGTGTTCATAGATAGTAAACCTACGTAAGTGTAACAAAACTACTTAGTATTAAAATATTTACGAGCTTTTTGTGACGGAAAATACTGATTTAGTGGTCAGTTTTAACTTCCAATAAAAGAAATGCATATAAAAGGCTTATAGCTATCTATCTACCAAAGATTTAAAAGATAAATACTTAACAAAAGAAGCAGTCAGTCAGTGAACTTACAATAAAAATCATGACTAAGTAGGTAGGTACCTCCTTTACAATAAAATTTTTCGTTGGCCTTAATTGCTTCAACCCCATTTGTAAGGGATCATTATTGTGATTGTTCCCTGAATGTAGAACAAAGAGACGCGAGCATCTTCAAAATTTACGACAGCCACGATGGAAGGCTGCTACGCAATTAAAAAGAGATTTTCCAACTCTAAATTGAGGTTGTAAATCCTTGTTGAATTGTTAGTGGTGTAGATCATGATGGGAGACGGAGGGCGTAGCTTAAAGCTTGTTTACAAAGCAGATTGGAGTTACAAATGTGCCCCACGAGAATTTTGATCGCAATCCGCGCGGAAATCGGTGTGCATTTATTGATTGTATGGAAATGTTTCGTTAGGACTGCGTCTCAACTGTGCCATTTGGCATCTGATCGAATTTTGTAGGTTTTTGGTTCTTAGAGAATTTTGTTGTTTTGATCCTGAAAAACATAAAATTTACAATTTATACTTTTCTGAAACCGCTTCTCTTCGTTTACCTAACTGAAATAAAATTGGTAGGAATAAGAATATTATTTACATGCAATAATACGATTACCTAGACTAGGTTAACAAAATAATACCAATACCTACCTGTACAGGGTCAAAATAAATTAGCTAGTTAAACTCTGCAGACGTGATGGGCATCGATTTACAGTGTAAGTCTTCATTATCTGCACATACTGAAATGAGGAAAACTAAGCTGAATTTTATCGGCGGAAAAAATATTTAAAAAAATCTAACAAAGAAAAAAAAAATTGCATTTTTTAAATTCTTGTTCGCAGCTGTGACCCCTGTGTAAAACAAATCGGTATTATTTTTGAACTAAATGATCTATCACGATGAAACAAACTCAGTAATGACTGGAAATAACAGGGCGTCCTCATAAAATAAAAACTAGGGGAAAAAATGCCCGCTTTTTTGTTTCAATATTTTTTCTGTCGATAAAATTAAGCTTAGTTTCATTTCGATATGTGTACATTATGTAGACTCACACTGTATAAACGTGAATTAAAAACGAAGATGTGTATTTTGAGAGTCAACGACCGCTGGTAGTGTAGTTACTTGAAGTATGAATTGAGAAAATCTGTTTTCTTTTGCTTTAAGGCTCGTACACACTCGCCGTCCGGTAAGGACCAGGCCCGGGTCGACGGCGCGTCGTGTTCCACGCGCGCCTCAAAGAGATGTCAGCACATAGATATCCGATGTCAGCACAATAATTGACGGGGTCCGATAGGACCGATGCCTGCCGGGGCTGCGGATTGTTCGAAAGAGTTACCGTGGCCCTGGCGCACAGGCAACTGAAGGAACACGGGTGGGTTTTAGTCAGTAAGAGTCTGACACGCCCTTCCGCTCCGCCCAGAGCGGGAGAGGTCATGTGATGATTTCCCACCCAAAAAAAAAAAAAAAGTCTCGTACACACTGGCGCGACGCGACGCCCGACACAAAGGCACTGCGTGTCGCGCGAAGAGCGGCGCCTTCGCGTAGTGCTGTCGCGTCGCGCCTGCCTGTGGGAGCCTTTATCGTGTTGAGATATCGATACCCATCACGTCTGTGAAGTTTGAACACAAATAAACCGATTTTTTTACTGATATTTCATGTGACTGCACTAATTGCGGTCAATGACCGCCTTAAAAATCTTTTGGTTTGTTTTGTCCTGTCTAGATATACCCATCACGCCTGCGGAGGTTCGCTAGCTAATTTAATTTGACCCTGTATAGTGAGTTTTCCGTCATTTTCTACCGGGAATCTGGTGTGCAAATCTTAATCGAAGGTTGTTCGTAGAATAATAAGTAGGACGGGAATGTAATAACAATATATCTCTAAGTCCACGTTCACACGGACGTAAATATATCGCGGCTGGATTTTTTCGCGCACCGGATCTTCAATGAACTGCTTAGCGCCGAGAGTTGAAAATCCAACAGTGTGTTTTTTGACGCGCTGGGATGCACTCTGTTGGATTCCCAATTTTCGTTTCAAAACCGAGAGTTGAAAATCCAGTGCGCAATAAAATCCAGCCGCGATATTTTTACGTCCGTGCGAATGTGGTCTAACATTCTATCTTACTGTGTTCCGTAGGAAACTAGCAGTTTACGACATGTATTTTTTCAGGCTGTATTTGACTACTACAGAGCTAAAGTAAATTCTTTAAATTTGCCTAATTAAATTCTTAGCAACTAGTTTAGTCGACCGGTCATTAAATTCTATTAGATTGTTTTAACTAGATTAGAAATTCAAATGTATGTATGTAGGTGTACGTAGGTTGGTACCTGACTACATGATGCCAGCGGCCTAATAAAAAATGCATGCGTGGTATCCTCTGTATTGTAGGTACTAACAGGGCTTAGAATTAATTGTTTATTAACCTGCATTAAACATTCTTTGGGAAAGGACATTGGGAATTCCGGGGTATGTCATAAGAGACGAATAAAATATTACAGTGAAAAGTGCTAAACTCAAACTCAAAGCATTTATTTCAATTAAACCATTTACAGGCACTTTTGAATTGTCAAAGAGTCGGTCAGTTAGTCAGAAAGTTGAAGCTAGTTGCCCATTCCAAAACGTAGATCTCTATGGAGAAGAACGGGCAAGAAACTCCAAGGACACTCTTTTTAAATCAAGATATTACAAAATCCTGGGTACATTATTCTTGTTGCTTCTATATGCGAGAACAATGAAAAAAATATATAAAGAAACAATTCAAAATATAAGATTAATAATAAAAATAAGCCGTGGCAGTTAAGAGATGACCAGTCCCAACTGACGGCGCCCGTTCACGAACATGACGCGTGGATCAGTTAAATCTTCTTAGTGTTTATTTATAAATAAATACTTATTAAATAAAAACTTTATTCAGTACAAAAAAAAAACAGTACAATATTTAAAAAAAACTAGTAACAGATTACATAGGAGCCTTATGTGCTAGATTAAAAACGCCCTGGACCCCACACTAGGATTCCCAGTGTCACGGGCTCCAGTCTCTACCCAAGTAAGGCAAACATTTTCATTAGTGTAGGTACCCAGTATGTCTGTCTGTCAAGGAAGCGTCGTGATTAGGGTCATATCCCCTAGGGGGCGCTCATTCTAGCGTTATCCGTAACCTATTAACTAAGCTTACGTAAGTATGTAACCATTTGAATTAAATATAAAGCAGAGATTTTAATTAGTACCTATAACAAAAATGCAATGAAGATAAGAAACGTTTGCGCAGAAATTGTTTGTACAATCTTATTACGAGAACCTACTTGATTAATTATTTTTTCAGCAGTAGCTTTCCTGAAAGCGCCATTAATCAAATGATCGTGCTGTTTTTCTTACGAAATAATATTTTTACCATGTGGCGGTACACACTTGTTAGAACTACATAGGTTCTTATAAATGTATAGATGGGGTATTTATTATATTCTATTGCCAGTTATTTCGATCGTAAACCTCCCTTAAAAGAGGCAGCAACCGTTTGAGTTTGTTCGTTTTCGTTTCGTTTGAGAAATAGTTTTTTGAAAAGTTTGAAAAACAGTCGAGAAAATTTTAAAAAATAGTTGATAATTTTTTTTAAACAATAATAATAAAATTTTAAGTTACAACTCAAACAATTTTTCAAACTTTTCACATCTTCAGTGGCTGAGGGTTATCAGGAGATGCATAGGTACCTAGGTACCCACTTACTTACGGTTTTACATTCGTAGAAGTGAACAGGCAATCTGAACCCCGTTGAATCCGTTTGAGTCACTCAATCCGACTGCCTCGAAGGGAGCAGCGACATTATTGCGTTTCTCATTTTATTCTTGTTATCAGAAGTTCCAAGTAGATTAGATTTTTTATAAAAGCCCTGTAGAGTTACGAATACTTCTAAAAATACGCAAGTTTTGTTCCCATTGGTATTGTAAAGGAGCTCTTTGTGAGAAAAGCCATTCATACCATAAAGTTGTATGCGTGAGGTTTTTAAGGGGAGTATAGAGGTTCAGAAGGGGGGGGGGGGTTCAGAAGGTTGCGTGTTCAAATCACGTCAGGGTCACCAGTATAGAGGTATGAGGAACAGGGTGTAAAGTTCGCTCATACGTCCATAGAAAAGGGAGGATCCTCCGACCAGACGGGTGTCGTGTCTGGTTGGCAACTGCCCGATGTTTGATGTCGGGACGTTGTATATATGCTAGTTGCGCGGTAAACTCTGCTTGCGCGATGCAGGATTTTGCGTGACGTCAGTATGACGCGTAGCTCGCATGTGGCGTTTGTAGATGCCACTACAGGAGTATCGTACCTAATAGTGTTGTTTCTGTTAGGTGTGAAGGTATGCGGAAAGAATACTAAATTTTAAAATTGCATTTCATTACTTTGGGTCTTTGGAAGGCAATAAGTAATGGAGAGCAATTTTATTCTTCTTAAATCGTGAGGTAATTTTTCAAATTTATAACATAACCTTCCTCGTAGCATCCGGCTATAGTAGCGCCGCTATATTTTCGCAATTTTGTTACCAAGTTACACACATACACATATATATATATATAAACTCACGCCTTCTTCCCATGGGAGTAGGCAGGAACTACAGAATACCACCTGCTACGATCCATACATACTCCTTTTGCCTCGTTTACGTTCATACATCTGGTCATACACGCACGCCGGTTGCGAGTACTACGCACCTGACCTTTCTGAAGAACATCACCAATAAGGTCACCAGTTACCAACTTGTAAATATTATTAATATTTGTGTATTAATGCATTTCCCAGAGTGTTTTACAGTACAGTATTAATTTTGCTAAATTCGTAAGCAACAAAACGCAATCTGTGCTGCTAATAAACATTTATTCAGCGATCGGTGCCGAAAGGACGGGTCCAATAATACAAATGCAAATTGCCGGCATGGCGGCAGCGTCAATTACGCCGGTGTCAATATTGAACAGGAAGTGGACCGCCCCTACCGTATCCCGTTACTTAGCACTAAGCGTAATGTTAGGACTGCTTCGAAATACCGGCGCAATTTTAAAGTGGGCTTTGTTTTTTATTGGACCAGCGGGAATTGTTGCAAATGGATCACACTATCGTCGTGGACGGAAAACGTCAAATCGCACCTTTAAAGACAAACCGTTACTAAACGAAAATATAAAATTTTACACAGGACATTAAATAAAAAAAAATGCACGACTTTTTCGCAATAGAACTTATGTTATAGTGTAAATAAATACCCATCATTATGACCTCAAATGATGGCTCAAAGCACCATAATCCTAAATTCTGTTGCAAACAAGCCGTGTATTTCTTTTTATTTAATGTCCTGTGTAAAATTTTATATTTTCGTTTAGTAACGGTTTGTCTTTAAGGCCTGTAATAATGCCAATAACCTTGAGCATTTGGGCGGAGCTAACGACCCCTCTCCGCGCCACCCGCATGCAACAGAAAACGTGCGACGTCGCGCGCGCCGCCACGCGCCACCACGCGTTGTCTCGCCTAGTCTCGTCAAAGAGTATCGAAATCACAGGAGGTCAAGTCATCGTGAAAGTTAAATGATTTTTTATGTGTACCGCATATAAAGTGTTCCAATTTTGTTTTTGTTTATTATCTATTGATATGGATGTAATTTTCGGGCTATGGTTACGAATAAAATTGTTAAAAGCTTTCGAGGCCGTGAGTAAAAGCTATACCTTTCGTCTAAATCAGCCTGGCTTGCAACATGAGGTAAACAACTTAATGTATCTTTTTAACTAAAATTAATGGCTAATTGTGCTGCTAAGCGCAAAACCCAAGAATGGCTTGACCAATTCGTTTTTTTTTTAATATTCGTTGAATTCTTAGGAAGGTTTCTATGAAGAGAAAAAGGGTAGGTAGGGTAGGTAGGTAGGTAGGTAGGTAGGTAGGTAGGGTAGGTAGGTAGTATAATTATCACTAGTGTATGTCATATTATTTGTTATATTTTTTTATAAACAAATAGATTATAACTAAAATTCGCTGAAATTTAGCTTTCTTTCCCCAAGTATTTTTATTATTTTGGTTGGTTGAACTTCTTCATCCTCATTTATATCTCCGTATTCACATACAGGGTGTTTGGCAGAACGTTGAACATACGAAAATGGTGGATAGGTGGGGTCATCTGCTACTTACTCAGCCCTAATTTATTTGGCCCTGGACCCCCTGATATTTAAATATTATATTTTTGCTTTCTTGTAGTTTCACCACTTTCTTCACTTTAAAGTGTATTTTTTACTAAAAATGGGTAAAAAAGGTAATATTTTTGTATCTGTAATGTTGGAAGATTCTTATAAAATTATTGCTTTATTCAGATTTTAGCTAGAAAAAAAGTTATGAGTCCTCAAACTTACAGAAAAATGTAAAAAATACTTAAATCTTAATTTCCACTAGCATTAAAAATAAAAAAAATAAAAAATATCCAGGGGGCCAGGGCCAAATAAATTAGGGCTGAGTAAGTAGCAGATGACCCCACCTATCCACCATTTTCGTATGTTCAACGTTCTGCCAAACACCCTGTATGTGAACACGGAGATATAAATGAGGATGAAGAAGTTCAACCAACCAAAATAATAAAAATACTTGGTGAAAGAAAGTTAAATTTCAGCGAATTTTAGTTATAACCTATTTGTTTATAAAAAATGTAACAAATAATATGACATACACTAGTGATAATTATACTACCTACCTACCTACCCTACCTACCCTTTTTCTCTTCATAGAAACCTTCCTAAGAATTCAAAATTTCACAAAAAGTTAAGAAATGTCTCCTAAGACCGTTTTCCTGTAGCTAGAACGGTTAGGTTTGCTGCCCTTGCTGCCCTATCTCAATAAGCCACCCTGTATATTATATATATATATATATATATATGTATATTATCGAAAATAATTACGCCAGTAATCAATAAATTAATAAATTATTAGCAAGTACCTAACCTATAATTATAATCAATACCTACTTCAGCAGGCGTAGCATGACGCTTTCTATTTCTTGGAAGACAAGACATAGCTATTTCTATACAAAGTGACATTACGTTTCTCCATTTTTGACATCGCACCGTAAAAATCCTTCTACAATCCGTCTTTTTGTCTTTCGTTTCTACCGATCGTTGTCTAGGTCCTTTTATATGTAGACTATTTCAGAAGAAAGTTTTCTATCCCAAACGTCAAAATCACACTGACAACTGACAGTTGTCTAAGCTAGTGAAGACAATTTAATTTTGTAATCGCCATGCTAAAGACAGTAGAAAACTTTTTACTCGACGGCCACAAAGTATAAAAAAATTGAATTTTTCACTGTTTGTATGGAAAATGTGAAAAATTATTACCTACATGTTTAGTTTTAAGAGTTTGAGGGTCTCATAAAGGGGTCGAAATTTTCATTATTTTTGCGATAGGACACACCATTTTCGAGATATAAGCAAAATAAAAGAAAAACGTGAATAAACTACTGAATTTCGTATAAAGTGCAGTTGACTCTTTCTACTTTGCTGCTTTTATACTGTCTTCACGGAACGTCATTTTTGTCTATTCTTCCGTCGACAAAACCCGTTTCTATGATGGTCATGCTACGCGTGCTGGAGCATTTTCAGTTTTGGTAAAGTTTTCGTCTGTAGTTGTAACTAAACTAGACATGCAAAAAATAAAATATGCCACAAATAATCGCAACGTATCAAAATAATAGACTTTACTTAGCTACCGAAAAGTAAAATTTATAATATTGGCTGAAAGTCATTGCGTGGACGTGGACCTTCTGTGATCATTCAGTACTATATGACACAGAAGCGTAATACTTACCTACGACTTTGTTTGAAAAAAAAAACAAAACAACAATAAAATTGTACAATTCGATAATACGACGATAAAACGCTACTTATAAACAAGAATCAGAAAAAACGTACTCCACTATTTACCAAATTCAATTTTTGCAGTAATATTTTACGATTTTATTTCGTAGTGCTGAGTTCTCGCAACGCGACATGCGTCCACCTAGCAACACGATGCGCCCCGCACTGAATTTATGGACGAGTGCAGGGGTGATATGGACGCAGTCCTTATTCGGACGCCTTTTTAATTTATTGTAATAAAAATAAGACATATTTAAAAAAAGTAACAAAACCAAATCATTTAGCTTTGTATTGCAAAGCAGTAGATATTTTTTTTACACTCTTTTGATAAAAAATGAAGGAATAAAATGGTTTCATCTCAAAGATTTGGAGGTGATTTGGTGTTTTTTTTTTAAATTATGTGATTCCGATAGAAAAATTATGGCTAAACCAAATTACGTATTATATCATGTAGATTACTAACAATTTTTTTCAGATGTAATTTCTCTGTAAATGCCGACGAAAAGTTGCTTCATCTGCATGCTTTTTTCAAGCTTTTGTCGAGAGAGCAGCCTTAAAGGTGCGAAATTACAAGTCACCCAGTAAACCATTTCAAGCTAATTCAAAATGCGAGTGTAATGACATTATATTAAAATTGATTACCTTCATGTCCGAGACAGTGGATGTCCGACATAGCGTAAAGTAGATTGACCAGCGGGGCAATTACGTAACACACTAACAGTAGGAATGGATTTCATTTTGACAGTTCAACAACGTTCATTGTGTTATTTAGGTTGTTTGCCAGACAACTTGTTTGAACATATGAAGCAATGTATTAGCAATAGGCTTCAAAATTATTCAGATTGCGATAGATTGTGTGTTACGTAATTAGGGTGCTGGTTGTAGGAATT
Organism: Dryobotodes eremita; assembly: GCA_917490735.1. NCBI lineage: Eukaryota > Metazoa > Arthropoda > Insecta > Lepidoptera > Noctuidae > Dryobotodes > Dryobotodes eremita. The sequence continues at coordinate 5,734,797 of OU823248.1, forward strand.
GTTAGAAATAAAGTGTGTTGAATGTTTACTGGATTTGGAGTGGATGTGTTGAACCTATTATAGGTAAAATTGCTACTTACATTTGCGTTGATTGCTTATAAAATTGTATAAGTATTGCAGCTACTTAATTCTACATATAAGTAGGTACGGTCAAAAACAAAAATCTATAGACACTTAAGTTTTTTAAATCTTTATTATTTTGCAAAATATCCATAAAAACCTGAACCAATATAAAATTTTAAGAGTACTAACTCTTAGCTACTACATTGATGGTATGCCGAAATATATGTATCGAATCATTTCGCAGGTACTAATTTAGATGATAATAATATGTAAAAGTATCAGAGTTTCTCATTTTTGTTTTATCAAGCCTTATTCCTTCTTCTGGAAAGATAACAATCAGTAGATCTAGCTGGATTCTTACGACCCGTACAGCTTAAGTGGGCATTGCCTGACCTTGACTCAATTTAAACCTCCATCTAAAGTACATAGTTGGTAGGTAATGCGGGTCGTCAATTGGCGCCCAAGTGGGACTATATTTGTATAAGCAAACCACTCATATTCTAAACATGAATGATTTGAAAATAACGTTCATGATGGTTGGCAAAATTAGGTACACTTATCTGGATTTAACTTCTAGGATATTCTAATTTAATTGTTGTTATTTGGAATAACAATCTGGTGAAACTTGTTTTAGTCCAAAAGTAACCCTGTTCAGCTCTAATCAGCTCAAAACTGCTGAAAGATAAGCAAGGGTTAACACAACTCGTGAATTTAAATTTTGTTAAATACATAGGTATGTAAATACCGGATTGTAAATGAAACAAAGTGCTATGATACTTTCTATAAAATTAAAGTACATACCTACCTAATGCAAGCTTCATGCTCATGCATGAAAAACATGGATTTTAGCCCATTTGTAAAATTCAAAGCGTTTTATGTGAGCGTTCCAAGCCGCTGCCACTTGCCTCTTCATTCAATGACTGATGACAATGTACATTGCTGCTGAACTCACGAAAGTTAACATCCATGGTGTTGTAGCTAATCAAAATAATGAATAAAATAGTTGGCCATAGAGAAGAGGAAGGAAAAGGAAAAATGGATGAATTATGCGGAAAACGACATGACTAGGATGAAATTAAACATATGAAGGCTGACAGAGATGAATAGAAGAAAAAGGCATAGTGTATTTTCACGATAAATCGCTAGGGGTTTCAGGCGCAGATCTGGGTTTTTTCTCAAAGAGGGGGGAAATGTTTCTCTCTGATGAAGGGGGGGGGGGATAATCACTCGTGAAGATCTTTAAAAAAAAACCTTCAGCACATATTGTTCCATATTTATATTTTCCATATTTTTTTCCATATTTTTTCATTCCATATTATTTCTCATTCATATTATTTTCCATATTTTTTCATTCCATATTTCCCTAAACCCGACAAAAAATATGCCCCCCCTTTTTCGAGGATGACTACGACCTATCTACAAAGGTATATCCTAGTATACCGTATACAAAGTAAAAATACAGGTTATAAAACTATGTTTTTGTCTAATTTATAGTTTTAGACTCAGTTTGGTCGAGGTCCATGGGGCGGGGGGCAACTGCACCCGTCGACCCCCCGTATCCGCGCCTGAGGGGTTCCACAAAATCCCAGATATTCTTAGTTGCAGCACCGTGAAGCGATCATAAGGAACAAAGTTGTTACAGTTCCGGGAAACTCTGAAGTGACTGTGTCATGAAATTATTTAATCTGTTATTATCAATACAAGGCTTTGGTCTCGAAGTCAGCGATTGCGGCGCGGCGGAGGTGGAGGCGCGGCAAGCGTCACGGCAACACAGACCCGCGTATGCAAAAACGCCGCTCCCCACTCCGCTCGTGCTGCCTTCGAGGCTAGTTCTATATAAGTCTATGCATTGAAACGCCACGTTCACATGTTTTTTTTGTTAAAAACAATAACCTATTCAATAAAAGGGCCTTCGATGAGGAATAATCTTATTTATTGTGTCAGTTTTTTTTTTGTTTCTTTTTTTTGAGCATTTTTTCATAGAAGTCGTGTCCCTAATATTGAAATTGGGGCTATTTGAACCCTACTAGAATTATTCCAATTTATAATAAAAGCAACTAAATACTGAAATTCGTTTAGAATGTTTCATCGGAAAAGGGTCGTCTTTATTTGCTTTTCAATTGTGTGAACCATTTTTTTAATTATAAAAATTCATGTTTTTGCTACCGAAATGACTAGCACGTGTTTTGGCTTTCCATTTGGTTATTTGGGTTACACAAGGCCACCTCTGCAACTATGTCACCGTTGCAACAACAAGATTATTTCAGAGAAAGAAACTATTAAGGAATGCAGTGGTTTTGTGTTAGTCATGGCATACAATTGTAGTTCCACGTGTAAACTTTCTTCTAAACTAGGTTTGTGAAGAGTTTACGCAGCTCGACAATTTTATCTTGATTCTATTTAAATATTAACGTGGAATCCAAGAGGTATTCAAGACAATGAGCACTATATTTCTAGTTGCACGTTCTACAAATGGAATAGTGGCTACAAATTCTAATTTCAAGAGTTCTTGCTACGATTTTAGTACCGTATAAACTCCACTCTTCAGACTATGTATGCGAGGGACATTACTCTGCAAGTTGGTATGCTCTGCAACGTGTGCAAATGACAGCACGATACTTGCAACTCAGACTTGGCAAGTCACATACATTGTCTGTAATCGTCCTATTTATTTACTTAAACTTCATATATAAAATTGATACGGCACTTAAGCTGACTTCATGCCTGATCATATTTTAACGAGATGGTACTCGTAGTTCTTAAAAAGGAATGTTAGAGGTTCAATGTGTTTGTAAAGGGTAGGTGTGGGTGTCATATTGAGATGTAACTAAGAAGTTACTGATAAAAGTAGTAGGTATTTTTAACTTCTTATTTCGTCTAGTGGTCGCAAGCGCTCTGAGCATGAGGTCCTTTTTTTTTCTTTTTTTGGGTGGGAAATCAACAAATGACCTCTCCCGCTCTGGGCGGAGCGGAAGGGCGTGTCAGACTCTTACTAACCCACCCGTGTTCCTTCAGTTGCCTGTGCGCCAGGGCCACGGTAACTCTTTCGAACAATCCGCGACCCATGAGGTCCTGGAATCGATTCCCGGGTCAGGCAAAGATTTTTTGGGTTTTTATTTTACATTTGGAATTTCTCAGTAGCTGCCCGGAGTCTGGATTTGTGCCCGGTCGGTGGCAATTCGCTCGCCCTTTTTTACATGGAACTAAAACATAACTGGCGAAATGTGGGTGTACTATTAAGACACACCTCTGCCTAACCCGCCGGGGAATACAGGCGTGATGGTATGTATATATTTAAAGTTAAAGCTCTAAACCTTTTATAACCATAACTTATATTGCAACACACTGTCTCTTCCTTCTGTAATTAAAATAAAAAGCAAATCGGCCATAAATATTTGAACCAATAGAGTTACTAGTGCTAGTACCGAGTACCTATCTAAATTATTCATTAACTTAAAACATCATTTTCATACCTTAACATAACATAATTTTAACTGAAAATCAACAGTTACAATAGGTAAACACAATTAAACCGTAACGTTTACCCAGCTCTGTGTTTCTGCTCGACTAAGTTGATGCATATTAAATTAACTGCAATAACAGATGTTCAGGAACCGGCTGTGTGGAGCCTTTTGGTTCTTCAAAAACGTAGTTTGATCATGCAGGTTAGGCAGTGTATCTTTTTACGATTTTTCTTGAAAAAATTGCAGTTGATCATTTTCAACAGCCTTTGTATGAATAGCAGTCCAGTGCCGCGGGGTAATTGCGGTAATTGCATAACAGACTAACAGTAGGAATAGCTTTCATTTTGACAGTTCAACAACATTCATTGCGTTATTTACGTTGTTGAGCAAACAAATTTTTTGAACATATGGAGCAATGGATTAGCAATAGGCTTCAAAATGATTCAGCTGTGATAGATAGTGTGTTACGCAATTAGGGTACATGGTCTGTCCTCTCAAATCACAGACCATGCATGTGTTTTCATTGGTATTAGGGTAAAAATGTTGATAACTATTAGAAAAATGACGCCTGAATTAATTTATGACCTCCTTTTCTAAGGTATTTAATGAGACAATGGTATCTTAAAACTCCTCGATAAGTTCAGTCACCTCTACTTCATTAATACAATGTCCGTTACCATTAAGTTTAAAAATGTTTAGCTATAAATATCAGACTTGTGAAGCCTTTAATCGACATCCACTTTGACACTGAATAATCGGATTTCAACGTGCCTTCGGAGTTAGAGAGAAATGTTTTCTCTACAGAATTTTACCTTAAGGCTATGAGCCCGCTTTTGTTGGCGAATAGGTAACTCAGTGACTGAAAAGAAAAAAAACTGGTATCTTGCTTTCCCAATATGGCGAACATACAGGCTACAGGCAACCGGTAATTGGTAAGGGCCGAATCATACCGGAATAGCAGCGGCCGGCAGCGACGCGGCGAGCACTTTTAGTGTGAAAACTTACTAAAAAGACCAGTATCGCTTGAAAAGCTTGAAAAGATCGCGAGGCCGCCCGCGGTGACCCGAGCAGCCGCGCGCCACGCGCGTCTTGTCGGTGGTTCTGCCCGCGCCTGCCAGCGGCAACGCGAGGCTGCTCGCGGCACCGCGGGCGGCCGCGCGCTCTTCACCCTCGCCGAATGTAGAAACTAAACTAGTCAAGAGGAGATTAGGCGCGTGGGGTCTGGAGGACGCGCGAGGCCGCCAGCGGCCGCCAGAGGTGCTGCCGGGGGCCGCTGGCGCCGCCGCCGGCCGCTGCGGGCGCTGCCGGCCGCTGCCATTCCGGTGTGACTCGGCCCTAAAGGTTTTATATCTTTTTTTGAACTCACCGATCTTTGTGCACTCCGAGAAGTGTAATTTAACATAAACTTAATATCACTTCTGTAATCCCGAAGGGTAAGGCAGAGATACACCACATTTCGTCAGTTATGTATAAGTCCCATGTAATAAGGGGCGAGCCTGTTGCCATCCACTATGAACAAATCCAGATTCAGAGCTGCTACTGTGAAATGCCAGATGAAAAAGCTCAATAACACTTTGCTCATCCTGGGAATCGAACCCAGGACCTCATGCTCAGCAGGTAGTGCTTGGGACCACTGAACCAACGAGGAAGTGTAATTAAAAGTGCTAATAATTATTGTTGTTTGCATCGTCGCATGATCATGTTCAGTAATTGGGCTTGCCAGTCAATTTGTACTTTGCAATTTTTACTTGTACACGGAGTGAATTCACAAGGATAACATTGTTTGTAATAAGTTTTAGAAAATAAGTTGTTATTATTAAGTTTGCTTCACTATTGCATTGGGTTGTACCTGTAATAATAGTTGGTAAGTGATGATAAAACAAATAAATAAATTAAATTAATTAATTTGCTTGTTTGAAATTCATTGTATAGCATTTTGGCCTACAGGAATTAGTGAGATTAAGATTTCTGTTTTTTTTAATACCATACCTATACACATCATACTACAGAATGCCAGCTGTTACGTGTCTTTGGGTGATATTCCACTGGTCAAATTTCTTTGACGGATGCCCATTCCACCTGTCAAATATCTTTGTCCAAGATTTCTTTATAATTTGCGTAGTTGAGGAAATGGAGGAACGTGTAGCGTCTTTATGCGCCGCTATTATCACTCCATTAATATTGACGTCCGCGTCCGCAAACCAATTATTTTTTTCTTCAAGTCTTGTTCAGTACTCTGAACTTCAAATGTTTCATAAATTAGTCCTGCTATAGTGTCTGCGTCTGAACGTTTAATTTTATTTTTGTAGTCTTTGTGCCTCGTATCATAAAAACATTCATTGCTTTCATAAGCATTTAACAAAGATTTCGTCATTGGAATTGTCCACGAAATTTTATTTGCAGCCATTTTGATTGAAATGTCAAAATCTTTGATCAAATATCGGTGTTGTGAGTAAATTGGATGAAGTCATTCAATTTATTTGATCAAATGTACATTGGATAAAGATATTTGACGAGTGGCATACCACCCTTCATAACTACCTACTTCTTTTGTTTTATTTGCGTTCCGCGATGGTTGCGAGTACATAAGTACTACTTTAACTGCCGCGTTGGCCTCGTGGTCGCAAGCGACTGCTGAACGTGGGGTGCTGCGTTTAATTCTCAGATCGGGAAAAGTGTTATTGGGTTTTTCCATTAAGAATTTCTCAGTAACAGCCCGGAGTTTGAAAGTTGGGGTGTGACACCACCGTGCCTCGGAAAGAACGCTAAGCCGTTGGTACTGCGCCAGATCTCTCTCCGGTCGTTTCGGATTGCTGGCCGTCCCGTCGGAAGAGAGAGTGGACCTATCTGCGCACACACTTGTGCACTATAATATCTCCCACGCCGAAGGTTAGTCTCCGATGAGATTGGCCGCCATGGCCAAAATACGGTCTTGAAGACTTTTTTTACTGCTTACGCATACGCACCTCACATTTCATATCTGATTTCACACCTCATAAAATTAAATATGAAGTTAATATCTACTTACCTGTGAATCTTTCAGCGTCTGGGACGATCTATCCATCAGAGTTACAAATAAGTTGCCAAACTTCGACAAGTATCTACCTAGCTAGTGATGTGAATATTCCAGCGGCGTAAGTTAAGATTTTCACATTTTTCTATTAGATCCTTTCGCATTTCGGGCGCACTTTGGCAACTTTTCTTAACTCGTTTATAAAATATCGCCAGTCAGCCTATTTTATTTATGTGGCGAACATTATTTTTTTTGCCGTTGTGGCTTGTAGTTATTTATTTGGAAGCAATGTCGTCGAATTATTTATCTCCTATAAGCTGTGACTTTGTGAAAATTACCTTATTAAGGTACCTGCCAACTTATTATAATTAATAACCTCTATAAAAACTTTGCAGTGTGAGAATAACCGTTCTTTTTTATAGGTAATATATTAGTATAGTGAACCTCTATTAAAATTTTGCGCTCCTCTAAATATGATTGAATACTAGAATATAATAATAGCGCCTTTTTTGTGAACGTCAAATAATTCCTATTTTGGGGTCTTATAAATACTAAATAGCCAAGATATTGCGCCAACTCTGAGCAAAGGCAAGGAAGTTAAAAAGAGGCTCAATTATTTGAAAAAAGGTGCATCATTAGAAGCGCAAAACCTTTTTAGAGGATCAGTTAAATATTTCCTTATTAAGTATGTACACTGCCTACACTTATAAAATTGTTCGAAATTCTCTGGTTATAATTAATAATTTATAGCATGTCACTCTATTCTTTTGCACTAAAAAACCATAGTTCCTAAGTACTGCCATATCCGTTCCTGATTTATTTAGATGTTGAAGGTACTTTGGTATGTAGGTAATGAATAATAACAAAAGACAAAAAAAAAACTGTCTCTCTGCTAGTTACAATGTTACTACGTTTCGAATATTATTCGAAATGCTTGACTGAACATAATAAATCCATGGTCTAAAAAAGCCAGGTCTGGCATTACGGGAGTGACACATGCTTACGTCACTATCCAGTTGCCACTTTATTGCAACAAAACACGAATTATGGAAACATTTTCAGTCACCATTCTGTTAAAAAATATATTTATAGCATTTAAATTGTCGTTTCGTTTTTCTAATCAAGTGAAACTATTCAATTTAAATATATACCAACGTAATTGTTAGTTAAAACCTCATTGTTTTATCGGATTCGCACAAGTAATAATGGCGGTTGGGGAGTTATTATTACACACTACTGGTAACACAGCGGTGATGACGTAGGCTTGTGTCACCCTGTGTGTCGGAATGCTATACCTGGCGAAGTATATTATTATACCATGAATAAATCAATATCAGAAATTCGACAATCTGTTGAATAATATTCCTTCTCTATGTTTTTGCTTTTTTATTCAATAAGGAGCCCTTATCCTTCTAAAATAGTTTGGAAATTTGGTGACTAGATTGGGGTCAACCTTAAATATAGAAGGGCTTCTGTATTTATCAATCATTATCTATTATGAGAGATTGATAGCTCAGCCATTAACGATCTAACCTAAGATTATCGGTATAACCCAGTCATAAGGATCCAGAATTTAAGAGATCAGATGTCGGCCGTACCGAGCAAAATACATTTTGCATCTGATTACACTGGAGGTCGACCTTAATGCAGTAGGGTAAAGACCGGACAGAGGTATGCATGATTTTATATAGATGGGTAAGGGTAATAACTATTATTACAAATGTGAAAGTAATTCTAGATATCTGTCTGTCTGTTATCTTTTCACGCATTGACAGCTGAATGGATTTCAATGTTTGAATACTTTTTAACCGACGAAAAAAAAGGAGGTTCTCAAGTCGACCCGTTTTTTTCTTACTTTGTTACATTACCGTGGGATAATTTCCAATCTCCACGCAGGTGAAGCCGCGGGCAAAAGCTAGTGAATTATAAATTAAAATTCAGTTTATCGCCAGCTTGAATATTAAGTAATTAAATCTCGATATAACTTTCAAGTTTAACTATATCGAGATTTAATTATAGCTTCATTCGGTTTTGAAGAATGTCTAACTGCTTTATAAACTAGTACCTCGCTAAACTGCCTTTAAATCAGTAGGTACTTACCTACGTCGTTACAGACCATAATGCCTTCCACGTTAATACGTCTCCTACGGACCCAATGAAGCTTGGATATTACAGGATATCCAATCGACATAGCTCATTAATCAGTGATAGATACATCATTAGGTCGATTGAGCAGAAACAATCATTTGTGTGATGTGAATACACCATCGTATGTCGAGCATACACTGACTGACAATTTGGTTAAGGATAAAATTCATGGACCGTTAAGGTAAAGGAACGTTTAATTAAGATTAATTAGTAGTATTTTGTTCAGTAGAGGTGATAATAATGAGAAATGTGAGACGATTTTATGACGATTAGGTAATTCATGTAATTTGTGGGTAGTTTCATTGCAATTTAGCTTGTATTTGAAATTCAGAAACTGTATTTAAATTACAATTGATAATAAATAAACAGAATGGATTATAAAAATAATGGATGGATAATGGATTTTTTTTTAAAGAAAAAAATAAAATTTACTTAATTGTTTTTTTGCGGTTTCTGTTCTTTTGTATCAATTCTCTTTATGTTAGAAAATTGTGTAATAAAATATACCGTAGGTACGCCTAGATACTAAATCCTAAACGGGATCAATTAGGAAGATGTTCCGAAGATGTTACATTACCTGCCAAACTCGCTGTGAAGTTTAGTCAGCAAAAGATAAGAATATTGAACTTTCCGACTTGCGATAAGCCAAGTACGAAAGTTTACTTATCTGTGTAAAAAATCAGCGTCAAAAATCGGGCTAAGTATCTACGTGGTAATTAACCTACTTGTTTTATTTTCTGAATGGCTTACTGGCACGTGATCGCTGTGTTATTTCAGGCATGTCCTCGCGTCGGTGTCATAAAGGGGATTAAGCTATTACTCTAGGTTAAAGATGGACAGAAAAAAACACTCTTGCAAAATGCCAGTATAGTTAGGTATATGCTTACTTAGTAAAAATACATCCGTGTTCCTTATCACCTAATCCACCTCAATGACCTACTCGTAAGTTGTAAAGAATAATGTCGTACGAGTACCTGTAGCGGCATCTACAAACGCCACATGCGAGCTACGCGTTATACTGACTTCACGCAAAATCCTGCATCGCGCAAGCAGAATTTACCGCGCACCTAGCATATATACAATATCCCGACATCAAACGTCGGGCAGTTGCCCACCAGACACAACACCCGTCTGGTCGGAGGATCCTCCCTTTTCCATAGAGTATGAGTGATTTAACACCCTATTCCTCATACCTCTATATACCTAATTGCTCACTCGCTTACTCATGTGTTATTAAAATTTTCTTTGTTTTATCAAACCGCTGTAGGATTTGCAAGACATTTTTCTCGTAGATGCTCGTCGCTAGGTCGCTTGTAACTTGCACATACTCGCAGCTTCGCGAAAACGCCGTCACTTTCGCTGAAAACCAGCGCTGGGGCTCTGTCTTGCATAAGGTCGTAGCATTATGCTGAGCGTTTGCCGTTTTGCGTGGATGTGACGCATATTTTCCCTCAACTAGTTCTTTTTTGTATTTGTGTGTTGTTCTCTGCGTCATGTTTGCCGCAAATAAACGTATTTTCTTTTCTTTTTTCTTAGCTTAAGTAGGCTCGTAGAGCTAAAATAGTTGTAGGTAAAGTGTAGGTCTGTGCCTATAATAAGTATACATATATTTCGTCACAGGGTGTAGTCATAGCTAGCGCAATTTTGTAGCTAAAATACGTTGTACCAAACACAGTCGTAACCATTATTTCGTAGCAAAATCGTAGCAAACAATACGAATTGTGAAGCACAAAGAAAAATAATAGAAACTATTATTCTCTGAAAGTAGGTATTCAGATAAATTCGAGTTAGTAACTGGAACAAGCACAGATAGAAAAGTTTCTACTGCGATTCAACACTCGCGTTTATTATTGTTAACAACTTTATAGTTACCTAATTAAGCCTGACATCTTTAATTCTTTATTTTATTTTATTGACCATATTATAAGAATTCTCATATTGACAGTATTTTAGACTATAATGTTTGCATGCCTAATTTAAGGTAGAATGTATAAGGATCCCTAATTATAAAACATCTGCATTTTTTCTATACCTACTTTCTATGCAAATAAATAATAATAATAACTATTATTATTCAGAGTTTATCCAGATTATGAGTGTTATAATTAATTGCCAATTTGACCATGTAAGACGTATGTAACTGACTATAATATTATTAATTGACTTCACTTTAATTTCTGTTTTGTTTTGTTGACATTGTTTTGTTTGTATTAATATTTTAATTTATGTAATAATTTGCACGCCGTAAGGTAGACTGTAGCCGATCTCATTAATTTATGTACAAAATCTTATACCTGTACCTACATTCATAGAAAATAAAGTTCTGATTCTGATTCTGAACTTAACAAGTTGACTGCGCTCAAATATCGCGTCCAAGTAGGTACTACTGGACTACGTGCTACATAGATGTACTACAAATTGATATAGAAATACGGTCTCGTAGAAAAGTGTGAAGATTTATTTGTAACAAACTGGCCGACGGCTTGCCTGATATTGAGACACGAATCAACAAAATTCGATCTAAAGAAAAGCGGCCACATTCCTCTAGATCGTATTTTGTTGCTTCGTGTCTCAATATGAAAGTTTATAAAAGGTATAGAAAATTCTAGACACACTTACCGAGGGAACTTATTGAGCCGTTTTTCAAAATTCTTTCTCAGTCACGAGATAATATTTTTTTAAAGGAGTGGCGCTAGTGGACCCGTGTGCGTCCGCTTAAGGTCTTGTGATGTATTCCTATGTGCTACTAATTGTTTTTACTACACAAATAAGTAAATAAATTAACTTCAGAAGCTCCCATAATCTCTAGAACTTTATAGCAACTAAATTATTAAAATTTAATTTTACAGCTGTTACAAGGCGGCCGACTGAAGTATCTGTGCAGGTGCTACTCAATTACTTTCGGTGCACAGTGCGGTCTACTGAGTTAACGAGCGATAGATGGCGGGATGATCGTTGAGATAACCAGCTATTTTGTTTTTTGCTGGAGAAGCATAAACTGACTGCTCCCGCTCTGGGCGGAGCGGAAGGGCGTGTCAGACTCTTACTGACTAAAACCCACCCGTGTTTCTACAGTTGCCTGTGCGCCAGGGTCACGGTAATTCTTTCGAACCATCCGCGACCCCGGCAGGCATCGGCCCTATCGGACCCCGTCAATTATGCTGACAGCTCTTTGAGGCGCGCATAGAACACGATGCGCCGTCAGCCCGGGCCTGGTCCTTACCGGACGGAGAGCTGCCCATTGCTCGCTGTCCGCAAGCCTGCGCCTACGGTGGCCGGGAGTCAGCAACCGACTCCCGACGCCCAGGGTGTCTCCTCCTGCGGCGACTAGGGGCGTGGGAGCGCAACGATTGCCACTCTCTCACGCGCTCCGCCTCCTCCTTCGCGAGCATTACTGCTTCGCAGAAGGAGGTGACGGCTTCACATTCCCTCTTGCTCCGTACCATGGCCTGAACCAGGGCCGGATGCGAGAGATCGCCGCCGCCGATCGCTGCCACGAGGACACGGCGGTGCTCCGCCCAAGCCGGGCAGACCTCCACCGTATGCTCCACCGTGTCCTCCGGTCGATCCACATAATGGAGATAACGAGTTGGTTGTGGGAAACGGTGCCACAAGGTTATGATTACACACCACAGATAGGAAATTACCTCCTAAAGTTTATCTACATTGTTGATGCTGATTACTTATTTTAGATTTGGTATGCTTAAAAGCCGCATGTAGTGTTAAGATTTCTTTCAATTTGTGTACAGCCTGTCCAGTAATGAATAGATAACCTTGAAACAGATAATAGAGCAACTTAAAAAAAAACAAAAATATAATATTAATAATACGTCACGGCCACAAATGAATGTATTTTGTTGTTATAATAAGTCAAGTTAGAAGTGCTGATGGATAGGCTATATGACTAGTATCTAATTATGTATTTTCACATAGAGAAAAGATTTTTTATGACCGGCCATTTTTTGTATACAGGATGACTTGTAATTTAGCGTATTCCTTCCGTAACGTAAGCCATTTCAAGCTAATACAAAATGCGAGTGTATTGACATTATGTTAAAATTGATTGATTACCTTCATGTCCGAGACACAGGATGTCCGACATAGGGTAAAGTAGATTGACCAGATGCGAGAAATGGAGTCCTTTGTCGTTTGCAAGACATTAGCAATTTTCCTTCGAACATGTTCTCAGTAGGTATGCGTGGGTAATGTTACCATACGGGCTTTCTCACGGTGCTTTCCATAAACAACTTGGGCTTCAATGAGGTTAAGTAGGTCCCTTCTACTGTAGAGTACCTTTCAACAAGGCAAATTGTAAAGTAGGGATTGGAAAATGTTTAGCATATTCAGCTTATAATGTTCCCCACTGCTGGGACACAGTGGGAGGGAGTGGGCTGTTATCCCCCACGCGGGTCCAGAAAGGTTTGGTAGATGACACATGTGAATTTTTGGTTTTAGGACATGTCGGTTACCTCAAGATGTTTTCCTTCAGCGTTTTGAGAGCAAAATATTTATTCGGTGAGAATTACTGTTACTGTTATGTTAGCCTGTGTTAGATATGCCATCCCATTGCTGGGCAAAGGCATGACTTACCCATGACTTTCAGTGCTTGAGATCCAGAGCTAATGTAAAATTACACTCATTCAATGCAATCAAGACTCAATTAGCTGGAAACAACTACGCCATTCCTAAAAATCAAATGCATTCGTTTGGTGTATCTATCGATTGACACGAATTTTGTTTTAATTTACCTTAGAAGCATTGTTCTCATGTGACTTTGTGTTTGAGAATGACGTGACAAGCTGGAAAGCTCGTCACGCCATTAAAGTGACAAAATCAATGGTGGTGCTGGTGGTTAGTAAGAATTAAGACACAAAATTAAATATTCATTAATTTTATTTTTAAATTTCACATGGAGTTACTAAACGTTCAATAAATACAAGATGTCGTTACATTTTACATACAAAATATATTTACACATAGTTGTATTATTTACATAGTTATGATTATATGAAGTACGTATACGAGTAACTTATGATATTATTAATATAACAATAGCTTAAATATTATTATTATTGGTATGGTAAAATTGCATCAGGATTTTAGTTTTTCTATAAGCTTTTTATATACGCTGTCAAAGTTACGGTACCTATGCAGTGTTACGGAAGTCTTAAAACTGTGGTAGATATGAGAATATCTGGGATAAATATGGATAAAACTTTTGAAATAACAAAACATCTTATAACGTTTTTTTATGGAAACTAAAGACAGCTTATAGTTTTTATTACAAGCATGACCCTCCAGAAAGTTTTTAATAAACCAATTTTGGTTTCTTTTTTTTGCTGGAACGTTCAATCTGGGCTTAAACTATGAGTTTAAACATTTTACCTCGGGCTTTTCTGTTCGGAACACGGCTTTGATTATTCATTCCAAACCTGAACACATTTACAATTATATCAAAATTCGTGTCGAGTGGTGTAACCTCCTTCTTTTATCAAGATCCGGAATTAAAATGAGGCCCGTAGGCTTACATTTTGTGAAGCTATGTGGCCCGCGTAACGTAACAAGTACCTACTCGTGCTTTCATCTGCGTACCGACAAAAATAGTTGAGCATCATTGCCAAAAAAGTTTTTTTCTTTGAATGTTCTATTTACGACTTTCCGGACCCAGAAAAGTAATATGTATATGAAGGTACCACAGAGTCTAAAATTGTGCGCATTGATAGTTTTCCATACATTGAAGGAAATGTATCGGAATATAATGACTAGAGATCATATTATATTAGATCGTTTTAATATCGGTGTTAATAAACTAAAGACTTGGCTAAAATGTCTTAGCAACCAGGCCATAAACATATTTATAAAAAAAAAAAAACGGTGTTTCATAGAGCAGTGCTCGGGTTTCGATACGTTCCGTATATTGCTTATGGTCGTATGCACATAGAGTGTTGCACCGACGACGCCGACGCGGCGACGTTGTCAAACGCATGGCCGTAGTAAGTACTGACATTTGAAAAGCGTGTATTATTTGTTCAAAGGAAATGCCAACAACGTTTCTAAATATATTTTGCATGAATGCGGAAGTGAATGGAATATATTGTTTTCATTTGATTTTTATATTTTAAGAAGTATTTTCTAACACAGCATTAGATCTAAGTTTTAATAAAGTACAAATCTGACATAATTTATTTCGGTTTCTTTGTTTTTTAAGCTCAAAATATAGATTTCTAATTATAAAAATATTCATATAAAAGGGGCTCGTGGCTAAATAATAACAGCCACACGGGTCTATCTTCATGGTTAAGCAACGCTTGCTGAGATCGGTCTGTGGATGGGTGACCATCTATTACATACCGAGACCCCTTCGTGTCTCGAAAAACACATTGAAGCCGTTGGTCCCAGCTATCATTTGTAGATCTTTGACAGTCGTTACGAGTAGTCTTACCAAGGGGTATCGAGTTACCCAGTAACTTGGTTTTGGAGTTCAGATAGAAAGTCACTCCATGTAAATCCCTGGTATTCAGCTGCATCCGGTTAGACTGGAAGCTGATCCCCAACATAGTTGGGAAAGGCGAGGCAGATGTTGAAAGATATTCATTTCTTAAGTAGGTAAAGATTTCAAGCAAGAATTCAGCAACACTTAAATTAAGTGCACTAGAAGTTAAGTGACTGTACCGTTTAGAATTAATTTATACTGTCTACTTTGTAGCGGCATCTACAACGCCACATGCGAGCTACGCGTCAGACTGACGTCACGCAAAATCCTGCATCGCGCTATCAGAGTTTACCGCGCAACTAGCATATATACAACATCCCGACATCAACCGTCGGGCAGTTGCCCACCAGACACGACACCCGTCTGGTCGGAGGATCCTCCCTTTTCTATAGAGTATGAGTGAACTTTACACCCTGTTCCTCATACCTCTATACTGGTGACCCCGAACATGAACGTCAGCGCAGCCTTCGTGCAACTACTTCAGCGTGACGTCATCATCATCACTTCCGCAAGCTTTAGAGCGGCGAGTCACACAGCCAGCCAGCACCCACGGCTTCCACGGGTATCCTGAGCACCAGCATGCAGCGACCGCGCATACCTGGTCATCACCCTCAGCCTCATCAAGCAACCTTGGCACAGCACACTGCACTTTCGGCCGGTCAACAAGAAGAGCTCTTAATCCCTCTCCTGGTCGACGCCAGCAGTCAGCCTCAACCCGGCGCTGTACCACATCCGACGCACTGGAGCATAACGCAGCGCCACCCCGACTCACTGGGGAATCTTCGCAGACAGTTCCGACTCACCGCGAACTATGCGACACCCGGTTCCGACTCACTGGAACCTCACCTGGCCCTGGCAAGCATCGCAAGATACACGACTCAGCCCACTATCGACCTCCGGTCTCCGGGGGGGAGTGATGTAGCGGCATCTACAACGCCACATGCGAGCTACGCGTCAGACTGACGTCACGCAAAATCCTGCATCGCGCTATCAGAGTTTACCGCGCAACTAGCATATATACAACATCCCGACATCAACCGTCGGGCAGTTGCCCACCAGACACGACACCCGTCTGGTCGGAGGATCCTCCCTTTTCTATAGAGTATGAGTGAACTTTACACCCTGTTCCTCATACCTCTATAACTTAAATTCGAGATTCTTTGCTCCCAACATTTAATCTTTAAACTGATGGAGCGTCGAGGTCAAAGTTTTTTACTTTTGCCTGTAAATTGTGCATCTAAGCGGTATGACTTTTAGAGTAATTGAGGTATACCTCTTAGTGTAAAAGCATCTTGCGACGTAATTATAGTAACAAAGTTTTGTCCTATACGTCAAAATGTTTTAAGTAGCTTATTTCAATTCTGGATTCACACGAAAGTAATTTTTTGTAGTGAGAAGTATGAGAGACTGATGTGAGAACAGTGATCTAGTCCTGAAGTAATTATATTACTGAAATGGTGTTTCATAAGATGCAAAGCGTTTTTTATTGATTCAATATTGATAAGCCGAATAAATTGTAAATTTGCCTTCGCCATCATGGAATGACGTAAAAAGCTTTCGAACTGAATTTGAATCCTAAATACTAATAACAAAAAAAAAAAACGACTTCCAAAAAAAAAAAACACTATAAACTGAAACATAACTTTAATTTCGAAAGTCAGTGTTTTTGGTTTTGTGTTTTCGTTTTTTGCCACTGACTTCCGAAATTAAAGTAATCTTTCACTTTGTAGTGTTTTTTTTGGAAGTCGGTTGTTTTATTTTGTAAAACAGTTTTTATTTTTCGCTTTTTACTTGTGGTACCTACTCTACAAAAATTCGTATACCACTACTTGCTATGTTAATAACAGTGACAGGAAGTTATTATAACATCATCAATATACACTAAGTGGAAAAAATACTTACGTATTATTGAAGCTAACTGAAAAACTACCCAACCAAATTTAATAAAATTTATATGGAACCACCCCAAGGTATACCTTATCTATTACAAAATAATTTTCAAAATCGATCCACAATTGCAGGAGATATCACGTACGAAAAAAACAAAAAAAAAAAAACGTACAGACGAATTGAGAACCTCCTCCTTCTTAAAGTCGGTTAAAAATAACCAAAAGTTTATTGTTTCTCATGATTGAATTAATTTATTGATTTAAAATCGTCATTGTATGCTTTTATGTTATGTGTAATCAAATACAGACTGAGAAAAAAACTATTAATAAAAAAACAAATCATGGCTGCCTGATGTCTTATAATTTAATATTACCATTGATATTACAAACATAACTATAGATTTATAACTACATTGTATTATTTAGATATAAAATCTGTACATTCAATTAAATATTTACTTATACATAATATCATATCATATTTTATTTTATTTACAATATACAATCTTTTCTTACATTTCATAAAAAACCTTACCCTTTCGCTCATTTTTACAACAAACCCTTTTATCTTTCTTAATCTTTATTTAAACAAGATAAATCAAGCTACAAAGTTGGTAATGCAATTATTCTGTAACATTTTTGAGGACCGTTTTCATATAAAATTAATAGCGTTAATCTAAGTGATTAGAAAATATAGGTAGGTACTCGTTGATAAAATACTTATTCAATTAACAATAAATGGTGACTTTGATAATAAAATGCAATTAAATCAAGACCCTGAGGTTGGCATCGTCAACGACGGAGTATAAAAACTCTTTCCAATTACTCAGTTTTTTTCTATAATCGTCTTTGTTATAAATTAAACCTATTACGTACATTGATTTGTTCAATTCGCTTATAAATATTGAATTTAATAGGGAGCCAACGTAAAACGGTAACAAATCAAAGCCTTCAGAACCAATCGTGATGTAGAAATTCCATTTAATGCATTTAACATTTAAACCAAGGGAATTGCATTATACGGATCGCGCCATTTCTCTCATAAGTTTTACAGCTACTCTTGATTGCCAACATCTTTATAAATATACAAAACATTTACGTTTATGTTATCATTCTGTATATTTTCTATGCAATAGATACCTACTTAATTTTGACTAGTATACCACTTATACAAATTATTACGATAAAGTTTTACACATAATTGTACCAACTTGAAAACGTTTATAACGTTCAAGTCTGAAGTGACAGTTTCCTCACGCGCCTTATTTAGTTCAGGCGTAGAGGTCGTGGGGCGTGCGAGGCGCCCGCGGTGCGCGGCACTCGCGTCATATCCACGTGCGCTCGGTGGTGTGCGCGGGGGGCGCGTGTAGCGCGGGGGGCGCGTGTTGCTCGGGGGGCGCGTGGAGCGCGGGGGGCGCGTGCTGCGAGGCGGGCGCAGCGTGAGCGCCGCCCGCGCCGCGCCGCTGTCAGGCGGTGCTTACCAGCGTCTGGTTGTAAGTGCTATGCATCGAAATTCGGATAGTGCCTGTTGGAAACGTTTCGAAATTAATTTCTCATATGACAGTCTTTTTTGCCCGTTCACTAACGGAATTTATGACAAGTGTTAGTAACAAAATGACAGTCAAGTTGTTGATGATGAAGCCGCTGGAACATTTAAAGATCTTAGGAAAAAAGCTATGGGAAAGCAAATAAAGATAAAAAGGTATGACCAACCGAAAGAAAAGAGCTTAACTACTGACGGTTTCAAAGCTATCACGAGTGCGTCATGTTAAATTGTTCTATTATAACATCGATAAGGTCAGATATAAAATAACTGAACTTGGCTCCTCAGTATTTCTTACTTGTGTATTTTATTTGCATGGAGCAAGTGGGGAGAGCCAGGTGGGTTTTTGATGAATTTTGTCGTCTTGAATAAACCTATGAAGAAGAAATTCTTGTCCATGAATTGTGCTTATTATTCGTTGAAAATTTAATCGTTCTAGCTAGAGAAGAAATGGAGAAAACTAGGTTCCAGGTTGAAAAACTGTATCAATAAATTTATGAGTTTGATGACTAGAGAAATTAATGAATTAACTTCAAAAGTATTAGATCGTTATGTTTTTTTTGTTGAATGGTGTATTTGAGCAGATTTGCCAACATAAAATGAATAATGTACATGTGACGATGATCGCAGGTAGTTAAAACTTAAAACCAAAGTAGGAAAAGTTCAAAAAATAACTTCAATACAACCAAAATTTCAATGAGAAGCATCTACAGCAAGCTTATTCTCTAGAACGACCAAAGAGAGGGGTTTCATCAGCTTACTGGTACCATTCTTCCTGCTGGGTGATAAGGATCGAACCGATCTGTCCAGACGTTCTGTTCCGAATCCTCTGCGTCGATCCAGTCCTCCTCCTCCGAATGCACCGCAACACCAGAAGAATTGCTTGAAACCTCTTCTAAATCTGCGTAAAAAACTTTGTATGACATTGTGCCATTTAATAAGAAACATTGCAAAAAGAAATCTAATAAAATACTTGTTTGGGTTAATTAACGTTACAAGAGTCTTAAATATAATCTGGTTAGCAGGCATCTTTATTGGCAAACTTTGACATTTGGACCCTTTGTACAAAATAATGAGGAAAAAATCTTGGGTATTTTTTCGAACCTTGATATCAACCTAAATCTTTGATACCGTGTGATTCAAATAGATTTATTTTCAGACCAATGATTTCTGCTGACACAAGAATAGATAGTAAATTGAGGGTAGAATCAAAAAATTATAAAAGAATATCAATAAACGTTTCGCCCAATAAGTTCAAGAGTTCACAAGGCGTTTATTTACAGTCGAGGAAATATAATCGTTCTCAAGCAATAAAAGTTTTACAACTCCGAAATCTTACTTGGAATTCATCCAACAGTAAATGATGGGATTGTACATGGAGTTACTCATGGCCAGCCAATAGATGCCCAGGTATATTTCTTGAATATGGGGGTAGTTGACGACATCTGGGTAGTATGACGTCACCAGGAAGTACACGTGGAATGGCAGCCAGCAGACGGCAAATATTACCACCACAACAATCATCATTTTGACTACCTGTAAAAGGAACATACAATTTGATTGCGTCTTTCAGAAGTTTTTCTTTTGAAGCTCAATCAAAAGTATTATTTGTTTTCGTGTCAGCCTACGCAAATTCCTTGATGGATAACTTGATGTTTGTAAGTCAGCTGATCCTCATTACGTCAGTAGGTACGTACCTACCTAGCTCCTATGTCATGTGTAAATATCCTGACTTCCTAATCCTAACTTTATATTACATATTATATTATTATATTTATATTTTATATTATAATATTTTTATATTATTTATAGTTTTTAATTTATATTATAAATGCGAAAGTAAGTTTGTTTGTTTGTTTGTAACCTTTTCACGCCTAAAACACTGAACCGATCATCCTGAAATTTTGCATATACGTTGTCAGGTGTACAGAAACGGACATATGGTACCTTTCATTCCGAAAAAAAGTATTGTTCCCAAGGAAAAAAACAATAACGTTCTTATGATAAGAGATGGCGCCACGTGTGTTCCGATCACGATTGAATTATAATCCAAATTGATAGTCAAAGTCTAAATTAACGCGAGCGAAGCCGCGGGCAAAAGCTAGTAGGTAGATAATTCTAAAATCCAATCAATTACTTAAACCTATCTGCTTGATCTAAGTTTGGGTCTGTAACTGCATTAAATAGGTATGTATTTGAACTTTAATAACAATATTCTGCAGCACATATTATTTCAGACAGTTGTAATAAGTTTCAGTTACGATTTGATATATATGGCGATTATTTTTACAACATGTTGCCAAGTTTGTCTTCGTATAAACATAAACAAATAATTTGAATAACAAGTTTCGGCTGGCACACATTGCCAAGGGAAGGTCAGGCAACCCGAGGGAAATCAATTTCTTTAAAAAGGATCCCGTACGAATCCGGAACCCATTATTAAGAAAGGAAGACAATAGATGAAGATAGGATGTTTAATTTACTTAGGATGTAATATTTTAATGCGGCTTTAAATAAGTACCTACTGGACCTTCGAAATGCGGTCGTCGAAACTGCTTAGGGAGTTTAGAAGAGATTTTATTAAAACGAGGATGAAATGTATACCCCAAGACATTTTAATAATCTTGGAAAGTTTGGAGGATTGCTAGAATTGTTGATGAGTATTGAAAACTGGGGTTTATTTATAAATTATAAACTTAGAAAGATTTTAAGTGAGATTGATTGCTTAAATGTTAAATAATTACAGTAATTTAGATTAGAATTTGTAACAGCTACGTTAAAACAGTTATTTCGTATTTAAAACTGAAATATCTTTTTGTCGTATTTCTTGAAGCTTGTAACATTTTCTTTAGTATAACCAAATTATTAATTTACATGTCAAATACATGGAAATATTGCGGTGAATATGGGTCCGTATCGTGAGCTTAGACAAGATTGCTTTTATGAAATTCCCATGCATTTCCAACAAAGTTAACTTGGTGGTAAAATGAGAATCTTATATCGAAATCGAGTTTTATTTTCTGTACGTTTCTTAAACACGTGAAAGGTAATTTATTCGTGGGAAAATCGGTTCTTTACAACATAACAAAATCTAGCTTAAGATCAAAGTATTAAAATCCAATAACGCTTGCAATGATTCATATTTTGGTGTAATTAACGCAAGTAATTACGATTTCTACATTCCTAGTTCTATCAAATTGGACAATATTTATTACTGTATTTATGTTGGCAGTTTTCTTATATTCTTACCCTACGTTTACTTTTAACGTTGTCCAGTTGCCTCTGCGTGCATTCTCCGATGGACTGCGAGCCCCATAGTTCTATGCCGACTCTTGAGTATGTGTACGTCATTGACATGATAGGCAGGAAGTAGGTTAGCACCATGAATGCTACATTGTACCTGTAAATTGAGGTAATGTTAGAAAACATATAAGTCAGAAGGAAAAAGGACAAGGTAGTCGAATCAATGGAATTTCTCTCTAATTTTGGAATTAAAGATTATTTGCATGCCCATGAGACGGTAGAATATGGAGGACTATATTTTATAAGAAACATCTATGTACCAATTACCCATGTTTGCAATAATAAATGATTTGATTTGATTTTTGATTTGACCATACCTGCATATAATTCGTCTTAGTATGATTGACGGACGAGTTCATGATCCCTCGGACCTAGGCTATAAAATAAATGCCACTATTGCGAAAATTCAATATTTTGTGAGGTAGCCAGTAGGTACTTACCAATATTCAAGCTGAGACCTCGTGGTGATACCGTCAGGCCATTCGGAGAAGCACACCCGCCTGTAAAACAAAGCATTAAAGTCGCCGAAGTTACTGCCTAACATTTAACAGTTTTCCAGATAATAGTTTTTGTGAGTGCCACCATTTTAGACCGAATTCAGCGACAGAGACTTTAATTGTGAAATTGTACTAAAAGCTTTCAAGGAAGTTTTTGTACTTTCAAGTCGAGCCCTCAAAACTTTTAACTTGTATTGAAACTTGTTATTTTGGATTATGTCAAACATTTTTTGATTGGCACGAAATTGAAGAGCCCTTTGAAAATTGGCTTGGTTTTGTAGCAATTGTGTTTTTTAAATTATACAGCTACTTCAGACTTTAGTTGTGAATTCAAAAAGTTTTCCAGATTTACTTTATGTTAGGTTTGAGTCTTTCATTGTGTATTGTAATAACTTGATCTACAAACATGAATTTATTATTAGATTTGTCAAATGATTTTCTGTCGTGATTTATTTGGAACAGTGAATTGATTTCCTAAGACTTGTGACTTGGCACACCTTATCGTGCCATCAGGCAAATAGTCCATGTCTGTGGTGAAGTAGATCAGGTTGGGAGCGCTGAGGACGGAGCTCCACACCCATATAGCAGCCGTGATGCCCAGGGTGGCTCGCTTGCCCAGCCTCGGCTGGAGCGGACTCATGATAGCTACGAATCTATTGGAAGAAGAGTTATAATTTAGTAAGTGAGGATAATACAAGAGACGAAAATAAGTAGGTACCTACACATTGCTGTGTACATTTTCATTATCATTTATGCAAACATTCGGCATTTTAAGATAGGACGTGTATTAGCTAGCTTAAAAAGTGGGTACCTAGATATATCTACTTCGTAGACTTGTATAGCAATGTTTAGTAAGTAATATGTACATTTTACATCGTAGGTATGCTTAATATTTTCTCAGATGAGTGGGTACTTTATATGAAAATTTAAGTACCTAATACCAGAGATTCAGGACTAGCGTTGAAAATCTCAGAGCAATAATTTTTAATACTTGATTCTAACGACTATATACTTAGCGCGATAAAGTATATCTTGTATATTACTATGCTGTGCTTCGGTAGGAATATGATTTGCATATAAAATATTATAGTATGCATGTACAGTCACCAGCACTAATATGTCATCACTTGGCAACTTGCAATACCGATTTTAAAATTATTATTTTAATTTTAATTATTATTATACATATAAAATTTCATTGAAAATTAATGGAGAAAATCGCTTTTAAATTTAGCCAAGTGTATACATATTTATGCTCGTGACTGTATGTACAACACACAATTTAAAATACATAAGTGCCTTCATCAATATTTCGTTAAACAGTCTTATTTATTTTTAGAAAATATCGCAAAATTAGTTGGTAGTTGGTACCGGTACAATACCAAGTTATCCATATAATAGTGTCATACAACTACCTAGTTTTTTTTTTAAATCAAGCTTGCTGTAAAGTAGAGGTAGGTAAAAAACTTCTTTTCTATTTGAATTAAATAGTGGTGACCATTTTATGATAGGTATAATAAGTGAAGGAAGAAGCTACTGGGGTGTGGTGACAAGGTCGGGGACGGTAAAAGCCCCAGCGATAAATATAGGTAATGGATTTCCTATGTTAGGGCTCATTCTTTGAACACCGTGTATCAGCGATATTAAGTTTTTTATAGTTGTCTGGAAAATATTTCATGTAGCCGACGTTTGTACGGAAAATGCATGATGTATAAAGTTAATTGGAAAGTCAGGAAAATAGACGGGGAAATTAAAACTGCGTCCTTGCGACCTTATTTTCATTTTGTTAACTTTAGCAACAAGATTTTTTATTTGAACCATTTTATGTAGTATTGTGCTATTTTGTTCAGAATCTAGTGTATTTTACTCCATAGATATTAAATAAAAATTGGTAAAAAAAACAACAAATACATTTTAAATATTAAGACAGGTTTTTGATTTCTACGTAAGTAGGTAAGATTGAAAAACTCGAAACGTCACATAATAAAGAAAATATCTCACGAGAACCGTGCCTTATTGGAAATTATTATTGTTGACAGGAAACAAGCCCTTGTATCTATGTTCGCTCAATTTTATACTCATAAGGCGGTGATTTTGTATGTAAATATCTATAGAAATGGTAAATTATATTTCTTTTCTTTGACGATTTTCCGCTTTGTAGGTAAAAGGGAAAAAGAAAAGATAGGTACATTTTATATTAAGATATATGCTTTTGAATGTAGGACACTTAATTTGTTACAATTTGTTTTAATTCTTTTTATTGTGATGGCGGAAATAAAATTAGTATATATTATATTTAGGTACATTCTAAATGTTAATTGAAATTAATGCTTATTAACAAGTTTGTCGCCAGCCTCAGACATTTAACATACCTAGTCCTGTTGAAATTAGGGTACCTACCTAATTATGGAATTGTCACAGATAACTTAAAATTATAAACAGTCGAAGGAGTAGGTACGCGTCTCCGTAGACAGCTGATGGGAAGCATCTGCTAGCCTTACACCCGACGCGCGGTGTTATCGTTGCTAACCTGGCAATATTCATTGCCAATAACCTCAGTGGTAAGTATTTAGGCCCCTTTTGCATCGTTCTGTTTCTGTCAATAGCTGCGGTCCCACGGCTCGATTTCTCACAGGCCAGATCGCGCCAAGCCAGGCCGATAGGCCGTGAGAACCATCGCTTCCGATGAGGCCTCAGGTGGCCTGTCGTCGACCGTCCGATCCGTCGGGAGTTTCTTCTGTTTTCTTTTTGCCTTGCTTATCAAAATATGTTAACCACTGAATAAAACCACAGCGGTTGCACACGCAGTCGTGCGCTCTGTATCACATGACATGGTTGGAATAGCGGCCAACAGGCCGCACCAGGCACATATCGCCGTCGACGAATGCTCGGCACGGGGCGCGACAGGCCTCGACAGGCATGGCAACTTCTGGAGCGGTCTGTCAGTTAACGGGCAATGGGAATGCAGCTTTACTGAACGACTGACACGTTAATTAGTTAAAATATTTGAGGATAGATGACAGTTTAAGTATGGCAGTTGTTTGGAATAGATAATAATAAACTGGGTATGGGTAAATAAACATCATATATTCCCCTCAATGATTTTTACTAGTTAGTGCGTCAGTCGTTCAGTAAAAATGGAGACGCGTTCCTACGCCTTCGATTGTTTTCTTAAGAAACCCTTCGGATGGCGACCCCCGGTTTTTGCGATGCGACGTCGCAATGCATTTATGTCGGCATTTATTTTGTTGCAGTGTTTTACATAACAAATAGTAGATTATTCACCAAGGGGATAAAGCAGTGTCTTAATGTCGCTGGTGCTATTTTGAATCCTGAACGCAACGAAGGATTCTAAGGTTCTCAAGAGCAACGAGAGAGCTCTGAGTCCTGAGTGCAGTGAGGGATTCAAGCTCGCTAAAGACGAAGGCACCTTTATCCTCGAGAGGAGTACTCTATTTTTCGCACCTATTGCGAGGTAATAAAAACCAATTCGACTATCGAATTAATAGTTTATAAAACTGTTAAATAAAAGTGGCGGATTTTAGACGACAATAAGTAAGGTTTTGGTAAAAATAATTAGTTTGGTTTTCGTAAATATTTTTCTTTCTTTTTTTTAACATTACTATGTAGGGTATCAAAATCAAGGGCTTGAGGACACGATTCCAAAATATAACACACTAAAAGGATTAAAATAAAATAAAAAAATCACACAAGCAATTTGACCCGAATGCAACTAAGATTAAAAATAAGCAACTTTTGAAGCAGTCTGATGCAGTTGGTGGCATCAAATCTGAGATTGAACTAAAATACTTTCCTGAATAATCTCATACAATTTAATCAACACCACAATAAATAATATAATCAATAGGGCGGCAGCCCAAATCCAACATTCAAACGAGGGGGTACGCGCCGCCGAACATTTTGTTCGTCGGAGGCGACTAAAACCCATGAAGTGAGAACTCTTTTGTCGAGCTGTCCTTTTTTTTTGGTAGAATTATTCATACGAGTTTTTTTGTTGAGGTTCCAAATTCAAATCACGTTATGCACTAGGCAACAGCGGGTCTTAATGAAGTTCAGTACAATATTAAAAGCCCGGCTAGAGCTAGGGCTTTAATGACTTGCTTTAGTTTGGTTTGCATGACATTTAATTTGACATTAGCGAGCAGGTTCTAAAAGTTCTTTAAACCATATCCTACCTTAACAGGTGTGCAAATATCTATTATAATTAAAATATTCGTGGTCAGATGAAATTTAATTACCGTAATACAGTGATTATTAGTACGAAGGACAGTGCGATATAACCCGAGACACCATTTTCCCGAAGTGAAATCATCTTATTACATTGTAAGTAGTCACCTATTTTCCTTATAACACTTTTGGACATTTGGAATGCAACGTGAAGAAGGTAGGTATGTAGGTATAACGTAAATAATTAAAAAACAATTGCCAATATTTGTTACTAATGTTAAAAAGTAGGTAGGCACTGATAACTCACCTGTCCACACTGATGGCCAGTAACGTAAACACAGACGCAGATATGCTAAGCACGGCGATGAACTGGCAGAACTTGCAGTAGAAGTGTCCAAATGGCCAATCAGAATTCAGCATGTACGTGAAGTTAAACGTCACGTTGAGGGTTGATACCATGGCGTCTGCCACTGACAGGTTGACTGGCGAACATAAACAAGGGTTCAAGTAAGGTTTCGAAGGAAAATATACATGTTTAAAACAAAGATTTTAATCGTAGATTCGCCCGGCCCGGCCGCGTCAAAAGATGGTCGCGTTTCTGTCTCGTTCAGACACCTGACACACAATTTCGCAGAGACTTCACTTAATAGAACCGCCATTATTGTGCGAGCACTTCTCAATATGGACACTTTTCTCGTGACTTAGTTCAATAAGGGCAAATCTAACGATTTAAATCTTTGTTTTAAGAATAGAAATCCGTTCAAGAGTATTGTTGACAAAAAGAAGATCAGTTACGCAATAATATAAGCTTATAATATCTCCTACATTTTCCGATGAAATTCAAAAATTACCTACATAATAATGTAGTAAAATGTAGACGCTTCAACGTTGCCTTCGTTTTATTTGAAACTAAAAGCCTGGAAGCCTGGCTTCAGTAATTAAAAGCGATGCGCGGGAATGCAGCCTTCACATTTACACATTATGAAAGCGGCGTCTAGATTTTGCATACAGGGTTTTAAACGAAGTTGTCTTGCTGTGATTTAGTTCGTTATTGCGACGAAATGTTTATTAACATTTAAATTCACAATTAGGTTTTCCTATTGGAAAACCTAATTGTGAATTTATTTGCTTTGTACGTCTTATAATATTGTTCATTCCACAACCACTTAGAAATTTACTGGTCGACCGTGACAATGAGGGTTTTCATGAAAATTCATGCCACGACACTTTGACAAGGTGTCTTCCATTTCGACAATGAATATAAAATATATGATGACGTTCATCACTCGTTTCATTCATTCGTTCATCACTCAGTCACTACTAAAGAAAATATAGGCGCCTTTACACTTTTGACAGGTGCCCGGACGTGACGTCTCAGTGCTGCCATCTAGTGAACGTCATTTCAGATAAGCACATCGGGTAGGTAGGCTAGTCTCTAGCATGGTATAATAATATACTTCGCCAGGTATAGCATTCCGAGACACAGGGTGCCACAAGCTTACGTCATCACAGCTGTGTTACCAGTAGTGTGTAATAATAAGTCCCCAACCGCCATTATTACCTGTGCGAATCCGATATAATAATGAGGTTTGACTAACAATTACGTTGGTATATGTTTAGATTGAATTGTTTTACTTGATTAGAAAAACGAAACGACAATTTAAATGCTATAAATATATTTTTTAACAGAATGGTGACTGAAAATGTTTCCATAATTCGTGTTTTGTTGCAATAAAGTGGCAACTGGATAGTGACGTAAGCATGTGTCACTCCCGGAATGCCAAACCTTGTTTTTTTAGACCATGGTCTCTAGTAGGTTAGTGCCATTCAAACATCATTCATTCTGACTACCTACTGATTTAATTTATTCGGCTTGTAAATAATAAACGACTCACATTTGAGTAGATATTCACAAAATACGTTTAGGACTGTCTGCTCATACATTTGAAATTCATATACAGTCAGATATACAATAATGTATTAATGAATTTTTGGAGTAATTATATTGCAGTACTTACCTAGGAAGTAATTGGTGACGCTTCTCATACGTTTGTTAGCGAGTACTATCCAGATGACGACGAGGTTGCCCACGGTGGCCACGACCACCATGCCTGCGAACAGCACCGTCCAGAGCACCTGCCTCCACCATGGCAGGATGAAGGACTGGTATGGCTGGATAAAACAATTGAATACAGGGTTAAGTTGATTGTAGTACATATGGCTTGCAGTCCAGAAGTTGAAATTAATGAAATGGTTAGCAGTAGCGAGACATGGAGTTTCTAAATGATAATGATAAATGATTTTATATCTATATGTAGATTTGTACAAACACTTTAACACGTCAATCATATTTTTAAAACAAGATGAAGTCAGCGTTTCTTATCCAATTAAGTACTCTGAGAAGACAGGCCGAAACGAACGAAGTCAGAGGTCACAGTCTCTTTTAAAGTCCAGGCATAATCTTGGTCAGGTCTTGTGAGGACGTGAGGACCATGTGGATTGGTGTCTGAACTTTTCTTTTGAGGAAAGAACCACACAGATTTGAGTGTACCTTTCCAGCCAGTGCCCGCATAATGTCAAAATGTTAAGGTACTAAAAAACCTTTTATCACAGTATCCGGATAGGAATAATCTTAGAAATAACAAGAAGTGTAAAACCTCTTTTATAGCTTTACTTAAATCGAAAAAATATTTACATCTTCTTTTGTTTTTACTTCTGTGACATCTCTTAACAAAAATTTAAATTTGAAATTTTGAATATTAATAATAATAAATTTGATTATAACGAAAAACTCACTTTACAATAACTCTGTGGTCAATAACAACTGCATTAGTATAATACTGTGCTGCCGTCATTAACGCCCACCTCCAAAAAGTCGAGAAAAACGAAAAACTAAAAGACTAAAACTAAACTAAAAAAGAAAAACTAATAATTTGAACTTAAAATTAAAACTGAACAATAGTTATACGGTGTAATTTTACGGGAGATTGTGTGTTTGTATGGAAGGATTGTGTAGTTTTGTGCGTGGAGTGTATCTGTGTGTATGTGTGTGTGGGAGAGAGATGTCCATTTGTGCAGAGGGTGTGTATCTGCGCATGTTATACATATAAAGGGCAACTGGAAAGTGAGTTTAAGTTTTTACATATGTTTCTAATTCTTCATAAGTAGTAGTATTATGAAGCATATTCGTGATCCTTCGACATTCTCGCAAGGTCAGTGGATATATATATATTGAGGTGTTTATTTACTCTATTATACAAAGTGGAGCTAAGAAAGTGATATTGCCGCCGAACAACTTGAACTCTGGCAGATTCCACCTGGCAGACTCTAAGAGCTGCGTTTTTGGGTAACGACAACAGGATCGAATGGAAAGTGTAAGTGTTTACGCAGCACTACAGCAAGAAGAAATGCGTGTCTGACTGTTGGTAGCTCGCACAGAGCGAACAGTTCTGTAGTTGGAAATCGAACAGGTTTGTGAGTCATAAGCATAATCTCTGACATAGCCCTCTGTGCCCGTTCGAGACGGAGCATTAAGCACTTCCCAGCCCCACCCCAAGCTGCAATACAATATTTTAGAATGGAATATGCCAGAGCGAAGTATACTGTTTGTAGTGTGGCAAAATCAGCAGATTTCGCAGGTATTCGCAGACAAATATTAATTTTCTAACCCTGGAAACCAGAGCCTCAATTTGCTCCTTCCATGTCAGCGTACTATCTATTATAACACCCAAGTATTTAATACTAGAGGTGTGCGTAATCTGAGCGCAACCGGTGCAATCAGTCGATATTAACCCGCATTTATGCGCCGTCAGAGTATAGGGAGAAGGAGGTTGAGAGGCTCTACTTGGAGCAATGTAATGAACTTGCTGTTTTCTACATTGAGGGTTAGCAGGTTTTTATTCAGTCATTTTATTGCAACAAGCAGAGTGAGTTCTGCATAAGAGCGGGTTTCCAGCCAATCCTTACCATGAATGACGGTATCGTCCGCGTAGGTTATAATTTTAGCGTTAGTTAGAGCCAAATTACATAGGTCATTTATGTAAATAAGAAACTGGGTAGGTCCAAAGATACTACCCTGCGTGACTCCGTAGGTTAAAAGTTGCTGTTTGCTAACGTGATTTCCTATTTTAACGGTTTGAGAACACTCACTCAGGTAACTCCTAAAAATATCTAGACACACTCCTCTGACATCAATCCGTTCCAACTTTTCATGCAAGAGGGGAACAGAGACTGTGTCAAAAGCTTTTGAAAGGTTTCGGAAAATTTGCTATTGTTTTGAGTTTATTCTTTATATTTTTTGCTATAGTTCCAGTTACTTCTAAGACTGCATTTTCTGTGCTTCTACCTGATCGAAAACCGTATTGGTTCGCTGAAATTATATTCTGTGAGTTAAAATAATTAAGTTCTCGACTTTTTATAATTTTTTGCGATAAGACCGCCCATTGTATCACCCTATGTAAAATTTCAACATTTATATCTGTAATTTTTATGGTGTACATAATAATATATATATAATAATTCTATATATATAATTCTATTCTATTCTTTTTTTTCTAAAATTTTGGACAAAATTGTAAGAACAGAGATAGGTCTGTAGTTATTGACACTGCCCCTGCCCCACTCTTCTAGATGGATGTACAAGTGCTCTTTTAAAGACAGCCGGGAATACTTCTGATGTGAGTACAAGGTTAAACATGTGCGAAATAATTTGTTTGCTTACGTCTAACAAATAAATAATCTATCAAATGTCTTATAAGATATCTGATAGATTATTTATTTCTTAGACAATCTATAGATTGTATAAAATAAACTGCCAGATAAGTTAACTGGCATTTGTCTGGAGGTGGTGAAAAACGCCATAAATGTTAGTGTTTTAATTTCATATTACTCTGACAACATTGCTAACGTTTTAAAGTTATTATTTTCATTTCTCTTTCAATATTAATTCAGTCAGTTTTCGTATTGTTTTGATTCCACTACAGTGATTACATTCGCTGTCTAGCTGAAGCCGCGGACAGACGGTAGTATGACATATTTTGTTCGGAAACAATCAAAACAGAACAATTGGATACGAAAAATAAAAGTTTCGAATAAAACGTATTTTCTGAAACGAATTGCGATTCCGGTAGCTTGTTGCTACTGTATAATTTTGATCGCATTAACGTTGAAGCGAAAATAGTAGCAGCAGCTTTGTAATTTTTTTACATTATTTTTAGAAGACTTGTTTAAACTTGGAGTAGTTTGCTGGTTGCTCAGTACCAGTAAAAATTACACTGTCCAAGGCTTACTACCAAACATTTTACACCAGCAGCCTTTGGGCTAATCATACCCCAAAAGCAAACAATGCCCTGCGAATACAATACAATAATACCTTTAGGGATCTGTTGAGGCTTCCACCCTATTGTAGTGCGTCAGGTGTGTTCGCTGATGCGCACACTGACGACTACTTTCCAATAATGCGTAAGAAGATGGCGTCGATGACACGCAGAGTGGGAGGAAGCACCAACAGTATTTTGAGGGTGTTTGCTGACAGGCTGGATGAGTCTACCATGGGTAGGTTTATCAAGCTTCATGTATTGCATGGGGCTTAATGAAACTAACTGTGGTCGATATATTATCAACTTTTTTTTTGTGTTCTAAGTATATACTAACATAGTTTATAACATAATTTAGACACTAACACTATATGGGCCTAAGTGGTCTGTATAAATAAAAGATTTTTATTTTATTTATTATTTAAAGGATAAATACCTACGAAAAATACCTACGACTAATTTATGGCATAATATATAATGAACATACGTTTATTCACAGAAATAATGAAAAGAAAAATAAAAGAAGAAAAAGGGATCGTTATCGGATTTTTTTACTTTAGTCGATTTCTTTAAATAATTCCTGTTCACAGTTGTTCCGATAAATAATTGTTAAGCTATTGCGTAGCTTTTATCGCGGGCTTTGAGCGCGGCGACCGAATCAAGAAATTCCGGAACGAAAATAAAACCTAACATTCCCCACTCCGCCTACCATGTTGCTCGGCCGAGCGTTCGCTTAAAGTGTATGTATATGGTACGACTGTACTTGAATTAATATCAAAGAAAAAAAAATACTGCATAAATAAAAAAATAATAAATAATTATAATTGCATAAGTTGATAAAATATGCTATGCAATAGCTTTAACGCGGCAGTCCCCGAGTGCCACACGTGTTTTTTTTTTCATTTTAAAACCGACTAAATAGGTTTATTCTTGCTTTTTGAGGTTCAAAAGTACCTTTTGTGTGCCTATTTAAAATAAATGATTTGACTTTGACTTGACTTGACTTTGACTTTGACAAATTACAAAAATCTAAGTCCCTTGATAACATGGAGATCATAAAGTGAATAAAACAAATAGTTTTTACGGTGGCTGTAAAATTATGAAACAAAATTCAGCGGGGTAATTGCGTAACACACTAACAGTAGTGTTGTAAAATAAAAGCCATTCCTACGAATGGCTTTTATTTTGACAGTTCAACAACATTCATTGCGTTATTTACGTTGTTGAGCAGACAAATTTTTCGAAAATATGAAGCAAAGGATTAGCAATATCATTAAAAATGATTCAGATTCTGATTGGTAATGTGTTACGTAATTAGGGTGCTGTGCGTTATTGCAGGGTCTACCAGATATATTGTGCAGTGCCCACTATCAGTATTTCACAAACTGCTTGCTTCCCTGAGCTGCATTTATACGAGTATGAATGATGGCTTGGACATAGTGGGTAGGTATAATATGTAGGTAAGTCTATGTATGTAAAAAAGTTTGTTTGGCCAAACTACATAGGTACTAAGATCCGGAAGAGGAAGTGTAGAAAGCGCTAAGAATAAACTAGGTTCAGTCTGAGTCTCTCTCATTAATTCAGCGCTTTTTTACTCTCTCGCGTCAGCATAGATAAAAACCGGTAGATAAGAGTTAATTGCTGCCATGTAAGGGACTTGGGTGGCACATCGGAAACATTTTTAAAGTACAGTTGAGCATGGATGAGGAACATAAGTACATGAGGTTAGGCAGAAAGTAGGTACACAGCACCATCACGGGCCACAAACGGATTCTTTTATGCACGATGACGATCAGTCACGTACCTAAATGTGTGTGCAAATATACCTAGGTATATACATCGTCAAAATTAAGGTTTTCATACTTTGATTATTTAAATATCTACACATCGAAAGCGCTAAAAGCGCAAAAGCTTAGGTACATTTTTTTACTTATCCAAAATGCATTAATTTCCTAAAATACAAACGCTGTAAGTATCTAGTAAGCAATCTGCCTAGTCTTTATTCTACTATTTTAGGGCCAGCTTCCAGTCTAACCACCAGTATTTACCATGGAGCAACTGCCTATCTGACTTCCATAACCCAGCTACTGGTAAACACGACCCACTCTTTTCAAATTGTTCCAACATTTTTCGGTGTGGGTGCAACATAAAAATGAGTCAAAGGAAAATTTTCTTACCTCAGTTGCATTGTGGGTTTCATTGACATATCTGTTGTTGACATCATCAAAAAAGGTGACGTAATAGTTATGGTCATGGCCTGGTGTAGTAGATCTGTTGGTCGCTAGTGTGGGCACCAGGTCGTCCAGCATGGTAACATGGGACCGTACCTGAGAACAATAGAAATTGGTGTAAGTAAATTTTATTGGCAGTGAAAACCAGAAGATTTAAAACGATTTCATCGTAAAGCGAAATTGTTATATTATTGTCTTTTATAGGTAGACAAACATGGCAATGAAATCGTTTCCGTCGCTTAAAAGTATGTACAACAAAAGATTAACCGATGCTTTGGCATATTTCATGCGCGTAGTCATAAATATATATATTCATATTTCTGCTCTAAAAGAGAGGTCTTCAATTAATGTGGTTTTAAATAACGACCACAGTACCTGCATAGATCTATAATGACAATCTTGCAGACCATTACATACAGAAAACACGTGTGGCACTCGGGGACTGCCGCGGTAAAGCTATTGCATAGCATTTTTTATCAACTTATGCAATTATATATATTTTTTAATTTTTTATTTATGCAGTATTTTTTTTTCTTTGATATTAATTTAAGTACAGTCGCATCATATACATACACGTTAAGCGAACGCTCGGCCGAGCTACATGGTAGGCGGAGTGGGGGGTGTTAGGTTTTATTTTCGTTAAGGAATTTCTTGATTCGGTCGCCGCGCTCAAAGCCCGCGATAAAAGCTATACAATAGCTTAAAAATAAATAAACATGATTTAATAGTGAGCACTTAGGTATTTTAGTATCTAACATTATAATATATGTAGGTGGTATAATTAATTAATAGCATTAATTACAACAGACGAATATTTTGTAATAACCTGAAAACTAGTTTTCATATTATTTAGACCGACAAAGGATAATATAGAAACTTCATTTAAAATTTTAACAAAGCGTAATTGGTATATTGGCGTGTGCTAGCTGACATATGGCATATAATTTAATTTGATGTTTTGTGTTTCGTAATGTTAATTATTTTGCATATTGTTGTATAGAATCAAGTTCTACATGCAGCTCTGCTGTCGAGGAGTTTGTTACGCTACTTTTTCTTAAAAGTGTTAAAGGACGGGTGTTTAGAGGGACTGTCTCATGTAATTTTGACGTTCAAAAAGTACTGATTCCTAGCCTAATTAGCCTTAGAATTTTGGTTTTTATTTTGTTTACATAATGTAAAGAAGAGACAACATGTAACACGCGTGGACAGTATATAATTTGGTTTTCAATCAGATTATGGTAGCAATCAAATTAAATGAAGAGAGAGATATGCAAATCTCAAAGTATCTGAATGAATGTTTTAAAAGTTTCATACAAAAAAGGTATTGTACATGAAATAAATAACGATTGTGAAATAGAATCAGAGTTTGTTAGTTTTGCACTGAGTGGTATTTTGACTGTAGAATGAATTTCAATGTAGTACGTGTAGGGTTAGTGCGAATTTGCTTAGTTTTAAAAACTCCGGAATAAGAGCCAAACGAAGCAAAAGCTGCTTAGCATCCTCTAAATATTTTTCTCAACTGTTTAGCAAGAAATCTTCCTAAGGCGCCTGTCACCGCCGACGAGGAGGCTATCAACGATTTTCTCGCTCAAAAAAGTACAAAAGATCCTGTCCGGTCCTGTGTAAGTAAAATAGATACATATAACATAAGCCTGTATTCCCCAAAGTGTAGGCAGAGATACATAATATATTAATAGGCTGACCCACCGACGCATCTTCTTTGTACCTCAGCTACTACAGTACTTCTTTGCAAATTAACAAAAGAATCATTAATGAAAAAGAGCTTCTTTGGTGTTGCTCCCAAAATTTGTAATAAAATACCCGGGTCTACCCTTTATAGCAGAACTTTTTATGTCATAATATTATTTTGCATAACAGCTCATAGCATAAACTTCATTTCGCAGAAAATCGTTTGGCATACACTCATTTATAATACATTAAAAACGCATAATTTTGTAAGTCAGAATCATCTTTAGGCATAAATTTCATATCCATAATAATTAAAAAGTAGAACCATCATATTGCAGAAAGTTCACTGTCAGAATCGTCTTTTGGCATACATACATTTCATATCGATAATCATTAAAAGGTAGAACTATCATATCTCAGAAAGTTTACAGTTAGAATCATCTTTTGGCATACTTTTCATATCCATAATAATTGAAAGACTCATCTATCACATTACGGAAAATTCATAGTTAGAATAATTTTGTATGAAGCATGAGAGAAGCATGCAAACATGCAAACAAGCTTACACCATGCATGCATCAAGCATGTAGCATGCAAATATGCAAAAAAGCACACACCATGCATGTATGCATCAAGCATGTAGAATGCAAACATGCAAAAAAGCACACACCATGCATGCAGCATGCAAGCAAGCATGCAGCATGCAAGCAAGCAACATGCAACAGGCATGGTTTCTGTCACGGCTCCGGCGCTGCAGGGCTCCGGCGGTCCCACGCAAGCTTCTCGTCGCAGATGGTTGTAACGCTCACCATAGCAGCTTCGGCTTGCTGGCCGGCTTTGCCGGCCAGCCTCAGCCGCGGCGGCGAGCGTTAAAACCACCTGCTCCTCAGCTCGCGGGCCACCTCGCCCCTCCGCGCCTATGCGGGCTTAAATTACACTCTAGGGGTAGGGCAGACAAGACTACGTGCAGTCGGTTTTGCAGCGATTCGGTTCTGTCACTTCGCTAACTTTTGTAGTACAACATATTGACTTTTTAAGACAATATTTTAATTTTAATTTAAGGTTAAGAATATGATTACATTTTATAGAAATTACAATAATTATGCCTAATAAACATTATTCCAAATGATATTCTGCCATCTTCTTAATATGCCAAGTGAAATTATTCCAAATAATCGTCGCTCTAAATAAACGTTATGTGAAACGAAATTATGCGAAATTAAGCTTTGCCAAAAGTAATTATGCCAAATAAAATTCTGCCATCTTAAAAGTATGCCTTTGTAAATTCGAACATATAAACATTCGGCCAAACAATAATTATATTAAATGATTTTTATGCCATATATATATTCGTTTAAAGAAGATTATGCCAAGTGGGTTATGCCAAATAAATTTCGGAGCATCAAAATTCTGCCAGATAGAGGGAACCCAAAATACCCGATGTCATAAGAAGTATGCCATTAAAAAACCTCAAAAAGTGTTTTCATAAATTATTAGTTGAGAAATGTTAGTATGCCCTAGATTACTTAAAAAAACACTGTAACTAATGTACCTATTCGTAATCCATTGTATTGCTTGCAATGTATAGATTTTCTTTTGTTTTGATATTTTTTGTTTGTTTTCTATGGTGAATTTTGTTTGTCTTTATTTTATATAATCTTCACTGATATTTGATCATCAATGACAAAACATAGCGCAACATATAATTATTATATAGGTAAGACCTTGACCTTTAACCTATGTTTTACAAATAAATAATTCTGATTCTGATTTGTAGCAACGACAGGAGCTATCAAAGAGAGTACTCGCTCAGCCACGGGCTCAACACTCGCTGAGAGACCCACGCTTGTTACCAGCATATGCAAACCAGTAATCGCTCGGCGCCGTCGCGTCCTCACTGCTAGTTGCTCGCCAACTCGTTTTAATTCGACGAAAAAAAAGGAGGAGGTTCTCAAGTAAACGCTTTATTTTTTTTTCTCACCGCAGGAACATGTGTCTTAAGCGATGTTCGTTTCCTTGATCGTAGAAGCAACGAAAACAAGTTGCATTTTTTGTTAGTTTCTGAAATGTCTCAGTTAAAATGCATTGACATAAAGGTGTGTTTTAATATTGAAAGGTACATAAAGCTTAATGTCCACTTACGAGCGCTGTTAGAAGTGCGGCCTCAACGTTCCGGACGCCTGTAAATGTTTAACATCAGAGACCGTAGCAGTAACGCGCGACGTAAATGCTATGTAAATTCGGACGATTTTTAGATAGAAAAATACAACTTTCCTGTAGCATTTTGCTTTAAATCTTTGTGACAAGCACAGTATCACCCATAGATATGAATAAAGTCATAATGCTAAGTTACCTGCTAAACGAGTATTTTTTTTTTCTTTTTGAATTTGTGTTACGTTTACTCCGCGCGTTTGTGCTAGGCCCACTGGTAGCCTACGCCATTACTACGCGTGGTAGGTTTATAAAAGTTACAGCAACTTTGTTTATCTTTTTCATGATACCTCTGTAATTATAGTTTCATTACATAGTTACTGTTTTAGTTGTTTTTTTCTAAGTAACAGCGGAGTAATTGCGTAACACTAACAGTAGGAATGGCTTTCATTTTGACAGTTCAACTACATTCATTGCGTTATTTACGTTGTTGAGCAGATAAATTTTTCGAACATATGAAGCAGTAGATTAGTAACAGGCTTCAAAATGATTCAGATTGTGATAGATAGTGTGTTACGCAATTAGGGTGCTGCCCGGAGTTTGGAAGTAGGCGCTGTGATACCCTCGTGCCACGGAAAGCCGTTGGGCCTGCGCCTGATCTCTATCCGGTCGTGTCGGATTGGCGTCTCATCGGACTATGAGAGTGAGGGAAGAGTGAGTGCACCTGTGTCTGCGCACACACTTGTGCACTGTAATATCTCCCGCGTAGATGGCTAGTCTCCGCTGTGATTGGCTGCCGTGGCCGAAATTCGGTCTGGAGGACTATTATTATTATTAGTTATTTTATTTATTTTTGTAGTTTGTGTGTGTCTCTATGTGGAAAAAAATCGTGTTTAGTTATAGATTATTATAGAGTGATTAAATTCTGAGCAACCATTTTAAACGGTAAAGCTTATAAGGGGACTAGAAAAACGTCTACTTTTCACAATGCCATAAGTTCATCAATATCTACCTAGCCTTCCCAACTCGGTTGGGGTCCGTTTCCAGTCATAAGCTGATCGTGTATAGACTATCTCGCCTTCACACGTGAGAAGAACTGCAGCTTATCACCTTCTCACATTCATCGTCAGTGCAAAAACAATGCATACAGTAGGACAGCATCTGTCCCAGCTGGCACAGACGTGTAATAGATACGCGGACAAAGGGAAGCGCACATTATCTCCAGACGGTAGCCTCTATCGATGTATCGAATCTATTGAGCCCTCGATACTGTCGATATAGAGCCGAATTGTGTTTGATTTCCTTTAGAATTTGGTGAAAACTGTGTCCTACGGATTATTTTAGTAATTGCGGTAATTACGCTAGTTTTAGATGTATATTAAAATTCTATCAATATTCGAATTTACGTTACTAATCATCATTAACTTCCACGGCTCGACTTCTCCCACTGCTGGGGCTAGGCCTCCCTTAGCTTGTGCCAATCCCAACGCTCTATTATGACTGCTAATAATTAATGTGAAAATTGGATCTTGAGACTCGTTTATTTTTCTTCTATCAAAGTTTTCAATTATCAATTCACGGATAAAGAATTCAGCTCTTATATACGATGTTTTTTGTATTGCTTCTTCTTATCATTTTTATTGTTATTATTGGAAACTATATGAAATTATTAGGAAGAAATTAGTGACATGTATTTTTGTTTATATTTTGTTTATTGTTTTATATTTTGAACTTTATGAATTTTATTAATATTACTGTAGGTAATATTAATTTAATTCTGTATTTATCTTGTTATTATTCTGATTATTTGCGTAGGGATCATTGTAAAACATTCAGACACAATTTAAATTGTTATTGAATAAATGAAATGAAATGAATTCAACCAGGTGTAAAATCTAAACAGAAAACTTTAAAATGTTTCAATGATTGATATCGGTATCACGTTATGCAAATATTCTTTGTGATAGATGTAACAGCAGTTGTTGAAAGTATCTATCATAGCTATCATCACAAAATTTATTGCAGACGAGTTACCAAAGCCTATTTATATAGGCATATCTATTTAATGATGATACGGCTATAAATTGGCACATTACGTCCACAGCCTGACCAACTGTTGCATACGTTTATTAGTTTAACTGGGTCCGAATTTCCTCATCGTTATGTATTTATGTTGTGCTTTGCTCGCTAAATGCTTTAGAGGTAGACTTAAAATCAAAAATCAAAATATTTTATTTCACATAAACCTACAATGGGCACTTATGAAACGTCAGAAGCTAGGTGCACGGTTCCAACTGGTCGTTTCCTATGGAGAAGAGCCGGCAAAAAACTAAACGGTTACTCTTTTAAAAATAAGTGTCTTTTACAATGGTTTCAAATTACAGTGTTGATAGGTATGGGAGGACAGTGTAGGCCTGTCAACAAGTAACAGGTACTCAACAAAATAGAAAAACGTCTACAAATCTACAGTCCACAAGTTAGGCCTACAGCGTTCTCACATTCACAAAATATAGAAGAATCTGTATAAAATAAAAATAAGATAATGAAAATAAAAGCCTATTTAAACCAAATTACGTAATTGTCATACAACTGTAACAAATCTGAATTAAAATCCTGTCTACAAAAGCCATTAGTAAAGAGTTGAAATAAGAATTGGAGGTAGGTATATGATGTCAAATAATGAGAAGATTATGTCAAAGAAGAATGTAAGACTAATGATTTTCCTATAGCATGGCAAATTGACATTCCTATCATTCTGTGATGTATTATGTATTTTTTTAGTGGTAAATATACAGTATTATCTTTAGTAAAAAAAAAAACAATTAATCTGTCTCTCCTTCACCCTTGAATCCATCCAAAGGTTGTCTGTATAAGATCGCTTTTAGCGATAAGTCCGCCCGTTGTGTCACCCTGTGAAAAATTTCTACTTTTATATCTGTAATTTTTATGGTGTACATAATAAAGAGTATTCTATTTTATTCTATTCTTTTCCCTACTATGTTGGGGTTGGCTTCCAGTCTAACCGGATGCAGCTGAATACCAGTATTTTACTTGGAGCGACTGGCTCTCTGATAGTCACAACCCAGTTGCTTGGTAACACGATACCCCTTGGTATTATCTTCAGTAAACGAAATCATTCTGTCTCCATACATTTTTGCGCTAAATCTGAAAGTGATAGCCAAAAAAAAAATGTTTATTCGATGTTAAATCTGCTTCAAACAGGCGCGATACGTGGCGCGACACAAAGGCATCGCCTGTCGCGCGACGAGCGGTGCCTTTACGTCGCTTTGCGTGTAGCGCCTGTTTGAAAGAGTCTTTATTCTTCGTCTGTTACTATGGAAACAAAGAGAGCTGTAAAACTGATAAATTGTAAACAAAAATTTCTAACTTAAATGGATATATCTATCAATAATATTTAAAAAATTTAAAACATTATTTTCTATTCCAACATACAGTACATAGGTGTTTCCATCATCACGCAAACGATAAATTATAATTTCGAACAATTTATTCGGATAAAAATTACTAGCATTTACTCAATGTACTTTATCAATGATCTAGCGTGCCTCCACGGAACAGCTAACGACTTCTTTATTGTTCAAATCGCGATGGCAAATGGAAGATTATTGTAAGTACTTATATTTTAATGTTTTTCTTGCATGTAGGCATTACTTCATTTTCTTTCAAGGTGGTTGGTCGATTTTTGGCTTCTTTTGTATAGACTTTTGATTGATGTTACCTAAGTGATTTAGTTTTTTTGACCTCACTATCTTTGTCGGCACCAATAATCAAATAAATCCTTGTATGTAAGTATCATGCACAATGTTGGTCCTGCTCCATAGGACAATCTAGAGTCTAGACAAAATCAAACTGGTTGCTAATTTAATTGTATAATTTATAATTTTTATGACATTGATTGTTACATTATGTACTTAACTACTTTAACTCACACACAAAATTATTACTTGTTAAAATTTTGGAAACATCATCTGAATTTGACTTTTGACTTTGACTTTGAATGAAAAAACGGACTGTAGACGAAAAAGTTATTAAAAATTGTATGAACGAATAGAAAATTACGTCCTATTCACTTTCCCCAATAATTTTTTTTTCAATCTTTTCCATCGTCAAGCGGAGGGTAGGACTAGGTAATTAATGGTCACTAGCCGGCCACAAAGTAAATGTAATTCGAGGATAAATATTTTTTCGGGGTTCCTTTAATTAACCATTAATTAGAAGGAAAATTTTCACTGGTTTTTGTTAATGATTCAAGGATTAATGAAACAAAGGGTTTGGATCACAAACGTAGGCAACAAGCGGAGAACAAGTTGTGAAATTCAAACAAAAGTTTAGTACCATTTTATTTTTGTAAAATGCGCTAGCAAAAAAGTTTGGCATATACGACGTGCCCTTTTATTTTCCCAACATGGCGTTCGTGAGTGTCTATGTAGGTTCCTAACTCCGTAATGTCGGCTAAAGTACATCTAACTAATTGTACCTATGTCACCTACGCGTTAATATCGCTCTTTTTTGGGATAAAACAAACGGATCGATGTGTGTAAATTACCTAATGGAAGAAATTTAAGCCCGTAATGAAATAGATGGGCGTGCCGTGTCCGACCCGTGCTGTCAACATATCCGACCTGACGATTTAGTTATTAAAAGACAGAGAACTCTATTGGTGTTGCTATGTATATTTTACCTTGT
Source organism: Dryobotodes eremita (assembly GCA_917490735.1). Taxonomy (NCBI): domain Eukaryota; kingdom Metazoa; phylum Arthropoda; class Insecta; order Lepidoptera; family Noctuidae; genus Dryobotodes; species Dryobotodes eremita. The sequence continues at coordinate 5,777,491 of OU823248.1, forward strand.
TTGGTGACAGTTACAGAGTAGGTAATTAGTGAAATGGTCCCCAGTTTTAATTCTGTTGGAAGGAACATCTTTATGACTGGAAGGCTAGAGTGTCTTCTGTTTGAAAGGGCTAACGTCCAACTGTAAATTACTACAATAAATAGGTAAAGAAGTCTTATAAAATTTCATCCTTATTGTTCCTCCACACCAGTGGCTTACAAGAGCTAAAATTCAAATTCTTATTAGTTTTAAACCTGTTAATTGTTACGCGAATCATGTTGATACAAACGAATTTAATTTTCTATGAACAATTTGGGTCTTTATATTACAATACCTAGTACTGTTAATGCATGTTACTTTTGAGAGTAAAGAATACGTTAAAAGTATTTTTTACATTGACACTGTTTATTTTTCTCAAGCCTTATGGTCCCTGCTAACAACAAAGAAAACAAAGTAGTCCCTGGTCAAAAGAAAGGTTGAAAGACACTGCCATGGGTGGATAGAATATACTTTCCCCTTTCCCCTATTTACTGTGTCCTCATAGGGGATGATAAACAACCACAATTCACTCTTTCATTCTCCATTTAACATTCACTATCACATATAAAGTGACACGCAGCTGCCACATTTTTCAATCCCAGATAGCTATCCAACTAAATGATTTCTTGAAGGCGTTAGAAATGCCAAGAAGATTTATTTTTATCTCGCCTTTTCTTAGACTGATCGCAGATGCGTAGTTTCCTTTTGAAGATTAAAAGATATTGAAGATAGATATTTGTAAAGCTATTATAGTATGATTTCACTTTAGTGTTAGTTGCGGTTAGTCTTTTTAAGGAGAGTGTATTGTATAGATCAGAAAATTAAAAAAGAAAGAATACGTTTATTTGCGGTAAACACGACGCAGAGAAAAACACACAGATACGAAAAAGAACGAGTTGGGGGAAAATATGCGTCACATCCACGCAAAACGGCAAACGCTCAGCATAATGCTACGACCCTATGCGAAACAGAGCCCCAGCGTAAAATTGACATAATCGTCGATTGATATACAGGATGTAACAAGACCGTTCACGAAGCCGTCATCTACGCATTCTGTATATTAAACTAAGTAACTTTGTGCAAAAATAATTGCTGGGAAACGACTTTTATTTTTGCTATGAAAATTCGATGTTTAATTGGTGAGAAACGTAAGGTACGCAAAACATTGTGATTAGTTAAGGGTGCGTGCAACGGTACTAGGATCGTGGGAGTATTTAAAGTTATAACAATCAAGAATAGTTTTCGTTAAAAAAAAAACATCAAAAATATTGGAACGATACTAAAAATTAAAATAAATATTAAAAATATTCAATATCTCCGTAACCAGAAGGTTCCCAGGTACAGACCAGCGGGGTAATTACGTAACAACCTAACAGTAGGAATGGGTTTCATTTTGACAGTTTAACAACATTCATTACGTTATTTACGTTGTTTAGCAGACAAATTTTTCGAACATAGGAAGCAATGGATTAGCAATAGGCTTTAAAATTAATCAGATTGTGATAGATAGTGTGTTACGTAATTAGAGTGCAGTACAAAAAAAAAAACGGGAAGTACAGGTGACTCTCGGCTTCTTTAAGGGTATTTTTACATTCGCGATAGTAATCAATATCCCGAATAATAATAACAATTAATAATATTTCGAAATGCGATACATTTTGAAGTTTTATTACAAAAAAAAAGGGAAACATGCGACATAAGCCCCAAAAAAATATATGTGACGATTATGGACTTAACGCAGTGTCAGTAAGAGTAGCACAAAGTTGGTTCAAGTGTTTTTTTTAAGTCCAGGAATTTTGATATCCCCGATCAAGATACACCACATCTTGTACAGGGTTCATCTCAAGTAGCACAGACAGAGACTTGTGCTCTCGCTTGTTCGAGTAAAGTTTGTTATTCTTCCATTATGTTTTCAGATAGTTTAGGGAGAGGGTTAGGTAAATTATTGAGCAACAACCTTAGTCAATCTTCTGTTAATTATTGTATGCCTGGGAAATCCTATGAAGAGATAATGTTATCAATAACTGGGAATAAATATGATCCGAAAGCCATTATTTCTGTATTTGTAGGTAATAGTACTAATGTAAAAAAAGATGACATCACTGACAATGTCACTGAAATCTTGAAGGTTAATTGTCAGAAAATAATATTGTGTGCTTTTCGATACTTTGAGCACTTGTCAAGTAGGCAAAATCATAATATACATATGCTAAATAACCATATGCATTTATTAGTTAATCACTATAGTGACAAACTTATATTTTTTGACACCAACACTTTTGTTGAGAAATTAAGATCGACTAGGGATACTGCGTATCTGCCTATTAGTTTTAGACGTCAAATAGCATGGCTATTAGCTTTTAATATAAACTCAGACATAAGTAGTATGTCGAAGTCTGCTGTAATTAGCACCACAAAAATTAGTAATAATACTAATATTAAGGTGGTTAGCCATAATAGTTTAAACTAGTCAGTAAGACAACAGAGGGTACCAGTAATAATGTTATTAATCTCGCCACCAACAAGGTACCTTCTAGCACTCAATTATTTAATGGTAAAAAAGGGGCTAAGCAGAATTCCTTGAAATTGTTTCACCAAAATATTCAAGGTTTTTCTTCCAAACAATTAGAAATTGAATTGTTATTAGAAAAAACAATGTTTGATATTATTTGTATAACTGAGCATTGGTTGAAAGATTATGAAATGCTAATTAATTATGAAAACTATAGTGTGGGCAGTTGTTTTAACCGAAAATCCATGCTGCGTGGAGGTTCACTAATCTTAATTAAAAATTGTATAAAATCTAAGTCTCGTAAAGACATAGTTGAACTATCGGTGGAACATAGCATTGAACTGTCCTGTGTTGAGCTAGATAAGCATTTTATAGTGTGCGTTTACAGACCTCCAAATTATCAAAACTACTCTATATTTGAGTCAGTAATGGAAGATGTTTTGGGAAAACTTGCAACTGGTAATAAATCAGTAATTATTTGTGGTGACTTTAATATTAATATTTTGGAAAATAATTCAAATAGCAGTAGATTCTTAAGCCTCTTCAAATCATTCAATCTGTCAAATGTGTTTTTGGAACCAACGCGAATAACTACGGCTACTGCTACATGTATTGATAATGTTTTTTGTTGCTGCGACTATTTAGATAAAGCCATTGTAAATTATCTCCCTTCTGATCACAGCGGTCAAACTGTTACTTTTGAGTCCAACACACCAATACAAAAAGTGCAGATACAAACTAGACCAATAACATCGGCTAACTTAAATAAGTTTAATAGCGCTTTAATTAGCAAGTTAAGTGCTCAGGGCCTAAATATGAATGATGGTAATATTTTGTATAAAGAATTCTTTTCATTAGTGCAAACAGAGTACAATAATTATTTTAAGAAGAAATCTAAAACTATTTGCCCTAAGTTTTTATTCAGTGACTGGGCAACTAAAGGCATTAGGAAAAGTAGGGAAAGATTATTTGAACTGTATGGCCTTAAGCCGTATATTAACACGGAAACTTTCAATAAGTATGTTGCTACTTACTCGAAAACTTTTAAAAATGTCTGCAAAGCAGCTAAAGCGTCATTCATTAGCAACAAGGTTAAATCAGCAGACAATAAAATAAAGACAGTTTGGAAAATGATTAACAATGAAACGAACAGGAACAAAAGGCATAATACTGATTACACACTGGACACTTCCCGCGGTCTCATTAGCGATAACATCGATGTTGCTCAGGAATTTGCAACTTTCTTTACTAATATTCCAATTAAAACTACAGAAACTTTAAATTCCTCGCCCTCTCTTGCTATTGATTTATTAAGAGCGAATGTTTCAGCCTGTTCTATAGAATTTAAATTTAAACATATAAGCCCTGTGGTCGTTGTAAAGGCATTTAAGCAACTTAAGATTAAAATTACAGAAGATCTGTGGGGCATGTCTACTAAAGTTTGTCAATCTATTATTGAGACAATTGCACACTATTTAGCTTTAATATTTAATTTATGTGTAGATCAAGGGGTATTCCCAGATTTAATGAAGTATAGTAAAGTAATTCCACTTTTCAAATCTGGGGACAGCAAAGACACTAATAATTATAGACCCGTATCGGTTTTGCCAGTTTTCAGCAAGGTGTTTGAAAAAGTAATGTTAAATCAAATGCTCAATCATTTTAATCGTAATAACATCCTACATGATCAACAGTATGGTTTCACCAAAGGACGTTGTACAACCGACGCCGGTGTTACATTATTAAAACATATTTTTAACGCATGGGAGGACGCACAAGATGCAATAGGCATCTTTTGCGACCTATCCAAGGCATTTGATTGCGTGAATCACGAAACACTGCTCTTGAAACTTGAGCATTACGGACTGGATAAACTTGCGCTTAGCTTAGTAAAATCATATTTGAATGATAGACTGCAGCAAGTTCAAATAAACGGTGTAAATTCATTGGGCTTAAAAGTCAAAATGGGTGTACCGCAGGGTTCAATATTGGGTCCGTTCCTCTTTTTAGTATATATAAATGATTTACCTCATTTACTGAAAATCCGACCTCAAATGGTGTTATTTGCTGATGATACATCACTGATTTTTGAAATAAACAGACATGCACATGAGCTTGACGACGTAAATAACGCCATGCTTAAGGTTCATAATTGGTTTACTGTAAATAATTTGGTATTAAATGAGAAGAAGACTAAATGCATAAGATTCTCGTTACCGAATGTTAGAAGTAGTAAATGTCACGTTGTATTGAATAAGGAGATACTAGAATTCGTCGAAAAAACGGTTTTCCTGGGGATTACGCTAGATTCAAAGCTACAGTGGGGTCCTCACTTAACATCACTTGCAGGGCGGCTAAGTTCAGCCGCTTACGCTGTTTGGAAAATCCGTCAATTAACAGACGTGGATACCGCGAGACTAGTATATTTTAGTTACTTTCATAGCATCATGTCTTACGGTATTCTGCTGTGGGGACGGGCTGTGGATATTGATTCTATCTTTATTCTGCAAAAGAGGGCTGTCAGAGCCATCTACAACCTCCGCAAACGCGAATCTCTAAGGGAACTGTTTAAAAAAAAATTAACATCATGACGGTACCTTGTCAATATATATATGAAAACATTATGTATGTTCGAAAAAATCTACATCTTTTTAGTAAGATAAGTGACAGGCATAATTTTAACACTAAAAATAGGAACAAATTAGATCAACCACGTTTCAGGTTATCTAAAGTAGGTACTTCTTTTATGGGGTACTGTGTAAAATGTTATAATAAAATACCACTCGATATTCTTCAACTAAATGAGAAGAAATTTAAAACATGCATTAAACGCACACTATGTAGACAAGCATATTATAAGTTCAATGACTATATAGTAGATAAAAATGCTTGGCTTAATGCTGGTCCTGCTCCACAGCCGGGCGCACTAGTTAAAATTTGAATGTTTGGAAGAGATACTCCTTTCTTATTCCCCCTTTTATTTTTCTGACATTGCGAACTTAATGTTTGTTTATTTTTTATAAAATATGTTTTATTATTGAATAACTCAATAGATATTTTAATGGTTATTTTCTTTTATGTAGTAAAATTTTATTCATTGCTCAAATACATAGCAAACTATAGTTTTGTATAATTTAGAAGCATATTGCAATTTTGTAAATGTGAGTACAATGGATTCGTTTATTATATAATTATGTTGACTTGACAGCATGGCAGTAGAGACTATGTCATGCTCACTTAAATGTCTCACTGTTGGTGGCGCGTGTGTTGGATCATTCGGTTCCCTACAAAATGGTTGAGCTGGATGGTGCTGATCCACGCGTCATGTTCGTGAACGGGCGCCGTCAGTTGAGACTGGTCATCTCTTAACTGCCACGGCTTATTTTTATTATTAATCTTATATTTTGAATTGTTTTTTTATATATTTTTTTTCATTGTTCTCGCATATAGAAGCAACACGAATAATGTACCCAGGATTTTGTAATATCTTGATTTAAAAAGAGTGTCCTTGGAGTTTCTTGTTCGTTCTTCTCCATAGAGATCTACGTTTTGGAATGGGCAACTAGCTTCAACTTTCTGACTAACTGACCGACTCTTTGACAATTCAAAAGTGCCTGTAAATGGTTTAATTGAAATAAATGCTTTGAGTTTGAGTTTGAGTTTGAGTTTGATATCAAAGATGCAGCTCGCTCTGGTCGCCCTGTTTCGGATAAAGTCGATGCCATTTTTTAAAAACTGGAGCGAGATAGGAGCATAGGTATTAGTAGTTACGACGTAGCTGAAGAGTTAGGGGTTGACCACAAAACAGTTTTGAACCATTTGAAAAAATCTGGGTATACAAATAAGCTCGATAATTATGTGGGTGCCACATGAGCTCAGTCTTGAATTTGAAAAGATTTTGCCCGACCTAATATATTGCGAACTTTTGCTGAAAGTAACTGTTACTGTAACAAGCTGGACTTAAAAACTAATTAATGTACATACCTAACTGTACAAAAAAGTAAAATCTTTCAGGGTCTTAGTGCACTAGATAGTTATTAAAACCCGGATTCTACAACCGATCTATTCCCATCCAATACCAAGAGCTAATACCATTTGGTATTAGTTTATTTCCGAATTTATTTTCTATTCCCAACGAGTACCACATTTTTTTAAATAAAAAATCTGTTACTAACGAATACCAAAGCGTGACTTTTTGTACACTCAGCTACACAAAGTTTTATTTAAATTGCGTTTTACCGAAATCTAGGGTAATCTAAATATAGGGTTAGGGTTAATAAGCTGTGACCGAGGTAGAGTTGAGAGCGGCGGTACGCAGGCTGAGTGCCAAAAATACCGCCCCAGGACCCGACGGCTTACCGGGAAAAGCCTGGGTCCTGGCCTCGGAGGCTCTCGGGCCTCGACTAAGAGGGCTCCTAAGCGCATGCTTGGAGGAGGGCCAGTTCCCACTTCGTTGGAAGACGGGGAAACTGGTCCTCATTAAGAAACCGGGGCGCCCGGCGGACTCTCCGTCCGCTTACCGGCCCATCGTGCTGCTCGACGAGGTGGGCAAGCTCTTTGAAAGAGTCATTGCAGACCGCCTCGTCGGGCAGCTGGTGCGGGTGGGGCCGGATTTGGCGGAGAGCCAGTTTGGTTTCCGCAGGGGGCGCTCCACGGTGGATGCCATCATGCGCGTGCGAGCCCTCACGACGGGGGATGCTGTGGCCCGGGGTGGGGTCGTCTTGGCGGTGTCTCTAGACATCGCCAATGCCTTCAATACCCTGCCCTGGAGTTGCATCCGGGAGGCATTCCGGTATCACCGGATGCCGACCTATCTCTGTCGTGTAGTCGAGGCCTATTTGGCGGATAGAGCAATTATCTACCCCGGTCACCAGGGAGAATGGAACCGGCGAGAGATGTCGTGCGGTGTCCCACAGGGATCGGTCTTGGGGCCGCATCTGTGGGACATCGGGTACGACTGGGTGCTGCGCGCCGACCTCCCTAGCGGCGTCAGCGTGGTGTGCTACGCTGACGACACGCTGGTCCTGGCGCAGGGGAGGTCGCACCAGGCGGCGGCCGAACTAATGACACTCGGGGTTGCGACAGTCGTTGAGAGGATCCGGCAGTTGGGACTCGAGGTGGCCTTGCACAAGTCCGAGGCCATGTGTTTTCATGGTCCTCGGAACGCGCCACTGTCGGGCTCCCAAATAACGGTAGGAGGGGTTCACATCGGCGTCGAGTCGACGATGAAGTACCTGGGACTCGTCCTCGACAGCCGGTGGAACTTCGTCGAGCACTTCCGACGTTTGGCTCCCAGACTGCAGCGGGCCGGGGCTGCTTTGAAGCGGCTCTTGCCCAATCTGGGGGGGCCAAACGCCTCCTGCCGGAGGCTCTACGCGGGGGTCGTGCGGTCCATGGCCCTTTACGGGGCACCGGTGTGGGCGGGTTCACTAAGGCTCCGGCCAGCCCGCCGGTTGAAAGCGTCCCAAAGGGTCATGGCCATCCGGATGGTACGGGGATACCGCACGGTCTCCTGCGAGGCGGCGAGCCTCCTTGCCGGATTGCCGCCGTGGGATCTGGAGGCAAAGGTCCTCGCGCACGTTTGGGAGTGGCGCGAGGAGGCGAAACGCCGGGGCGTAACTCCGCTGCCGCGAGAAATCACGGCACAGCGGACAGAGCTCCGGCGGGATCTCATGGCGGCATGGAGAGTGCGACTGTTGCAACCCAGCGCAGGGCACGCCACAATTGCGGCGGTAAGACCCCTCTTTGAGGAGTGGCTTGAGAGGCGCCACGGCGTCCTCACCTTCCGCCTGACGCAGGTCCTCACCGGACATGGCTGTTTCGGGAGGTTCCTGTTTCGGATAAGGCGGGAGGAAACGCCCGGGTGTTACCATTGTGTGGATCGACCGGAGGACACGGTGGAGCATACGGTGGAGGTCTGCCCGGCTTGGGCGGAGCACCGCCGTGTCCTCGTGGCGGCGATCGGCGGCGGCGACCTCTCGCGTCCGGCCCTGGTTCAGGCCATGGTACGGAGCGAGAGGGAATGGGAAGCCGTCACCTCCTTCTGCGAAGCAGTAATGCTCGCGAAGGAGGAGGCGGAGCGCGAGAGGGAGAGGCAATCTCTACGCCCTCGCGCCCCTAGCCGCCGCAGGAGGAGGAGACACCCTGGGCGTCGGGAGTCGATTGCCGACTCCCGGCCACCGTAGGCGCGGGCTTGCGGACGGCGAGCAATGGGCAGCTCGCCGTCCGGTAAGGACTAGGCCCGGGTCGACGGCGCGTCGTGTTCCACGCGCGCCTCAAAGAGATGTCAGCACCATTGACGGGGTCCGATAGGACCGATGCTTGCCGGGGCTGCGGATTGTTCGAAAGAGTTACCGTGGCCCTGGCGCACAGGCAACTGAAGGAACACGGGTGGGTTTTAGTCAGTAAGAGTCTGACACGCCCTTCCGCTCCGCCCAGAGCGGGAGACGTCATTTGATGATTTCCCACCCAAAAAAAAAAAAAAAAAAAAAAAAAAAAGGGTTAATAAGCTGGTCGACGGAGCCCCGCTTCGCGGGGCTCCTATTTCTGTCTAAAGGGTTTAAAGGAACCTAACCAACCGAACCTCGGGATGCCACTGACGTCGACCGTCTAGGGTTAGGATTTTCGGGAACATTTATTATGTTTTCGGAAACTTAGTTCGGTAATTCATTTTAACACAGCTTAGCTGTTAGTATTACAGGCAACCAGAGATCGATCGCTGGAAGTTAATTTGGTAGGTAGGTAGGTTAAACATTACTTAAAATCACTCAAAGCATTTTAATTTTACTGAACCTGACTGTATCTGATTTCTTCAAACTTGTTTTGGTATTGGTTTTAAAATGTGGTACTCGTTGGGAATAGAAAATAAATTCGGAAATAAACTAATACCAAATGGTATTAGCTCTTGATATTGGATGGGAATAGAGCCTACAACCATGGTCAAGCTAAAACTGTCAGATTTTAGATTAGTTAATCATTCTACAAATCGACTTAAAATCTAAATCCAAGTTTAATAACATAACCATGTCACTAAACGTGATCAATCCTCGTTTACTATAAACAACTGTTCAACACAATGTTGTGGTATGACAGTAATTGTTTTACAATTTAAACCCATTCACATTCACGTTACCTTTATAATCGCATTAGTTCATGTACAAAGCGGATGTTAATCGCAGTGAATATTTTAGTGTATGGGAGATTCTTGTTAATTAATCACGGATTAGTTTTGTCAGGCTTTGTGGCTCGCTAAATGTTTGAACCTAACGAGTGTTTAAGTAATTTCTCGTTAACTTATTCAGTGTCAACGGAATAGGTAGCTTTGTTTATTTATTTTTTTTATTAATTAATACATTAATTTTCCTGACTTTACACACATAGGGATGTAAAAATCAACAAAATTTATTGTTACCACCACCAATTTATTGTTTGGCAAATTGACAAGCCACCTTAAATTGTCCGTAGTAATATTCAAATCGTAATTACTGTTGTATGAAATGGCAACACGACAAATTAACATAGGGTGTAAACTTGCTCAACAATTAAAACTACTGGACAATTAAATGACTTTAGAGTGTGTTTCCTGGTCAAAATATCCTTAGAAAGAAGAAAACCTTGGTTTCTGTCTGACGGGAAGACGAACTATTATCCTACAACTTGTAATATTACGTCTAATTAAGCCCTTGTTAATAGATAAGGAAAAAAAGGAAAGCGCAAGTGTTTGAAGAAAAAATAAACCCAAAATGTTATTTTTTAAGTTCCACCTAATGAATATTAATATTACACCACATACTATTCGCAGCATTGTCTCTCTTTCTCCTTTTAAATCCATGGAAAGGTTGTCTTTAAAAGATGGCTTTTAGAGATAACTTTGCCCATTGTGTCACTCTATGTAAAATGTGTACATTTATATCTGTAATTTGTAGGTTCTTTACATCTTCCATACAAAAAGGAATGTTTGAAAAAATACGGCGTGTGCAGAATATCGTCTGTATTCCGTATTTTCCCGAGTAAACGTTAACCGAAGGAAATTGGTTGCCGCGGTGGTAGCGATGAGCTCACATGTGTACCTACCCCATCTATAAACTCAAACATTACCTACTGATCTACCTACGTGACTTATAGTGTGTATCGATTTCTAACGTATACACATTTCATGTTGGTAAACAAAGATACAAGCTTGATTTTCGTGTAATAGATAACAATATAGTATTTGAAAAGCAATCACTGTATAATAATCATTTATTTATTAGTAACCATTTATTTATTAATAATCATTTATTTATTAATAACAATTTATTTATTAATAATCATTTGTTTATTAATAATCATTTATTTATCTGACTGCCTCGTTGGTCTAGTAGTCGCAAGCGCAACATCTGAGCATGAAGTCCTGGGTTTGATTCCCGGGTCGGGCAAAGTGTTATTGGGTTTTTCCATCTAGAATTTCTCAGTAGCAGCCCGGAGTTTGGATTTGTGCCTAGTTGATGACAATAGGCTCGCCCCCTATTACATGGGGCCTAAACATGACTACCGAAATGTGGGTGTATCTACTATAGGTACACCCGTGCCTAACCTTTCGGGGAATAAGGCGTGACGTTATGTATGTTTATTCATGGAATCATAACAGGGAGATTTAATTCCTATATTTTTGTTAGTTTTAAAAAGATTTCATAAGGCCTAGCGATAATGATTGTAGTCTAATTAAGTCTTTGTTTCGGCTTGAAAATAGAATCTTGTTACAAAACAATAGGTACCTATAACAAGGAAAAACCAAATATTTAGTTTTCTATTACATGCATAGACATCCAAACTGGAAACGAATATTGGTAGGCAAATATTTGTGCCAACTACGTGTTCTTTGATTTATCCCATGGAAAAACATTAATGAATGCATCGGATTTAAAAAAAACCTTTTCACCTAGGAATCAACTTTGTTCAAACAAAAAGTATTGAAAAATTCATTCGCGTCGCTGTTGACTAGTAATGACAAGAGACTGTCGGCACTGCCACATTGAATGGCAATGCTTAGTCTCTGGCCAAGGTAAAAGCCAGCCCTTGGGTCACGAGAAGTGTCAACCAGCCGTTTTGAGATTTCAAAATCAGTCAATTTCGTGCAGCGTAATCAGCCTATAATATTTCCAATGCTGGGACACAGGGCTTTTCTAGGTGAGAGGGAGTGGGCTGTAATCCACCACGCGGACCCAGTGCGGGTTGGTAGATGTGACAGGTCTTCGATTTTTTTTTTTGTTTTAGTACAAGCCGTTTTCTACACGATATTTTCCTTCACCGTTTTGAGAGTAGGGGTGATGAAATAATTTACACAAAGTAATGCGCCTGTCTGGGTTCGAACCTACGACTCGTAAGTCGCGGCCGTTACCACTGGGCCACCAATGCTCTCTACGATTTCGTGTAAAGCTCCTTAAATAGTTAATTTTTGTTAAGTTAGGACATTATATTGTTATTATTATTTATTCATTAAGTGTAAGTTGTTATTTATTTATTATAAAAAAACTAGTTTAAATAGTTTCTTCTGGATAGATATACTATAGCTTTTGCATAAATGTTATACTCATGAAAATCACATGAAAAGGCAGTACTTATACCTAAAGAGATTATCTTACTTTCAGCGTCAGTTGTTTATAAGTAAAAAACCTACTGATTAATCCGCATATTTACTATAAAAACTCCAAAGATACTTTACGCTCTGGTTCAGAATCAATTTGATCAATTACAATCCATTCAAGCCATGCTTTGGTTGTTTTCATTCAATTACACGCACTTAAGAAACCACCGCTTCAGGGAATATTGATTTATCCGGGAATTTAACTTACAATTAAAAGACTCCCAGCGGCATTGTGTATGAACAACAATGTTGTTGAACTGTCAAAATGAAAGCCATTCCAACTGCTAGTGTGTTACGCAATTACCCCGCAGGGAAGCGAGACACTAAAGGGAGGAAGCTTATATTCAACTGTGGGCGGAACTAGGCTGCCAAAAATGATGATGATGCTGGAGTGTCAAAAACCTCACGTTCCACCTTATTGTAGGTAGTTTGCGTTCAACGAATAAATATTAGGAGACGTCCAGACTGCACATCCTTCGGTTTAAATAAAGTAAATGAAAAAAAAAACACTTAAATAGCTAGGTACCTACAATACGCGCCACAACAGACAACTCTTACATAGGTTGTTACCTACAATCCGCGCCACAACAGACAACTCTTATATAGGTTGTTACCTACAATCCGCGCCACAACAGACAACTCTTATATAGGTTGTTACCTACAATCCGCGCCACAACAGACAGCTCTTATGTAGGTTGTTACCTACAATCCGCGCCACAACAGACAGCTCTTATATAGGTTGTTACCTACAATCCGCGCCACAACAGACAGCTCTTATGTAGGTTGTTACCTACAATACGCGCCACAACAGACAGCTCTTATATAGGTTGTTACCTACAATACGCGCCACAACAGACAGCTCTTATATAGGTTGTTACCTACAATACGCGCCACAACAGACAGCTCTTATGTAGGTTGTTACCTACAATACGCGCCACAACAGACAGCTCTTATATAGGTTGTTACCTACAATCCGCGCCACAACAGACAGCTCTTATGTAGGTTGTTACCTACAATACGCGCCACAACAGACAGCTCTTATATAGGTTGTTACCTACAATCCGCGCCACAACAGACAGCTCTTATATAGGTTGTTACCTACAATACGCGCCACAACAGACAGCTCTTATGTAGGTTGTTACCTACAATACGCGCCACAACAGACAGCTCTTATATAGGTTGTTACCTACAATACGCGCCACAACAGACAGCTCTTATATAGGTTGTTACCTACAATACGCGCCACAACAGACAGCTCTTATGTAGGTTGTTACCTACAATCCGCGCCACAACAGACAGCTCTTATGTAGGTTGTTACCTACAATACGCGCCACAACAGACAGCTCTTATATAGGTTGTTACCTACAATACGCGCCACAACAGACAGCTCTTATGTAGGTTGTTACCTACAATACGCGCCACAACAGACAGCTCTTATATAGGTTGTTACCTACAATACGCGCCACAACAGACAGCTCTTATATAGGTTGTTACCTACAATACGCGCCACAACAGACAGCTCTTATATAGGTTGTTACCTACAATACGCGCCACAACAGACAGCTCTTATATAGGTTGTTACCTACAATACGCGCCACAACAGACAGCTCTTATGTAGGTTGTTACCTACAATACGCGCAACAACAGACAGCTCTTATATAGGTTGTTACCTACAATACGCGCCACAACAGACAGCTCTTATATAGGGTGTTACCTACAATACGCGCCACAACAGACAGCTCTTATGTAGGTTGTTACCTACAATACGCGCAACAACAGACAGCTCTTATATAGGTTGTTACCTACAATACGCGCCACAACAGACAGCTCTTATATAGGGTGTTACCTACAATACGCGCCACAACAGACAGCTCTTATGTAGGTTGTTACCTACAATACGCGCAACAACAGACAGCTCTTATATAGGTTGTTACCTACAATACGCGCCACAACAGACAGCTCTTATATAGGGTGTTACCTACAATACGCGCCACAACAGACAGCTCTTATATAGGTTGTTACCTACAATACGCGCCACAACAGACAGCTCTTATGTAGGTTGTTACCTACAATACGCGCCACAAAAGATGAGACTTGACGAGCATCAGTAGTGGGAGCCTACGCAGGTACAGTCGTGTACAAAATAGTTAAAAGTTGGTCGGTTAGCGGTTCCTGCCCGCCTTAGACCTCATTCATACCGTTAAAGAGACCTGTAAATCTTCTACTGTGCAAGTCAAACCATGTGGTGTGTCAAGTCTCATCATTAGCACGTATTGTACTGTTATATACATTTCTGTAAAACTGAAGTTTTATTAAGTTATAAGTATAAGATGTGGGTATAACGTGAATTAAACTACGTATAAAGTTGGCACATGTTGCCCTCATAGCGTCTTGTGGAACATTAATTAACGCCAACACTAAGTTTCCTTCGTCCGGCATCCTTTAGGTAATAGAAGGGAGATGGGTAAGTAAGGGTATTATTTTCGGAAGATACTAATGGGGTAGATTAGTACAATTCGGATTGCCTCGTTAGTCTAGTGCGATTGGTGTGCCATGGGGTCCCGGGTACGATTCCCGGGTCCGATTCCCGGGTCAGTAATGGTGCTTCCATTGCAAATTTCTCAGTACCAGCCCGGAGTTGGGGTTGTTCTGATTAATGGCAATGGGCTCGCCCCCTAACATGGGACCTATCAGAATTATGTGCTGAATTCATGGTTTCAGTTGGCGCGTTGCTGTCCCTGCCACTCTGGGGAAATGTAGGCCTACTCTTTGAAAAATTTAAAACATGAAACTACCTTATCGAAGGACATGTGTGAAGTCACCTATGTGAAGGAAAAGGGTAGTATAAGAATACTACACTTTTTCTATACATATAGGTGACGCCCTTTAGTCATCTTTTACGAGTCCATAGGAAATACCCTGTGGCCTCGTAAAAGATGACTAATGACCAACACTACGCAAAGGACAACAGTAACTCTTTTTTTTTTTTGGCTGAGAAATCATCAAATGACGTCTCCCGCTTTAGGCGGAGCGGAAGGGCATGTCCGACTCTTACTGACTAAAACCCACCCGTGTTCCTTCAGTTGCCTGTGCGCCAGGGCCACGGTAACTCGTTCGAACAATTCGCGACCCCGACAGGCATCGGCCCTATCGGACCCCGTCAATTATGCTGACATCTCTTTGAGGCGCGCGTGGAACACAACGCGCCGTCGACCCGGGCCTGGTCCTTATCGGATGGCGAGCTGCCCATTGCTCGTCGTCCGCAAGCCCGCGCCTACGGTGGCCAGGAGTCGGCTATCGACTCCCGATGCCCAGGGTGTCTCTTCCTGCGCCGGCTAGGGGCGTAAGGGCGCAACGATGACTCTCCCTCCCGCGCTCCACCTCGTCCTTCGCGAGCATTACTGCTTCGCAGAAGGAGGTGACGGCTTCCCATTCCCTCTCGCTCTGTACCATGGCGTGGAAGCGAGAGATCGCCGCCGCCGATCGCCGCCACGAGGACATGGCGGTGTTCCACCCAAGCCGGGCAGACTTCTACCGTATGCTCCACTGTGTCCTCCAGTCGATCCACACAATGATAATACCCGGGCGTTTCCTCCCGCTTTATCCGAAACAGGAACCTCCCGAAATAACAACAGTACCTCTGCCTCTACAACTATATTATAATACACCATACTGGTACCGTAAATAAAATTGTTCTGTAAGTATAGTAATAGAATAGAATAAAATACTCTTTATTATGTACACCATAAAAATTACAGATATAAATATAGAAATTTTACACAGGGTGACACAATGGGCGATCTTATCGCTAAAAGCGATATTTTATAGAAAACATTTGGATGGATTAAAGGGAGAAGGAGAGACAGTAATTCAGGTATAAGCAATTACAGCTAGCTCCGTAGTCATTTTCTCGTCACAATGATTGCTGTTTATTATTTTCTGTTTCAGTATAAAACCTTTAAAAACTTTACTAATGGCTTTTGTAGATATGGTTTTAATTCAGATTTGTTGCAGTTGTCATGTCATTTGGTTTAAATAGGCTTTTATTTTAATTATTTTATTTATTTTTATACAGATTCTTCTATATTTTGTGATTGTGAGATAGTTGTAGACCTTTTTCTATTTTGTAGAGTACCTGTGACTTGTTGACAGGCCTACACTGTCCTTCCATACCTATTAACACTTTAATTTGAAAACATTGTAAAAAGCACTTTTTTGGAGTTGGAGTTTCTTTCCGGGTCTTCTCCGTAGGAAACGACCAATTGGAACCTTGTACCTAGCTTCTGACGTTTCATAAGTGCCCGTGTAGGTTTATGTGAAATAAAATATTTTGATTTTGATTGAGTATAAGCTTCTAAAAGTTTCTTGAGTAAACGGCCTTGGAGCCCGGGGCTCCTATATTTGCGTGTGGGCCTATTGTTAATTGTAATTGAATTTTATTTCTAACTTTTTCAAAGTACCTATCGCCTATCTGCTATTCGTGCATCTAAAAATGATAAATAAGAACCTATTACGGTGTAAGCCTCTTTAGCTTTTGGCTAAAAACTTTAAAAAATAAAGTTAAAATCAATTAATAAGAATGACCTAGACATGCTTATTAATTGGTTTGATTTTGTCACCGATTTTACCAATTAAGCCCGTGAAATTATTATAGAACTTGAATGAGTCGTGATCCTAGGTAGTCGTCAAGCGAGTTCTCTTTTGAGGTTAGGTAGATAGAAGTTATACAGAAAAGGTCGTATTTATTAAAATAAAACAAAGTTAACGAGATTTTTCAGGTCCTGTTTTATTTTTAGTACCTTTGGACCCTTTTTGTGGTCATGTTGATAATATGACTTTAAGAGATAAATAATAAAATTGGTCGAGGGCGAGTTTTATTCGCCCTTTGAGAATTCAATGAATTAAGGTAGGTAGGTATAAAAGAGGCTATATTGAATTCAGACAAATTCTGCTTACTTTTATTGGGCTGTAAACTTCTGTTACTAGGTTGGGGTACGTATTTTATTGTTTTAGTAATGTCATCGGTTTTCAGGAACCATTTTAGCAAGTGTGGAGCCTAGCAGGTTTATTTTACGCTTAAATACTATGTTAGGCTTTAAAACAAGGTAAAGCATACAGTTGACGGCACGGTTGGCGCAGTGGTTAAGCGATTGACTGCTGTGCTGCGTGTCGCGGGTTCCATTCCCCCACGGAACAAATATTTGTATGAACTACAAGTAGTAGTTCTGGGTCTGGCTGTTTGTGTATGTGAGTTTGAATGTTTGTAAACGCACCCACAATACAGGAGAAAATCCTAGTGTGGGGCAAGGTTTTAAAAAAAAAAATCTCCACGCAAAATATGACCAAGCGTGAATACAGTAATACGTGAAAGTAAGTATTTCAACCATATTATTTGTTTATTTGCATATTCATATAAATCATGTTGTAGCTCAGCACCCTAATTACGTAACACACTATCTATCACAATCTGAATCATTTTGAAGCCTGTTGCTAATCCATTGATTCATATGTTCGAAAAATTTGTCTGCTCAACAATGTAAATAACGCAATGAATGTTGTTGTACTGTCAAAATGAAACCCATTCCTACTGTTAGTGTGTTACGTAATTACCCCGCTGGTCCTGTTTATCCTACTTTGTATACCTAGTAAGGTATTTACATCTATTAAATCAAAAATCTCTAAACTTGTCATGACTCGTGAGAGCTGTTCATGTCTGGGTAGATACAGTTTACAAATTACTTTTATTTCAAATAGACTGGGCAAAACGATTCATGTAATTTGTCAAATCAATCGGTCTAGCCTTTGCCCAACTATGTTAAGGTCAGCTTCCAGTCTAACCGGATACAGCGGAAGACCAGTATTTTACCTGGAGCGACTGCTTATCTGACCTACACAACCCAGTTACTGGGTAACACGATACCCATTGGTAACATTGGTTGTCAGAGTTTCGGGCTTCTGACTACCGGTAACGACTGTAAAAGATCTATAAATGACAGCTGGGACCAACAGCTTACCGTGCTTTCCGAGGCACGGAGGAGACTCGGTATGCAGAAGATGGTCACCCATCCACAGACTGACCTCAATAAGCGTAGCTTAACCAACGATTGAGCCGGGTGGCTGTTATTACTTAGCCACGAGCTCCTTTCTTAGCCTCGAGGTTCTCTCAATTTGTCAAATAAGGCTGACAATTTACATTTCGTAGCAAGTGCTACGGCGCTACGACAAAGTCTACGGCCTCTACGGGCTACGAAAGTCTACGGGGTTTGGGCGATGGCGTAAATGATCCGTAAAACTTTGTTTGTCTATCACGTGATGTACGGGTCCCTCAGCTAACAAAACTTTGAATTGATTTTATTTTTCCGTTTTACCTTCTTTTGGTATTTTAATATTGTTTTATCATGTTTATTTTATACAAAGCAAAGTTTATTTTATTATTTTGTCAAATAATCTTTGAATCGATTTGAAATGATAACTATGTTTCCAGATTTCATCTTGAATATTTTTTAGGCTTCCGTATTAGTTTCTGAAATCATATTCAACTGATGTTGTGAATTCTGACAAGGTATTTGATTGGCTGTTCGTATTGTATCAAGGGAATCGATCACAATAGCTTACACAAATTTCAACAGCAGATTTAATTATCAGTCCTTATCAGATAAAATACCAGATGTAAGTCGATTTACTCTCTAAGTCTTTGCATCTCAGAAATAGAATAAGGAAAAATGAGGATAATAGGATTTGCTTATCAAAATCCAATTTACCGAGAGTCGAGAGATTTAATTAAAAAAATATGATGAGGGAGCTAAGGCGGTGCGTGCTTTTTGTGAATTAATAAGCGGAGATAATAACGGTAAGTGGAAATATATAAACTTATATTTCTAAGCTAATAAAGTATAAAACCTATAAAGTAGGTGAGCCAGTAAAATTATTAACGTAGTTCAAAACAAACTTCAACTCTGTCCCGAAAATTAAGATGCAGGGTCCTACCAGCCACGTTGCAGTAATAACTAATGTTTCAGTCTTATGTAATGTATGGCTGGTCTGCAAATTTTCATCGGCTAGTTTCTGAGTTTCCCTATGGATGCTCAGAAAATCGCCGATCTTGTCGATCGTAAGAAACTAGAATATAATACTCTTTATTATGTACACCATGACCACGATAGATATAAATGTAGACATTTTACACAGGGTGACACAATGGGCGGTCTTATCGCTAAAAGCGATATTTTACAGACAACCTTTGGATGGATTCAAGGGAGATGGAGAGACAATAATGAAATAACTACTCGTATATACAGCGAGTATCAGAAATACGTGATCATATTTACGGGTGTTCGTACAAACGTAATCGCAAAAACAATCAGCTGCCCCATACAAAACTTCAATACCTACTCGACCAAAATGTATGTTGATTTTGGTCCTTTGAAAAAAGTGCAGTTTTATCATGCAAGTTTTTCACAGAAGATTCTTCTAACGATTCCTTTCTATGTAATACAACTCTGTATAGCAAACTGAAGAAATACTATAACTTTTCGGTTGCGCAAGTAGATTTGTGCAGTGGTTGAGTGACTGGCTTTGTGCACGTCGAGTTACGTATTTGATGAATGAAACAAACATTTATATGGCCTATAGATAGTCGGTCCGAGTTTGACGGCTCTTTTTCGTGGAATATTTATTTTCCACGATTCTGGGGTAGGCCTGCACCCCAATTGTCCAACACTATCAAATCCGAAGGATTTTAAAGGAAATTTCTAATCCATTGTCTAGGCGAAGCACAGTTCGCGGATTGTTCGAAAGAGTTACCGTGGTCCTCGCGCACAGGCAACTGAAGGAACACGGGTGGGTTTTAGTCAGTAAGAGTCTGACACGCCCTTCCGCTCCGCCCAGAGCGGGAGAGATCATTTGATGATTTCCCACCCAAAAAAAAAAAGGCGAAGCACAGTAGTATGAGCTCTATTTTATGTTATTTAAACCAAGTCTGTAGAAGTTAGCACCTGCGTGGTTTAGCACTAACTTCTGGGTTGGTTGATATTTGGTTAATTTGGTGGAATCGGTAATATACTAGAACGGTTACCGTTGGGGTGTTGGTTTACGATCACTGACTTAATGATACGAAATTAATATGGTTTAAAAGGGTATATTAGATACTACAAATTATGATAACATTAAATGGTAAACTTAAGCTAAATTAGCACTAAGATGGGTTGATTTGGTTTGGTTTGAGTTACACGATTGGTAGTCGGACATGAACTAATTGGTCATAGTTGCGATACACGCATTTATGGAAATGCATGCAGGCAAAAGTGCAGGGCTGTTCGGTCGCAAATATTGTACTGAACAAAGTCAATACCCCAAAAAACTCGCATAGTCAAGTAACCAGCCTGTCGGGAGCAAGTTGCAGTTCTTGTCGAGGCCAAAATATCACACTCGTTTCCCATGCTCACGATTGCAGCTGCAAAAATACTTAAATATTTTGAAATCTTCCCAATAATACGCTCACTTCCCACGCTCCAAAACTATAAAAGTACCATCCCTTGATTTAACGAGTTACCTTGCTCGTCGAAGTGCCAGCCCGCTCCGTAGCTGAGCCTGTAGCTTTAAATTCCCCTGATAATAATATTTTAAAAATTCGATGCAGCCTGTTCCACCTTGCTGTCCTCCCCCCAGTGATGCCCTAAGCCGAGGTCCGTACCCCACAGGGGGTGCCATTAGCGTGCAGTCGCTTAGTAATGTAAGAAATTCTCCCCTGGCTGGAGACTTTGAGTATGCTTAAGGCAGCCACTGGATAGTCCGGTTAAGTAGTCACGACCTTTCAAGGTTAACTCCGAGATGCCATAGATAAAAATAACCTGACGAGTCAGTAGCGGACTATCCTCCAGTGAACCAACATATCTACAAGTCTCCGCCTACTACCGCGCCGTGCCCCAAATAGTACAAGTCAGTATAAGTTATAAATTTAGTGTTTTAATGTTTTTAGTGCGTAAGTTGAACCTAACCTACCAATGATAAATGATTTTATTTCTGTAAGTAAGTTTGTACAAACACTTTTACACGTCAATCATGTTTTTTAAACTAAATGAGGTCGGCGTTTCCTATCTGACTACTCTGAGAAGAAAGGCCGAAACAAATTCAGAGGTCACAGTCTCTTTTGTGTAAAAGATGTAAATTATGTGTAATAATCGTGTGCCTGCATAGACAAGATAGTACTGTTTTCACCTCCGACTAGCTGGTTTTAATTCACTCCTTCGTTACGGTAACATCGTCACCCCCGCCTACATCACCTGACCCCCGTTGTCTTAAACACTTTGCTCATATGTTTGAAAAATACATCTGCTCGAAAACGTACCTAAATAACGTAATGAGTGTCGTCGAATTGTCAAAAGGAAAGGCATCGCAATTGGTAATGTGTTACGCAATTACCCTGCAGATACCCGTATAGAATAACGAAATTTTTGAAGAAATTCATGTAAAGCTACGCAGGTTCCTTCGTTTTCTCTCGTTTCGAAACTAATTATAGATATGAAATAGTTCATGCCCTGCCCATAATTACTAGTAGGCATGCTGCAGTGCAGTAGGGTTGATTACCTAGAACGAGTTAGACGTACAGTTTACTATCCTCACTTGTGGAATTATTCTACCTTAAAACATGACCAGATATTTCTGATACACGCTGTAGATAGTGTCCTATGAAACAACTTTAGAGATATAAAAGACGAATACCGAAGTACGGGAATGTGGCCCAATTTTCCATCTCTTCAATTATCCATTGGTATAATAGGAACAATAGGGTATAAGTAGGTATATCTTATTGCTTTTGGGGGAGAGGGCAGATTCGCTCATTTACTTTCCCTATTGATGTTTTATTAATAGCTTAAGTTAATATAAGTAGATGAAGGTAGGTATATGTATGTATGTACCTACATATAATCATGTAAATATCAGTTAAAACTGAATGATGATTCCATAGATTACAAATAGTTACATTACAATGGGCAGACTTATCTTACTGTCTACTTAAAGACAGTTAAAGCTTTTGTTGATCAATCCCTTGCTGTTACTTTAGCTAATTTCTGATCCCGGTGGCCACTGAAACAATTGACAAGAAAGAGCTCTCATTAACAAAATCAGTGAACCAAGTGAAGACGTCCTCCAGACAGCCTTATATAATTATCTATTCAAGTGTCCAAGGCCAGAGACAAGAGTCGTAAAAGTCGCGTTGAACGCGGCAGTTTTTAAGTAATTCGTATACAACGGACGATAAAATTGTTGAGACGCTTTGCTTACGAATTGTTGCTATTAAGGTGTGTTTTGTCACTTTCCCCTTTGTATTTATTTACCTTTTGTCTGATTTCACTCTGGCTAAATAATAACAGCCACACGGGTCGATACTCAAGGTTAAGCAACGCTTGCCGAGGTCGGTCCATGGATGGGTGACCTTTCAACCAGACCAGTAGATCTTTGACAGTCAGAACCCCAAAAGTGTAACAACCAGACTTGCCAAGGGATATTGTGTTACCCAGTAGTTACTGGGTATCTGACCTTCACAACCCAGTTGGTTTGTGGAGGTCAGATAGGCAGTCGCTTCATGTAAAACACTGGTATTCAGATGCATCCGATTAGACTGGAAGCTGACCCCTATATAGTTTGGAAAAGGCTAGGCAGATTGATTGTCTGATTTCACTCGTTCATCATCTCGTCAAGACGTCCACTGCTAGATATAGGACTTCCCGAGAATCGCCACAAGGACCACTCCTGCAGGCCTACACGGAAATATTTTCTGTGAACACGAATTATTAACCCTTATAAATTTACATCTACTTCATAATATCTTAAATTTGACCGGACAACGCACAGCTTAACCCGCTGGGTGAGCAATAAATTTTGCACAAGAGTTCCTCAAATAATAAAAAAAAAAAATCGTCCGCTAAATGGGTTAAATAGGGTATGGAACTTTATATGGAAGTTCATACATTTTTCTGCTAGGAAATCTAAATTTATAAATCTAATTAATATTTTCTAATTTTAAATGAATTTCATGTATTCATATTCAATGTGGAGATGACAATTCGACAGTAAATTCAACTGCGTATTGGTATCTAATGCCGTTCCCAGTGTGCATATGAAAATTCAGGGATCCCTTCTTTTCGCATAATGTTCTTTGTCCTAATATACTTCGGCATAACGATTTTGGCACAATTTGTTTTGGCATAATAATACTTCGGCATAATTGTTTTAGGCATACATTTTATGTTGGCATAATCATCTTAAAGACTAATTTGTTTTGGCATAAATTTGATTCGCATAACGTTAGTAGGCCTAATGACTATTAGCATAATATTTATGGTTAAAAATTTAATATGCTGTGCAACAAAAGTTAGTGACAGAACCGAATTGCTGCAAAACCGACTCCACGTAGTCTTGTTTGTCCTACCCCTAGAGTGTAATTTAAAATCGCGTAGGCGCGTAGGGGCGAGGCGGCCCGCGGGCTGAGGAGCAGGCGGCTGCGAGCGAGCCGCCGCGGCTGAGGCTGGCCGGCGAAGCCGGCCAACAAGCCGAAGCTGCGGTGGTGAGCGAAAGCCGTCTGCGACGATTAGCACGCGTGGAGCCGCCGGAGGCCCGCAGCGCCGGAGCCGTGACAGAAACCCTGCCTGCTGCATGCTGCATACTTGCTTGCATGCTGCATGCTTGCTTGTTTGCTGCATGCTTGCTTGCATGCTTGCTTGCATGCTGTATGCTTGCTTGCATGCTGTATGCTTGCTTGCTTTATGCTTCCTACAGCGAAAAAAAAACCCACAAAATTGTTCATAAAAAAGTTATGCTTTAGAACTTTATGCTTAATAAATTTATGCTTTAGAATATTATGCTTAATCATTATTATGGTTAGAGAAATTATGCTTAAAAAAATTATGCGTAAGCTGTTATGCGTAATTATATTATGCGAAAATATGATTATGCCAAACAAAATTATGCTAAGTTATATTAGGTCTTAACATTTTATGCAAATGGATAGGGAACCGAAAATTCAATCAAGTATATCCAATTATTAGTCACTATAGCTAGTCAAAGATTGGCAAAACCAATAGTCGGCCCACCACTACGATTTAGTTTGTTTTAAAAAATCACTTTTTTATTTCTCTGCTAGAATTTATTTGATAGTACAAAAATACTCTAATGCTTTAGTATTGCCAGTGGTTTAATTTATTGTTGTATTGTTGTCTCCACATTATGTACTTATAGATCTAACTCTGTTGTTAATGTTTCATGCTGGATGATAAAAGAACACAATGTGAATTGTTATTGAATAAATAAATTGAAAAATTGGAATTGGATTGAATCCCATCGGGCATATGGCTACTCATCATAAAAGTGCAGTGATAAAAGGGCATAATAAAGTATCTGCTACTTATCACTTTAATTGGTTTTGAGTTAGAAATCGATTACTAGGTAGGCCTATGAGCCCTGGCGCACAGGCAACTGAAGGAACACGGGTGGGTTTTAGTCAGTAAGAGACTGACACGCCCTTCCGTTCCGCCCAGAGCGGGAGAGGTCATTTGATCATTTCACACAAAAAAAAAAAAAAATTGTGAGGCCTATGAGCTAGACGGGTGTAATTAACTGTAACAAACGATTTACTCACATATTACATCGTCTATACAACTTATCAGACTCGTTAACGGAACATGATGACCCAAGTTCAAGGGCCCTTTACCCTATTAAGGCTTAATTGATATATTTGAGGCGACACGACAAAGGCTGTGGACCGACGGCCTGAAACATTGCCAGCCCATCACAAACTCAAACTATTGTGTAACTACAATGAGTTAATTAACTCCCTAGAATGTATTAACTAAATACGCATTAATGATAGACAAGTATTCATTTATTAGTTATTAGTATCATGTTTGTTTACTTTTGTATTTGATGTGTGAGCCCGTGTATTAAGCGAATCTGTATTAATAAAACAATATAACTTACTAATTACTAAAATAAAATTTATCATATTAAATTGCCAGTTTTCTTCCTCCTCTCTCCTAATTGATCTATGCTGTGCCCGAAAGGGTCCATAATTGTGAATAATTTAATTGTTTCCCTACCAACTGTATACATTATGGTACGCAATAAAGAATTGAGAATTGAAAACATTGAGTTGTTTTTTTTTATCAACCCACAAAATAATTATCATACAAATGTCTACTTTATGTAAAACCTCTAACAATATAGACTAGACATTAAAACAAAAACCCATAGTCAAATGCTATTACACCATATCGGAATTTTTAAATGACCGCAATTAATTAAATAGATTACTATAGTTACGACATTTACACAATTTGGCCCTCAAATATGTAAAAACAATACTTTCCACTTTTTTAAATTAAGCATTAGGATTAAGTTATTAATTTTATAGTTTGTTTGTGTAGACTAAAATCTTTTATGGTTGACTCTAAACCAAAACTATGTTTTGTACGCCATAATATGGCAAAACATGCAGATCTACCTCATATTTTAAGACCTTGCACATATTATTTGATGTATACTCATGTTTTACAATAAATATATTCTATTCAATTCTATTCGGTTTTAGTTTTAATATTCTCATATAAGTGAATTATTGTATTCTAATGAGAAGAAAGTTATCTCAAACCTCATGTTTTGTGAAATATCACAAAGTACGTAATTTGAATAAGTTTCTTAATAAAAGTTAATTAGTTATTTCATATTGCCTAACTAATATTAAAATTACTAACAAATTATCCAGCCACATGTTAGGTATTAGAAATAAGTATGTTATTTCATCAGGATCTAAAATAACTTTAAAATGTGATTAAAATATCCCTAATACCTATTTATAAGATTCTGTACCTATTACAAATTAAGACTTGTAGAATGGAACAATTGAACGCCGTCGAGATATCCAAAATAATAAAAACAAGAGAATAAATTCTATAAAAAGTAAACATGTGGAGAATACGTTTATTTATTTTTTCTCGATGAAATAACCAGCCAGTAAATCCTTGGCTACAGAGATTGACGCAGTAAAGTTAGGTTAACTTGGCTATTCCGTGTTTATCTTTGACAAACCTTCTTTATAAAATTGGGCACAAGAGTCGAGTTTACGAATAGCTTTAGGCAAAACCGTTTGCATGGGCCGACATGCAGGATAAAATGAGCTATCGGTAATGTTCATTCCTTCTGGATCTAAAATAAATTCATTTACCAAAACGACAAGAAGGTACCTTAGTACTGTAAGGAATCTTCGTGAGAATAAGCTACTACTAGAATCAAACACGTATTTAGTAATAATTATTTAGTTATTATTCTAAAAGGTAGAACCACTTATTTTTCATCCAGACGGGGACTGTCAGCTGACTCTCGAATCTTTTTCTATTCTTTTATATGAAATATTTCCACAATATGCCATTACCTTCTTAAATATTCGTGGAAGTTGAATGAGAAAGCTATCCAGGTTTAAACCTGTAGGTACAGTATCTACATAATCTAGGTTTGTATCGAGTTAAAGTGTTGTAACAAAACGACGGAGAACCTTTTAAGTAATTCGAATGTTTTGGATTTCACCGTATATGAATATTTTTTTGCATAAAACAATAATATGAGGGTTCGTTACGATAATTTGTTTCAAGGCTTTGTTTCCTATGAGGAAAATAATGAGACTTTGAAAGTAAGATCTACTCTGATAATTAAACAAGATTACACCGCAAAAGTTTAACTTCGAAAGAAATAAAACCACAGTTATATTAATTTACTTATTCTTACTCTTCGTTCTCTGTATTTAATTTGATTAAGCTCCAGTTTCAATTATCTGAGCACGAATGTTTACCGATATTTCTGTTTGGAAATGTTTAGGTTCTCTCCCTGAGATTTGCTTTTGTTTTTGGTTTAAATTTAATGCCCCGAGGTTGTTTACAAGTGTTTTATTTATTTACACAGGCATAAGCGAAGTATTAATATGTTCGTACAGAATATCTCGATAAATCTTCGTACGATGTCGTGCGGATATTTGAGAGCGTTGCCGACATAAGCCGTGTTTATTTGCAATAAGAGGGTTCTCTAAAAAATATTAGAGATACCAACAAGTGTCAAGCACAAAAATGGATGCCGTTAGTAGCACTATCTCTAACTTGCCATGGCATATTGAACCTCATATTATACTAGAGACTGCGCTACGAATGCGGAAATGCTGCTAAAATAATGTTAATGTCAGCTGTCATAAACATGTTAGTTAATATTCTTTCCGTCACAGACAAGCAGCGAATGAAAGACTTGGAATTTTTCCAGCGCTTGAATCTGTAGTGGAAATAATATTTCAAAACTTTATGTTCGTTGTGACATTTATTTTTTATGACTTCGTATTTTTAGAAATTTTATGTCGATCAATAAAAGAATAACATGCTTTTTACAAATTTTATATAGCGTTATTTTACCTACTCCGCGTGACGATTCGAGGTTTTCAATTTAATTGTAATAAAAATAGGTTGAAAATGATCAGTCTAATTTTATTGTGTGAGAGATGAGTAGGTACGAGGATCATAGCTGCTCTTATTAGTTTGCTAACGTTAGGTCACGTCAGTATACACATACATAAACTCACGCCTTCTTCCCATGGAGGTAGACAGATGATGAATAGAAATGGAAAGACCGTGAGATACAGTTGTTGAATGTATTTATTTTAATGCAAACGACACAGGAGAACAATATTTTAATATTAAACTTTTGTCGAAACAAGCACACATCGAGAGTTTTTTTTTCCTAGTTTTTTTTTATTGTGTGAGCACAGACAATAGATAAAACTGGTTCCCTATCCATAAGCATAAAATTTTAAGACCTAATATAACTTAGCATAATTTTGTTTGGCATAATTATATTTTCGCATAATATAATTACGCATAACAGCTTACGCATAATGTCTTTAGGCATAATTTCTCTAACCATAATAATGATTAAGCGTAATATTCTAAAGCATAATTTTTTTTTTTTTTTTTTTTTTCTTTGTTTATTTAAAGGGGCTTTTACGCATAGCGTATGTCAGTCCCATCGTATCCTAAACAATAGTAGGTACTTCACAACACGTGGGCCATGAATTTGAACAAACCCTTCGCATCGTCGCCATTTGGTTGGGATAGAATTGTATGGAACAAGCCTACATCAGTTTTGTTCAAATTCAGGGACCTTACAAAATTATTTCTACTGGACTCATATTGGACACATTCCATCAATAAATGTTGTAGGTCCTCTACAACTCCACACTCCTCACAATTGGGTGAAGCGACTTTCTTCATCATGAAGGCAAATTTTTTGCATGGGATGTGTCCAGATCTAAGTCTAAGAGCAGTAACAATCAGTTTTCTGCTAATATCACTATTCATAAACCAGGGCACGCGAAGAGGTTCACACTGTATGGTTTTATACCATAAACCCTTCTCTAATTACCGTTTATTAAAATATTCTCTCCAATAATCATGGCATATATTTTTAAATTTTGGTAAAAATTCTGAATAGTCTAATTTAATATTTATTTCTTTTCCATTCCTAGCCGCTAATTTCGCCAACGTGTCAGCCTCTTCGTTGCCCCGCAATCCAATATGCGATGGTACCCACTGCAACCTCAGTTGGATGCCTTTTAAAGTAATTTCATCAATTTTAGATAGAATAACATAAGCTATCGATGCACCTCTGTGGCCAGAGGCGCATCGAGCTATATGTTGTAATGAACTTTTGCTATCTGTACAAATGACAACATTTATATATCCACAATTATTAATTATATAAGTCAAAGCCTCTGAGATTGCAATGAGCTCCAACGTCATAATGGATGTTGGTTCACTTATTTTAAAACAATTATCCTGACTGCTCATATCTATATTGGGTATATAATATGCAGACCCATGACCTTCTACACTCTTCGACCCATCTGTAAATATGTAAAAACAACCACTATACTTTGTATATAATTCATTAATAACTTCATATTTTAATATACTACTATCGTATGAACGTTTAGATTTTTTTATTGATTCTAAATTTACTCTAATTATTTCATTTACATTAATATTAGTTATCCACGTTCGTAAAGTATACATTAATAATGGACAGGAAGAAGCTACCTGCAACTCTTTAACCTCATTCAAAACTGATACTAATAAAGGAGTGTTTTTATTTTTCCAATAACAATTTTGTCGAAGAGCGTAGAGATTCTCTAATAACTGACAAGTTACATTATTTTCTATAGCTTTTGACTTTAGACAGAATTTATAAGCTAAATATTTCCTTCTTAAGTACAGTGGAACTACACATAGCTCACTTTCCATAACGTGGATTGGTGAAGTTTTGATAAAACCTCCTATTATCCTCATAGCCTGATTTTGAATTTTATTTAATTTATCTAGATGGCATTTTGCGCTCCCATCATATAAATAGCAGCTATAGTCTATGCGACTTCTGATTAGTGCAATATATATACGTCTTAGGTGTCTAGGATGTAAACCCCACGAAGCACCCGCTAAAACCTTAAGTAAATTAAGACTCCTTTGCACCTTTTCAACAGTCATGTTAATGTGTTTACTCCAGCGCAACGATCTGTCCAACCACACACCCAAATATTTGTAATTGTCTACTATCTCTAAATTGTCCTTATCTAATTTAAGTTCTATTTGTAATCTTCTAAAACCTCTGCTAAAAATACAAACCTTCGATTTATTGTCTGATAATTGTAACCCCATTTCATCCAGAATGAGACGAAATGTATTTAACGCTGTTTGAAATTCTATTTGACTTTCTCTTAGGTTTCTGGAAGGGGAATATAATACAAAATCATCTGCATATTGACACATCGTTACGTTTCTAATTTTATCAAAACATTTAATTGTAATTATGTTAAATAAGACAGGTGAAATTGGGTCACCTTGCGCTAAACCACGATTTGTATATCTTATAAAGTACTTATTTTGATCGGTTTCATTTTTCATAATAAGGTGCCGTTCACTTAGAAAGTTCCACAGATACTGGCAGAGTTTTTTCCCTACACCTATTTCGTCTAAGGTATTTATCAATACATCTATTATAACGTTATTATAGGCATTAGTGATATCTAAAAAGCACGCTACAGTCGGAATTTTACGCGAAAATCCTAAGTAAATTTGGCTTACTAATTTGACTAGGCAGTCCTGACACGACTGTCCTCTCCTGAATCCAGAAGTGAACGGGGACAACAGTTTATTTTTCTCTATATACCACTCTAGCCTTTTTGTCAGCATTGAGTGAAAGATTTTGCATAAACAAGAGATTAAAGAGATTGGCCGGAGTTTGGTACCACCGTTAGGTGAAGGTTTTGATATTGGTGTCACTAATATGTCACGCCATTGTATCGGAATACTACCGGTATTAAAAATGTGATTGTATAGATCTAATAAGTATAATTTGCATGCCTGAGGTAAATGGTATATGAGGGAATATGTAATCCCGTCGTTACCGGGTGCTGTATCCTTTCGCTTAAAACAGTTACACATTTCTTGTAAGGTAAAACTGGCCTCGAGTAATCAATTATTTGAATTAAAATGTTGGACCTTTGGATAGACATAGTCTGGAGCGAGATTAGAAAGAAGTTCAATCTTCTGATCATTCGAAACGCGGGATCTGGACGAACTGACTCCCTTAATCCAGCCCATGCGTTTCCACATATCTGAACTTGACGTTTGTTCATCAATGCTACTACAGTAACCCTGCCAATCTTTTGTCCTTGCTTGACAGATAACATCTTTTGCCGCCTTTGTTTTGCGTTCAACTATGGTTAAATTACTTGGTGTAGGATTACTTCTGAAATTTTTTAATGCCAACCTACGTTGCGCCACTAATTGTGAGAGGGTTGTGTTCCAGTAAGGTTTAGGTCGAAAGTTATTTTTTGGATTCACACAGCTCCTAATCCAAGGTATGTGTTCATCGGCTGCTTTATTCATCTGTTTGATAAAGTTATCATATAAGGATTGCACATTAATTGTATCTAAAGGTTGTAATAAATATTTTTCTAAAGATTTACTATACTCTGACCACTTTGCTAGCTTGAAATTTCGCTTTTTATTTACACAAACAGCGTTCGTATTATTATTATATTTATATGAAATTTTAACAAACAGATGGTCACTTCCGAGATTTTCGTTCATCACACTCCAGCTCAGTAATACAGACAAATCAGTCGAAACAAAAGTCACATCGGGAGATGTCCTCTGAACATTATTATCTACCAAAGTGATTCTAGTGGCACTCCCATCGTTGAGAGGAACAAATCCAGCATCTAAAGCCACATCATAAATCTGAATTCCTCTTCCATCAGCTTTAGAGGACCAGGTTGCATGGTGGCCGTTAAAATCCCCAGCTATTATGCATTTACTGGGATATTGAGAGAAAATTTGGTCCCAGTCAGCAATGCTTGTGCGAACTGAAGAAGGGCAATATAATAATATTATATTTTTAACTTCATTACAGTTTAAAAGCTTAATTGACATAACTTCCATGCCTGAATTTCTAGTAGAAATAAAACATTGTTGTACATTTATCGACTTGCAAATAATAGTAGCTATCCCCCCATAGCCATCCGTCCTATCTTTTCTAAAAATATTATACCCACTTACATTAAAATGAGATTCAGGTTCCAGCCATGTTTCAGATATCAAAGCTATATGTATTTTTTCTTGTGTCATTAGTAACTCAAACTCATTACGTTTAGGTCGTAAGCTTCGTGCATTCCACTGTACAATACGTAGAGTAGACATTCTTGTTGTATTGTTAGCCATTTTTAAACATAGATATAAATTTAGCATAAATGTCATCTTTCTTCAAAACTTTAACAATCAGTTGACCTAATATTTCAATTACAAGTTTACCTAGTTGTTTAAGTTTGGTATCCCAATCGGTGTCAGACATACATATATCTTTGACTCTTTGGAAAGTATTAAAAAAATCTAAGCTGACGCTTGAGTTTTGCGTACCTTCTGGGTACTTTTCTTTCTCTAAATATGTAGGTTCATAAGTGGGTGGTGAAAACGAATTCTCTTCACCTAAACTACACCTGTCCGACACTCTAGTCTCCATCGTCTTCTTTTTAGATACATGTTCTTGCCGACGTATTTTATTTCCTGAGTTCCTCTCTTCAGTGACATTATTGAGCAGCATATCATCACTTCTATTGCTATTAGCCATTCGCTCTGTTACAATTATATCTCTATAAGTTCCCTGAGTATTCTGTTTATTTCCATGTTGTAAATTGATGTCGCTAAAGTTTTTTTCAATTTCCCTCTTATCAATACTTGTTTCTTGACTTCTGTTTTGTTTCAAATATAGTTCTAATGCTTTTCTGTAGGTGTAGTTTTGCTTGGTCATGATGTCTCTAATTTCTTTTTTTTTTAGGAAGATTGGACACTTCTTGTACATGGCCATATGGGGTCCTTTACAATTCACACAAACATAGTTATTTGTTTCACAATTTGAGTGATTACCACCGCATTTGGGACATATCATTTTTTTAATTGGACATGTTCTGGAAAGATGGCCAAATTTCCAGCATCCCGAGCATTGAGAAACTGGAAAAGTATACGGCTCCACTTTGAACCTACAACCGTACCCAAATACATACGGTGGCAAAGTGGCGGCCTTAAAACAAATTCGTATTGTCTCTGAATCTATCCATTCCCCGCTGTCAGACATTCTCTTTAGCCTTCTTATTGATATTATGTCATGCTCACATGACAGATTTTCAAGAATTTCTGTTTCTTCTGTTCCTAGATCTATCTGTCTTAAAATACCATAACATATGCTAGTTTCATCAGTCCTTTGAACTCTGTATCCTGAGCTAATAAAACTTTCACAATTTAATAATTTCAAAGCACTCTCTTTATTTTCAAAATAGATCAGGACCCTGAATGCACTTTTATATACCATCTTTACAATTTTTTCGATTTTTAATGATCTCAAAAGCTTTGCCATACCAAATTGTTTTGGTAAAGTTTCTTTTCCTGTCACACATAAACAAGTGTAGTTTTCTTCAGAGTTTCCACTACTTTCTCCCATTAAATTATCACTTATAGAATCTTTCCTATTTGGTCGCTTAGGCCTTCTAACTACTGTTACAAATCCATCTTCTTCCACAATTTCTTCTTCTTCTTGTCGCCCTCTCTTAGGAAGTCGTTGCTCACTCGCTTCGTTCATCTCCATCTCTTCGGTCAAATTTAGGTTAAGTTGTTGTTCTCTTTGAGGTACTGGCTCCTGCACTATGTCATCACTACCACTCGATGCACAAATATCCACGTTAATATCAGCCATTTAATAGTAACATACGATAATTTAACAACATAGTTAATATGTAGGTAGAAGTAAAAAAAAAATCACGCGATAAAATTGCGATACAGCTAAGTGCGTCCGTTCGACTCAACCGCTCGCGCGAAACTGAGCATAAATTTATTAAGCATAAAGTTCTAAAGCATAACTTTTTTATGAACAATTTTGTGGGTTTTTTTTTTCGCTGTAGGAAGCATGAAGCAAGCAAGCATAAAGCATGCAAGCAAGCATACAGAATGCAAGCAAGCATGCAGCATGCAAGCAAGCATGCAGCATGCAAGCAAGCATGCAGCATGCAGCAGGCAGGGTTTCTGTCACGGCTCCGGCGCTGCGGGCTCCGGTGGCCCCACGCGCCTACGCGATTTTAAATTACACTCTAGGGGTAGGACAAACAAGACTACGTGGAGTCGGTTTTGCAGCAATTCGGTTCTGTCACTAACTTTTGTTGCACAGCATATTACATTTTTTACCAACAATATTATGCTAATAGTCATTAGGCCTACTAACGTTATGCGAATCAAATTTATGCCAAAACAAATTAGTCTTTAAGATGATTATGCCAACATAAAATGTATGCTCAAAAAAATTATGCCGAAGTATTATTATGCCAAAACAAATTGTGCCAAAATCGTTATGCCGAAGTATATTAGGACAAAGAACATTATGCGAAAAGAAGGGATTCCGATAAAACTAATGTCAAAAATGACCACAGGCAATCAATCTTATATTTTTAAGTTCTCTTGTGTTGTCATCAACAACAGAAATTACAGAACGCCAACTGCTACGATCCTAACATACTCCTTTTGCTTCGTTTACGTTCATACAGATACTCATATCAGGCACGCCGCGCGCCGGTTGCGAGTACCTACTATTCACCTGACCTTTCTGAAGAACATCACCAATAAGGTGTATGACCACTATACAGGGTGGCAGGCATATCGACGCGCAGCTTGTTACCATGGACTCAGTACATGATTCTGAACTCCACTTCGTTGAAATTTTTCGTCGGATATTAAAAAAAAAAAAAAAACACGTGTGGCACTCGGGGACTGCCGCGGTAAAGCTATTGCATAGCATTTTTCATCAACTTATGCAATTATAATTATTTATTTATTTTTTTATTTATGCACTATTTTTTTTTTCATATTAATTTAAGTACAGTCGTACCATATACATACACGTTAAGCGAACGCTCGGCCGAGCTACATGGTAGGCGGAGTGAGGGGTGTTAGGTTTTATTTTCGTTACGGAATTTCTTGATTCGGTCGCCGCGCTCAAAGCCCGTGATAAAAGCTATGCAATAGCTTAAAAATTGTTTCGTACATTTTGACTGTGTAGGTATCGCTCTTTTCTATGAAACAGCAGATATATTTTTATAACAGACTAAACTGTCTTCTCTAGGGGGTCTAGAATCATGTGCTGAATTCATGGTTACCGTTTGCTCGTCGATGTCCCTGTCACCCTGTATGTCCTTTTAGGGCGTCCTCTCCCGGCGTTTCCACTCATATCTGCTTTATTTTTCGAAAAATTACAGGCAGACGTGGGTACCTACCCACGTCTGTCTCTAATGCATGTTACTTTGGGACATCACAGCCGACTGCCAGAACAATGTAATGTTTCTTAGATTACATGAATAGTAAAGGACTCGCCATCCAGCTAAAAGGTTTCACTGTTACCCACTTCTTATATCTGAAGTCTATTCTTTAGTAAAAGAAGCCTTTGAAATACTGAAGTTTAAATAAGATCGGATACCCTTAACAGTGTACTTACATTAGTAATCCAGTACTGCTCATTCGTTTTTGTGAAAAACTGAAGTAACTCGCAAATGTTCCATTCAACGCGAGAATTAATGGTTTTTACTTGATCCAGGTTTTGCGTAGTTTCTATTTTCAAGAGATATATTCGACTTACATTGGAACCGGTTTTTATGTTTTGTGAAAGGGAGTAAATAATAATTATTTACTACTAGCTTTTACCCGCGGCTTCGCTCGCGTTAATTTAGAATTTGACAATCAATTCGGTTTGTTCGGGGAATTATAGTTAGGAGGATGAATGACCGGTCTATCGACACTCTAGACTCACAAAATGTATTAGGTACTTAAATTAAAAAAATTAAAACAACTCTTAACACACTACTAAAGTTTCTATAATAATATATAATTCAATCATGATTCGAAAGACACGTGGCGCCATCAATTATCATAAGAACGTTATTGTTGTTTTCCTCGGAAACAGTACTTTTTTTCGGGAAGAAAGGTACCCTATGTCCGTTTCTGTACCCCGGACAACCTATATGCCAAATTTCAGGATGATCGGTTCAGTGGTTTAGGCGTGAAAAGGTAACAAACAAACTTACTTTCACATTTATAATATTATAGTTAGGATAGTTAGGATTAGGATTAAGAAGTTAGGATTAGGAAGTTAGGATTAGGAAGTTAGGATTAGGAAGTTAGGATTAGGAAGTAAGGATTAGGATTGAGAGTTCTAAATTCTTGACGAGGTATACTGCGAATCAAATAATAAATGACTGTTGCAATACTAAAAAAGTAATCTGAGTCTACATACAGTCACCAAAAGAGATAAGTAACCAGGGTCGTCGATATAGTTGAAGTTTAGTAAGAAACCGATGAATTTTTTGAATAAACAGGTCATTCTTCAAAATAAATTTCATTCGAAAACATCCATCGGTTTCTTACTAAACCTCAACTATATCTGACGACCCGGGTTACTTATCACATTTGGTGACCGTACCTACCTAGTACCTATAGACCGCAATGTAGTTGTACATGAAGTCAGTGACTGAACTGTCAACTGAAGTAACTCGCAAACATGGGTAGTTAATTTTCGACATTCAGCACATTGAGAATGTCATCAATAATAATAAAATTAGCAAATAATATTAAAGTAGATAAAACGGAGACTATTATAAATTAGGTAAAAGAAGAGACTTATATTTGAGTAGGTAGATAGAAATTTTATTTTAAAATCTCTAGTAGTTTTTCCGTGTCTGCATAATTAAGTTTTGCCAAATATTCCTGTACTAGTAAATTACACCTATTATAAGTTAAACTATAAATCTTTAGCACTCTGTTAAACTGGTTATACAAGTAGGGTCCTAAAATAAATAAAATCGACTAGCAAAAGCATGTTTAGTCTGAGAGTTAGCACAAACCAAATCTTTTCTTCTCCTATCTGAAGGTACTGGGTTAAAATAAAGTTCAGTGTGTTGGAATAAAACTACATTCAAAACAAATAATTGACGAACTGTTAGCACCTTACATGCCATATAATGCTGGTGTGTAGGAAATCTAAATGGACGAAAAGTAGCAACCTTTAAAACTGTTCTTTGAGCACGTTCAAGGTGCAGTAAAGTTGATTTAGCGGCACCACCCCAGGACGTTATGCAGTAGGTAATCCTCAAAACAAAAACAAAACAGTCCGATTTAAAGAGCAAAGAAAAGCATTCTACCTTACAACTTAGTGTGCTACGGTGCCTACGAAGTGCTACGGCGCTGTAGCACCTCGTAGCACTTAATTTTTAAAGTAGACAGTTATAAATAAGTTCTACATTATGCAAACCATAGCTAATATTTACAATATTGGTAATACATTCTCATACAGTATGTGCTACGAGGAAGATTTCCTCATTTGTAACTATGTTCATAACACAAACCATAAATTGGCTCAAGTAAGCGCCTTCTGCGAATATTACCATACAAACAATAGCGTCCGTTAACTTCAGAAGGTATTATGAAGACATGACAGTATGAAACAGCTGACACTTGAATATAACCATTTTGAAGGATAACGTTCAACTTAGTTTACATTTTATTAACATTTGAAAGAACAGAATTAAGTATTATTCATTTTAATTGAGTATAATATCTTATTTTAGATACCTAACTAGATCTGACATAAAGACCGCCTGATTAAATTGAAAGCAATATTTTCGTCTACAGTTTAAATTGTACACGAAAATAATGGAAAAACTGCTTGATTTATATTTATAAATCATGATGATGATGATTTATAAATTATGTAGCATTTTTGACTCTTTCAGAAAAAAAAATAGATACTTTTTCATGATTGGTAGTAATCATTAAAAAATATTTGAGCTTATTATGCTTGTCGCTGGTTATACAACAGTTTTATCGTAGCAAAACAAACTATCGTGATCTCACTCAAAAGATGTTAATTGTTAATTTGTCCTGTAGGGCTATCAAAAAGGATGGATGTGTACTCTTCATAATATGGTTATTTTGCCGACGAGACCAATATCCTTATTAGCGATAGCCCTATAGGGAAAGCTGGACACAAAACCGTTAATCCGTGAATTGTTAATTAACGAAGTTAAAATTTTCAGTAGGTAACAGATTAACTTTTAAGTTAACTTAAAAATTTGTTAACGGACCATTAACTTCCGTTAACTTTCCATAAGTCCGTTAATTGCTAATTAAGTACCTAATATTTGCCAAAAGGACCCACGCGGAGCGCGCTGCGCCGCGAAATACACGTTCTGGCAATCTCTAAATAAATATTATTACAAACTGTACACTACTGTACTGTACTGCTTTTGGCTATTTTGTATGTCTCTAAATTAATGTCGTTCATTTGTTAGGCGC
The DNA here is from genome assembly GCA_917490735.1 of Dryobotodes eremita. Classification (NCBI taxonomy): domain Eukaryota; kingdom Metazoa; phylum Arthropoda; class Insecta; order Lepidoptera; family Noctuidae; genus Dryobotodes; species Dryobotodes eremita. The sequence goes on from OU823248.1 coordinate 5,815,613, forward strand.
GTTTTGTTTGTGCAGAATAAACAATTTTCCTTTCTTTCTTTCTTTCTATACACCCTTCCATGTCATACCTAAACTTCCAAAGCCCATACCAATATTTTTTTATAAGTAAATCACTAACACAGCGGCATAAAAACGCAATTTCTATCACGAGTTAACGATTAACGTTAACTTCCGTCAAATCTTCCGTAATATAACGCTTTAACGTTTAACTAAGTTAACTGTTTTAGTAACGAATTAGCGATTAACGAAGTTAACTATTTGATTAACGGTGCCCAGCTGTGCCTACAGGGCAATAAACGGTTGGTAATATTCCACACACCAATTCTTTTTGGTAGCCCTAGAGGTCAAATTTACAGTTGGTTATAAGTATGAGAAAAGCTAATAAATCAATCAAGAGATTATAATAATTTGTACTCAAATTCAAATTCAAATGTTTATTGCTCAACAAAGTAAATAATCATACATTTCTAGATGTCAAGTGAATGCGCAGTCCACTGTGTTGCACCAATTCAGGCATGCAAAATTATTATTAAAATCAAAAGCACCAATAGAATTACACCATTTCCATTTAAATTAAAATCAAAATTATACCATGTTTTGCTGTATGTATACAATAATACTAAGCATGTGTTAAATAAATCTCTTCACACGGTCTCGTAAATAAATATAGCTGCTTAAAAGTTTGATAAACAACAAAATCATCCTTTTAAATGAAATGAAACATCACAATTGATCAAGTTTATATTTTTTTTTTTAGATTATTAATATACGTTCATATTTAATGAATTTCTATAGTATAATTATATTTCTCACTAATTGTAATGTTGTACACTATGTTTTACATACAATTTATACAATTCAAAGGATAACATAGCATTTGTAACATACTTGTTATATATTGATGACAATATTCATTTTATTTATAAATCACATCATAGGCCTCGTCTACTGAATAATGATAAAAATGTTAATTATAGGTATGATCAAGTTTTCTATTAATAAAATTACGAATCTGGTAGGTGGTTAAATAAAGCACCTTATAATTACACATACACTCATGCACGTGATTCGTGCACTTTTTAGCACGTGTTTCTGTGACAAATAAACCTATTTTTCTTTTTTTTTTCATGACTCCTTATTAAGAATCTAAGCTAATAACACGAAATTGGTATCTACAGAAAAAAAAGAAAACTAAGTCAAAACATTTTATTGACATAGATTAAATGTAATCCAAGTCCTTATGGATGAGAAACATTATCGGCCTAAATTATTTTTGGTTAAATCTGAAGTATCTTGAAAGCCCTGTATTGTTTTTTCCCTTCCTAATCTCCTAATTTCCCCTCCGGCTCGTTGCGGTCTCAAGATTGTTTAGTTTCCCCCGTTTCCTCCCGTCATAGCTCAATACATTTGCGGGTGAATGTTGTAGATTCGTGATAACCGGAGACAAAGTGAAGTCGCTGATCCAGCCGACAAAATCCCAAGAGGATTGAATGGATATTGAATTCGTGAGACACACTTACGTTATTGAGTTTCACACTAGTGGATTTAAACAGACATGTTTACTTAGGCCTCCAAATATTGTCGAAGTATCTATGTACCTACCGTACTTACATAGCACTTGACACAATTTAGGGTGTAATCATTGATGGATAAGTTAAACTTAGGTAGGTAAATCAGCTTTAGAATAAATAAATGCATTAAAATCGGTGAATTCGTTTAGGAGTTAGATACAACCTGCACATCAATGGAAAGCGTTTAAACTTATATCACGACATTTTTTTTCTATGTATGTTCACCGATTTCTCAGTCAATTGTGGACCGATTTTGAATATCCTTTTTTTGTTTGAAAGGATATGCTCTCGAGGTGGTCTCATTGTCACCAAGTCAGAATCTGATGAGGGGATCCCATGGAAATCGAGGGAAATCCCCAAATTTATAGGCACACCTATAGCGATTTGGGTATTTTTTATAGTAACTCGTGCATTTGCTTTCCGAAAGCATCATTCGGTGAAGTGGAACTGATTATGAAGACCAGAAGTGGCCGCCGGAACTACTCAATAATAAATATTTCATGAGTTGCGATTCGATTACTTTAATATGGTTGCTAAGCAATTTATGTTCGTCACAATGTATATGGTGAAATGGAGCTGATGGTGGCTTCACCATCAGCTCTAGTTCTTCTGGTTCTTACCAGGAGAACTCCTCAACAATTAACGTCCCTGCATCGGGAAAAGGAATATTTTGTAAAAGGTGATGAACAGTTGACATGAGCCTATTGTAACTTAGTTAAATTAATAACTGACCCACTAAAAACGAGACAAATAAAAATATTTTTCCAAAAAAAAAAAAACAACTGACTTCCAAAAACAAAAAACACTATAAACTGAAAAATGATTTTACTTTCGGAAGTCGATTGCAAATAACTAAAATACAGATCTAAAGACACCGACTTCCGAAATTAAAGTTATTTTTCACTTTGTAGTGTTTTTTGTTTTCCGTCAGATTTATGAAGTGACAGGTACAACAGTGATGAACAGCCGCGCGTGTCGATCAAAGGTTAAGCTACGCTTGCCGCGGTCGGTTCGTAGATGGGTGTTCCATTACTTATCAAGACCCCTCCATGCCTCGGAATTGGCCCCGGTTGTCATTCGTAGATCTTTGTCAGTCATAACGGGCTGTCAGAAGCCCAAGTCTGACAGCCAGTCTTACGAAGGGGTATTTTTGTTTTCGTTATTTTTATATTTTCGTATTTTGCACTGGTTGACGTCATCACGTAACGCCGGCTGTCGCTGAAAACCAGCGCTGGGGCTCTGTCTCGCATAGGGTCGTAGCATTATGCTGAGTGATTGCCGTTTTGCGTGGATGTGACGCATATTTTACCCCAACTCGTATTTTTTTGGTATTTGTGTGTTTTTATTTGCGTCATGTTTTCCGCAAATAAACGCATTTTCTTTCTTTCTTTCTTGTATCGTGTTACCCAGTAACTGGGTTGTGGAGATCAGTTAGGCAGTTGTTCCATGTAAAAAACTGGTGAATTTCAGCTGCATCCGGTTAGTATGGAAGCTGACCCCAGCATGGTTGCGGAAAGGCTAGGCAGATTGAGGTACAACGGTGTTTTAAACAATTAATTATCTTAAGGTGTCCGCCCACTACAGCGTACCATGTTCGCGATAGTCACGACTGACGCACATCCTACAACAGTTCCGTCGTCTGCGTTGATAAATGATGGTTGACGACACTTGTAGGTCAAACTGTATCGTGCTAATGTAACCGAAGGTTACTTTTTGATTAATTGTTTTGTATATTTTAAAATGTTCATTTTTATCCGAATTATTTTTTTATTATGTAAATTATAATGGTTGTGTTGTCACGAGGAAAGTAATGTTTCCTTTTTCATGATAATTTAAATGTCATTTTATGTAGCTGTTACATTTATGTTCGCAGAACTCGTCAAAATGTATAGAACAACAGATTTTTGTTTTTCGATTTCACGTTTTGTCCTTTAGTAATAGTTGTTCATAATAATGAGATATTTCAGATATTTCGTGTATGAATAGATACACCTTATATACAGATTACTCAGTAATATACATAGGAGCACTTCAACCAACAATTCGGTTGTACAGCATGTAATGAATAATGCTTACTTTGTGTTAGCTTGCATCTGGTTACCCCTACTGTATTTAATCGATTAATACTCGTGTGTCACTCAATCGATTATTCGTTAATTATGATATTCCTTGTCATTCTCTATGGGAGCCAACGGACAGCCGGCCTTCTTGTTCGAGACACCGAGCAGTGAACACGTCTACAGTATCAGCGTAACAAATTGGTGTAATTTAAATTTAAGTCTTAGCGAGTAAATACATCGGGGTAATTGCGTAACACACTAACAGTAGGAATGGCATTCATTTTGACAGTTCAACAACATCCATTACGTTTACGTTGTTGAGCAGACAAATGTTTCAAGCATATGAAGCAAAGGATTGGCAATATCCTTCAAAATGATTCAGATTCTGATTAATAGTGTGTTACGCAATTAGGGTGCTGGACTTATTAGTTTGGTGATATCTGAGTGTTTTAATAAATATTGTGGAAAAGGAAATAAATATGTTTGTGTTTAAATAATGTGTTTAGTTGTCTATTGCGAACCTCTTTATTTCAGGGCTGTGGCTTACATTTGCAAGTCCCTTATATACTACAACACCTTTATTTGCCTTAATAAATTATATTATTATTAATAAAACATTCTTAGTTTTTCTAAAAACCCGTTTATTCCACAACTGTTCTTTCTTAATTTTTTTTTTGTTATACCTACCGTCGTAGTATCCCCTATTATAGCCCCAGTTACTTTGAAGGCTGTCATCACCAGAATGACGTCATCAGAATGACGCTGTGTCCTCACAAAAGAATGATATTTGGCTTGCTATCAGACAGTTTCCGCACGATTGCACACCCCTTTAAGTATTTTTCTCTCTAGAATATTATGATACGAATCACGATAATACATTTTGGGGTTGACGTTTTGAGTAAACTAAGTTTTTTTTGTGCTACTGAAAGTCTTTTTATCACTTTATAACATTTTCCCTCGACTGACAGCCAAGGAAAACATTAAAAAAGAAAATTTGGACTATTCGGGACTTATTATAAATGACCTGAAATCACCAACCCACATTGAGTTGGTGGTTAGTCTTGATTCCTTCTGTGTATGAGCAGTCGCCTTTACCTACTGTGTTACTATTATAGGCTAGTACAGGGGTCGACAACCTGCGGCTCGCGAGCCACATGCGGCTCTTTGGATGTGAAGCTGCGGCTCTTTAGTTCCATACGCAAATATTATTTATTTGTATACCATATATATATTATCTATTTTTTTTTGTGAAAAACACTACTTATACTTATATGAATAAATATATATTTTTCTTATGAATAGATTAGTTTTTTTTTATTAAAAAACTTTATTTATGCAAGTACTATTCATTGTTGGCAGGAAAAAAAAATTGTGGGTCTTTAAAAACTTTGATATTTTGTAAATTGTAATTTTGTACTCTTCTGACTCAAGAGGTTGCCGACCCCTGGACTAGATAATCTTAAGTTATTTCAAATATATTTGAAAACTGTTATTATTATTCTTATTTTTCCTGTAATCCCGCCTTTTATCAAGTCGGAAAAAACAAATGAAAAACATCCGTATCGAATACATAACCTGTTTCTTTTTTAAAGTCGGTTAAAACACAATTTCATAACAGCATTATTACAATCAGATACCTGTAGTAATCCACCGAAATTCGGTCGAAGCGACACAGCTTGTTATGTTTTAATACGTTATGTAGGATTATAAGTTAATCCCGGTACGAGGAAATTAATAAATATTACTCTATAAGGAAGCTAAACTCTTAATATTGCTGTATAAGGAAGCTTAGCTCTTTATATGGGACAATAAGCGTTCAGGATATTGTTATGTAGGCTGGCGCTATAAGCGAGCTTTATAAAAGCAATAATGTTCAATGATTGGTAAATACTGAGCTCCGTATGCATATGCTTAGGGATTTTCGGGATCATCATTACAGTATAGTGTATAGCTACCATTATTAAATACAGGACTGCTATCTAGCAAAGCTAGTGTAAGATGACTAGCTATAACGGTAATGTTATATTAGGACAGCACCCTAATTACGTAACACACTATCTATCACAATCTGAAACATTTTGAAGCCTATTGCTAATCCATTGCTTCATATGTTCGAAAAATTTGTCGGCTCAACAACGTAAATAACGCAATGAATGTTATTGAGCTGTCAAAATGAAACCCATTCCTACTGTTAGTGTGTTACGTAATTACCCCGCGCCGCGCCGGTTTAAAGTGTGACTCGCGAACTCTCATTACGATTTGATCGCGACAGGGAACACTTTTTTGTGCACGTAGGTATAGTCGACCTCTTAACCACTTTTGACAACAATTCCCATGCAATTGAGGCTTTACTACAGTTATTCTATAGCTATTTTACCCCTGATAAGAACCCAACAGCAAACATAAACCAACGATAAAACTAAAATTTAAAAATCCCCCGACACTAACAAAAATATATAAAAAGTAAAAAAAATATGGGTATGTATTGGCCCTTATAGTAAGTTTTAGGTAATATATTGATTTAAGGCTCGTGCACACTGGCGCGACGCGACGCGCTATACAAAGGCACCGCGTGTCGCGCGACGAGCGGCGCCTTTGTGTAGCGCTGTCGCGTCGCGCCTGTCTGTTGGAGCCTTTAAGCGTCGTCGTCGCGTCGGGGGACGGTTAATGAAAATAGGAAGTTACCAGCGGCGATCCTTTCTACAATAGCATACATTCATTATTGCTAGGTGTAAGCCTCGTCTGTTTGGCGTTTTCATTAGCCGTCCCCCGACGCGATGACGCTTAAATGAAAATATTACCTAAGACTTCCTTAAACGGCCAATACATATATTTTTTTTACTTTTTAGATGTTTTTGTTCGTATCGGGGGTTTTTAAATTTTTAAATTTAAGTTTTATTTTCTGCTTTTTAAACTTGATATATTACTAAAAGACACTACGAACGATACGAGTCTCGCCTAAATCTGCGCAGCTGTAGGTACTTCTTTTTCCCACAGTGAAGCTAGTTACTAATTTATCCTCATTTATCTTTTCTACTCCATCATCAGACCCGGAGCACCATCTGTCTATAATCTATTTATTGATAACATCCCCATGAGCCCAAACACGATAGTGTTTGGGTTCATTGGAACGGCCTCTACTGTAAGTTGGTGAGGGAGTTGGGTATACTGCAAATTCCAGGTGAAGTTTCAGCATCTGTTCAAGGTTACTATGTTCTAATATCATAGAATATAATTTAAATTCTGAATGAAGAAAAGAATACACTGTTAAAAAAATATATCATAGAAGTAACAGAATACCAAGTCGACTCCACCAGACCTGTGGAAGATGTTAACGTCCATTCAACTAGAAAAGAGCTGATAATCTTCAAATGACTGAACAGATTTTCTTGAATCCTAGCTAAGGACACACTCAATCAAGTCACATAAAAAAGTAGGGACAGGCGTTTGGGAGCTACGATGCTGCAGACAGACACACAGATACACACGTTAAACTTATAACACCCCACTTTTTCCGTCAGGGGTTAAAAAAAAGATCACTGTCATTTTGACAGTGTTGTAAATCAGAGGTAAAATAACAGTTAAAGGACTAAGGTTGGAACCATGGTATAATAATATACTTCGCCAGGTATAGCATTCCGAGACACAGGGTGTCACAAGCCTACGTCATCACCGCTGTGTTACCAGTATTGTAAAGTAATAACTCCCCAACCGCCATTATTACCTGTGCGAATCCGATAAAACAATGAGGTTTTAACTAACAATTACGTTGGCATATGTTTAAATTGAACTGTTTCACTTGATTAGAAAAACGAAACGACAATTTAAATGCTAAAAATATATTTTTTAACAGAATGGTGACTGAAAATGTTTCCATAATTCGTGTTTTGTTGCAATAAAGTGGCAACTGGATAGTGACATAAGCATGTATCACGCCCGGAATGCCAGACCTTGTTTTTTAGACCATGCTTGGAACCATAGACATAGAGAATGGACTGAGCGTTCTGTAGTCAGTTGTGCAATGAAAACAGACCGAAAAGTACGACGAGACAAAGCGAATGTATGGCCAGCAGTTGCCACTTTCTAGAATTCTGATTGGTCCAATACCGTTTTGACGTTTTGGTCTATCTAACTGCCGTAGACAGATAGACCTCGTGGTTTTATGACGTGCAAGTGACATTCAACCTTAGGGTGATAAGATACAAGCTATTTTAGGTCGACTATACCTACATAATGCCTAAGTATGTCTGCAAGTATTATTAATTTTCACTTGCTGATTCGCAGACTTTTACGAGTCGTTTCCGATTTGCATTAAATTGTCGCAATTCGTAAGTAATACGATGGAAATCTGATGCGGGACTCGTCGTTGGAGATAATTTTGAGAACTTTATAATCGGCCAGAAGATAATTAATTGAGTTTAAAGCATTGAACCGATAGGTAAGTACTTTTACTGAAAAAACTGAAATCGGTCTCGACTGCATGGTCGTAAGTAATTGTTATTTCACAAGGGACTTCTGAGTAAATGATTGAAAGTAAAATAAATAAATGTATGTGAATATTTTCCTTCATTAAGATTTTATTCTCATACGTAAAGATAAACAGACATTCAGGATAATAAAAGATAAATATCTATTAAGTAAGTACAGCTTCGCATGAAGTTTTTTAATTTATTAATAACCTTTAAAAGGTTGCCTGAAAAATCATCCAACCGAGTTGGAAAGTCGGGAAAAACATCCAATCGGTCTAGAAAGTCACTATAGTTTTTGTAATTTATCTAAAGCATGGAATGGAAAAACAATACAAACTTCGCAAGAGTAAAATTCTTCAAAGGATACACCAGTACTGAATCTATGTCAAAGAAACATGTTGTTTTACCAGACATTGATAAATGAAGTACGCTTTAGTGTCTTAAAAAATCTGTAGGAAAATACATTTTCTTACCATTTTACTGTGTAACTGGTATCTCAGCAAACAAAGGTTTTTCTGTCGACGCTAATAAAACCAGCCAGCCCAGTGAAGGGTCCCGTACCCCCCTAACCCCCTCCCCCTGTTTCGTATTCTGAACCCCCTGCGTTGAAATTTTTCGTCGATTATTATAAAAAAAATTGCTGTTCCATACATTTAGACCGCGTAGGTATTGCACTTTTCTATGTTTTATTTTTGTTTTTTTTTGATTACCATTGCATTTCTTCCCTAGGGGGTCTAGAGTCATGTGCTGAATCCATGGTAACAGGTGGCGCGTCCACGTCCCTGTCATCCTGTATATGTCTCAAAGAAAGTGTAATAAACAAAGATAATTCTGTGCAAAATTTATTTTAATTGGTATCTTCAAATGCAAACAAAGGTCTATCCGCAATCTTTTCTTTGAGCCGTTTACAGAAAATGCGGTCGACTGCTTCGTGATGGCGTACTTAAATCCACGCGCATATTGAATGGCGGAGTCAGATTATTTTCGAAAATGTTCTTTTATTCCGAGCTTGCGTGGTTTTTAATAACTTCCAGACGAGATACTGTTGGATTTTAGTAAGAGGGAAAATGTACATCGATTCCTTTTTATTAATAGTATTTTCAATACGTACGTGTACGACCAAATGTATGAACGTAAACGAAGCAAAAGGAGCATGTAAGGATCGAAGCAGGTGGCGTTCTGTAGCCTACCCCCGTGAGGAGAAGGCGTTAGTTTATGTACGGGTATGTGCGTACGTGACCTAACGTTAGCTCAATAATAAAAATAGGTATGATCCTAGTACTCATCTTTCACACAATAAAATAGGCCTGATCATTTCCAACGTGTTTTTATTTTAAATATTGTAAAAAGTATGTTACTCTTCTATTGTTCGACATAAAAGTCCCAAAAATCTTAAAAACTAGTTTTACAATTTGGTTGCATGGGCCTCCTCCAGGCTTTTCCGTAGATTTTTTATCCAAGAGCCATGTTTACCTCACCACAATAGTTTTTTAACAAGCAAGTTTCTTCTTTCTTCGTTAAATAAATAAACAATCGGGAATATTCCTATTTCAGACATCCACCTACGTGAAGCTGCATTCCTAAGACGAGCGACACCTCTTATTATACAATAGGACCTGACAGAATTCAATATCTGAACATTCCGTGAGGGCAGAACATTCCTATACACGCAATAATGTTCCTTTTGATTGTTGTAGGTAGGTACAAATTTGAATACGAAAGCTACTGATATGTTTGTATGTTATGTTTTCACGGCTAAAACGCTAAACTTATTTTGATATAATCTTCTTCTTATATATAAAAATCTATTGCTGTTCGTTAGTCTCGCTAAACCTGGAAAACGGCTTAACCAATAAGATATATAATTTTTTAGTTTTGTTCGCTCTAATACAGGAGTGGTATGAAAAAAAGTAAAGGCATTGCAACGCATGCCGGGAATTAGCTAGTGTGGTATAAAAATAACTTCATCCTTGAAAAAGGACATAGACATACTTTTGCAATCATTTTCTATTGATGTGAAGTGGGGCAAAGTTTGTATGGCAAAATCCGAAATCCACGCGGACGAGGTCGCGAGTCAAAGCTAGTCTTAAATAAGCCATATTAAGCAATACCTTCTGAATAAATGTGGATGCTCAATTTTACATGAAATAAGTAGGTTCGTCTGTTTTCTGTGTAAATCGTCGTCTTCGTGATTACAATTTATCGATATTCAAATTGGGATGAGACTCACTAACTCGGTGTTGTTGAAATAGAAGATTGCCAATCATTAGTAGCTGAAACCGATTTTTATTTCAGTATTCTTATTTAGTTTAACACTTTCACTGAAATCACAGCCGGAGGCGTATTTTTTTTTCGTGTTTGACATGAGGCTACTCCCACAGGCGGTTAATTTTACCAAGTCAAAACAGACAAACCGCCCATAGCCATATAAATTTGCGTAAATTACTAAGAAGCCATGTGATCCAGTGTCGTATTAAATAAATAAATTAGTTCAATAACAGTAAATAGTATTTATTGTACTTACTTAAATTTTTCTAGTGTCAAGGCAAAAAAATATATAACGACGTTCAGGTACCTTGACTAGTTTTTTTAAGGCAGTCTGGATAATAGCGTGATATTATTTAGTATGATTTTTTTTGTGTCATTTTCAGAATATCAACTTCATCTTGTCCGTGTAAGTGTTAATTAAGTATGAATGTTTACGATATTCCCTATATTGGATTTTTACCTAATATTTCTCTAGATTTTAGTGCCCTTTTTCTGGGGGAAACCTTCAGAAGACGCCCGGGCTTTGGCGATAAGACCGGATAGTGTGGGATTTTTATACTCACTAGAACTACCCCGGTGACCCCATCTGCACATAGAAGTGGTATCGTTACCTCTCAAAAGACCGATCCGAAATCCCTCAGTGAGATTTTTTTGTGCCTATTTAACAAATCTTCTCGTTTTATCGATCGACAATCCTGATAAATTACGATTCAAAGTTTTTTTTTCGTTATCTTCCGAGATTATTGTACGGATTCTTTAGGCATCTACAAGTTGAGCTTTCTCATTACTTTAATTTAATTTTGTGATGGATATTCTTTCTGATCTCATAATTCTTTGCTTGTCTTTGCAGTAAATTAGGGTGAGTTTGTAATTAGAAATTGTTTAAAAGCAGACTAATTAAACATTGCTTAGTTCGTACTTGTTTCTGAACTAAATAATTACAGTTAGATTAAGTTTCACAATTGACAATCTGTTGCTAATTTTGGACCTATTATAAGTGTTTACTTGTACTCCTTGAGTTTAGGTTACCTTAATCTTTGGATATTAAGGTTACTTCTAGTTTACAACATTTCTATTTATGGACTTGATATAACGTACATACATAACATCACGCCTGCATTCTCCAAAAGGTTAGACAGAGGTGTACCTAGAGTACACCCACATTTCGCCAGTTATGTTTAAGTCCCATGTAATAGGGGGCGAGCCTATTGCCATCAACCGGGCACACATCCATACTCCGGGCTGCTACTGACAAATTCCTAATGGAAAAACCAATAACACTTTGCCCGACAAGGGAATCGAACCCAGGACCTCATGCTGAACAGTAGCGCTTGCGACCGTCGAGGTAGACTACATAGATATGTACCTACCAATTTTTTTCGTAATAATTAATACCAATCAGGTCTAAAATAATATGGGTAAGACGTCTCCTCTAATTTGGTTTTAGTATTCAATACATTCGACACGTGTTCTAGAGTGAAGACCACGTTTAGGCAAACGTAGAGTGGGGCGCCCGCCGGCCAGGTGGAGTGACGACTTGCGAAAGGCGGCTGGCAGAGACTTGATGAGGAGAGCCGAGGATCGGGCTCAGTGGCGTTCACTAGAAGAGGCCTACGTCCAGCAGTGGACGAATATAGGCTGATGATGATGATGATGATTCAACACATTTATTTAATTAAAACACATACAACTATCATCACTTACACTTATCACAGCTTACCTAATACAATAGTGTAGTTATAATGAACAACTAAGAGAAATTTTACAAAATGCGGCTCGTGTAAATTCGTGTGAGTATGTACCGATGTATATTATATTTATTTGACGTAAAAATACATATGTATTTAACCATAAGACATATCATATAAGTAGGTCTTGTGGTACTATACATCTATAACACTCCAAATACACCATCGCATCCGTAATTAAAACAGTTTGATAACTACATCAATTTTTTAATTGTATAATTTACATCCTAAACATTATTTTTATACGATACCGCAAAGTTTTTTCAATTAACTCATGGAAAGCTTTTCAGCTTAAGCGAACTAAGAAATTGATCTTGTAGATTTATTTTTGAAGCGATCCGAGGGCTGACTTTATCATAAGTTTCAAGTCTTGGTCAGTCTTAACAAGTTTTATCGACTGATATTTAATTGAAGGCCTATTTTGTTACCTTATTGTATCAAACCATTATTTAAATGATTATAATTAGCCTACACATTTAGTTGCATACACGTCCTGCACCCTAATTGTACGAACACACTATTTATCGCAATCTGAATCATTTTGAAGCCTATCGCTAATTCATTGCTTCATATATTGTCAATTGTATTGTTCAAATGTGTCTGCTCAACAACGTAAATAACGCAATGAATGTTGTGGAACTGTCAAAATGAAAGCCATTCCTACTGTTAGTGTGTTACGCAATTACCCCGCTGTAAAATTTATCTGCAAACTGTTATTTATTGGGTTTTTCTATCGGAAATTTCTCAGTAGCAGCCCGGATTTGGGCCCGGTTGGTGGCAATAGGCTCGCCCCCTATTACATGTGACCTAAACATACCCGGCGGCGGCTGGCGGCCGAACATACATAATGAAGAGGTACCTAATTACGATTACAATAAGATATAAATTCAAATATTACTCAAGAGTGGTCAGCTAATGGAGGAATCAGCCTGTACCTATCCTGCCTAGCCTGGTATTCTGACATGAAAACCAAAAAGTAAACAAAATAACTGTAATTGTATCGTGTGTTGGTGGGTGTACAGGTACACATCTGCCTTTTTTTATCGTGTGAAAATCTTCATGGATGACCTCCACCCTGGGGTGGGCGGAGGGGTCTGTCAGACTCTTACTGACTAAAATCACACGGTTTTCTGCTGCTTCCTTTAGCCGGGCCTGGAGTGCTTGCGCATTGTGTCACGCTCCCCCGGCCAGGTGTTGGCCCGCGTGAATTTATGTGGACCCACGGCCGCAGTTCTTCAAGAGAGAAGCGCGTGCGGAAAACGGCGTACCGCCGTCTCGGGCATTTTACTGTTCAGGCAACAATCTCCCCGAGTCTGTTGCTTGCAGGCCTCACCCTAAGGCGAGGTACACAACTGCCTAACCCTTCAATGAATACAGGCGTGTTGTTATGTTATTTACAAATCTATTTCGGTGGAAAATGCAACGGATGAAGTAAAAACTCATAATAGGTATTTCGCCCACCAGTGTAAATGATAAATGATTTTATTTCTGTAAGTAGGTTTGTGCAAACATTTTTACACGTCAATCATGTTTTTTAAACTAGATGAGGTCGGCGTTTCCTATGTGACTACTCTGAGAAGAAAGGCCGAAACAAACTCAGAGGTCACAGTCTCTTTTAAAGTCCAGACATAATCTTGGTCAGGTCATGCGAAGACCATGCAGATTGGTATCTGAAATGGTCTTTTGAGGAAAGAACCACACAGATTGAGTGGACCTGTCCAGTCAGTGCACGCATTTGTCAGTAATCGTGCAGCTCGACTCAGGAAGTCAGGACTTAAGGAGCTCAACGATTCGACGAACAATACATTGGTATTGTTCGTCGAATCGTCAACCCAAACCAACCCAAATTTGGCCTACCCAAATGTCCTTTCTTTGGAAAGGACATTTGGGTAGGCCGCATAAATTATTCAAACTGCCAGATCATAATTAAAATTATATTAGAAAAAAAAAGAAAGCCATTACCCACATAGTCCTCACATTCACAAAAATTAAAATAATATAATACTTCACAAGTAAATACTCATGTCATTGTATATATAAAATTTATCAATGTCAATGTGTATATATAAAATTTATCAATGTCAATGTGTATATATAAATTCAGTAATAATGTTTGAAGACCATGTAGATTGGTGTCTGAAATGGTCTTTTGAGGAAAGAACCACACAGGTAGGTACGCTATAACCCCTAAAGCCCCATAATGAGGTATCTTATAAAAACCACCCTGTCAGTAGTATAATTTAAGTACTAACATAGCAAATAAGTTAAATTATTTACTAACATCTAGAATTATAAGTATAATAATTATTATACGAGTATAACCATTGGACTATACCCGCTTTAAATCAGTGCTCACGTTCATTCACAAGAGAACAATACAATTTTATTTTAATTTGAACCCGTGTTGTGGGATTCAATTCATGGGGAATACGAAAACAATTGTCTGTCAAAGCTGTCCGGATCCACTTTTATGTCCAATCGTATAGGAGTTTAAAATTTTGGTTCAATTGGATGGAGTGGGCAGTTTACGAGGCAGTGAAACTGGACGGTGCTTACTGGCTACTACTGTCATAATTTATAAACGTTTGGGTAGCTATATTCACCAGCTGGGAATATTGGCAATATTGCTACGTTTCGATATGGGAACAATTTGTGGAGTGGATAAGGTAGTTCATTTGAAGTGCCGTGTTTTATGCAGGGTCGATACAGTAAGAATTAACTGGTACTTTCTGAAGATCAATTAATTATGGCCAGCTTTGAAGATGATTTGTATTAAGGAGAACACGGTGTTAGGATGTCAAACAGATGGCCCTTAATAAAGAGACAGGTTAGGGTTTGTCGAGAAAATATCACGTTTGACAGAGCGAGGCGAGCATTTTGTATTCCAGCGCTGGCGACAACGAGAAATAGACAAATCTCTTTGGCGCGAGAGTAAGTCATTGTCGCGTGGCTCATGTTAACCCTGCTGGCAAGTCTGAGAACACAGTTTTTAGTGGTAAAAGACTCTTTAAATTATTATAGCTTAATGATGACATTAATAATTACATCTATGTCTCTGTTTCCTACTCCAAAATCTTTTTGCACTGTCTTCAACTTTTAATAATTCAGTTGTTTGCTTTTGCATCGTTTCTAAGGCTTACATTGTTTTGAGTATCTGTCTGATGTAGTCTGATGAATATTTCAGTGGTACTCAAAGTACGTTTGTTGGCCGGTAGGAATACAGATGGTAAACCCATCAAAGCTCCCAAAATACGTCATCTAAACTAATATTATAATGAGAAAAAAAATATTTTTTTGTATGTTTGTTTGAACGCTTTCACACTAAAACGGCTAAATGGATTTAGATGCAACTTGGCACATGCGTAGAACATAATCTGGATTAGGACATCCCGATATTCCCACGAAATCGAGTCTTATGCGGGTGAATCCGCGGGGCGCAGGTAGTGTGTTATAAATTTATTAGTCGGCAACGGGAACATTTGTTTCTTTACATGGGGAGATTTGAATGGCTGTATGTTGCGTCCTCCTAGACCCAAATCTCGGCTAACGTCTCTTCCAATATTTAATGACCACGGTAAATACATTGAAAATCAATCTGCCTAGCCTTTTTCCAACTATGTCTGGCTTTGTCTGACTGGATGCAGCTGATTATTAGTATATTACATAGAGCGACTGCCTATCTGACTTCCACAACCCAGTTTCTGGGTAATACAATTCCTTGGTAAGACTGGTTGTTAGGCTACAGACGGTAGATACAGTACATGGGCATAAATATGACACGTCGAGCGACGTCGTCGTGTGACTGACTGTCACACAGGTATGAGCGAAAAAGTCGTATTTTATTTTTAAGTCGATGTGACATATTTACGACCTGGTCTTGTGCTTCTTTTACGGTTAAAGTCAAACTCAAATAATTTATTTCATGTAGGCCATTTACAGGCACTTTTATCATAATACCCAAATTATTATTTTTTTAAACCACATACACAAAGAAAATCCTCTACAATATTTTATATACATTCGTTCTAATTATATGTGAAGACGATGAATGTAGAATAAAATTACTATACTCAATAGGTTAGGAAGATTAAATATGTATTTGTAGAGGTACAAGATCTGTGGGTATATAGATGTATGAGGAACAGGGTGTAAAGCTCATTCATACTCTATGGAAAAGGGAGGATTCTCCGCTCAGACAGGTGTCGTGTAGGTCGGGCAGCTGCCCGTCAACGATTGATGTCGAGACGTTGTATATATGCTAGTTGCGCGATAAACTCTGCTTGCGCGATGTAGGATTTTGCGTGACGTCAGTGTGATGCGTAGTACGCATGTGGCGTTGTAGATGCCGCCACAGGTACAAGTAACCACAAACAGGTGTATTGATGTACAACCGCAATTTAACAAAGCAAAGCAAAGCTATTTAATCCCTAGGGATAAGTATAGTATTGCAGGGTAATAAAAATATGTAGGTACCAGTATTAGAACCGAAATTGAAAATTATTATATTAAAACATACTAAACACTATACAACCATATCAGTTTCCATCCAAAGGGACAACACACCAATATTTCGAAATTTATGTTTTTCGTTACATCAAATAGGAGGTGAGCCTATTGCTATAAATCCTGAGTCTAGGCTGTAACTGAAAAAATCTTAATGGAAATATACCTATATAGTCCTCAAGAACAAATTTCGGCCATGGCAGTCAATCTCAGCGGAGACTAGCCATCTATGCGGGAGATATTATAGTGCACAAGTGTGTGCGCAGACGCACGCAGGTGCACTCACTCTTCCCTCACTCTCATGGTCCGATGGGACGGCAATCCGACACGACCGGAGAGAGTACAGGCGCAGGACCAACGGCGCGACTGCTGAGCGTGTGGTCCTGGGTTCGATTCCCAGGCCGGGCAAAGTGTTATTGGGTTTTTCCTTATTGAATTTCTCAGTAAAATCCCGCAGTTTGGAAGTTGACGGTGTGATACCCCTGTGCCTCGGAAAGCATGTTAAGCTGTTGGACTCAATTACAGAAGTGCCCAACGCTCACTAGATCAACAATGCAGTTGGTGATATACATCTGAATATAATAATCAAAAAGTATCTATAGGTTTCATTAAAATTTCAAACAGAATGGTTTTGAATTAGATTTATAATCGTTTAGGTACATTTACTTACACCCCTAAGCAATAGGGGTGATAAATATGAGTTGCTAAACTGTCGACAAAATAAATGCTCGTACAGATGTCGCACGTGTCGTGTCGTTTGGATTACGGTCGCTTCGTTAATACCAAGGAGTATAATAACTATGAACGAATAATCACGATTAATTTGTAGCAAATGTGTTCCCAAACTAATTATTTGTTGAACTCATTTCCTCTGAGGCCGACGATATAATGTGGGTGTCACAAAAATGCGTGGGTGCCACTAAAATACTAATTCGAAGTGTACCTAATAGTATCTTTCTAAAAATACCTACATCTCAATTGCGTAAGACACTTTCTTTCACAATACAAAGGATTTTTAAAGGAATTCATAATTCATTGCTTCATAAGTTTGAAAAATTCGTCTGCTCGACAACGTAAAAAACGCAGTGAATGTTGTTGAACTGTCAAAATGAAAGGCATTGCAGTTATAAGCGTGTTACGCAATTACCCCGCTGGCTTATTTCAGTGAATTATTTTGGTGCGATCAAGGGATAGCTTTTAAAGAAATATAGTAGCGAGTGAGTTTTTCTGTGTTGGCATTTCGTGCTTTTGGTCAGAACGATTGCGCTGACAAAATTGATGTCATGCACAGGTATTGTAACTGAGTTTGGTGCTAATTAAAAATAAAATTCAGAAAATTAAATCATTTTCACTAAAATTATTCTTATTCATTACCTGCATGTGGAGCTGTGGTTTTAATTCTGATTTCATTTGTATTTTATCAATACCCGATGGGCAATAGGTCTGTTAAAAAAAAAAAAAACTGTTTAATAATAATTATGTTATTCCTATAAGTGCCTAAATTGAATGCACAGCGCTTATTTCAACTATTCGAAAGATATCATTTTAATATTATTAATGCACTACCATCTCTATCTATCCACTAAATCTATAAATACTATAAAATAAAGTCACTTTTCGTGTTTGTTTGTGTGATCGCGATATTATTCTAAACTACGCAACGGATTTTAATGCGATTTTCATAATTATTTTCATTTATTCCGAAAGTTTATGTGCATAATACATTCATATTGAACCTAAATATAACAAAGAAATCTTGATGTTTTGCCAACTCTTAAAAACGTGTGAAGCAGGGCCGTGTCGGGTGGCAGGGACATCGGCACGCAAACTGAAACCATGAATTCAGCACCTGACTCTAGATCCCCTAGCGTAGAAATGTTTCGCCGGTTATCACAAAAAAAAATCTGCTGTTACATAGAAAAGTCCAATACCTACGCGGTCAAAATGTATAAAACAGCAAATTTTTTTTTAATGTCCGACGAAATATTTCAATGCAAGGTGTTCGGAATCATGTACTGGATCCATGGTAACAGGCTGCGCGTCAATGTCCCTGCCAGCCTGTATAAAAGACAAATAAGAATAGATAATACTTGTTTTCTTTCAAAACCACATCTCGTCACATATAACCGGGAACACTCATCCTACCAAGCAGCAGATAACCAGGCTGTTTGAGAGCGAAATTTATTTCTAACTCAAGTTTATTTATCACCACTTTATTTTTTTTTTTTTTTTTTTTTTTTTTTTTTTTTTTTTTTTTTTGGTTGGTTGGGAAATCATCAAATGACGTCTCCCGCTCTGGGCGGAGCGGAAGGGCGTGTCAGACTCTTACTGACTAAAACCCACCCGTGTTCCTTCAGTTGCCTGTGCGCCAGGGCCACGGTAACTCTTTCGAACAATCCGCAGCCCCGGCTACTTTAGTATTAAGTACTTATCTACCAACAATTTCAAAATTATTAGGTGCAGTTCTCACCACACAACATGGAAGGAATCATGTACTGAATCCGTGGTAACAGGTTAACAGGTTTCGCGTTGATTGTGTAATAAAGAAGTTTCGATGTTTTGTCAAGTCCTAAAACCGTGCGACGCAGGGGCGCCGCTAGTAGTTAAATAATATGCTGATAGCTTATTAAACTTAGTACTTAAGTGCACAGCTACGGGTTGAACGTTATCTGAATACGTGCACGCATTCGCTTTGCCGAGTTGTTTTCCTTTCTATTATGGGTATACACTTATACTACGAGCTCGTATGTAGCGAAGGACGACAGGGTCTTGCTGAACTTTGGCATCTCCGTTATTACTATTTTGTAGGAATATTATCTACCTACAATTTCTGTTATTTATAGATCTGGGATATAGTTATTCGTATCAGTCGTTACGGGTGTTCAGAAGCCCAAAAGTCTGACAACCAGTCTTACCAAGGGGTATCGTGTTACCCAGTAATTGGGTTGTGGAGGTCAGATAGGCAATAGTTCCATTAGTTCCATGTAAAATATTGGTATTCAGGTGCATCCGGTTAGACTAGAAGCCGACCCCCACATAGTTGGGACAAGGCTAGGCAGATTGATTGATTACCTACCTACCTACAATTTTTTTTTGTACTTATATTCAATACATTGCATTATAAATTGATAATTTAGGTTATGCCTAAATAAATAGAAATTACGAAAATTTATGAAATCATTATGAACTTCCTACTTTATGTATGTAGCCATTTTGTTACTTAATCGCAGAGTCAATCTCTCCTTCAAGAACAATTTTATTATAATCGCCCAATTCTATTTGAATCAGCGCTGGGGCTCTGTCTCGCATAGGGTCGTAGCATTATGCTGAGCGATTGCTGTTTTGCGTGGATGTGACGCATATTTTTCACAACTTGTTCTTTTTTGTATTTGTGTATTTTTCTCTGCGTCATGTTTACCGCAAATAAACGTATTTCGTTTCTTTCTTCTTTAACCATGATTTTAAGAAAAGAGACATAATTTTTTCCTTTAATATGTACGAAAATAGGATTTTAGACATTCAATGGTGGATTTTTTTTATGCCGCGTATAAAGTAGGTAACAATAAACTTGCTATAAAAATATAGTAATAACAGTTTTTTATTACAGCTTACCGCTTTAAGGCTCCCACAGACAGGCGCGACGCGACAGCGCTACACAAAGGCGCCGCTCATCTCGCGACACGCCGTGCCGTTGTGTCGGGCGTCGCGTCGCGCCAGTGTGAACGAGACTTTATTCGAGTTTCAATTACGATCAGTTATTTATGTAGTCCCACCTGGACTAAATATGTAATTCAAACTAAGTATAGTGTTATTTTGATACGCACGCACGTTAGCACTGTAATGAATAATTAATTTTCGTTTAGCGTGGGATTGTATTAAACAGTATTTTGTTACCTAAACAAAATAATGGGCTATTATTTTATATGTAAATATTAATAACGTTTCATTAATAACTAATGAATGAACAAACACCTTTTGAATTAACAAACTAGTAAATACCTACTATTAAACTCATTAAGGATACAAATTACTTATTAATATTATCAGCCTACTAGCGATTCAGTTTCTTTGCCAGGTTACCTAGTAGTGGTCAAAAAGTACTGAACAATTGTACTACTAATTGTGTGTTGTAAATACTGTAACAATTTCAGAGGATATTTATTATCTTGGATATTTTTTATTGGGTTTTTCTATCTGAAATATCTCAGTAGCAGCCCGGAGTCTGGGTTTGTGCCTGGATGTTGGCAATAGACTCGCCCCCTATTACATGGGGCTTAAACATAACTGGCGAAATTTGGGTGTACTATAGGTACACCTCTGCACAACCCTCCGGGAAAAAGAAGGCGTGATTTTATGTTATTTACTCCTTAGATTTAACTAGAATGTAAAAAAAAAAACTTTTGCCATAAAGTCCTATTGATAAAATACTCTTGTTGATCTAATTTCACTCCCGATATAGTCAAGGAGCAGGTAAATCTTTTTTTCTGCAATACGCCTTAAAAGGGATTTATTCGTCGAACGCCTACTCAGCGTAATCCAAATTCGATTCCGTACATATTGTTTTCCATGTCTCCAATAAAGGTATAGGTATTGATCCATTTAATAAGTGTATGAGAGTAATAAGTCTGTTGAAGAACAATATTGGTATTCTGCGTAGAGAAAAAAAGGAGGTCGACATATTATTGTGTAAACAATATTTGTTGGCGTAAAAGGTGGGTCCGTTGCAGGTTTTTATTAGTGAGATTTATATGTTTTTGGGTATTATTACCTATCTCAATTGTAAAACATTTTCGAAAAACTTCTATACTTCTTTACTCAAAGACACGCTTTGCAAATTCTTATAAACTTTTGTAAACGTACTAATGTTTTCAAATCTATTATTATCCTTTAAAATATC
Organism: Dryobotodes eremita; assembly: GCA_917490735.1. Classification (NCBI taxonomy): domain Eukaryota; kingdom Metazoa; phylum Arthropoda; class Insecta; order Lepidoptera; family Noctuidae; genus Dryobotodes; species Dryobotodes eremita. The sequence goes on from OU823248.1 coordinate 5,837,129, forward strand.
TAATGATGCTCTACTACGGAGAACACTTGAAATTCAAGTTAGTTCTTATGTAAATAATTTGTTACGAAGTTACCATTATACACTAATTTTCTTCGAAAATGTCTGGAAACTTACCTTAAGTTTTCAACTTGCTTGCGAAGTTGAAAAGTACTGTCGCTGCTATTCAACTCCGTATTGCCATTATGCTTATTGACTTTCGAAAGGAAAAATAAAAAGTAAAAGAGTGTAATCTTCTTCTTCTTCTTCTCCTTAGTGTGTAGACGTTTCCAATTGTCTTTTATAATGCGCACAGCAAAAGAGTGGAACTCTCTACCTGTTTCTGTGTTTCCGAACGCATACAACCCTAATCTCTTCAAAGTGAGAGTGAACAGGCTTCTTCTGGGTAAGCTCAATCCATCGTCGACTTTGTCTCTGTCACCTCTGACCTAGACTAGAGTCAAGAGCAAACCCAACTCAAATACAACTAAATAAAAAAAGATGGTAATCTATATATAGTCAGCCTAGAATTTGGCACGAGTCACCTTCAGTAGACTCCATCAACTCCTGCAGCGTGCAGACAACAGGACACGCCGGTCTCGACATTCGGTTATGTATTGTTATAGTAAAATTCTCCTGAACGAACTGAATATTAAAATAACGTCGCACAATAATATCTACTGTTGATATTTCAGACTTGGTTCTTGATTATATATTCTTGGTTTATATTAATGAGTAGGTAATCTCTTCTTGTATTCAAACTATTATTGAAAATCGATACAACATGTTTTATTTATAAAATACATACATACACATACATAAACTCACGTCTTCTTTCCATGGGGGTGGGCAGAAACTACAGAACCTGTTACGATCCAAGATTCAAGATTCAAGATTCAAGATTATTTATTTGTAGAAACATGAGTAAACATACAGAGCATGCGGGTTATTAAATTATACATATTACAGTTTAAGAGCAGTCATGTTTGGCCTTAACGGCGTACAAATATTTAAATTTCAGTTATAAATAAAAAAGTTAGTGTTAATTACATAATTATGAGCACAACAGTAAAATATGTCAATTTTGAAAACAAATAAATTAAAAATATGAAAAAAAATTAAAGTAAATGTCAATGTTAAATGTCAATTAAAATTATCATTATAGCAATAATGTTGCGCTAAGTAGATTATGTCAAAGATGTATTGATAACATTGATTACTACACGGCATTAGATGTTGTCATTAAGAAATTCTAGGATACTGTAATATGCTTTCCCTTCTAGCATCTTCTTTAATTTATTTTTAATTGACGGACATTAAGTTCCTTCCAATTATTCGGGAGTTTATTGAAAACTTTAGGGGCCATACAGAAAACACTCTTGTGCATTAATGCTGTTTTCGATCTATGTAGACAGAGAATACTGTCATCGCGTCTACTATGGCTGCGATCGACCACTTCTGATTGACGTGGAAATAAGTGTCGATTTGACTTTACAAACATGACAATGTCTAGAATGTAAAGGCAAGGCAGAGTTAATATTTTATATTTTTTAAAATAGGGCTTACAACTTTCGGTTGACTGTAATTTAAACATAGTCCTGATGCACCTTTTTTGGGCTTTAAAGGGTACGTCCTTGTCAGTTGAGTTGCCCCAGAAAATGATCCCATACCTTAAATGTGAAGAAACCAAACCGTGATAAGCCGTTAGTAATGATTCAGTGTTAAGCACTGAGACCAGTTTGAACTGATCCTTACATACTCCTTTTGCCTCGTTCATACATCTGGTCATACACGCACGCTGGTTGCGCCGATTGCGGTTGGTTTATAAAATAATGCCTGACCCTGGGCCTGCAGTCTCGACATTAGATAGCGACAAAAATCTGTCGCTAAGTCGTAACGTTATCAAATTCCTTTAATAGATTTTTAACTTTATTTCCAAAGCATAAGGTTGAAGATCTATTAAAGAAATTTGACATCGATTGGACTTAACGACCGATTTTTGTCGGTATCTATGTCGAGACTGCCGGCCCTGGATTTTTATTAAATAGAACCTAGTACTTTGTAGAAAATTTCACAGTAAAACTGACATTATCATGCGGGCTTGATAAAGCTTTATTATATTTGGGAAACGTTATCTCGAATGGGTTTGGCTTTTGCTTAAGTGCTTGACATACAATTTCAGTATTTTATGAAATAATATAGTCTTTTAGGTCTAAGTTAAGATAAAGTAATTTTGATATGGGTTTAGGAGAGAGAAAGGGTGAAGTTTTATTTTGGTAATTCATTTTACGTGATATTAGAATTTAGTGAGTTACACACACGCACAGCGTCTACATACAATAATATTTATATAAATTGTAGTACTCATGGTTTAACTGTCAAATCGACTTTTATTAATATAGGAAAACATATATTTTTGAAGTCCGGGAAGATTGAAGTTGAAAAGAAAAAAAACACAAACTTACAGGAAAAGATGTTTACAGCTAGTGTCAAAGATATGATAAAAGTTATCAGTTACCTGCTGAAAATACCGCCTAGGCGTAGGAGGTTCAAACTTTAAGTTACCTCGTAAAGGTGTGAACAAAAGTTCTGAAACTATGTCAACAACTACTCGTTAAAACTTTCTTGAACGACACATTTTCTTTATCATTGCTCTTTCTTTCAAGTTCTAATAGATTTAAAATCATGGAGGAAATCCGTACTTCAGAGATTTGTTCGAATCTTTCCTATGTGTATATCTTTTCTATGTCAACACTTGGCAACTTTCAATAGCGATTTTTTCGTGAAATAACGAATGCAACGTTGAAATGCGACATATTGCATAAACCTTTGGGTTCGAAATTACTATGTTCGTAACAAAAAAAAACGTAAAATTAAGGAGAAAATCGCTTTTGAATTTAGTCAAGTGTATACATATTTATGCTCGTGACTGTACTTATTGGTTAAAGTAAACTATGATTCGTATATTTATTATAATAATTTTAAAGAAGCGTAGTCTTCGTAGCAAAGCCTACGAAGCGTAGCAGTGCTACGGTGGCTGCGTAGCGTAGCTTACCCAACCTGCGTACTTAACGTAGCCGATACAGCGTAGCGTAGCATCCTAATAGTTAAGAGACCTCTCGAAAGTGTCGGGTAAGGTGCAGCGCAGACGACAGACTATCCGTGACGCACTTTTTAGTCTGTGAAAATAGAACCTATGCAATTATATGCAGTAACGCACACGACGCGCAAAAAGTCCGGCGCACAAAAAATCCGTGTAATTCGGGCAGACCGCACCGCGCCGCGCCGCGCCGCTCGGCACAGAAAGTGTGTGAAAAAAATTGAACGTTTGCTTCAACACGCGCTAACGCAGACGGCGCACACTTTAGTCGGCAATCTGCATTTGCTAGGGGTGGACGTAACGCACGCGATCTATTATCATGGCGCCAGAGGTCGATGTAACGATGTTAATTCAAGAAATACAAAACAGACCAGCAATTTATGATACTTCTAAGGCAGAATATCATGATAGACATTTAAAAAGAAAAATGTGGGAAGAAGTGTGCTGTAATGTTTATTCCGCTTTCTGTACTTCATGTACAAAATAATACTTCGCGATCTCTGCACGATTTCCATAGCGTCTACGTCCCTACAGCTCTGCCGACAGAATGATCGAAGATGTGCGTCGTGTGCGTTGAGTCTGTGAAAAATCCGCGACCGACTTTTTGCGCGCTATGCAGATTTTTTGTGCGCCGCAGACTCGATCGCACAAGAAGTGTGCCGTCTGCGCTGCACCTAAATGTGTGTTCACCTACTATAATAATAATACCAGCCTATTATGGTCCCAATGCCTCTTTTAATACAAAAACTGGTCAAAACGGGTTTGCGATTTCAGACCTATATTAACTACTAGCTGTTAGCCCGCGGCTTCGCCTGGGTGGATGTTGGAAATTATACCACACGAACGTGCTACCGGGACAAAAAGCTATGTGACTCCTTATAACATCAGCTATCTGCCAGTAAAAGTCATGTCAAAATTGGTCCAGCCGTTTCGGAGATTAGCCGGAACAAATAGACAGACAGAAAGACAACATTTTTAAAAAGTGTTATTTTTTATAAGTACCGTATATACTTCCAGTTGCATTTTGTAAAAAGTTGTTATTTTGACATTACAAAAAGACACTTACATTTTAGTTATTTGTATATATAGATGAATACAGGGTGACAGGGACGTCGACGCACGACCTGTTACTATGGATTCAGTACATGCTTCTGGACCCTCGGCGTTGAAATTTTTCGTCGGTTTTAAAAAATGTTTTATACATTTTGACCGCGTAGGTATTTCACTTTTCTATGTAACAGCAGATTTTTTTATAACCGTCGGAAAATTTCAACTCTAGGGGTCCAGAATCATGTACTGAATCCATGGTAACAGGTTATGCGTCGATTTCCCTGCCACCCTGTAGAGAAGTCCAGGTTTTCCCACGAAAGAAAACATCGTGACCACTCACCTATCTACTTATTAATATTTTCTTTGTAGGATCGGTTTATCAGGTCATTAAATATTCATTAAAATACAACCAATGTTAAATAAACTAGTACACGCATCGGGCATTAATAAATAGATTTTAATAAGTTAGGGTGACATATTTCCCCTAAACCAAGTTGCGTGTTAGTCGATGTCACGATACTCGTATGTCAGTAGGTTATGTGTTAATTTGGTTGTCCGACCCATAGGCTGAATTACAGTATAACATTCGATTCTAGGAAACAATGTGGTTTACAGAGGCCTTTGACTTGTTTATGGAAGTATGTGTTTAGTTGAAATACTTACCTTTGTTATGATAATTGAAAGTATTATTCACTATCTACATTCACACTAATATTGTAAATGCGAAATTAACTCTGTCTGTCTGTGAACTTATTAGGCCTAAACGACTGAACCGATCGTTATTAAATTTGTAGAATAGGGATCTGGAGAAGAACTTTAAAGCGTACTGGGTAATTGCGTATTCCACTAACAGTAGGAATGGCTTTCATTTTGACAGTTCAATAACATTCATTGCGTTATTTAGGTACGTTGTTGAGTGGACAAATTTTTCGAACATATGAAGCAATAGATTAGGAATAGGCTTCAAAATTATTCAAATTGTGATTGATAGTGTGTTACGCAATTAGGGTGCTGGTTATTTGTGTGAAAAAGATGTTGAAATACAAAATACATGCTTGTTCCCGGCAACAGCTAGTGAAAATAGAAATTCATTTCCAAATTCAGAAAAATCATCTTGAGGTATTACGACTTTAATAATCTTTGGTCTAAGAATCTCTCGAAGCGTTTATTGATACACAAAGTAGAAACGGCCACTTGTTAACCGACTTCACAAAAAAGGAGGAGGTTCTCAATTCGACTGTATTTTTTTTTTAAATTTTATGTGTCTTAGCTCAGAACTTTTTTCTGGGTGAAACGATTTTTTTCAGTAATTTATTAGGTTAATCTATTAATATAATAATTAAGCTGAAGAGTTTGTTTGTTTCTTCGAACGCGCTAATCCCTGGGACTACCAGTCGGATTTGAAAAAATCTTTTTGTATTTGATTGCCTGATTTTTAAGGAAGGCTATAGGCTATTTAACATCACGCTAGGACCTTTAGGAGCCGAGCAAAAAGAAAAAAGTCATAAAGAACTCAAAGGGAAAACAAAGTAAAAGTGCGGGTAGGCGATGCGATGCGACGGGGTGGATCTGGGGAACAAGAAATTTCAGGCGGACGGACTGCAAGCATCAATGTTTGAAGAAAGGAAAGTTTACAAAACACCCTTATAATTTCATACAGAACGTTGATTTTAAAACGTTTTTGTTTTCTCTTTTTTGCTGTGATACCTACCCCACACCCATTCTTATACCCCTACCTGCATGTAAATTACAGCGACAGGAAGTTTCAACATACACTAAGTGGATTAAATACGTGTTATAGAAGCTAAATAAAAAAAATTAAAATATGGATCCACCGCGCAAGTTTCCTCTAAATAATGAAAAAAAAAAAACAAAATCGGTCCACAATTGATGAAAATATCGATGAACATTGAACTTATACTAAAAATATATACACTCGAAAATAGTGTTGTGGGGCCCAGAGGGATTTTGAACATGTATATGCAGGGCGAAAAGTTGATAGCTGAGTTAGTTCGGCATGATAAGAGAACACCGAAAATATATTTGAAAAGTTTCAGATAGGAGTCCCGTGGTCAGGAGTTCACTTTCAGATTTCTAAAACGGACCAGAAATAAAGTGATCTTCAGAGCCGAAAATTTTGGTGTGATCGTGTGCGGCCTTACCCATAATAACTTAAATAGGCAAATGTGACTAAGAAGTTGTGGGTTTCCCTAAATCTGACGACTTTGAAAACTCAGATTTGAACGATTTTTAAAGGATATTCAGGGTGAATAAAAGTTATTCTGTGAAATAGTGTTACATGTTTTAAGAGTAAATATATAAATATTTTATAATTTTTTTAAAGTTATCTATCCCGTATATTGCACCTGCCATATTTTGTCTCTGCATCACCCTAAGGTAGACCGGTAGAAAATGCCTCAGGCATTAAGTCCGTCTTTGTACAGTTTTTTTTTTACTTGTGCATAAAGTTTTAATAAATAAATAAATTATTTTATTACAGATTGATAGAATCTTTTGGCAAATATGACGAAATTTCATTGATTCCCAAAAGTACCCAAAAGTGAATATAATTTTGTATTTATCACTAAATCAACGTTCCGAGTAGTTTTGATTGTTACTTGAATTTGAAGCGAACCCTTTTGTAAATATTTGTCGGCAATCAGAAGTTTAAAAATATCAAACACTTAAAAGAAATGAGCAAAATTAAAATATCATCGCAGTACACCATAAACAAAGTGGATTATTTCAAAATTTTACTACGACATTAAACAAACCAATTATTTGAGAGATATCCTCATCTTATGGGCTATCTAACGAACTATCGACATTTATTATTGCAAATTCTGACAACTCGTCGATCTTATTTTAGAGGATCAATATCCTAAGGGAAACTCAAGGGTTTAATTTTAAATAAAAATAAGTCGAAAAAGAAAAAGCAATTCAATACTTTTATATTTGGTTGTCAAAAGACATAAGCAAAATGGTAAAAAAAACTGCTGATTATAATCGTGAAAGAGATACATCATGTTTGTCATAAAATGATGCATAGACCCCGTTAAATAAACACGTGTTTGTATCTTTGTTTACTTACACGTCTATAATGAAGAAATGAAACGAAAGACACGAACAAAGACAAACAAATAAAAGAAGAAAGAAAAACAATAAAGTCATAACGATGAGTGACAATGTAAGTCGCTCGAACCTCGATGTAGATATTGTTACGTCCAAGTTATTACATAAATGTATGAAAAATATTGTATTTCTAAATCTTTATGAAAATGCTAGGTGCTTTTTTTTTAGGGTTCCGTACCCAGAGGGTAAAACGGGACCCTATTACTAAGAATCCGCTGTCCGTCCGTCTGTCTCTCCGTCTGTCACCAGGCTGTATCTCATGAACCGTGATAGTTAGATAATTGAAATTTTCACAGATGATGTATTTCTGTTGCCGCTATAACAACAAATACTAAAAAACATAAAATAAATATTAAAGGGGGCTCCCATACAACAGACATCATTTTTTTGCCGTTTTTATAGATAACGGTACGGAACCCTTTGTGCGCGAGTCCGACTCGCACTTGGCCGGTTTTTTACATTGTTCTCACATATAGAAGCAACAAGAATAAGTACCCAGGATTTTGTAACATCTTAATTTAAAAGAGCGTCCTTGGAGTTTCTTGTCCGTTCTTCTCCATAGAGATCTACGTTTTGGAATAGGCAAGGCAACTTACCTTCAACTTTCTGACTGACTGACCGACTGTTTGACAATTCAAAAGTGCCCATAAATGATTTAATTGAAATAAATGATTTCAGTTTGAGTTTGAACAACAACAAAAGCAGCAACCAGTCTGAAGGAATCACTCATAAAGTTAGCAAAGAAGTCAAAACATGTCATAAGGAAAGTAACACCATTATTGAACGATGAATCAAAAGAAAGAAAGGAAGTAAGAACAATATTTTATTTGGGACACGCACAGGAAATACAAAGAGTAAAAATAAAATAAAATAAAAAATAATAATAAAAAAGGAGCAATTAAAACTAACACTATCACTGACTGATTGACATGATATTTATTCCATTTGATATTCGGTATTTTTTTATTTTTCTTACTGTAACCTTGTTGACATTTGACATTTTTATATTATTGTGACATTTTTACTGTAATTTAAACGATTCGACATTAATTTTAATTTTTTTATTATTTAGTTTTCTTAATTGTTATTTATAATTATAATATCTTTAAATTTGTGAAAATTAAATAATAATATGAGTTGAATGCCCATGTGACGGTAGAACATGGAGGACTCTTATAATAAAACATCTATGTACTAAATACCCATGTTTGCAAACCAATAAATGATTTGATTTGATTTGAAATGGCTTTGGTAGGGATTTGCGTGTTTGATTTATATTTAGCAAGTTTAATCAAAAAATTATCTGAGAAAGGTAGTTGGTATTTTCCAAGTGAATACTAGCTAGCTTTTGGCTAAGGCCGCTGTAGATGATGGCGCTTCGCAGGAATTTTGTCAGATAAAGATGAAGAAATGATTGTAGGACTGATGTGACTGCCCGGACATGTCCCGTGTGACCAACCCCTTGATCAGGTGCTGCATGTATTGAGAGTTAACCAAAACACGTCTCTAACCTTTAAAAGTTTTGATCCTCTATATTGCATCTATTCAATCAGCACCTATGGCAGTATATTCCTTATTCTAAACACGACTAATTGGCCAGCACATTGTGCTGCAGGCGTTACAATTGACGGTAAATGCTTCAATATGAGCAACAGGCAGAAATGGTGGTGAGCGATCACTCAACCGATCACACCCACGGAATAGATACGTCCAGAAGGCCAGTTCCATCATACAACAAGCGAAAATAGGTCCACGAATACGTAGACTGCGTTCGCGTTTTAGTTTCCAAACATGTAAACCAAAATGATTTTTTGGAAAAAGCATTTTTAAAACCCACACATAAATGTCACTTTACGCTATAACTTCAAAGATTTATATGACATTTTCAATAGAACTAGTCATGCTGAAATTACTTTAATTTACAGTTACTTGACGTTGATATTCGTCATTTGGAAACAAAGATTTGAATGGACCCTAGAAACGTACGTGCAATAATCGCAAACTCCGGTGGCTTGCACTCTCGTTAAGTATTTATTGTTTTATTTTGAAACTAGCTGCGCCAGCGGCTTCGCTCACGTAACTATATATTTATTAGGTATAAGACAATGAGAACTATGACGTCATGATATTGATGTCATGTATATTCGTAATATCCTCTACACTACAACAAGAGTTGATTTTGTTAATCTATATAAATAAAATGCCGTTCGTTGGTAAGCACATTACTTGAGAGCGGCTGGAACAAATTGGCAATTTTTTCTTTTTAAATGTTCGTTATAGTCTGAATTAGGTTTTTATGGAAAGAAAAATTGGAAATGTTTCCCGGAAATTTTTCAAATTCGGGAATACTGAACGTCCTTTTTTTGTATGGGATTTTTGTATGAATTGTTGAATACGTGGACGAGTATCCCTATCTTGGTCAAATAGTCTCTTTCCAGACAAGACAAAACAAAGAAATTGCAAGACGCACTGAAAATTACTGGAAGAGCTATTGAGCCATGAAAGATCTAATGAAGGGTGATCTTCCTTTGTCCATTAAGAGACGACTCATTAACGTGTGCATACTTCCCATCCTCACATATGGTGGTCAATCTTGGTCTTTAACAAATCAGCAGAGGCCCACGCTCAAGTTTTATCAGAAGGCTGTGGAACGGAGTATTCTGGGTATCAAACTAACAGACCGGGTTAGGAATACGACCATCTGTTTCATCACAAAGAAAACTGATGTTATTTGGGAAGTTGCCACGATAAACTGGAATCGGGCTGGACAAATCTGCCGCATGTCATACGATCCAAATGGTACCTTGTAATGCCCTCGAAAGGCCCAGATGGAGATGGCGGGATGAGCTGGCTCCTTCGACAAGAACTGGTCTTTAGCAGCTTTAAACAGAGAGAAGTGGAAAGAGCCTTTGCCCTGCAGTGGGATATCAAAGGCTTTTAAAAATGAAATAGTAATAATAATGTTGTTTTGACAGGAGAACGTCTGTTGGGTTAACTAGTTTGAGCTAAAACTTGTAGAACTCTCGCTAGTGTAGACAAGATGACGATGTGTGCGTGCGTTTTCACTCGTGTATTTTTCTGTGCTCTATATATTTTTTGTCCACCATAGCTTAATAGGTGCCTCGGGGAATTGGATGACATCACTGGGGAGTTATCTGAATTAGGTAATTATTTGTCTTCGAGGCTTTTTGAAATGGTGCAAAACGGAGTTGGTTCTTGAATTTTCGTGTCTTTTGTATCAAAATTAGAAGTTTGAATTTGAATCGTGGTTGAAATGGTTTTCATACAATGTAGGTATTGAAAAAATCACAAACTTCATATATATGTGCGTCTGACATACGTAAAATAATGATGGTCATCTATCTATTTCTTCTATATACTCGTATATGTCGGAAATACGTTAAATCAATCGTTTGACTTTGACCAATCGGGACGCCAGCGCCACCACGTGGCGCTCGACAGAGTCTATAACATAACGCTTGACCAAAGTAAAAGCAGAGTTGGTTGTTGGCAGTTAAGCAGTGAGCACGTTTAGAAACTGTCGCGCGTTCTGTATAGTTGTGTCGTGTACCTACAGTTTGTGATTAATTTGATCGTTAGTTATAATTTGGTTTGAATTGCAAGCGTATTTTCTAATGCACAATAACCAACACTACCCATAGTAAGCCCACAGTAGTTAAAATATGGCTGTTAATAACGAGAGAGACGTACCATATCCGTCATATATATATATATAAAACAAAGTCGGGTTAGTTAAACCATTTATAACTCATAAACAGCTGGACCGATTATTATGATCTTTAATTTGTTGGATTTGTCTACGCCCCGCATAGCAGAATAACTATTATAACATGGGAAAAAATCACGAAAATAAAAATTATGAAAATAATATTCTGAGGCGGTAGGAAATTCGCCGGGTCAGCTAGTTTTAAATAAAACCTGCAATAGACTGCCAGCTTTTATTGTGTCGTTCTACAAACATTCTAACTTTTACACACAAGAAAACTCGGGATCCCTTCTTTTCGCATAATGTTCTTTGTCCTAATATACTTCGGCATAACGATTTTGGCACAATTTGTTTTGGCATAATAATACTTCAGCATAATTTTTTTAGGCATACATTTTATGTTGGCATAATCATCTTAAAGACTAATTTGTTTTGGCATAAATTTGATTCGCATAACGTTAGTAGGCCTAATGACTATTAGCATAATATTGTTGGTTAAAAATTTAATATGCTGTGCAACAAAAGTTAGTGACAGAACCGAATTGCTGCAAAACCGACTCCACGTAGTCTTGTTTTTCCTACCCCTAGAGTGTAATTTAAAATCGCGTAGGCGCGTAGGGGCGAGGCGGCCCGCGGGCTGAGGAGCAGGCGGCTGCGAGCGAGCCGCCGCGGCTGAGGCTGGCCGGCTAAGCCGGCCAACAAGCCGAAGCTGCGGTGGTGAGCGAAAGCCGTCTGCGATGATTAGCACGCATGGGGCTGCCGGAGGCCCGCAGCGCCGGAGCCGTGACAGAAACCCTGCCTGCTGCATGCTGCATGCTTGCTTGCATGCTGCATGCTTGCTTGCATGCTGCATGCTTGCTTGTTTGCTACATGCTTGCTTGCATGCTTGCTTGCTTGCATGCTTGCTTGCATGCTTGCTTGCATGCTGTATGCTTGCTTGCATGCTGTATGCTTGCTTGCTGCATGCTTCCTACAGCGAAAAAAAAACCCACAAAATTGTTCATAAAAAAGTTATGCTTTAGAACTTTATGCTTAATAAATGTATGCTTTAGAATATTATGCTTAATCATTATTATGGTTAGAGAAATTATGCTTAAAAAAATTATGCGTAAGCTGTTATGCGTAATTATATTATGCGAAAATATAATTATGCCAAACAAAATTATGCTAAGTTATATTAGGTCTTAACATTTTATGCAAATGGATAGGGAACCACTTTCATACTGCAGTATAAAACTGATTTACATCCGTCACCTCACACTTCAAGTTCAGTTGAAAACCAGCGTCAGGCACTTGTCTGACATTTTTACTAAAGTGACTATTTGGCGCAGCCGCGAGGCACACTTTCCTGCTTAGTTCTCACAACGCACTTAACACTTTTTATTTGTTTGTTTTGTTTTTCTGTTTTACTTGTAGGTATATGTTGTGTTGTGTGCTTTGTAGTCTGTGCTAAATAAACACATTTTCTTTCTTTCTTTTCATTCATTTCATAAAATCTTTTTATATTAAGTATGAGAATAAAACAATAAAGTTTGGAGGACAAGAGTTTGTAAACCAGAGAGTTCACGAATACTAGGTCACCTGTTGAATGGGCACAGATAAAGGTATTCGTATGTGGCTTTTGGCTTTGTTAACAGATAAAGTGGGTATCCTTTTGTCTTCAGTAAGAGGTTGGTTATTTGAACGGATTGCTTCATTCGTTTTCGGTTTTTATAGAGGGATGAAGGCATTTGAAATTTATGTTCGTTAAGGCTCCTTCCTACATACAGGCGCGACGCGACAGTGCGATTCGCGTCGCGTGTCGCGCCTGTATTTAGGAGCCTTAACAAACATAAATAGAACAGACAAAGACAGACAAAGTAAAGTAAGCCTGCACGATAGGGCTTGGTGTGGTGTGTGTGGTCTCCCAGGGTCAAGGATTGTTCGAAAGAGTTACGGCTCCCGTAGACAGGCACGACGCGACAGTCGTGCAGGCTTACTTTACTTTGTACCTTTTACCGCCTTTACTCGTAACTGACTGATGACATTCGTTACAGCAGCTAACTCTTGTGTAAATGGGTCAGTGTTTACATATCTATTAAATAGATTCACTACAAATACAATAAATTCAAACCATGTATCAATGAATACCAAATTCAATTTACAATTTTATCCATAACCTGCTTATTTGCGTTATCAATTGATTGGGTTATTGTACCTCATTAAATTAATTAACCAGTACTGATAATTAATTTAATTTTCCGCTGATAACTCATGGAATTTACTGTTGATTATAAATAGATTTAGGTAAACATACGGAATGAATCATGGATTAAACATCTTCTACTAAGAATAGACTACTTATTTTGGGTTTTTTTTTTGGTTTGCTTGCCCCTCTTTAGCATCTAAAGTAGGCATACATTTGTTAAGCACGAAAATGGAATCTAAAGCTCAGAGGTTAGCTTTTAACGTCAACTGCGCCGTAAAATCTCCTATTTTCAGCGGAGAAAATACCGAAAAAAGATACCAATTAAATTCGTCTTACAAAGACAACGACAAGCCAAACTTAAATCTTCAAAACCTGCTTAGGGCCCGATCACATGTACCACAAACACAACCATACCACAACGACAACACGTGGTCGGGCGCTTATTGTATGAAAATGAATAGTTTATTCACATGGACTACATCAGTGCATTTTTTTTTGTTGCGTGAGTGTGATCAATTTTTTCCCCCAACTTGTGTTTTTTTTTGTGTTTGTGTTCTTTCTCTGCGTCATGTTTACCGCAAATATCGTATTTTATTTCTTTCTTTTTTCTTATTTGACCGTCAAAATCAACCGTGTGGGCGATACGAACCACATCAAGGCCACGTCGCAGCCACAACGCAACCACCAGCGAGACCGCGCACTAGTGGCCGGCCACATCGCAAACACGACGATCTGTCTTTCTGCAAACACTAGCCACAACCTAATAATATCGAAACTACTAGCGACAACGCAACTGCATGAAGTTGTAGCGACACTATTCACTCGAAACCACAGCTTGCCCACCTTTTGTTGCTGCGATGTGGTGTAGTTGTGGTATGAGTGAACGCGCCCTTACAAAAAAAAAAAACTGACATTACAGTGCTCCAAAGATGTTTTGGCGCTCGAATATTGTTGACAGGGGAGCGTTCTTGATAAACATTTAAAAAATTGTTTTGTAAAATGTATTAAAAAACAAAATGGCGGCGTTAGTTTCGATTTGGGCCACGTGCCGAAAAATCCTTGTACAGCTATAACTTCGTGTCCAATCCTTAAAATAAGTGTCCTTACAAAAGTGATACCGATACCACTAGCAATGCGTATTCCATTAAGATTGACTGGCCAGTGGATTCAGATCCAATTATTCAATTGCACCTGTCAATCACACTTAGGGTCCCGCGAAATGGTAATGAGCATGACAGGCCTTCGAATCGAACAAGCGTAAATTAAGTTTGGTACCTATTGATACTTTTTGCGTGAAATGAATTTTTCGGGTTGATTTTTGGTATGTCAGCTGATTTTGAGGACCTTTTTAGGTTATTATTTTTGGAGAGGGTTAGTCAGCAGTTATTATTATCTTAGAAGAAAGGTTTATTAGAAGACCACTAACCCTCGAATTCTCAAACGACACTTTAAGACGTCCCTAAAAGTATTTCTGTCACTATTAAAAGTTACGTTGGAAGAACTTAATGGCACCTTAATTTGAGTTAGATAAGTTTGAGAATTTTGCTGTTAATATTTTATACATTGATGACATCGCTGTCAAAGACGTCACGGAAAGTTCTAAGTAAAGTAACAACTTAGACATAATATTTGAAAATATTAAGTGGGATTCCTGGAACTTTCGACTCAAAGATATATTTACTTTTAGAAACTTTCTGATACTTCCTGGAAATATACTTCCTTATGTGAATTACCTGACTTGTTTGTGCCAGCTTGTTTTTTTTATAAACTATGGCAAAGTCTGGTAATAATCTGACAAATCTTTATGGTCCCATCAAAGTCAAAGTTAGTTGGCCATTCGTAATTTTTACTACTTTTGAAAGTATTTTATTATCAGGTATTTTGGCGGTAAAAACTATTATTTTTTTTGTTAAGAATATTACCTAAGGGGTGTTACACATTATATGTTCGGGTCGTCATGATTCGGTACAGGCCGGGCCGCAAAATCGAATGTACACACGGGTAAAAATCAAGCTATACATTCCAGTATAAGCAGACCTCTCATTGTATGGAAATCCTATACAACGCGAGAAAAGCTTATACTGGAAATGTATAGCTTGATACGTAGCCGTGTGTATCCATATTTTGCCGCCCGGTTGTGTCCAATCGTGCCAAATCATGGCGACCCGAACAGGTGTGTAGCATGTCTAATGCATTGTTCATGGATAACCCCAGAGGGGCCGCGGTGGGTGGTCCGGGACGCGCGAGTGGCGGCGTGCTACACATCTATTCGGGTCGCCATGATTTGGCACGATTGGGCACAGCCGGGCGGCAAAATCTACGTAATGAAGTAGGGTCAACATCTGAAAATGATTTTTCACTCCTCTTAAAAAGTCCGTCATCGTAGTGTACCAGAGCGGGGATAAAATAGCATATTTTCTTCTAGGGGAAAAAGTTTTTTTTGTCTGTTTTCAACGAGCCTACAAAAACGAAAAGTAAAAAGTAGTAGTTAGTATTCATAAGTAGAATAATCATGAATAAAGACTCGACTTATTACTGTTTCATGAAAAAAGAACATTTTATTTTTGAAAATGGAGCCAAAAGCGGCGGTCTCTTCAGTAGAATGCGTGCATTACGTTGAGACTACAGAAAAAAATAAGAAACATTAAACTATTTAAAATTTTATTGGATTATTTTATTTTCTCGCAATCGTAGTGGAAAGTAGAGTGTAACACACGGCGCTAAAAACCCGTTATAACTCGGTTTCTATTTACTCCCTTGCTAAAGCTCGGGAGTAAAGTTACCTCGTATATAATGGGTCATTTTAGCCCCTTGTATAACAAACAATCTACAATTTTTCTGTAGAATGATAAAGTTTTGCGGAATGTTGAAAGCTAAAAAGCCATTTCAATGAACATGTTCATAACACACGATAATTATGTTATTATTAACCAGCCGGTCTATTCTGTAAAAATATCAAAGAGAACACTTAGCTGAAGTGAGCTGTCATTCCACCTTATGCTAAGGATTGACACTATTGACAGCTCAATTCAAGCTCACTTCACCTACATCTTCACGGTGAGTATTATACAGAATAAATCGGCTGAATTATAACTTTTTAATTTTACTCTTACCTACTCTTTAAAGAAACTGGAAAACACATTTTCCCCGATACTGAAATAGGAATGATACACTAATATTTCTCTCCAATACGTTCACACTTTAATTATTAAAAGCAGTCGATGTAACAAAAAGATGAAAAACTCTAGCAACACCGAGCTGCCATAGATACAAACTGTGTTATAAATTTTCACCTAGCATACAAGAGCAAATTCTAATAATATACGATACCCATTTATCTTATTTGTTTACAGAATAGATCGGCTGAATTATAGAATAGAATACTCTTTATTATGTACACCATAAAAATTACAGGTATAAATGTAGAAATTTTACATAGGGTGACGTAATAGGCGGTCTTATCGCTAAAAGCGATCTTTTACAGACAACCTTTGGATGGATTAAAGGGAGAAGGAGAGACAATAATGCAGGTAGTCAGTGGTGTACCATTTACATATACAATAAATACATACATACATAAAACATATACTTATCTACTAAAAACTAAACCCTACAACAACAACTTTATCTAATTATAGGTTTTGTAATTTTACTATTACTCTTTAAAGGACTTTTTACTGGAAATCGCTTTTACCCGATACTGAAATAGGAATGTAATATTAATATTTCCCTCTAATACGATCACACTTTATTTATTAAAAGCAGTCGATTAACTATAATATAACATGTAGGTAATGCTTTCATACGGAGTAAGAACAAGCATGAATCTCCGCGCTTGCTCAATATTGGATTTAAGATCATTATTAGTCCTTTTGTTAGGCACATAATAGTGTTTATAAGTTTTTTTCTATTTTTGTGTGAATATTTTGTGCCTTAATCTGAGTCAAATAAATTTATTTTCTTTCTTTCTTTTCTTTTTTGTGGGAAGTATTTTGCTCCACTTCTTATCAGCTAAAGCACTAGGAAATGGTGAAGGGCGGGCTTTTTAAGGGCCTATGGCCTTATGTAATTTTGACGTTCAAAAAGTGCTGATTCTTAGCCTAATTTGAATAACTGATTTTGATGTTTTCACTTCCACTTTAGACAGTTAGGTTTGGCATAAAAAACAAAATGGCGTTTTGTCACGACTAAAATGTCTACCTCGGGAAATTATGACATGGTTATTTATAGAGGAATTACTGTCGCGGGACGAATTGTAGTTCGCACATTATTTTTATGTCCTACATCCTCATTTTGTATGTACTCTTATTTTCTGTTTTGATGTTTGGGTATCGAGAAAAACATTGGCTTTTATGTTATTCATCATTAGTGTTAATTTGTGCGAATCAAATTATATGCACCTGTGTTAAAAGCTTCTCATTTCACAAATATTAACGACTAGCTATTGCCCGCGGCTTTGGCTGCGTAAAAGTTGAGTTTCTTTCTAATCCACATAGCAGTAGAGCGAATGTTGTTGTCTAACTCCGATTTGATAACGTATAACTGTGTAACGTTTGATTAAACAAAACATAACAGAAATGGTGAAAATAATTGGTTACTAAGCCCTTCTATTATTGAACATTGTGCCTCAAAGGTGCTACAGGCAATCACTCCTAAATTAACTCGTAAACAAACATTTTTGATTCGATAATTTTGTATTTCTCGGTAACCTGTGGATGGCTATAAAAGTAATTAAAAGGCGGGACGTCGATAGCCTAGGGAGTTATAAATTCAAAATTAACATTTAAAAGGGTACAGAGGTACGTTCCGAATATAGAAATACAACCCTGTGGCAATAAAACACGTGATTATTTAAATACCTTTGATAATTTTATGTAATGTGGGTTTTCATGTACCCAAGGTATCCTTAAATTAGATATAATAATAATTATATAATTACTTTTAGGGTCGCGGATTGTTCGAAAGAGTTACAGTGGTTCTGGCGCACAGGCAACTGAAGGAACACGGGCGGGTGATTTCCAACCAAAAAGAAAAAGGTATCCTTAAATAATCGTTCTTGTAACTACTAGGGAATTCGGAGGTTTTTCTCACATTTATGTGCAATCACTATTGAGGGAATTATGTAGATAATATTATCAGCATCCTTTTCATTTGAAAATACTAATTTTTTAAAGGAATCTGTTAATAAGGTTCGATTTATGCGCAGCTACTTATTTTTTAAAATTTTATCTAGTACTGAACCATTGGAACACGTAAAAGATAAGAGACAAAGACAAAATCGTTTTTATATCTAATTAGAAACCTTAATAATAAATGATCTTCGTAATTATGTAATATTCATTTCATGGATTTCGTGTGTGTCAAGGGACAAGATGTTGTCTTTAGTCATAACAAAGTATTTTGTAATTGAGAAGGTACTAATTAATGAATGTGATTGGATATCTACTCGAGGAGGTTTTATTACATAGTTACCAGATCGATTTATCAGAAAAAAGACGCGATTTTCTTGTGAAATACTCGTAATTTCAATAAATTCTTTCGGACAAAATCGTTTTTGAGTTTTCCCGAATGTACCTTTGTACGTAAGTAATTATTCTCGGATCTGTAGCAATGCCAGAGATTCCAAACTATTCTATCAAGAGAATAAGAAATAGTCAAAGAATAAAAGAGGTCCATACTGATCCGTGATGAACCTTTTTCGTGGCCTGATATTGGAATCCAGGATCAGTTTTCTATTGATTTTTATATACATACTATATTAATAAATTTTACGTGTTTTTCCTTCCTGAGTTTGATTTTTTAGCTACCTCACGGTGACTTGCCACGCGGTTCAACTCCCCGGCGTGTTAGTAGTTTGCAATTTTATCAGCTTTTTTTTAATATTCATAAATTTACAACACAAAAAAAAGCGGACCGATTAACGCGTAAAAAGAATTTAATCAGCTTGAGAACAAAAAGAATGTAATTGCAGGAATTATACTGCAATACATACATAAACTCACGCCTTCTTCCCATGGGGCTAGACAGAAACTACAGAACGCCACTTGCTACGTTTTTTACATACCCATACTCTTATATCTTGTCTTTAATAAGGAAAGTTATATAAGATTTTCTTTTCAAAACTTCCGTCTTCAGTGGTTCACAAACAATTGAGTGGAGTTTGTGTACAAACACTTCAATCTGATCGATCCTTTTTTAACTGTATAGTTTGGTGAGTAAAGTATCGTATGTATGCACTTTAAAGAAAGTTTTTGTGCATGCTGAACTTATCTGTTTCTTGGATCTTTTCACTCTACAACGTTCGATAATCTGATAGAGTCTATTGGATTATGAGTTGAGCGTTTGAGATAAATATATTTCCGTTATTTAAAGGCTTTCAGTAAGATTTTTATTGGTGCCGGTTTGATGTCGTCTCCTGTGGTATCGGAGGTTTTCTCAATCAAGTCTCCGTTCAAGAATAAGGAAGACTAATGAAGGTTTCTTTCATAAACAAGTTTTATATTCTCATGTCGGCGTTACACTTAAAAGAAATAGGGAAAAATTATAGACGATTTATTTTTCTTATGTAGCTCCCAGGAAAATAAAATAAAACTGATAAATGGGTATCGTATATTATTAGAATTTGCTCTTGTATGCTAGGTGAAAATTTATGACACAGTTTGTATCTATGGCAGCTCGGTGTTGCTAGAGTCTTTCATCTTTTTGTTATATCGATTGCTTTTAATAATTAAAGTGTGAACGCATTGGAGAGAAATATTAGTATATCATTCCTATTTCAGTATCGGGGAAAATGTGTTTTCCAGTTTCTTTAAAGAGTAGGTAATAGTAAAATTACAAAAGTTATAATTCAGCCGATTTATTCTGTATAATACTCACCGTGAAGATGTAGGTGAAGTGAGCTTGATTTGAGCTGTCAATAGTGTCAATCCTTAGCATAGGGTGGAATGACAGCTCACATCAAAAATCAATAAAATAAAACTGATAAATGGGTATCGTATATTATTAGAATTTGCTCTTGTATGCTAGGTGAAAATTTATGACACAGTTTGTATCTATGGCAGCTCGGTGTTGCTAGAGTCTTTCATCTTTTTGTTATATCGATTGCTTTTAATAATTAAAGTGTGAACGCATTGGAGAGAAATATTAGTATATCATTCCTATTTCAGTATCGGGGAAAATGTGTTTTCCAGTTTCTTTAAAGAGTAGATAATAGTAAAATTACAAAAGTTATAATTCAGCCGATTTATTCTGTATAATACTCACCGTGAAGATGTAGGTGAAGTGAGCTTGATTTGAGCTGTCAATAGTGTCAATCCTTAGCATAGGGTGGAATGACAGCTCACTTCAGCTAAGTGTTCTCTGTGATATTTTTACAGAATAGACCGGCTGGTTAATAATAACATAATTATTGTGTGTTATGAACATGTTCATTCAAATGGCTTTTGAGCTTTCAACATTCCGCAAAACTTTATCATTCTACAGAAAAATTGTAGATTGTTATACAAGGGGCTAAAATGACCCACTATATACGAGGTAGTTTTACTCTCGAGATTTAGCGAGGGAGTAAATAGAAACCGAGTTATAATGGGTTTTTAGCGCCGTGTGTTACACTCTACTTTTCACTACGATTGCGAGAAAATAAAATAATCCGATACAATATTAAATAGTTTACTTTTTAATTTCTTCTGTAGCCGCAACGCAATGCACGCATTCTACTGAAGAGATCGCTGCTTTTAGTTCCTGTTTCAAAAATAAATGTTCTTTTGTTTATGAAACAGTAATAAGTCAAGTCTTTATTCACGATTATTCTACTTATGAATAAAGACTTTTCGTTGTTGTAGGCTCGTTGAAAACAGACAAAAAATAAACTTTTTCCCCTAGAGGAAAATATGCTATTTTATCCCCGCTCTGGTACACTACAATTCAATAAACGGGGGTTCAATCTAATTTATTTCAAGTTTAGTTAAAACGACTTGACCCAAACTGTGTAACAACATTTACCCTATATACCCGGGTTTTGAATTACTTGGGGTTTTACTGAATGGCCCTTAACGAGAGGGCTCAAATGACCAACCGATGACGGCCGCGGCCACGCAAATCTGTTTTTGATTTCGAAATGTAAAGGGTTAATGGGTTTACAAATATAACTACACAATTATTGATTGCTAGCTTTATTTTCGAATACAATTTGATGGCGGAGAAATTGGGAATTCCTTTTAATTTAGAAAGTGGTGAGTTTTCAATCGTCAAGCTCGTTTGAAAGATTTTTATTGACATCGATTAAGTTTGGTTGATTTTTAACTTTACGATTTTCCTTATTTTGAAAATAGAAAGACAAAATATTCTAAAGAAATATTTAGTAAATGTTTTTATAACAGTTGATAATGGCTGAGGAGTAATATTTCAGGCATGAAACTCTTGCATTTTTCGCTGGAACTGATTTCTACAAGACGAGAATGTAGTAGGCATAATTTATCGGCCCTGGCGCACAGGCAGCTGGAGGAAGACGGGTGGGTATGATTTCCCACCCAAAAATCCCTTAATTTATCATTGTACCACCTATTCAATATTAATTGGATGTGTCCGTACTATGAAAGTATTATAGGAAAGTTGTTATGTCATTATTAGAGTTGGATCTTTGTGTCTGTCTAGACGCGTTTTTTATTATTTATCAAGGGCAGAAATAAGATTATCCAAGACTACTACTACTACTTACTTGCTTAATAATTTATCACGAATGTCAGTTATTTATTGTTTTTTGTGAAAAACTTGTGGTAGGTACTCATAACATAACGATAGCTGTTTTGTTATTACTTTTGAATATATGTTATTGGAGTGAATAGCGATTAATAGGAATCAAATACATGGTGCGAGATGTTGAGCGTAGTCTAATTAAAATTTGACGTCACCCAGCTTCACAAGATAACTCTTTTTCGAGGGCTGTTGTGCTAAAATCGTTTGATTAGCGACAATATTGGGCTATAATATAATTTATTAATTGTTTTTTTTATAAGATTTACCATAATAGGTAATATATCCGCAACGGGTCTACCCTTTATAGCAGAACTTTTTATGTCATAATATTATTTTGCATAACAACGCATAGCATAAACTTCATTTCGCAGAAAATCGTTTGGCATACACTCATTTTTTCAAAAACGCATAATTTTGTGAGTCAGAATCATCTTTAGGCATAAATTTCATATCCACAATAATTAAAAGTAGAACCATCATATTGCAGAAAGTTCACTGTCAGAATCGTCTTTTGGCATAAATTTCATATCCATAATAATTAAAAAGTAGAACCATCATATTGCAGAAAGTTCACTGTCAGAACCGTCTTTTGGCATACATACATTTCATATCGATAATCATTAAAAGGTAGAACTATCATATCTCAGAAAGTTTACAGTTAGAATACTTTTCATATCCATAATAATTGAAAGACTCATCTATCACATTACGGAAAATTCATAGTTAGAATAATTTTGTATGAAGCATTAGAGAAGCATGCAAACATGCAAACAAGCTTACACCATGCATGCATCAAGCATGTAGCATGCAAATATGCAAAAAAGCACACACCATGCATGCAGCATGCAAGCAAGCATGCAGCATGCAAGCAAACATGCAGCATGCAAGCAAACATGCAGCATGCAAGCAAGCATGCAGCATGCAAGCAAACATGCAGCATGCAAGCAAGCATGCAACATGTAGCAGGCATGGTTTCTGTCACGGCTCCGGCGCTGCGGGGCTCCGGCGGTCCCACGCAAGCTTCTCGTCGCAGATGGTTGTAACGGTCACCACAGCGGCTTCGGCTTGCTGGCCGGCTTTGCCGGCCAGCCTCAGCCGCGGCGGCGAGCGTTAAAACCACCTGCTCCTCAGCTCGCGGGCCGCCTCGCCCCTCCGCGCCTACGCGGGCTTAAATTACACTCTAGGGGTAGGGCAGACAAGACTACGTGCAGTCGGTTTTGTAGCGATTCGGTTCTGTCACTTCACTAACTTTTGTAGTACAACATATTGACTTTTTAAGACAATATTTTAATTTTAATTTAAGGTTAAGAATATGATTACATTTTTTAGAAATGACAATAATTATGCCTAATAAAAAAATTCCAAATGATATTCTGCCATCTTCTTAATATGCCAAGTGAAATTATTCCAAATAATCGTCGCTCTAAATAAACGTTATGTGAAACAAAATTATACGAAATTAAGCTTTGCCAAAAGTAATTATGCCAAATAAAATTCTGCCATCTTAAAAGTATGCCTTTGTAAATTCGGACATATAAACATTCGGCCAAACAATAATTATATTAAATGATTTTTATGCCATATATATATTCGTTTAAAGAAGATTATGCCAAGTGGGTTATGCCAAATAAATTTCGGAGCATCAAAATTCTGCCAGATAGAGGGAACCCATCCGCAACAACAAGTCGCGCGTATTTTGCGTACAAGAAGATTTACCATACTCAAAAACTAGAACTCAAAACATTTATTTCAATTAAACCATGGTCTATAAAAACAAGGTCTGGCACTCCGAGAGTGACACATGCTTACGTCACTATCCAGTTGCCACTTTATTGCAACAAAACACGAATTATGGAAACATTTTCAGTCACCATCTTGTAAAGCATTTAAATTGTCGTTTCGTTTTTCTAATCAAACGAAACAATTCAATTTAAACATATACCAATGTAATTGTTAGATAAAACTCCATTGTTCTACCGGATTCGCACAGGTAATAAAGGCGGCTGGGGAGTTATTATTACACACTATTGGTAACACAGCGGTGATGACGTAGGCTTGTGTCACCCACGTGACCACTGTGTCTCGGAATGCCGTACCTGGCGAAGTATATTATTATACCATGAATTAAACCAATTACAGGTAGGTACTTTTGAATTGTCAAGGAGTCGATTATTCAGAAAAATGAAGCTAATTGCTCATTTCAAAGCGTAGTAGGTTTCTATGAAGAAGAACGGGAAAAAAACTCCATGGACACTCTTGTAAATCAAAATATTGTTACAAAATATTGGTTAAATCATTCATATTGAAATTATACCAACAAAATGAGTCACTTTTTTATAAGTCAAGTCAATAGGGAAGGTCGGGCATAGCTAATTATAAATGGCGTGATCATAGCTAGGTCCCAACGGCCTACAATAAATTTGACATTTCGTTCATTCATTCCATTTCGTGTTCATTCACTTGTTTGGTTCTATTTCAATATTTTAAATTAAGCATTTGACATAGAAAGTGTCAGAATGTTAAACCTGAAATACACTCGAGAGCAATGAATCCGGGTCACTTAAAGAATCCTAAAAATCTCGGAAGCTAAAAATGCTAGGTTAATGCAATAAATTGTATTTAATAGACAATGTAATACTCCTTAAATGAAGGTATTAAAACTTCTTAGTTATTGTAAAGTTATATCATAAAAAAATCTAATTTGAAAAAGGGCCACTTTCGAAGATGGAACTACGAAATTACAGCATTTGGTTTTGCTTTTGTTTGTAATCTGTCATTTATGTGGGTACATAAACCATGTTGATAGTGCTCTATATTCATTATTCAAGCTGAAATTATGTCGCTTACGCCTGAAGAATGCACCAGAATACTTACAATGCTGGAAACCGGCCGGAGTCAGCGCGATACAGCCAGGACTGTCGGTGTGTCGCTGTCAACAGTACAAAGAGTTCTCCGACGTTACGAAGAAACTGGTTCTAACCTACGCAGACCAGGAACGGGCAGAACCAGGTGTACCACAGCACGAGAAGACCGATACTTGGTGAACACCATGCTTCGAAATCGCTTTCTCACAGGAACTGAACTCACAAATCAGTTTCGACGCCTCGGAGGAAGTAACCCAAGTGCATGGACAGTAAGACGTCGGCTTGCTGAATCTAACTTAAAACCCCTTAGACCTGCAAACGGCCCTAAACTGGAGCGTGGGCATCGTATTTCAAGACTAAGATATGCCCAGAGCCACGTAAATTGGAGTATTGAAGATTGGTCAAAAGTTATGTTCTCCGACGAATCAAAATGTATGCTCTACAAGCACGATGGAAGACACAGAGTGTATCGAAGACCAGGGGAAAGATTCAAGCAAGCATGCATCGAAGAAAAAGTAGCCTACGGTGGT
The DNA here is from genome assembly GCA_917490735.1 of Dryobotodes eremita. Classification (NCBI taxonomy): domain Eukaryota; kingdom Metazoa; phylum Arthropoda; class Insecta; order Lepidoptera; family Noctuidae; genus Dryobotodes; species Dryobotodes eremita. The sequence goes on from OU823248.1 coordinate 5,862,450, forward strand.
GGGTCTGTACTTGTGTGGGCCGGAATTTCTTCTGAAAGTCGCACAGAGCTGGTGATCATAGAAAACGGCTCTTTAACTAGCGTAAGATATGTGGAAGAAATCCTCAATGATCACGTTGGTCCATTTATGGTCAATTTAGGTGAGGATGCTATATTTATGCATGACAATGCCCGACCTCATACAGGTAGGATTGTGAATGACTACCTTCAAGAGATGAACATTACTCGTATGGAGTGGCCAGCGCGCAGCCCGGATATCAACCCGATCGAGCATGCTTGGGACGAGCTAGGCAGATGCGTAAAACAACGAAACCCTCCCCCAATCACGCTTCGTGAGCTCAAAATTGCTCTCACAGAGGAATGGGAGAATATTCCCCAAAATCGTATAAGGAACTTGGTGTACAGCATGCCAAACCGCGTAAACGCAGTAATGGAAGCACGAGGAGGCAATACGAAGTATTAAAATTCAAGAAAATCGTAATAAAGTTCAAAAATTTCATGTTTCCTATTTTTGTTTTAAGGAGAGATCAGCAGTTTTTTTCTTTATGTAATTTTGTGTTAATAAAATGTATGGTGACTCATATTTTTTTTACTTTCATTTAAGGAGTATTACATTGTCTATTAAATACAATTTATTGCATTAACCTATCATTTTTAGTTTCCGAGATTTTTAACATTCTTTAAGTGACCCGGATTCATTGCTCTCGAGTGTATTTCCTCGTAATCACTTTCTTCAAAATGATTCCGACAGAACCTCGAACTCTATTTAATTTAAAAAAATCTCTACGTATAGCTTTAAGCCACAATTTTGTAATTTTAGGATCTTTCGTGAAAAGGTGGACTCCAATTTTGGAGTACTTAGGAACACAACAGCGCGTCATTTTCGCAAAAATAAAATAAACCACCTCACGCCTTATGTTATTAGCTTGTGTTCGGAATTAGCTACGACAGCGCCATTTTGACAGTGGCCTTCCAGATTTCAAGTACATACATAACACCTGTAACGCATCCATACCAGGATTTTCATTTTATTATTATTTTTCTTTTTATACTTTTGTAGGTAGGTAAGTGTTGCTGTTGGCGTACCAATAAATAAATAATAAAAAGTTTACAAAACCTTTTTCTTCGATCTTATTATTTCAAGAGTTTCTTATAGTTGGGTCATATATAAAGTGGATGAATGAAAAGCGACTAACAAAGGGTATTTACAAGGCAGATGTGACTGGAAACGCCGGGAGGAGACGCCCTAGGAATACATATAGTGACCTTATTGGTGATGTTCTTTAGAAAGGTCAGGTGCGTAGTGCTCGCAACTGGCGCGCGTCTATAACCAGATGTATGAACGTAAACGAAGCAAAAGCTCAGGAGCGTAGTGCTCGCAACTGGCGTGCGTGTATGACCAGATGTATGAACGTAAACGAGGCAAAAGGAGTATGTAAAGGTCGTAGCAGGTAGCGTTCTGTTGTTTCTGCCTACCCCCGTGGGAAGAAGGCGTGTGTATGTGTGTTCATTACATTTTATGTGATGAGAAGTGCACTTAATAATTTTAAACGGTTGATAGGTAAGTACTTAATACTAAAGCAGCCTCAGGGATGGTAAAGAAACTTGAGTTAGAAATAAACTTCGCTCTCAAACGGCCTGGTTATCTGCTCTTCAACTTTCCTAACATGCTTTGATACATTTTGAAACTGTTCTTATGTATTCCCGGTTACTTGTGACGAGATGTGTTTTTAAAAGAAAACACGTATTTATTTATTCTTCTTATTTGTCTATTATACAGGGTGGCAGCAACCTTTTCCCATGGATTCAATACATGATTCTGAACCCCTCAGCGTTGAAATTTATCGTCAATTTTTAAGCTATTGCATAGCTTTTATCGCGGGCTTTGAGCGCGGCGACCGAATCAAGAAATTCCGTAACGAAAATAAAACCTAACACCCCCCACTCCGCCTACCATGTAGCTCGACCGAGCGTTCGCTTAACGTGTATGTATATGGTACGACTGTACTTGAATTAATATCAAAGAAAAAAAAATACTGCATAAATAAAAAATATAAATAAAATATAATTGCATAAGTTGATAAAAAATGCTATGCAATAGCTTTACCGCGGCAGTCCCCGAGTGCCACACGTGTTTTTTTTTTTTAAATTGCTGCTCATTTTGATCGTGTAGGTATTGCACTTTTCTATCAAACAACTGATTTTTTTTTGATAACCGACTAAAAATTTCTACGCTAGAGGGTCTAGAATCATGTACTGAATGCATGGTTACAGTTTGCGCGTAGATTTCCCTGCCACCCTGTATACAGGGTTATTGGTAAAACACCAGCAACCTCTTAAGGGGTTAATGTATTCATCATTATAAACAACTTTTACTACGGATCAAACCAGAAATCGCGAAAAAAATATCAGCTGTTCCCTACGTTTTGACGTGTTATGCGAATATAAATGTAGGGAAAATCTATTTCTTTTTTCGCGCTTTCTGGTTTGGTCCATAGTAAAAGTTGTTTATAATGATGAGAACAATGACCCCTTAAGAGGTTGCTGGTGTTTTACCAATAACCCTGTATATACAGCAAGTATCAGGAAGGTGTGATGGTCATTATTTAAATTTGACCACACTTTTCTGATACATGTTGTATATAAGACAAAAAAAAAGGATTAAAAAATATGCTCGCCCTCTAATACATGGGACTTGAACATAACTGGCGATTTGTGGGTGTCTAGTAGGTGTATTATAGGTGCACCTCTGCTTAACCCTTCGGGGAATACAGGCGTGATGCTTTTATATTATATAAGACTGTTTAGTTTCCAATCGTGTTGATCCTACTATCCTACTAATCCTACTAATATATATATTATATATATATATATAATATTATATATTATATATATTATATATTATATTATATTATATAATATTATAAATGTGAAAGTGTGGATGTTTGTTACTCAATCACGCTAAAACGGCTGAACGGATTTGGATAAAATTTGGCACATGGGTACACTATGACCTGGATTAGGATATAGGATACTTTTTATCCCGATATTCCCACGGGATCGAGATTTCTGCGGGTGAAACCGCGGGGCGCAGCTAGTAATATTATAAATGTGAAAGTTTGTGAGGGTGGATGGATGGATGGATGGATGGATGTTTGTTACTCTTTCACGCAAAAATGACTAAACGGATTTGGATGAAATTTGGCACACAGCTAGACCATGACCTGGGTAAGAACATAGGCTATTTTTTATCCTGCAGACAAAGTCGCGTGCAACAGCTTGTATAAAATAATGTGAAAGTACTTTACTTTTTCTCTAATTATACCTCATTCTTTCGTTGTGTTTGACAGAAATAGTCTGTGCTACGGTGCCAGGCGGTTTTTTAAAAGAGCGGTGACCACAACACAGCGTCTGAAATTTACCGGCGAATGACGTCACTGAAACGATATTTATTAAAGTACAGTACAACTATTTTCTTAATGTCCTTCGACAAACTTCGTGTTTCATCAGTTGTCCGATTTCTATCAGTTGCCCTTTGCACTTGGTGTAGGCTGGATGCTCTCAATCGACTTGGATGTATAAAGAGTTGTTAATACTCTTTTAGCTTAATGTAATTTATTTAAAAAGTGGGAGGAAACTGCCGAAACACGAAGTTTGCCGAGGGACATTAAGAAAATAGTTGTTCTGTTAGTTGGTGTGTTTTCCTTAAAAGCATTTTTTGACACCGTAAAGTCAAACTCTGCTGTCATCATTTGCATGACAGCCGTCAATATGGCCGTTATGTGGCGGCCACCGCTCTTCTGGGACAACGTTGTTCAAAATCATAAATCAAAATCAAAATATTTTATTTCACATAAACCAACATGGGCACTTATGAAACGTTAGAAGCTAGGTGCACGGTTCCAATTGGTTGTTGTAAGGCAATACAACCATTAAAACCATTACCAGAAAATGCTATTTTGCCGTTCAAGTTTTCACAATTCTAATTATAATACTCGTACAATGAACCAAAGGTTTCATCAATTTCATCTCGATTGACTCTTAAAAACCTTTAATAATACAGAATATTGGATTTGAATACGGGTAACACTTCAAATAAATGCTTTTATAGACTTTTATTCTTACTTTAGGTAAAAAAGGTATTGTTATCATCACCTATCCGTTTTAAGTTATTAACTACTTTTGAAACAATTTTTTTTAAATTCATAAAATCATTCAATGAAATAGCTTTTAAGAATCACAGAAGAGGAGGAATCAATCCTGCTCAGAGAGAGATTCACAGATGACTCCGCCCAGCGGGGTAGTTGCGTAACACACTAACAGTAGCAATAGCTTTCATTTTGACAGTTCAACAACATTCATTGCGTTATTTATGTCGTTGAGCAGATTTTTTTTTCGAACATATGCAGCAATGGATTAGCAATAGACTTCAAAATTATTCAAATTATGATAGATAGTGTGTTACATAATTAGGGTGCTGGAATGTATCTAAATGTAATATCGTGTCCAGCGTGTCCTGGTGTTTCCACGCTACAGGAACCGATGGACGCTATTGAAGGTGCGAAACCCGTAGCCAAATTCTGGGCCAACTTTATCTATATTGCCATCGACATGCTAGGACGAAGAATCACAGTACAGCAGACACAGAGAATCAGCAATATGCGAACTTTTGCTGTATTGATAGATAGATTAAACCATATGAGGCCATAGATGTTCATAGCAGAACCTATCTGCTACACACGGTTGGATGCTAACTACCACAGGAGGATATTATCATAACCGTTAGCCTTGGAAGCTCTGAGCTTGCAGTTTGCTGTTATCAATCGTTATGTGCATTGATCTGTTTATTCTACTGATAGAATAGAATAGAATACTCTTTATTATGTAAATCATAAAAATTGCAGATATAAATGTAGAAAGGAGATCGTTTTTTTTGTTCGGCGATTAGGCCCATCAAAAAATGTGGCGTATATTAATAAAACGCATGTTGATTTGTTCCTTATGATCTCTAGATTACAGTGGTAATAATAATTATACTTTGTCTAACGGGAATACTGAGAAATACGATCATAACCGAAAAAATCACAAAGAGCTATTGTTTAGTGAGTGGGTTGGCCTCATCGGTATTATAATTTAGTAAAATAATTGGTAATAAAATTAAATAGTAGGTAACATTTAGTTTTCAATAGTAGGACTATAAACTGTTTTGAACATCGTTAAAAACGCTTCAATACATGCATTATGACATTGATGACCATAAAAGTAATAACAAGAAAATGTATTGATAATGCATGATTCAATGCCATCTGGCATTTAATCAATTGAGTGCACTATCAATACATTTTCAATACAATTTCTTTTTATTACGATTTCGTGATTCCGCTTAGACTTTATTAAAAAAATCTACCATTTTAAATGATAAATTGGGTACTTTTTTTTAGGTATAATACGATTAAAATACAGTGGGCCCAAAACAAACTATATCCTTTTATATAGAGTGACACAATGGGCGATCCTATCGCTAACAGCGATCTTTTAAAGAGAACCTTTGGATATCGTGTCTTTTATGATTCCTTTGGACATTAAAGGGATGGTCAGCAAATGAAATTAAGCTGTTTGAAAATAGATAGCAAAGGTAATTGCAATAAAAATTTAATGACTTGGTATTGAAGAAATGGTAAATGCAATGTCTGTTTAGTGAGACTTTATTCATTAAATAAATTATAGTTACTGTACTTATACTTACTGTATTTTTTTAAAATATGTTATTGTGTTTGCATGCTGTGTCTATCGCTTAATATTGTGCACTTGGCTTGTATGTTGGCTTGTGTTAATTTGGTTGGACAGTGTAACTATTGTATTGTAGATAGATCCATAAATAAATGTGAGTTTTCATAAATTATCATAAATTGATCTAAAGTGTACAAATAGTTTTTAATAAAAAAATACATGTGAAAGTGTTAAAATATATGAATAATAAAAATTAAAAAAAATATTTGTAATCATGCATTTATTTGTAAGGTAAAGACGCAGTCTATACTACCTTTCAGTTTTTCAGCAGACGAGTTTTAAACTAATCACCTTCCCGACCCTATTGTAATCAAAAAATTCTAAAAACATTTTTAAAAGCTGCACCTAAATTGATCTAGAAGACGCTAAATCGTGTAGACTTGTTAGATTGTATCCCCACTTCCCCAGTTCCCAGTTACTGTTTGTGATGAAATCAATTTTGCTGCGTAAACCAAGCCGCGTCGAGACAATTTAGCCGATAGGCGTTTAACAAATTGATCCGGACGCCGAACAAATCTCTGTTATTGGTGGACACAATAGGACCAAGCTATATTTGTTGCTAGACTAATCGGGGATACGTGTTGTACAAGTTTTGTATTGTTTTTGTATCTTTAGCTTACCTTATAGGTTATTTTAGGTATCCAGCAGTGGTGGCCCAGTGGTAGTGGCCCCGACTTACGAGTTATGGGTCGTGGGTTCGAACCCAGGCAGGCGCTTTACTTTGTGTAAATAATTTCATCACCATTGCTCTTAAAACGATGAAGAAAAACATCGTGAGGAAACCGGCATGTCCTAGAACCAAACATTCGAAGACATGTGACATCTACCAACCCGCACTGGGCCAATATATATTCTATATAATATATATATTCTTACAAGTTATATTTCTCTCCTACTAAATCTTTCCGCCTTTAATAATTCGATCTCCGAATCTAATTAGGAACTGTTTACCGCTCTATTTCACGACCAATGTTTTTCCAATGCCACGAAATATTTTACTAACCGCCAGTTTGTTTACTTTAGTGTGAATTAAAAAGTAAATCGTTCGAGGTTTGGAACTGGGACATGTTACAACTCTTCGCGGTGTTTACTCTGGATGCAAACATTTGCACCGGTTCGGCTGTGATGAAAGGGTCCGCAGACAAACCGTTACTTCGAGCCGTCTCGACGTCCGTCACTTGCCATCTATCAACGGATGATTTCATTTTGTAAAGGTAAACAGTAGTGTATGTAAACAAATAGGGTCAGGGCTTTGGATCACAGCCAGTCGGAGAATAGTAGGAATGTCAAACTTCTTACTGAGTTTGTTCTGAAAACTCTGTAATATAATTTTTTTCTTCTACTAAAGAGTTTCAGCTCTCGGTTGGTGCGTTACCTACCAGATCCCTCTACCGAGGGCCAATTCTTGGACCTTCTCATAATTATGTCACGACCTTCGCTGTTTTTTCCTGATAAGTGAAGTATCTAATCTGTCTTGGTAAACCCTCTTTAGTTTTTGCATTTTTCTCAATTTATATTTATACATCAAATCGATTTCAGGTGTTTCCATTGATCACTTTATCTGCCGTATTCAGCAGAAGTTTGGAAACTAGTCGAAACTAGACCGGAAATGTTCGAGGCCATGTTCCGTTGAAACTGGAGCGCGCCATTTCTCTCGATTGAATTTGTGTGCGTAGCGGCTTGTTCACTTAGCCTTCAATTAAATGCTTGTCATTGACGTAAACAAATTACTTTGTGAATTATTCCAATGATCATCTTAAAACTTCTTCTTCGACCTTCCAATGATGGACGCTTTTATAAATTAATAAATCTCTATAAACTTTTTGCGCTTCTAATGATGTACACTTTTTTTTAATAATTGAGCGTCTTTTTTGACTTTCTGGCTTTTTCTCACAGTCTGTCGCAGTAATTAAGCTAGGGTATCCCCACTAAACGGGTTACGTTAGGTTCGAACTGGTACCAACCACGCGCGAACCGAATTGGTCGCAGTAACTAAGCTAGAGCACCCCGACTAAACGGGTTTGGTTAGATTGGAACTGGGACCGACCACACGCGAACCGTATTAGTCGCAGTAACTAAGCTAGAGCACCCCGACTAAACGGGTTTGGTTAGGTGGGAACTGAGACCAACCACGCGCGAACCGAATTGGTCGCAGTAACTAAGCTAGAGCAACCCGACAAAACGGGTTTGGTTAAGTTGGAACTGGGACCACCCACGCGCAAACCAAATTGGTCGCAGTAACTAAGCTAGAGCAACCCGAAAAAACGGGTTTGGTTAAGTTGGAACTGCGACCAACCACGCGCGAACCGAATTGGTCGCCGTAACTAAGTTAGAGCACCCCGACTAAACGGGTTTGGTTAGGTTGGAACTGCAACCTACCACGAGCGAACCGAATTGGTCGCAGTAACTAAACTCGGCCGAGCGAGCGAAGCGAGCGGTAGCAGCCGGCAAATTCCACGTCAAAGTTGGTCGCAGTTACGTGGCTATTTACCCAAAATAGGAATTATTGGAGGTTCACGAAAACAGGCGCAATAGAGAGTTCAATAATATTTTTCGGAAAGCCTAATGTGTATTATTTGAAGGTCGAATAAATACATGCCAATTAATTTTTCCTACCTTATTTATGTAAAGGAAATATTATTTTACCCACTTGATGTATAATAGTAATCATTAGTGTTTCGCAGAATTGACACTCAATTAATGGGGAATTATGTATTTGAATAGTGGACGGTATTTGTCCAGTTGTAACCGGCAACAAGTTTCCAGAAATAATTGCTGACTGTAGGAACTTACATATAAATTACTGTTCATTGCCCGAATACCTACTGAAAAAATATTCACTAAGTACAAATTTTTTATATATTTTGTTTTTCTAGAAAAGGTTTTGAAAACTTTCAGAACCACTTTCAAATAATACAATTTCACATAAATTGATTTTATGATAAACACGTAGAAATTATGCACTTGTAAACTTCAGGAATAAGATATGTTTGTGTTACCGTGTGCGGAGTTGTGGCTTTTTGATGGGCGCGTCTGTTTTGTTTATGTTATTTTTTGTATGATGCATGGTTCTGCCACTTCCAGGGTTTTACGAGAAGCTTTACTTCTACGAGACGTCAAGTGGTATTAAAACAAAGGACCTTCCTTTACACAAAAAGGAAGGAAGGTTTTCCTTTCCTTCCTTTATTTTTTTATGTTAACACGAAATATTAGTACATTACTGCAGCGGCTGACTACAGAGGCACTGATGGACGAACGTGAAAATGTGGGCCGAGGTGAAGCCGAGGTACAGATACGTGAGTCCATCAATGCCTGGTTGCGGCCAAGGCATGTATAGTACTTTTCTAAAATAATGCGCGAAAATTCCAACTAAGTCAATTAATTATAAATTCCAGAATCAATGACGAACAACGATAACTTCTCGCGCGCCAATATGTTCATTTGTTTCTTTTTCACTTTAAACAGCTCTATTTGTTAAGCCAGTTCGAGATTTAAATAAAATGTTTTTTAAGTTACCTCCTTGGTTGCCACGGGTCGAAGCAAAAAGTTCGTTCCATTTTTAAATTACACGATAGATATGAGTTTTCATAGTAATTTATTCGGCCGCTAAACACGACAGATATGGATTTTCATATTAACATTGCGGGCCGCTAAACGTGACAGATATATGGATTTTCATACTAACATTGCCGGCCGCTGCTCGCATATATTTGACCAGTACAGCATTTTCAATTTATTTCGAAGAAGGTTGACAAAATGATGCTCGAATTTCCAAGCATGTTTGAGAAAATTATAATTTTGAGCTTTGTTCTTTACTTATTGCTATACTTGCTGCCTTGTAAGCCTAGTGGCCGCAAGTGCTACCGCTGACCATGAGGTCCTGGGTTCGATTTCCGGGTCGGGCAAAGTGTTATTGGGGTTTTTCATCTGGAATTTTTCAGTAGCAGCCCGGAGTCTAGATGTGTGGCCTGTTGATGGCAATAGGCTCGCTCAGTGTCACATGGGACTGAAACTTCGAAGAATATAGGCGTGATGTAATGTTATTGCTATATTTTATTGCTTTATATTTTATTGTTTGCACACAATTTGGTTAAAATAAGCATATTTTAGCCAAATGCTGTGCAAGCAAAGTTGAACACAAAAATATTTACGTTTTTTATGAAAGTTACATGCAATATTTTTATCACAGTCTTATTGCGTAATACAAGACTAAAAATAAAATTCTCACTATCAGATATATTTAAATTGATTCAAGATAGAAAATCAATTACAAATAAAATGTTATCTAAGTACCTACAGGTAAGGTTTTTTATAAAGATAGCTGGCTATTTAAAAATGTCTACTTCTTTTAAAAATAAGAAAAATTCAGAAATGTTGATGATATTGTTGTTGTTGGTTGTTAAAAAATGAGAGCAGTGGTAGCCCAGTGGTAATGACCACGACTTACGAGTTGTAGTTGATAGGGTCGAACCCTGACAGTCGCTTTACTTTGTGTGTATTATTTCATCACTACTGCTCCCAAAACGGTGAAGGAAAACATCGTGAGGAAACCCGGATGTCCTAGAACCAAACATTCCAAGACATGTGACATCTACCAACCCGCACTGGGCTCGCGTGGTGTATTACGGCCCACTCCCTCTCACAGACAGGAGGCCTGTATACCGGCAGTGGAAACATTACACGCTGATTACGCAATGCTTATGCTTTAGAAAATACTTGGGGGCTACCTCGATGGAACGGCAGTTGGGTATGGATGTGGAGCGGTGTCGCAAACTATTCTCCATCTTCTATCTTGCCCTCTGTGTCCCAAAATTTGCAGTCAGAGTGACCTCTGCGCTGCCACCGATGACGCCCTTGGAAGTGGCGAAGTTTTGGTCCAACAAAATTTGAGAAAAGTCGTCCCAGCGACACGAAGAAGAATAAGAAGAAGATACTTCAATGAACGAGAGAATCTGAATAGGAAATTACTTGACAAAAATAAACTGAAAAATCTATTTTTAAAAGTAAAATATTTGGCGAAGGAAATTAAACAGATGTACTGTGTTAGTGCGGTAATCAATATATCATCGAGATTATGATGAAGATGATGCTATTAATCGCTAAGAGAATTATGATGTGATGACTGGAAGCAATCATGCGGCTCCATACTTTATAATTTACTCTAGAAGTGCGCAAGAATGAGCTTGCAAAAATATAATATTATGTATACCTTTACGTGGAAAAGCAAAGAACTATTGTGAATGTGAGAACGTAGGCCTTGTAGTTTCAAAGAAGTTTCGATTTGTTGGACTTTTTTTTTGTTAAGTACTTGTTGGCCAGTCTAAACTGTCCTCCCATAGATATTAATACTTTAATTTGAAAACATTGTAAAAGCCAATTATTTTAAAAAGAGTAAACGTGGAATTTCTTGCTGGTTCTTCTCCATAGGAAACGATCAAGTGGAACCGTGCAACTAGTTTCTGACGTTTCATAAGTGCCCATGTAGAAATAAAATATTTTGATTTTGATTTTTCAACAAAAGTCGTTCATTTTTTCAGAACATTGATTGCTCATAATTAATAAGTTATGTTAGGTAATTTTTAATTTAATACCTTTCAAGCTTCCTTGCGAGTTTTTTTTCATAAAACCTATTCAGAAACTTTGGATAGTGTTAAGTTATGTCTGCCCTGACTGTACTTTATAAAAGCTAAGATTTTTTTTTTATTTAGAAAATTTGGTGAGTCTTTCTTATCACTGAAGTAAATAGGTACATGGAATTCTAGGTAATTACTAACATTAGTAATATCTGAACTGCAAATAATACTTGGAACTATACAACCTATTGGATATTCGAGTTGGCAACATTTCAATTAGTGAAGGAAGCGTTTATTAGAGATTTCATTATTATTTTAGAAGTTTTGTGTAAACAAATAGGTACGATTGAATAATCTGCCGAAGAATTTGTGTGCCTGCGATTCAACGATATATCGACAGAAATAGGAAGATACCTGTACGGTGTACGTACATGGTTTTTAAAGATGTAATTTTGATGCAATAAGTTAGTTAGTAGGGTCGCGTATGTGCACTTTGATCGCGACCTACAATTGGAACTGCATTGTCATACGGCGGAGCCTAGATGATACATTTTTGTACATATTTTATTTAGTGTTCAATTAGACGTGCTTTGAGTCGGATAACTTGCATTTTTATTTAGATTCATGCCCGTTGAGCATTCATTGACATTCCTTGACATTTTCTGCATATTGACATTTTGCATTTGCATTGACTTTAATGTTGGGTTAGCATCTAAATTTTCATATCATTTATTTTAAAAATGGATGGTCGGATAAATAAAACTGATGAATATAATTTTTTACTGCTTTGTACTTAACAAAGACGTACACAGACACTTTGACACTGTTTTAGAAGCTACGCATAAGCATTGTACAATCAGGGAAATGAATGGTTAAGCAAACTGAAACCGTACGTCAATTTGACGTGGTATAGCCATTTTAAACACCTGTCAAAGAATGGCAGTTGTGATGTGAATATACGGCCAATTTAAGTTGGTAGTCAAGTTGCTTAACAATTAAGTTTCCTGACTTTAAATATGCTTAATAGATATCGTTAAATTTTAGAAGTGTTCTGGCGTCTAGAACTTACAAGCAAACAGACACACTTCCAGATGTAGGTATATATGTAAATATAATATGTTTCTATACTATATTGATATAATAAGCTAAATCGTGTCGCTCTGAAAAAAAAAATTCTATTAATCTCAATTCACCTACATTTTACATCAAAATTATATTAAATAGAACATAACCAAACATAAACTTTACGTGAAACTAGAAACAAGATTTAAAGCTGTTATTTACAATTACAAAATTATTTACTATATTTTCACAAGATTGATCACCCCTTTATTTATAAACTTTGCTTAAGGGGACTACAGGATCTAAACGTAAGTTTTATAATGCCTAAAAGTATATGATTCACTACACTAAACAAAATCAGAAAAAATATATGTTATTCTTTAGGATATTTGCTAATTAGATAGTGTGTTGAAAACATAATACTACTAATTGGATACGATAGAAAAAAATCACGAAGATACCTCTAAAAATTTCTTTTAACGATTAAAAACCATATTACTATGCATTAAATCATTCTGATTTTTTGTCAGATTATTTTACAAGCAACATACTAACGTAATAGTGTTTAAATTTTTTAATCCAATCAATAGATTTTTTGTAAATAGATAATTGCTTCATATTTTGCAATAAATTACCAGCGTTGTGTCATCGCGCTTCTCTTTCTTTTCTATGCAGTCCGACAGTGACCGCGCTTTAGCTGTTGTCAGCCTCTTAAAGTTAAGTAATGATTAGCGACTGTTTAACCATAACGTTTATTTTGACGTTTAAACGTCTCTTAACTTTAATCATCCTAATCCTAACTAATATGATAAATGCGAAAGTAAGTTTGATTGTTACCTTTTCACGCTTAAACCACTGAACCGATCATCCTGAAATTTTGCATATACGTTGTCAGGGGTACAGAAACGGACATAGGGTACCTTTCATCCCGCAAAAAAGCACTGTTCCCGAGGAAAACAACAATAACGTCCTTATAGATAATAGATAGCTCCACGTGTCTTTCGAATCATGATTGAATTATAACCCGAATTGATAGTCAGTCTAAATTAACGCGAGCGAAGAAGCGGGCAAAAGCTAGTCGTATAAACGGATAGCTTTTGCTTTTTTTTTTAAATAAACCCCCTATTGTTTAGTCCATAGAGCTAGGTACTGAACATAGTTTGTATACCTCATGTTAAAGACTATGCGAATGAAGTAAACCTCTATTTACATATACAGGGTTATTTGTAACTCGACGTATTCCTTGCAGGACGTCGTAGTAGGTTTAAAATGCAACAAATTAAGCCACTAAATGTTCTACCGAAATTCAGTAGTTTCTGAGTTAATTAGATTTTTAGTTTTATAATGAAAAATCCAATTTAAAATGATTTACGGCGTGACTATACTGGAATTTAAGTTATTATCATAGCTGATGCCGTAGCAGATCTTTGTTAATAATTAAAAGTTCAAAAATGCCTATAACTTTGGCAAAGATCACTAATTAAACATTTTATTTTCCTTAATTTTTATTTTTATCAGTCAAGAATTACGAAAAAATTCTGAATTTCGGTAGAACATTTGGTGGCTTAATTTGTTGCATTTTATTCCTACTATGACGTCGTGCAAGGAATACGTCGAGTTACAAATAACCCTGTATACGACAAAAAACTACCCTGTTCCAAAAATAGACACACGCATTCAACTGTATATTTGCAGACTAATCTGAATAGTTACATGCAGATTCGCAAAAACATGCAACATTCATCTTGGACCGACGCGACTGGACTTTTGTCACTGCGTCGGGAAGCATGATAAATGATGCATAAGCAACCAGCAACGGTGATATTTATTGCTGTTTTTAACTGAGCAATAAATAAAAAAGTTACGACTGTAACATGAATTTGTTACGTTGCCCCTTTTAGTTAAAACTACGAGGCGTAACACCCAGTTTTTAAAAGTCAGTCAGTAAACATCTGTCGCTGCTGTGATTAGTTGGCGAAAATAACTACAGCTAACTTTTAACGACATCATGGTTGTTATCAGCAGACCAAATTGGCTTTCAATTTCATGGTCAACATTTTGAACTGGCATTCTGATCTAATCATTCTGCCTTAGCCTTTTCCCCTCTATGTTGGGGTCCGCTTCCAGTCTATCCGGATGCAGCTCAATACCAGTATTGTACATGGATAGAACAGTATTTTGCATGGATAGAACACGTATTTTGCATGGATAGAACACGTATTTTCCATGGATAGAGCAGTATTTTCCATGGATAGAACAGTATTTTACATGGATAGAACAGTATTTTTCAGGGATAAAACAGTATTTTCCATGGATAGAACAGTATTTTACATGGATTGAACAGTATTTTACATGGACAGAACAGTATTTTACTGATAAATGATTCTATTTCTGTAAATAGGTTTGTACAAATACTTTTACACGCCAATCATATTTTAAAAACTAGATGAGGTCGGCGTTTCATAACTGACTACTCTAAGAAGAAAGGCCAAAACAGACTCAGAGGTTTTGAAGCCCATGCATAATCTTGGTCAGATCATGTGAAGACTCTCAGGTCTTTTGAGGAAATATTGTTTTGAGAAAAAATTGGGTAGGCCGCCTAAAATAATCAAAACCGCCTGTTGCTATATAATACAATCTAGCTTGCATGCTACTCACATTCACAGACAGTTTTCTCTTTACTGGTATTCTGATCCACCAACACGAAAGATTTTTTTATGAACATTATTACATTTTACTGCCTCCTTGATCTAGTGGTCGCAAGCGCTAATACTGAACTCGTCTTGGGTTCGATTCCCAAGTCGGGCAAAATGTAATTGGGTTTCCCTATCAAGAATTTCTCAGTAGCAGCCCAGAGTTTGGGTTTGTGCCCGATTGAGGACAATAGGCTCGCCCCGTTTTACATGGGACTTAAACATAACTGGCGAAATGTAGGTGTAGGTACTGTAGTGTAGGTACACCTCTGTCTAACCCTTTGGGGATTAAGGGCGTGATTTTATGTTATGATAAGTATTACATTTTCCAATAACCAGTTATATTTAGACTAGTTAAGGTTCATAAACCTATTACTAAGAATTATGCGTGGGTTTTATGGAATGGATAAGATTCTTTTATCGGTAAAAAGTGCTTTCCGGCAAAAAATCGCTTCCTTTTTCAAGAACTAATTATTTTGCATCACTAAACACAATTTGGTAGGAACATAATTTGTTTTGAAACCAGCTAAGATAGTAGGTAATTTTACTTTTCAAGCTATCTTTATTAATTTATTTTATTTTTGTGTAAGAAATCATCGTCGACCGTAAAAACTATGTATTTTTCAACGTTTTTACTTCAAGTGTTTTATGATATAAATTAATACTCTTTGTTCAAAGTTGTTTTATGTTACTCTTAGTTCAAAGTTTTTGTCTATTGTGCCTCTTTTGTGGCAACAATAAACATTTTATTTATTTAAATAGATAACTGTCTGATTGTGTGAGCAATCTCTTCACTTTATTTATTATTTGTGATAAAGTTTGGCGTCAATTACCTTTTGTTTTGATCTTTGTTTTGTTTAAATAAGAACAACAAACATTAACATAAGATTGATTATGATTGGATTTCGGAAATGTTTGTCCTTTTTAGGGTTCCGTACGTACTAATAAAAAAATGGAACCCTTATAGGATCACTCGTGTGTCTGTCTGTTCGTCTGTCACAGCTAATTTGCTCCGAATCTACATGACTGATTAAGTTGAAATTTGGTACACGTATGAATTTCTCTGACCGAAACACGAACGCGTAACGTAAATAAATGAATTTTGAATATGGGGTCACTTTTGGGGGGCAAACTAGAAAATTAAAAACAAAATGTACCGTGTGACATATCAAATGAAAGGGCTTTTTCTGAGGATCTCAAAAATATTTTTGTATAATTTTAAAACAAAGTTATAGTTTTGAAGATATTTAAGAAAATATATGAAAATTGACTATTCCCTCCCCCCCCCCTTATCTCTGAAACTAATGAGCCAAAATTTTTGAAAAAATACGAAAAAAGTTCTTTACTTACAGATTACAGGAAAACGTGTAAGAACTCTAGGGTCTTAAAATAAAATGGTAATGGTAATCTTTCAATATTATGCGTACAAACTTACAATTGCAGTTGGAATGTATGGGAGAACATGTTTTACAACTAAAATGGCAAGTTTGTTCTTGGGATCTAGGGGCACGGTAATACCCCCGCCAAGACGGGCCAAAACAAAAAGCAGGGGCACTACCTACCTTTTCTTGAAGCGTTTCTTCGCATTTTTATACCCTTACAGCTTCGGCCTGGATAATGCTAGAGAAACCAAATTCTCAGAATAAAATATAGTTAGCGGACTTATAAAATCACCAAGTTTCATATTTCTAGCTTTGGAATTTATTAATACCTAAAATACGTCGATTTGGTCACTGACTGACTCACTCGCTCATGAAAACATCTAGGGCACTTCCTAAAGTCCTAGAAAGCCGTTTGGTATGCAAACGAGGATTTGCACACAAAGAACAAAAAAATTAAGAAATTTACGAAATTTATTAAGTAACTTTTATGCTCCAACCCTCGAAATGGGGGGTGCAGGTCTATATAAAAAATAAAACCTCAAGGGTACTTCGCGTAATCCTAGAAAGCTGTAATTTGGTATGCAGGCTAGGATTTGCACACAAACAACAAAAAGAAAAAAAAAATTGTAACTTTCACCCTCCAAGTCCGTTAAAGGGGTGTGCAATTTTGTATTTCTTACGGATAATCGGTATACCTACTCCTATTTGTTATGAAAGCTAGATTAGCATGCGTATAAACAAAAAAAAACAACTCATTTTCGTTGGCTATGAAGAAAGTAACTGCTGGCGTGCAAGAAATACCATTTTTATCCGACTATGCTAGAACTATGATTTTAACATGTCTGTGTGTGTCTGTGTCTGTGTCCCTTTAAAAAGAAATCAAATCCCACCAAAACATTTCCTGTAAAGTAGGTTGCCAAGACTTACATAACGCTTTCACTGTTAAAAAGTTATCAGATCTAACGTAGAGTCAAGCCACTAACTCCACGAGGCCTTTTGGTGGGCGAAATATTTATCGTACGATACCCTCTTCACGCGAGTTCAAGTCGTACTTGTCCGGTTTTTTAAGGAAACAGCTCTCTGAAGATGCATAAATAGATCTTTATAAATTTCTATGAACTGAACTGATAGACTTAATTGATCGATTGCTTACCTGATTAATAATAACGTGCAGTCCGGCGGGGAAATTACGTAACACACTAACAGTAGGAATGGGTTTCGTTTTGACAGTTCAACAACATTCATTGCGTTATTTACGTTGTTAAGCAGACAAATTTTTCGAACATATGAAGCAATGAATTAGCAATAGGCTTCAAAATGATTCAAATTGTGATAGATGGTGTGTTACGTAATTAGGGTGCAGGTCTTGATAAGCAAATTCTCTGTGAAATTAAATTGTCCGTGAATTCAAAACACAGCACTGAAAGTACCTACCGTGTGTTTTTCGTTTCATTCTTGGTCAGTTTTAAAAATTGCATTAAAAAGGCAAATTGACGAAATGTGTCTATCATCAAGTGCTCAGCCATCAAGGTTTCCTGACTGCACAATATATTAGGTATATGAGTAATTACAATTTACATAAGTGAGCCTAAAGAAATACAACTATCCTACATACTACAAACAACTTCATAAGTCAAATTTTTCAGAGCATCATTCATAAACATACAAAACATCGCACCCACGGACGTTTTAATAGCAAAATGGCGAAATTATTTCAACCTTGGTGCAAATTATGTGTAAATTGATGCTGCTCCCAGTTCTAGTAAATAAACAAATTAATGACCAGTTGTTTGAGTTAACTGTTTGTGTTCCCGTGGAAATGACATAATCATTGAATGATGACAGAGTAATGAGATTAGTAATTACTATGCATCACCATCTATGTTTTTGTATTAGTGGTAACAGCGAGCATTCCTTTCACGAATTTGTTTTGCAAATATTCGATGCGCGAGCTTTTGTCACGCAACGAACATTCATTCGTAACAGTTTAGAGAAACGAATGCTCACACTGAGTATGTTCCTTTAGGAGAATGGTAAATACTGCCAAGTGCGAGTTGGACTCGCACATGAAGGGTTCCGTACTACCGTACAATATTTAAAACTACATTTTTTTTAAACACGTTTCTTTTATGTAACCCCTTTAAATTTTTTACTTTATTTTATTTTTATAATTTTTTGTTAAGTATAGCGCAATAGAAATTACATACTCTGTTAAAATTTCAACTCTCTACCTATTACGGTTCATGAGATACAGCCCGCTGACAGACAGACTGACGGACAGCGGAGGCTTAGTGATAGCTTAGGGTTCCGTTGGCAACCTTTGGGTACGGAACCCTAAAAATTTACAAATGAATGAAAAAAATCATGTACGAATTGAGATACTATTTATAAGTAAAGCGAAACTAGGTATGCAACAAAGTTTTCTTAAAAAGAGTGAGTCAGAAACTGTTCAGTAGGCTTATTTCATAAATCAGCTATCTAACCATTTATAGGGAATAAAATAAAACCATTTATCATTAAAAACCGCCACGTGTGAGAATATCTGCGTAATAAAATTAAATCAACGTCCATAGTACCTGCTTACGTAGGTAACAGCTACCGACAGTCTGAGTATAAATCTTTCCACACCCACTGTAATAAGCAATCTATTTCAAACTTTATAAATTTTGCTAGAATTCTATTTTTGTTGTAAGCCTGCGATGGTTCGCCTTTACAAAAAGGCTTGGGATTAATTAAGCTACTCCAATGTACCCCCAAGGAACAAACTATTTTATACTGTGTTTTAGAATTATTTTTTGTTTAGGGTACCATAGTCCCCGGCTAACCTTGAGTGGATTACTTATGATACTTTTGATGACATTTAAAGAGAAAAGTGACTGTGAATGTGAGTGCCATGCATGGCACTCACATTCACAGTCACTGCCTGCACAATCTAGCCTGCAGGCTAGATTGAATACATGACTTTATAACTGTCTGGCGGTTTTAAGTATTTTGTACATGGCCTACGCAAATGTCCTGCAGATCTGGTAACTGTGACGGGTCTTTGAGCTCCCTAAAATAGGGTTGAGCTACACGATGACTGATGCATGCATGTCGTCTGTTGAGACAGGACAACTCAAAGCTGCAATGGCTCTTCAAAAGGCCCTGCATTGTGAGACTCACATAAAATCCTAATAATATAATGTTTGGACTTAAAAAGAGACCATTACCTCTGAGTTTGTTTCGGCATTTCTTCTCAGGGATCAGTCAGCTAGGAAATGCTGGCGCCATCTAGTTTTAAAATATTGTCCAACAAAATATTGACGTGTAAAAGTGTCTTAAAAGATCTACTTATAGAAATAAACATTTCATTTTATTTCAACCAGATCACGTAGGAAGCTTGAAAGTTATGAAAACTACAATGATAGCAGGTTTCGTACAAGATTTGTCTCGGAATAGTCACACCACAAGCTAGCAATAAAAACATAATATAATTTTAATTTCCTTTATTAAGTATACCTTGAATACTTTCCAACTGCAGGGCAAAGGCCTCTTCTCACACTGAGAAGGCATGAGCATTGATCACCACGCTTGCTGAAGGCGGATTGGACATTACATAAACACGATAAATACTATTATTTTTATGTAGATCCATTAATATTATTATTTTGCCGCTTGTCTGTTGACAATGCTTAAATAAATAAAAACAATATCATCATCATATCTGCCCTTATTCCATTTTATTTGTGGTCGGCAAAACATGTCTGTTTACAAGCTTTTATTTAACTTGCAATGTTTGTATGTAAATATGTATGTATGTTCGGGTCAAATCTTGCAAGCTGAATTAAAACCACTTCTTCTAGTCCTACGGAGTTGAAATTTCACACGTTGATTCTGTTTTGAAGACAGTTAGTTAAAAGCTTGTTTTAAAAAAAGTTATCACTTACATTTTATCTTCCATACTTTTCTATTAGTCGTCATCTCGGGAGTCACTCCCTTTCTAGCCATATCGTCTTTCACACAGTCATCCATCGTTCCTTGGTCTTCCCATACTCGTATTCCACATTCTTATTCAAAACTTTCCTGACGACATTAAACCGATAAATTCCCCGGTGCATAAATAAAATCAAATAATAAATAACACAAGCTCAATGAAGCATTGCCGAAGCTAAGACGAAAGCCAATAACAGTTTAGAATTCAACAGCGGCCTTCCAGTGTTTGTTTTAGTTCTACAATCTTATTCTAAATCCGACATAAGAGATACGGTTTTAAACAAGGAATTAACCTCATAGGCAATTCGATTACATAACATCATGTGACTGCTCCTCCGTAGGGGTAGTCAGAGGTGTATATTATACCATTTCTTCAGTAACGGTTTTTAGTACGTGGTGTTAGTAGTTAAGCTTCGCGCACATTACAGCCGCATCGCATTTCAATACAAAAAATCGCGGTGTGGCCCGCAATGTGCAATGATTTATACAAAATTTATAAAAGTAAGGATTTTTGCAATGCTGTGCGGCACGGCGAAATCTGCGTCAGCTCTTATAGGGTGCGAGTCTATTGGCAATAACTGGGCATAAAACCCTGACTACGGATACAATTGAGAAGTTCCTGATAGAAAAACCAAATAACCGCAAACAAACGTCCAGTATAAATGAGGAGGTTGGAATCTAAAAGTGACATTTACACTTTTTATTTTTTCTCAGGAGACGAGAAAAATGTAATATGGGTATGCATGCACGATCGAATGTAAAATGTTACTTTTTGTACAGAATACTCCTTTTAAATGCCATTTTTTTTGTGAAATAAGTCACTAATTGAACCAAATCTGTTCAAAAATTTATAAAATTCAAGGTTTTGGTCCGAAAAAAAAAACAATCGAGTCGGATGCGTAAATGTCACTTTTTGTTCTGACCTCCTCAATTATGAAACCATACCCATACATAAAATCCTGAATACCTTTCCAACGAGCTCGCCACCGGACTTTTTAAATAGTATTCCGATCCGATTGAGCGTGAAAAAAGGCATTTGGTCGACTTCCGGATTACTCTAGTAACTGAACTAGGAGTAGGTATAGTATATCGTAAATTAGTTTTCTAACATTGTTTTCTTTGGTATTGTTCGTCGAATCGTTGAGCTCCTTAAGTTCTGAGTTGAGCTGCACGATTACTGACAAATGCGTGCACTGACTGGACAGGTTCACTCATTCTGTGTGGTTTTTCCTCAAAAGACCATTTCAGACACAAATCTACATGTCTTCACATGATCTGACCAAGATTATGTCTGGACTTTAAAAGAGACTGTGACCTCATCTAGTTTTTAAAATATGATTGACGTGTAAAAGCGTTTATTCAAACCTACTTACAGAAATAAAATCATTTATCATTTATTTACAGCCAGAACGAAAATTTGTTTAGTAGATGAAGCAAGTTGGCTTAGGTTATGTTAAGCTTTGTCGGGAGGATACGGCGTGGCATACGCTTGCAGAGTGTGCAGCTTGGGAGGAGCCACGCCGTGCTCTCGTTTCAGAAGTGTGAAGTGACCTGTCACTGCCGGCTGTGATTCGTTTTTGGTACAGCGCAGTTTATAAGAGGTGGAAATATTGATAAAGATGTGGAAAGGAGAGTGAATGCGGGAAATAAAGTGAATGTTGCTATACATGCGATTGTAAGCAAATAATTCGATGTACAAAAAAGCTCGACTGGCTGTTCATAATGGTGTGCTGGCGCCTACGCTTATGTATGGAAGTGAAAGTTGGGTGTGGCAATAGAGGTTTGGAAGTAGAATAGGTAAATGTTGTGGAAATACGTTCTTTGTGAAGCATGTGTGGTGTAATTATGAATTTTAGGCCGAGGCAAAGGCCTTAAGAGAGGAGGGAGGGAGGGAGGCTTTTATGGTAAGGCAAAGGTACGGTTTAAATGAAGATGTAGTGACAAAAAATGAACCGCGTATATTTAGATGATTCGGTCATGTTGAGAGTATGGATGAAAGGCGACTAACAAATGGTATTTACAAGGAAGATGTGAGTGGAAATGCCGGCAGGGGACGCCTTAGAAGGACATGTAGTGACCTTATCGGTGATGTGCTTAGTACTTGTATCCGGGGTGCGTGTATGACCAGATGCATAAACGCGATCGAAGCAGCAGGAGTATGGCAGGATCGTAGCAGGTGGCGTTCTGTAGTTTCTGCCTACCCATGGGAAGAAGGCGTGGGATTATGTATGTATGCATGTAAAAAACTTTTCTATTCTTTTATTTTATTATATTTATTTAATCAACTCAACTTCATCACATATCTTTTTTCTCCAAGTCAATTCAGACAAATTCTGTCTCAGGATTTATTAAACTACTCGATGAGGGCAACTAAGACGACATAGTCCATAATGCTACAATTAACTTTGTGTCTGGGTACGCTCTTACTCATTCTCCTTTAAATATCAATTCTAAATTCAAGTTTCTCTTGAAAATGGTAGAGATAACGAAAATCAAAGCGATATTATTCCACATAATTAACTAGACCAAGTTTCGTTGGAACTCTGATTAAACAAAACATTAGCTCAGTAAAACGGCATCGAAACATAAAAATTCATTCATAATGAAAACACAACGAACCCTTGAGTTGTTGCTGACGTCAGCGTTTGCGTGGGTACTGTACAGACCTGCTCATTTAGATTTATTCAATGTTAGAGAATATTTTAAACATAATAATAAAAATAATTCTCCTGACCTATTTCGGTCACGGCGGCCAATCTCAACGGAGACTAGCTACTCGTAGGTACGGAGGAGATATTATAGTGCACAAGTGTGTGCGACACACTATCAAAGTCCGAAGGGACGGCAATCCGACACGACCGGGGAGAGATCAGGCGCAGGACCAAAGACTAACCGTGCTTTCCGGGACACTGGGGTGTCACACCACTAACTACCAAACTCCGGGCAGTTACTAAGAAATTCCTACTGGAAAAACCCAAGAACACTTTGCCCGACCTGGGAATCGAACCAAGGACCCCACGCTCACCAACGGAGCAGCCACTCACACACACACATACTTAACAGTTAGATACCTAAAACCAGGAGTTTTAAACTTTCAAGAAAAGGTATCCTCCATCTAGTACAATCGTCAACTGAATCATCACTCCTGTCAGACAATGGCCCAACGCGAGCATATCAAACGTGAAGAAGCTTTGAAAGGTTCACGTTTGATCACTGCCTCACCTGATGTAAAGCATTGATGAGATCGCCAGTAACTTGAAGATAGCAATGACGAGTTATAATGAAACTGACGAAGGCTCTTGAAAAGTGACTGCACCTGGCTTCTGAGGTAATCCTGGGGAACGCGCATGGGCGTACCCAAGACGTTTGTGACAAGGCATACGGCTACGGTACGGATGGTTTTATCGCCCGAACTGTGATAAAATGTGTGACTCAAGCCATGTCACAGTGGCCATGGTCACCCCGCAGATCGTAGCCTACTTGATTGTAGTCTTTGAACTACTGGAACGAAGTTCCTTAACGCAGCTTTCGGTAAATGATAAATGATAAATGATTTTATTTCTGTAAGTAGGTTTGTACAAACACTTTTACACGTCAATCATATTTTTTAAACTAGATGAGGTCGGCGTTTCCTATTTGACTACTCTGAGAAGAAAGGCCGAAACAAATTCAGAGGTCACAGTCTCTTTTAAAGTCCAGACATAATCTTGGTCAGGTCATGCGAAGACCATGCAGATTGGTATCTGAAATGGTCTTTTGAGGAAAGAACCACACAGTTTGAGTGGACCTGTCCAGTCAGTGCACGCATTTGTCAGTAATCGTGCAGCTCGACTCAGGAAGTCAGGACTTAAGGAGCTCAACGATTCGACGAACAACACCAAAGAAAGGACATTTGGGTAGGCCGCATAAATTACTCAAACTGCCAGAACATAATTAAAATTGAATTAGAAAAAAAAAATGCAATTACCCACATAGTCTTCACATTCACAAAATTAAAATAATATAATACTTTACAAGAAAATACTCATGTCATTGTATATATAAAATTTATCAATGTCAATGTGTATATATAAATTCGGTAATAATGTGTGAAGATCATGTAGATCGGTGTCTGAAATGGTCTTTTGAGGAAAGAACCACACAGATTAAGTCGACCTGTCCAGTCAGTGCACGCATTTGTCAGTAACCGTGCAGCTCAACTCAAGAACTTAAGGAGCTCAACGATTCGACGAACAATACCAAAGAAAGGACATTTGGGTAGGCCGCATAAACTACTTAAACTGCCAGACCAAGAATAAAACTGAAAAAAATGACCCACATAGTCCTCATATTCACAATAATGAAAATAACATAATACTTTTTGTAGTAAATATTCATGTCTAAAAAGAGTTAGCAAACTAAAATCAACATTCACTGTGTAAATTTATTGGAGCAGCTCAATCCCAAGCCTTTTTGTCTTCAATATAGTCTTTCACAGTATAGTAGGCTTTCTGGCATAATTTCCGCTTTATAAAAGATTTGAATTTATTAAAGGTAGGAATTGACTGGTAGAAATCGTCATGTAAGGAAAAAGCGTTTTCCTCCATGCGACTCTCTCTCTCTTTCTCTCAGTCTATTATAATATGTATAAGAGTGTAAGTAGGGAGCGTAAATTTAATTTACCTTTATTGTCCTACTTCTAGGTCCCCCCCTCATAGCTTTCAATTGTTCTTTGTGCGTTGTCTTCTCCGAACAATCTCCAGTAAACGCAACTAGATTGAATTACTGTAGCGAAATAGAAATCTAAACTAATTTTATAAAGAGATAAGATTAGATTTTTTGTACGTATGTTTGTTACGCTTTCACACTTTAACAGCTAAACGGATTTTGATGAAATTTGGCACATGAGTAGACCATGACCTGGATTAGGACATAAGATACTTTTTATCCCTATATTTTTACGGGATCAAGACTTATGCGGGTACAACCGCGGGCCGCAGCTAGTAATAGATATTCGCACACCTGTTCAGGTTGGATATGGGTTAAAGAACTTTTGTTATAATATGTATCACCTCATGTATTAAACATATTCAACCAAATAAATTATTTGTAGACGAAACCACGGGGCCCAGCTAGTGTGAAATAAGTGTGTCAATAATGTTTATTCAAGTCATTCCTAAAGAAGTGGTGAACGAATTCTTTTCGAGCCAAAGAACCTCAAAGGTTCACTACCCCGGCTTCTTCTGTTTAGTTCTAGACTTTGAATTAGAAAAATGAAATTGGTGTTTGATCTCTGCATGCCCTGGGGAAATCGGGCTATGTATCGTTATTGGCGTGTCATACGATTCCTTATTTGTGCGATATAAAATATATCTTAGTTTATTTTAATGGTGTCAATATCTACAGATATCATTGATTTTTTATTTGTTTTAGGAAACTAGTTCGATCCGCATTTTTTAACCGACTGCGCCAGAAGGAGGGTTATGTGTTTCGAGTGTATGTATGTAGGTATATATATTTCTTTGGCACGCTCTGTAGCTCTGTAGCCTAAACGGCTTGATGGATTTTAGCTTGAGAGGTGATAGATTCGTCTTAATTGTGAGAGTGACACTGAGTATATCAAATTTATAAAAAAAATAAAGGGCCGATATTTGGAGCCAAATAATGTCTTTATTTTTTTTTTCGTCATAGCCTATCGAGTGGGATATCAAAAAAAAGGGTTTTTTTTATAAATGACTTACAAAAATATACACAACTTAAATGTTTAAATGTAATTTGGAATGAGACATGCAAAATTAATAAAACTATAAATATTTAAATAAAGCAAACATTAAAAAAAATACAGATAACCCGACTGCAAAAACACATACCTAACTGAAAAAGGAAAAACGAACATTATTATCTATTGGACTTTGTTTTCTTTAAGTTTATTGCAGGCGAGGATAAACCAATAACCTAAAAAAATAATAAATATGGTGTAACTTTTATTTGTCCCCGCTTGCTATAACCTCACACACAACAAAGTTCAATAGATAATATTAATAATGCTTCTTTTTCTCCTTTCCTTAAGGTATGTGTTTTTGCAGTCGGGTTTTTTTGTTTTTTATACTAGTAAGCGCCTTTTTTTTTTTTTTTTGGGTGTGAAATCATCAAATGACGTCTCCCGCTCTGGGCGGAGCGGAAGGGCGTGTCAGACTCTTACTGACTAAAACCCACCCGTGTTCCTTCAGTTGCCTGTGCGCCAGGGCCACGGTAACTCTTTCGAACAATCCTCAGCCCCGGCAGGCATCGGTCCTATCGGACCCCGTCAATTTTGCTGACATCTCTTTGAGGCGCGTGTGGAACACGACGCGCCGTCGACCCGGGCCTGGTCCTTACCGGACGGCGAGCTGCCCATTGCCCGCCGTCCGCAAGCCCGCGCCTACGGTGGCCGGGAGTCGGCAATCGACTCCCGACGCCCAGGGTGTCTCCTCCTCCTGCGGCGGCTAGGGGCGCGAGGGCGCAGAGAATGCCTCTCCCTTTCGCGCTCCGCCTCCTCCTTCGCGAGCATTACTGCTTCGCAGAAGGAGGTGACGGCTTCCCATTCCCTCTCGCTCCGTACCATGGCCTAAACCAGGGCCGGACGCGAGAGGTCGCCGCCGCCGATCGCCGCCACGAGGACACGGCGGTGCTCCGCCCAAGCCGGGCAGACCTCCACCGTATGCTCCACCGTGTCCTCCGGTCGATCCACACAATGGTAACACCCGGGCGTTTCCTCCCGCCTTATCCGAAACAGGAACCTCCCGAAACAGCCATGTCCGGTGAGGACCTGCGTCAGGTGGAAGGTGAGGACGCCGTGGCGCCTCTCAAGCCACTCCTCAAAGAGGGGTCTTACCGCCGCAATTGTGGCGTGCCCTGCGCTGGGTTGCGACAGTCGCACTCTCCATGCCGCCATGAGATCCCGCCGGAGCTCTATCCGCTGTGCCGCGATTTCTCGCGGCAGCGGAGTTACGCCCCGGCGTTTCGCCTCCTCGCGCCACTCCCAGACGTGCGCGAGGAACTGGTTAGTGCCTGCGGTTTACTCGGATACTAAGGGAGCTTCTTTGTACATTCGCATAAAATATATTTCATGTTTTAATCCAGTATATAGTCAACATGTATGCTAAATTCCATCCAAATCTGTTCAGCCGTTAGAGCGTGATGGAGTAATAAACATACAAACTCAAAAATATTGACAGTAGTATGCAAATGGTATGATTGTGTTTTTCTAATCTACATGAACCCATACGCAGTCATTCTAAAACGATTTACCTTGCCAAAGTGCAGTGTTTCAAAGAAATTGTGAAAAGAATTTATACCTGCAATGAAATCTTTTTGAATACAGAAAGGCTTTTGAAGTCCTAGAAAGAGATAATATTATCCTAGCGACCGGGTCGTCACAATGTAGATTTTGTTAAGTATTTTTGCTTGATGATAAAATAAAAGGAATGCTTGCCGGGAAATTCTTTTCCTGACTAAAGTAATTAAAAATTATTACTTTCTCATATTACCTCTCAAAGATTTTTTTTCAAATAAACCAATGTTATAGGTACTTTTGAATTGTCAAGGGATCGGTCAGTCAGAAAAATGAAGCTAGTTGCCCATTCCAAAGCGTAGTAGGTAGCTATGGAGAAGAACGGGCAAGAAACTCCACGGACACTCTTTTAAATAAAAATATTGTTCCATAAAATTGTTTACATCATTTATGTTCAATTTATACATGTGAAGACGATCTAGAAAGACGTGCACGTTAAAAGCGTTCGTAATAAAAAAAGTTGGAAACAAAAAAACCGACCGATGTGTACCTAAGTTCATGAGTGGGTGCTCGGGTAGTTTTTAATAGAGTTGCAACGGATAGTGATTTGGCCGTATACCGGATGCCAGATATCCGATGACTACCGAAGCTGGATAGCCGGATATCCGGCCGAAGCGAACATCATGCATGCAGTAGTATCTACAGTGAAATACTTTGTTCCGAAGCTGGTTTGGTATATCAGAATAAAGGAAATCCCTTATTAACTTGTATATATTTTTGAAATAAACAGATTGATTTTCGAAATTATTTACAATTTTTTACGAAAATAAGACTAAGTACCCGGCTAGCCAGATATCCGGCACAAGTTGGCAATCCAGCCGGCCGTGATAGCAAAAAAATGGCCGGATAGGCCGGATACCGTATAGTGGCCGAATACCAGATAGTTGCCGGATATCCGTTACAACTCTAGTTTTTAAAATAAAAGTCGTTCCATAGGTTTAAAATAAAAGATAAAACCGGCCAGAAAGTGTGTGAAACAGTTTCGGCGAAACAGTTTCAGAAGTCTGTACATTTAATTTATTATGTAGTTCTAATTTTCTTTTGGCACCGACTAACCGACATCAATACCTAGTTGACATTTTGTGTTTTGATTATTTAAGTAATTTACTCTTTCAAGTTCCCGAATTATTGACGATTAAAATGTTGATCAAAGCAACCGTTTATGATTTGATTTATGTAAAAAGTTTAATGCGTTGCTTTATTGATGGTGTGTTGACATTTTCAGTGTTGATATTAAATGGCGTCACGGGCCACCTGTCAGGAAACTTGCGTTTCAATGTTGTTTACCTCTGATTCTTCTCCACAGTGATCTTTAAACGCATTGCTATACGATTCATAATAGGTTGCTGTCAGAGATAAAACAACTGTGAATAGACTATACACTGCTTCAAGGATCTTTTGGCCCCTTGAATGACATTGACAGAGCGGGTTAATATTTGTTCCATTGTTTTGTGAAATGTCACTTGAATTGTATTAGAAAAATAAGACAGGGGCGCGCGGCGTTTTTTCTGATTTTGGCTACGAGCCAAAAAAACCCTTTTAGTGCTATATGTCGCCACGCCCGCCATGGCGCAACACCATTGGTCTCTGTTCTTGCAAGATTTAAACCAAAGAATTGCGCACATATATATATATTTTTTGTTTCTTCCCATATAAATTCCGAGGAGCGTTCATAATAAACCCACTTCAGCCGTCAGGTTTTGGCAACAATAGGCTATAGACTTTAATAAAATAGTATTGTCAGCTTTGTTATTTCAAAATAGGACTATCGTTTAGCGGATCACAATAAGCTGAACCTGTATTGTGGAGTTTGTGAATTTTGGTATACTATTAAAACCAAATCTTAAGAGATGAAAATCTTGGCAACACAATGCTTGAAGTTCAATATTGTCTTAACTAAAAACTTTTGACGTCATTGATGAATTTGATGATATAAAATTAGCCTGTTTCTGCATTGTTTCGGCATCCACTTACTAACTATCACTCCGTTTGATGCTAGAAGGGGTCATCAAAGGTTATATTGTCTTAATTTAATTGATAAACTTCTAGCTAAGACGGCTAAATAAAAACTTAAACGAACTTGTATTTCTATGGTATTTGACGTATTCCAATTTCGTTTATGCATGGAATATGCCAACTTATACCTACATGTAATAAAAATACACATTATATAGGTATGGGCATTTATAAGTTTTTATCACAGAACAGGTAAAGTAATCTTTTTTTATTTCATGGGCATTATCACCTCAATCATATTTTTACAGTCAGTAACAAAATCAAAATCAGGATCAGTATGCAAAATCATTTATATTCATACATACATATATAAACTCACGCCTTCTTCCCATGTGGGTAGCAGAAACTACAGAACGCCACCTGCTACGATCCTTACATACTCCTTTTGCCTCGTTTACGTTCATACATCTGGTCATACACGCACGCCGGTGGCGAGTACAACGCACCTGACCTTTCTGAAGATCATCACCAATAAGGTCACTATATGTCTTCCTAGGGCGTCCCCTCCCTGCGTTTCCACTCACATCTGCCTTGTAAATACCATTTGTTAGTCGCCCTTCATTCATCCTCTCAACATGACCAAACCATATTTTATATTCGTTTGTTATAAACATCGGAATTCGTTTTGTAGCGGCATCTACAACGCCACATGCGAGCTACGTATCAGACTGACGTCACGCAAAATCCTGCATCGCGCAAGCAGAGTTTACCGCGCAACTAGCATATATACAACATCCCGACATCAATCGTCGGGCAGTTGCCCACCAGACACAACACCCGTCTGGTCGGAGGATCCTCCCTTTTCGAAGGAGGTATGAGTGAACTTTACACCCTGTTCCTCATACCTCTATAGTTTTAATAATAGTATACCTAGTAGTATAGGTATCTGCGGTTACATCCCATGTTATTTATTATTACTAGATATAAATAGTCTGTGAAAAGCAATATCCAATGGGGTATTTAGGCATGTGTAATCCCCGCCCGTAAAAAGCCACATCAAGTTTAGTTTCGTGATGTAAATTACTTTGCATAGTATTGTATAGAATAGTTCTTCTAACTGGACAGCCAGCTGTGCTATTGGGCAGTTAGTTGCGCCACTTCTTCCCAGCTAAAGCAATAGCAAGTGGTGAAGGGTGGGAGTTTTGGGGCCTGTCTATGGAATTTTGACGTTGGAAAGTGCTGATTCTCAGCCCACTCAAAATCAAAAATCAAATCAAAAATAATTTATTTGCATAAATAAGGTAAAATGTAATAGTTGTTCTCTTATTCTGCTTTTAATTTGGGCGTGCAAATATAAAATAACGTTACATATTTTATTTAAATTAATTGTTGACCATAATCATGCAGTCATTAAACAGATAATCCCATTAAAAATGTATTACTGAATTAAATAAATATCAATATAATAATGAAAAAATAATAATCATAAATATGAATAATGATCGTGTCAATAATGGCACTTTGAAAAATTAATGAGTTGATTTTGATGCTATTCGTAATACTAGATGTAACTGCTCTGCGTATGACAAAGACTACTGCTGTGTGTACGTGCGCCCGTAAAAATGGCGCATCGAGTTTCAGAAAAAGCTCGATTCGGTCACATGTGTGTCTCTTCCTCAAGTTCTATGTGTCATATTTACGACCGTACCTACTATGTAATAAATGTGGGATTAGCTCTATTCAAGCTAAATGAAACCACTGATTACTTCTTTAAATTTTATTTTCGTCTTCGCAATCGTCTTAAGTCTTTCACCATTTTCTTCCTAATCACCATTCTTTTTTTTACTAATTCTCCGTTTAAAACATTCATTCACTATCTCTTTCAATCCTTGACTATTTCGTACATTCATCTCTGTCACTCGTTTATGCTTCACATCTGTCATCCATCTTCAGATCTCCTTTGACTGTCCTGACACGCTCCGTTCCTACATAAATAATATCAAACATTTAGGTCCACTTGCACCGCCAATCACTAAACACGTTTTAAACATCATTCTGTCTCTGTCATCTTCAAACATTTGACAGAAACAGAATTATGTTTTAAACTCGTTTAGGGTCATGGACTCATGGTGTACCTACCCAGTGGTACACAGCAGGCAATTTTTACTCATAAGGCGCAAGTGCTTGATAGTTAAATATTATAGCTTCGTTTATGCAACAATTAGTCCCAGAACGGAGTTTAGATACGTGCTCAAGACACAAGAAAATCGTCTAAAAACATGAGATACTCGTATATCATTAGAACAGTAGGTGTATCAACAAACACAAAACACTCCAAGGCAGCAAAAACATAATCCAACATTGAATTGTCTACCAAATCCAGGCAAACATCTTGAATTCCAATCTAAGCCGGGATTTAGTCTAACATAAGATGTTCGTCCTTGCTTTTTGCTACAGACTAAACAATTTCTAGATTAAGGCACCTGTCTCACCGCCGCGACGCCGACGAGGAAGCGACGAGCTATCAACGATTTTCTCGCTCAAGAAATGAAGAAATGTACAAAAGACGGTAAATCCCGTGTAAGTAAAAGAGATACTGGTAATACTTCGGCAATACATTAAGGGGATATAGGGGAGGTCATTTGCAACCAAATGACCCCTTATGACCTCTATGCAAATGTCAACCATTTTAACTTGGGCACCGCTTGGCGTCTCCGTTTTAGCTTGGGCAAAAATGCTTTCGTATGTCCGGATGTCCGACGGATGTCTGTTCTCGTCCTACTGGCCGCATTTCTCAACCGATTCTCGTAAAATTTTGTGAGCAGGATCGATAGTTATCTGGATTTCGTTTGTCGATTCAGCTTTTCGAAATTTTTCAAAATGGCGGAGATAGGGGGATTGAAAACGTAAAAAAAAAAAAACATATTTCAGCCATATCGCGCTATTTATGCGCGGGTATGAGGTGTTCAACTCACAGAGCCACTAGTGTAATAAGGCCGTATCAGTTTTGAGTTCAGTTTCACGTGTGTACCTTAATATCCACACATGCTTGCTGGAGCGAACAATGCTAGAAAACCCGTCCAAGTCCTTGTCGGATCATGCACAGTGAAGGGTTCCGTTGTTGTTTTTATCGACTTCAAAAATAGGTTTGTATTACATATAATTTTTCGAAAAAACTACGAATCTCCAAAACTACATATTTACCTAAATAGCAAAGTCACTTAGAATTATCGTCATTTTTTTGTGGGACCGACAATACCACACGTTTATGTGCCACTCGATCATCTCTGTTTACCCCGCAAAGGAAAGCGTAAAGTTAAAGAAGTAAATTTATGGAGTTATCATCATACAATTTAAATTACTCACATTTTACAATAACAATATCTACAAACTTATAATGCATCCTGGTTTTAACTTCTTGGCTAAATCCCATCTAAATCATTTTCTATGGAATATCCAATGATTTTAAAAGACCTGTCCAATGACACCCCACACAATAGAATTTTATGCTTTTAAACCGCGGACAGACAGACGGACTTGGCGAAACTATGGGGGTTCCTTGTTTTACTACGGATCCCTAAAAATGTGTCATCGCATAACTGTGCACGCATCAGCACCCTAATTACGTAGCACACTAGCTATCACAATCTGTATCATTTTGAAGCCTATTGCTAATCATTGCTTCATATGTTCGAAAAATGTGTCCGCTCAACAACGTAAATAACGCAATGAATGTTGTTGAACTGTCAAAATTAAACCCATTCCTATTGTTAGGCCCGTATTACAGAAGGTCACTCAATACTCAAGCATTACTTAAAACTAGTTTCAACCAATCAAATGGCTCGAATCTAGTTTTAAGTAATGCTTGAGTATTGAGTGACGTTCTGTAATACGGGCCTTAGTGTGTTACGTAACTACCCCGCTGGTTTATCCTTAGACCTTTTAACCTAAATGGCCTAAGGGTCAGTCTAAACTTACGCAGTGCGCTGTGTCTTATTTTTAGAGAACTTTCTTTTTTATAATATTATTTATTATATTTGTCTGTGTTATACGTACAGTCACCAAAAGAGATAAATAGCCAGGGTCGTCGGATATAGTTGAAATTTAGTAAGAAAACGATGGATATTTTCGAATTAAATTTTATTTGATAAATTATCTGTCTGTTTTCTATTAATTAAATTAAATTTTATTCGAAAACATCCACCGGTTTCTTACTAAACTTCAACTATATCCAACGACCTTGGTTACTCATCACTTTTGGTGACCGTACATTGCGAACGTGACTGCTTATTGAAAAGAATTTGGGGAATCGAATCGTAGGTTTATCGACACCTGTTTGCCGTATCACGATGGGAGGATTCTATTTTTGTTTTCAATATTTCGTTGTTATATAAGTAGAAACATTTTCGTGGCTAGGAAGCCATATAAAATAGTTTTATTTGAATAATCCCGTCGATCTCATAGATAAAGTGATTTTGTTCACGTTCAAGTTGTTGATTTTCTGCATGATAATTTGTCATTAGAGTTATTGTCCCCATACAGCGATTTAAAAGCCGTGTAAACTCCAAGATATTAATCTGGGTTTTAGCCTTATAATTATAATATATTATTAGGTATTACAATTTATCGCCACGTAAGCTACTAATCGCGTCGTGAAACTACTGACTAGGAAGAATAATTTGTAAGTCTCAGCCAACACAAAAAGCAAAACAAAAGAATTAATCACGTCCACAAAACTGTTTTCAAACGTTTGTAACCAAATATTCGGGAAAATTTCCGAGAAGCGATGACAAACAGTGGTCTATAATGATGGAAAGTAAGTGAAACTTCCAGCCTTGCTAAATGAAGTGTATGGGCGTGGGAAGAGCTGATCGATGTGCCATTAATCATGTCCACGATATGGGACATGGCTGCTTCTGACCTTATATCCCATCACTGATAATATTGTTGCGGCCTTCGTAGACTCTAAAGAGGTTATGAGATGAAAACGTGAGAAAAGAGTTCCGAGAAATATATCGAAATTATTTTACTAAAGCTGCATCCAATGGAACTTTAATCGTCGTCTATAACAAGCTTTTTTATTCGAATTTCGAATGTTTGGAAGATTGTGAGAGTGTGTTTCCAAAAAACCTTAATATATTTTTCACTTCAGTAGCTCAAACATGTAGGTTTTGCTGCCTGAAATCAGTGAGCAAAATGCGATTTTGCTCACTGAGTGAGACCAAGTAACTTCTTAATTTTTTTTTTCAGATAGCCGCGAATATCTTATTCATCCTTGGGTTAATCATACAATTCGAAACATTCACACTCTATCTCTTTCCCGCCATTAAAAAGAGAGAGAGACAAAGACCAGCCCTTTCGAAGTTCCGATTTTGAATTCGACCTCAAAGACAAACACGTTCGGAATTTCGTACTAACTAAAGAAATATTTCAAAAAGATAACATGTACATATTTATTTCTAGTTTCAATAATGTTACGTAATATATTTTGAATAATAAAATATCATGGGTGCTATTTCCGAACACGCCTTAATTTAAATAAAAGAGCGGGTTACTTTTAATTTGCAGAATTGCAGTAATTTTACTTTTAACTTTTAAAATGTTCCATTTTATTGAATTGGTGCCTCTACCTACAATCTTAATTATTTTGATTCACAATAAATAGTTATTTCAATCTATTCCTGTTTATTATTTTATCTCCTAAAGTGTTCTCGCTGCTGAAGTGAAAAGTTATGTGTGTTACACGAGAGCAAAGTTTTTTGCATCTCGTGCCTTTGAATCCCTCGCCACACTCAGGATTCAAGTTTAGAATCACTCGCTACGCTCGTGATTCAATAGTTGAATCCTTCGCTTGCTCAGGATTCAAAATCAGCACTCGCAGCAAAAAACGACTTTGCTCTCTTGTTGCACAAATAACTATTTCAATATTTTAAATTGAGGCCGATTAAAAATATTGAAATATACATTGTATTTTTAACGATTCTATTTAATTTTGCTTCTTATATAAATTTTCCATGCAAATTAAATACTCACGTGTAGTTATTTAAATATAATTACGACAGATTTTGGATGGAGAGACAAAGTAGGAACTCGTAATAAAAACATTTTTTTTGCACATTGTGATGAATAAATACATAAAATCACGCCTCCTTCCCATGGGGGTAGACAAAAACTACAGAACGCCACCTACTACGATCCTTACAGACGTGACGAATATAAAAACAGAAATTGAAATAATTTGACTTTTTACTCTTTCAGGTAAAAGGGGTAAACGTTATTTAAATTCCAATAAAAATTAAATGTGGCACTTTAAGTAAACTTATTACAGACACGAGTGACGCTGATGCACTTAGCGTTGACTTAACTTAACGTCTACTTTAAGCGAAAGTAAGCACGAATTTTAAGATCAAACTTAAAGTTATTACAAGCTAAATAAAGATACTATGATTAAGGTACTTGTTAGGGCGGAGGTTAACTCTTTATACCTACTTAAAGGAGCAAGTCTGTCATACTGCTAACATCATATACAGGGTAAGTTTATAAGGACCAGTAAAATTTAAGGGTGTGGTACATTACCTAGGGTACATACCATTAAACTGAAAAACTTTCTTCCTAGGATCAATATCCTAATCGCGAAAAATTTATTTAATGTCCCATACAAAATTTTAATACCTACTCGACCTAAATGTATGGGATGGCTGAATATTTTTCGCGATTTCGATATTGGTTCCATAGAGAAAATTGTTCAGTCTGGTGGTCTGTACCACACCCTTATATTTGGCAGGTTTTTGAAAACTAACCCTGCATACCGTCAAACGGGGTGAATAGGGATGCAGGGATGAATCAAGACGAAACTTTAAAAGGGATTTTAACATTGATATAATATAGTTTGTTGCCAAAAAGGACTTTAATGTGTTTACTGTATTATAATTAACGATTAAGTGTCCTTGTTGACAACAAATTATATTATTTCAATGTTAAAATCCCTTTTAAAGTTTCGTTCCGATTCACGCCTGCATCCCTATTCACCCCGTTTGACGGTAACAAATTTTGCCGCCAAGCAGCATTGTTCTTCCGATTTAAAGGATATTGTTGTCGATGTAAAAACAGACCTATACTTTCATGAAAAAATTAATTCAGCGTTGTTTCTGGGGTGACAAAGCACCTGCATTGCTTGTAGTATTGCCGATATCCATAAATGATGTATCTATTTTACTGTTACCTCTGAGTTTGTTTCGGTATTTCTTCTCAGAGTAGTCGGATAGAAAACACTGAACTCATCTAGTTTTAAAACATAACAATTTTTTGACGTAAAACTGTTTATACAAACGTACTTATCATAATCAGCCTATAATGTTCCCACTGCTGGGACACAGGCCTCTTTTCGAGAGGTAGTGGGCTGTGATCTACCACGCGGGCCCAGTGCGGGTCGATAGATGTCACATGTCTTCAAATTTTTTGTTCTAGGACATGTCGGTTTCCTCACAATGTTTTTCTTCACCGTTTTGAGAGCAGCGGTGATGAAATTACTTAAACAAAGTAAAGCGCCTGCCTGTGTTCAAACCCACGACCTACATCTGTCACCACTGCTCTTTACAAACCTACTTACAGAAATAAAATCATTTATCATTAGTACTAGGAGTGTCATTTGCTTGATTGCTATCAAATAACTCAAAAAAAAAACAAAAGAAACATTCCACGCAATACGTAAAGCCATTCTCGTGTAATCAGCACCCACTTTGGAAACTACGCCAGTATTGACAAGCCATAACGTTATTGGCTGTATGAGCGTTATGTTTGCTATAACATGGCCGATGTGAAAAAGAATATGGTTGACGTCATGCCTCGAAACTGAAGGCCGCTAACCTACCCTGGTGGATGACGTGTGGACATATTAAGCGGACATTTTTTTAAGGTTATGCCAGATGGCATGCAATATCTAATGTATTATGTATGTGTAATGTATGTATATTATGTACATGCCAAAGTATTTCTTTTTATACTGTTTGACCCGACAGATGTGATATTGTTCAAATTTCAATAGTTCATACAAAAAATACGGCCCGTTTTTCCCGCATTTAAAAGTTTTCCGAAAAGCTTTTATTTTTTTCTTCTTCTTGTAAACCTAATTCGGACAATTAGGAACATTTTAAAACAAAAAAATAGCCAAATCGGTCCAGCCATTTTGGCAATTATATTTCCTTTATTTCTTAGATATATACATATAAATTATATTTTTAAATATTAGAATATAAAAATATAAAAACATTTAAAAATATAAAAAATAGTGGCCCACCGGTATCGGGAACAGGGTCCAAGTTACCGGCGGTCAGGGCTCCAGAG
Organism: Dryobotodes eremita; assembly: GCA_917490735.1. NCBI lineage: Eukaryota > Metazoa > Arthropoda > Insecta > Lepidoptera > Noctuidae > Dryobotodes > Dryobotodes eremita. The sequence goes on from OU823248.1 coordinate 5,900,532, forward strand.
AGAGAAACCTCCTAACAATGCGGGCCGTGTCCAAAAGTACCGCCTTCTGAATCAAGCCCTTGATCCAGCTGCCCAACGAGAGCCTCCTCAGGTGTTGGTCGAGGCTCTTGGCTATTAATCCATTGGCTGTGACGACTATCGGTACAATGATCGCTGAGTCCACATCCCACATGTCGACAACCTCGCGAGCCAAGTCAAGATATTTGATTTGTTTATCTTTCTCGGCTTTCACGAGGTTCCCGTCATGTGGGACCGTTATGTCAACAATCATTGCACGCCGCTCTAATCGATCCACCACCACTATATCAGGCTTATTGGCAACAATAGTCCTGTCAGTGATGATGGATCGGTCCCAGTACAATGTGATATTTCCATTTTCGAGAACTGGGTCGGGCACATACCTGTAGTACGGCACTTCCGATTCTACAAGGCTGTATTTGAGAGCAAGTTGCTGATGGATAATCCTGGCTACAAGGTTGTGTCTATGCAAGTATTCTTCGTTAGCTAGACTAGAACATCCGGAGATAATGTGTCTGATTGATTCACCCGGACGGTGGCATGCCCGACAAATGTCAACCGTGCCGTCTTTCACAATAAATCTCCGGTAGTTGTTTGTCATCATCATTTGTCAATTATATTATTATTATTCGAATATTATTATTCGAACAGAATTTAATATTTATTTATATAGATAGATGTCATTCATCGTCAATCGTTTGTCATATCGAGGTATTTCCTGAATAAATTTAATGTCTATTCTACCATTTTGATATCCTTGTCTACGAAGATCACGGTTACCCAAATCATGAAACTACAGTATGCATATTGATTCATGTCCGTTACATATCAGGAATCACCAAAATGATGATTTAATCTCATTTCAAATAAAAATGTTATCTTTATTCAACGAATATTATCGTAAGATTACCGAAATGGTTTCATACATATTTTTATAGTTTAGTCAGAATGAATGAAACAACAAAATATTTTAGTTACGCATACCTATTTGTGTAAACTGATTCAGAAGAAAAATATACTTGCTGTGTATGGATTTCAACGTCAAATCGTGGCCAGAAGATATTTTAGTTAAGAAAAACAGTAATGTTACATCTCAGTTAGATAATATTTAAATGTTAACGAGGAATTTGAAATGGCCGTAGTACACGGTTCTTGTACGCTTTTCAATTTGGACGAATCAACCAAACTAGATTGTGTGCACATACCTACATACGTGGGTAGGCAGAAACTACAGAACGCCACCTACTACGATCCTTACATAATCCTTTTGCTTCGTTTACGTTCATACATCTGCGGGGTAATTACGTAACACACTAACAGTAGGAATGGATTTCATTTTGACAGTTCAACAACATTCATTGCGTTATGTACGATGTTGAGCAGACAAATTCTTAGAAGATATGAAGCAATGGATTAATTAGCAATAGGCTTCGAAATGATTCAGATTGTGATTGATAGTGTGTTACGTAATTAGGGTGCTGGTCATATACGCACGCCGATTGCGAGTACTACGCACCTGACCTTACTGAAGAACATCACCATGTTCTTCTAAGGGTCTCCTCCTGGCGTTTCCACTTACATCTTCCTTGTAAAGACCTTTTGTTAGTCGCCTTTCATTCCTCCTACAACAAACAACAACAAAGAAGACAACAACAACAACAAAAAGTCAACATAAAGGTGTATAATTTAATGTCGGCCACACCTGTCATTTCCAATTTGGTTGAACCATGTAATATTGCTCTAACACGTGCAGGAATTCAATACCATACGCCTTTGAATTCAGAATACAATAAAAAGCAGAGTCAGAGATTTTCCATCATTTCGACGTTTAAATGTGATACGTTACGAAACAATCAGAGTACCTTTTGATGTGCATTTGTAATGAACATGTTAAATTGTTAATATAATGGTTTGTATCTCTCACATCACATCTCTTTGCGAACGCCAGAGGTGACGACACGTCGTGTCAGATTTCGAAGTTTATTTTATGTACATTCAGTTGATTCTTGCAATCGACACAGAACAATAAGCAGTGTTGTCTGTTTATCTTTTGTAAGCATGTTGTTTCTTCACCGTGGCAATCAAATTATTATTCGGAAGAACAAGAAACAAAAAGAACGTCTATACAATGGGTTCTCAACTTTATTTTGCCCACCGACCACTTGAAGAAAAAAAAAATTCTAGTGCCCGCAATTTTTTTTTATTTACCATCTGTCGCGAATCTGAAACAGCTATTGTCACGATTATATTTAAACATGTAATAGTATGTAGTCGTAAGATCCGCCCCCTAATTTTCTCTGGGTCTTCTACTGCCCCCCTGAAAGTCTCAAACACCCACGAGGGGGCGTTATCGCCCACGTTGAGAACCTATGGTCTATACCCAAAGGTTAGTACGGACCTGTAATTCTTCCACTTCAGCAAAAACGACTCTTTTTATATAGAGAAGTAATAATTGATCACCGTGCTTGCTTACTAGCAACAATTGACTATTTGGTAAAATCCGGCTTGCTCACGATGTGCGGATGTGATAAAGGAAAAGCCCTTTTGGATCTGATACAAGAGGAATTTTGCTTTCTTACAAGATGCTATAGGGTTTGAAAAGAGCTAAACAACAAGAGATGACTTACAAAAAAAAAAAAACGGAAAATAATATTGCAAGAAAAAATAAAAACATCACAAAGACAATATTGTCGTCTGCCTAATAAAAGAGTAATATCATTTTATTTCTCGTTTATGGCATTTATTGATGGCTAGTATAATGGGTATAATGGAAGATGATATCGTCTGTATATTAAGCAGTGTTCCTGAATACGGAGTAAGGAATTTATTTACCTTTTGTGTCTCATTTTCACCTTGTTTTCGGACGTAAAACTTTTATCATTTAAGGGTTCATCGAGAACTTTTATGGACTTAAATCTGCAGGTTTATCATGCTTCATTCCGATAACAATGTCATAATAGGTCTAGACAGACCAATTCACATAAAAAACTTCGTTAGACTCATTGTCCGTACATAAAATCGACTAGTTGATGTGTTTAGTTTCGAATAAATATCATTGCAAATGAGTCTAGTTCAGCAGTAATATGCAAAACATATGGTTGACCTCGAAAAAAAACAAATTCGGACTTAGTACAGTGACGAAATTGTTAGTTCTATTAATAAGTGTAAGTATACAAAGTGGTCCATTGGCAGTTCTATGAATTTCAGTATGTCTAAATTATTTTTCTCGTAGGAAAGCAGATGTATGTTTATGCCATTATATTTCGGCAATCGATCAGATTTTTACTATTCGTCTACGAATTATACAGAGTGTTTGGCAAAACGTTGAACATACGAAAATGGTGGATAGCTACTTACTCAGCTCTAATTTATTTGGCCCTGGCCCCCTGGACATAAAAAAAAATTTTTTTTTTTGCTTTCTTCTAGTTTCACCACTTTCTTAACTTTAAAGTGTAATTTTTATTAAAAATGGGTAAAACAGGCAATTTTTTTATCTTTAATGTTAGCAGATTCTTATAAAGTTATTGCTTTATTCAAATGTTAGCTAGAAAAAAAGTTACGTGTCCTCAAACTTACAGAAAGATGTAAAAAATACTTAAATCTTAATTTCAACTTGCATTAAAGAAAAAACAATTTTTTTTTGAGGAGCCTAATAAATTAGGGCTGAGTAAGTAGCAGATGACCCCACCTATCCACCATTTTCGTATGTTCAATGTTCTGCCAAACACCCTGTATTCACATTAGTGAAGAACACTGAATACAACTCTGCCTAATCCTTCGGGGGAAACAGGCGTGATATTAATTGTTATGATAAACTGAAACTATGGTAAAGGTTGAAATATTTTTCCTAATTTGTCTTACCATGGTTTAAAATTCATTACGTAATAAAAAATTGCGGGCCAAACTTGGCTTTACCGTTTGTATGTGCTAATCCGTGTTCAGAAGCTGCATTTATCCATTCCAAATATACCAACATGGTATGCCAACATTAAGCTAATAATATAATACAATGGATGCCAAGCTCCAGAGAGCACGTTAAGCCGTCGCTCCACGGCACGGCACAGGCTACAGGCAGTCAGAAGTTTGAAATTTTGAGCACCGGATTAGAATATCGATGTTTCTCTCACTAGGTTACTGATATTTAGCAGCATCTAGTTTGTCCAGAAGCTAAAACTTAGCTGGGAGATGCTAAAGATTTTAGCTCGATTCAATGATGTAACTAATAATTTGCAACAATATTATTTAAAAGAGTGTCCATGGTGTTTCTTGCCTGTTCGTCTCCATACCTAGCAACTAGCTTCATATTTCAATTAAAAAGTGCCTGTAAATGGTTTAATTGAAATAAATGCTTTTATCTTCAGTTTGCGTTCAAATTTCATGATCCAGCCGATCTATTCTGTAAAACTCTCACCGTGAAAACTAAGGTGAAGTGAGTTTTAAGGGAGTTGTCAATAGTGTCAATCCCTAGCTACAGCCGATTTCTGTTAAAATCTCACCGTGAGAAATATGGTGAAGTGAGTCGTCATTCCATCTGATGCTAGGAATTGACACTAATGACAGCTTACTTTAAGCTCACTTCACCCAAGTTATCACGGTGAGATTTTAACAGAATAGCACTACTGTTCATCTCCCAATTCATTTGGGGTCGGCGCAGTACGTCTGTTATTTCCATTATCTGTCTCTTTTTACCATCTCCTCAGACTGACTTACTGCTAGTCATGTCATCTTTCACACAGCCTCTCTTTCTTCTATCGTCTATCTTTTCTTTGGTTTGTCTCTTTTATTATTCACATTCTTAACACTTTTGAAGTCACGTGCTCCAAAGATGTCTTATCATGCCCGTACTTATATATCTAACTAAAATTGGATTCATAAAACACCTTGATTTAATTGGAGACTAGAGCTACCTCTATACGAAATTTTATCAAAATGATAAGTCGTGATGGCCTAGTGGATAAGGCATCGCCTCTCATGCACGAGGTAGTAGGTTCAAATCCGAGCAAGTTCCAATGTGACTTTTTCAATTCATATGTACTTTCTGAGTTTATCTTTGACATTATTGAAATCGGTAAAAGAAAAACATCGTGAAGAAATCTGGACTTATCTTCTATCTATATATAAAAAAATCTCGTGTCATGGTGTTTGTGGTCGCCCTCCTCCAAACGGCTCGACCGATTTTTATGTTTTTTTTTTGTTTATATTTCGTAGGTATGAGAATAGGTCGTAATGCAGAACAACGTTTGCCGGGTTAGTTAGTAATCAATATAAGTCTAAAATTGTCTTGAGCAAGCGTGGTGATCAATGCTCGTGTTTTCTCGGTATGAGAAGAAACCTTTGCCCTGCAGTGGGAAAATAATACAGTACAATTTCGCCGCATGTATCTACTGAACAAACAGACTCACTTTCACATTAATAGTGAAGATGTACCTACCGTTCTATCCGCTCAGAATTTTTATTACTTTGACGTAAGTGGATGAAATTCCTTTTTCCTCAACGCCACCGCGACATTCACTGCATTTAAATGTAAAAACCTGACACGGAGAAACACGATTGTATTTTAAATGGATTTCCTTACATTTATAGAAACTGAAGGGATGGTATGGAAAGGAGAAATTAGAATTTTATTTTAAACGTAGATTATGGTTGCTATTATGAGACCTCCCTTGTCAATCTTTCTGGGTTTTGGTAATAAGTGGGTTTAACGCATTATTTGAAACTGGAACATAATGGCGAATAAAATCTAACCACAGAAAAGCACGCGCCCTCATTAAAAGAGTAAAATAATAGGTCTGGGAAAAAGCTTTACCGTATTTTATAGGTATAAAGTTGTAGTAAAATCTCATTTACTCTGTGACATGTTCGAATGTCCCTCGGAATTCTGCGACGCACGATGTAATCGTATTTCTCCTTAGCTATCTACATTCAAAGGTTTGAGGCAAAGGTGTGTACAATTAAAACTTTGATAATTAACTTTAACTTAACAGACGGTTATGTTTTTAGGACCTGAGTGTTATGAGAAAAGCTGAACCGCTGGAATCTATCTTTTTTAATTTTTAAGACAAATACTTTTGGTGTTAGAAATGAAAAAGTTTTATCGTATTTTATAGGTATAAAGTTGTAGTAAAAGCTGTTTAGCTGTGTACTGTTTGTATCTGGCTGGTTTTTATACCATTAAATAGAAGACATTTAAAAAAATAAAAAGTAAAAACGATTTCCCGCCATTTTTCAATCGTTTTTCTGTCTGCCAAAATGAGTAAATCTAACGAAGAAATTCGATACATTTTGAAGTTTTATTACAAAAAAAGGAAAAATGCGATACACCGCGAAAAAATTATGTGACGTTTATGGACTGAACGCAGTGTCAGTAAGAGTAGCACAAAGTTGGTGCTGGTTTCCTCACGATGTTTTTCTTCATCGTTCTGAGAGCAGTGGTGATGAAATAAATTATTGCACAAAGAAAAACGCTTGCTTGGGTTCGAAACCATGACCTATACTCGTAAGTCGGGGCCGATACCACAGGGCCACCATTGCTCCAATATTGAATAATTTACACGATTCGCATTCCTCAGTCCAAGGTAGCAATTTAGCAATACAATTTCCATTAATACCAGTTAGGTATGTCTGGTATTGAAAGTTCAGGCGGATCTCATCTCTTCGAACAATGCGGGGTCCGACAGCGAACATCTGCATGCGGTACTGTACCTGCACAGACGATGTTGTACCTGCACAAAGGATTCTGTACCTGTACAGATGATTGAGTTTTGCTATGAATAGATTCTGCCAGGATTCTTAGTGAAGTTACACTATTAGTTATTTAGTTGGAATTAGTTTTGAGTTTTGTAATGTTGGTATACGTTATTCAAATGGAGATAGCAAGTTCCGTTGGTGTATTTCAATGCTGATTGAAATATATCATAACATAAGTATCATCACGCCTATAATCCCCGTGGAGTTAGGCAGAGGTGTACCTGTAGTGCATCCACATGTCGCGTTACGTGCCAAGTAATAATGGACGAGCCAATTACCATCAACCGGGTACAAATCCAGACTCTGGGCTGCTAATGAGAAATTCCAAATGGAAAAACCCAATAACACTTTACCCGACCTGGGAATCGAACCAAGGCCTTCATGCTCAGTAGTAGCACTTGCGACCACTAGACCTACGAAGCAGTTAAAATATAGTATTAGTGTTAAAGACTTTTTAAAGTAAATACATGTTTAATTGGTTTGGCAGAGTGCAAAAATGAAATGCTATGAAAATATGTTGGTATGCTCTTTATGTTTGCATGATTTACTGAAATAAAAATAGTTTTTTTTTTGTGGAAACCGTCATTTCTGTCTTGAGTACCATCTTGCAGAATATTATTTACGAAGAAAATAGCGTAATAGATTTCAGGCAATCCTCTATAAGATATTAACAATTTAGTTATCATATTAAAGCAAGTACCGTCAAACGGGGTGAATAGAGATGCAGGGGTGAATCGGGACAAAACTAAAGGGATTTTACCATTGAAATAATATAGTTTGTTGCTAAAAAGGACTCTAATGCGTTTACTGTATTCTAATTAACGATTAAGTGTCCTTGTTGGCAACATATTATATTATTTAAATGTTTAAATCCCTTTTAAAGTTTTGTCCCGATTCACCCCTGCATCCCAATTCACCCCGTTTGACGGTAACATAAATCTATAGTGTGCAAAATATTATCAAGACAAAAATAACAAGGTCTATGGCTATTTGCTTGAAGCAACTGATCGGGGCTTGACGATAGAACCTGCATGCATGCGAGCACGACACGCACAAAGTACTACAAACTACATACTCGTACAAGTTCTAATATTTTTTCACGTTAACTAATGTTAGGTACAGTTCACGCAAAACTTTATGAGCCCTCTGAACGTAGGCCCAAGAACGAAACCGCGCATGGTACTGTTGAGTGAGAGTGAGAGAGTTCCCTCGGACACCTATAATTATGCATACTGTGCAGCCACTCGTGCAATGTCCTCATAAAGTTTTGCGCGAACTCTATTCGTAGTATGCAAAAGTCAAACTCAAAGCATTTATTTCAATTAAACCAATTACAGATACTTTTGAATTGTCAAGAATTTGGATATTGAAAGGGATCAAGATTGATAGATCAAGGAATTGCAATAACAGTTCCTAAACACTTAAAAAAAAAGAAATTGCGGAATAGGCCTCCTCTTGACCTCAATCACGCTTGATGGAAAGCGATGGATACTTTACGTTCCAAAGGAATTTAGTGACGATCTTTATTCGGGAAAAAGTTATTTATTGATTCTTCAGAAAGCTTACAGTCTAATATCTAGGTAAATAATGTAAAATTAGCGCTTATAGTTGCCATTTACAAGCTTCCACAAATTAAAAAACTATGTAACAAAAGTTAAAAGAAATAAATATACACATAAATATAAAATATAAGAATCTTCTTGAACAAATAAAATAACACTACCTCTACAAACAAAACAAATTGTTCTTTCTATAAACAAAAAAAAATCAATAAACAATTTATTTTTCTATAAACAAACAATTTACTACAAAAAAACAAAATTATCTGGCGTCTTTTGCAGTTATTTCCTAATGGAAGTCTGGAAGTCTGAAGGCGATCTGTAATCATTAGAGCGATTTATCTATTGATTGTTACTTGGGCCAGGGATCTGCTGCTCAAAATGAAACAATTTTTCAAACAAAGACATACCTACAGTTACACAGTTACTTTCTTCTTTGCGGATTGTAACTTCATGTCATAGGTTCGAACAAATACGGGGCAAACAAATATAGGGGCTCGTGGCTAAATAATAACAGCCGACGGTAGATCAAAGGTTAAGCTACCCTTACCGAGGTCAGTTCGTGGATGGGTGACCATCAATTACATATCGAGACCGCTCCGTGCCTCGGAAAGTCCGTTAAGCCATTGGTCCCTGCTATCATTCGTAGATCTTTGACAGTTTTGTTTAACGATACGGGTACTCAGAAGCCCAAAAGTCTGACACAACAAGTCTTACCAAGGGGTAGTGTGTTACCCAGAAACAAGGTTCTGGAAGTCAGATAGGCAGTCGCTCCATGTAAAATACTGGTAATCAGCTGCATCCGGTTAGACTGGAAGCCGACCCCAGCATAGTTAGGAAAAGGCAGGCAGATTGATTGATTTTTTGAAGTTCGAACAAATACAGTCATTTAATAAAAATTACTATGAATGTACATTATTATAGTCAGGCACAAATACATTTTTAAATATCTATCTGAGCAGATAAATCAATACTGTTTCAATTTAAACTGCACCCAAATCGGACGCTAAACGGAATTGTGCCAAAGTCGCAGATGCAACAGCTTCCAAAGAAACTATGCTGCCTGCCTATCACGTTGCGGTAACTAAGTTAGTTTGTGGGAACTGAATCGGCAAGTCTCTGTGCGAGGTTATTTTCAGCTTTTAGTATTGAGATTTTGTTAATGAAAGAAAAGAATGTTGAGAGGATGAATGAAAGGCGACTAACAAAAGGTGTTTTCAAGCAGATGTGTATAGGGGACAACCTAAAAGGACATTATAGTGAGTGACCTTATTAGCGACGTTCTTCAGAAAGGTCAGGTGCGTAGCACTCGCAACCGGCGTGCATGTATGACCAGACGTATGAACGTAAACGAAGCAAAAGAAGTATCTAAGGATCGTAGCAGGGCGTTCTATAGTTTCTGCTTACCCCCATGGGAAGAAGACGTGAGTTTATGTTAAGCAAGAAAGTTTTTAAGCTATTGCATAGCTTTTATCGCGGGCTTTGAGCGCGGCGACCGAATCAAGAAATTCCGTAACGAAAATAAAACACCCCCCACTCCGCCTACCATGTAGCTCGGCCGAGCGTTCGCTTAACGTGTATGTATATGGTACGACTGTACTTGAATTAATATCAAAGAAAAAAAAAATACTGCATAAATACTGCATAAATAAATAACTATAATTTCATAAGTTGATAAAAAATGCTATGCAATAGCTTTACCGCGGCAGTCCCCGAGTGCCACACGTGTTTTTTTTAATTTTGTACAATTTAAACGCACATAATAAAATACACACTCATAGGTACAAAGTAGCCAATAGGTATTTAAATTCTCACATGCATTGGTTCAGTGATCAAACGTTTGATATATCTCATGTTGTCACTTAAAAGTATATTAGAGAAACAATAAGTAAAGCAACCATCGACAGCGAAACGCAACGTCAGGCGTCAACAAACAATTAATGGCGGCAGTCAAACCTTCCGGTACGACGTGGCACAGACGACTAGGTCACATAGCACAATGGGCTGACCTTGCACCATATTCCATGGGCAAACCTCTCGATAGACCGTCGAGACACGAGATGCAGACTCGGCTGCACTACAGTATCCACAATAACTTTCAGTTTATAGCATATACAATATGCGTCAAAACGAAATTCCCTGCTGCAAGTTACTGCGCCTAATGAGATGACAACAGTCACCATGCCTTTAATAAGTTCTCCCTAAATATATTTTTTCATAAGAAAGAAAGAAAGAAAAAGTATTTATTGAGATTCGCACAGGATTATCAGAAACTAAACTAAACACCCTCATAAAATTAAAAATAAAAACAAAAGTAAAATGAAAATAACCACAGTAAGTCCGTACGAGGCCAAAAGGCCCCTATCTCAGCATGATGCTGCGACATTAAAAAAAAATATGTGTCGCAGCGCTGGTATTCTGATAGGGCCCGCTGCTGTGATGTCATGGACAGATAAAGAAATAAATAATAAATAAAAAAATAAAATAAATATTAGCTATTTATGAGTAACATAATTATTAAAAAAAAAAATAACTAAAATATAAACATCTGCTAGGCTTCTTAGTAACAGCAATAATTGTGGTTTTCCTTCTCAGAAAATAAGTTGTAATGTCAATTTATATTTTGACATGTATAGGTAAGCATAATCCACTGCTTTTGTGATGTAACGAAACTTCGCGAAGATGAATGGGACGGCAGTCGGCAGCGCATGTATTGTGGTGTTGAATTGTTTACAAATGAGAAATTCAGCAGGCTTTATTAAGTTCTCTGATCAGTAGCTGATCCCTCCTAATCCTTCGAAGCTTTTTGTTCCAAATTCACTCGACAGTTGTTTGTAGAGACGAGCTTTAAAGCAAAACATAATCTTGTCTTATAAATCTAGAGCTAACCCATCACTCATAACATAGCATAACATCACGGCTGTAACCTCTGAGGGGCTAGGCAAAAGTATACCTAGGCGAGGCCCCTTTACAGTCTCCCCAGGGATGTGCCTTACAGGCGTTGCACAGGGGGGATTACGCAATTGGTCTTTTAAGAGGAACCGCGACCCCCTCTATGTGCTGATAGTGATCACCGGGGTGGTTTTAGTGAGGTAAAAATCCCACACTCCCTGACCTCCGTCCCAGAGGCCGGGTGCCTTTCGACGGTTTCCGCCAGAAACAAAAAAAGAAAAGGCAAAAGTATACCTGTCGTACAGTCACCAAAAGTGATTAGCAACTAGGGCCTTCGGATGGTTTCGAATAAAATTAATTTAATTAATCCAAAACTAACAGTTCATTTATCAAATTAAATTTCATTCGATAACTTCCACCGGTTTCTTACTCAACTTCAACTATATCCGACGACCCTGTTTACTTATCTCTTTTGGTGACTACACCCACATTTCTTCAGTTATGTTTAAGTCCCATGTAATAGGGGGTGAGTCTATTTCCATCATCCGGATACAAATTCAGACTCCGGGCTTCTACTGAGAAATGCGTGATGGAAAAACCCAATAACACTGCCCGACCTTGGAACCGAACCCGGGCCCTCATGCGCTTGCAACCACAAGACCAAAAAGCCAGTCAACTCAACAGTCATGTGATTTAGAAAATCTAATGTTCGCGTTGGTTTCTGCAGAGATAAAAACTATTCCCTTAAGAAAGAACAAAGCCGAGAAATAAGAAGGTTCCCCTACATTCATAGCCCGCATTCTGGTACGTGCTAAGGTTTGAGCTACGTCTAGCACTTTTAATATTAAATTGAACACGATTCAAGCAATTTCACTATTTCTTAAACGTTTACACGAAAATGCTATCAAAGGATATAAATAAAAAAATCACGCAAGCATGTTTTTGAGAAGTCAGACAAGGACTTTTTTTTACAAAGCTTGGTGGGTTGCAAAAAAAAAATCTTTGACAATTCTCTTCATTATTTATTTATCCTATTGATTTTCTATGGTATTTTTCACTAATGAGTGTTTTGTGTAATTAAATAAGTAATGTCAATAAATTTGAAATGGTTGAATTGAAATAACTGCCCGTTCTTGTTAAATGAGTTAAAAAAAAAATTGATTATTATTTCAGGTGAGTGATAAAACGAAATCCATTATATTACGTAGTATACACCTGACCTTTATTTTAAAGATCCAGGCACATAAAATAGCAAAACAAACAACCCAAATCTGCAAAAACTCGTTCAACAGACAACGGTAACAAAGTTATGAAACTCGGTGAAGGCAGTAGCCCTTTCAAATCTTACCCCATTACCTTATAATTGAAGTGCCGACAACTAATTACGATTATGTTCTATTTCCCGACAACTTATTAGGATCATGTTCTATTTCCCGACAACTTGTTACGATTATGTTCTATTTCCCGACAAGTTGTTACGATTATGTTCTATTTCCCGACAACTTGTTACGATTATGTTCTATTTCCCGATAGCTTATTACGATCATGTTCTATTTCCTGAAAACTTGTTACGATTATATTCTATTTCCCGACAACTTATTATGATCATGTTCTATTTCCCGACAAACTTCTATATGCCCGTGTATGGCACTGCAAACTTTCGCCCGTATAGAAGAGTTTGAACTGTTGTTGACGTGTTCTAGTAAAACACGACCCAAGTTTGAAAAGAAACCGCACAGATTCCTTGCTATTGCGCAGTTTCCTTATCTCTCATCATTCTCCTGCTCACGTCCCAATTTACTTGGGATCGGTGTAATATGTATTTTCCTTCCATACTTCTATATTAGTCGTCATCTCGAAAGTCACCATCGTTTCTTTGGTCTTCCCTTCCAGTACCCAGCAGCAGCTTTCTTATCTTTTCAGGAAAATATTATGACCAAAATGTTTATTAAACTAATCAGTCAATATCCCAGCATATTTTTAAATTACAAACTTTAATCTATTTTGCGTGCAACGTAAAGTTTAACAGCGTCACTCTGTGAAACTTTATGAAAACCCATTAAATACGACAATGTTGTTCGAAATTGGTTTGCACCTGAAGCTTTCACGTTGTGCCTATTAATACTGCTAAAAGCCAAATAACAATCTCCATCAATTACTTTACGATATTATATTAAGATAGTTGAATGTTGCATGCTCATCGACATAGTGATCCATTTGTCTTAATTGATTCGGGGAACTAACAACAGCGGTGATTTATCATGTCTAATTGATTCTCTTTATTGTTTTTCCATATCTTTTCATCTTGTATGAAGTAGATAAAAATCTTTTGCACGCCATGCGTCAATAGCTGACTGTAAAAAATGCATGCGTTGTATTCATTCGTTGATTCTAAAAGTAACGATTTTATCACGATATTTTTGTTCAATGTGATTTGCAAACAATAAAGATAAACATAATTTTATTTTGCAAATATGGGTATAAAGTGTAACAAAAATTATGACAAGTTCAGTGCATAATTTCAACAAGATTGATGTAACCAATATTTTGTAACCATATTTTGATTTAAAAGAGTGTCCATGGAGTTTCTTGCCCGTTCTTTTCCATAGGTACCTACTACGCTTTGGAATGGGCAACTAGCTTCATCTTTCTGACTGGCCGACCCCTTGACAATTCAAAAGTGCCTGTAATTGGTTTATTTAAAATAAATGCTTTGAGTTTGAGTCATATTTTACCATGTAGGAAACAAAAGATACACAAAAATACACTAACTTAAAAATATTTTTCATTCGGGAACTCACTAATATTTTCATTTCATTTTCATCACACCTTTCGCTATAAAAAACTTCGGAGTCTTCTTTTAAGTAAAAAAAGTGGCAGCTCTTTCCAAGTATTCGGTATTTTGTTGAAGATTGTTGGAGCCATGCAGTAGACACTTTTGCGCATAAGTGCTGTCTTGGCTAACTCTAGACACAGCACGCTGTTATCTCGTCTATTGCGGGGAACTACGTCGGCTAGACGTCCATGACGTCATTAATCCAGATTTTGTTCTACAACAAGGATAACAAGATAAGCATGAGGTTTTATAATCAGGTTGGTCAGTGTTATTGGTTCAGACCAGAAATGAAATCATCCGGAAAAAAAACGGATTTACTGATATAGCTTGCAGAGTAAACAATAAGCATGCTGAAGTGGCAGTGGCCTGGCTATGTTTGTCGAAGGACCGATGGCCAGTGGAGCTGACAAATCCTGGAGTGGAGATCGCGCATCGGAAAGCGTAGTGTGGGACCCCCCCAGCTACATGGACCAACGACCGTATAAAGGTGGCTGGGACAGACTGGATGCGGAAGCCAGAGGTGGTTAGGGTGTGGTGGCACATCTTGGGAGTGTCCTATGAACAGTATGGGACTGTGATAGGGTGAGTTAATTGATTGATTAATTGGTTCAGTTTAGAGTTACTTCAGCACTTAGGAGCAAGTACCTATTTCGATTTTAATAAAATATGGGCCTACAAAAAAGTTGCTCTAATTTACTCCTCAGGGACTCCATGACGTGGCGGTATGACCTTAATAAAATTAAGGCAGAATACCAAGAAATTCGGTTATGGCTTATGGTTGAACATAAAATCACATCCTACGATCTAAACAGTCGATTTTATTGGTTTCCAGTATATTTGAGATTCTAGAAACGATAAATTAATTTGTTATGTTGTCCCACATTTCTTAATAGCCCTGACGGCCTTAGGGCCCGATCTCACGTACGACAACCACACCATAACAATAATACGTGGACGGGCGCTAATTTGTATGAAAATGAATAGCTTATTCACACGAACCATAGTTGGCCGTCTAAACTCTAAATAAACTGTGTGGGCGATACCGACCACATCAAGCCCACGTCGCAAACACAACACAACCACCAGCGAGACTGCTCACTAGCGGCCGGCCACATTGCAAACAAATAGTTGCGTCGACCATTTGATTAGATTTTTTTGTTATCACAATGCAACTGCAAGAAACTGCAGGGACGCCATTCACACGTAATCACTGCTTGCCCACATTTTGTGGCTACGATGTGGTGTGGTTGTCAACTTGTGATAAGTGCGATCGGCCCTTAGCCACGATTAGTTTGGGGTCCAGAAGATTTACAGATCAAGGCCCTTGGTAACATGGAGCTATGCCTATACAAAGTGATTATACACGAGGGGTATTATCACGATCGTGACTCCGAAACCTCAATTTTCTAATTAATGAAGTAGGTATTATAAAAACATGTAAGCTAAAATATTTGGTTTCATAATTAAGTTAAAATATAATATTTTGTTGCTGATTAATCTAAATGATGGCTTTTAGGGTTATTCCCCGACGACCATGACCAGCTTTTAGGCATAATTATGTAATTAGCAGTATCTGTATAAAATATAATTATGGACATGGTTTCCTTTCCAACTCGTATGTAATCAAAAGTTACAAATTAGTTGCTTCGACGCCAATTAATATGAGCTCCGTGCAACAAAATTAATCATGAAAGGCAACGAATGGCTCGCTAGCTTGCCTTTGCAAGTCGCCCGTAATGAGGTATTGAGATTAAAAAGTGTTCAAAAAGTACTCTTTTGAAATGTTGGTCAGAATAGAATAGAATACTCTTTATTATGTACACCATACAAATTACAGATATAAATGTAGAAATTTTACATAGGGTGACACAATGGGCGATCTTATCGCTAAAAGCGATCTTTTACAGATAACATTTGGAAGGATTAAAGGGAGAAGGAGAGACAAAGCTGCAGGTTAGTGGTGTATCATTTACATATACAATAAATACATACATACAACATATACTTATCTACATATACATAATATACAATAATAAACATGAAACAAGAGCAAGGAAACTAAATGTAATGATGATGTTTAAGGAGAGAGGAAGTGTTTCAGTTTTAAGATAACCTACTGATTCTCTCATCGAGCAATCAGAGAGCCTTTCACCTGGACACACGCTGCCGTGCTGACTTGGAAAACTTCAGAAACAGACTCCGCACTCAGGTCGGCCGCAGCAAAGATAATCTTCATAGGTGGGGTTTCTCGGATGGTTCCGATCTTCAATGTATATGTAGCGTCTCCTCGCAGACCATAGCCCACCTTCCATCACATGGCCATCTTGCGCCATATACCTCACCTGTACACGCGAGGATGTAATGTCTGCGTCAGCGAATGGTGTTAGAGTTCCAGAGTTTTGGGCCCAACAGGAAATTTAACTTAATATTTCCCATCGACACGCTAAGAAGAAGAATAGTGCTGCAAAAAATTATCCAAGTGCAAGTGTCATCGCATCAATATGTTAATTAAAGGTTTTTGAATGTTGGGCTGATAGTTAAAGGAAACTTAATATAATATACATTATATTTGAAGAATCAACTAAAGTCATATTTAATTAACAAAGCTTACTATTAATGAATTTCTGACAGAATCATTTATTTTGACATAGATTTTATGCATTATAGTATATATAATATAATATTTATTATAGTATATATTAATTTTATTTATACTATGGCTTGCGTAAAATTTAATTATGGATATTTATCTGAAATAAATAATTTGATTGATTGAATATATATATATTTATTACTATTGACATTTATAATTTATTATTGTTTGCTAATTCACTTAACATTAAATATTTTGACTTGAAATTAATAATTAAAAATCATTATTGTTCATAATATTTGCACGCCATACTACGTGGTCTGATGATTTTTAGGATACCGTACGTCCTAATATAAAACGGAACCCTTATAGGACCACTCGTGTGTCTGTCTGTCCGTCTGTCATAGCCTATTTGCTCCGAACCTACTAGACTGATTAACTTGAAATTTGGTACAAATATTAATTTTTGTGACCCAAACACGGACGTGTAACGTAAATAAATGAGTTTTGAATATAGGGATCACTTTTGGGGGGCAAACAAGAAAAAAAAAACTATTTGTACCGTGTGACATACCAAATAAAAGAACTTTTTGTGATGCTTTCAAATATATTTTTTGCATAATTTTAAAATAAACAGTTTTGAAGTTACGTGCCGCTCGTGTGTATGAGCACTAATGGAATCTGACGCTATAGTGCTGACTGCATAAGTAGCGACTGGCAGTCGTGACTAGGGCTTCCAATCCCGCAACCTAACTTCAATCTCGGTATTTGCGGGACTGAAATTGATCAGTCCGGCGGGACCCCGCATACAGAGTTAATCATATTTAAATAAGGTAATTAAAACAATGACATAATTAACATAACTTCACTTTTATTTAAGTTTCACTATTAGCAAGATACCAATCAAGTTGCACTGTTCATTTATAGAGATCAAATACAGAAAAAATTAAAAAAAAAAAAAATCGAATGAAACAAAAACCAAAACATTTTCAACTGAATGTTGACAAAACTAATTAAGACTTTAATTAGTTTTGTTGAAAATGTTGAAAATGTGTTTTTAGAAGAAAATATAACACGTCCAATGTCTCAAACCACTGCGTATTTTAGAAGGAATATAAAACACACTTTCGACGCCTCGAATTTTATTAGTACTGAAGTGTCAAAGCGGCGATTCTGTAAGAGTACTCTACTTTGTGATTCTGTAACTTGATTGTGTCTTCCATAGAGATGGAAGACACAATCAAGTTCATATCTAAACGAAGTCGCAGGCAACAGGTAGTTTAAATTGATTTCACAAATTCACCACCTACGCTATCTACCTCTAGTATCTAGAGGTAGATCGTGCCTTTATAATGCCTTTTATGGCTATCTTATATGGTAGTTATAAGGCGGAAGATAAGCAGACTTGTCGCCATGGCGGTTTTAAGACGGCAACCAAAACAATGGCGTTTGACGTCACATGGTATAATTAAGATGCTTTTAAGTTATAAGAGATAGCGAATTTAGATTTTTAAGGTGTGTTTTAATATTCTGTGCGTGTTAACATTCTTTGAATTAACATGCTTATTTGGATTAAAAAGCACAGGCAGTCAACAACCTCATTAAGTCTAAATGGAAACGGCAAGGACTAACTTCTACAATTATATTCACCATAGTTGTTTATTTAAAATTAGCGACCCGCCCCTACGTCGCATGATTTTTACGACTTGACAAAACATTGAGATTTCTTATATATACAATCATTTATTATTAACCAAAAACCTTCTAGAATAAATGTTCTAAATTATGGCAGAAACCGCATTAAAATCCATGGTGTAGTTTAGAAGATCTATACACAGACAGACAGCGTAAAGCGACTTCGTTTTAGATAGATTGATTCATAGATATAATACCCTATACTTATGTACACCATAACAATTACAGATATAAATGTAGACATTTTACATATGGTGACAATGGGCGGTCTTATCGCTAAAAGCAATCGTTTAAAGACACCCTTTGGACCTTCGGTTTTATATTACTTGTATAAGACCACAATAGAATTTTTGCTAACAGCTATAATAATAAATTATAGGCGGCAATTACATTTTCCTTCGATCTTTTCCGCGTCGCCTGAAACAAATCAATCTAGTTTTTAATTTGTTCTTTTATTTCAATGCTCAATTGTTTTATAATTAAAATATAATAACCTAACCTAACTAGAACTACTAAAAAATTAAAAAATGGCGTCGAAAAATTAATTAAAATTTAATTAAATTTTACTATTGCAATTTAAAACGTAAATTAAATCAAATATCATTGTTTTATTACTCTTTGTATCTCTCCAAATCGCTTGCATCTTATATTCTTCTCATTACATTACGAACCAAACGTGTATTTTATAAGCAAGTGTTAATGAAAATTCGTCGTCCCCAGCTGAGCTCGTCACGCATAACTTAAGCAAACAATTACCTGTTTACAATGTTAACATGCTGATGTCAAGCAGATGATTCTGGTATATTAAATAGGTATACGCAAATTGTGTTGTGTTTGATACAAAGTTATGTTTTGCTTTGATATTTACATTACGAAAACAAAGTTTTGTAAAGTTGTCATAGTGAAATTTACAGTATAAATGAGCACTGTGAATAGAGCTTATCGAATGAGTAAGTTTTATTTTGAAAACGACAAAATACAAATGCACAAATTGTCATCCATTCATCCGTTTTTAGAAGTTGGTAATTAGTAGAAAATAAGTTAGGTAATTAAGAATCGTTATTATTTTTGTACAACTTACGATTGCATACTTAGATAACAAGAGCAATAAATATAATGTGAAAAATGTGTGTGGTTAAAGGAAAGATGAATCTGAAACTAATCTTAATGATTTTCTTAATTCTGTCAGTTCTAAAACTGAACTATGGACAACTAAGGAAAAAATACAAAGTTGTCTTAAGGCAGCGTTGGAAGGCCTCCCACAAGATGGACTGATGACCTGGTGAAGGCCGCAGGAATCTACTGGATGCGTGTAGCATAGGACCGGTCGAAGTGGCGATGTTTGGGGAGGCCTATGTCCACCAGTGGACGTCTTTCTTAAAAGCAAGGTAAAAAAACGCAAAAAAAACCAGTATCAGTGCTAACACGTTTATTGGTCAGGGTTAGCGACACGTGTCGTTAGTTAAGTGGGAGTTAATGAAGAAAATTGGCAGTTAACTACTTCGAATTACCTTTACAATCAGTAGGTATATGTAGTACCTATACCCAAACTACGATGGAGAGCCATTTTTTTTTTCACCTGTTATTTATAGGTTACCTTATAGAAAAAAAAAGTGCAATTAATGATAAATGATTTTATTTCTATAAGTAGGTTTGTACAAACACTTACATGTCAATAATATTTTTTACACTAGATGAGGTCGGCGTTTCCTATCTGACTACTTACTCTGAGAAGAAAGGCGGAAACAAACTCAGAGGTCTCTTTTAAAGTCCAGACATAATCTTGGTCAGATCATGTGAAGACCATGTAGATTAGTGTCTGAAATGATCTTCTGAGGAAAGAACCATACAGATTGAGTGGACCTGGCCGGTCAGTGCAAGCATTTGTCAGTAATCGTGCAGATCAACTCAAAACTTAAGGAGCTTAACGATTCGACGAACAATACCAAAAAAAGAACATTTAATTGGGTAGTCTGAGTAATTTATGCGACCTACCCAAGGCCGCATAAATTACTTAAACTGCCAGATCATGATTAAAACTAACTGACAAAAAACAAAACAAAAAAGCAATGACACACATAGTCCTCACATTCACAATAATTAAAATAATATAATACTTTACAAAGTAAATACTCATATCATGGTATACCTATATAAAAAATAGGAGAGCAATTTGGATTGCACAAGATGCACATACTTACCTGTTTTCAACCGACTTCAAAAAAAGGAGGAGGTTTTCAATCCAACTGTATTTTTTTTAACCGACTTCAACAAAAGGAGGAGGTTCTCAAATCGTTTATTTTTATTTTTGTTAGCTCAGAACTTTGTTCTGGGTGAACCGATTTAGATGGTTCATTTTTATTTGAAAGCTGGTCCTTCATATGTGGTCCCATTTAAATCTGATCAATTTGTGACCAGAAGTTTTTGAGTTATCCTTAATACTGCGTATTTTTTCCACTTGGTTTATATTGATGATGTTATAATAATTTCCTGTTACGGTTATTTACATATCAAGTAGTGGTATACGAATGGGTGTGGGGTATGTACCACACCTAAAAAGTGAAAAATAAAGACATTTTTTTACAAAAAAACCACCGACTTTCAAAACAAACGCTAAAGACGTGAAAAATAACTTTAATTTCGGAAGTCGGTGGCCAAAAACGAATTAATGTGTGTTATAATAATAATAAATCATTTTATTTCGGACAACTAATAAGATCCATAAATTGTTAGTAACAGGTTTGGACTATTGTTAGTAACTTAAACTAAAGACGAATTCATGAGAAGACCACTCATCAACTAGACAACGAGAAATGGACACTAGGGTATAAGTCTTCTCACAAATTGCCGTATTATTGCAGAGGAAGTGTCTGTTGCCACAGCTTTCAGGATGCTATTGTTAGCTCAGAACTTTTTAATAGGGAAACCGATTTGGATCATTCTTTTTTTATTTGAAAGCTGGTGGTTCTCATATGGTCCCATACAAATTTGATTAAGTTCTGACCAGGAGTTTTTTAGTTATCCTTAATATTGCGTATTTTTCCACTTAGTTTATATTGATTATGTTTAAATAATTTCCTATCACTGTTATTTACATATCAAGTAATGGTATACTAATTTTTGTGGGGGAGGTACCACAACTAAAAAGTGAAAAATAAAAACTTTTTTACAAAAAAATCAATCGACTTCCAAAACAAACGCTAAAATAGTTAAAAATAACTTTAATTTCGCCAGTTATGTTTAAGTCCCACGTAATAGGGGGCGACCCTATTGCCATCAACCGGGCACAAATGCAAACTTCGGGTTGTTACTGAGAAATTCCAGATAGAAAAACCCAATAAGACTGCCTGACCTGGGAGTCAAACACAGGACCTTATGCTTAGCAGTAACATTTGCGACCACTAGACCAATGAGGCCAAGCCAAGGCCAAGTTGGTAGGTAAACTATAAAAATACGGAAATATTGCAGAAATATAAATAAACTGCGAATTTGTTTCCCAAAAGTTACAGTCTCCAGGGTAAGAAACATTTTTGTAAGCCCAAATACGTTAACCTGAAAACTATTTTCTAAATAACACATTTATCCGAAAAAAACTTTTTCGATACAAGACATGGTGACTGTGATGGATGAATAATATAAGATGAAAAGGATGAATATAAATGTGAATAAGACGAAGGTCATGGTGTTTGAAAGAGAAGAGGATGTATCGGTATGTGATGTGAAATTAAATGATAAGAGTGTGGAGCAAGTGAGTTTGTATATTTGGGGAGTCTGTTTACAAGGGATGGAAAGATTGATGGAGATGTGGAAAGGAAATGCGGGAAATAAAGTGAATGGTGCTACACATGCAATTGTGACCAACCATTTGATGTCCAATAAGGCACAACTGGCTGTTCACAATGGTGTGCTAGTGCCTACGCTTATGTATGGAAGTGAGTGTTGGGTGCGGCAAAAGACGCATGAAAGTAAAATAAATGTTTTGGAAATGCGTTCTTTCCGAAGCATGAGTGGTGTGACTATTAATGATAGGCTGAGGAATGATGTGATAAGGCAACGGTGTGGATTAAAAGAAGATTTGTAGTGACAAAAATTGAAAAGAGTGTGCTTAAATGGTTTGGTCATGTTGAGTGGATGAATGAAAGGCGATTGACAAAAGGTATTTACAACGCAGATGTGAGTGGAAACGCTGGGAGGGGTTGCCCTAGGAGGACATAGTGACCTTATTGGTGATGTTCTTCAGATAGGTCAGGTACGTAGTACTCGCAACCGGCGTACGTGCACGTTACGTATGAACGTAAACGAAGCAAAAGGAGTATGTAAGGATCGTAGTAGGTGGCATTCTGTGGTTTCTGCCTAGCCCCGTGGGACGAAAGAGTGAGTTTATGTATGTATGTGGCACCATAGTCATGATTTGTAGGCGTTTCACAAAACGTAATTATTCGCAAAATTATACCATGAAGCATTAAAGTTGCTTCTACATTTTGCTTGTGCTAACCAGTCCCATATTTACTTTGAAAGTAAAGTTACAACCCTTGATTTGAGTTGGCCCTATTAACCCGTGGGCGATTGATTTAATAGTAAAACAGGTGTAAGCAGAATAAACTTTGTGTTACGCAGGTGGAATGCGAAGAACTTCTACCGTTTCATCGCTTTAAGCGCTTTTAAAACAATTGTTTCACTAAACTATTTGTTTGCTTTTCTTTCGATTCTATTAGATATTATTTCTGGTATACGTGATAGATTGGGCTTTATGGCTGTTTTTATGTTCAGGGATCAATTACAGCGCTGTTAATGTTGTTATTTTCTTCCTAACGAGCTTCTCTCGTGTAATGCCGCGTTCCCACGGCTCGCTGTGTCACAGGCCGTGACACGCCAAGCTAGGCCGACAGGCCGTATAATCCATTGCATCCGATGAGGCCTGCGGCAGCGGCAGGCGGCTCGCCCCCGCCCGTCCGATCCGTCGCACACTGGATCGAAAATCGCGTCTAGAAGACTTAGAGCTTCGAAGTTTTAAGTGTCGTTTTTTGGGCTTGAAATGGTTTCTATTTAGTATTACGATGGTTAAATAAGTCATATGAAGTAATTTAGCTTGAAAACAGAGACATTTATTTTTTGTAAAATATTGATTTTAGTAACTTTTTGTACTTAATTTTACCGAATATGTATAATATCGCTATAAACAATTATTTTTTTATTATTAAGTATTTTTAAAGATAGACGTTTTAATACCTAGGACTTTTTTAAATTTTATTTCGAGGTAGTACTTAATATTTCAACAATTATTATTGTAGCCATATTTTTATTTATTTTCGAGGATAAAACCACCATGTACTACTACCCTATTACCATTTATTCATAAAAAAATGTATTTCAGTTGTCTTTCATATGAAAACTATTGTTAAAGATAAGAAAAACAAACTTTAACGATAAAAAAGTGCTGTATTTTTAGGACTATGAAGTATGTCAAAGAATCATAAACAATATCTGTAAGGATAGAACGGCAAAGCTTTTAGCCCTGAGATATCTTGATAAGACCTCAGTTTTCAAGCCAAATTCCTTCATGTGACATATTTAGCCATAGTAATACTAAATAGAAACCATTTTAAGCCCAAAAAACGACACTTAAAACTTCGAAGCTTTAAGTCTTCTAGACGCGATTTTCGATCCAATGTGCGTCGAAATTTGGTAATTTCAGAGGCGCGGCATAGCACGGCGCGCGGGTGCCTGTCGCGGCCTATGCGGGCGCGTTTCTTTTAGCTTTTTTGTATGGGAATGCTTGGCACGGGCAGCGACAGATCTCGTAGGCGTAGCATCGCCTGGCACGGTCCGTCGGTTAACAGGCCATGGGACCGCAGCATTACCAGGACGAAATTTAATCGAAGTTACATTATTGTTATGGCTTTTCTTAACGAGTTACTTAATGGTATTTTATGGGGGAAGCACCAGGCCACGTTACCCGCGAAATTATAATTTTCTTACGTTTTTTGAAATTTGCAGGTCAGTGTCAGGTTGTATGTTGATCAAAATATGATTCGCGACCGTAACAAGTTTGTATTTACAGAATTATAATCATTATAATCATCAATACAACCCTCTAAGTTCATATAATCCTATTGAATGGATCAATCAATAGGATTGATTGTTGTTTTTCTGTGGCTTTGAATTTCCATAATCCCAAAACTTATCTTTGCTTGCAGATGACAGTGAAAAATTCCAAAAACGAGATATGGAAAACAAACGCGCGCTCTGACTGACGCTAATCCAAACTTTTCCCAATTTTTCAGGACCCATGTCATAGAGAAAATTTATACGAATCCGTTTGAAAATTTTGTAACAAAGCGAGTTCCGGACAAAAGATTTGACGAATTATCAAATTTTGTGGCGCATTCCACCAACTATACCCTAGAATATCTTACAAAGATTTGTGAATAGGCACCTCAAACGCCGCCGCCGTTGAAATGGTAATTTCGGAAAGTCTATAAATGCTTTTGTTTATTTACTAAATAAAGCTTTAAAAGTTTCGGAATAACAAAGGTTTAAAATTTTGATTATTGTAAACAAAAATCAAAGGGCAAATCGTGTCTAAATATTTGCTTCGTTTCTGAGCGCCTCGCGTCTGTCAGGGCCCAAACAATTGAACGCGATTGGAAAACGGTAAATCGGAACCTATCTACTATTTTCGTCAAAGGACAATGCTTAACATTTCTCTCGTACCTTTATTGATAACATATTTCTGCAATTGAATCATGCGTGAAGAATGGCAATTTCAATTCCTTTGACACAAGCATTTATTGATGTAAATTCATATTTATTTATTACTAGCTGCTGCACGCGACTTCGCCCGCGTGGTTGTCGGAAGTTATCCTTGGGAACGTGCTTACACCAGGACAAAAAGTAGCCTATGTTATTTCTTATAACATCAGCTATCTGCCAGAACAAGTCCTGTAACAATTGGTGTAGCCGTTTCGGAGATTAGCCAGAACAAACAAACAGACAAAAAAAAAACAAAATTGTTTTTTTTTTTGTTATAAGTACCCACCGTATATAATTTATATGTATTTAGTAAAAAGCTCACACAACAAACTCAAACATTACAAAAAGACACTTCAATTTTATTTATTTGTATAGATTTGTTCAAAAGACCGAAAAGGTGCTGTGATTTGCTAGAGCTTGTAGGTCTCCATCTAGATTTATAGAAGATAAATGAGAAAATCCTATCAATATGTTCTTGTGATATATTATTAAATGTGTTGCGCATTGAATCAGTTCGTTTTAAATGTCAATTGGTAAAAACGATATTTGATTTGATTGGTACCGTGATTTAAACGTTTTTGAACTTCGTGCTAAATGACAGCCAAAGAATTAAATAGAGTTTTGCCACTCACAGACATAGAACTACAGATTTACAGAAAAACTTAAGACAAAATCAAATCTATAAATCAAAATTAGTGTCGGTAATGTGATTTTTATAGAAATTTGTTTACCTGGCCACAGTTACCTAGTATTTCAATCTTGGCAAGCTAGCCATACGGAGATTAATTTTCTACAAACGGTAAGTTTGCAGAAAATTTATCTCCGTGAGTTCTCGTAGAAAAAATAAAGTGGACCAACTAAGTCGGTGTAATATTTACAGGTATCTTCAATAATATTACATGAATGAAAATTTTAGTCTTAATTAAATTTTCCTTTGTAATAAATAAAAGATGTTTATTTCTTTAGTCAGAGAAGAAGAAACAAAATCTTGTGTTTTGTGAAGAAAATTCCAGACTGAATTTCGGCTATGGCGGCCAATCTCAGCGGAGACTAGCCATCGATGCGGGAGATATTATAGTGCACAAAATGTATGCACAAATACAGGTGCACTCTCTCTTCCCTCACTCTCCTAGTCCTATGGGGCGGCAATCCGACACAATACATAATACATAACATAACGATAAATATATTATGTGAGTATAAAAAAAAATACCCACATAATATGTAAGTACCAAAAGGTAAATGTAAGTACCAGAAAAAAGTGAGCTAGTGCTACACAATTCAGCATCATTTTCAGGCAGGTATCACACCTCCGTCGCAAAACTATCGCGTTGAAACCGCAGTAGTTCCACCATTATTAGTCCGTTTTACGACAAGCGGAACAGAAGCGTAACTGCCTGTTCTAACGAACAGATTTGATTAGGATTCTATCTCTTTCCCACGTCATTTCGCTTATCTGCTGCTCGTAAGCCGGTTACAGCTCCGCGCTCAGCCCGCCATTTTGTTGCGGATCCGAGTTTGTTTCGCACGTAACTGTGGCAGTCAACAAGTTAACTCATTAAGCATCGCTAATGAGACATAATTGATTTTCTTTTCTTTTTGATTTTCCCTCTAGTGGGGGGCACCTGGGGCCTGACTAGAAGCGAAACTTATTTTGTTTTGTAACATGGATGTTGATTTTACGGAAAAACGAATCCAAGAGGTCTGAAGTAGACCAATACTGTATTTACTAAGACGGAAGCGACGACATTTTGCTCCCTTTGCTACAATTCATCTGTTGTTCGATGATGATCCGCTATTCGATACGAGAATTAATGTAGTAATGAACCTATGTTGTAGTTAACCTACTTTTCTTTCTTTCTTTCTAATGTTTCGCAGCGAAATTCATTTAGCGGTTTCGCATCATTATTTCCGCGCCGGAGGTGTGCTAAGGCCCTCATAGCACATTCACTGAGTTTAATACAATTTCAAAGATCAACAATTTCAAAATATCATACAAATTGTTAAGACATAACTTTTATTAGACCTAATATGTAATGATGTACCTATTTAAGATTTATTACTGCCGCATCAGTATCAAGATTCAAGCATGCGCGTAGGTACGGTATAAAATAACATATCATTTGACCTTGTATACTTGATATAGGGTAATAAAATATTTATTGATGTACGTAGGTATACGATATTTACAAAAAGGCTTCAAGAAAATACACCGCAGTGGCATAAAAATGTTTGATAGCTCATTTCGGTCTCCTTCAAAATAGTCTGGTTTGAGACATAATTTTTTTAATCAAAATATTACAAGTGCTTGGTATACCTACTAACTTGGATTTTTTTAATCTCTGTTAAGTACTAGCTTTTGCCCGCGGCTTCACTCGCGTGGAGGTCGGAAATTACTCCACGGGAGCGTACAGAATAAAAAGTATCCTGTGTTAATTCTGACTATAAACTATCTGTGTGGCAAATTTCATTCAAATCTGTTTAGCCGTTTTTGCGTGTTTGGGTAACAAACAACCATCCATCATCCATCCATCCATTCATCCATCCTCACAAACTTTCACATTTATAATATTATATACTAGGAGTAGGATTAGTAGGTAACTTCGATTTGTTTTTATAATTTGTAGATTGTGTAATTTTGCAATAGAGGACTACCTATATTTAATAAACCAAACTAATGATGCTTTCGAGTGAAAGCTCAAACCAATTGAAAATTGAAATTCATTGGATTAAAATGATATTCTCTATTCTACAACATGGTTCAGGAGACATTTCAATTGCTTTCGCAAAATACCTATATAGTTTTCGATGACCTTCCGATCTTATACTAGGTATTTTGTTAAGGAAAACAACATATGATCACGCCTTGTTTCCCCGAAAGGTTAGGCAGAGGTACACCTAGAGTACACCCACATTTCGCCAGTTATGTCAAAGTCCCATGTAATAGGGGGAGAGTCTATTGCCATCAACCAGGCACAAATCCAGACTCCAGGCTGCTACTAAGAAATTCCCGATGGAAAAACCCAATATGAATTTGCCCGACTTGGGAATCGAATCCAGGACATCATGTTTAGCAGTAGCGTTTGCGACCACTAGACCATAGAGGCAGAAGAGAGATGAAATAAAAGTAGATTTTTCCTCCTCAGACCTCGAAAATCATGAAATCTTTAGTACTATTTATCAGAATCTACTAAAATCGTACAAATACGTCAGTAAAATATAACGTCTTGTACTAAAAGGCTTTATCTTATCGGGTACCAATATCGATATTCATAAAACTGGAAAACCTCAGCGAAAATTGCTATCGGTATGATTTTCCTAGTATGAATCAGGCCCTGCAGTCTCGACATGAATAGCGACAAAAATCTGTCGCTAAGTCGTATCGATGTCAAATTTCTCGAATAGATTTTCAACCTTATACTTTGGAAATAAAATCGAAAATATATTAAAGGAATTTGACATCGATACGACTTAGCGACAGATTTTTGTCGTTATCTAATGTCGAGACTGCAGGGCCTGATTCATACTACACACAACTTTAAATACTCCCACGACCGGCGACCCCTGTACCGATGCATGCACCCATAAACACAATGTTTTGCGTGTGTTACATCGCGCACTACCGCAAACAGTAAATTTTCACACCAAAAATATAAGTCCTTTCCCAGCAATAATTTTTGTGCAATGTTACTTAGTTTGATGTTCAAAATGCGTAGTTGTAGAACTGTAGAACACAACTTACTTTTTACACTAGGTACTAAATTAAATAACTAATTAACTATACGAATAAAAACAAAAGGACACTTAGACGTTGAAGTACTCGTACGCGTCGTTGTCATTCGGAAACCTGCGCAAAAGAGTGGCAGCATTGCCACATTAAATGACAATGCGTATTCTTTGGCCTTAGAACGAGACAGCACGTGAAGTGTCGACCAGTGTAAGTAGTTACGTAACACAACATAACAATAGTTTTCTTCAGTGGAAAAGTTACTAAATCGTTGAGCTCCTTAAGATCTGAGTTGTTGAGCTGCACGGTTACTAACAAATGCGTGCACTGATATTATTAAAACTTTGGAAATGGCAACTCTTAGCATCCAATTCTTGCCATTCAATTATTAATACCTTATAATTTGACTTTGATCAAAAAGACATGATGAATAAAAAAATATGGCGTAGCGCACTTCGGTTCGATGAAATTGCAATATCTGTAAGCCGCCTGCATTTTTCCTTTGATTATTTTTACTTCGTGATTGGAATTTTCAAATTCACCAGCGTGTCTCGTTTATATTCCGGCTGATTGGTTCGGAGTCGACCAAAGGCAGATCGTCACTGGAAAAGCAAATCATAATATTACATAGTTCCGAGTTGAGCTGCACGATTACTGACAAATGCGTGCACTGACTGGACAGGTCCACTAAATCTGTGTGGTTTTTCTTCAAAAGACCATTTCAGACACTGATTTATATGGTCTTCACATGATCTGACCAAGATTGTGTCTGGACTTTAAAATAGACTGTGACCTCTGAGTTTGTTTCGGCCTTTCTCCTCAGAGTAGTCAAATAGGAAACGCTGACCTCATCTCTTCGTGTGAAAGTGTTTGTACAAACCTACATGCAGAAATGAAATCATTTATCATTTATTTATCATTTACTACGTTCAATTTGATTTTTGGTGTATTTGGTACACTTACTAAATCTGTGATTAGAAACCCTATGAAATCCCATATTAACTGCTTTAATCGGTTTAATAACAACAACAAATTTTCCTACTTAGCTTGATATTTGACTATAGGACCAATCAAATCAAATTGCCTTCGGCTCTGTATACTGAAAGCGATATTAGCACAGTTTGCAATTCAATGTAGGTAATGGAAGCCAGTGTAGCAGCTAATGTTTCCATTAGGCATGCTGGTAAGCTGCAGCTTAACACCAAGCTTAAGGCATACAATATTTTACTAGGTATCATTGTAGAACTGTTTAAAGATATTAATAGGGCGTACAATGGAACGGCGCTACTCCTTTAAAAATGTATTATCTCGTGACTGAGAAGGAATTATGAATAACGGCTTGAAAGGACCCTCGGTAAGTGTGTCTAGAAATTTCTAATATATTTTAAAAAGTTTCATATTGAGATACGAAGCAATAAAATTCAATCTAAAGAAAAGCGTCACATTCCTCTAGATCGTATTTTGTTGCAAGGTATTTTATTGTAACATCTTAAGCAGTAGGTACCCCATCTGTTTACAATGTTACAATAAAATACCTCCCCATATGGGAGGTATTTTATTGTAACATTGTAAACAGATGGGGTACCTACTGCTAAACAAGATGTAAATTTCGTTTCAAACAGTTGAAGTATATGACTTCAACTGTTTGAAACGAAATTTACATCTTGTTTAAAACGCACACTATGTAACCAAGCATATTATAAGTTGGGGGATTACATCGCTGATAAAAATGCTTGGCTCAACGCTCGTCCTGCTCCACAAGGGCGCATAAACTACTTGATTAGCATTTGAAAATATTGTTGGTGCTGCTGCAGATTGTAAAAACTATCTTTGCATTGTATAAATTAATTCTCTTAGTACTGCTTTATGACAATTTTAGTAGACAGTTCACTTTTGCCCATTCATTTGTTAATTCAATGTTAGCTCACTAACGTTTCGACGCTACACCTTTCAACCAAAAGTAAGCCAATTTGGTTGAACTATGTATTAGTTTAATTATTATTTTTATATTTGGCACCAACTAATCCTTTATACTCCAACTGAGATCGTCAATATATCTCACCACAAAATTATCTTAAGATAATTTTGCAACATGCGGTAGCAATTTTACAGATGGCCATTTAAAATTCGGCTCTAAACAATTCTACACCTTATTCAAGGACTAACATTAAAGTTTCGGCACGTTTTACATTTTTTCTTTATCTCTGTTTATATTTTACGATGCCAAGATATTATAAATCACTCACCCTTTTATAGTTTCTTTAAACAACGAAGTTGTAATCGTACACTCCGATCTGAAAAGAAAAATCATCTATTTTACTTTGACAGGCTAATTGCGTGAACTGAAAAAAAATACGTCTTAAATACTTAGCTCCATTGAAAAACCGGACATAAAAAAATATTTCGTAAAATAATGTTGAAAAAATATAATTGGGATTTGAATAAAATGGAAATTGGTTACGAAAGAGACAAGGTTAGATACTATTTTCCTATGAAAAACAGTTTTGAGGATTTCATTTGTAACAAAACCATAACATAATATCACGCCTTGTTACCCCGAAGGGTAGGGCAGAAATGTACCTATGGTAAACCCACATTACGCCAGTTATGTTTAAGTCCAGTGTGATAGAGAGCCGGGCCTATTGCCATCAACCGGGCACCAATCCAGACTACGGGTTGTTACTGAGAAATTCCCAATAACCATTTACCCGACCAAGGAATAAGTTTAAATAAAAAATAGTTTAAAAAAACATAATATCCTTAAAACTATTACCTACTGTCAATCAACTGTGCAATTTCATTAAATTCTACATTCGTACAGTTAAAATTCGCACGTCAATTCAATTTCAGTTCAATTTGAATTCATCCTGTACAAAAATCCTCCTATATTTGGTTGTTACACAAAAAAGGTAGGTAACTTTTATTATGACGGTTATACCATCCATCACTTTACCAATTAAGTGGCCAGAATCCAATTAAGTGTGAAACGCTCACATCATTGAATGGCATGTTCGACAGTCACTGTTAATTTTGTATAGTGTGAACGGGGCCTGCAAATAGAGGACACTAGGTACTTTATTACACCGGCTATGACGTCACTGCCTGAACAAATGTTGGTAGGAAATAGGTTTTGAAGGTGACCTTTTGCCTGTTAGAAAGTTCAATAGGATCTGTTGTGGTTTAATTGAATTTACCAAAATACCCACTGATCATGTCGTTGAAATGAAATGAAATTGTTAATTACTGTAAATAGGATATCGAATTCACATTAAAACAACATATAAAAATAAAAAAATAAGCTAGAGTCGACATTTCCTATTTGACTATCCCTATTGTTACTAACTGCGTCCCGTGGTTTCACCCGCTTGGCGATACCCACAGGAAACATGCATTTTTTTTGCATAAAAGTATCCTATGTTATTCGGGAATAATGTAGTTTTTTACTAGCGAAAGAATTATTAGACAGAAAAGAAAGTAAGAAAATACGTTTATTTGCGCTAAACATGACGCAGAGAAAAACACACAAATACAAAAAAAAAACGAGTTGAGGTAAAATATGTATGCGTCACATCCACGCAAAACGGCAATCGCTCAGCATAATGCTAGGGCCCTATGCGAGACAGAGGCCTAGCGCTGGTTGATTGTAATCGGTTCAGTATTTTCAGAGGCGGGTACTTAATCTTTTACCAACTAAAAACTTTATCATATAGATACTTACCTATCAGAGAGGAACAACCATCAGAGGATAACCATCTATATACATGCTGACAGGGAAATTCGACCTATTCCTTGAAAGGGGTTATACCAGAGGTCATTAGCAACAAATTAAGTCCAGTTAACTAGGGGTCAAAACTGGATGGTAAGCGAGCTAGGACGGCTTTACGATTTTTTTAAAATTTTCTGACTTGTTACCAAAAACAATTAATTATGAACACCACTCCAAACAGTACTTAAATTGATACTTTTGTGAAAGCTGAAAAATTAATGATCATTTAAAAAATAATACTTGCCCAAAACTTACATAATGTTAGAAACGAAAGGGCTTTAGTAGCAATAATCTTTAATTTTTGTATTCTTCCCGTAAATCGCCGTATATTATTGAAAAAAAAACTGTATGACAGTTAGCATACAAATTAGTAAAATGACTAACTGGTTTAATAAGCTTTCCAAAAAACTATAACTGTTATATCATCTTCCGTAAGAGTTAGTATAAAAAGTCGTTGATGCATTCCGGATAGCAGATTTCCTAGAATCGAACATTGCGCAAAAATAGGTAACTGCCATTTCAGGCTGTAAAACGAGTTATTTTTGCCTATTTTTTGTCAATGTCAACGTAAATTTTGACTTATAGGCAAAAGCGGTCACCGTTAAACATCCGTGCCGTGAGCTGTACCTACCCACATTTTTATCAGTTTGTGTCGTTGATAACAACTAAACTACGCTAAAACGCTTCGCCTGTCTCCTTGTGGAATGACTGCTTTTTAAAATGAAGAATACGCCCACATTTTGAATTTGTATAGTTTTGTGACGGTGACGCTGCTGCGCACGAAGAGAGTACCAAAGTACCACTAGAGTACCACTTGTCTTGTTGATACAGAAGAGTCTGCTTGAATGCACTAAATAATTTCATTATCGTCGTCGGCAATAACAACGGCAGGTTTACCAACATCGCTGTGGCGTCGTCGAGCGAGCCCGTTTCCCAAATGCACCGATAAGTAGCACCAAACACGATCACGTCAGGTAAACGGTGATTAGGGAAACGCCTTTGATACTCTCTTCGTGCTGCAGCGGCGTCACCGGCACAAAACTCGTAGTCTTCATTTTGAAAAGCTGCCATTCCACAAGGAGACAGGCGTAGCGTTTTAGCGTAGTTTAGTTGTTATCAATGACACAAACTGATAAAAATGTGGGTAGGTACAGCTCATGGCACAGATGTTTAGCGGGGACCGTTATTGCAGTCAAAATTGACATTGATATTGAAAAACAATAGGCAAAAAATAACACGTTTTACAGCCTGAAATGGCAGTAACCTTTTTAGTGCAATGTATAATTCGAAATCTGCTATCCGGAATGCTTCAACGAATTTTTATTCTAACTCTTACGGAAGATGATAAATAACAATTGTAGTTTTTTGGAAAGCTTATGAAACCATTTAGTCATTTTACTAATTTGTACACTAACTGTTATACAGCTTTTTTCCAATAATTTACGTCGATTTACGGGAAGAATACAAAAATTAAAGATTATTGCTACTAAAGACCTTTTATTTCTAAGATTATGTAAGTTTTGGGCAAGCATTTTTTTTTAATGATCACTCGTTTTTCAGCTTTTACAAAAGTATCAATTTAACGTTTAGAATGGAGTAGATTTTACATAATTATTTTTTTTGGTAACGTCAGAAAATTTTATGAAAAACTAAGAACCGTCAATAGCTCGGTAACCATCCAGTTTTGACCCCTAGTTAACTAAACTGAGTTTGTTGCTAATGACCTCTAGTTTAACCACTTTCAAGGAATAGGTCGAATTTCCCTGTCAACCTGTATGTACTCGTACATATTATAAATTAAAGTCACTTTTCGTCTGTGTGACCGCGTTGTTCTTCCAAACTACGCAACGTATCTAGATGCGGTTTTCACCATCATTTAGGGAATTTATTCTGAAATATTTATGTGTATAAAACATTAATGTTAAACGTACATAATAATAAAGTAATTGCGTTTTTTATTTCAAGTCGTAAAAGACGGAGGAAGCAGGAACAGGTCACTAATATTACTATAAAAAATCAAAACACCTGTTATAATTGTTTAGAATTTCAGACTACTTCACTAGTTAGGTATTTGATAGTAGTGAAGTATCCTTTAATATTACTACAAAGTTATCTCTTAGCGATATCAAATACGGTACGTGTGGTGAATCCATAATAGCAATCGTTCCGTCGGCATCACCACCGCCCGAATATAATATTTTAGTATCCAGAAACGGTGCGGTCACCATCTTTTATTATTTTCGAAGCTGTTGTGCGTCGATTATTATGTGATAACTTGGTTACTAACCCCCTTATTGTATAACATAACATAACGCATTCAAAGTGTTATTGAGTTTTTCCATCTGGAATTTCGCAGTAGCAGCCCGGAGTTTGGATTTATGCCCGGATAATGGCAATAGGGTCGCCCCCTATTACATGGGACTTAAACATAACTGACGGAATGTGGGTGTACCATAGGTTCACCTCTGCTTAACCTTTCGGGGAAAACAGGCGTGATGTTATGTTACGTAATAAGGGGGTTACTCCCCGGAGGGTTAGGCAGAGGTTGTACCTATAGTACACCCACATTTCGCAAGTTATGTTTAAGTTCCGTTTAATAGGGGGCGAGGCGATTGCCATTAACCGGGCACAAATCCAAACTCCAGACTGCTACTGAAAAATTCCAGATGGAAAGCCCAATAACACTTTGCCCGACATGGGAATCGAACCCAGGACCATGCTCGGCAGTAGCGTTTGCCACCACTACACCAATGAGACAGCACACATTTATTATAATGGATAAAATAAATGGTCTTTTGGTAAAACAGGGGTATTCATAGGCACCTAATGTCAATTATTAGAATTTAAGATGCCAGCTAGATACGGCTGGCCATCTTCTTGAAACATCTCCTCCTGTCACATTTTTCGGCACAAGGGTTATATTATGATATTAGACATATTATTAAATAAATTAAGAACCACCACTGGGCTTCATAATTTTGTGAGATGAAAAAAAACAATGAGTAAAAGAAGATTTTACCGACTCTAAAGTCAAAACGTATTTATAGATCTACAAAAGTGATGACAAAAGAAACCTCTTAAAAATGTCCACCGATTAAATTCGATTTTGCCAAATCACTCGAAAATCATCATTCAGCATTCCACCCACTGTATCCATTTTGTTGCAATTCAATGCATAAAACCAAATCTGGTAATAATGTGCAAGCTTTAAGGCTTTATTTAATCTTCACCGCAAACATTTCAACAATGTTCGCAATTCTATTTTAAAACTTAAAACCAGAATTTGTTAAAATTACGTCACTGTGCTTTTTTTATCACCTCCACGGATTTAATATATTGTTGCTGAAACTGTAAAATGTAAACGCGATTTTACAGATTTTGTTGAGAAAATAAACATAATTTGCCTAAAGCAATGTGGTTGGCAATCGCGAATAAATGTACGTACAAGGGCGAAATATAATATACCTAATTATTTACTTTAATCTGCAAAATTGAGTCGTCTCTAATAGAATGTGTAGTTTGGTTTATGTAACTAACAGGTTGTTATCCTAATTTATTACTTGTTAGGTTAGGTTAGTTTTTAGGCTGAGAGTTTAAAAAGGTTTGCTTGTTCAAAGAAATTGTTGATGAGAGATAAAATATTTGTACCACTTAATAAAATACAAATAGGTAACTAACTTCAAACAGATTTTTTTTTCGTCAATATTCATAAATGATAAATGATAAATGATAAATGATTTTATTTCTGTAAGTAGGTTTGTACAAACACTTTTACACGTCAATCATGTTTTTTAAACTAGATGAGGTCGGCGTTTCCTATCTGACTACTCTGAGAAGAAAGGCCGAAACAAACTCAGAGGTCACAGTCTCTTTTAAAGTCCAGACATAATCTTGGTCAGGTCATGCGAAGACCATGCAGATTGGTATCTGAAATGGTCTTTTGAGGAAAGAACCACACAGTTTGAGTGGACCTGTCCAGTCAGTGCACGCATTTGTCAGTAATCGTGCAGCTCGACTCAGGAAGTCAGGACTTAAGGAGCTCAACGATTCGACGAACAATACCAAAGAAAGGACATTTGGGTAGGCCGCATAAATTACTCAAACTGCCAGATCATAATTAAAATTAAATTAGAAAAAAAAAAAAAAAAGCAATTACCCACATAGTCTTCACATTCACAAAATTAAAATAATATAATACTTTACAAGTAAATACTCATGTCATTGTATATATAAAATTTATCAATGTCAATGTGTATATATAAATTCGGCAATAATGTTTGAAGATCATGTAGATCGGTGTCTGAAATGGTCTTTTGAGGAAAGAACCACACAGATTAAGTCGACCTGTCCAGTCAGTGCACGCATTTGTCAGTAACCGTGCAGCTCAACTCAGAACTTAAGGAGCTCAACGATTCGACGAACAATACCAAAGAAAGGACATTTGGGTAGGCCGCATAAACTACTTAAACTGCCAGACCAAGAATAAAACTGAAAAAAAAAATGACCCACATAGTCCTCATATTCACAATAATGAAAATAACATAATACTTTTTATAGTAAACATTCATGTCTAAAAAGAGTTAGCAAACTAAAATCAACATTCACTGTGTAAATTTATTGGAGCAGCTCAATCCCAAGCCTTTTTGTCTTCAATATAGTCTTTCACATAAATATATATTCACATAAATACATAAACATAAATCTTAAATGCCTAAATGGTCATAGAAAATGTCAAAAAAATGTTTCGTGGGCAACACTAAATTACCTTTTTACTCCTCTTGCTCAAAAAGTCCATCATAGTAGCATACCAGAGCGGGGATGAATAGCATATTTTCCTCTAGGGGAAAAAGTTTTTATTTAAATTTTTGTCTGTTGCCAACGAGAATAAAAAAACGAAATAGTCTTTATTTTTAAGTAGAATACTCGTAATCATGAATAAAGACTCGACTTATTACTGTTACATATAAAAAGAAGAATATTTTATTTTTCGAAAATAGTAATAGTTGCGTTGCGGCTACAGAAGAAACAAAAAAAGTAAACTATTTAATATTGTGTCGGATTATTTTATTTTCTCGCAATCGTAGTGAAAAGTAGAGTGTAATGCACGGCGCTAAAAACCCATTATTACTCGGTTTCTATTTACTCCGTCGCTAAAGCTCGGGAGTAAAACTACGTCGTATATAATGGGTAATTTAAACCCCTTGTATAACAATCTACTATTGTGGTGTTCCTCTCGTATCTACCTGTGTCTCCGGAAACCTTTAGTAACAAGAATCACGTAACAGCCACCTTTAAGTCATAATAAGTATACTTTCACAAATAGAATTTTGGAAGTCAAAACTCAAAGGACACATTGAATTAGGATTTTATTCTTAAAGACGAGGCGTAGTCCCCAGACCTTTATCGATATCTCTTTGTTTAGGGTTTTTCAAAAAGTATACGAGATATACCTTGGCTATAACCTTTTCCATTATTTCTCTCCCTCGAGTTAGCCTACGCAAATGTTATATTCGTAACATAAAATTTTCACATGGCTAAATACTAAGTATGATGCCAAACGAAAAGAGCGTTAAAGTGGGCTGAAATAAGCCGTCGTCAAATACGTTTTAACGTTAAATCATAATGTAGGACTTTCGGGGATTTCAGCTTTGTGGTGTACGAAGATTGGGCTCTTTTCTTTGCATTGTAACTCGACAAAGGTAACGATTATTACACACATCAAAAGTGTCTAGGGATCAAGCTATCGAAACCAAATATTTTATAGCCCTATTGAAATTAAGTAAAAATTATATTTAAATTGATTAAATAAAATGTTTTCGTATATGTAGATCGATGAAGTACTCTCTGCTTTTGCATTAATAAAGACTTTTCGCGATTTTTGCTTATGCTTTATTTTTTACCGTAGTTAATCCTTACATTAAAATGTGATAAAAAGATAATAATTTAAGTTTTGAAAGGTTTTTATTGCGTAAAAATAAACAATTAGTAGTCTGTATTTCGGCCGTTAACGCATATAACACAATCGCAGCGATTGCCTACTCAATATGAGTTCATCAAAATCACGTTGCGGAATGGCTGCCCACGTCCGTAGTACTCGTAACAGACGAAAAACATTTTCTGATGTGTGTACGGCATCCATATTTGGCAGAGCTTTTCTTTGAAGCATATCCCATGCGTGTTTAACGGGATTCAAGTCTGGCGATCGAGCAGGCCATGGTAGGACGTTGATATTAGCTGCGGTAAGTATGTTTGTAACGACTCTGCCAGTGTGTGGACGTGTATTATCATGCATAAGCAGAAATGAAGCACCAAATTGGGTCCGCAAACGAATGACAACATCTGATACAATCGTTTCAGCG
This sequence comes from Dryobotodes eremita, assembly GCA_917490735.1. NCBI lineage: Eukaryota > Metazoa > Arthropoda > Insecta > Lepidoptera > Noctuidae > Dryobotodes > Dryobotodes eremita. The sequence goes on from OU823248.1 coordinate 5,939,477, forward strand.
TAAATCTGTGCATTGAGATTGCGTCTGATCCAAATCAGTTCGGTTCTTCCGCCGATCCAAATACCACCACTGTATGCATGGACTTCCTGACATGATTTTAAATGTTCTCGGTGTCCAGGAGTCTTTGAATATCGTGTACGTCTAGGATCAGGCCTCACACCAAAGCGAGATTCGTCAGAAAATCACACAAAACGCCACTCTTCTTCTGCCCAATTTCTGTGTTCACGAGCCCATTGTACACGGGTTTCGCGATTGAGGTGCTCAATAGGTGTCACACGTAGCGGCCTTCGGGAATCTTGTCTGCGTGTGGTGATGCGAGCTCGTCCTCCATGTCGCTCTGCAATGCTGCCAGTGATGCAGTAACCTGTCCAAAGTCGACTTATAACACTATGCGTAGTGCCCAGAGTGATTGCCACAGCACGTTGCCGAGAACCAAATTCCAACATTCTCACGACTCTGATATCATTTCTTCTCGTTTCAAATGACGTATTCTCTCCATAACAACGTTATTTTATAATGATTCCACTCAGAAGTATGGCAGAAATTTTACTGCTTTTGCCTCCATTACCCCTTGCAGGATTATATAGGAATACGACGTGACAGAAGATTTTCATCTTTTGACCAAAGTTCAAAAACTAATAAGATAAGATAATCATTTATTTGCTCAAACATACAACACTAATTTCCAGCATGCAAGAGATGTTAAAAGTAAAGATAATAAACGGATCATCACGTTTGCCTAAAACAGTGGCATACAAATATTTATAATGTCACTCCGAGTCAAATTATAAAAAAAAAACGACATGATAATATAAGAACATTAAAGATAATAAATTAGTAAAACATAATCAAAATTTCTCAACTAAAAAGTAATTAAAATTATAATAAGCTTTATCTGCTAGGAAATGAATAACTTACTTTTTGAACGCTACATGTGTTAACTGCTTCCAGCTTTTAGGTAGTTTATTATAAATTTTTGGAGCCATGCAAAAGATACTTTTTCGCATAAGTGCCGTTCTATATTGATGAAGGCTAATTTGACTATTATCACGTCTATTAGGAGGAAATCGATCTGCCATGCGAGAAAAGAGGAGAGGGTTGGATCTTAAGAACATTCCATTTATTTATATATATATTTTTTCGTATGCCTTTTCAAATGACGAAATTTACTAAAAAGTATCCATAGGAGTTACAAAAATAGCTTGATCCCTAGACACTTTCGATGTGTGTATTTGCTTTTGTAATGTCTCTTGTTTGTTTTGTTTGCAAATTTCTTTGCTAAATAGATATGCGTGTCAAATTACGCAATTTAGTGGCCCCAAGCTTTTTCCACCTTTAGATGACTGCATTTTATTATGGTTGTATTCCGCATTTATTATGCATGGTTACACCCGCTATGCAGTAAAACTCCATGATGGGGGCTGTGTTTTCCGATACTCATTATTGGACTGTCTTCGAGACATGATTGATTAAGTAATTTTAGGGAAGCGTAAACAACGTATTGCTCGCATCGTTGGTTGCATTCAAATGCTGGACTATCATTACCTACCATTTCAAAAATGCAAAAAAAATACACATTCTATAAATATCTAACTAACAAGGCTTGCATGTATTTTGAAGTAAAACATTTTAAACTACAAGAGATAGTCAGCAATGAATTGCAGCATGAAAGTAAAACTTCAGCCGGCATTTCTACATGTTCAATTAAAACCAACAGGGTATTTGCTTTTTGAATGTTTAATAACTGTGTGAAATTTTACAGAGGATATTGCAGCGGAATGCCAAATTACGATTTCAATAGCGCTGTACCTATAAAGGAGATTATTTTGTATTTTATTCATGTAGATCGGAGTGTGATCTAGATGGATTATATATATTTTTTTATATTGTGTAGGTTATTATTTTTGTTTGAGATTTTAATTAAAGGAAATGATAGTTGGTAAGATAAGATACCTAATTTATAATTTTATCTTGATTTTTATTGCAATAAAGTTAATTAATTACTTAAAGTTTGCAATATGAAGAATCTTTCTCAAAAAAATCTCTTGCACGTTGTCCTTACAGCACCTCAATTTTAGTAAGGTAGGTAAGTAACAATATAGACCAAAGTTAGTGGTAAAAGCTAGTTTTCAAAACTCGTAGAATAAAGTGCAAGTCCTAAGAAAACAGCAATAATTATGTTCAGTTATAACATAACACCACGCATGTAATCCCCGAAGGGTTAGGCAGAGGTGTACCTTTAGTACCCCCACATTTCGCCAGTTATGTTTAAGTCCCATGTAATAGGGGGCGAGCTTATTGACATCAACCGGGCACAATCCAGACTCTGAGCTGTTACTGAGTGATTCGTAAACATGTGAGACAAAACAATGTTTATAATTTGTTAATTCAAATAAACAGACAAAAACATCACCATAGGAAGAACAGTGACGAAATTAAATATTGTATGAAACCTGGTTACCGTTACTTAATAAAATTTTAATCCCTCGTTATTCTGAGGATGGTATACCGCCTTTTTTACCGCAATACCAACGCGTTTATTATGTCGGGGAAAAAGTTATTTCGTATTTTATATACAAATTCAAGACTAAGAGCTTATGTGGTACCCAAATGTCGAACTTTTCTGTATACCCAGACTTTTTCAAATGGGTCAAACTGTTTTGTGGTCAACCCCTAACTCTTCAGCTATGTCTTATCTACTAGTATGTATATCGATCTTACTCCAGTTTTTCAAAAATGGCATCGACTTTATCCGTAACAGGGCGACCAGAGCGAGCTGCATCTTTGATATCAAAATTCCTGAACTTAAAACACTTGAACCAACTTTGTGCCACTCTTTCACATATTTTTTTGCGGCTTCTGTCGCATTTTTAATTTTTTTGTAATAAAACTTCAAAATATATCTAATTTCTTTGTTAGATTCACTAATTTTGGCGGACAGAAAAACAGTTGAAAAATGGCAGGAAATCGTTTTTACTTATTTTTTTTCAATGTCTTCTATATAATGGTATCAAAACCAGCCAGATACAAACAGTACAGCCAAAGAGATTTGACTACAACATTATACCTATATAAAATACGAAAAAGCTTTTGCTCCGACCTATTATTTAGCTTGGTTACCTAGACGACTATGTAATCAATTACAATTAGATGTCTCTGCGGCGCGGCGATGACTTGCGAACGACGTTATTTTACTTTTAGTATATACCTATGGGTACAGTAATAGTTCGTTTTTTTTTGGTCAGTTGGCCACACGTCTGTGGTTACAAAACCAGTATAGTCCTATTAAAACTCCGTACTACGCTAAGCGAGCAAGAGGTTAGTTTCACCATCGACGTACGGCCCACTGTACATATTGAGATACCTAAATAATTTCCCAGAGCTATCAGTAGATTTTGACCTCTTGTTAGCAATATTTTGCCTCTAATTAACGAAGACATGATATTTTAGACTGCAAAAAAAAAAACACAACCCTTAAATAAACGCAAAAGTTCATCAGTGATAATAGTAATATTAAAGGTGACTCTAGTCGAACGATTTCTATGAAAACTTCATGGAAATTGTTCTACAAGAGTCGCGTCGCACCTGTCTGCGGGAGCCTTTACTATTACTATTATTATTATTACTATTATTTCTAATAAGTTTTAGACTTAAGAATAATTAAGTGGAAACTAAATTCAATGCCAATGAGTTTATCCATTTAATACCACAGAAAGTAAAACATTGTAGTTAATGTAACTTCAGCTTACTGGCTGTTTTTAGGGATGCAGCTAAGTAATAAATATTTGTGATCTCTCTCAAAACTCTGGACATGAGCCAAGTTAAATAAAACCACTGGGAACCGAGATTGTAATACAAACGGATTAACCCTGTAATTTGAAAACATAGTAAAAGCCAATTATTTTTAAAAGAGTAACCGTGGAGTTTCTTGCCGGCTCTTCTCCATAGGAGACGACGAATTGGAACCGTGCACCTAGCTAACACCTATATAACGTTTAATAAGTGCCCATGTAGGTTTATGTGAAATAAAACATTGTGATTTTGATTTTGCATGTACCTAGCTACCTACTCAAAATAAACTAAACTGCTTACTAATTAGATAGTAACCAAAACTCGCACACGATGCTACTAAAATCACAATCCGCGTCATTTTAAATTGAATACTAACGCGTAAGTAACCATCAGGACAGTGTGCAGACTTGTATTTATAATATGCTAATTATACTAATAATTAGATGATAATGTTTCCACTGCCGAGACACTGTGACTGTGTTGGTGAGGGCCAGGAGGTCTACTCCTTAAGCCCAAAACCCGTAGATTCGTCCGAAGTTACGGGCGATAATATTAGTTTAGGTCCCGACCTAAGGATATATGACACCACGATTTAACAGTTGACCCTACTCCCGATGTGTTATTACCCGCCCGAAAAGTGAATTAATCGGGTGAAGGGTTATTCCGAAGTATCAAACTACTATCTGGTGGGTCCGTATCTTCGTTGACAGCCTTAGAGAGTAGGCCGCCTGGTCATAATCCACCACGCGGGTCTCGTGTGGAATTGTGGGTGTCACATGTTTTCGTATTTAGTTTTTTCTACCTAGAAGATGGCGGTTTCCTCGCGATTAATCCATAATTGTATATGCTTGACGGAGAAGCTACAACTCTCTCGTTATCAGCCATATTTTAACTACTGTGGGCGTACTATGGGAAGTGTTGGTTATTGCGCAATAGAAAAACCGTTTGCAGTTCAAATCAAGTTTTATTATACGATCAAACTAATCACCCTAGCAATTTGCACACTGTAGGTGTCGGTACACGACATAACTATACGGAACGCGCGACAGTTTCTAAACGTGTTCACTGCTTAACCGCCAACAACCAATTCTGCTTTTACTCTGGTCAAGCATTATGCTATAGACTCTGTAGCGCCACCTGGTGGCGCTGGCATCTCGATTAGTCAATGGTGCCGATTCTCTTGTACACCGAACTAAACTATCACTAAAATTCCTTACTTTTGGCTATGAGAATCTTAAAGCTATTCTGCAACAAAATATCTCTAAATTTAAAAATAATTTTGAAGGAACTAAAATTTAATTTGACAATCGTGACTCCACGTGGTACTTGTTTGCCCTACCCTGTGATATTTTTTAGAGCCGGAGGCGCGTATGGGCGCAGCGTCGACGTGTTTTATATGGAATTTTTCACTTTTGTATGGAAAATTTAAAAAATTATTACCTTCATATGTAGAGTTTTATGGGTTGAAGGGTTTCATAAAGAGGGTCAAAATTTTCATTATTTTTGCGATAGGATACACCGTTTTCGAGATTTAAGCAAAATAAAAAAAAGAAAAGATACAGTATTATTTTTGCACCTGAGTCGAGGTGTTGTGGTGAATTTTAGTTCATGGCAACTAATTTTATTCCAAACCTTTTTAATCGCGATTAAAAATAGCCAGATTCAACCAAAATTTTAGGTTAAAAACGTCAAATTCAGAATAGCTAAATTGCCATTTTCACTGAATGCCATGCCAACTCAGTGCCATCTTAGTGTCGTCAAACTAAAATATAGTTAAGTTGTGTCACTTTAGGCTATTTCAGAATGTGAAATCGTCGTTTGACAGGAACAAACTAAATTTTAGTGATTTTTAGTCTAGTTTAGAGAATTTTGTGACAAGAGAATCGGCACCAATGTCAAACGATAGATTTAACGTATTTCCGACATGCTTATAATGCACTAATACTTAGATTTAGTAATTTCATTACGTTTTATGAGCCTAAGTACGTCACAGTTAAAAATAAAAACGTTTTTTTGTAAGCAGCAACCGTTCATTGAGTAAATTAAAGATATCACACATAGGTGTTGATGTTAAAAACATTAAATGAGTAGTAACTGACAGTTATACTTCCTTTCCCTAATAGTAACCCGTCAGTTCTGTGAATTTATTGAAAGCTGTCGGATTGTGATATAATGAATCCGGTTCGTTCGATTCTAAGAATAATATTATAAATGGTTTTATTGAAAAATGGAATTCTTTTAACTTCAATCTATTGTGTAAATATTACGTTAGTATTAAAACTACACTTTACAACTCATTCGAAAACATTGCGATTTTTTGAAGTAAAAACTTCTTTAGGCGCGTTGAGTGATTTTTGGTAGGGGAAAATCTTATGGGTGCACGTCATCGACATGTTATTGTTAACAGTACCTATATCTGTGCTAAGAGGGTGACCACTATTTCACTTCTGTCGGCAGTCTCCCTGTCTGCCTGTTTTTCTTTCTTATACACAAATACAAAATAATTGATGTGATAAATAGAAAATTACATTACATTTAAATGTGTTCGGTGTTTCGGATATTTCAAGATGTTGATGAATAGATTCTTTTCTTGACTTTTCGAAAAGGAATATTGTTTTTTTCATATTGTTTTCTACTGGTACTTCGTGTAATAAATTAGAAGGAGAAGAAAAAGTACCTGACCGGTAAATAAAACAAATGAAAGACGACAATAAAAAGAACAATGCGATTGTTGAAGGCTTCCATTTATTCAGCACGGTCGCTGTACATTCAGAAAAGCAATAGAAAAAAAAAAAGAAACATGTTCGTTACATTATGTGGGCGACAATTCGATTCGCGAAACGTGTCGATGTCGTCGACCTGCGCTCAGAATTAAAACGGTTTCATTCGAAACAGCCAACCTATTCTGTAAAAATCAAAAATTTTGGAGAAATGAGCTGTCAATATTTTCAATCCTTGGTAGCAGGTGCAATGACAGCTTACTTCACCAAAGGTTTCTCGGTGAGATTTTTACAGAATACAGGAAATAGCACACATATCAAATCGGAAAGGGATCGTCACCGTATCAACTCGAGCCATTCAGTATTCATTGTATGAAACTCCCTACTGCAAAGCACACTAATCGAAATCGTACCGTACTCGCCTCGCCTCAGGACAAGCTCACGAGCTGCGGTGCGATGCGGGTCTACTGGCAGTTCCCGTACTTACGGCTCTTCATTCACCCTTGCCCCTCTCACCCCTCCCGTGGCCTGCCTGCAGCACACTACTGTTGCCACACGTGCTGTCATTCGGTCGGCGAGCCATAAGCGCGGCGTCGCCTAGCTGTAGCCGAGTTGACGTATCGAAGCTGCTGATCCGGTTTGGTTACGTCCTTAGGTTAGGTTGACGGCTAGGCGAAAGGCGATACGGTGACGATCCCTTTCCGAGTTGATACGTGTGCTATGACCTTACACCGGCAGAAATAACTGTTCGAGTGAGTCTCGATTTTACGCGATGATGTCGATTGTGAATAGCCATTGTTGCTGGTCTAGACATAGAGAAAGAATTAGGGCTGATTCGCTGCTTGTCATCGTAGGCAATTTGTAATAGTCAAGTAGAAATTGGTTGATGTTGGAAAGGCCAAATGTTAACACTTAGAACTTGAGGAGTTTTAATTGAGCACGAACCAGTTTATATTGGTTTTGATAACACTGACGTGCGGTCGACTGTACCTAACTGTATGTTTAAGTTAAAAATAGTAGATACCTATTCCTAAAATCCTTGGTGTGACTCTTGAATAGGGATGTTGCATATGAATAAGTAATAATGATGGTAGGTCATCTTGTGATTGCAAAATTGCGGCTACCTAAATAAAATCTTGCAATGCTAATAGATCGTAAAGCATAAAAAACAAAGTTTAATTTAATGGTTATACAGAATGTTTGGAAGCTGGATGCAAAGCCTTAAGGGGGTGAAAGTTGACACCATTTTGAGCATTTTGAGCCATACATTTCTTAGACGAAGTCGGTTTTTTTTTTACTGCTTTTTCTAGGCTTCTTTTTAGGTAAAGGAATAGCAGTTAAAAATATAAAGAACAGTCTTCGTCTCAGACATGTATGGTTCAAAATTCTCTAAATGGTGTCATCTATCACCCTTAAGGCTTAGCATCCTGCTTCCAAACAGCCTGTTTAAGCTATAAAAAGATGGTATTAAATATGAATAATTCAGAATCATAACTAAAGTAATTAAAGCTATTCAAGCTTGTTTTGGACGCAACCACAACCGCCGTGTGGACGTTGACGAACTGCGAGAAGCTTGCTCTGGAAATCTTACAAATGCGTTGTACTTCCTTTGTAGCATTGTTAAAAAAATTAGACCGTTAGAACGGTTTGAAGAGAAAGAAAAATCAAATGGAGGCTGACCAAGTTGGAGGCAAGGTCGTTGATTTTTACGACGGTAAAAATAGTAAAGCAATTCAAAATAAACACTTGAGTGGTTTTTCAAGTAGATACAAACGCTTGAAGAGCAATGAACATTTTATACTTAATTTTGTTGATCTACCTTGCTGGTGTTAATTTCTCAATAGAAAGAAAAACACGACGCAGAGAATAACACACAAATATAAAAAATAACGAGTTGGGGGAAAATATGCGTCACATCCACGCAAAACGGCAATCACTCAGCATAATGCTACGACCCTATGCGAGACAGAGCCCCAGCGCTGGTTCTCAGCGACAGCCGGCGTTGACGTGATCACGTCAACTGGCAATAATAGCGAATATATGCGTTAATAGCAATATAAAAAAATCCTTGTAAGGATTGTTGTAATACAATCCAAATAAATGGTTGTCTGACCTAAATACACGCAATAAAAAATGATGCTAAATCAGCCTAAATTCGGTCGCGCTGCCTCTGTCAGAGTCACATTCAGCGATCGTTAATTAATGCATAAAATATTTTGATGACGTGGATTTCAAATCATTTTAATATGTGAGTTACATAATTTCCTTGACTTTTTTTCAGAACACCTATAGTTTTTTTTTTAACTATTGTACTCATAAATTTAGACCTAAGTAATACGAAAAATATTGTCTTCCTACGCTTCCTAAGATTATGAGCTATATTACACTTGGACACCATCCATGGTGACACAACCATGGTCGCGCTAACTACGAAATGTATACAGGGTGTTAATTTAGTCACCTGCATCCGTCAATGGGGTTATTCTATCCGTCATACTAAACAACTTTTGCTATGAAACTCACATCCGATACGTGAAAAAAAAAAACAAATTCCTATAACAGACAGACTATTTCGATGCATGTATCAAAAGGTTTTTGTGAATAGGGCGCCACCATGGTTTTCCAGTAAAATATGGCTCTTATTCTTAGGAAACTTAGGAAGTTAACGTTTTTCTTATTGCCTACCGCAGCGTGATCTCTGCGGTTACAACCTATTTTTCTAATTCGTATAACTGGTCTGAATTTTTTTATTCATAATATTTCATATTTTGTCATGAAAAAGGTCCTCATTTGAGCATTGGGTAAAAACGTCAGTTACTGAAAAATATATATTGAATCCAGACGATTTCTATAAATTTTCGACTCTTTATTCTATATCGAACCATGTACATTTAATTGATTATTATATTTCACCAAGTTTCATCAAAAAAAGTTTGCGATCAGTATGAAAAACCGAAATCTTTTTTGTTACGGTAGACTATACCTATTATAATTTCTTCTTTTTAGATTCTTTACTTAGAAATATAGAATTAGAGTATAAATCAAAACAACAAATTCAATTGTTTTTCCATATAAAAAGAAATTCAATCCAAGCTTACGTTCATTCAGAAATCTGACTTAGCCAATTTTAACGGATTTATAATATTTTTAAGGAAAGTTGTTATTAATAAAATGCCAAGAGGTTTATCAGAAGTTTTACGAGCAAGAATAATTGTAACTTTGAGGGAAGAAGGATATTCCACGAGATATATAGCTCGCAGAGTTGCTGTATCCCAACCCTGTGTCGTGGCCACGTTGCAGAAGTACCACGGCATGGATAATTTAGCTGACTGACGCGACGCCGCAGTGGTCACCCAACTATTCTGACTGCGGCTCAGAAGTGCTATATCAGATTGCTGGCAGCCCGTGACTCAACAATCAACGCCACTAATATAAAAGCAGAGAGCGGGCCGCCTCTGGACTTAAAGTTAGCACTCAGATCATTCGGAATTACTTACACCAGGCTGGACTACGAGCACGGAGGTCTTGGCGAGCACTTTTGAATTCACGGCAACGTCAGTGACGGAGATTGCAGTGGGGTAGGCTCCGGCAAAATGAAGAAGGTGAGGAGGAAAACATTTGGCAAAACTGTTCTTCATTGACGAATCGCGAATCAGTACTCATCCAGATAACCGACGTGTCCGTATCTGAAGAAGACCTGAAGACTCTGAAAGGCAAAGAACTGCCACTGGAGCCATTCAGTCAGGCGGGAAATTGGTGTCCTATTGGGGTGGAATTATGATTAGAGCTAGAACGCCTTTAATTCCGTATCGAGGCTCCATGATGGCAGATAGGTACAAAACAATCGCTATCGATGGAATTGTCAGACCATTCCGATTAAGCCATGAGCACCAATTCGTACTGGTCGATGATAATCCGCCCGCACATCGAGCTCAACAAGTCAATGCTGCTCTCAGAGAATACGACATCACAAGGTTAGACTGGCCTGCCGGCTCGCCTGACTTAAACCCAATAGAGTACGCGTGGGATGCTCTTAAGCGAGTTGTTTGAAACCGTCAGCCACCTCCTCAGACAGTGCCAGAGATCAGGGAAGCCGCTATTCAAGAATGGGATAGGTTACCGCAAGAAATGCTGGATAATTTGATCCTCAGGATGCCTAAGAGAATCTCCGAATGTATGCGAGCCAGGGGAGGAGTTATATTGTATTAAATAAAAACCTTCTATTAATAAATTATTGTATAAGTTTGGTTAAACAATATTTTTCTTTCCATCACATTTCTGTTACAATTACATTAGGATTGAATTACAAAAATTTTGTGTTTCAAAAATAAACTAAAGTTTTATTTTTTTATTTCAATCAGTGTATTTCTATTTTTTAAAAATATATAACGTAGACACTTTTTCTTGACAAAGTTAAATTTTAAATTTATATCAGCTTTACTAGTGATCACAATTTTTTTTTGATATGTGTATGTTCTGTTTGGTGTACGATATTCTTTGAATATGGTATGTATTTGTCCCGATTTTCCCTTTCAGCGGAAGTCTTAGCCGTTTCTCTGGTGTAATACCCTATTTTATTTGTCGTAGGTGTAGAACCAGTTAAAAAAGGTTGCTTTCGGCCCTTTTTCCGGGTACCGGACTATTCACCAGACTTGCGAGCTCTTGGGTCGCTTCTACCAGCCGCATAGAATCCTTGGAGTTCGACAACAGTAAGTTCGTTCTAGCCCACGAACATCGATCACTAAGAGAACTTTCTAAGTGATCGATGCCCACGAAACATGTTCGTCGCATCACCTGCGATTCCGTCAAACGTGCTACGCTTTGAGGTTGCAGTTCGTCAGGATCGACTTGTTACTTTAAACCATTAAGCTTAACTATTATAGTAGTATTAGTACTTTCAGGTTTAACTTTTTAATACTAGTTGATTTTTAACCAGGACCGTTTCTATCGGGATAACTTAGGTTCATCTTTATAAGATAATGTTCATTTGAAAGTTTACGTAATTTAGTGATCACGTACCAAAAACCGATTGCAATCGAATCTCTAGTTCGGGAAACAAATATGTAACTAAGATTTACCATCCGGTGTACCTTAAGTTTTCCCGTATTCTATTTTCATTAAAGCCAAATTACGTGTTCCGCAACTATTTTTAATAATATTTTTTTTTTATTTTTTTTTATGCGATCCGCCCCTGCTTCGCACGGTTTTAGGACTTGGCAAGACATCGAGATTTCTTTATTATATATGTAAGTTAAATATTAATGTATAATACGCATAAATCTTCCGGAACAAATTCTCCAAATGATGGTGAAAACTGCATCAAAATCCGTTGCATAGTTTAGAAAAACATCGCGGTTACACAGACTCGTAAAGCGACTTTAATTTTATAAAAGGTAGGTACAGTACCTAAGGTACCAGTAGGTACAAAGTAAATGATCATATTGTGTGTGCGAAACTTACGGCCCAGGGGATTAATCAATATAATTATATAATTTGTATGGGTAATAATAAATGTTGTGGGTAACCGCCCTTGACGTGGGTCCAGATTCAGAAGTGTAATCCTGGGTACAAATGTCTACGGCAAAACGGAAAATGTCTATGAGTATGACATGTCATGCCATTTGGCAACGGTGCGATTTAAAAGAAGATGTAGTGACAAAAATTTAAAAGAGTTTGCTTAGATGGTTTGATCATGTTGAGAGGATGAATGAAAGGCGACTAACAAAAGGTATATACAAGGCAGATGTGAGTGGAAATGCCGGGAGGGGACACCCTAGGAAGACATAATTATAGGGACCTTATTGGTGATGTTATTCAGAATGGTCAGGTGCGTAGTGCTCGCAACCGGCGTGCGTGTATGACCAGATGTATGAACGTAAACGAGGCAAAAAGAGTATGTAAGGATCGTAGCAGGTGGCGTGCTGTGGTTTCTGCCTATGCCCATGGGAAGAAGGCGTGAGTTTATGTATGTATGTGTAAATGTCTACCATACTAAAGTTAAATAAGAGTAGCAGCATAATCAGCCTATAATGTTCCCACTGCTGGGACACAGGCGTCCTCTCGGTGAGAGGGAGTGGGCCGTAATCCACCACGCGGACCCAGTGCGAGTTGGGAAATATCACATATCTTTGAAGTTTTGATTCTAGGACATGCCGGTTTCCTCACGATGTTTTCCTTCACTGTTTTGAGAGCAGTGGTAATGAAATAACTTACACAAAGTAGAGCGCCTGTCTGGTTTGAACCTACGACCTACGAGTCGTAAGTCGCAGCCGTTACCAGTAGGCCACCACTACTCTCAGTAGCAGCAGTCGAGTAAAATAATCTTGGAAGTACATGAAATTAGTACCCATCTGGTCACCAATAAACCATGTGGTGATTGGAGATTTTATTAGTCAAATTGATCCTTTTACTAATCGGCGGGGTAATTACCTAGCAAACATAAAATTGCGTAATCGATCGCAATGCCTTTTAGTTTAACATCCATTGCTTTATAGGTTTATAATAAATAATTTCCTGTCACTGTCATTTACATATCAAGTAGTGGTATACGAATTTTTGTGGGGTAAGTACCACAACTAAAAAGTAAAAACTTTTTTACTACAAAAACAACCGACTTCCAAAAAAACACTAAAATGTGAAAAATAACTTTAATTTCGGAAGTCAATTTCGTTCTTTGGTTTTGTATTTTCTTTTTTTGCCGACTTCCGAAATTAAAGTTATTTTCCACTTTTTTGTGTTTTTTTTTTTGGAAGTCGGTTGTTTTTTTTCGTAAGAAAGTGTTTAGTTTTCACTTTTTAGTTGTGGTACCTACTCCACACAAATTCGTATACCACTACTTGATATGTAAATGACAGTGACAGGAAGTTATTAAAACTTTATATTTATGCTTATTGGCCAAAAATACGCATTATTTAGGTTAACTCAAAAACTATACTATTCAGATCTTAATAAAATGTATATGGGACCACGTGAGAAACACCAGAAATTGATTATTGATTTTTTTTTTCAAATAAAATATTAATCATCAAAATCGGTTCACCTAGAAAAAAGTTCTGAGGTAACAACACACATTTAAAAATAAATACAGTCAAATTGAGAACCTCCTCCTTTTTTTGAAGTCGGTTATAAATTCGTCTGCTTAGCATTGTAAAGAACGCTATGAACGTGGTTGAACTGTCAAAATGATAGGTATTGTGATCGATTGCCATTTTATTTGTGTTACGCCATTACCTCGCTGGGCCTGGGCCTGCAGTCTCGACATTAGACAGCGACAAAAATCTGTCGCTAAGTCGTATCGATGTCAAATTCCTTTAATAGATTTTCAACCTTATGCTTTGGTAATAAAGTTCAAAATCTATTAAAGGAATTTGACATAGATACGACTTAGCGACAGATTTTTGTCGCTATTCATGTCGAGACTGCAGGGCCTGCAGTCTAGACATTAGATAACGACAAAAATCTGTCGCTAAGTCGTATCGATGTCAAATTCCTTTTATAGATTTTCAACCTTATCTCCAAAGCATAAGGTTCAAAATCTATTAAAGAAATTTGACATCGATACGATTTAGCGACAGATTTTTGTTGCCTGGGCCGGCAGTCTCGACATTAGATAGCGACAATAATCTGTCGCTAAGTCGTATCGATGTCAAACTCCTTTAATAGATTTTCAACCTTATGCTTTGGAAATAAAGTTGAAAATCTATTAAAGAAATTTGACATCGATACGACTTAGCGACAGATTTTTGTCGCTATCTAATGTCGAGACTGCAGGGCCTGGTTCCACTAATGAGGTTTCCATGTGATACAAGTGAAACCGCAGGCAACAGCTGGAATAAATAAATAGCTTCCGCAAGATTAACTTTAAAATATTTTGGTACCTGGGTCAACTAAATTTATTTTCTTTCTTTCCTTTCTTTGTATATTAAAGCAAAAATTAAGGATAAATGTTTAAGGCTCGTACACACTGGCGCGACGCGACAGCGCGACAAAAGAGCACCGCGTGTCGCGCGTCTAGTGGTGCCTTTGTGTCGCGCTGGTTTGTGGCCTTAAAGCGTTATAGCTCAATGTTTTATTTATAACTTCCACAAAAGTCCAAAATTATATTGTGTATACTGCGACAAAGTTTGTATTCTTTCCTGTTTGCATAATTTTTTGTGTCCAAATGTTGCTATTTGCATGCCAAAATAACATCCCATGAATATTCTATTATACAAGTTTAAGATTTAACTGTGACCTATTTTTCTTGACAGATTTTTACGAGTTTCTTGGGATGATAAATGGCGCGTTTTTATTTATTTTTCACTAGTTCCAAAATTTTTATCTGATGGTATGTCATGTAAATTAAATGTTTTCTTCAAGGGTTTCTGGGGTTTTTTTACGCTTGCATTTAAGGTGAATCCTCAGTTGTAGCCCGCCAAATTCAAATTTTCTTTGATTTTTTGCAAATTGCATCTCTGTTTTACGTGGTACGAGTATGTTGATCAAAATGCGATTTGCGACTGTAGAAATGACATATTTACTAAATAGTAATCATCAATTTCATATCAATCGTCAAACTTTGGAAATTTGTTCCACCTAAGGAATTTTCATATGAAATATTCTAAATAATTCTTTAACTCCGCCTTATCGGTGTTGTCAGTTTAGAACTTGGTATTCCATTTTCAGTAGTTTATAACTTTGGTCTTCAATGGAAGAACTACTTACGCTCCTGACAGTGCAGCATTTCTCAGTTCTATTTATTGACTGCCAATTCTTATACTACTGCATATCAGAATATTAAATTCACCAAGTTAGTTTTAATCATGGTCTGGCAGTTTGAGCACATTATGCGGCCTACCCAAATGTCCTTTCTTTGGTATTGTTTTTCGAATCGTTGAGCTCCGCAAGTTTTGAGTTGAGCTGCACGAATACAGACAAATGCGTACACTGACTGGACAGGTCCACTCATTCTGTGTGGTTTTTCCTCAAAAGACCATTTCAGACACAAATCTACATGCTCTTCACATGATCTGACCAAGATTATGCCTGGACTTTAAAAGAGACCTCTGAATTTGTTTCGGCCTTTCTTCTAACAGTAGTCAGATAGGAAACGCCGACCTCATCTAGTTTTAAAATATGATTGACGTGTAAAAGTGTTTGTACAAACCTACTTACAGAAATAAAATCATTTATCATTCACCGCTGGATCATCGCTTAGCTATCGTTTACCAACAATAATTAATTTAAACACAACTTCATCAACGCATTCACGCTAATTCCAATTTTATTGTGAGTATTGACTAACTTCTATTATATCGGTTTCAATCCAATTTGCATTCATGTCAGGCACAATGTGTAGCCACAGTTTAACATTTAAAGGTTGGCTGCGGACTGTTTTGGTCGTGTGCATTTGCGGAAAGCGTAAATTCGTCATGAGGCAGCTGTGCCACCGCCGGCGATTGACGGAAAGCGAGTAGAGCTACTCGTAGCAACTAAAAACCGACCGAATGCGAGTCGGCCACGCACACGAAGGGTTTCCGTACCACACGGCAAAAAACGCCAAAAAAAGACGTTTCTTGTAAGGAGACCCCCTCAAATTTGTAACTTTATTCTATTTTATTATTTGTTCTTATTGCGGCAATAGAAATACACACTCTGTGAAAATTTCAACTGTCTACATATTACAGTTTATGAGATACAGTCTGCTAACAGACAGACGGGCGGACAGCGGAGGCTTAGTAATAGGGTTCCGTTGGCACCCTTTGGGTATGGAACCCTAAAAACGAGTTGGCCAGTAATGAGCAGCGAATGCGCGCAGGCGATGAGCGATTACTCACTGGCATGCGTATTGCAGCGTGACCTCTGCGGTTACAACCTACTTTTCTAATTAATATGTCTGGTCAACAATCTTTAAAATCAGAATTTTAAAATTTTTGACGTTGACAAGCAAAACATTTAAGGGATATAAAAAATATCTGTTGCGGAAAAATAGAAACCAAGAGAAGTCGATTTTCATAATTTTTCAGTATTTTTAATGCAGTCCTAGTAAGGACCTAAATTCCTTATCAAATTGCTGCAAATATTTTACGGTAGAACCAAGTCGCCACACAATTTGTACACGACATTCTTCGAATCTCTCAGCGGAAGTCTTAGCCTTTTTCTCTGGTGTAATACTCTATTTTATTTGTCGTAGGTGTAAAACCAGTTAAAAGGGCTGCTTCTGGCCCTTTTCAGGGTACCTGACTATTTACCAGGTTCGCGGTTCTATTGTGTCGCTTTTTCCAGCCACATATAATCCCTGAAGTTCGAGACCCTTTATGATCTTCGACACATGTTCGTTGTATCACCTCCGATTCCGTCGAGGTCTGCTGTTTCGAGGCCGCGGTTTATAAGGTTCTAGGAAATTTTTACCTTTATCTATTGTACTGTGGTTCGAGGCTACGGTTCGTCAGGGTCTAGGAAACTATCACCTTTATCTATTATTATCATTAACACTTACGAGTTTAATACTTTAATGCTAGTTAATCTTTACCCATGCCTGTTTTTATCTGAATAACTAAGGTGATCTTTGTGAGATAATATTGATTTTAAAGCCTGCGTAATTTAGTGGTAGCGAGCCTAAAATAACCAGCCTTCCCTAGTTAGTAAACCAGCGTAACAAAGATTGCTTTAAGTTTATTCGTATTCTCTTTACATTTTGGCCAATTTATCTGTTCCGCAACTGTTTTTTTTTTAATAATATTTGATTTTAACATTTTATACTTAATTTTGAAAGCGATTTTTAATAACAATAAATTATACGTGTTTAAATGGTGAATTTCTTTTTTTATTTCGCTACAGGGCTACAGTATTTGCAGTACAATTCAAACTTAATGGCGGCTGTGAAGTGCGCTATTCGCTGCGCAGTACATCACCCCTCACCCCCGCTGACACGTGAATTGGTTACTGCGCAGCGACTCGCCTCATGTTCCGAGCCGCCATTAAGTTTGAATCGTACTATAAAAAGCGTGAGTCTCTCAGCGAGTGTTCTGCCCGCCAAGCGAGTGTCGGTGAGCGATACTATCTTTGATGGTTCTTGTCGCTGCAGCAAACGAGTACTCGCCGGCGGCGGCGGTGTGAGTAGTTAGCGATCAGTTATCCATACTAATATTATAAATTCGAAAGTAACTGTCTTTGTGTTTTCACGCCTAACCCACTAAATGGATTTCGATAAAATTTGGCATGGAGACAGATGGCATCCTGAGAAAGGACAAAGGTTATTTTTTGTCGCATACATAATCCTAAGGGGGTGATATGAGGGATGAAAGTTTTTATGGGAAACCCAGAGGGATATGAAAATGCAAATGCTTTTCGTGTGAGTTACGTGTTTTCGCGTTTTTGTAAAATCATCCTCCAAGGGTGTAAAATAGGAGTTCATTTTAAAATTCACATGTGATATATTAAAATTTGTATGTAGGTATCTATTTTTAAGCAATTTCAGGGATTGAAATTATGGTCTGTGTGCTACTTTTTCATGCCTTAACAGCTGAACGGAATTGGATAAAAGGCATACGGATCGACCAAGACCTGGGTTTAGACATAGGATACTTTTTTTTCCGGTTATAAATTCCCGTGGGATAATTTCTGACAGTCACACGGGCGAAGCCGCAGGCAATAGCAGTTTTTTTTATTTTTTTCATAAGGGTAAAATAAACAGTAGCATATTAAAAATAAACGGTAATAACTTAACATTTAACAAATATACAACTCACTTCATTTTCCACTGATTACAACTTAGATATTTACAAACTGATGTTAAACGTAACTGTAGTCAGAGTAAACTCAAACTCAAACTCAAACTCAAAGCATTTATTTCAATTAAACCATTTCCAGGCACTTTTGAGTTGTCAAAGAGTCGGTCAGTTAGTCAGAAAGTTGAAGCTAGTTGCCCATTCCAAAACGTAGATCTCTATGGAGAAGAACGGGCAAGAAACTCCAAGGACACTTTTTTTTTTAAATCAAGATATTACATAATCCTGGGTACATTATTCTTGTTGCTTCTATATACGAGAACAATGAAAAATATGTAAATATGTATCTCTTTTACTTACACGGGACCACGTCTAAAATTGTTTGTACGTTTTTGAGCGGGGAAATAGTTAATAGCTTCCTAGTTGGCGGAGGGACAGGTGCCTGAGGGGTGCACAGTCACCAAAAGAGATAACTAACCAGAGTCATCGATATAGTTGAAGTTTAGTAAGAAACCGATGAATGTTTTCGAATAAAATCCGAAGGCCGGCCGGGTCTGGCTGTTTGTTGATGTGAATTTAAATGTTTGTAAACGCACCCTAATTACGTAACACACAATCTATCACAATTTGATTAATTTTTAGCCTATTGCTAATCAATTGCTTCGTAAGTTCGAAAAATTTGTCTGCTCAACAACGTAAATAATGCAATTGAATGTTGTTGAACTGTCAAAATGAAACCCTTTCCTACTGTTAGTGTGCTACGTAATTACCCCGCACGAGACATTCCTAGTGTGGGGCAACGTTTTTACATAAAAAGAAAAATAAAGTTTAATTTAATTAATAGAAAACAAACAGGTCATTTATCAAATTAAATTTCATTCAAAAACATCCATCGGTTTCTTACTAAACCTCAACTATATCCGACGACCCTGGTTACTTATCACATTTGGGCACCGTACATAGTACAATGTCATTCAATTTGCAAAAAATAGTGATCGGAAGGTTGGAGCGTAGGTCTTTAAATGAATTGGCTGAAGTAACGTCATTCGTATGTAGTTTGTATAGAGAATCACACGGGTGTAATGTTCAAGGCCAAAAGCTGTATTTGTATCAACATAAAAATGTATTCATTGTGAGTGCATGGGTTGTTTCACTCTGACATAAATTGACTTCCAATACATCTAACCACAGAGCAATTTCCTCTTACTTTATATTGTTTTTATTTCTTTCCTTAACGCGATATATAAACAATTTATTACCAACGCGGAAAGAATTCCCGGAATAACTGTTTCTGTGATTTAAGATACATTAAGCTGATTCTTTGCGTTCCTGTATAATGTCATTGGATAGTTAAAGCATCTTAGAGGGCCGTAATCCAAAGTTATAACTTTAATATGAGGAAGATTTCGGCGAAATGGGAAGACCGGAATAGCCTAATTCTGTAGGCTATCACCGCCCACTATTATTTTGAGACGTTTTCTAAGATTACAGAAAGGCCAATTTTGAGGGATATAATGCTGAAAGCGTAGATATTCTTCTAGAATCACAATGAATAGAGATAAAATATGCAGAGCATACGCTCTACGCAACACGACTTAGATACTGAGTTGTGATGGTAAAAACGAATGTGTTTTGGAAAAACGGTTCAAACTTTTCATCTTCTATATAATTTTCTAGTTCGTATGGGAATGGGAATATGGATTGTTAGGTTTTTATATATTCCTTAGAAAAAATAAATTTGATGGTAAAAATCTAAAAATCGCCATCATAGGGCCAAAAGTTTTAAATATAGCTTCATTACTCTAACTAGAGTTACGTGCTATATGAAAGTTATTAATAAGTATCATAGAGGCAAAGGTCATGTCAAATGTCGATGTAACACCCACTCTTATGACGATCGGATACGCTACAGTTGAAGTTGCGGACGAGTATGTTTACCTTGGACAAATTGTCAAGTTAGGTAGATCCAACTTCGAGAAAGAGGTCAATCGTTGAATCAGACTCGGCTGGGCAGCGTTCGGGAAACTACGCAATATCTTCTTGTCCCACATATCGAAGTGTCTCAAGACGAAAGTCTTTGACTAGTACGTGTTGCCAGTGATGAACAATGGCACTTAGAGGTGGTTACACACAATGGGCCTTATTAGAAGGCTAAAAGTCACCCAAAAGGCAATAGCAATGCTTGGAATTTCCCTACGTGATCAAATTAAAAAGGAAGAGATCCGCAGGAGAATCACGGTAACCGACATACCCCGAAGAATTGCCAAACTTAAGTGGCAGTGGGTAGGGCACATTGCTCGCAGAACAGACGGCCGATGGAGCCGAAGGGTTCTGCAGTGGCGACCGCGAACCGAAAGACGAAGCGTTTGAAAGCCTCCCACAAGGTGGATCGATGACCTTGTAAAAGCTGCAAGAGTCCGCTGGATGCAGGAAGCACAGAACCGGTCGATGTGGCGGTGCTTGGGGGAGGCTTATGTCCAACAGTGAACGTCTTTCATCTGATATGATGAAATAATCAAGTATCATAAAAATGCAGAGCGCGATTTAATTTAAGGCAAAATTCCTATGAAAATTCTTTTTTACTGACATGCCATAACATGAACTTTTATGAATAATGTGAGTGCATTCCTGCATAAATAGAAGGGAAGACAAAAAACACATAACTACGCACACACACACGCTTCATGTACGGCGAGTGCAAGCTCACTCCCGACTGGCATTCTTTAGGATAAATTGAGATCACGTACGCGTTCTATGGTCTGTTCAAAAAGAATGTGATGAAAATGTTAACAAATTGATCAGAAAACGTATTTGTGGATGCCAATTTGTTGTGTCACTTAAAAATTGAACCGAAATTCTAATTTGAAATCACCTCAATTATATTTTTGATTTGACAATTGAGGTTAACTTTATAACTTAAATTTTCATCGATGATTTGTCAATTATAATTTAATAATATTGTACAAACAAATAATTGTTGGAAAAAGTGGTCAGATATAAAGTTGAAGCCTTCTGAATACAGATTAATGTGTTACAATTCTCTTTAGTGAGTGATTGCGTATCAATGTAACTTGAACGGATTTGTTTCACTTTCATCTAATACTTTTAGAACAGACTATATGTTTGCGTGTGCCTGTTTTTACCCGTTGTATGGAGTCAACCTTCTGTATTACCTATTTTGTATAGAAGAGCTATGTGAATCGGTTTCTATCTAACCAATAGTAAATCTTGTGAACTTCTTGGCATCATCACTCTTGTCGTCTTGTGGTGTACAATCATTAATAATGGCTTGACGTTTGATGGGTCCACCATTCGTTTATAAATAGTCTTATTGTAGACTAGCTTCTGCTGGCGACTTCGTCCGCGTGAAAATTATGGTAACCCCGTCCCACCCCATCGCATCGCATCGCCCGCCCGCGCTATTACTTCGTTTTTGCTTAGCGTTATTTCTGACTTTTTTCCTTTCTGCGAGGCTCCTAAGGGTTATAGCATGATGTTGCGTATTGTTGAGTGCCTACAACCTTCCTCAAGAATTGGGCTAACAAATGCAAAGAAAGATTTTTTCAAATCCGACCGGTAGTTCCAGAGATTATCCCTACATACAAACAAACCAACAAACAAATTTTACCGCTTTATAATATTATAGTCTATACAACTATTGCTGTGTAAATGAATACTTTCTCAAAAATTTACTGGTTGTATTCAGTAAACGTACCCAATGTACCTACCAATATTTGCCCACCTAGACAGAAACAATGCGAAAATCACACACACAGCGACCGTCTATTGCTTTTCTTAGAACCTACTTCATATCCTCATTAAAATTATAGTAATGGCTTAAAGCGGAAAAACATTGCTTTTTATAAAGTAAAAGGTTCAGCTAATTACAGTCATTAACCTACAAATAGAAATTCATATATAAATATCCACATTTTTAAATAATACATATATTCGTAAATTTGAGCTAATTAGGTACCTTGTAAATGTATTGTTGTTAGTTTTTAAGTAATTATGTGTATTACTACGTGCTTTTGTATACTATTCCGTATCAAATTTAACTTAAAATAACTTACGAAAATAAAAAATGAAGCTTTTTATGCTATGTATTTTTTAATTTTTTTCGATCCATTTATTTGGCAGAATTGCAACTTTGTGCACATGCTCATAGCATCAAATGATAGTAGACTAGACAAGGTATAAGAAAAATAAAGTTTCAAAGCGGGATCACACGCTACTTAGCAGGAATTAAATTAAATTTGATCCACTCCATACAAAAAAATAACAAAATACATTTTTCTACCCAAAGTATAAAGTTTAGAAAAAATAACACCAGGACAATTATGATTGAGGTTAATGAGCTCTATCCATCCGCATAAAGAAAAAAGTAAAAAAAACAAAGTTGGCCCCTAAGTCACTAAAATCATAGTTTCGACCCACTGTGCGTCATACTAAACAACTTTCGCTATGAAACTCATATGCGACTTGGGGAAAAAGAACAAATTGATAAATTTCGTCTATTTCGATGCATGTAAGAAAATGTTTTTTTTTTTGCGAAGCGGGCTGGGTGTTCAGCATGACAGGTAGAATCACCCCTTTGACGGATTTAGGTGACCAAATCGCCACCCTGTATAATGAGTACGCCACTTTTGTGAACCTCAAATGATTCCAATTTTTGTGACCTAAAATACTATGTAAATAGCCAAGTAACTGTGACCAACTTGGATGTAGCGCTCACCGGCCGCTGCCGTGGCACCGCTCGCTTCGCTCGTTCGGATCGCGCAGGGTTGGTCACAGTTCTAACCTAACCTAATCCATTTTGTCGGGGTGCCCTAGCTTAGTTACTGCGACCAACTGGGAGAAAACAACAGAAAGTTAAAAATTGCTAACCAAGAGAAACCAGCACTGGGGCTCTGTCTCGCATAGGGTCGTAGCATTATACTGAGCGATTGCCGTTTTGCGTGGATGTGACGCATATTTTCCCCCAACTCGTTCTTATTTTTGTTTGTCTGTTTTTCTCTGCGTCATGTTTACTGCAAATAAACGTATTTTCTTTCTTTCTTTTCTTTTATAAGAGGCTTATTTCTTTCAAAAAACCTATACCATTTGAAATCCAAAATTTTATTAGAGGATCAATTAAGAAAATTCCCATTTAAAAAAATCATCACGTCATTCACATCCAACATCAACATCACATTCAACACAACCAACATATACCATATCATTCACATTCAACTTCCAACATGACCTAAATTGCCATCGATTCAAAGTCAAAGTCAAATTATTTATTTCAAATAGGCACATAAAAGGTACTTTTGAACGATTGCCAACTACAGATCTATCTTACTCCCATCGAAGAAATCAATCTTCTGTCCTTAATAGCGGCACCAGGTGGCCTCCTACCATTACTATGATGTAAGTGTCTCCTCCACAATTAATCAGTGGTCACTGTCTGTCCCAGCGATGTTTAATGGTCGACTTAGAAAATTTTCTTGAGGTGAAACTGGCTATTTGTGTACTGTCTCTTGTATTTAATGTAGGCAAAGTTTCCTGTTATATTTTGTAGAGTATTATTTATCAGGAGCATTATACTTCAGGCTTCGTCCTCGAGATTAGCATTTTATACACATGTAGTAGTAGTACACACCATTCTACACTATTTTGAGAATATTTTGATTTCTTCTGTATTTTCATAATTAAAAACCTTTTTTTTTATGTGTGTAAATTAGTCCACTTGATTCCTGCGCCCGCAATCCGTGTCATTCGCTTTTTAGTGCTGCGCCGTTCCACTCTCGCTCGCGATTACATTTACTTATTTTATAAGTTAAATCTAGTGTTATTGTTATAATATTATAATAATGTTATTATTGTTATGATATTGAATGCAATGATTTAACTTGTTGCGGTTAAAGAATTGTACACGTATTTGCATATTAGTCGGACACAAAGTGGGATTTTCTCTGGTGTAATGACTTTTTATTTGCGTTGCATTTATGATGTGAAACATCTATAGCCGAGGGTAAAACCGATTGTTGGCGTGGCGACGCTATATTTTCTATACAAAATAGTTTCGATATTTCACATCTGCCAGGCGTCCCGCGACGGGTCAATTATTTTTATTTGCATTAAGGTATCGTTTCAGTATCGTAAGTATTTGTTGGGTTTATAAATATTTATCATAATTATATTGTTGTGTTATTTTATTGTAATATAAAGGACACGCTGTTTTCATAATTGAACAACAACAGTGATGAGTAACAAAAAATACTTCCCGTAATAGTGAACCTTTACAGTTAGCTTACAATATTACAGAAAATGTCATGAAATAAGGTATATTCTAAATAACATGATACTCATTTAATTAAAGTACAAAAGTGGTTGAAGCATCAATATTTTATCAAGCATCTAGACTCAACTAACCAGAGACTAGGATTAAAATATGTTAAAGATGCTTATTGATTCGGGGGCTGGTCAAAAGTCGCTGGAAATGGTCGGTCTAATGTTAACCTTACGCGAAGTTTGTGAACAAAAGTGGTAGTAAACTAATTTGGAACTTGAGCTAATCGCAATAAGATCTAAAATCTCCAGCATGATGCACTTTCAAATGATCGTGGAAATGGATAGTTGGCTATGTTGTAAAAAAAATTATCCGCAAGAAAATTGACCGATAAACCCAAGATAAACCAGTCAAAAATCAGTCAAATAAATTTAAGTATGTCATCTTAAGTTTTCAAATATCAACATTGAATTATTATAATATTTTTATTTTATACTTAGTTTAGCCTCGGTATTTATTTAGTTTATCAATTCTTAACGATTTTAATAATCGTTTCGGAAGTGGTCTTTTCATGTTTTCTATTTCACAGTTTCTTTCCTACAATGTGATAAATTACGAAAATATTGTTTACGCAAATTTAATTATATCCCAGAGCAGGCGAAAATTCGAGCGTAGTCCGCTCGTCTCAACAGAGCGACGGCGACTGGAATGTGAAAAACCAAATGCTTTAAGTTCCCGCAACGTGCCAAGGTAGATGAATTCTTCCACGAACTAAAAACGTAACTGCTAGCTGGTATTCGTAATAATACCAAAAATAAAAGGAATTTTTAAAAATGCCTCAAAAATTTTTTCGCCTTGTATTAATACTTAGAAATAATCATCAAATTTTTATACTATTAATCATTAGCATATTAAGTACAAATCGTGAAAATTAGAGGTAACTGCGTGATGATTTTTTATCGATTTTTTTTTATATTTTGTGTTTCTGTTCTACAAAAAGTTTGGAAATATCATGTAGTTACTCATATTATTTTAATTTTATACCCAAGTCTTATCAATTTCATTAAACATTAAATTGAAGATAGGCAATTTTGGTTACTAACCGCTCTTAACGCAGTTTCAGGCCTAGAAATGGCCCGTGAGAGCAGTGGTGGCCCAGTGTAGGTCATGAGTTCGAACCCAGGCAGGCACTTTGCTACGTGTATTTAATTTCATCACCACTGCTCTCAAAACGGTGAAGGAAAACATCGTGATTGTAATATAATTATAATATTGAAATATTTAATAATACTTATTTATTAACCGCAGACTGCGAATGAAAAACAGAAAGAAAAGAGAGAAAGAAAATACGGCAAACAAAACACAAAACATGATAGGGCATGATATACATGACATGTATATAAAACATGATACGGCTTATAGTTTTGTAAAATATTGAAATGTATATAATTACATTAATTACATACCTCTTTATCTGTAAAGATTATGAATGGCCAGATGTTGTGATGATCATCAATAAACGCTTTTTATATTATCATCTGTGTCCGTACTTTATTATTGTATCTTAGTACAGCGAATGATACGGTATACAAAGTGGTGCCGACCTTATCACATTAAATTATACCACGTATACTATATGGTATACTTAGACGGTAAGTATACAAAATTTGAATGAAATCCATTCACAAAAAAAATATGCTGTTCCTTACTTTTTGGGGTTTATTTATAAACGTTGCTTAAAGTTAAGAGGCGTTTAAATATCAAAAAATGTATGGTTAAACATTCGCTAATAACTACTTAACTTTAAGCAACGTTTATAAATAAAGGGGTTTATTACACGTACTCGTAGCTCGACAAAACGTGTAGAATAGCTGTTGTTTTTTTGTGAATGGATTTCATAAAAATTTTGTAGATATATATCGTCTAAATATACCCTGTAGTGAACGTGGTATAATTTAATGTGATAAGGTCCGCGCCACTTCGTATTTCACACACGAGTTCATTTGACTGTCAGTATCTCGCACAGCTCGTCCAGCGGTGAGACACCAATAGAAAAATTATTTGTCGTGTGCAGAAATATATATAGAATTGCCCACACACACATGTCACTAAAATCGGTTACTAGATCGATGTTTAAGTTAGTTTTATTAATTTATTAACCTCTAATAGTTGTTTGATCGTTACTGGTGTTTTATTAAACTGTAGGTATCACTCAACCTTATGTAAATCTATGTTTCTTCAAAAACAACATTTCCAAAAACTCAAAACATCAATTTACTAAAAAAAAACAACAAAATACAGTCCCTAAATGAATGAAAAGCTCAGCTTGAAGACTCGTGTCTTTATTATTCATTCAGCGTTCTTTTCACACTTTTCTCACGACGAAAAATGAAGCTCTTCACTGTGTCAACACGTTTACGTCGACGTGTACCAACTAAAGGTAATGACAAGTCACTTGCCCACGGCTACCAACATAACAGAATGACAAATTGCCCTTGGCGTGAGCGAACCACTAGAGAATTCTTAAAATAGAAAATACTCTTAATTTTTACGTTTGTTTGAAATAGACTCATTAGTCCTATACAGATTTTATACAAAGGTACGTTGATGAAATCATAAAGCAGTGGGATGTTGAGGGTAGTGTGGATTTTGGAACATGGACAAACCTACGTATCTATCACATAATTAATTTACCTGTCATTGATTTATACTTAATTATTTTTACCTATTGTGGTATAGTAATATTATTCTAGGTGTATCGTCTTTAGATATAATTATATAATTAATGTATATGTCAGAAATACGTTAAATCAATCGTTTGTCTTGGACTAGTCGGGACGCCAGCGCCACCAGATGGCGCTCGACAGAGTCTATAACATAATGCTTGACCAGAGTAAAAGCAGAGTTTGTTGTTGGCGGCTATGCAATGAACACGTTTAGAAACTGTCGCGCGTTCCGTATAGTTGTGTCGTGTACCTACAGTGTGTGATTCGCTAGTGTTTTGACTGGAACTGCAAACGGTTTTTCTATTGCGCAATAACCAACACTTCCCATAGTACGCCCACAGTAGTTCAAACATGGCTGATAATATCGAGAGAGACGTAGCTTCTCCGTCATATACATAATAGTGTAAAACATTTTAAAGGAGTAACGGTGGAGTTTCTTGGCCATTCTTCTCCATACGAAACTACCTTTTGGAAGTGGCAGCTAGAATCAATTATATTTCCATGTAAATTTTGACGTTCAAAATTGCCTTTAATGTGTCTATTTGAAATACTTTGACTTTTTTTTTTTTTTTTTTTTTTTTTTGGGTGGGAAATCATCAAATGACGTCTCCCGCTCTGGACGGAGCGGAAGGGCGTGTCAGACTCTTACTGACTAAAACCCACCCGTGTTCCTTCAGTTGCCTGTGCGCCAGGGCCACGGTAACTCTTTCGAACAATCCGCAGCCCCGGCAGGCATCGGTCCTCTCGGACCCCGTCAATTTTGCTGACATCTCTTTGAGGCGCGCGTGGAACACGACGCGCCGTCGACCCGGGCCTGGTCCTTACCGGACGGCGAGCTGCCCATTGCTCGCCGTCCGCAAGCCCGCGCCTACGGTGGCCGGGAGTCGGCAATCGACTCCCGACGCCCAGGGTGTCTCCTCCTCCTGCGGCGGCTAGGGGCGCGAGGGCGCAGTGATTGCCTCTCCCTCTCGCGCTCCGCCTCCTCCTTCGCGAGCATTACTGCTTCGCAGAAGGAGGTGACGGCTTCCCATTCCCTCTCGCTCCGTACCATGGCCTGAACCAGGGCCGGACCCGAGAGGTCGCCGCCGCCGATCGCCGCCACGAGGACACGGCGGTGCTCCGCCCAAGCCGGGCAGACCTCCACCGTATGCTCCACCGTGTCCTCCGGTCGATCCACGCAATGATAACACCCGGGCGTTTCCTCCCGCCTTATACGAAACAGGAACCTCCCGAAACAGCCATGTCCGGTGAGGACCTGCGTCAGGCGGAAGGTGAGGACGCCGTGGCGCCTCTCAAGCCACTCCTCAAAGAGGGGTTTTACCGCCGCAATTGTGGCGTGCCCTGCGCTGGGTTGCGACAGTCGCACTCTCCATGCCGCCATGAGATCCCGCCGGAGCTCTGTCCGCTGTGCCGTGATTTCTCGCGGCAGCGGAGTTACGCCCCGGCGTTTCGCCTCCTCGCGCCACTCCCAAACGTGCGCGAGGACCTTTGCCTCCAGATCCCACGGCGGCAATCCGGCAAGGAGGCTCGCCGCCTCGCAGGAGACCGTGCGGTATCCCCGTACCATCCGGATGGCCATGACCCTTTGGGACGCGTTCAACCGGCGAACAAGTTTACGTCTGCGTTAGAATATCGTGAAAAATTACAATTTAAGGCTCGTACACACTGGCGCGACGCGACAGCGAAACAATGGCACCGCGTGTCGCGCGACGAGCGGTGCCTTTGTGTTGTGCTGTCACGTCGCGCCTGTTTGCGGGAGCCTTTACTTATAAGCTTCTAATATTACTAAATAGTGCAGAATTTAATAAAGGTGAGACCAAGAAATTACAAAGTTCTCGTCTAAATTATCTTACTAAATAAAAGGCTTTGTTTGTTTCATCTTAGTATTCATGTTAATAATAGAAAATCATTAGTAAATAAACTCTGTAATTACACATGTTACATATTACAAACCACAGTTCCAATTTTGGATGGTTTAATATGTTAAAAGGTAAACTGTAGCGGTATCTACATCGCCACATGCGAGCTACACGTCACAATGACGTCACGCAAAATCCTGCATCACGCAAGCAGAGTTTACCGCGCAACTAGCATATATACAACATCCCGACATCAACCGTCGGGCAGTTGCCCACCAGACACAACACCCGTCTGGTCGGAGGATCCTCCCTTTTGCACAGCTTTACACCCTGTTCCTCATACCTCTATAAAACTATACCAGTGGTCCGAGTTCTCAAAGTTATTAATTAAACATAGAATTTTCAGTCAGGAATTTTCATACTCCATCCAAGTGAAAAATGTCTTTAAAAATTCATAACCTGCTTGCTATTCGAGTAGTTTCTAAGTTACTCAGTTTTTTTTTTTAATTTTTTGTTATACTTTCTTCAAAATTAATGTTGTACACTCACGGAACAAAAAGTTTAAGCAACTCTCAAATTCTTTTCTCTATACGTGTCACCTTTTCAAACTGTTTTCATTCACTTAACGTTGGCATTAAATCAATCTGCCTGCCTTTTCCCAACTATGTTGGGGTCGGCTTCCAGTCTTACCAGATGCAGCTGAATACCAGTATTTTACATGGAGCGACTGCCTATTTGACTGCCACAACCCAGTTACTGGGTAACACAATACCCATGGTAAGACTGGTTGTCAGACTACCCGTTCTAACCGTACCCGTACCCATGTACCCATTTCTGACTACCCGTAACAACTGTCAAAGATCTACTAATGACAGCTGGGACTAGGATTGCCAACCGTACTGTTAAAGACAGTATTATACTGTTTTTCACTCTAAAATACCATTTACTTTTCCATGAAAATAAAGTATAGGAATATACTGTTTTCACTGATATCAGAATATCTTTTAGAAACTAGTATTATTGTTAGTTCTGCCACCTCAGTATTCACAGAATTAGCGTTTTCAGTAATTAATGCTAAGCGGTGGGATGGCAGAAATAGTGCTTCAATACATTTAATAAAAAAAAATTGCTCCTATCCTATTCGGTGGGTCTTACGAAGCCTTCAAAATTGGTGCTAAATTGATGAGTTGCGCGAGTAGCACCAATTAATTATGTATCTATTTAAAACATCAAAAAAAAACTTTATATTTCTGAAACATATTTATTTTCCCATTTTCACCTTAATATACTTTATTTCTTGTACAAAACGTTGGCAACCCTAGCCGGGACCAACGGCCTTATGTGCTTTCCGAAGCACGGAGGGGTTTCGATATGTAATGGATGGTCATCCATCCACGAACTGACCGCGGCAAGCGTAGCTTAACCTTCGATCGACCCATGCGCTGTTATTATGTATCCATCAGCCCGTTGGCAGTAGGTATGTAGTCAGAAAAATAATATTACATGCTTAATCTTTTCATTCTTCGAAAATACTAATAAAAGTCATGTGCAAATATTTGCGGTCAAGTTTATAGGTCTGTATTTAACTTATCAGATAGAATGGCTTCACAAATATTTGCGGCTGCTAAACTGACTTGACTATAGTCATAGTCATGAATAAAATTGAATGACATATAATAAAATTGTTATTGTATGTCATTTAATAAAACTATTTATTAAAAAAAAAAAGTTCCGTTATTTTATTACTAACGTTAGTTTGTAAGCTCACAGTTTTACTAACAAATATGGATGTAATCTTAGGATGAATCGTTTATTATTATTATTGCCGTTGAGGTCTGACTAGAATAAATACCGTTATTTGC
Organism: Dryobotodes eremita; assembly: GCA_917490735.1. Classification (NCBI taxonomy): domain Eukaryota; kingdom Metazoa; phylum Arthropoda; class Insecta; order Lepidoptera; family Noctuidae; genus Dryobotodes; species Dryobotodes eremita. The sequence continues at coordinate 5,970,418 of OU823248.1, forward strand.
CGCTACAACCTAACTGAGAGACATGGCTTAATGTTGACATAAGCATCTGTGTATAGATGATCTGTCACTGCTATGTTATATTTCATTGGTTCTTTCGTTGCTGACGCTAAAGACGGTAGAGAAAGAATTATTACCATCAACCTGCTATGATCTGTTCCAAAAATATCTGATGAAAGTGTAAAATAACCCAGCGGGGTAATTACGTAACACACTAACAATAGGAATGGGTTTCATTTTGACAGTTCAACAACATTCATTACATTATTTACGCTGTTGAGCAGCCAAATTTTTCGAACATATGAAGCAATGGATTAGCAATAGGCTTCAAAATGATTCAGATTGTGATAGATAGTTAGAATTAGGGTGCTCTTCAGGGGGCCAACCATAAACTCTTAAGGCAGGTCAATTTTAGACGAAAAATAACCTGCCCTGCTAGTTTTTACCACGAGCGCGCCAACTACCAGGAGAGCCAGCGATCATGTGACCTAAACCGTTGAGTGAATGACTGTGTATGTGAAAGTTTATGGTAGGCCCCCTGGTTAAATTATTATGCAATCACTCACTACGGTTTCAACTTTATATCTGACCACTTTTTCAACAATTATTCTTTGAATACCATAGTGAAATTGTAATTGAAAACTTATCGACGAAAATTGAGGTTATAAAATATCTCAATTGTCAAATGAAGAACATCTATGAAGTGATTTAAAATAAGAATTTTGGGTTTAAATGTATTCAAATAATCAAATCGAAGTACTCAATTTGTAAGTAGCTCTACAGATTAATATCTACAGGTACTTTACCTTATCCATTTGTTTACACTGTAATGAGATACTTTTGAAATAGACTGTAATATCTCTAAGATCAGATTACTGCTACAGAAATCGTTGATTATCACCAGAATATTGCCAACATATCGTAGCAATACGATGTAAATGTATTCTCAACTAGCTGCTGCCCGCGGCTTCGCCCGTGTGGATATCGGAAAATATCCCACGAGAACGTATTACCGAGACAAAAAGTAGCCTATGTTACGCCTTATAACATCAGCTATCTATCAGTGAAAATCCTGTCAAAATCGGTCCAGCCGTTTTTGAGATTAGCTGGAACAAACTGACAGACAGACAACATTTTTACAAAATGCTTTTTTGTTATAAGTACTGTATAAATGTACTTTCATTATGCATTTAGTAAAAAGCTGTTTATTGACATTACAAACAGACACTTCAATTTTATTTATTTGTATAGATGTATAGATAAACATAATGTAATACAAAATAGTTTATTCATGTGCCGGGCAGCCTTTATTATACAATGATTTTGTGAATGAGAGATCTATTTGACTTCATACGCTTACGTTTCTTCACTCATATGTTAGGAAACGTTAGGATACCTATTACTGGGCACTGAAACCAAGAGTTAATTAATGTAACACATCGAGTTTTATGAATACACTGTCACAAAGGTATTTAAGAGTGAGAGAGACAGAGTATGAGCAATAGACAAGTCATCAAATAATAATGAGAGCAGGTCACACTTATTAGATTAGCTCCGGGAGAAAGAGTGAACGAGTCAGAAATAGATTTTTCTCTATCTCTTTCGCGTATTGAACCTTTTGGTCTGCCGCCAGTTGTTAGCCACTGGGGCCCAACGGCTGTCACGTTCCGATTTCTTTGAAAAGTATCAAGGCTCCTGCAAACAGGCGCGACGGGACAGCACGACACAAAGGCACCGCCCGTCGTGCGACACGCGTCAGTGTGTACGAGCCTTTAAATGATTACTTACCGCTTACAAGTAACTGTAAAAGACTATCGCTATCTGATACATAAGGCATAAGCTAACTGTTACCATACTTTATCTAGGACTGACAAAGATGAATTCTATGGAGCTTTACTAAAAACTAGATGTGCTATTTCAGCGGCTGCGATCTGTACTAATTTGAATGTCTAATTGACTGATTACTTGCTAACATAGTACCTATTACCATATGAAGTATCAAGGTATTTTTTTTATGGATTTCTGCACATAAAGGCTCGTCTACAATGGCGCGACGCGACAGCGCGACACAAAGGCATCGCGTGTCGGGTGACGAGCGGTACTTTTGTGTCGCGCCTTTTTGTTGGAGCCTTAAATCTACCGGTAAAAAACGTTATTTACTAGTTTCTAGTAACACGGACTGTTAGGCAATAAGTCACTGATTAAACTAAATTATTATCAGTAGACTTACCGACCAAGCAACATTGTTCGAACAAATCTTGTTGACAAGAACTTAGTGATTTAGGTAACATCGTGTGCAAAGTTTAGTTTCTAACTACTTAGTAATCGGTTTAGTATATTTTGAGTCCTTCCAAAAGGGAAAGGGTCTAAGATTTATGTAGTTACTAGTTACCCGCCCCTACTTCATACGGTTTGTACGACTAGACAAACATCGAGATTTCTTTATTATATGTAATTTTAATATTAATGTTTTATGCACAAATACCTCCCGGAATAAATTCTCTAAATTATAGTGGAAACTGCTTCAAAATCCGTTGAGTAGTTTAGAAAAAAATCGCGGTTACACATACAGACACGAAAAGCGCCTTTAATTTAAAACATGTACAGTTAATTAAACGTTCATTTTCGGGGTCACCAGTATAGAGGTATGAGGAACAGGGTGTAAAGTTCACTCATACTCCATAGAAAAGGGAGGATCCTCCGACCAGACGGGTGTCTTGTCTGCTGGGCAACTGCCCGCCGATTAATGTATATGCTAGTTGCGCAGTAAACTCCGCTTGCGCGATGCAGGATTTTGCGTGACGTCAGTGTGACGCGTATCTCGCATGTGGCGTTGTAGATGCCGCTACAATAACATGCATGTTTTTATGCTTTATTTTTATGCGGGTATGCTTTATGATTGCCAAGTCAAGGCTCCTACCAACAGGCGCGACACGTGACGCGTATCGCGTGCGACACCCGGGCACCGCTTGTTGCGCAACAAGCGGTGCCCTAATGTCGCATGCGATTCGCGTCGCGTGTCGCGCCTGTTTGCAGGAGTCTTTAGCGGATATCTAAGCTGGCGCTCGTATTGTGTTGGGTGGAGATGGCTCCCGTTAAAAATGGCATGGAATATTGGAATATTGGTTTGGCTTACCTTCAGAGTCAACCACTTAACTCCAAATATAATACGAGAAAATATTATATAACACCCCACCTGTTTTCCATAAATAATAGAGTAGTAGAGAATATTATGAGTCCGAAATTCCATGTTATATGCGTCTTTTGCCAGCAACCGGGCAAAAATCCAAGCTCTGGGAGAGTACTGCTACTGAGAAATTCCTATTGTAAAACCCCAATAACACAGCCCGACTCGGGGTTCGAAACCAGTAGCCAGTTATGCTTACGTTCACTAGACCATGGTCTAAAAAAACAAGGCCTGGCATTCCGTGAGAGACACATGCTTACGTCACTATCCAGTTGCCACTTTATTGCAACAAAACACGAATTATGGGAACATTTTTAGTCACCATTCTGTTAAAAATATATATTTATAGCATTTAAATTGTCATTTCGTTTTTCTAATCAAATGAAACAATTCTGTTTAAACATATACCAACGTAATTGTCAGTTAAAACCTCATTGTTATATCGGATTCGCACAGGTAATAAAGGCGGTTGGGGAGTTATTATTACACACTACTGGTAACACAACGGTGATGAGGTAGGCTTGTGTCTTCCTGTGTCTCGGAATGCTATACTTGGGAAGTATATTATTATACCATGCACTAGACTATTTTTCTTTAAATTTTCCACGATTTAGGTACAGTCACAGCCAAAATTTTGTCTGCCCATTGAACGATAGAAACTGTCATAATATTTCGCGTTGTAATGTCAATACCGCAGAATGGCAATCAGCCAACTTCTTTACATGTCAAACAGTGTCAGACCGAATTAAAAATGTAACACTGACAGACTGACAGCTCAATTAAAGAAAACATTGATTCAAATTTCATAAAATGGCTGGACATTAAAAAGATTTTAGGTTGATGTCAACTCAACATTTTGGTTAAAGGTGTATGCTATTTTGGTATTTGTTGTCATGTCATTCCATCATAGTTTTCTATGCAATAGTTCCCTCAGCTGCAGCTTCAAAAGATAGCTATTACGTAATATATATGGTAAGGTATTATGTGTTTACGTTATATGTATTTGTAATTTTTATGGTGTACATGACGGCGCACGGTGGATCGAAAATCGGCTGTAGAAGACATAGGATCTCGATTTCTTAAATTTTATTTTTTTTGCTGGAAATGACTTCTGCTGATCATTACTATGTACAAAAATGACACCCGAGTTAATTCTGCCCAAAAACGAAGGAAATATATTTTTTTTACGAAAAATTTGTATGAAGCTAGTATGAAAAATCGAATTATCTCCTAAACGGCATGTTTAACCGTAATATCCTTGGAGGTGGTCATAGTGCTAATTATTTATGATTTTTTGGTTGCCGATTTGACGAAAAATTTAATGCCGTTTTTTTTAAAAAATCGTCAAAATATTTTTATTTATTTTTACATGTAAAACGATCCCTTTTAGTGTCCAAGTTAAAAAGTTCGATATGTTATTAACCCAAATATTAAGAACACACAAAACAAGAAAAATTAAATAAAAAAATTGCTGTTTTTTGACACATTTTTATTAATTTAAATAAAAAAAGATTATCAAACTCTTATTTAAGTGACATATAAAGTTATATTATATACAAAATAATTTAATTTAAGGAATTAATACTAAGCATTTGTAAAATAAAGTAAAATAAATTAAAAAAAAGACAAAATATCATTAAATATTACAAAAAAAAAACCCAAACAGACTCAAATACAAATTTACAAATAAGTACATATATAATTTTTTTACAAATTTTCCTTATCACTCTCGTTGTCAGACTCCAATTCTGAGTCAGCATCCAGATTGGATATATCCAAAAACTCGAACTCAGTTTCCTGAAATTGAATTAAGTCGAGAGTTTCAGCAAAAAAGCTCTGCTTTTTCTTGGCATCTAACTTAGGCCTTTGTGCACTTAGCAAAGGATCCGAAGAAACAACAAGCATATTTAAAATGTCTTGATTGGAATCCTGCCTGCTTCTTTACCGCGAATGATGTTCTCGAAACCTCCTAAAATCTTTGTTTCGAGACTCTGAGGCTTCTTCCGAGAGAGTCCCAATCGGCACAATATTATTTTTCTCAATTATGTCAGCCCCATGGATTAATAATTTATGAACGGTTGACGACATGTAGTACCAGTCGTATAATAATACGTACTTTTCTGCTGTTTTGCGGGCATAATCTCTAAATTTTATTATATCGACCTGCTCTCCAGATGTAATTGCTTGTAAAATTACAGCAAATCTTTTGATGAGGTCTTCATCCAAACCGGTTATAGCTGCGGTTTTATTAGGAAACTCAAAGAATTTTCTTGCAGTATTCCCGTCATTGGTGGTTCCCGAGCCTTGTTTTACTATATCAATCAACAGATTGAGCTCATCTTTGAATTTATTTTGAATTATTTTCTTCCTTGTCTGTAGCATTTCTTTGTGCTCATCACTTCTCGCTGCCCACCGTTTGAAGTCGAGCCTGTATGCAATGTGTAACAGACATTCCATACAATTTATACGGGCGTGTAGGGATGACAAGCCAAATTCATACAGGTCAGAACACACAATTTTTGATGTTACAGCATCTAAGCGGTTCATTTCTGTAGGCTTTGCTAAGCACAGGTAGCACGATGCATTTGATCTAGCTTCAGAAAGGTAAGTGCAAACTTTAGCGTCGATCATCATCATCATTGGTTCATGAGTCACCCTATTATTATTATTGCACTCTGTGGGGATAAGGGCCTCAATTTCTTCATCCATTTGTTTTTTCAGCTCAAGGACAACTGCTTCACTCTCCTTTACAAAAGTAAACTGAACTGGACGACAATACAAAACTGAGCATGGTTTTGGGTTCGTCCATAAGATGTTGTCTCCATCTGTCAGTTTAAGTGGCACCAAGGAGGTCATGAAAATGCTCGAGTCATCTTCCTCACCCTCCATTTTCTGCTTGTATCGGCTTTGGTTAGAAGCACCATCAAATCCCCACTTGGATATCAGCTTCAACTGCTTGTTATGCTCTTCCTTAGAAAGGCTTTGAAGGATTCTTGTAACTGTGATATCAAGTAAAGCTTGAAGTGTAATCCTAGCCGATGAATCAGTAACTGTCACTGATTGCTTCGGAGGGTAGCAATCAAGCTTAGTTTGTTGCACTTTATAGTAAGATGGATAAATATCCTTAGCACCTTCCCGAATGGCAGCCTCTCGCAACGTAATATATTGCCACTTTGAGAGTTTTAGCGAAAGAAGCAATCCAAGCGCCTTTTCTGACGTAAATATGATTGTTTTCGCTGGTTTCTTAAGCGTTTCATTTAATTTAGCGGCTGCTTCAGGATTTTTCATCATGTATTCGATGACAGAGGCGATATCTCCATGCCCTTCTTCTTTTAAACGTGCTGCAGCTGCATATGCCAATTCACTGGAATCTTCGCCTGTGTGTTCATCAGATCTTCTCTTTTTTTGTTTACTTCCCAGATCTTCGAATGGTTTACGGGATCTTTTCGTCATTGTTCCAATGGACGTTGATGTCGACGGTTCTGGAGAGACTGAGGGCGCTCTTGGTATCTCATCAACACTTGGTTCTTGATTAACTAAAGTTTGCACAAAACTCGGCCAATCAATATTTGCTCCCAACCAATTCTCGTACTTTCTCCTGAAATTATCAAGGAATCGGTTGGATTTCTGCCACCTTTGTAAAGCGGCTCGCGTAAATCTCCGACAAAATTCTTTGAGAACAACACGATCTTCGTCAGACAGGCAATCGCCTATGCGGGATACAACTGCACTGAACAATACTTCATGATCAAATGAAGTACTCTCACTTCGTAGAAGAACAAACAAGTCTAAATTCGTGATTAAACTTTCCATTCTAAGATTTTATAGTCGCAGATTTAGTGTTAGCAGTTACACAGTTGTGAACAAACTAAATTATAAAACTAAACTTTAGCCCTTTTATTGAAAAACGCCAATAATTAGGTAACTACCCTCATTAGTTATCTTCTCATTAGCTAATGAAAATTTATAATTGTCACTAACTATTCTTAGAACTCATAGCACTGCTAATTAACAAATTAGCTTACTTATCAGGAAAAGTTGAATGTAATCCATAGTTGGTATTGTGGTGAGATATTGAAAATCATTAAATCACCTATAAAGACTCATTAGAAGACCTAATCAGTGTAGTTACTTAATCACTTCTTTTCGGACTCATTAGAAGAGTAAACAATTGGTAATTTGGTTGTATGAAAAGTTTTAAAACTCATGATGTGTTGATAAATATCTAGCTCAAGCATAGTTGTCTACGTGTGGGTGTACTATAAACCTCTGCCAACTCCTTCGGAAATATAGGAGTGATGCTATTTTATGTTACGTGTAGTTAAAAGTCCGTGTTCTTCAACATAAACACTAAATGGAATCGTTTCATATGAAAAAACAAATGAAAATATTTTGACGATTTTTAAAAAAAACGGCATGAAATTTTTCGTCAAATCCGCAACCAAAAAATTATAAATAATTAGCACTATGACCACCTCCAAGGATATTACGGTTAAACATGCCGTTTAGGAGATAATTCGATTTTTCATACTAGCTCCATACATTTTTTTCTTATAAAAATTATAACTCTTCCATTTGTGCACACATTTACTTCATATGACATTTTATAGAACAGTAATGATCAGCAGAAGTCATTTCCAGCAAAAAAAATAACATTTAAGAAATCGAGATCCTATGTCTTCTACAGCCGATTTTCGATCCACCGTGCGGCGTCACCATTGTAAACAGCACGTGCAGCGGGCCGAGTTACGCAGTGGTATGCGTCACTTACGCCTCCCCACTCTCCCCACTACTCAAGCCGCTCTACATAAGCGAGCGCGCACCGAGGTGGGGATCATTCTCGCCGCTGGTCGTCCTCGTCGGGCCTCCCCCAGGTAACTGGGGGTCTCACCTGGCGGGGACAGACCGCCGAGGTGTCGTGAAGAAAGCGACGCTATGTTATTAGCGTCGCGGCGCGCCTACAGATACACTCATAGCAACCATTCACATGAGCGTGCGGGACCGTCGCACGCTCAAAATTTCTACAGGCCGACAATAGGCCAATCAAATGAGAGGCCCGTGTTTACGGGCCGCCGTATTGCATCCGCGGCCGAGGGGCGAAGCCCCGGTTCCGCTCGCCGCGCCCCCTTGCGGGGGCGTCGCGACTACTACAACGGTGGGGATCATTCTTGTCGCAGGCTCGGCCCGGTGCACATGTTGTAGCGCTTAGAATTATTCTAGTATTTATTTAATCAATAATTGACAAGCTGTTGGAATAAAAGTTGATTACTGAGATATTTCTGAATTTCATTTAAGATGTCAGACCCTTGCCGACATCAGAAGTGGGATTGGATCCACCGTCCACTAATGATAGTAAAAAGGGTATAGACCGATTTTGGCGCTTACACATACCCTGAAGGGCCGTGCCGCTGTGTATCTTACTAAGATACAACCTGACAAGATCTCATGGGCAACAATCAAGTTCATGCTGTTTTCCAAGTTCTCCCAACCCGTGATGAAGAAACTGCAGCTGAAGCAAATATTCGTATGTGGCAACTCATTGAGAAGATACCAAAAGCAAATTGGCCAGAAAAGCAGTTCGCTGTTAGCTGGGACATACGGCCAACGCCTGCCCCAAGCGCTGGAAGAAGGAAGACTACATACCGAGCACCAGCACCAAGGACATGAACTTCTGCTCCAGAGCAGCTCGTAGAGTATGATAGATAAGTAGTACAGAAATCCCTATTGTAATTTGAGTCTGGCTCAGAAGCTCAAGTAGCCTTGTAAAGTATAGTAATTGAAATCTCGTTAGTCTTGAGCAATTTCATGAACAAGTGATCCTAAAAGGTATAGGTGTGAATAAAAGTAGTGCGCCTATTACAATTTAAATATCCAACCATGGTACATAAGCACTTGCTTAAAATAATTCACGTTGTATGGCCGGTTGATTGACTTAGTAGAAAAATTTGGTCGTGATATTTTAGAACACGGAATTTGAGTTAAAGTCACATAATTTATTGGTTTAGCTACATACGTTCGAAAATGTATTTCCAATTCTTCAAAATTCAAACTCGAATCATTATCATCTCATTTATTTCAAATAAACCAAGTACAGGCACTTTTGAATTGTCAAGGGGTTGGTCGGTCAGAAAAAATGAAGCTAGTTGCCCATTTCAAAGCGTAGTAGGTACCTATGGTGAAGAACGGGCAAGAAATTCCACGGACACTCTTTTAAATCAACTCACACATGTGCTATGCAATTAAACAATACTAAAAGATTGAATTTATACAATGCAAAGACAGTTTTAAAATTCTTCAGCAGCTCCAATAGTAGTTTCAAATGCTAATCAATTAGTTTATGCGCCCTTCTGGAGCAGGACCAGCGTTGAGCCAAGCATTTTTATCAGCGATGTAATCCCCCAACTTATAATATGCTTGACTGCATAGTGTGCGTTTTATACAAGATTTAAATTTTGTTTCATTCAGTTGAAGTATAACGGGAGGTATTTTATTGTAACATTTTAAACAGTACCCCATGAAAGATGAGTCTACTGTTGCCAGCCTGAAACCTGGTTGAAATAATTGGTCCCTGTTCTTAGTGATGTAATTGTGTCTTTCACTTTTTTTACTAAAAATATGTAGATTTTTCCTTACGTACACGATGTTTTCATAGATGTATTGACAAGTTACCGTCATGATGCTAATATCTTTAAACAGTTCCCTTAGAGAGTCGCGCCTGCGGAGGCCATATATAACTGGTGGCTCATTTCTGCAGAAAAAAAAAAAAATTGACTCGACGTCTGCAGCCCGTCCCCAAAGTAAAATACCGTAAGACATGATAGTATGAAAGTATCTAAAATAGACTAGTCTCGCGGTACCTACTTCAGTAAATTGACGGATTTTTCTCACAACATATTATGCTGCTGAACTTAGCCGTCCTGCAAGGGATGTTAAATAAGGACCCCATTGTAGCCTTGGGTCGAGCGTGATCCTCAAGGAAACACTTATCGACAAATTCTAGTTTCTTTTGATTCAATACTATCTCACAATTAGAACTTTTTGACATTTAGTCAAGTAAATCTTATACAATTAGTTTTTTTTTTTTTTTTTTTTTTTCCCATTTAATACTAAATTACTAGCTGTGAACCAATTTTGGATCTGCAGTAGGGCGTTATTTACGTCGTCAAGATTTGATGCACGTCTATTAATTTAAATAAGTTTCGTCAGCAAATAACACCATTTGTGGTTGGGTTATAATTAATGAAACCACTATTACTTGGCGCCATAAGCGATCATATTGGCTAAATTCATGTTGGTGGTCGCGTTAGTATGCTGTGCCTGTTTAAGGTAAACGCGTTCATAAGGGATCATTCATACAATAGCTTTGATAAAATCGACCGTAAAGTTAGACTAGTCTGGTGGTTACAAGCGCTGTACAAATTTCGTTTCTGACCTCATCATTTGCATAGCCTTTTCCAAACTATGTTGGGGTCGGCTTCCAGTCTAACCAAATTCAGCTGAAGACCAGAATTTTACATGGAGCGAGTGCCTATGTGACCCCTCAACCCAATGACTGGGTAACACGATACCCCTTGGTAAGACTGGTTATCAGACTTTTGGGCTTCTTACTATCCGTAACGACTGTCAAAGATCTACGAATGACTGCCGGTCCCAACGGCTTAACGTGCATTCCGAGGCACGGAGGGGTTTCGATATGTAATGGATAGTCACCCATCCACGATCCGACCGCCGCAAGCGTAGCTTAACCTTCGATGCACCCGTACGGCTGTTATCATTTAGTCATGCATTAGTTTTGCCCTAAGGCTTAAAGCAGTTAAAATCCAGTTCATTTGTTTGACGCGCCGAAACGAGTAATTGCTGATCACGGGCGTTCGTATGATAATACAGATTGTAAGAGTTTTTTTAGTACCCCCGTGTTAGGAACTGACCGAAACGAGTTGAGACATTAATGGGGCTAATACGGTCTATAAATATTCTCACAAAAATGTACGTGAAGTATCTCATGTTCAAAATGTTCTGGTAGATATCGTGGAAAATTATGATGACGTGACGGCGGGCAGTGATGATGACGGTACCCTGATACACGAAACAAGCCACGAGAACCATGCCTAACAGCAATATAACTTTGGCAAATAGAGATACCATGTCCGTGAATAGTGATACTATATCGATTGATAGTGATACAATGTCTGCTGACTCACGTTTAACACCTACCAGTGAAAGTGTTAAACATCTTGGTTAACATTTTGTATCAACAGTCTTTTAATCCAGATTCAATTACTATTGTTACTAAAGCAGCCGTAATAATTAGCAAAAGAGGTGACCCTGTAGAGTCAGCAATAACTGGTCTTGGGGATAATAGTTTTGCAGGGTCATTAAGTAATAAATGGTTGGAATAAAAAAATAAAAAAGAGAGGAATAAAAAAATAAAAAAAGGAGAGAAATAAAAAAAATAAAAAAAGGAGAGGAATAAAAAAAGAGGAATAAAAAAAGAGAGAAATCAAAAATAAAAAAGGAAAGAAAAAAAGAGATAAAAAAATAAATAGAAAAATAAAAATAATAAGAGGAGTTCTGAAGGCTCAATAAAGAGCGGTCCAGAATTTAAACCTTACTCTGAAGGGGTGAACCGAACCAGGTAGCTAAAGTCCTGAAGGCTCAATAACGAGCGGTCCAGAGTTAAAAGCTTATTCTGAAGGGGTTAACCGGACCAGATAGCTAAAGTCTTGAAGGCTCAATAACGAGCGGTCCAGAATTAAAAGCTTACTTTGAAGGGGTTAACCGGACCAGGTAGCTAAAGTCCTGAAGGCTCAATAACGAGCGGTCCAGAGTTAAAAGCTTATTCTAAAGGGGTTAACCGGACCAGAATGCTAAAGTCTTGAAGGCTCAATAACGAGCGGTCCAGAATGAAAAGCTTACTCTGAAGGGGTTAACCGGACCAGACTGCTTAAGTCCTGAAGGCTCAATAATGCGCAGTCCCGAATTAAAAGCTTTCTCTGAATGGGTGAACCGGCCCAGATTGCTAGTCAGGATGAACGAACATGAATAATATCGTTGTCTTTTTAGATACTGCTTGATGAGATTACGCGCACGAGGACGTCCGCACGTCAGTATGGCCGTGACGGCGTCACCATTGTAAACAGCACGTGCAGCGGGCCGAGTTACGCAGTGGTATGCGTCACTTACGCCTCCCCACTCTCCCCACTACTCAAGCCGCTCTACATAAGCGAGCGCGCACCGAGGTGGGGATCATTCTCGCCGCTGGTCGTCCTCGTCGGGCCTCCCCCAGGTAACTGGGGGTCTCACCTGGCGGGGACAGACCGCCGAGGTGTCGTGAAGAAAGCGACGCTATGTTATTAGCGTCGCGGCGCGCCTACAGATACACTCATAGCAACCATTCACATGAGCGTGCGGGACCGTCGCACGCTCAAAATTTCTACAGGCCGACAATAGGCCAATCAAATGAGAGGCCCGTGTTTACGGGCCGCCGTATTGCATCCGCGGCCGAGGGGCGAAGCCCCGGTTCCGCTCGCCGCGCCCCCTTGCGGGGGCGTCGCGACTACTACAACGGTGGGGATCATTCTTGTCGCAGGCTCGGCCCGGTGCACATGTTGTAGCGCTTAGAATTATTCTAGTATTTATTTAATCAATAATTGACAAGCTGTTGGAATAAAAGTTGATTACTGAGATATTTCTGAATTTCATTTAAGATGTCAGACCCTTGCCGACATACATAATAAAGAGTATTCTATTCTATTCTACATTCTGTGACTTGATAAAGGAATGAATTTGAAAACTGACGAAGTTATAAAAGACTTGACTGTACAATCATATGAAAAGAATGACAGTTCAGTTCAGTTCAGTTCTGTTTTTTCAGATTTTCGACCGCATTTATTACTACCGTATCTCTTTGATAGGCCTTCGTAGACTGTTTGCAGTTTATGGCTTGTAAAAAAAATACACGCCGGGCCATCCTTTAAAAATAGAGCGATGTTATGTATCGCGTGACATAAATCCTTCTTTTGTCTACGGGCGACTAGCAATTTCGTGTTTTTTAGGTTTCCGTACCCAAAAGGTGAAAACGGGACTTATAGCTAGGCCATGAGTTTGTTCGTCGGTATCCGTAAGTGTGACTTTCACAGAGCTTTAAGTATCTTTTTAACAGTAATAATTACCCAATTTAAATTAACAGAATAATGAAAATTCAATAAAATTCTGATGAAATGAGATTACCTTCAATTTTTAACCGACTACAAAAAAAGGAGGAGGTACTCAATTCGACTGTATTTTTAAAATTTATTTTTTATGTGTGTTAGCTCAGAACTTTTTTCTAGGTGAACCGATTTAGAAGATTCGTCTTTTATTTGAAAGCTGGTGCTTTTCTTGAGGTCTCATATTTTGATCAAGTTCTGACCAGTAGTTTTTGAGTTATCTTTATTACTGCGTATTTTTCCACTTCGTTTATATTGATGATGATTTAATAATTTCCTGTCACTGTTATTTACATTACCACTGTTATATACATATTTATACATATCAAGTAGTGGTATACGAATTTGTGTGGGGTAGGTAGGTACCACAACTAAAACGTGAAAAATAAAAACGATTTTACAAAATAAAAACAAAGGACTTCCAAAAAGAAAACAAAATAATATTGGAGGCAAAAAACTAAAATTCAAAACCAAATACACCGACTTCCTAAATTAAAGTTATTTTTCACTGGTTTTTTGGGTTTTTTTTTGGAAGTCGGTTGTTTTTTTTTTTTTGTAATAATATTTTTCTGTTACAATACTTACAAACTTGCAATTTAAAATATAATTTTTAAAATCGCTGCGATAGTTTCATAGTAACATTGAAACAAGCAAACAGACACACAAACTCATTAGCATGATATTATTATTATTATCGATAAACGCTTAGACATAGTGCAGTATTATTTACCTGCATTAAAACTTTTGTACTATACCTCCTCCGTTTAAAATATATTCAACCTGCTTTACGCTTTTCTTGACCGGTAGTTAATGTTGTTCTTGAATCTTTTGAAATTTTGTTTTTTTTTCGACGTGCTAGATTTTTTCTGACAAGGGACGTCATTGCAGATAAAATAGAACAAAATAGTCAGTTGATTTTTTTGATTAAGCCAATAACGCCGAAATTTCTTCTAGTGAAATATTATAAGTCTATATAACTGTATTCAGTCGGATTACACAATGTGGTTACTAATTCTTCCATTATAAACTGGGTATGTATTCTTTCTTATTCGTTCAAACTTTCGATAACCCCGTCTCTTTGTCTCGACATTATATTTTATTTCTTTGTCATAGGAACGTTCAGCGTATGCTTGTCTTCATGTACTTTATTGCTATAAGAATCTTATCTTCAGCAAAACGGTGTGTATCTTTTGTTTTCAATCTTTAAATTTTCGTCTCTATTATTAAAAATTCTGCGTGTACTTACGGTCCTCATCTCTTATTGTTTGTCTTAGGTATTGACTGTGTTTATCAAGCCGAATTTCGGCCTCACCCTCCGGGCTAATGGTCTAGCCTGCGAGACTTGCGACGAGTCTACACTACTATAACTTTGTTCCCGTCCGACGGCCACGACGATCGGAGGATTTTTTCCAGCTGTTTATATCTTGATTATTCTAAACTCTAAATTAATTTTCTTTTTAATTTATGTCTGTACCATGACCACCGTTTAACTTAGCGCCGTCTATCAAACAGTATACTTCCTAGAAACGTTATATTTAACGTGCGCGTCCTGAGAATACCGATTGTAATCAGGCTCTTTAGAACGTATAGCGTAAAACAACACTAAAAAGGTTTTAACAATCTTGTGCGTCTAAGTTGTTCCCGTGTAATTCCTTTTTTTTTAAATATTGACATCTATGTAAGGTATATCTATTCATACACGAAATCTCTTAAGGGGTAATTGTATTCATCATTACAAAAAACTTTTACTATGGAACCAAACCTGAAACCTCGAAAAAAAAATCAGCTGCTCCCTACATTTATGTTCGCAGACCTCGTCAAAATGTATGGAACAGCAGATTTTTGTTTTGCAATTTCACGTTTTGTCCTATAGTAATAGTTGTTCATAATAATGAGTACAATGACCCCTTCAGATATTTCGTGTATCAATAGATACACCTTATATATGCAATTCTTATTATTCTGTAATTGATCTTTTTCAAAATTTTACTGTCTTTTTTACTTTTTATATTTTTGTAAATTTTGGAGTATTTTTTATTTGTTCGTCAAAATTGTACGTGTTTATTCGGTGAATCCTTTTATTATTTCGCTATAATAGGTATTGCTTAAGGGTGCATCAATTCACCCGTTACGTTCAGTAATAAATTAACACGTAATTGGAGGATACGCCTGCGCCATTTTATGTTCATACTTCATCACAAAGAGTAGGTTTAATATGATCGTTTTATTGAAGTAAAGAGCGAAGCTTCGTTTGTTGTATATATCGCTTCTTTCGAAGGGTTTTCGCCTTTTGTGATTCGTTTTAATAATTATTAATTTTAATAACTGTGCAGCTTGGAAGAAGGGCTCATGGTTAAATGATAAGCCGCATGAGTCGAGCCAAGGTTTGTTACTACGTCTACGCTTACCGCGGTCAGTTCGAGGATGGGTGATTATACATTTCATATCGAGTCACGTCAGTACCTCGGAAAGCACGTTAAACTGTTGTCATTTGTAGATCTTTGACATTCGTCACGGGTAGTCACCAAGTCCGAAAGTCTGACAACCAGTCTTACCAAGGGGTATCGTGTTACTGGGTAACTGGGATGTGGAGGTCAGATAGGCAGTCGCTCCATATAAAATACTGGTATTCAGATCCATCCGGTTAGACTGGAAGTCGACGCTAACATAGCTGGGACAACTCTAGGCAGATTGATTGTGTAGCTTGGAATAATAATACCTACCTAAGTATTTTACGTGGGCAGGGATTATTATCCAAGTCTGGGACTTAGGTTATTAATTGAACGAGCTTTTAATACAGCGATTAGGTACGTTTATTAAACAGTACGCAATTTAGTTTTGCTCATTAAAGTAAAGAGAGTAGTTCTCTATGTACTTTTGTATTATTATTGAAGTGAATGTAAATGATAAATGATTTTATTTCTGTAAGTAAGATTGTACAAACACTTTTACACGTCAATCATATTTTTAAAACAAGAAGAGGTCGGCGTTTCCTATCTAAATACTCTGAAAATAAAGGCCGAAACAAACTCAGAGCTAACAGTCTCTTTTAAAGTCCAGACATAATCTTGGTCAGGTCATGCGAAGACCATGCAGATTGGTATCTGAAATGGTCTTTTGAGGAAAGAACCACACAGATTGAGTAGAGCTGTCCAGTCAGTGACCGCATTTGTCAGTAATCGTGCAGCTCATCTCGAAACTTAAGGAACTTAAGTAGTATTATGATTTGCTTTTTCAGTGACGATCTGCCTTTGGTCGACTCCGAACCAATCAGCAGGAATATAAACGAGACACACTGGTGAATTTGAAAATTCCAATCACGAAGTAAAAATGCAGGCGGCTCACAGATATTGCAATTTCATCGAACCGAAGTGCGCTACGCCATATTTTTTTTTCATCATGTCTTTGAAAAGTCTTTTTGATCAAAGTCAATTTATGAGGTATTAATAATTGAATAGCAAGAATTGGATGCTAAGAGTTGCCATTTCCAAAATTTTGCTAATATCTTATGAGAAAGAATGAGTTGGTAAACTTACGTATTGTATCAATCTTCTCAATAGTAATCGGATGGGAAACACGACCTCATCATTTTTTTTTTAAGATTACATAACATTACGCCTGTCAATCCCCGAGGAGTTAAGCAGACGTGTACCTTGGCATGTACACCCTAATTTTGCTATTTTTGTTTAAGATGTCCCATGTAAGATGGGGCGAGCCTATTGCTGTCAACCGGGCAGCGACTCACACTCCGAGCCGCTACTGAGAAATTCCTGATGGAAAAATCGCCTAACACTGGCCACCCTTTTTTTTTTTTTTTTTTTTTTGGGTTGGAAATCATCATATGACGTCTCCCGCTCTGGGCGGAGCGGAAGGGCGTGTCAGACTCTTACTGACTAAAACCCACCCGTGTTCCTTCAGTTGCCTGTGCGCCAGGGCCACGGTAACTCTTTCGAACAATCCGCAGCCCCGGCAGGCATCGGTCCTATCGGACCCCGTCAATTTTGCTGACATCTCTTTGAGGCGCGCGTGGAACACGACGCGCCGTCGACCCGGGCCTGGTCCTTACCGGACGGCGAGCTGCCCATTGCTCGCCGTCCGCAAGCCCGCGCCTACGGTGGCCGGGAGTCGGCAATCGACTCCCGACGCCCAGGGTGTCTCCTACTCCTGCGGCGGCTAGGGGCGCGAGGGCGCAGAGATTGCCTCTCCCTTTCGCGCTCCGCCTCCTCCTTCGCGAGCATTACTGCTTCGCAGAAGGAGGTGACGGCTTCCCATTCCCTCTCGCTCCGTACCATGGCCTGAACCAGGGCCGGACGCGAGAGGTCGCCGCCGCCGATCGCCGCCACGAGGACACGGCGGTGTTCCGCCCAAGCCGGGCAGACCTCCACCGTATGCTCCACCGTGTCCTCCGGTCGATCCACACAATGGTAACACCCGGGCGTTTCCTCCCGCCTTATTCGAAACAGGAACCTCCCGAAACATCCATGTCCGGTGAGGACCTGCGTCAGGCGGAAGGCGAGGACGCCGTGGCGCCTCTCAAGCCACTCCTCAAAGAGGGGTCTTACCGCCGCAATTGTGGCGTGCCCTGCGCTGGGTTGCGACAGTCGCACTCTCCATGCCGCCATGAGATCCCGCCGGAGCTCTATCCGCTGTGCCGTGATTTCTCGCGGCAGCGGAGTTACGCCCCGGCGTTTCGCCTCCTCGCGCCACTCCCAGACGTGCGCGAGGACCTTTGCCTCCAGAACACTGGCCACCCTGGGAATCAAACCCAGGACCTCGTGCTCAGCAGTAGAGCTTGCGACCACGAGACCAACGAGGCAGTGGAGTTAGTATTATCGACGTGTAAAAGGGTTTGTACAACGTCCTTACAGATGTAAAATCATTTAAAGTACATTACTGCAGCGGCTGACAACAGTCCATCAATGCCTGGTTGCGGCCAAGGTTTGTATAGAATTTTTCCCAAATAATGCGTGGAAATTCAAACTAAGTAAATTAATTATAAATTTCAGAATTAATGACGAACAACGATAACTTTTCTCACGCCAATATGTTCATTTGTTTCTTTTACACTTTAAACAGCTCTATTTGCTAAGCCAGTTCGAGATTTAAATAAATTCTTTGAAAAGTTACATGCTTGGTTGCCACGGGTCGAAGTAAAAAGTTCGTTCCATTTTTTAATTACACGACAGATATGAGTTTTCATAGTAATTTATTCGGCGGCTAAACACGCCAGATATGTATTTTCATATTAACATTGCCGGCCGCTAAACACGACAGATATATATTTTCATATTAACATTGCCGGCAGCTAAACACGACAGATATATATTTTCATGTTAACATTGCCGGCCGCTAAACACGACAGATATATATTTTCATATTAACATTGCCGGCCGCTAAACACGACGGATATATATTTTCATATTAACGTTGCCAGCAGCTAAACACGACAGATATATATTTTCATGTTAACATTGCCGGCAGCTAAACACGACAGATATATATTTTCATATTAACATTGCCGGCAGCTAAACACGACAGATATATATTTTCATGTTAACATTGCCGGCCGCTAAACACGACAGATATATATTTTCATATTAACATTGCCGGCCGCTAAACACGACGGATATATATTTTCATATTAACGTTGCCAGCAGCTAAACACGACAGATATATATTTTCATATTAACATTGCCGGCAGCTAAACACGACAGATATATATTTTCATATTAACGTTGCCGGCAGCTAAACACGACAGATATATATTTTCATGTTAACATTGCCGGCCGCTAAATACGACAGATATATATTTTCATATTAACATTGACGGCAGCTAAACACGACAGATATATATTTTCATATTAACGTTGCCGGCAGCTAAACACGACAGATATATATTTTCATGTTAACATTGCCGGCCGCTAAACACGACAGATATATATTTTCATATTAACATTGCCGGCCGCTAAACACGACGGATATATATTTTCATATTAACATTGCCGGCCGCTAAACACGACAGATATGGATTTTCATATTAACGTTGCCGGCAGCTAAACACGACAGATATGGATTTTCATATTAACGTTGCCAGCAGCTAAATACGACAGATATGGATTTTCATATTAACGTTGCCGGCAGCTAAACACGACAGATATGGATTTTCATATTAACATTGCCGGCCGCTAAACACGACAGATATGCATTTTCATACTAACATTGCCGGCAGCTGCTCGCATGTATTTGATCAGTACAGCATTTTCGATAATCTCGTGCCAAAATAATGCTCCAATTTTCAAGCATGTTTGAAAAATAATAATAATAATAATAATAACGTTTATTTATCAAAAAGTAAGAATACAATATGTGCATGTTCGGTGAGCCACAAACTAAGCGGCGCTTGTATCTTGTGGCTCAGGAGTGCGAATTTAACAAAGTTATAATAGTTAACTTACAGTTTGAGGATGTGAGATTATTATAGACAAGAGTTTAAATAAAATAAAATAAGATAATTTATGAATTCTATAAAATAATGTTCACAACAGAACAACTCATTTTTAAATCCAAAATCAACCGTTAGGTACCTTCCAACATAGATACCCCTTATTACTGTATTCTGACGTCATATCTCAGTACTTAGAACCTAATGCCTCCATCTATTAGTGTCTGTACGATGCTCATATGTTTATGTATGAAGGGTAATCGACATCTAGTAGATACCTCCTCATATCGTCGTTAGAGGTTATATAAGATATTCCTGTACATAGGCCGCGGTTAGAAACAAGGGTATCGTAATTAGTGTTGAAGGGTTGGTCTCTTTAGTAGGCTTTTAATTTACTTGGGCTCATTAACTTAATCATTCGTTCGCCTCTGAACATTTGTGTGGTTAGAGTATTAAATAAATTAAACACATAACGAGTCTTGGCTGCCGCGCAGTCGAGTAAAAAATAACTTGAAATAATTAATTATGGGTACCTATACTGTAATTACAGATAGTGGAACGTAGATTGATGTTTTGAAGCGATCGATTTTTTTGGTCAGGGTAGCGTTTATTTGTTAGGTTTTTGATATGTTTGGTCAGTACCCTGCCTAAGTATCTATTAATGATACCCAAAGTGGTCTATGTCGACCCCCATATTGTTAGCTGTTACACTTTTAAATCTGTGATATCTTCTAAGATATTCATTTTAATTATATGCTGTTAAGGGAAATTTTTATCTACATTAAATGCACAACGTATGTAACGTATTTAATTGGATAATTATTAATGCCGTATTGTTTAAAATAGCTTTGTAATGAACCTATATTTTTTCAGTAATATGTAAAAGATAATAATGGCTACTGTGGGTTATCCTTAGGAGATAGACATATACCATCCCGGAATTTAATGTAGATCTTTTTAAGGTATACAATTCCCTAGTACATTATTTTGATATATCTCGTAAGGTTTAGCCAGCGTTAGAAATGTAAGCGCCCAAAAATATGTTTTTTATGACATCATAACAAATCTTTGAAATTTTCGGAATTCTAGATAAACTTGAGAATAAATTGGTAAAATAAATTAATAGTTGCAATTTCCTATCCAGTATTCACGATGTAATAAGTTATTACTTGACATCACGAAAGTGGGTGCTCTCCTAACATATTTGGCTTTTATTATTAAGCGGAGTACACACCAGTCCAGCCTTTACCGGTAACGAACCTCTTCCGGTAACAATAACGTGAAATACTAAACTTACTTCGTTCGCATGGAATTCCTTATTTTATCACATAAATATATTCTATATATAGACGGCAAACTACCAGTATCGTCTATCTATTTTCAGGAAAATTTCAGCACAATAACGTATCAGTTATTTCTACCTAAAGTTAGGAGGTATTCGCAGCAAAAGTAGCGTCTCATAATTTTGAAGTTATTTCTTGTGTTTGATGGGATAAATAGTCAAATATCGTGTTAGGAGGTTTTGCCTTACACGCGAAATAGCATTTAACGTCGATTGGCATTAAAAATTAGGAAAAGGTAGTTAGGAGGTATTGGTAGTTCATCGTCGATATAACACTCCGCAATACTGTAGCTTCGGATTAGTGAAATCATTTTCGGAATCGGATCTGTGGTTCCGAAGATTACCCCCCTTTATACGAGTACAAACTCACATTTATAATATTATAGTAAGTAAGTATAGATTATTATAGATCTTCTTTGTACAGTTTACTAAGCTAAAATAATTCAAAGTAATCCCTCAAGATCATGCATCAGTGTGAGTTACGATGCGGTGTTCAACGAATAGTTCTTGTCTTGTATGCATTGTGTATTATTGTCTTTGGTCTTTGGACATCAAGCAATAGACAACATTGTCAAACTTTTAACCTTTTGAGTACGAGGCTTTTGGCTATTTTTTATTAGTGTATATAAGAAGTGTGTTATTGGGTTTTTCCATTAGGGATTTCTTAGTAACAGCCCGGAGTTTGAAAGTTGGCGGTGTGATACCCCCCCCTGCTACCCCGTGTCTCGGAAAGCACGCTAAGCCGTTGGTCCTGCGCCTGATCTCTCTCCGGTCGTGTCGGATTGCCGTCCCATTGGACTATGAAAGTGAGGGAAGAGAGAGTGCACCTGTGTCTGAGCACACACTTGTGCAATATAATATCTCCCGCGCCGAAGGCTAGTCTCCGTTGAGATTGGCCGTCATGACCGAAATACGGTCTGGAGGACTATATTAGTGTATGTATTTTTTCTGTAATAGGTTTTTGTAAGGTGCGTCTTGATTGTGCAGAATAAAGAATTTTTCTTTCTTTCTTGTTTACCAGGCCTATTAAATGTGCCCAGTACTAAAATAATGCTTACAACAAAAGCTGTAAGCCGTATAAAATACCGCATATACCTATAACCGTTAATGCTTTATGTAATGTTCGGTAGTTGGGGGTTCTGGGCACGCGAAGCGTGTCGGTCAGCATTAAAACATACTTAAATTTTATATTATTTGCGTAAAAATCTGACGTTTTAATGCCTCTAATAAGTACAGACGGTGTAATTGTAGAGGTGTTATATTAGTAAGCATTTGAATTAGGCGAGGAACATAAGAAACTCGTTAATATTTGACCTAGTTGAAAATAGGTAGATTTAGTTTATAAATAAGTATGTAAGGATCGTAGCAGGTGGCGTTATTTAGTGTCTTCTTTCTCCCATGGGAAGAAGGCGTGTCTTTATATTTACGTCTTTAAAATACGTCCTATAAGTTTCACATGTAGACAAACAAAATACCTAGGTACCTTTTGTACTGTAGCGGCATCTACATCGCCACATACGAGCTACGTGTCACACTGACGTCACGCAAAATCCTGCATCGCGCAAGCAGAGTTTACCGCGTAACTAGCATACGTATACAATGTCCCGATATTTATCGTCGGGCAGTTACCCACCAGAGTCAACAACCGTCTGGTCGGAGGATCCTCCCTATTCTATGGAGGTATGAGTGAACTTTACACACTGTTCTTCATACCTCCATTTCATATTCAATATTTATTTTAAAGAAACTCGATAAGGTGCTCATTCGGGGAACACCTATCTCTATACATATTTGTTTCGATGAGTGCCGCGCTGGTGTAATTATATGCACATGAGATATTATTGCTATCTCTCTGGGATATTAACGCACCTGCCTTTGGTATTGCAGATGTCCATTAGAGGACCCCTTTACATGGACCGCCTGCAAAGAACGATGGCAGCTTCCTATACATTGTTTTATTTGAAATTAAATATAGTCTTTAAATGAAAAATATCTTATTAAACTCAGCGTCATTTTCCGAGCTAGTTTGTGCAGGGTTTTTTTGTTAGAGAAGGCGGAGATTAATAGATAATTATTCAGTGTTGCACTTTTGAACAACACAGGACAGAGCGCAACATTCTGGTTGGGTCAAGAGCCCGTATACCATAGTAGTATTTGGTCAAGAGTTGTAAACTGTCAACGGTTGTCAATGTCAGCAACCTTTTTTTTTAAGACTTTGAATAATAGCCCTTTTAGTTCAAAATTGCCATAACATTTGATAGTTTTCTACTTTATTGCAATATTCATAACTAAGTAAGAACACAGAATAAACTTAGATATACAACAAAATAAATGTGTTATTTATTTATTTACTCCATGTTAATATAATAACAAACTAAAAATGATAAAAACACCACGACAATTACGCTATACTTACCTACTACATATTTAGGAAAATAAATATAAAATGGCAATACTAAAACAATCCAATCAACAATTTTCTGATCTTTTAGAACGAACTTTTCAATAAACATTATGTTTTTACTCGGTCTTAACTAGATTATATGAGAGTTAAAAAAAAACGTAGATAATGAATTGAATTTATTTCGTTATAAGTATCACTTTTAGACGTTCAATTTATTTCAAATAAGATTTCGCCATTGTTCTTTAAGTATTTGATAACACACAAAATAAAACGAGAATTTTATATAGATCCACCCAATATTCCGAAATAAGCACTATGTAGACGCACGATAATATTAAAGGCATTTTTACTGTTGGCGGCATTTATTTCGATTGTAAGCCGTCTGTGCTCCCAAAATAATCGGTATTAAAGTTACGGGTATAAATTGTTCAATAACTGCTTCGTGGAAAGTATAAATCGTCCTTTTTATTAATATATAAGTATTTCATAAATGTAGTAGGGTAGGTACATATTATTGAAATTCTACCTGCCTACCATTCGGAATATCGGAATACTTTCGGATTATTTGTTGTTATTTGTGGAATCTTTTGCAAGTAAAAGTTTATATAATTTACTTCAGAGTATTCACAGTATTTATTTGTAAACATAGGTTTCAGATACACAGGTGTGTGAGATGTTACATTGTTGTAAGTTCTCTATGCTTTGCCATTCGGCGTACAAATGTTAGTACATATCAATTACAATTATTTCGTTATTCATTGCACAATATCAAATATTTTTTTTTGAAAAAGCTAGACTGTTGGATAAATCAATATACTTAATATTCCCCTGACAATTAATTAAATTTCAAATAAAAACTACAATGTCAAAACAAGTACCAAATTAATAAAATATTTGAAAAAGGTCAACAATAAAAATTAAAAATAAAACAGAAATGTCAAAAAATAAAAAATACGATAATGTCAATTAATCAAATTAATACAAGTGTGTCAAATAATGCATACCTGAAGCAGGGATTATAGAACTGTCATCCAAATAGTCCTTTATTGAGTAGTAACATTTATCGATTAAAATTTTCATGAGTACACTGTTGAATTTGTCCAGATTTAATGATTTTAATGTTTCAGGCAGCTTGTTAAATATTTTTGTGACCATACAGAAAGTACTTTTATTCATTAGGGCTGTTCTGCTATGTGTTATTTCGAGCTCTAACTTATTTTTGTCGCGTAACTTTCTATAGTAGCTTTTGGAAGCTATTTTGTATTGCGAGATGTGTGTTTTAAAGATTTTGGTTGATTGTATGAGCAAGAACTGCAAGAACCGTTTTTGCGGGTATTGATTAAAAATCCGTCAAATCAATATAAGAATGATTTTGATAAAAAATAAATATTTGCAGCGAATTTATTTAAGCCAGAAGCAAAAAAAAATTTCTTTGGCGACAAAAAAGCTTTGAAGCCTATTTTAACCTAAAAATTCGGAATCAAGATAAAGATTTGGGGTTTGGTGCGAGAAAGTTCATTCAAACTTAAGAGAGTAACAAAAAATATTTATTTTTAAATTAGTTTTATTTATTTTTTGCATTTGTAGTTTATTATTAATATTTTTTTTTATAAAACTGACTCAGATATATATCAAAAATTTATTTAATAGTAATTTATAATAAGATTCTGAAAAAATAGGTAATTTTCCATAAAATTCGAAATATCGCTCTGGTTTACACAAACGCAAACTTTGACCAATAAATAATTTTTTCCCTTTATTACTTACATAAAAGAAACCGAAATTTTATAGTTATAACTCAAACCCAAAAATCGTGTCGACCGGAGTAATTTTTCTTTTTCCTTTTGTGTCGCATACTAACCCATCACTCATATTAACTCACCTAACAAGATTTAGGCTATCAGAACTTTTCATAAGAACCATTTGAATTGAATCATTCAACTCTCCTTTTTTATACCAGTCTTCCACCAACAATACACGAATTCCATTTATTCGTTACGCGTCTCAAATGAATGATATCATTGGACTTTCATTCATCAATTCGGAAATGCGAAGGTATTTCTACCCAGGTTTGTATCTCACCTTTGATTAGTGACGAACCAAGTTCAGTCAACTGCCATCAAAGAGGCAGGCTGGGCCGGTGATTGCAGACCTACATTAAGATGAATGCACAAGTTCTCACGAAACTACCGCCATTTTGTATGTATTGTATAATAATATTATCTTGTAAGTAGAACTTATTTAGGAATCGAGTTTCCTGTTTCGCAACTTTTCAGTTGTGTTGTATTGACATCTTTGGAACTAAGTTTCTTATCGTAAAAAAAAGAGTAACATTGTGACATTTTTTTTTTCGGTTTGGAAGTCATCAAATCAAAAAAAACTTCTCCCGCTCTGGGCGGAGCGGGAGGGCATGTCAGACTTTTACTGACTAAAACCCACCCGTGTTTCTTCAGTTGTCTGTGCGCCAGGGCCCGGTAATCCATTCTGACCTTCACGGCACTTTTGCTATTGTATGTGTTTTATTTTTCATTTATTTACTCTCAAACGTTGTTATTTAATACATAATATACATCGAAAGGAACTTCGTTCCAACCGGATGTCCGACAAAACCTCTTGATTTTGTTTATAAACGAAATAATATTTATGAAACAATTCCGCTTCTCCAAGTTCCAAGTAGGTAATCTGTCAAAACAAGTGGGTATGAAAAATTCCCTGATTGATGTGGTGTTCCGAACAAAATAATTGCACCTACTCGAAGTTCCGCAAAACTGTCAAATTGAAACTGTGATGATCGATGAAAATATTATCGACCGAAAATTTGAGGGAGTTTCAAAGTCAAAGTCAAAGTCAAATCATTTATTTCAAACAGGCACATAAAAGGCACTTTTGAACGTCAACATTTACAAAAAAAAATATTGATTCTAGTTGCCCCTTCCAAAAGATAGTTTCGTATGGAGAAGAATGGGCAAGAAACTCCACCGTTAGTTACTCTTTTAAAATGTTTTACAGTTCAGTACAATGATTCTGAATCTAACCGTTTTATCAGCTGCCCGATTAAGATTTCAAGATAAATTGTGTTAATATTTTTAGATCAATATAAGAGTTTTACTGACAGTAATATCATTCATGACATCTCTATTTTGATGCACACGAAGGTACCACCGATAAATTTGCGATATTTGCGATTTTTACGACGTTTGGTCATTTCAATCGTAAATTATTTTGTTGTGTTTGTAGATAAAGCAGATGGCAGACGCTTCATGCAGAAGGTTCATTTCTTTTTCATTCCACGTTCACACGACATCGACAATATTGTATAGGAATTAATGTTCATCTGCTCCTTTCATTTAATTCATCGATCATTTGGTAGACGAGTCAATGATACTGAGTGCCGGAATCCAAAATCGTTGGATGGATTCACTAATGAATTTATTCATGTTATGTTCGGACGTTCCACTTCGAGTGAAAGACGTCGAATGAAAGGCAAAAATGGACAAAAAAAAACACATCTGATATCGGTTTTACAGTCGATGTACAATTTCATATTTTTAAAATAAACTGTCTGCTAGTATTTAGTTTATGATGATGGATCATCCGCTGCATACAGTGCAACCGACAAGTTCCGCGAAGTTTTTCGAGTTGAATCAAAATTTGACGTCATTTACACAAAAAACGGTTTAGTCTATCGTCTGTCATGTAAATCATCATGTCTGTGCAAAAAACGTTAATCAACAAACACGTGTCATTATATTTTTGACGTTTAACTTCTGTGCTAAAAATATACAGGGTAGAAGGAATATCGATGCGCAAAATGTAACCATGAATTGAGCACACGATTCTAGCCCCTAGCGTAGAAACTTTTCACAGGTTACCAAAAAGAAATCTGCTGTTTAAAAGAAAATTGCAATAGCTACACGGTCAAAATGTATAGAGCATTTTTTTTTAAATTAACCGACGTAAAATTTCAAGGTAGGGTGGTTTAGAATCATGTACTGAATCCAAGGTGCTTGTGCGTCGATGTCCCTGCCACCCTGTATAGTAAGAAAGAAAAATATATAGGTTTATTTGTCACAGAAACTCGTGCACGTAATAATATATTTAAGTCGAGTAATAAGAAAAATAAAAGCAAAATAGATTTGAACATAATATAGTGACCTTATTCGTGATGTTCGTCAGAAAGGTCAGGTGTGTAGTAGGTACTCGCAACTGGCGTGCGTGTATGACCAGATGTATGAACGTAAACGAAGCAAAAGGAGTATGTAAGGATCATAGCAGGCGGCGTTCTGTAGTTTCTGCTTACCCCCATGGGAAGAAGGCGTGAGTTTATGTATGTATGTATGTATGTAGATTTATAATCACAAGCACAAAACAGAAATAGTCGGCAGCTGTATGTCGTTCGTATCTTTTTAACTATCTAAATTTGATATGAACCCACACGGCACGTCAGATTATTTTTAATAAAGGCTATTATTATTATTAAACGGCACGGATGGTGCCGTGGCTGAATAATGATTGACTGATTGATTCAGTGACATAGGGTCTCGGTTAGTGGTGGGCATTTGGATCAAGCCGCCTAATGTTAAATAACTTATAGTTATCGTCTTTATATTTCGTTTTTTTTAAATTACGGTCTCCTAGAAGAGCGGTGGCTGTCATACCATAGCGGCTGTCATGAAAATCTGTCATTTTCATCAATATTTGACATTAAGGTGTCAAAAAACGCTTTGTATGTGGACAGCCGTTATTGTGTGACCGTTCACCGCTTTCATCGCACCTGATCGAGACGGACTTTACAATCTTTAAACGATATTAAATCGTGTACACAGTATTTAAAGTCTATATTACCAAGCCGCGCACAGCAGCTTGACCACGGGCTTCGTCCGCGACATGCGATTGTAGCCGAAAGTATGCTGCGACGCACGGTCGGCTCCGTTCGCCTGTCGTCGTATCTTTCTTTTCCTCTTCTGTGTTTTATGATTATTTTCTTCTTCTTCTAATGCAATAGGCAGCAATACAACTTCAACCGTTTTCAAAAATTAGCACACATCAACACGGTAGGAATTAAACTATTTGACTAGGCGCAGAAACGGATATACGTTCGCAAGCGACGGTACGGAGCCGATCGTATGCGTCGACATCCTGCCGGACGCGATCGGCTCTCGCCGCATCCGTTCGTATCCTTTCCGATCCGATGCGATGCGAGCCGTTTGGTGGAAATTATCCTTTAGGAAACCAAATCTTTACTGACTAATAGTTTCAAGAATTGAATTGTCTGTGCTTCCAACTTATATTAAACCTACAGCAAAAATACCCAATTATTTCCATATTATGTCGCTTTGAAAAACTAGATTCTTTATGAAAAGCAACGACTTACTGGAGTCTTATTAATGGAAGCTAACAAGAATGGATGAATTATAAAAATTATAAGAGAAAATCATTTCTGCGCGTGATCTAATTAAATGAAAGAAAGCTTGTAGCGCCTAGAGGCTAGTGGATATGGCCTGTGTGGTCGTACATAAATCTCTTTAAAAAAAAACCTTTTCTGTAACTTGCTTTTTACAATATATACTTTTTACCGCCGTTGTTTATTTCCTGCGGGGTAAATGCGTAACACGCTACCAGTAGGAATGGGTTTCATTTTGACAGTTCAACAACATTCATTGCGTTATTTACGTTGTCGAGCAGACATATTTTTCGAACATATGAAGCAATGGATTAGCAATGGGCTTCAAAATGATTCAGATTGTGATTGATAGTGTGTTACGCAATTAGGGTGCTGATCATAATCTTTTCGGAAAATTATTTCATCAACCATTTTCTTGGCTTACACATAAATAAATAATTGCAAAGTTCGATTTAAAAGCCCTAAGTGCTTTTGCACGTGCAAGAGCGACAAGTTAACCGTGACCAGCAAGTAGACCGTGAGTCATGTAAAAGCTTAAAAGCCGCTCCACGACTTGTGACCTGGTTATGATGACCTGGCTGCCTAACGTGTGAGGGATTGCTGAGAGGTTAGGGAGTAGTAGAATAGCATAAATCAGTTCATTAATTCGATTAAAACACCATTTTTTTTATATTTCAACCATTTGAAATTTTACCTTTGCCAGCATTATCCACTGTTTCATCGGCACCTCTAAATATTTTTTAAACTTTTGCACCTCATTCCAATGAACATCTTTGCGTTTCTCATGGGTAAAGTGGCTTCACCAAATTGTCCGGAGTGTAATATAGTAGAAGAAACTTACCATATCCTGATGGAATGCGTCCGGAACGAGGCCGAAAGAATCACATTATTAAATGAATCACTGGATGTTGGAAGGTGTAACAGCATTCTTGCATCCCCATTATCAAAGGATGCAAGACGCTTGTATAAGTTAGCAAAAAAAGGATTTAGATTATAAGGAATAATTGTTTGTACCGATGATGCATAATCAGTTTATGATTAAACCGTCCATGAACAAAATAGAATAAAAAAAAATAAAAAATCTTTTGCACCTTGTTAGAAAGCTGATTAAATGAAGATATTTACCCCATGATTTGTACGCTTAGTGTAATATAGAGATAACTGGTGTCAACGCTCATATACGTAGATGATTTTTGAAAATGGTTAATAAACTTCTTTCTTTAACTATTAAGTATTTGATGTTTCAGAAAAGTTACAGTAGGTACAGTACAGTTACATCGAAAGGTAAGTGAAAGTATTAATTACTGTAGAATAGAATAGCAATGAAGGCAATGCAATTTGAGAGTTTAAAGAAAACTAATATTCAGTGACGATTTCCGGCAAATTTTCAAAGATACTTTAAATTGGGTTTTTTCTAATTCCATGAATTTTCATCTAGGCTTTATGGAGTGCTTAATTATTGCAAATGGGTCACACTATCACGTCCTGGAAGGAATACGTCAAATTACTTTAGCTTAGCTTTTGCACACCATTCTGATCCGATCACCAAACTTCAACAAAGTACGATTCATCTAAAACTAATAAACTCATAAAACATTTGGTTTCGTCTCACGTTTATATCAAAATCTATTTTTATATTATGTTTATAAAACGCGTAGCCGCGATGGGTTCCGTAAAATAACAATATTTCAAATAAGTGGATTGTAAATCATTTTTTATTTTGATATCATAATTTTGAACGTCATCGTGTTTCGTAGTTTTACGGTGTAACGTAAAGAAATGTCGATCAAGATAATGGAGGTGTTTTGTAAAAGTCTGTATGAAAAACTTTTCATGAAAAGCGTATGAATAGAATAGAATAGAATACTCTTTATTATGTATAAAGTATACATAATGATGAGATGAGATGTGATGTGTGTGTGGGATGTGTGTGATATGTGGTGTGTGTGTGTGTGTGTGTGTGTGATGTGTGTGTGTGTTGTGATGATGTGTGTTGTGTATGTGTTTGTGTTTTTTGTTGTATGCTTATTAACTTACTCTGAAGTCTGAAGAAAATGAATGTACGGACAACAGAGTGGCTAATTGTATACCTTCAACCATTTTTAAAACGTGTTATTCTGAAATCACCAACTCTTGAGCAAGCATGGTAATGAATGCTCGTGCCTCCTGTGTGAGAAGAGGCATGCAGCGGGAAACGAAAAGGCTGCTATTATTTTTCACGATAGGTATTCTTCAATTATCTTAGACGCAACTCTGCTCACCACAACGCTCATTGTAACTAATCTCATTACGTATGTCTTCCAAAGAGTGAATATGAAAATTAAATTAAAATAACTTTATTAAATATTGTGCTCCAGAGTCGGCAGGATGTTCCATATCCGTCGATGTGCGTACGTACAACAAAATGATATTTATGTAAACAATGTTCTTCGAAATAAACCAGAAATTGCTTTATTTATTGTATTAATTTTTAATCTCTACGATCTGATTGTATACCCTTTGTAACAATTTCTGATTGCAATGACGAACCAATAAAAATAAATCGAAATCTCTGGACACATCAAGGGTAGGTGTCTGTCCAGTAATTTCGATTTATTTGTGAGAGTTTTCCATGCCGGAGAAGTCTTTGACTCTTCATAATAATTACGTTTCGTTTATAATTCCTTGTTCTAGCTTGAATTTTTGGTTTTAGGCTAGATATATAAGGTGTATCTATTCATACACGAAATATCTGAAGGGGTCATTGTACTCATTATTATGAACAACTATTACCATAGGACAAAACGTGAAATCGCAAAACAAAAATCTGTTGTTCCATTCATTTTGACGAGTTATGCGCACATAAATGTAGGGATCAGCTAATTTTTTTTCGAGATTTCATGTTTTGTCCCATAGTAAAAGTTGTTTATTATGATGAATATAATTACCCCTTAAGAGATTTCGTGTATGAATAGATAGACCTCATATACCAGCCAATTATTATCCTAATGCAGGGCAAAAGCCTCTTCTCATTGAATGCACGAGCATTGATCACCACGCTTGCTTAAGACGTGTCGACAATTTCAGACTTCATCATCATCATCATTTCAGTCAAAAGACGTCCACTGCTGGACATAGGCCTCCCCCAAGCACCGCCACTTCGACCGGTTCTGATATTAACTCTCATAAGGCCAAGTTTCCTCACGATGTTTTCTCTTACCCATGCCATTTAGGCTAGGAACCTACTTCAAATACTATGTAGTTACGTAGCTGTAGTAGGTGTAATGTGTATGAACGTCTGTCCCCTACAGAAATGTATTTCCCACCCGGGTTTTAGCTATCTCCATTGATTTAGTATCAAGTTTTCTCATACATGTCACGTTTCTTTGCCAGATTTGGATTTCGAGCAGCGATCCAGTTGATTCGTGAAAGGTTACCCACTAAATCATTTACATGGCGAACAAAAACTCTCATTATTATCAAATTGCTATGATTTACACAATTTATTTGATGCTGTATTTGAGCTTCACTATTTGCTAAATCTGATTTCGTTATCTTTGCTTTAAGCTCCATTAAGTTTATTTTCTTTTGTATCATATTTATTCAGACTTTTAAACAAAAGATGAATTAATAAATATCTTGTTACGAATTCTCTTTTCGCCTTTTAAGTCAGTGGTTTTATGTCTGATCCACTGACATTTTCTGAACCTAAATGTATTATTTTCTATTTCTGCCACTAGTGTGATTGAGTGAGCTTTTACAAGACTTTGCTTTCTTGAACTAACTTCATTTATTGGAGTAGGTAGTATTGGAGGATACAATGCACGTAAAACAAAAGTTGAGAGCAAGAAACTCGCCAGTCATATCCTAAGACCAGTGTTTTGTTTATTATCCGCGACATATAACTTTGTCAAAAAGTATTTTTAGGAAGATATAATCAAGTTATAATTTAAAACACACACAATAAAGTTCCTGATTTAGGTATGTACCTATACCTTGGCCAGAGGTTAACCTTGGGTATTGTCATACAATGTGGTAATGGTGCCAGTCTCTTGGGTATATTACCAGTCGACAGCAATGCGGATGAATTTTTCGACGCCATATTTTAGTTTGTTAATAGTTTTAGTTAAGTTAGGATAGTATATCGTTTTTTCTATTTTTATTAATTAGGTTTAAGGTATGTTAGTTCTTTAATGTAAAAGTGTTTCTATTTCGTAGGATTTTACGTTTTATTTTTTAAGATTGAATCTATTTCATTAGTCAACGAAAAGTACAGGGCTGAGAATGATAACAATACGTACTGACCTAATTTGAATTAAGAAGCCAATTGTTATTCTTATTTTAAATAACGGTCAAGTTTGGGTCGGACTCGTACACGAAGGGTTGCATACCACTGTACAATATTTAACACTTGAACAAAAAGCACCAAAAAACACGTTTGTTGTATGGAGATCCCCTTTAATATTTAACTTAATTTTATTTTTATTATTTGTTGTTATAGTGGCCATAGTAGTAAACACTTTGGAAAAAATTCAAGTGTCTATTTTCTATTACAGTTCAAAAGATACAGCCCTGTGATAGACGAACGGATGGACAGCGGAGCCTTAGGAATAAGGTCCCGTTGGCACCCTTTGGATACGGAACCTTAAAAGTTACTAGTTATGATTTAAGTACCTACCTGATATTTTTGTTTTTAAATTTTGATTAACTTTTATTCAAAAAATATCCCAATCTGGGGTTTGTTTTGTTGGCCTTTAGTTAAACCCAATCATACAATATTTATGTTATAGGTAAATATCCAAGGTAACATAGTCAGTTTTTGAGATGAGACTTCTGTGTGATATTCGAAACTATGAGAAATATGGAAAAGTGATACCATGAATATGTATTTTGTAAAGTATGTATTATAATTATTAATTTAAGAATATTGTGAATGTGAGGACTATGTGGGTATTTTTTTTTCTCAATTTTAATAATGGTCTGGTAGTTTTTAATACACTATGCGGCCTACACAAATGTCCTTTCATTGGTATAGTTCGTCAAGTCGTTGAGCTCCTTAAATTCCGAGTTGAGCTACAGGATTACTGACTGCTGACTGACTGATTGTGGCTTGCACTGACTGGACAGGTTCACTCAAATCTGTTTGGTTATTTCTTCAATAGACCATTTCAGACACTAATCTTCATGGTCCTTACATGATCTGGCGAAGTTTACGTCTGGACTTTAAAAAGACTTTGACGCCTGAGTTTGTTTCGTCCTTTCGTCTTAGGGGTAGTCAGACTCAGATAGAGAATGTCGTCTCCTTCTAGCAATTTTTTTTTATATTACGTGTAAAAGTGATTCCGATATCCTATTTACAGAACAAACAATTAATTTCAATTCATTTGATAGTCATGGGAGTTATTTCCGAAAATTCTGAAACAGAACTTTCCTTAAAAGAATGTACCTTAAAAGTCTCACTCTCCTATTAAAGAATTCCCGAAAGGCGGTTACACTGCAGATTTATTCCAGGGTTCAGTAGCAATACGCCATGTTTGTATTCTAGGTGAATGGAACCCATAACTTGTACACACGTACGACCTACCTATGTAAGTCAAACCTGCTCATAGTGACGAGGGTATCCCATAATTTACGTTAATCAAGTTAATTAAAAGCGAATATATTGCTGAGTTCAGTCCCGGGACGGATGAATTCCTTGCAATGCTTATCCTAAATTCTTTGGCGTAGGTCGGGTGCCTACTGCCAATGTTAGGTAGGCATTACTGCAAGTTACTGATGATATGACAGATGCAGGGGTTTTATAAGTTAAGGGTATTTTTAGGGATTAGTCAAAGATGTATCATAAAGTCTGGGCATAAATCCTAGATGTTTTTATAGGAGTGTCTGCCGTACAGCCGTTCCTACTTGGATGTAAATAGGTATTTTTCCTAAGCCACAGTTGGGTGGTGAGCATGAGAAGTGCCAGAAAATAATAATGAAACAATTTTTCGTTTCCTAGCACTTTCCTATTACAAAAATCTTCTACTAAGATTTACTTAAACATACCTTTTCTTTGGCTTTGTATTCGTGAGAAGCAAAAAACGCAGCAATAAGAATTAGGCCAATGAGATGGAAATAACAGCATACCCTCGATCTCAACGCTCCTCGACAAACGGAAAACATTTTGGGTCTGTCCAAATACTTGCTTTTCCTTGTTATTTTCTACGAAAAGAATAAAGTATTTGAAGCATTAATTATGTAGGAAGTGTTGTCGTTTTTGTTAAGTTATTATTGCAATATTTCTTTGTTGATAAATAATACAGGGTGACAGGGACATCGACGCACAACCTGTTAGCATGGATTTAGTACCTGATTCTGAAACCCCCTCTTTTTTTTTTTTTGGGTGGGAAATCATCAAATGACCTCTCCCACTCTGGGCGGAGCGGAAGGGCGTGTCAGACTCTTACTGACTAAAACCCACCCGTGTTCCTTCAGTTGCCTGTGCGCCAGGGCCACGGTAACTCTTTCGAGCAATCCGCAGCCCCGGCAGGCATCGGTCCTCTCGGACCCCGTCAATTTTGCTGACATCATTCTGAACCCCCCTGCGTTGATACTAGACGCTTATTTAAAAAAAAAATGCTATTCCATAGATTTTGACCGCGTAGTTATTGTACTTTTCTATGAAAGAGCAGATTTTTTTTTTGATAACCGTCGAAAAGTTTCTACGCTAGGGTGTCTAGAATCATGTGCTAAATTCATGGTTTCAATTTGCTCATCGATGTCCCTGCCACTCTATATACCAGCCATTTGTAGTCCCACTGTAGGGCAAAGACCTGTTCTCATACAAAAAGGCAAAGACAGGTTGGCGATTTGAGATTTAAATTAACTATGTATAAGTCCAGGTTTCCTCAAGATGTTTCCCTTCACCGATGTCAGTAATGTCCATGTTAAACTCAGAAAGTACATATGAATTGAAAAAGTCACATTGGTACTTGTCCGAATTTGAACCCACCACCTCGTGCAAGAGAGGTGAAGCCGTAATGTGAGTGGTTTGCACTCACATTACGACATTGTTGATAAAATAACTTAATTAAGTGACAGCCATTGAAAAAGTTTTTGAAAATAATGGAAGCCATTATTTCTCAAATAAGTTCACGAAACGTAAGCATTACGTCATCTACCGAACCGGACAAAATGCAAAAAATGTTTGTAATTCAACAATACTTGCCCCTCATAATAGGGTCATAAAATTCGCCCCAAATAGGGACAAACTTTGTCCATTATTCAATAGTACAATTTATAACAGGGTTGGCATACTCCGCTTAATAATAAAAGCCAAATATGTCAGGAGAGCACCCAGTTTTGTGATGTCGACTAGTAACTTATTACGTCGAGGATAGGAAATTGTAACTATTCATTTTACCAATTTATTCCAAAGTTTATCTAGAATTCCGAGAATTTCAAAGATTTGTTATTATGTCATAAAGAAACATATTTTTGGGCGCTTACATTGCTAACGCTGGCTAAACCTTACAAGATAGATCAAAATAATGTACTACGAAATTGTATATCTTAAAAAGGTCTACAGAAAAGTTTGCGACGGTATATGTCTATTTCCTAAGGATAACCCACAGTAACCATTATTAACTTTTACATATTACTAAAAAAATATAGGTTATTTACGAAGCTATCCTAGTAAAGGCATCATACTTTGTAATACCTATATTATTTCTAAGATTTATACTGTATTTTACCAATTTTTATTTTTGAATAAATATTTATTATTATTTATTATTATTATTTGAAACAATACAGTATTAATCCTTATCCAATTAAATACATTAGATACGTTGTACTATGTGCCTTAACATTGGTCGTTTTTTATTTCTTTCTTTTATTTTCTTTCTTTCTTTGTGCATTTAATGTAGATCAAAATTGCTCTTTTTAGTGTAAGGGCTGAGGCCACAAGTTTGTAATGGTGCGACTCGCGGCTCGCTCGTTAGCCTCCCGCCTGGGACTAAATAGGTCGTTGTAACAATTGGTTAAATAAAAGTCCTAACTGATTTCGTGTATCAACTTGTATTAAGGCCCGCGCAAACAGGCGCGACGCGATAGCGCGACACAAAGGCACCGCTCATCACGCGACACGCGGTGCCTTTGTGTCATGCTGTCGTTTCGCGTGTTTGCGGGAGACTTAATTACCACCATCACCCATAGAGGTATAAGGAGCTAACGCACAACAGCATATTATTAAAAAGAATATCAAGATATCACAGATTTAAAAGTGTCGAAGAATGGGAGTCGATATAGACTACTTTCGATATCATTGCTAGATGGATACTACGTTACTACTTTTCGCCATTAGGCAGTTAAGGCTCCGTCAAACAGGCGCGACACGTGCGACACGAGACGCGATACAAAGGCACTGCCTGTCGCGCGATAAGCGGTGCCTTTGTGTCGCGTACTATTCGCGTCGCGTGTCGCGCCTGTTTGGAGGAGCCTTTTTGTAAATATAATAACTGTTACTAAAACTTTGTGGTAACAAATAATTGTTACAATACCTACCTCTTTCTGTTTTGTTGCCTTCTTTTTTCTTTAACTTTTAAAGACGATTCTAGTTAATTTTTTATCTTTGTGCTACGATCGTCTTAAATGCCAAAATAATTATTTCATAACTAACAACGATATGTACCTACAATACAAAAGCGGCCTAGTGCGAGTCGGACACGAAGAGGTCCGTACTACAAGGCCGAAAAAAATACGTTTCTCGTATGGATTTATGTAGTACGTATATCCTTTAATGTTTTACTTTATTTTATCATTTGTTTTTATAGCGGCCATATCAGTACATACGCTGCGAAAATTTCAAGTGTCTACCTATTGCGGTTCACAAGATGCATCCCAGTGACAGACTGACGGACGGTTTTTTTTTGCGTTGGAAATCATCAAATAACTTCTCCCGCTTTGGGCGGAGCGGGAGGGCGTGTCAGACTTTTACTGACTAAAACCCACCCGTGTTCCTTCAGTTGCCTGTATACCAGCACCGTAATTACGTAACATACTATCTATCACAATCTGAATCATTTTGAAGCCTATTGCTAATCCATTGCTTCATATGTTCGAAATATTTGTCAGCTCAACAACGTAAATAACGCAATGAATGTTGTTGAACTGTCAAAATGAAACCCATTCCTACTGTTAGTGGGTTACGCTTTTACCCCACAGCAAATAAACAACGGCGGTAAAGAGTATATTTTGTGAAAAGCAAATTACAGAAAACGTATTTTTTTTTAATGAGATTTATGTACAACCACACAGGCCATATCTACTAGCCTCTACGCGCTACAAGCTTTATTTCATTTAATTAGATCACGCGCAGAAATGTTTTTCTCTTATAATTTTTATAATGCGTCCACTCTTGTTAGCTTCCTACTGTTGCCAGTAAAGCCATTCCTACTGTTAGTGTGTTACGCAATTACCCCGCAGGGCTACGGTAACTCATTCGAACAATCCGTGACCCCGGCAGGCATCGGCCCTAGCGAACCCCGTCAATTAGAGCGCGAATGGATGGACAGCGGAGTCTTAGTAATAGGCACCCTTTGGGTACGGAACCTTAAAATGTTCCTGGCATCTCGTTGACAAACCTTGATCGTTGTCACTGCGTTTGACATGCCATTTAAATGGCCCAAAACCAATAGAGAATTGATAGTACATAAACAGGAAAACTTCCTTTCTATAAACCTGATTAAACAAGAGATTTCCTAGAGCTTTTATCATGAAGATTTTACCATTTTAAGTGAAATATGTAAAGTAAATAAGTAACACTGAATTGGTTAAATGGATTAGGTTTTTTCTAACCCCTGTAGAAGTATTTGGCTAGTTAAGAAAATTAACAGGCTTTTAACGTGAATTGATGAATAAATTTAAATATAGTCTCGAGCTTAAGCACTTTTTTACCTAACACTTACTTGAAAAAACTTCTTTGATGAGGCGTATTTAAAAAAAAAAAAATTGTCCCTAAAATGTGAATTTTAAGCCAGTATTTTTATTCGAAATCCTAATTCCATATTCGAACGTTACTGGAATTTTAAAAACTGACCTAATATACAAAAAAGTTTGGACATAAAAGGTTAGTATTAGCATAAATCTCTTTATCCACCCCAGTGTGTGATTTATGTGTTAGCAATACTTAAATATGTCCCTACCTTCATTTTTAAATACCTATTGAATATAATAAAACATTAATGTCGATAATTTTGTTAGAATTTTCAAATTTTAGCAAGGTGCACTTAAATCAAAAACCCACAAAAGCCTAAGTATCTACATCGCCACATGCGAGCTATACGTCACAATGACGTCACGCAAAATCCTGCATCGCGCAAGCAGAGTTTACCGCGCAACTAGCAAATATACAACATCCCGACATCAACCGTCGGGCAGTTGCCCACCAGACACAACACCCGTCTGGTCGGAGGATCCTCCCTTTTCAATAGAGAATGAGTGAGCTTTACACCCTGTTCCTCATACCTCTATAGCCTTGTTCTCAAAAAAATTCCTAGAAATGGCTCCAAAAATATTTAAGAAACTACCAAAATCTATAAAATCATCAAAAAACTAAAATACCTACTTTCAAAAAAACACTCCATAGGTTTGTAATACAGAAACCATATTACACTATTAATGAATATTTAAGTATGCTTAGATTTATTAATTGTTTTTTACTTAAAGTTTAGCTAGCTATTAATTTGTAACCTTCATTTATGTATTCTTTTGTTTGTTTTATTCCTAAAGACTTAAAACGGTTACTTAGCAGTATTTTTTATTTTTATTTATATAGGCGATAAACCTGTGTGATATAGTGATACAACATTTACTTTGTTTTATGACATCATGTACCACAACATTTTACCTATGAGTCACAAATAAATAATTCTGAATTTGAATTTGAATATTGTTGTTCGAATTTCGCCCTGAATTCCCATTTCAAAAACTCACGCTATACAGCATGTATCAGAAAGTTGTGGTCAAATGTAAGGGTGTGGTACAGACCATCAAACAGAACAACTTTCTTTAAGAGCGGCCAACCCGTCATACTTTTTATACAAACGCTCGTACGTGATTATGGCGTTGTAACACATCTTTCAATGATTTTTTTTAACTAATAGGTATTTTGTGCACTTTATTTAGGTTTCTATGCAAGCAAAAAATCTAAATTGTGGGAAACAAATTCAGTATAAGCCTCCAAAAATCTGCTTTTTTGCACAAATTTTACCTATACTTTGGCCGTTCATAATGTACTCATAAATTGTAAAAGTGAAGAAAACATTTTCATAGAAACCTCTTACATGTAAATAATATTCTAAATAAAGAAAAATATTTCCAAAAACTTGTAAGGCCTTTTCAAAAACACGTATTTCCTGGAACAAGTTTTGTGAAATCTTCGCGCGCCAATTTTCATTCGATGTTATCGCGTTCTCACTCTTACTCCTTTTTAAAACATTGCGTTGGATGAAACAACAAGCTTTTCAATCATGCTCGCCTTGAAGACAGACCGACCGGGAAGGGCCCTCTTAAGAGAGCAACATCGTAATCGCGAAAAAATCATCAGCAGTTCCATACATTTGGGTCGAGTAGGTATTGAAATTTGAACAGTTGATATTTTTTTTTACAGGTACGATGTTGGTCCCATGCAGAAATTTGTTCAGTTGTATGGTCTGTATCACACCCTTATCCACACCTTTCTGATACATGCTGTATATTGTATGTTAGTTATATCACGCTAGACACAATCAAATTAATCAGCAATAAACCTATCAATGAAGAGCACAAATTAATTGTGCGTTTCAACCTTGAACTGGGGAGTGATATATTTTGTGTACATTTCTCATGTGTTAATAATAACATCGTTTATGCTTGGTTAAGTACAATTAATGTACAAGATATACACCTTGAATTATACAATATACATCTCACCGCTTTTGAAGAAAACAGTGCGTATCAAAACTCACAACATATAATATCGAGACGATAAAGGCTCCCACAAACAGGCGCGACATGCGACGCGACACAAAGGCACCGCCCGCCAGTTGCGCGACGAGCGGTGCCTTACTGTCGCGTGCGATTCGCGTCGCATGTCGCGCCTATTTGAAGAAGCCTTAAGAGGTTTGTAGTAGCAAGAAGATTGAAAATTACTATGTAGAACCTCTCTCAAAACACTAAGATCAATATGTCCGAGGTAGGAACTCAATGAAAATATATACACAGTTCAGTATGTTCGAGGTACCCTGAGCAGAGCTTCATAAGTATCAAATGTATAAGAATTTACAAGTTATTGTACCTACATCAGGCCGCAAAATTAAATGGTGAACAGATTTACACCCTAAGTTGACTGGCCATGTTATAGCCATTTTATACAACTGTCAAAGAATGACAGTTGTGATTTGAATATACGGACCACAGACCAAATAAAAAATCAAGACAGCACTGTCAACAGTGAAGTGAGGCCGGTTTCGTAAACATGTGTGCACTTAGTGAGGTGTAGTTTGATTGTAAATTGGGTTGTAAATGTGTGCGTGTGTGCGTGTTTGCACAGAGCAAGGCGTAGTTTTGCATGCTTCACTGTATTGTCTGCAGCGCTATGTCTTGATTTTTTATTTTGGTCTGAGACACGGGACTATTTAAGTCGAATGTCAATTTTCATAACAATAAATTAGTTTCCCTGACTTTACTTGAAGATAAAGATAAATATAATTTTATTTGCCAAAACATGCGTATACATGCTAACTGAGCATGCAGGATGTGTCAATATTAATATTTGGTACGTATATGTTTCACCCGTAAGGCGTACAAATATATAACACTTAAAAAAAAAAAAACTTCATTAAATTACAAAATAAAAACTAAATTACTAAAGGCACTTAAATCATAATCATAAATAATAAACATCGATAAGTCAGTAAAATAAATTAATCACAAAATATCACAAAAATTAAGGATTAATAGAATAAAAAATGCCATTTATATTATAAAAACACTTGTCTGTAAATAAATCTCGCATGTTTCTTTTAAACAAATTTACCGGAAATGTTTTATATGAGTGTGGTAATTTATTATAAAATTTTAGGAGCCATACAGAAAACGCTTTTTCTCATTAGAATAGAATAGAAAGAATAGAATACTCTTCATTAGTGCAGACTTTGACGTAAGCGAACATAGTTGATTATTGTCACGTCTGTTACGAGGGAAGGTGTCAGCCAATCGTGGAAATAGAAATTGCTGGGTGATAAAACACTTTAGATTCGATGATAGGTCAAAATTACATTGGAATTGGCAATACTTCAATCCTTGGAACGTTTTTCATTTGCGGCTAGCTCTTTAGTATACCACTCTGTAAAGGTTTAATTTACTTTATGAAAATAATGATAAAGTGGTATTGTAACAATAATAGGGAAAATAACGGCATTTTATCGTCTTGTTTTTATTTAATTATTTTTTATCAGTTATTTGCGTATATGCAATTTGATATTTTAAAACCATAACAAACTAACAAGCTTTTATCTTATTGTATCATTATAATATGACATAAATAAATAAATAAATTATATTGAAATTATGTACTTTTGAGTAGATAAAGTCTTACAGTAGAGTAAAGTGTGCATCTCCACAATTTAGCAACATTTTTTACGTCAATCTGCCTAGCTTTAGCCCAACCATGTTGGGGTCAGCTTCCAGACTAACCGGAAGCAGCTGAATACCAGTATTTTACATGGAGCGACTGCC
Source organism: Dryobotodes eremita (assembly GCA_917490735.1). Lineage (NCBI taxonomy): Eukaryota > Metazoa > Arthropoda > Insecta > Lepidoptera > Noctuidae > Dryobotodes > Dryobotodes eremita. Next base: position 6,013,139 of record OU823248.1, read on the forward strand.
TTTTTGACCTTCACAACCCAGTTCCAGTTACTGGGTAACACGGTACCCCACAGGTTGTCAGACTTTTGGGCTTCTGACTACCCGTAACGACAGTCAAAGATCTACGAATGACAGCTGGGAAGTCTTTGGCACGGAGGGGTCTCGCTATATTATAATGGATGGTTACCCATCCACGAACCGACCACGACAAGCGTAGCTTAACCTTCGATCGATTCATGCGACAGTTAGTACTTAGCCACGAGCCCCTTTATATAAGAGACAATAATATTTTGTTCTACGTATACCATAGGTACTGATTTTGGATTATCTAAATCTGACATAACAACAAACACAAGAGAATAATACATGCAGAGTTGGCAGTGGATGGGACCTCAAATCTCTCTAATGAGCATTAGGCAGGGAGATTTAGCTTCCAGATATACGAGTAGTTGCGATTATGATATACATTTACGTAGAATAGTAGTATTTGAAACATTACAAACGGGAAATAAACAGAGGTAGATAAATATAAATAGGATTGCAGCAACAAATATTCATATGAAAAAGCGTTAAGATAAGATTGCGATCATATACCATAGTCTTTGTTGCTAAGTATGTAAGAAGTATTCAAAAGGAAACTATATTTTAAAATAATCATAATTCAACATTTTAGTACACATAAACCTACAAGGGCACTTATGATACGTTAGAAGCTAGGTACACGGTAGCATTTGGTCGTTTCCTATGGAGAAGAGCCGGCAAGATTTGTTACAGTTGTAATGGCAATCATGTCATTTGGTTTACATAGGCTTTTATTTTTATATAGATTCTTCTATATTTTGTGAATGTGAGAACGCTGTAGGCCTAACTTGTAGACTGTAGATTAGTAGACCTTTTTATATATTTTGTTGAGTGCCTGTTATTTTTTGACAGGCCTACACTGTCCTCCCATACCTATCAACACTTTAATTTGAAACATTTTAAAAGCCCCTTATTTTTAAAAGAGTAACCGTGGAGTTTCTTGCCGGCTCTTCTCCATAGGAAACAACCAATTGGAACCGTGCACCTAGCTTCTGACGTTTCATTTAGTGCCCATGTTGGTTTATGTGAAATAAAATATTTTGATTTTGATTTTGAAGAAACTCCACGTTTACCCGTTTAAAAATAACTGGCGTTTACAATGTTTTCAAATTACAGTGTTAATAGGTTTGGGAGGACAGTGTAGGCCAGTCAGCAAGTACCAGGTACTAAACCAAATCTATGAGTACAAGGCCTTCGGAATCGGAATTCTCGTTCATGCCTAATAGGTCAGGGCACGCCACAATTGCGGCGGTATGACCCCTCTTTGAGGAGTGGCTGACGCAGGTCCTCACCGGACATGGCTGTTTCGGGAGGTTCCTGTTTCGGATAAGGCGGGAGGAAACGCCCGGGTGTTACCATTGTGTGGATCGACCGGAGGACACGGTGGAGCATACGGTGGAGGTCTGCCCGGCTTGGGCGGAGCACCGCCGTGTCCTCGTGGCGGCGATCGGCGGCGGCGACCTCTCGCGTCCGGCCCTGGTTCAGGCCATGGTACGGAGCGAGAGGGAATGGGAAGCCGTCACCTCCTTCTGCGAAGCAGTAATGCTCGCGAAGGAGGAGGCGGAGCGCGAAAGGGAGAGGCAGTCTCTACGCCCCCGCGCCCCTAGCCGCCGCAGGAGGAGGAGACACCCTGGGCGTCGGGAGTCGATTGCCGACTCCCGGCCACCGTAGGCGCGGGCTTGCGGACGGCGAGCAATGGGCAGCTCGCCGTCCGGTAAGGACCAGGCCCGGGTCGACGGCGCGTCGTGTTCCACGCGCGCCTCAAAGAGATGTCAGCACCATTGACGGGGTCCGATAGGACCGATGCCTGCCGGGGTCGCCGATTGTTCGAAAGAGTTACCGTGGCCCTGGCGCACAGGCAATTGAAGGAACACGGGTGGGTTTTAGTCAGTAAGAGTCTGACACGCCCTTCCGCTCCGCCCAGAGCGGGAGAGGTCATTTGATGATTTCCCACCCAAAAAAAAAAAAAAAAATGCCTAATAGGTGTTTTTTCGAAGAGCGTTCCTGTAATGCATGTATCACAAAGGGGTGGTAAAATTTAAGGGTGTGGTCCAGGGCCGGCAGTCTCGACATAGATAGTGACAAAAATCGGTCGTTAAGTCTAATTGATGTCAAATTTCTTTAATAGATTTTCAACCTTAAATCGAAATAAAGTTGAAAATCTATAAAAGGAATTTGACAACGTTAAGAGTTAGCGACCGATTTTTGTCGCTGTCTAATGTCGAGACTGCAGGCCCTGACCATCAAACTGAACAACTTTCCCCATGGGACCAACGTCATAATCGTGAAAAAAATAACAACTGCCCCATACAAAAAATCAATACCCACTCGACACAAATGTATGGGACGACAGATTATTTATTCACGATTACGGGAAAATTGTTCAGTTTTATGGTCTGTACCACACCTTTAAATATGACTGCAGCTTTTTCATACATGCTCTAGTTCCAAGAACGATAATAAAAGCGGCGTCTACAACGCCACATGCGAGCTACGCGTCACACTGACGTCACGCATAATCCTGCATCGCGCAAGCAGAGTTTACCGCGCATCTAGCATATATACAACGTCCCGACATCAAACGTCGGGCAGTTTTCCACCAGACACCACCCCCGTCTGGTCGGAGGATCCTCCCTTTTCTATAGAGTATGAGTGATCTATATACCCTGTTCCTCATATTGTAAATAAAGATACCAACTCTAATAAAGAGAGGAAACGAAAAAAAAAGAACAGATGAAAATACCGGTAATATTTTTTCATAGCTTTTCAGGATAATTTGAATGGAATAATACAACCAGTTATACTTGTAACTGTAGGCGAATGTTTTTTTAGCTATTCCAATTGAGTATAATTTTTTCAGTTGGTAAAAATCAACCTTGCTTCAAGCGTACGATGAAAATACATAAAAGAAAATGTTTTAATTTCTTACAAGCCATACGCCCGATGGATTTTCATATTGGCAAAAATTACGAACTTTCTTTCAAACTCATTTAGGGGATGAATTTTGAAAAATCCTTCCTAAGTGCTCACCTTCCTTATACAGGGTTAGTTTTCAAAGACCTGCCAAATTTTAAATCTCTTAATTAAATCGTTGTTTTGTGTTAAACATTACAAACAAATAATAAAAATAATTGAAAACCTCCTATCTCACGAACACGCGTCAAGAATAATGACCTCTCTAGCCGGGTTCGCGCAGGGGTTGAAAGTGGGCGAGATATGCCTATCCTTTGTATGAAAATTCAGTCTCACCCCCTGGGGCTCGAGTGTGAACTATGTTTAAGGGTTGAGAGGAAACAAATAAACAAATCTATTTTTAAGGGTCGAGGGGCCAAGAGTTGACTAAACGGCGCGGTGGCGGGCGCGCATGTTTGAGTAGGTACTACAAAATCTAGTACATAAATTAATAACAATACTTAAAAAAATAATCATAAATTAACTATGTACTAAAAATATTATAAAAAAAAAAAACATAAATTCAAAATATTATCGATTCTGAATCATCTCTGAAAATTTGCTAGGCCTTTGAAAACTAACCCTGTATAAGAAACTCTTGCGTAAAATTGTATGCTTCTAGACCCAGTGGTTAAGGCTGTGCGTTATTCAGTGAATTAAAGATTTTTATTAAGTAGATAGAATAAGGCAACCAATCGGTTATCTTTTAAAACGAAGGCACGTGAGCATATCCGTCAGAAGTTGGCCGAAACATCCCAGCGTTGATTTGCTAGATTCGTTCTCTCCTCTACCGATCGTTATTTCTCGTGACAAAGTTTATTTTGTTTATATGTATGTATGTATTAGTATTTATTATTGTATTTTATAGTTATTTTAAAGCTATCTATCCCGTATATTGCACCTGCCATGTTTTGTCTCTGCATCACCCTAAGGTTGACTGGTAGAAAATGCCTCAGGTATTAAGTCCGCCTTTGTACAGTATTTTTTTACTTCTGAATAAAGTTTTAATAAATAAATACATAAGAAAAAGAAATATAGGTATATAAGTAGGTGTATATTAATTAATCAATTTACTAGATCTATATACCTAGATAGGAGCAAGTCAAGGCAACGCTTAGTGGTCTCAAGATTAAGCAAATATTGTACTACAACGAGTATTCTTGTTTGTATTTCACACAATACATAAATATGTATATATTATATATATGCTTCGTTTATACCGGATGCTTATGTAGTCTTGCATAGCGGGCTGCATTCATCTATGTTTGTGCTGTTGCAGCGCTGTAGGTACTTCCTTAGTTAGTTAGGCCGTGTTCAGATAACCCGTGCCGACCACGCACAGGACCCGCAAACGCGTTGTGCCCGCCTTACACCCGCGCTCGGCACGCGTAAAATCAGCGCACGCATCGCGCACGCCTCGCACCCGCTTATACTACTAGTGACTGGACTACTTCGGTTGTCCATCATTTTTAATTAAAAAAAACACGCCACGCGACTAAACTTGATCACAGTCAATGCGTCACTAGGCGAAGCGCGGGCGCAAGGCGTATGCGGGGTGGGTGCAGCGCGTGTGCGGGTTGAGCGTGGAGTTGGCATGATGCAGGCGCGTCGCGTGTGCGGTTGGACTTCGATAAATGCAAATTGAAATCTATTGATGTGTCACAAGACTTAAATTATATACAACAAATTTCAAAGCGAGTTAGACGCGGGTGCTGACGCGCGTGGCGTGCGCTTAGCGGGCGCGTGTCGTCTGAACGGACCCTTAGGATATATCTATAACGTGTGACTGAAAAAACGCAAGTCTTGATAGCAATTTGTGCAGAATCGACTACTGTGATTTCAGACATCTTTAAATACTGTGGTTATTCTTAAAAATTAATTTTGTTTTCTTCAATTCAAGCCATTGTTTTCGTTGCAAGATTATCAAAAACTCATAATCATTGAAGTGACAAGTGAAGTCTCGTTTACATATTTTCTGTCTTCAGTCACAAAATTCAACCAAATAAGACAAGAAACAGATGAATATGAAAATAACAAATCTTTGTACTGAATTAATAGCTCAATTATACGATAATCGATAGTAAGCGCTCTAGAGATTTATTAATAACCAAGACAAAGCCTACCCAGTTCATATTTATATATATATATATATATATGCTTACGATGAATATTATAATTATCATGATTATAGAAAAATAATGAGGATCGATTTAATCAATCTGTGAGGCGCAGATGCTTCTTTCAAAATTCGATTTTAATCAATAATTTAAGAGGCTGACAACAGCTAAAGCGCGGTCACTGTCGGACTGCATAGAAAAGAAAGAGAAGCCCGATGAAACAACGCTGATAATTTATTGCAAAATATGAAGCAATTATCTATTTACACAAAATCTGTTGATTGGACTAAAAATTTAAATACTATTACGTTAAAATGTTGCTTGTAGAATAATCTGACAAAAAATTAGAACAATCTAATATATAAAATTCTCGTGTCACAGTTTTCGTTGCCATACTCCTCCGAAACGGCTTAACCGATTTTGATGAAATTTTTTGTGCTTATCCGGTATCTATGAGAATCGGCCAACATCTATTTTTTTTTTTTTTTTTTTTTGGTAAGTAGGGTAGGGAGTTAGGGAGGTAGGTAGGTAGGTAGGGTAGGTAGGTAGGTAGGTAGGTAGGGTAGGTAGGTAGGTAGGGTAGGTAGGTAGGTAGGGTAGGTAGGTAGGTAGGGTAGGTAGGTAGGTAGAGTAGGTAGGTAGGGTAGGTAGGTAGGGTAGGTAGGGTAGGTAGGTAGGTAGGGTAGGTAGGTAGGGTAGGTAGGTAGGGTAGGTAGGTAGGGTAGGTAGGTAGGTAGGTAGGGTAGGTAGGTAGGGTAGGTAGGTAGGGTAGGTAGGTAGGGTAGGTAGGTAGGGTAGGTAGGTAGGGTACGCCGTAGATAAGTACCGCAACCCGTGCGAAGCCGGGGCGGGCAGCTAGTTGCATGTAATATTAGTATGGTTAGATGTAGATACCTCTAAAATTTTCTTTTAACGATTATATCGTTAAAACAATTTTTTAGAGGCATCTTCGTTTTTTTTTATCGTATCAAATTAGTTGTATTATGTTTTCAACACACCAGCTAGCATAAATATACTGAAGAATATCATATATTTTTCTGATATTGTTTACTGCAGTGGATCATATACTTTTAGGCATTATAAAACTAGCGTTTAGGTCATGTAGTCCCCTTGATGATAAACCAAAAAGTTACACCTATGTCTGCGCAAACACTTGAGCACTATCATATCTGCCGCGCCGAAGGCTGGTCTCCGCTGAGATCGGTCACCATGGCCAAAATCCGGTCTGGAGGACTATTATTAATGATAAATCTGTAGCCTCTCGAAGTGAAACAATCGCAGTACTCTTCAAAAATTTAGTACCTACTTTCGTAATACCGCCCCTGGTTTACAAAACCACAATTTTCCTTTGTTTTTACGACTTGTTAGGTCCATCTCTTAAATTTCTGATTCCGGGTCCTCTACCTTTTTGGCACTATCCTGAAAATTGCGTTAACATATTCAAATAAGAGGGTAGTCTAACATAAATGTAACAGTTATAAACTCTACAGGTGGTCGATAACAAGGCAGTAATAGTTATATCATGGCCTGTTTGCTGAATCTATTTGTTCGGAAAAACTAAAGGACGGCATTTTCCTTATATTGCCTATAACTTAGTTACGTTCCAATAACCGGTATCGTCCCGACTATCTCAAGCATATTTTTTTTTTGTCAACCACCAATTAATACTGTCTTCTACTCGACTTTGACCTAATAAATAAACCTGAAAGCAAACAAAATGTTCAAAGTCAAATCATTTCTTGAGGCACTTTGAACGCTAAAATTTACAAGAAAATATAATTAATTCTAGTTGCTCCTTCCAAAAGGTAGTATCGTATGGAGAAGAATGGGCAAGAAACTCCACAGATACTGTTTTAAAATGTTTTACAATATTTTGTACACATTAATAAATGTGAAAACGATGTATCTAGAATAAAATTACTATCCCACAAAAGTTAAAAAGAATTAAAATGTTGTATTGCTTTCCAACTAACTTCATTATTAACCGATTTTCCAATATTCGTTTAATCTTTATATGTAGGACAATTAGGAGGCTTTACATTTATTTCCTATACAAAAGCTGTCAAACTCCTATAATTATGATTTCAAATAAAAGTAGATACTTAAATATTTAAAGAAATTAATTAATTGGAAAACTGACAGTTAGTATCTTGTGTTAGTGATTGGAAAAGTGACACTTAGTATCTTGTATTAGTTATTGGAAAACTGACAATTAGTTATTGGAAAACTGACATATTAGTTGTTCGAAAACTGACACTTAGTAGCTTGTATTAGTTATTGGAAAACTGACAATTAGTTATTGGGAAACTGACATATTAGTTATTCGAAAACTGACACTTAGTAGCTTGTATTAGTTATTGGAAAACTGACAATTAGTTATTGGAAAACTGACATATTAGTTATTCGAAAACTGACACTTAGTATCTTGTATTAGTTATTGGAAAACTGATAATTAGTTATTGGAAAACTGATATATTAGTTATTTGAAAACTGACACTTAGTATCTTGTGTCTATACTGACTATATGTCTTGACTGTCTTTCTGTAGACCTTTAAAAAAATTGCGCGTGCAGCACCGTACACATGAGGGAAATGAACTTCTTAAAAAATAAAGAATAAAAGAGATTTAATGTGAGAGATACAGAGATATATCTTTCTTCTCTCTCATGTAACAAAATGTGCATAGACGTGACGCGTCCTTGAAATTTCACTCTCAATTCTCGACCAATATTCGAATAGCCGCCTAAGAAATTTCACTTTCAAAACCATTATGACAAATCACTCAATGCGTATAACGCTAAACATAAAGTCGATGCCATTTTTGAAAAAGTGGAGCAAGATCATATTAGTAGTTAAGACATAGCTGAAGAGTTAGGGGTTGACCACAAAACAGTTTAGATCCATTTTATAAAATCTGGGTATACAAAAAAGTTCGATATTTGGGTGCCACACGAGGTCTTAGTCTTGAATTTGTATACAGGGTGTTTGGCGCATCGACCGAAATAATTTTTTTGGGGATTGGGAGGGTTATTTGAGAGGTTTCACCAAAGACGCCATGTTCTAAGTGTCACGGTTATTGAGATATGATTTTTTTAGTTTCTGTATATGAAATACGAACAAACTTTTTTCCCGACCAATTATTCAAAACATTATTCTGTCTCTGTCATCTTGCAACGATTAATAGAAACAGAACGATTTTTTTAATGTGTTTTGGGCTTAACGCATTTAATGATTTGCTGCGCAATTAGGCCTTATTGGCTCATAAACCAGAAAACAGTCAGAAAACTTGTTGAAAGCAAGCCTGCTCAAAATGCAAAAAAGAAATGATACTATAGCATCACAGACGAAATATATTTTTCCTTGCAATCTAGTTAGTCAGTCATCAGAATATTTTACTATAAAACTTTTCCATGAGATTAAATCTGAAATATAAAAAAAATGTGTACCTGCTGTTCCATACTAAAATCTAAATATGTAGTTCGCTATTTTGGAGTTCCAGAGATATAACTTTTTCATAATTATCTTAGCATCATCGTCTCATTTAAAAATGCTGACAATTTAAATGTACCGCCGAGATGCTGAAATTGCAGAGTCAAAGCATCCAGAAATCCGTACCATACAATTTGTTATTCAACTAAGTCAAGGTTTATTATTCCTTTCTCATAACATAAGACCTTATTTGAATGGGCCGAACTCCATTGTGGCACAAACGCCAGATGTTACACGGAAGAACACATCCTATACCACAATGACTGACAGTTAATTAAATGTATTTCTTGCAAGATATGGAGGTTTATTTTATCGTAAGAGAACTATGTCAAAATCAGACCCAAGGAAATATTAGAGAAATAACTGCTAAAGGGAAATTAAAGAGGTACAAAAAGTGAACAATATGTTTAATGTTTTTCTTTTGTTTCATTTTCTAGGATAATATTTACATAATTTAAAAACTGACAGTCATAAAATAATAATAATAATATTTACAAGTTGTTTATATAATAAAAAAAGAGGGCAAAGAATCACAGGGCATCTAAAAATTCGTACGCATCGCTGTCAACAGGAAAAGCCTGGCAGCATTGCCACGTTCTATGGCAATGCTGATTCTTTGGCCAAAATAGGCCAACCCTATATATTCCTTTGATTTTGAAAAAGAAAGTGTTTGAATGGTAGGAGCTACGACGCTTAAAAAATATTTTTTATAAAATCAGGGCCTTTTGATAAACTTTCCTCATAAATAAAACTTAGAACAGGCAAAAAAACAGACCTATATTTTATTTTACAACTGTTACACGAAACTCAAGTGGACAAGCCCGATGTCTCAACAAACATTCGTCCTAATGACATAACAATTTAAACTAACTAAACTAACAAAAAGAACACGTTTTTCTTTTGTTGGTATTTTTTTAATAAACACTCGAAATTGCCTTGTATTAGGTATGTTCGATTTGTCATAATAAAAACGCTTTCCTTGGTCCTGACGTAGACGATGTATGTGTGATGCACTTTTATGTCGGCAAAATAAATAAAATTATCATAGTCAACAATCAGATGCACAAAGTAGGTATTTAACGTAACCATCTTGATATTAGGTACATAGAGTTTGTGCTGCTCTGTGTTACCCTTTCACCTTTAATAATTTTGTATATTTTTTATTAAATGGCTCGGTAAAGTAGAAATAGTGGTAAGCAAACATCCGTTATACTGGTACTGATATCGAAAATGGCGGAGAATAGCGAGAAAGAAGTATTCACGCTCCGCAAGGCTCAAAGGGGTTGACGTTCATAAGTCTCATAACTCAACTGTCACTCCTGCCAACTCATAACTTATGATATTGCTGACGTGTGACGGAAAAAATCAGCAGCTGCTCAACTTTGTGGAGGGGAATATGTCACCGTTTGATGCTGTACCGTATGGATGTGACGTCATGACTAATGGTTGTAATTCCCGTAATAAAATATTGATTTTATTTCAGCTTTTTAAACGATTGAAGTATCAAAGCCGTTGTTCTTCATTTAATTTAGGTATGAAATAGCACCCTTAAGTGGCTTATATTACAAACATAATGATATTCGTCCGAATGTGTCCGGTAGATAGCAATAGGCTCGCCCCCTATTACATGGGACTTAAACATAACTTGCGGACTGTGGGTGTATTGTAGGTAGGTACACCTCTGCCTGACCTTTCGGGGATTACAGGCGTGATGTTATGGTATGTTTTATAATTATAATAAACCTAGACAGATAGCTAAAGTCCATTCCGCAAACGTAAGAATGACAAACATTATATCGATAAAAACGCGGTCATAGTTATGCAATTTTAATAAAGCTACATCTTAGCAACAGGAATTTCATCTCCGAATATGATTGGGTACTAAATATAGGGTGTAGGTATTTCATCACTCTTTTTCGTCCAGCTTGTGTAGCTGTTGCAAAATATTTTCTGTCGATCGTCCATTTTGTGGAACGTATTGATAGCTATGCCCAATATCATCTGTCCGTGAGGCAGCTGACAAAAAGGCCTGTGACATCGCGATAGGAACGTGGTCTGCGTTTGTTTCCCGAATATCCAATTTTAGAAAGGAAAGGGGCGACACATTTCGAACTCTATTTTGAACTGAAAAAAAAATTAATCAAGTATTCGCCAACCATGTTATTTGATAGGGATCCGTTTTCAAATCCAGTTCTTACGCAATGATTTTTATGTTTTCATGAAAAGACATCTTTTCAATTTTGACGGTAACTTTTTGTCTCAAGATCTTGAAGAAAAGCTAACAAATCTCAGCTTTAAGACGGTAACAAAAAGGAATACAAGCCGAAAGCATTTACGCTCTAAATGTCTCAAAGAGTGGCACTCATAATCTTACATGCGCAGCATTTTCATCTCAGCCTAGACTTACATTTTCCTCCTAATCTTCGTCTTTCTGTGACACAAGTGAAAACAGGAATTAACCCTTCCATTTTGTGACGTATGTTAGCTATATCCGAAATAATCCGGTTGGGTAATCCGGTTTCTGGAGCTCTGTACCTATGTTATTCGCTAGATATAAATGCTTTGTTTTATTTTACCTGTCTAATATATGGTTTTTAGGTATATTTTTAGATGAAGCACCTATCTACGTCTATACTAATATCAGAAAGAGGTATTTATGAGTTTATAATTATGTAGGGGGTAGACTTCGGAATTATTGATCCGATTCCTAGAATTCTTTCACTTATGGATAGTTAGACCATTTTCGAGTGCCATAGAATATACTTTATGTTAAAACAAGAAACTTCTCGCAGACTAGGTCATGGATAGAAGCTAATAAAAAAATAAGAATAGAATTTGATACCACAGCACTTTCATTTTGAGGCAATTTATTTGATTGCGAAATCGAGTGTTAATTTTCGTTACAGAATAATCTTCTGCGAACAGAATTTTCTTTATCTACAGTAGGCACAATAACTGCAGTAGACTGGTTTTCATGTATTGAATAAAGATTCCGTTTATTTAATAAAATAATGTTGGGATATTATCAAACAATTGCTTTTTTTTTAAATTATTTTAATATTGAAATGCACATTGCGGTGTTACGGAGGCGATTGGCAGCATATAAACGATAATATTAATTATATTAATTTCTATATTAATAACAATCAGATAATTATGTAAACTAGTGCTAGAATAATGCTGTGGTGTAGATTTATTTCAATAAATAATTTTACACATGTTCATTAAATGCTGTAAAAGTATTTACGAAAAGAGTCTGTTAAAGACTGATAAATCTGATAATAGGTTTTATATTATTATTTAATTACTCTAAAACTTTAAGAACTTTTGTGTTAGGTACAAGATAAGTATTGTTTTAGGAACAGAGCAGAAAAGGTAGTGTTAGTCATCTAAATGAACTAAATAATTAATTTTAATTAAATAATGACATAACTTACCAGTACCGAAGTGGAAATAGATTTTTTCTCTTGGTTTTGTCAAGGTCACTGTCACTTTTAAGTTTCAGCCACTACGTCTTCATACGTAAAACTTGTAAATTAATCATTTTTCAAACAACTCAGCAGCTAATTATTTGTTAAATACCTACTGCCTTATTTCTGTAACTAAATAATACTGACATTTTACATATATAAGCGGAAATATTAATTTTAAAAACACTTTGAAACTAATTTAAAAACTTTTCGTCACATGAATTTTTCACATTGTCATTCACTATTTGTAAATTAAATTCACGCCATTATACATACCACAGATAATAAAGAGTTTTTTTTTTTATTAAACTTTTTCTATTGTTACGATAAGTGCGTTCAGCCAGCCGCGCCGCTCGACCCGTGTACGTGAGTGCTACGCCGGAGCGACACTGCTGACCCGACGCTCTCCGATCGCGATTTGAGTTTCGAACGTGGATTCGCGCAAACGTCAAAACGTAACCTTCACGACGGCTAATCTTTGGGGGTCAGATAACGAAAAACAACAGTGGATTATGGTAATTATTATAATGAGAAATCGTAACGTATTAGGTTTAACATGTTTAACCAGAACATTGTTTTTCCCGGAATATTAAATTGGAATACGTACTTCAATTTCGCGTGAAATGTTTTGAATTACTAACGACCATAATTTACGTTTTTAAGCCGTTATTAATAATTTAATTCAGAAACAAAAATATAAATAAATGAAAAAGCTTAGATTTATTTCATGGAACTTTTTAATGTCTGTACCTTTTTTATTAATAAAAAGGAAATACAAACTTAATAAAGTCAAGCTGTTGTACGAGGGGAGGTTTTTTCAATACCGAGTAAGTGAAGCCTCCTACTGAGAAAGATTCAGGAATATCTACTCAATTATGATAATTTTGTAGGTACCTTCGTGAAGTGTAGAGCGTATCGAGTAACACGGATATAAGGATTTTCTTTAGAAGTATTCGGAATTTATGGTTTTTGTTTGAGAAGGTTCTTGTTTCAGTAATAGCTTTTCGTCCACTTAAGCCTCGTTATATTCACTGATTTGTCTAACAATGAGACTAACGTGTTTTGTAAATTTCCTTCATAAATTTATATACCAGGCCCTGCAGTCTCGACATTAGATAGCGACAAAAATCTGTCGCTAAGTCGTATCGATGTCAAATTCCTTTAATAGATTTTCAACTTTATTTCCAAAGCATAAGGTTGAAAATCTATTAAAGAAATTTGACATCGATACGACTTAGCGACAGATTTTTGTCGCTATTCATGTCGAGACTGCAGGGCCTGGCGTGTGCTACTGCGATAAAACAATGCATTAGGCATATTCGGTCCATTCATGAAGTTTTTTTCTTTCTTTATTTTAATGGTCTAAAACCATCTTCGCATTATTGCCTTTCTAATAAAACCGGCTTGGGGCACATCGTTTTGATATTTTTAAAGTCTATAACAGTCATAAGTAGAAACAATTTTTGTGTTTTATATAATATAGATAGATAGACATAAAATAGCTCTGGAAGTAGCTCTATTAGTATGAAAATCACTTCAATTTTTAGTCTTAATCCAGAACTACTGAGCTTCAAATTATTACCCTCTTTTGGCTATTCTTGCATGGTAGCAGATTTGGCTTTTTGATTTCGAAAACTTTTTCTCAACTATTGAGGTTGTTTGTTATTATTAACTGTTGAGGTCGGCTTCCGGTCTAACCGGATGCAGCTGAATACCAGTATTTTACATGGAGCGACTGCCTATCTGACCTCCACAACCCAGTTACTGGCTAACACGATATCCCTTCTTAAGATTGGTTGTCAGACATATGGGCTTCAGACTACCCGTAACGACTGTCCCAATACCCATACAGAACTGTATCTTTTATTCCAAAAAACTTTTTTTTTTTCCAATGTTGTCTGCTACGAAATGGTACCATGAAAAGGACTGTGTGATCAAAAGCCCTTTGGCATTTTCATTCATCTTTGCGCTAGCACAAAATACTGACAACCTTTGATCAACACGACACCGCGACAAAGATAAATCTTACAACAGTTTTGTCGATCAATCTGCGGATTTTTCATCAGTTTTCATTTCACATACATCCTGGAAATTGATTCAGGGGACTGCATTCTGGAAAAAAGGGATCGTGGTGGTTCATTTGGTCTTATTTTTTTCTCGTATTGTCACGATGGCAAATGTATGTACCTATGCGTCAAAGGATAATTGCAAAAATCCTGATATTAAGTAGTATTATTACGGAAACTTTTTTAACCGACTTCAAAAAAGGAGGAGTTTCTCAATTCGTCGGAATATTTTTTTATGTATGTTCACCGATTATTCTAAGACGCGACACGATTTGGAAAATTCTTTTTTGTCTCAAAGGGTATAAACTTCCCAGGTGGTCCCATTGTCATCAGGTCAGGTTCTGATGATGGGATCCTGGAGACATCGATGGAACTCTTCAAATATTATAGGCACACCTATTGTGATTTGGGTATTTTTTATAGTAAGTCGTGCATATTCTCTTGGATAGCACTATTTGGTGAAGTGGAACTGATGATGAATACCACAGATGATGAAGCCACTGGAACTACACAATAATAAATATTTCACGGGTTGCGTTTCAATTACTTTTATATGTTTGCTAAGCAATTTATGCTCGTCACAATGCATATGGTGAAGTGGAGCTGATGGTGAAGTACCAGGAGAACTCCTCAACAATTAACGTCCCTGCATCCAGAAAAGCAATATTTTGTAAAAGGCAATGAGCAGTTGCCATTAGGCTATTATAACTTAGATAAATTGCAAACCGACCTACAAAAAAAAAAGCGATAAATATTTTTTTTATTATATTACATAGCAAGTAGTGGTAGGTATAGGAATTTGTGTGGGGTAGGTACCACAACAAAAAAGTGAAAAATAAGAACTTCTTACAAAAAACAAAACATATTCTGAAAAAACACTACAAAGTAAAAAAATAAATTTAATTTCGGAAGTCGGTGACAAAAATGAAAATACAAAGCCAAAGACACTGACTTCCGAAATGAAAGTAATTTTTTTACTTTTTTGTGGTTTGTTGGAAGTCGGTTGTTTTTTTTTTTGTAAAAAGTTTTTAGTAGCTTCCAATAGCCCGGATTCCAATTTGATTTTCCAATTATCCTACGACATATACGTCAATCACAGAGTCTATCGCAGTTCACTACTGGACACAGGCATCTCCCATGCTGCGCCACTACACCCTGTCCTCCGCCTTCCGCATCCAGTCTGTCCCAGCCACCTTTTTAAGATCGTCGGTTCTTCTAGCTGTGGGGTTTCCCGCACTACGCATAATTAGAATAGAATAGAATAGACCAAAATACTCTTTATTACGTATACCAAAAAAAATGCAGATATGAATGTAGAAATAAGTATCGCCTCTCGTGGACGCTATTTGATTCTTACATCCGTACATGTCTAGAGACCGACATTCTAAGGTCAGTGGCGGATTCTCCGACTAAAGCAATTTTAATATTCTCTTTCAAAAACTAACATTACAGTTAAGTATGTAGGTAACTATGAAATTGCTTTGAAAATTAATTATAAGCAGCAAAGGATTTGATTAAATTTAACACCCTCTCTCGATTACCTTGCATGTACACTTGTGTAGATAAGATAATTGTATTGAGTATGTCAACACTCGATTGCTGGATATATTATAATCCTCGTAACTGTATGCTCTAAGGTGCAACAGTCCGAATCAGATAGCCTGTTATGACATTATGAGAAATTTCCATGTGGGATCTAGTACCTAATGAATGTTTTAAAGAACGTTTTTTGTTAAAGTTTAACCTTTAACTTAGTCTATAAAAATGTTTTTGTATGATAGAGATCCAAAATGTCGTATGCTTTTTAGTAAATTAAAATTATTTTATCCTCATCCCTAGGTAAGCATATAAAAAATATAAAACCAATATTAATCAGTGCAATGTAGTGTGTTTCATGCCACTAAGTGTACCTACCTCGGTAATTGGACAAATATTGCGATCTATTCCCATCCAATACCAAGAGCTAATTAATACCATTTGGTATTAGTTTATTTCCGAATTTATTTTCTATTCCCAACGAGTACCACATTTTTTTAAATAAAAAATCTATTACTAGCGAATACCAAAGCGTGACTTTTTGTACACTCAGCTACACAAAGTTTTATTTAATTTGCGTTTTACCGAAATCTAGGGTAATCTAAATATAGGGTTAGGGTTAATAAGCTGGTCGACGGAGCCCCGCTTCACGGGGCTCCTATTTCTGTCTAAAGGGTTTAAAGGAACCTAACCAACCGAACCTCGCGATGCCACTGACGTCGACCGTCTAGGGTTAGGATTTTCGGGAACATTTATTATGTTTTCGGAAACTTAGTTCGTCACTCAAAGCATTTTAATTTTACTGAACCTGACTGTATCTGATTTCTTCAAACTTGTTTTGGTATTGGTTTTAAAATGTGGTACTCGTTGGGAATAGAAAATAAAATCGGAAATAAACGAATACCAAATGGTATTAGCTCTTGGTATTGGTTGGGAATAGAGCAATATTGCTGATATTCTTCATCCTACTTCAGGGCATGCCATAGGAAAACTCAATTTTCAGCTAGGTCCACTGTAATGGACGTCTGCACTTATTTTATAAACCTCCTTCTCGTGGCAATTCGTATGTATAAGGGGCTCGATCAATGCATGCCTGTGTAAAGTCAAGGAAAATAATTGTTTAGCAAAGTGACGACCAACTTAAATTGCCTGTATATTCGAATCACAGCTGACATTATTTGACAGTTGTATGAAATGGCGATAACACGGCAACGTACGTTCACGTACTGTGCCAATTTGATAAACAATAAATCCCGCTGACTGTACATACAACCAAAGCTATTCATAAGTTTTGTGGGTAAAAAACGTCGGTCATAATGATTTGTTTTGTGCCTTATGTATTGTCATAGTTCTATTTGTCGTGAATAACGACATTGTTTTAATAAAAGTTGCTCAATTGATTAATGTAGTAGTGGGGCAAACGCCGTGACGTTATTTAGTAATGGCGGCACGTGGACAGAGTCGTTTTGGAAAGTGGGGATTGTCGAACGGGCACTTCGCATCGAGGCGCGGACCAAGTCACTTCTCCAAAACGAAACTGTCGGTTTGCCTAGTTAGATTGATTTGTGTGTAGTATTTAGTTTATTCGATTATTAAAAGTGAAGTTACATTTACACTTCGTGTTATTCAACACCACCTACGAAATGGACCCTTTACCACCGAACCAAGATGGTGACGATCCTATCACTCCGCTGTCGCTGACGTCGTCATATTTATTTGACTGCTTGCAAGACCCTAGGGTTATGTAAGAGGTACAAATACCCGTTTATATATGTATACGCAGGAGGGCTCCGGGCCAGTCTTGTCCGTATTTGTTCCATTGAGTTCATTCCACCATTTCCTTTGTACATTGCCGCGGCACGATGGGCACACGAGGCGTCTCGCCTTGCAGTAGGTATTTTGGGCCTACTTTTTAATTTCACAAAAATTAAAAAAAAAAAATTATAAAAATATATATATTATTATTTATTATCATTATTAATATGTTTTTTTTTTTTTGTTCTCAAAAATCTGAGAAATAAAAAGTCTGATAGACTTTTAAGTGGTCTTCTATAATATAATACATACGAGTATTATACAATGTGGAGACAACAATACGACAATAAATGAAAACATTGGCAATACTAATACATAAGAATATTTTGGAACCTTCAAATAAATTCTAGCAACGAAATTAAAAAAGTGATTTTTTCAAACAAACTAAATAATAGTGATGGTCCGACTATGAGTTGTGCCAATCTTTGACTAGCTCTAGTAACTAAACTATTGAATATATTTGATTAAATTTTCGTATGTACACTGGGAACGGCATTAGAAATACCCAGTTTAATTTATTGTTGTAACGTCGTCCCCACCCTGTATATTAAAGTCGCCTGTCGGGTCTGTCCGTGTGACCTAATTGTTCTTCTAAACTGCACAACGGATTTTGATGCGGTTTTCACCATCATTTAGAGACTTTATCCCGGAAGGTTTATGTGAACAATACATAAATATTAAACTCACATACAGTGTAGCGATTACGCTTTCACATTAATTTCAAACCACGTATTCTACATTACGTATTTTTAACATAGACAGTTACAATAATTAATTTCTAACAATTAACATTCTAGCCGTGGGACCTTTTTTTGGGACCTGCTTTTTCGTTTTAGTATTTAACAACATTAAACTTAATTTGTGATTGTTTCGTAATACTACCATAAAGTTTGTGTTGAATGGTTGATACCACCTTTAAACTTACAAAATTCACTTAAATATGAGAAACTAATCTGAAAATGAGAAAATAATCTTAAGTAATAAACATACTTGTCGTTCGATCTATCGAGTACATACATCGATCTATCGAGTACACACATCGATCTATGGAGTACAAACATAGATCTATCGAGTACATACATCGATCTATCGAAAACATACAGTGATTTGTTATTGTTAGTAAGCCAAATACTACTTATACTTTTTAACCGACTTCAAAAAAGGAGGAGGTTCTCAATTCGACTGTATTTTTTTTTTAAATGTGTTTTAGCTCAGAACTTTTTTCTGGGTGAACCGATTGGATGATTCTTTTTTTATTTGAAAGCTGGTGCTTCACATGTTTTCCCATTTAAGTTTGATCAAGTACTGACTAGTACTTTTTGAGTTTTCCCTAATAATGCGTATTTTTTCCACTTAGTTTATATTGGTGATGTTATAATAATTTCCTGTCACGGTTATTTACATATCAAGTAGTGGTATATGAATGTATGTGGGGTAGGTACAACAACTAAAAAGTGAAAAATAAAAACTTTTTTAGTCGGTGGTTTTTTTGTAAGAAAGTTTTTTGAGAATATTTACTGATGATGGATCTCTTATTTTTTTCGGTAACTTATTATAAAGCAGCGCTCCTTCAAACTAAATAGTTCTTCTTCCGTACAAAGTTCTAACTGAAGGCAGTTCTATACTATCCCTATTCCTAGTGTAGTAGTGGTGAGTTTTGTACTTGAAAGTGATTTGTGACTGAATTTTGTTTGTTAAAATTTTCTTTATTAATACGCATATGTGTATATCGTTTTTTATGGTTAAATAGTTTAGTTTTAGCGTAAAATTATTTCGTAAGTGTTAAGTAATTTTAATTAAATAGAACTTTGATTGCTTTGTTTTGCGTTACTTGTAGGTCATGAAGATGTGTTATAACGGCTCATACTTGGATTAAATAGTCAAGATGCAGTTTAGCTAGTGTATTAAAGATTGTGTAGCGCAATTGAAATGGCATACATTTAGCAATATGTCGCAGAGCTTCAGTCAACGGAATCAATCTGATTCTAACGTAATCAAAGTGTAGTCTGAATGCCAGTCTACTGTTCAAGATCTGGCTCGAGTATTTCTCATGGTTCGATCTTAAAAGCTGATGCCAGGAATCTTTTTGTTCTTAGAAAAAAATATTACATATGCAGTTTTGCTAACAATAATAGTCCGCAAGATATAAGACCACTAATTAAAATTGATTGACTGATTCAAAGAATTTTAACGCTTTATTTATTTAGTTCATCGCAATTATTGACTATACACAAATAGAAGCCATTTTGCATATTAAATTCCATTTGACATTCAGTTTAGTACTTCTTTTGTTTGTTTGGCAAATATATTTACATGGCAAGAAGTAGTTAGCCAATATTTACTTGTAAAGACAAAGACGGAACACCACTTCACGAAAACGAATTAAACCGTCGCGTCGTCTGCAAAGGAAAACTAAAATCGATTATTCATGAGTGTTCCTAAATCTCGTGGATTCCAGAAATGACAGCTATCATACTTAAAAAAATATTAAGGAGCATTTGGATATCAATTCACTTTCAGACTGAGTGACTCCATGAGGGGATGAAAATAACACGTAAATCATTTGGCACATCATCCGGGCGAAAACTGTCCTAAGTAAAATGTTGTAAATAAGTTTTGACAACATTGTATCAAAGAAATAATAGGAAGAATGGATAACATAGAATCACCCGATCTGAAGAGGGTACTGTAAGCTGTCAATAGTGTCAATCCCTAGCAGATGGAATTTTTCACGGTGAGATTTTCACAAGATAAACCGGCTCAACTGTATATATCTATTCCCCGACATGCCACAGATGATTTGTAAAATCAGGGAAATTAATCGGTAATCAAATTCATACATAAACTCACGCTTTCTTCCCAAGGGCATAGGCAGAAACTACAGAACGCCACCTGCTACGATCCATACATCAAATCAAATCAATTCAATCGATCAATCAATCAATTCAATTTGTGTATGTTTTGACGAATAAAATAAATAAATAAATGCTTCAAATTCATTATTTAAATTTTATTATCCGTAAAAATATGCAAAACAAACAATTTTTTTGACAGTTGTATGACATGGCTATGACACGGCAAATTGACGTACTGTATCAAGTTGATAAATAATCCATTTCCCTGACTGTACACGTACACCACATTAAGCCAGTTATAAGTCCAATGTATTTGGAATAGGACGAGCCTATTGCCATTTACCGAGACCTTTAACCCTGACTCAGAGCTGCTACTAAATATTTCCTAATGGAAAAACCCAATAATACTTTGTCTGTCCCGAGGGTGGAATCCATGACTCTCTGGCAGGATCCGGCACTGAACAGTCGTGCTAGCGACATCTAGACTAATGAGAAAGTTTTCATGAATAATTGAATTACAACAACACAATATTATATTACTGCTTCGTGTGTCCACTAATTGGTCGCAATCGTTAGTGCCGAGTAGTCTTGGGTTCGATTCCGATGTCGGGAAAAGTGTTATTGGGTTTTTCCATCAGAAATTTCTTTTTTTTGGGTGGGAAATCATCAAATGACCTCTCCCGCTCTGGGCGGTGCGGAAGCGCGTGTCAGACTCTTACTGACTAAAACCCACCCGTGTTCCTTCAGTTGCCTGTGCGCCAGGACCACGGTAACTCTTTCGAACAATTCGTCGATAAAACTGTTTTCCTGGGGATCACGCTCGACTCAAGGCTTCAATGGGGTCCTCATTTAACATCCCTTGCAGGACGGCTCAGTTCAGCGGCATACGCTGTGAGAAAAATCCGTCAATTTACTGATGTAGGTACCGCGAGGCTAGTCTATTTTAGTTACTTTCATAGTATTATGTCGTACGGTATTTTACTATGGGGACGGGCTGCAGATGTTGAGTCTATTTTTATTCTGCAGAAAAGAGCCATCAGAGCCATATATAGCCTCCGCAGGCGTGACTCTCTAAGGGAACGGTTTAAAGATATTAACATCATGACGGTACCTTGTCAATATATTTATGAAAACATCATGTACGTAAGGAAAAATCTACATAGTTTTAGTAAAAGAGGTGAAAGACACAATTATATCACTAGAAATAGGGACCAATTAGTTCAACCAGGTTTCAGGCTGGCTAAAGTAGACTCTTCTTTCATGGGGTACTGTTTAAAATGTTACAACAAAATACCTCCCCATATACTTCAATTGAATGAAACGAAATTTAAATCCTGTATAAAACGCACACTATGCAGTCAAGCATATTATAAGTTGGGGGATTACATCGCTGATAAAAATGCTTGGCTCAACGCTGGTCCTGCTCCACAAGGGCGCATTAACTAATTGATTAGCATTTGGAACTACTGAAGATTGTAAAAACTGTCTTTACATTGTATAAATTCAATCTTGTAGTATTGTATAATTGCATAGCACATGTGTGAGTACTATGTACCTACTATAAAGCTACCATTTTCTAGGTTTGTCTTTCATTGACTTGAATGTGCCCTGACGGCTGAGAGTATGTCATGCTCACTCAAATGTCTCGCTGGTGGTGGCGTGTGTGTTGGATCATTAAGTTCCCTTCAAAATGGTTGAGCTAAATGGTGCTGATCCATACGTCATGTTTGTGAACGGGCGCCGTCAGTGGGGACTGGTCATCTCTTGGCTGCCACGGCTTATTTTAATTTAATATTGGAATTGTTGTCGTCTCTTTATTACGGACGCTTTTAACGTTCTGCATCGTTCTCACATGCATAATTTCAACATGAATGATGTAACCAATAATTTGTAACCATATTTTGATTTAAAAGAGTGTCCATGGAGTTTCTTGCCCGTTCTTCTCCATAGGTACCTACTACGCTTTGGAATGGGCAACTAGCTTCATCTTTCTGACTGACCGACCCTTGACAATTCAAAAGTGCCTGTAATTGGTTTATTTGAAATAAATGCTTTGAGTTTGAGTTTTGAGTTTGAACAATCCGCGACCCCGGCAGGCATCGGCCCTATCGGACCTCGTCAATGGTGCTGACATCTTTTGAGGCGCGCGTGGAACACGACGCTCCGTCGACCCGGGCCTGGTCCTTATCGGACGGCGAGCTGCCCATTGCTCGTCGTCCGCAAGCCTACTACTACTACGGTGGCCGGGAGTCGGCAATCGACTCCCGACGCCCAGGGTGTCTCCTCCTCCTGCGGCGGCTAGGGGCGCGAGGGCGCAGAGATTGCCTCTCCCTTTCGCGCTCCGCCTCCTCCTTCGCGAGCATTACTGCTTCGCAGAAGGAGGTGACGGCTTCCCATTCCCTCTCGCTCCGTACCATGGCCTGAACCAGGGCCGGACGCGAGAGGTCACCGCCGCCGTTCGCCGCCATGAGGACACGGCGGTGCTCCGCCCAAGCAGGGCAGACCTCCACCGTATGCTCCACCGTGTCCTCCGGTCGATCCACACAATGATAACACCCGGGCGTTTCCTCCCGCCTTATTCGAAACAGGAACCTCCCGAAACAGCCATGTCCGGTCAGGACCTGCGTCAGGCGGAAGGTGAGGACGCCGTGGCGCCTCTCAAGCCACTCCTCAAAGAGGGGACTTACCGCCGCAATTGTGGGGTGCCCTGCGCTGGGCTGCGACAATCGCACTCTCCAGGCTGCCATGAGATCCCGCCGGAGCTCTGTCCGATGTGCCGCGATTTCTCGCGGCAGCGGAGTTACGCCCCGGCGTTTCGCCTCCTCGCGGTACTCCCAAACGTGCGCGAGGACTTTTGCCTCCAGATCCCACGGTGGCAATCCGGCAAGGAGGCTCGCCGCCTCGCAGGAGACCGTGCGGTATCCCCGGACCATCCGGATGGCCATGACTCTTTGGGACGCGTTCAACCGGCGGGCTGGCCGGAGCCTCAATGAACGCGCCCACACCGGTGCCCCGTAAAGGGCCATGGACTGCACGACCCCCGCGTAGGACCTCCGGTAGGAGGCGTTTGGCCCCCCCAGATTGGGCAAAAGCCGCTTTAAGGCTGCTCCGGCCCGCTGCAGTCTGGGAACCAAACGTCGGAAATGCTCCACGAAGTTCCACTGGCTGTCGAGGACGAGTCCCAGGTACTTCATCGTCGACTCAACGCCGATGTGAACCCCTCCTACCGTTATTTCGGAACCCGACAGTGGCGCGTTCCGAGGACCATGAAAACATATGGCCTCGGACTTGTGCAAGGCCACCTCGAATCCCAATTGCCGGATCTTCTCAACAACTGTCGCAACCCCGCGTGATTTGTGCCCGGTTGATGGCATTAGGCAACTGGCGAAATGTGGGTTTACTGTAATGTACATATCTGCCTAATCCTTCGGGAAAAACAGATGTATACTATCTGCCACTAATTACTTTTCGTATTAAGGATGATAAAAATGTGTCGTATTTCTAATACACAGCAGGATATTACTTAGCAACGATAAATAAGCGATAAGGCGGCCGCCCATTGTATATTTTCTAGTGTTTGAATCATGTTTTGTTATGTATTTTGTGGTGAACGATAAAGAATATATAAATAATAAATAAATAAGTAATACTGAGTAAAAGAGACTGGATTAATATTAGTGATAACAATACTAATAGTTTGTTAGTAAATAATAAATAAAATAAAATATATATTAAAATAAATAAATAAATGTACTAAATAATATATTCAAGCTTTACCACTCATGCGCATTCGTTACCAATTACCTACTAAAATCGCTATCAGGATAAGAAGGGAAGACTGAGTAGTAGAAATACGAATATTCGACATTATTAGCTGGAGTCCTTGAGTGGGACCCCAACCAAATGAAAATAATGACGCGAATAAACACCGGCTGCGACAGACTGGGTACGGAAAGCAAAAAATCGAGTGTTGTGGTGGACATGTCCATCAGTGGACACGATAGGCTGGGTTGATAAATGTTTGGTGGAAGCCGGCGGTCGAGTCAATCTCCTGATGTAATTATTATAAGCAACCAGCCAAAGTGTTTATCTTTCTATTGTTGCAGAATATTGTAGTGTAGTTTTAAAAACTTGGGTCCAAATTGAAAGCTATTGTGGCGCGAATGCGCGATTACACACTCGTTTTGTTATGAATTATGAGCAGAGATCGGATATTCGGATGCATATTTACCTAAAGTTATTTTATAGCTATGAAAGTATGGAAGCGGATTCTTAAAATATATTTTTTGTAAAAAAATCAGAAGCTTATTTATTTAAAATTAAAATTTAACCCCGATGCAAATATGTGTATGTAGGGTGTAAGAGAAAGGGTGGTGTGTGTTAGTTAAAACAAAAAACATAAATTAATATAATTATTTTTATTAAATTAAGTACTATATCCTGATAGGGCGTAAATATTACCTCGGCTACAACAACTTTAATCACTACCTTTAGATCGCTATGAATTGGTCACTGAAATTTGACGTTAGCGAGATTTTTTCGATACAAAAGCGCATTCTATATTAGCCACCATCTTAACTTTAGTTAAATATGCATCCGAATATCCGATCTCTGATTATGACGTACATACGTGACTAAATTGATCGCGCAAGTACGTTATCGCACGCGCGAGGTCGCGTTATCGCGTGACGACCGCGTCTTCGCGCGACTGTCGCTTTTGGTTAAGACACGGCCTTAGAAAATGCATCTGTGTTACCTGTATGTATTTAGCTTTTACGACTTGCCCGGTTTGATTAAATGTTGATGCATTTTTTTTTTGTTCATTAATGTAATGGGAACTATTTGCATTTTTACGATGTCTCTTATCTGTTACTCGTAAATTGGAGTTTATATGTCTAGACTTAATTTCGCTTTAATTCAGTGTGATTTTCATGAGATGTATTGTTTCGAAAATTAAATAAAAGAATGTTTAAAACTAGACAACAATTTCTGGAGCTGTTATTTTGTTTATAAAAGTTGTTATATTAAAATTAAATTCAAGATTTATTTAAATGCCCCCTATTACCGAGGACTTGAACATAACTGGTAAAATGTGTACTATAAGGTACACCTCTGCCCAACCCTTCTGGGAAAGAAGGCGTGACGTAATGTTATTTCAATGTTTTGTTATTGTTATACTTAATAAAGTTCTTCGTGTGAATTACGAAGGTGACAGCCGGAGGACTTAAAAAAACCAAAGTTATTTTATTAAGGTTTTTAATAAGGTCAAAATTTAAATTAAACTAATGTTAATTTCTATGTCTATATTCGGACGATGCTAGTACCGAAGTAAAGTAAAAACGATTAGCTTATTAATATTGCAATTCTACTGATTCCTACACGTGGATGTGCCCATCAGCAGTCCTTGAAGTAGGTGAACGCCCGGCGACACGGGGCGTTGATTCGATGATTCGGCAGGTGGCACGTTGCAGTTTTATATGGAAACGTCCGATTGACGTAAACAGCTAATCATGTCGCTATTCAGCTGATTTGGTGTAGGCAGGGCACATAACATGTGCTACAACAAAGGTGACTTACTCCTCAAAGTTATTTAAAAAGGCTTTACAAAAGTGCAGACTTATAAAATAAATCCAGTTTAAAGAATATTTCTAATTAAATGAATAGAGTAGGAGTTACAAACTGGCACATATTCAAGTTTTAACTTAAACTAAGCTATAATGTTATTTACGGTGCTATGAAGCTTATAACTGAGTTACAAACACAATTACATACTAGTGGAAAATTCATTACCTACGTTTGTTTGTTGCACTTTGAAATTTAATCATTTTAGGCTAATTGAAGTCTAGATAACTGGTATTTTAGCGGACTTCATTTGCACTAGCGTTTTGCCCACTACGTCGCCTGAGTGAACTGCAGATTTTCCTTTACAAACTTCTACCATTCACCCCTTTCCTAGATAACCTAGGTCTTAGATAACCTAGGTTAAAGACGTAGGACTTAAGCTATTTTTGTACCACGTTTCATTAGAATCGGGTCAGCGGTTTAGTCGTGATAACATAACAAACAAATAGGCTTAGAATAAAAATGATATACTCCACCTGTTTAATAAATGTACCTACTAAGACACATTACCGACATAGATTGCAGAGTAAGCAAGCTGACGTGGCAGTGGGCTGGCCTTCTTTGTCGAAGGACCGATGGGCGGTGGAGCAGACGAGTCCTGGAGAGGAGACCACTTATCGGCAAGGATAGTGTGGGACGCCCCCAGCTAGATGTACCGATGACCTTAAAAAGGTGGCTGGGTGAGACAGACTGCATGCGGAAGACGGAGGATAGGGAGTTGTGTCGCAGCCTTTTTTTTTTCGGTTGGGAAATCGTCAAATGACTTCTCCCGCTCTGAGCGGAGCGGCAGGGCGTGTCAGACTCTTACTGACTAAAACCCACCCGTGTTCCTTCAGTTGCCTGTGCGCCAGGGCCACGGCCCTGCATAAGAAACTCTTGCGTAAAATTGTATGCTTCTAGACCCAGCGGTTAAGGCTGTGCGTTATTCAGTGAATTAAAGATTTTTATTAAGTAGTTAGAGTAAGGCAACGTTTCGGTTATCTTTTAAAGTGAAGGAACGTGAGCATATCCGTCAGAAGTTGGCCGAAACATCCCAGCGTTGATTTGCTACATTCGTTTTCTCCTCTACCGATCGTTATTTCTCGTGACAAAGTTTATTTTGTTTATATGTATGTATGTATTAGTATTTATTATTGTATTTTATAGTTATTTTAAAGCTATCTATCCCGTATATTGCACCTGCTATGTTTTGTCTCTGCATCACCCGTTTTTTTTTTTTGACTGGTATATCATCAAATGAACTCTCCTGCTCTGAGTGGAGCGGAAGGGCGTGTCAGACTCTTACTGACTAAAACCCACCCGTGTTCCTTCAGATGCCTGTGCGCCAGGGCCACGGTAAATCTTTCGAACAATCCGCGACCCTGGCAGGCATCAGCCCTATCTGACCCCATCAATGGTGCTGACATCTCTTTGAGGCACGCGTGGAACACAACGCACCGTCGACCCGGGCCTGGTCCTTACCGGACGGCGAGCTGCCCATTGCTCGCCGTCCGCAAGCTCGCGCCTACGGTGGCTGGGAGACGGCAATCGACTCCCGACGCCCAGGGTGTCTCCTCCTCCTGCGGCGGCTAGGGGCGCGAGGGCGCAGAGATTGCCTCTCCCTTTCGCGCTCCGCCTCCTCTTTCGCGAGCATTACTGCTTCGCAGAAGGAGGTGACGGCTTCCCATTACCTCTCGCTCCGTATCATGGCCTGGACCAGGGCCGGACGCGAGAGATCGCCACCACGAAGACACGGCGGTGCTCCACCCAAGCCGGGCAGACCTCCACCGTATGCTCCACGGTGTTCTCCGGTCGATCCACATAATGGTAACACCCAGGCGTTTCCTCTCGCCTTATCTGGAACAGGAACCTCCCGAAACAGCCATGTCGGGTGAGGACGTCAGACAGAAGGTGAGGACGCCGTGGCGCCTCTCAAGCCACTCCTCAAAGAGGGGTCTTACCGCCGCAATTGTGGCGTGCCCTGAGCTGGGTTGTGACAGTCGCACTCTCCATGCCGCCATGAGACCCTCCGGAACTCTGTCTGCTGTGCCGCAATTTTTCGCGGCAGTGGAGTTACACCCCAGCGTTTCGCCTCCTCGCTCTGCTCCCAAATGTGCGCGAAGACTTTTGCCTCCAGATCCCATGGCGGCAATCCGGCAAGGAGGCTCGCCGCCTCGCAGTAGACCGTGTGGTATTCCCGGACCAGCCGGATGGCCATGACCCTCTGAGACGCGTTTAACAGGCGGGCTGGTCGGCGTCTCAATGAACGCGCCCACATCGGTGCTCCGTAAAGGGCCATGGACCGCACGACCACCGCGTAGAGCCTCCGGCAGGAAGGCGTTTGGACCTCTAAGATTGGCAGGAGCAGCTTCAAGGCAGCCCTGGCTCGCTCCAGTCTGGGAGCCAAACGTCGGAAATGCTCGACGAAGTTCCACTGGCTGTCGAGGACGAGTCCCAGGTACTTCATCGTCGACTCAACGCCGATGTGAACCCCTCCTACCGTTATTTGGGAACCCGACAGTGGCGCGTGTTGTGTCGCAGCCTGAGAGAGGCTTAGTTCCAGTAGTAGAATGCACTAGGCTGAGTTGATTAAATACTCTTTACCTTCCAATAATAATTAAAACTTCAGCCCTGTATAGGTAACAACCTAGAATGTCAACAAATATTATTTTAGTCTATTTCTATTTAAATAAACCGGCAATTTAAATCACACTGCTTAAGTTAACTTACCGTTTCGAGGAAATTGTTTGTTAAAAGGAGCTGTACGGTAAATAACTTTTTACTTAATTAAGTAATTAATTAACGATTGAAGATTCCAGGAAAATGTTTATTGCGAATTCTGGGGGACACTTCAGTTTTAAGACGATACGATAGTGAGTACCTACAGAGTGTAGGTAGTTAATTGAACTTGAGAGGTATTTAGTTTTACTAGAGTTATATTAAATACAATCTAATGCCCGGCATGAGTTGCAATGCCTTTTATTTATTTTTTTCCTACCATCTCTGTATTAGGGCGAAGAAAACAAACAAACGGTTATTCAAATCGGTCAAGCCGTTTTTGAGTTTTAGCGAGACTAACGACCGGCAATTGATTTTTATATATAAGAAGAAAAGAAGAAGAAGATTTATAAGAATGTGTGAGATAAATAAATAATAAAAATAGTTTATTTATTTCAGACATAATTATAGACCACAGTTTTCCACACATACATAAAAAAAATTGCAAAAAAAAAAACATCAATAATATATGACAGAGAAGGTAGGTACGTGTCTCTCGTTATCACCAGCCATATTTTAACTACTTTGGGCGTACTATGGGAAGTGATTATTGCGCAATAGAGAAACCGTTTGCAATTCAAATCAAATTATAATTTACGAACAATTTAACTACATTAACGAATCACACTCTGTAGATACACGACACAACTATACGGAACGCGCGTCAGTTTATAAACGTGTTCACTGCTTGACCGCCACCGACCAACCTCTGCTTTTACTTCGGTCGAGCGTTAGCGTTATGTTGTAGACTCTGTAGAACGCTTCCTGGTGGCGCTGGTGTCCCGATTAGTCAAAGATAAACTATTGATTTAAAGCGCTTCCCCGACCAAACGAATTGAACGAAAAAAACGAAAAGAACGTCTTTCTCTGTCCCGTCGCTGAGTCTCGCTCTGTCCCGCTCCCTGCGCACGCCCATTAATTATAAAATTCACAAAAATATGGAATTATTTTAAGAAAATTAGACAAGCGATCTTTTAAAATAAAATAAAACGTGAAATATAGAGATTTTTATATGAGCTATCCATTAGTGCAATCCTTAAGTTTCTAGAGCGTCACCTTTAGTAAAAGATGCATGCAATCAAGAATTTTAGTCACTTTTTTACAAGGAGATTTTAAATGTATTTATAATACATAAAAGCAAATAAGAACGTGCAATGTGATGCTAGGATATCGAACATAAATAATGTGTTTTTAGATGTACTTTATTACTGATAATTATTGAGTTCATAGCCTCTGAAAAACGCAGTATTGCAAGGTTTTGCTCGGGGTAGCGCCTTAACGTATTTCCGACATGAATAATATTTTTGTAATTGATAAAATCAATCTATTACAAAAATCCAAGTACTCGTAGCTCAGCTTGTGAAAGACTGTCAATCGCACGTATATGTTAACAATCAGATATTTATAACAGCGGCTTTGGTCGTAGGCATAGATATAAGATTTCTATGGTAGTAGGAGTAAGGACAATTCTCGTAATTCTTAAGTCTTACCTGAGACGTGCGGCTGACTGTGTCTATTTTCATAGGGGAAAATAAAAGGCTTAAATGCGTAAAGGGCCGCTGGCACAGCCACTTAATAAATTATTCTGAGCGCCAAAAAAGCCCTAGCCATTCCTTTAATAATCACATTTTGTTAAAGCTCAAAAAGCTTCAGTAAAACGTTATAACATGAATGCAAATACGGCAATAATTGGCCATAAAACTGCACTTCATTTCCTGTAATATTAAAATTAAATTCACGGCATACTCTGCCGGGCAGGGAACGGCAATGAACGGCAAACTTAGCCGTTCACACGGGTACGTAGCCGGTACACTACTGATATTGCCCGCATCATAGTTCATTAATTTATAAACTATTTATATTACCCCCCGGTGCAGTATTGAATGTTAGAAATTCTCGCAAACTTTCATGCAGAATATTGTGTAGTAAATAGTTTTGAAAAGTTAGGTGATTGTAGGAGTGATTCAGATTTTTTCTTATTTTAAAATTGGAATGAATGTGTGAATGAACATAGTAGAAGCTTTAAACTGCGGCCACAAATGTTCTTTTGTCTGTACCGTTCCTCTGTTCCGTATCCGCGTCGCGATCCAAGAATGCTAGTTTGGACGCGAGGGATCGGGGCGTGCCTCAATGCGTTCCGAGTCGCTGTAACGCCGCGCGCCGGCCGTACCGTTCCAAACGGGGTCCAAACTAGCATTCTTGGATCGCGACGCGGATACGGAACGGAGGAACGGTACGGACAAAAGAACATATCTGGACGCAGCTTTAGGCTATTTTGTTTGAAAAGAAAAAACGATAAAATAGTTACCTAGCTTTTTAAAAGAATGGGTACGTCTTCGTCATCGTGTCGATGTTGTTGTTTGTTGGTTTGGTATAATGGAGTGTGCTAGCTCACATATGGCAAATAATTGTTTTTTTTTATGTTTTGTGTTTTGTAATGTTAATTACTTTGTATACTATTGAATCAAGCTCTTCTACAGATGCACAGATTCGTGCAGA
This sequence comes from Dryobotodes eremita, assembly GCA_917490735.1. Taxonomy (NCBI): domain Eukaryota; kingdom Metazoa; phylum Arthropoda; class Insecta; order Lepidoptera; family Noctuidae; genus Dryobotodes; species Dryobotodes eremita. The sequence goes on from OU823248.1 coordinate 6,044,376, forward strand.
TGTTCTTTTGTCCGCACCTTTTCTCCGTTCCATATCCGCGTCGCGATCCAAGAACGTTAGTTTGGACGCCGCACTATGGAAAATGGTAGAACAAGCGCATATCAAAAATGCTTTTTACGAATATCATAATTTGGCTAATATGGCTATTCTTTTAGGTTTTCTAATAGTCAAATTATAATATTCATTACGATTTTTTTTCTTAATACGCGAAATTATTTTTTTTTTCTTAGATAGAAATACATAGAAGACAGAAGTGCCAAACTCAAGTCTTTGCGTATACATGTTTCAATACCATATTGTGAAAAAAATACTTGGTACAGATATGCAGTATTATACATTTTTAGAAAGGTTATTTTATGCTTTTTGCGATACAGCTTAATGATTTTAAAAGTAAAGAAAAATATTTCAGTAATTACTTAAAAAGTGACATACCTTTTTTTTCACTTGTATGTTTTTTCGTCGAAGGTTTTCAGTATTACCCACGTTTGCCCAAGCGCTACTTTTTGTGTCGACTAGTAGTCTAACTATTCATAAATAGAATGCAAAAAAAATCAGCTGCGGATATTTGCGGTTTTAGAAGATATGAGAAAAAAACTGATAAAAGTCAGAACCCGAAAATTAGTATCTTTTGCGGTTTACCACTGACACCATTCACATGAACAATATAGAACTTTTTGGATATTTTCTTCATTATTTCGTGATAACAAAGGGACCTTATCAAATTTGCACTCGGTTTGCGTGGGAAATTACAAGATAATAATGATGTAGGTACCAATTCGATATTGTAAAATGAGTATTTAAAGGGAAGCAAAAACTATTCGAACCATCTACATCAGTGTAACTTCAAGTGAAGCAAATCTCATCTACGCCTATTATTTCTGCAGATTGTGAAGTGTTAAAATGTCTTCCTTCAGCTGTACCAAACGAGACTTCATAATCCCCTATATAGAGGGCGGCAAGACCATGGAATCATTATCCAAAGTTTTAGTGGAAAAGCTGAATGTTTCTGAAAACAACTTGTGTTTTATAATTAGTGACATACAAAGGCACATTCTTCCTATTTTCAACAAACGCTGGGCCCTGGCATCTCGGAAAAAAGAAACATTTTTACAGAAGTATTGTACTTGGTTGGACTCAAGGTATTCGTTAAATTTACCGGATTCTGAACAATATTCTACGCCATCAACATCTGGCCAACGAGGACGAGCATGCGTGGCTTATGGAGACTCCTCAGAATCTACCAAGAAGAGGAAAAACACTCTTCTACTCCAAGACTATGGCTTCGAGCATATAAAAAACGCCTATCTGCAGGGACTACGGGCTTTACGTGAGTACACAGAAGCTCATCTTGTCGAAGAATTAAGAACCGCTGACACTCAAAAGAAATTAGATATCTCAAGTAAGTGGAACGACTCAGACCAGATGAAGATTCTTTCCGATACGGAAGCATTGAGTGCTTTTATAGATTTAGATCTAACAAAAGCACAATATATGTACCTGAAAAACTTAACCAACGAACGAAAGTGTTGTATATTCCCGCCTTACTACAAAATACAAGAAATAAAAAGATCCTGTTATCCACCATCTTCTACAATCGAAATCACGAATACTTATGCTAAAGTGATTAATATACAAGATTTATTGGATCATACTGCTGCTAGAATTTTAAAAATCGATTCTGTTTTCCAAAAACAACATAGAACATTGATCCTTTATTCTAAATGGGGATGTGATGGTTCATCTGGTCAAAGCCAATACAAGCAAATACTTGCAGAAGAGTCAGAAACAATTTCAGATGCCAATTTGTTCATCACTTCATTAGTCCCCATCAGATTAGTTGATGTGCAATCGGGATCCGTTGTTTGGCAAAATCCGGTACCTTCATCTGTCCGTTTTTGCAGACCCATTTCTATTGAGTTTTGTAAGGAAACTCCAGAAAAAACCAAGGCAGTTGTTGATGATATTAAAAAACAAATTAGGGCTGCACAAGCATCACTTATAAACAAAGATGGTGTTGTAGTAAATGTGAAGCATGAACTATTTCTAACGATGATCGATGGAAAGGTGGCTCAGGTCCTTACAGATACTCCATCTGGTTCCACATGCACGATATGTGGGGCTACTCCACGGCTAATGAATGACCTATCGAAAGTAACTGCCAGACCCGAAAACGAAAACGCCTACCAATACGGATTGTCCACCTTACACGCCTGGATTCGCTGCATGGAAATGATATTGCATATTTCCTATAATCTTTCGTTTAAGACTTGGTCTGCTTCAACTGAGGAAAATAAGAGATTAAAAAAAGAAAAGAAAGAAGTTGTTCAAAAACGTTTCAGGGAGGAGTTGGGATTAATCGTCGACAAACCTCGGCAAGTTAGCGGGAATACGAACGATGGCAATACCGCACGAAGACTCTTCTATAATAGCACTTGCTCATCGGAAATAACAGGTGTAGATGAGGCATTGATTAAACGCCTATACATTATCTTGCAAGTTCTTTCTTCTGGAATGATGATCGACCCTGAAAAATTTGGGGAATATGCAATAGAAACTGCAAGAATCTATGTAAGTAATTACGATTGGTATTATATGCCATCCTCCGTTCATAAAATACTCATACACGGGCAAAACGTTATCAAACATTTTGCGGTGCTTCCTATTGGACAGCTATCGGAAGACGCACAAGAGTCTCGCAACAAAGACTACAGAAACATACGACTTCATCATGCCAGAAAATGTTCCCGATCTGCTACAAATGAAGATGTCTTTAAAACGCTTTTATACACGTCAGATCCATATATAACAAGTTTGAGAAAACCGTACGTAAGAAATGTGAAAGAACTTGAAGAAGAGGCACTAAGTCTTTTAAACGTGGCACCTGAAAGTGAACCCACATTTACTGACCCTGATCCTGAAGTGGTATAAGTTAAAAATAATATTTATACTTAGTTATTACTTATATTTGTACCTAGCTACATCATTTCCTGCAGCCAGAGTATAGGATGTACCTATTAGTAATATGATTTTAATTTAGTATTTTTTTTTCATATATACGAGGTGCATTCAATAAGTACCTAGCCTCATCGCCAGAGGGCGCTGTAGTTTCAAAAGAGTTTTACCACAGTGTAGCACATTCTTTTTTAATTCTTTTTTCAAATTTTCATTCCAATCCCTTCATTTGTTTTAATTTGACAACTTATGGAAGCGAACGTGTCGATCGGTTTTACAAAAATGGAAAAAGAGCAATATCGTTCGGTGATTCGATTCCTGTTTTTGGAAGGGAAAACGCGCATCGAAATCAAAGAGCGCTTGGATGCTGTGTACGGTGACTCTTCTCCATCGATGGCCACCGTCAAGAATTGGTTCAACGAGTTTGCACGTGGCCGTACGTCGGTTTTTGATGAACCACGTCCAGGTGCACCGAAAACAGCTGCTACGGAGGAAAACATTAAAAAAATCCATGATCTCGTATTGGCAGATCGCCGATTGAAGGTTCGGGAGCTAGCTGAGACTGTAGGCATTTCAGAAGGAACAGTGCATCATATTCTTCACGAGGAACTCGGCATGAGAAAGCTGTCGGCGCGATGGGTGCCGCGTTTACTCACACCAGAAAACAAGCGCAACCGTGAGACCACATCGGAGACGTGTTTGGCGCTGTTTAAGATGAATCCAGCGGAGTTTTTGCGTCGTTTTGTGACCGTCGATGAAACCTGGATCCACTGGTACACACCAGAGACCAAGGAGCAATCAAAACAATGGATCCAGACCGGGGAACGTGCTCCAAAGAAGGCGAAAACTGTAAAATCGGCCGGAAAAGTTATGGCCACCGTTTTCTGGGATTCACAAGGTGTGATCTACATCGATTACCTCGAGAAGGGTAAAACAATTACAGGGCTTTACTATGCCGATTTATTAGGCCGATTCGACGCCGAATTAAAGAAAAAACGACCCCATCTGGCGAAGAAAAAAGTGCTGTTTCACCACGACAACGCACCGGTTCACACGTCTGCCGTTGCCATGGCCAAATTGGTCGAATTACGCTACGAATTGCTGCCCCATCCACCGTATTCTCCAGATTTGGCCCCTTGTGACTTCTTTCTGTTTCCTAATCTGAAAAAATCACTCGCCGGGAATAGATATGGATCGAATGAGGAGGTCATCGCCGCCACGGAGGCCTATTTTGCAGAGTTTGACAAAAACTATTTTTCGGACGGGTTAAAAAAGTTGGAGCATCGCTGGGCTAAGTGTATCGAACTAAAAGGAGACTATGTTGAAAAATAAATTGCCACTTTTCCAAAATTTTCGTTTACTTTTTGTAGGCTAAGTATTTATTGAATGACCCTCGTATATATTTTGTTTACTTTGCTTGTTGTAATTAACCATGGTTTAATCTTTTTAGTCATTATAAACTTGTATTCCACTTGAAATAAATTTTTAACTATTTTTTTCGTGATTTATTCCCATTTCTTTCATTCTATGCAAAAAAACATACATAGATATACAAGAAAACCCTATAAACTACACATCGTTCGAATCTCCGAACCTTGCTGCATATTTGTGCCAAATTTCATCACGATACAACAAAAATTCATGAAGTTACAGATTTTTGATCCGATACCGACCTATATTCGCCGTTCGGAACGTTACGGCGCCGGCGGCGGCGCCTCGGAACGCATCGAGGTGTACGCCTCGATCCCTCGCGAGTTGTTTTTTTTCTCAGACTTCAAAAATGATACAAAACGGCGTGCGCGGCGGTGCGCGGTGGTGCGCGGCGGTACGCGGCGGTGCGCGGCGGTGCGAGCCAGTCTGGACGTGATCGTCGCTCGCGTACTTTCGACTCACAAATTCGAAGTTCGTATTTCGAATCGTGGCGCGAATTTCAAAATGTCTTGTTCGAATTTAGGTCGTCATTATTTTGTAATTTGTATGGATCGCTTCTCTTATGGTTGGGCGGTGCTTGGCGCACGACCGAACGAAAATGCGATGCGAGGACCGCGGCGACGACGGTACAGAGATACGGGCTATTTTCAGTGCGTCCATATTTTTTCGATACGGAACGGAGATCGGAACGGAGGAACGGTATGGACAAAATAACATTTGGACGAAGCTTTAGCTGTATTTTCACACAAGTCTAGTGCAAGTGTGCATTGCACAAGAGCAGGACAGAATGTGATATGAACCATCGTCTGTGATGGTTTCACAGTTACAATGCGACTATAAGGTATTCCCATCTTGATATGTAAGAAGGTTGTAATATCCATAGATACTTGAACCGTCAGTCATCACCCGCCTAGCCTTTTCCTAACTATGTTGGGGTCAGCTTCCAGTCTAACCGGCTGCAGCTGTGTACCAGTATTTCACAGGAACGAATGCCTGTCTCCTCCACAACCCAGTTACTGGGTAACTGTTTCACCTTGCAAAACAGAAGACCATATTTTATTTAATAATGTCAAATGCTAGCATTTAAGCTCTAACAGTTTTATTTGTAACCGACTTCCAAAAAAGGAAGGGTTATGCATTCAGCCGGTTTTTGTTTTCCTGTATTTTTACCGATTTCTTTATGATAATTCGGCCGATTTACGTGACACTTTTTAATTTGGTAAATGAAACTCGCAAAGTGGTCTCATATATTTTTTAATACCTTTCCTTGGGTCGTTTTAGAGTAAGCTTCAATAATGCGTATTTTTTCACTGTGTATATTGATGAAGCTATATAATAACTTCCTGTCACTGTTATTTACATAGCAACTAGTGTTATACGAAATTTGGTGGGTGAGTAGCACAATTAAAAAGAGAAAAAAAAAACATTTTTATAAAAAAAAAACGAATCCAAAAAAATAAAAACGTCTTCCAAAAAAGCAGTACTTAAACAGTTTTTTTTACCATTTCGGTCCGCGATCTAATAAATCAAATTTATTGGCTCTCGCGGATTTCGTCCATGAAAACCAGCCCATAGTTTTTTACATAAACTTGTAACACGCTCTCGGCCGAAAATGTGGAAGATAAAATAATCTAGGCGGCTTCATAAAAAAATTCATAGCATTTTTACTCTCGTAAATACCCACTAACAATACTTATAATAAAAGTACGTTAAAAGAGATACGAAAGTGTATTACATGACGACAAAGGGTTTTTATTTGCTTCAGTCTATTATAGAGTACTAACCCTTAGTTTTTCAATTATTATGATCAAGTTATCTAAAATATAGGTACCTATACAAGAGACTTTATAAAATTTTCTTGACAAATTTCTAGAGAAAGGTTTACTTTTAAATTTGAAGCTTCGTTACACGTTCATAAGCAATTTGAGATGCACTTTTGACTTTGAAAGAGTTTGTGAGTAAATACATGAATTTAATATATACATAGGTACCAGCACCCCAGCATAAAGTCAAGGTTTTTAGTCCGTTTCAATTAACAACCTTCTTAAAAAAATCCTATACAGGGTCAAATTAAATTCGCTAGCGAAACTCCGCAGACGTAATGGGTATCGATATTTAAACACGAAAAATGAAAATAAAATAGATTTAATGTTTTTTTTTTAGGGTCAACGACCGCTGGTTGTGTTGTTACATGAAGTATGAGTTGAAAATTTGTTTTATCGTTATTTATTTATTTATTCTCAACAAATAACAGTAGTTTTTACAGTAAATGTAACACAAACCCAGGAAAAAAAAACAAAGAATACATTCCACATTGGTCCCAACATTATCAGTCTTAATATTAATCGTATTTAGAATCGTATCGTATTTAGATATCGATACCAATCACGTCAGTGAAGTTTACAAAATAAAAACAGATTTTTAAACTGATATTTCAAGTGAATACATAAACTGCGGTCAATGACCCACAAAAAAGTCATCAAATGTTTTTTTGTTTGTTTTTAAATCATGTTTAGATATCCTACCTACCCATCACGTCTGCAGAGTTTCGCTAGCTAATTTAATTTGACCCTGTGTATACATATTTAGGTACTCACATAACTAAGAAAGCACACATAGCCACCAGCATAAGGTCAAAGTTTTTAGTCCGAATCAATCAAAAACCTTTATAAAAATATACTACTTCCGTTCAGTGGAAGTTTTTCTAATAAATATAAGAATTTTCTTCGTTTTTGTATGCGTCGCGCGCCCGTGATCAGCCGGAGGTGTGACCAGAATGCGATGTTATTCCATTTTCTCTGAATTTATCCCCCATTAGGGTAATGTCATTAATTTAGCGCTGATTTTTGTTGAGTTGGTAATATTGTTGGTAGAAGTTGAAATAATAAGGGTCCATTTGTGTTTTTACCGACGTCAAAAAGGAGGAGGTTATGCATACGACGAGTTCTTTTTTCATGTATTTATACCGATTTCTCAGTGATTTTTGGGGCTATTTACTTGATTATTTGTTCATTTGGTAAACGGTACCTTTTTTTTGGATGGTAAATCATAAAAATAACTTCTCCCGCTCTGGGCGGAGCTGGAGGGTATGTTAGACTTTTACCCACCCATGTTCCTCTTGCGTAAAATTGTATGCTTGTAGACCCAGCGGTTAAGGCTGTGCGTTATTCAGTGAATTAAAGATTTTTATTAAGTAGATAAAATAAGGCAACCAATCGGTTATCTTTTATAGTAAAGGCAGGTGAGCATATCCGTCAGAAGTTGGCCGAAACATCCCAGCGTTGATTTGCTAGATTCGTTCTCTCCTCTACCGATCGTTATTTCTCGTGACAAAGTTTATTTTGTTTATATGTATGTATGTATTAGTATTTATTATTGTATTTCATAGTTATTTTAAAGCTATCCATCCCGTATATTGCACCTGCTATGTTTTGTCTCTGCATCACCCGTTTTTTTAAATTTTTTATTTGTATATCATCAAATGACCTCTCCCGCTCTGGGCGGAGCGGAAGGGCGTGTCAGACTCTTACTGACTAAAACCCACCCTTGTTCCTTCAGTTGCCTGTGCGCCAGGGCCACGGTAACTCTTTCGAACAATCCGCGACCCCGGCAGGCATCGGCCCTATCGGACCCCGTCAGTTATTGCTGACATCTCTTTGAGGCGCGCGTGGAACACAACGCCGTCTTCCCGGGCCTGGTCCTTGCCGAACGGCGAGCTACCCATTGCTCGCCGTCCGCAAGCCCACGCCTACGGTGGCCGGGAATTGCCTATCGATTCCCGACACCCAGGGTATCTCCCCCTGCGGCGACTAGGGGCGTAAGAGCGCAACGATTACCTCGCCCTCACGCGCTCCGCCTCCTCCTTCGCGAGCATTACTGCTTCGCAGAAGGAGGTGACGGCTTCCTATGCCCTCTCGCTCCGTACTAGGGCCGGACGCGAGAGATAGCCGCCGCCGATCGCCTTCGCGAGGACACAGCGGTGCTTCGCCCAAGCCGGGCAGACCTCAACTGTATGCTCCACCATGTGCTTCGAGCGATCCACACAATGGTAACACCCGGGCGTTTCCTCCCGCCTTATGCGAAACAGGAACCTCGCGAAACAACCGTGTCCGGTGAGGACCTGTGTCAGGCGGAAGGTGAGGACGCCGTGGTGCCTCTCAATCCACTCCTGAAAGAGGGGACTTACCGCGGTAAAGGACTCCTGCGTGGTTATGCCATATCAATTTTAACAACTTTGCTTGAGTAGTTTTTGAGTTAGCTTCAATAATAGGTTTGTAATCTAGTTTGTTTATGTTGACAATGTTTTTATCTTCACAAAGTAAGTGGTGATTACGAATCACCACTTACTCATAATTCTCCTGCCCCTATCCCAATTTATTTGTGATCGGCGCTACGTGTCTTTTGCTTCCATACTTCTCTATTAGTCGTCATCTCGGCAGTCACTCCCTTTCTAGCCATAACATCTTTCACCCATCGTTTCTATGGAATTTATGAATCACCACTTACTATACCATAAAAATTAAAACGTTTTACAAGAAAAACAACCAACTTCGGTAATTTGACAAAAACAAAGTCCGTCTGTATGTCTGTAATCAACCAAACTCATTTTTTTTTTTTTTATTGCAGACTTACATTTGCAGTTGGAGAATTTTCCGTGGAGTATATCGATGTATGGGAGAACATGCTTTTCAACTACAATGGTAAGTTTGTTTTTGAGATAAATTCTTCCAAACTACGGAACCCTACATTGTGCGTGGTCCGACACGCACTTGGCCGGTTTTTTATACCAGTGGCGCTTTTTTGCAAAAAAATTAAAAAATATTCTAAATATTAATTTCTAAATATTATTTTTAAGAGAGGTGCGTTGCCTTACCAAATATAAACCTGTAATGTTTCATGCGCCAGCAGCATGACGCTTTCTATTTCTTGGAAGAATAGACATAGCTATTTCTATAGAAAGTGACATTTCGTTTCTCAATTTTTGATATCGCACCTTAAAAATCCTTCTACAATCTGTAATTTTGTCTTTCGTTTCTACCGATCGCTGTCTAGGTCCATTTTTATGTAGACTATTTCAGAAGAAAGTTTTCTATCCCAAACTGTCAAAATCACACTGACAACTGACAGTTGTCTAAGGTAGTGAAGACAATTTGATTTTGTGATCGCCATGCTAAAGACAGAAGAAAACTTTTTACTCGACGGCCACAAACTATAAAAATGGAATGGAAAAATAAAATGTATCACTTTTTGTATGGAAAATGTGAAAAATTATTACCCACATGTTGAGTTTTCGGGTTTTAAGGGTAACATAAAGGGGGTCGAAATTTTCATTATGTTTGCGATAGGACACACCGTTTTCGAGATGTATGCAAAATAAAAGAAAAACGTGAATAAACTACTAAAAAGTGCAGTTGACTCTTTCTACTTTGCTGCCGTCGTACTGTCTTCACGGAACGGCATTTTTGTCTATTCTTCCGTCGACTAAACGGTGCTCGTGCTAAGCCTGCTGTACAATTAAACTGACATCCGTAACCCATACCTCTCAAAACGGAACCACCGCTACTTGCAGTTAGAAAATTAGAAGTCAAATTAGGCTGAGAATTAGCACTTTTTAAACGTCATAATTACATAAGAGAGTCCCCCAAAACGCGCGCCTTTCATCCCTTCCTAGTGCTTTAGCTGGGAAGAAGTGGCGCAGCAAACTCCCCAGCAATATAACTGTCTATTAAGGGGGAAGCGGGATTGAATAACTTCTGAGTAATTCAATGGGATTATTATGTACTTAGAGGATTGTATTGATGATTTTAATGATTATAATTCTGTAAATACATTTTTGTTACGGTCACGAATCATATTTTGCTCAACATACAACCTGACACTGACTTGCAAATTGAAAAACAACCTTAAGAAAATTTTAATTTCGCGGGTAACCCTGGTGTTTCTCCCTTAAAGTTAGAAAAACTTGATTTCACATAATAAATAGGTATCGTGGTAGTACTTTCCCAAGAGCTAAAGACTAGCACCTTAACGAAGCATAACATCATAGCATAATTAGCCTATAATGTTCCCACTGCTGGGACACAGGCCTCCTCTCTGTGAGAGTGAGTGGGCCGTAATTCACCACGCGCCCAGTGCGGGTTGGTAGATGTCACCTTAACGAAGACCTTTACTATACTCTACCAGGGGTTGTGGAGGTCAAACGTGGGCCTAATAACCTTCTTCTATGAACACAGAAGTGACACGCTTTTGTTGTCTATTGTGTTGTTAAATAATAAATATCCACCTAGCGCCTTTAATAACACCCAAGGGAACCAATGTTATACCTGTATTAATGTAACCTGAGGTATCTGTGTAACTATTTTGAAAGGGTTCCAAATTGCTTATACTACCTCTATTTTTGGTTGGTACACTTTTGAAATATACGTCACTCCATCAGATGTAATAATAATCAAAAACGTATCTACACCGGTTTAAAATCACGGTTAAAGGTATAACAAAAATACGACTTGGATTTTCATGATTTCTTCCATCTTTTTCCGGGTCAAAAAGCTTTTTATCAGCTTCCTCAACAAAATAAATGATCCTTGCAGTAATTCGGGAAAACAGTAGAAAGGAAACGACAGATTGGTCTCGATTAAAATAAATTGTTTCAGAGGCCTTTTTAATATAGGCAGGCGTTTTTCCCATGAATTAAAAAATGGTGGAATGTAGAAAAATGTGTCGTAATTAAATTCCGTTGGCGCGATATTTAGATTTGACCGCCCGCACCTCGCTAAATTGATGTGACTTACTTTACAATTGGGTTAACAAGAGTGGCACGGATATCACAATGGACTGCTGTTTTCTTTTGAACGGGATCCTTTTTTAATTTGATTAAATCGTGATAAAAGTTTGAACAACACTCTGTCATTATGATACAGCACTTAGAAAAACACTGGAAGGAAAAACATTAAAATGTTATAAACCACGTCTACGTTATGCTATGAAACTTGCTGATAATGCAATAAAATACTTTTTTGCCTGCCGAAGATTTGAAAAGAGATCTAATTGAAAATACTAGCTTACAAAGGAGCTGAATTAGTAGTAAGGAGATTTACCTACGTTGAAAGAAAAGTCATTTATTTTGCGTTACGTTTTCATACGTACTTGTACATCTATATATCTTTATATATATATAAAAATTACGTGTCACGTTGTTTGTCCGCGATGGACTCCTAAACTACTGAACCGATTTTAAATTTGATTTGTACACCGTGTGCAATTTGATCTAACTTGAAAGATAGGGTAGCTTACATCTCAATTTATAGTCGCAATATTATTTTATTGAAAATTATTTATCTATTATTTGACAGTACCAATTATCTGTTAGCTCCAAACGATTCTAACTGATGGCGATATCTGTTGACTGGATTGAGTAAGTATTCAATAGATGGCGCTATGTTAAAAACACAAACGTTTCATATAAGCTACAATATAATAGCATAACCACCACGTGTTGCTGAGGCTAAGGTATAACCTAAATTTATTTTGTAATAAACGAAATACAGTGAAATTCAATTGTTCTTACTTTTTCAATTTTTGGTGTTAGCATAGCCGGCCACGTGTTACTTAGACTGAAGTATAAGTTAATTTCATATTATAGTGAACATAATACAGTGAAATTATTCCTGCTTTTTAATTATTAGTGCTTCATTGTTTAACACTCTTTAATTAAAATATATACATGTAAGTATTATCACATAGTTATATTATTAAATTTGCTATGCATCAAATCACACTGTATGATGGTCATGAGGTACTAAGGCTCCAGCGGGGTAATTACGTAACTCACTAACAGTAGGAATGGGTTTTATTTTGACAGTTCAACAATATTCATTGCGTTATTTACGTTGTTGAGCAGACAAATTTTTCGAACATATGAAGCAATGGATTAGCAATAGGCTTCAAAATGATTCAGATTATGATAGATAGTGTATTACGTAATTAGGGTGCTGGATCTAAATGAATCGAAAATATATGATTGTTTCTTTGTATTGAATAGGCTCCGAAACTACTGAACCGATTTCAAAAATTCTTTCACTGTTGGGAAGCTACACTATCTCCGGGTGACATAGGCTATATTATATTATGCTTTGCTACTCGGGCGAAGCCGGGGCGGGTCGCTAGTAAAATAATATACTCCAGACCGATTTCGGTCACAGTGGCCAATCTCAACGGAGATTAGCTAGGTACGCAGGAGATATTACAGTGCACAAGTGCGTGCGCAATCACAGGTGCACTCTCTATTCCTTTATTCTCAGAGTCCGATGGGACTTCAATCCGTCACGACCGGGGAGAGATCAAGCGCAGGACCAACGGCTTTACGTGCTTTCCGAAGCACGGGGGTATTATACTGCCAGCTACCAAACTCCAGGCTACTACTTACAAATTTCTAATAGAAATACCCATAACACTTTGCCCGACCTAGGAATCGAACCCAGAACCCCACGCTCAATAGTCGCACTTGCGACTATGAGATCAACGGGGCAGTGTACATATATAGATAATCCGTAACATAGTAGGTAATGCTGCTGGCGAAAAAAGGCTTGAGGATACCATTTCCCTGGTTGAACTTGTAGCGGCATCGCGCAAGTAGAGTTTACCGCGCGACTAGCATATATACAACATCCCGACATCAATTGTAAGGCAGTTGCCCACCAGACACGACACCCGTCTGGTCGGAGGATCCTCCCTTCTCTATGGAGGATGAGTGAACTTTACACGATGTTCCTCATCATACCTCTAGAAACTCATTCTCAATGAGTTCTACGACTTCTAAAAGTACAAATAACTCTTTCCAATATTACACCTTTTCTTCCAAAACTGAAATACAAGAATGTTTCCAATTCACAGTCTCATAGACAAATAATGAAACATAAGAGGGCTCGAGATTGATATCTACATAATACAATTGCTATACATGAGTTAACAGCAATAAGGGTTTTGCAGACTCTGTAATTTTCGTAACATTCTTAGTAGATACTCGGCAAAAATAGTTTCTGCTACTTTTCCATACCTACTTGTGTCAAGTCGTGTCTATATTATTTGCATAAGACTCGTGACAAAGGACTTATTTATTTTTGAAAAGATCTTTAAATTTCCATGCAACATGGCAATACTGCCTCACTTTTGCCATTGACAGCGAACGTGGCAATACAGCCTCACTTTTTTCATTGACAGCGAATGTGGCAATACCGCCTCACTATTCCCATTGACAGCGAACGTGGCAATACGGCCTCACTATTCCCATTGACAGCGAACGTGGCAATACTGCCTCACATTTCCCATTCACAGAGAACGTGGCAATACTGCGTCACATTTCCTATTCACAGAGAACGTGGCAATACTGCCTCACTTTATCATAGACAGCTGACGTGGCAATACTGCCTCACTTTTCCCATTGACAGCGATGCAGTCGAATCTTTTGATACCCAATGAGCTCTTCCCCTTTTATTTACTTGTACATAATATATATTTTAGTGTTAGCTTGTATATTGTATTTAAGATTTGTCAAAATAAACTGCAAACGCACAAGGCTAATTAGACAAAAAAAAAACATCTGTAAATTGAACAACATAGGTAATTTGATTTAGATTTTTTTTTTCATAATTATTCCACTTTCGAAAGCAATAGCAGTTTAGTAGCACTGAATTTAAAATTGTTTAAAAACTAGAAAGACATAATATACGAACAGAATAGCTCTCTAACAATTTATCGTTGTAATTTCAAACAATTTAAAGGTCAAAGTGATAAAGTTATGTACGGTCACCAAAAGGGATAAGTAACCGGGTCGTCGGATATAGTTGAAGTTTAGTAAGAAACCGATGGATGTTTTCGAACAAAATGTAATTTAATTAATTGAAAACAAAATTAATTTTAATTCTGAATAAAGAAAAGTATACTATTGAAAACAAACAGGTCATTTATCAAATTAAATTTCATAAGAAAACATCCATTGGTTTTTTCAGTTATATCCGACGACCCTGGTTACTTATCACATTTAGTGACCGTACCTCCCCTATTTCTCTCAAGAAGCCAGCTTCGCTAAATCTCTCACAAGATCCAGCTCGGGGCAATATAAGGACAAGGTAGAATACAGCTTAGATTTCAGTTTACTATAACAAAATACTAGCCTGTAGACATTCAGGCAAAGCATCTGTTTAAAAATGAGTTCAAGAGGCTAAAATATAAAGTCATGATTTCCAGGCAGTGACGGAAATTATACCAAAAGGCGTGTTTGAAACAAATATTTTTCTATACGCAGGTACACTTTTCCAAGTGGATGATAATTTTACATGTACTCGTAAGTTGAACGATTGTGTTTCACGAATTGCATATTAAGGATCATGTGTGCCACCAATCACCAAAAAAAAATAGCTTAAATATATTTACAACATCATTCTGTCATCATCGAGCGATTGACAGAAACAGCACGTTTTTTTAAATTCGTTTAGCGTTACATGTGTTTAGTGATTTGGCTGCAAGTGGGCCAAAGTTTGCATTGGTAAACATATAAAAATAAAAAAAATAACCTGTGCGGTCGGCGGAACCCCGTCAGGACCGAAGTTCCTTACGCGATACTCACACGCACACACACACGCGTATAAGTATAATAGAGAGACAGAGAGAGAGAAAGTCGCATGGACGTGGCATAGCGCTTTTTCTTTACGTGGTGATTTCTACCAGTCAACTTCTACCGCAAGCCGCGTTAAGGAACTTCGTTCCAAAAATCCTGAATGGCAAAGATTTAAATTGTTTGATTCACCATACCGCGTCAAAAAAGGTCTCGTTTCTGTTTTATTTTGACACCTTTGACACACAAATAGAAACGCCATAAAAATTGTGTGACCTCATTCTTCTCAGTATGGACACTTTTCACGCGACTTAATACGACGAGGGCAAATCTAACGATTTAAATCTTTGCTTAATGGTTGCTCTGAAACTAAGTGAACTTCTATAGCCCACACAAATGCAATTGGTATATTTTTTCCGTTCGTGAATCGAATAGGCGAGTATAGACTCCAGCTCTCACAAAGGTTTGAATCTGCCTGTAACTTAGATACTATGTACCAAAATTGTACATTTTTGAAAGAAATAAATTATTATTATTATTTATTTTCAAGCTTTTCGCATATCTCGGGACCATGAGGTCCCGGACCTTTAGTAGGCATACGAGGGGCTGAAGCCAACTCGCAGAGGCCCGTTAGAATCTATAAGTAAAGGAAATGAAGCACAAGCCGGCGATTATCCCTGTATGCACTGTGCAAGTGCACCCAAGGACAACCACCGGTTGATATTAGACTATTGCAGGATATAGAAAAAAAGATACTGGACTATGGGTTTGGGTGCCTAGAGTGGACTAGTTACCTAGAACTATGGAGGGACTATGACCCCTGCCTGATCTATGTTTTATATATACACGGACAAAATGGCAAGGGGTGACTTGCACACTCAATAATGGGCCGCCGGAAACCGTCGCTAGCACATAGTGACGTAGCGACTAAGGGGCAATACTTCTTGAGGTGCTTATATGCATAGTCCACCTAGAAGCTACTTCAGTGGCTGTCTTCGCCAATCGTATCGTCACTGCTTTTGTAGATGTAGAGTTCAGTAGATTCTTTCCAGGTAAAAAACCGGCCAAGTGCGAGTCGGACTCGCATACGAAGGGTCTTCGTACACCCTACAATATTTAACGCTACATATATTTTTTTATATACGTTTCTTGTATATGTACCCCCTTAATTTTTAACTTAATTTAATTTTTATTATGTTTTGTTATAGCGGCAATAGAAATACACACTCTGTGAAAATTTCAACTGTCTACCTATTATGGTTTATGAGATACAGCTCGCGAACAGACAAACGGACGGACGGACGGACGGACAGCGGAGGCTTAGTAATAGGGTTCCGTTGCCACCCTTTGGGTAACAAAACCCTAAAGACTAGGTAACGACCAAGTCTATATCAATTACCATTAAAAGCAGAAAATAACATAAAAAAGCCGAGAAAAGTTTCTTAAAGTCCCCCATTGTGTATGAGCCGATCGCTACCATTCCCCGAGCCGCCATTACCGTAGCAAGCGTAATCGCACCTTATATCAGTAAATACACTTACTACGCGTTGTATTATTGCTTCCGAAGCTATTGAGACACCAAACGGTCACGGAAAACAGTCTCGCAGCTACAGGCATAGATTAAGACATTATAATACTTCATAGGTATAGATGCGAATTTCCTGTGAACGCATTCGAAACGCAGAAAGTTTTCACACAGGATTGGCGTTGATTCTCAAACTCAAACTCAAAGCATTTATAACAAATAAACCAATTACAGGCACTTTTGAATTGCCAAGGGGTCGGTCAGTCGGAAAGATGAAGCTAGTTGCTCATTCCAAAGCGTAGTAGGTACCTATTATTAGGATTTAGGGATTAGGGTTATGCCCTGTACTCGATCGACAACCCGTTGTTGCTTTGACTAGCGCGAGTCGTTATAGACTACTTAGGGCCCGATCACACGTACCATACCCACACCACATCATAGCAACAAAATGTTGGCAAGCAGTAGTTAAGTGTGAATAGTCTCGCTGCAGCTTCATTGTGGTAACTACAAAATTTCGACGTGGTTGCGTTGTCGCTAGTAGTTGCGATGTGGTGACGTTGTGGCTAGTGTTTGCAGACAGACAGATCGTCGTGTTTGCGATGTGGTTTGCCCCTAGTGCGGGGTCTCGCTGGTGATTGCGTTGTGGCTGCGACGTGGCTTTGATGTGGTCGGTATCACCCACACAATTGATTTTGACGGCCAAATGTGGTCTGTGTGAATAAACTATTAATTTTCATACAAATCAGCACCCGTCGACGTGTTGTCGTTGTGGTAGGTACGTGTCATCGGGCCCTAGTTGGTAGTGGTAGATCATTATTTTGGCAGTATCGGAGTACGTTGAAAGGAAAGTATGCCATACCCAGGTGGTAATACGGCACATCGAGTTTAAGAACGACACTGTCACATCACAGGTAAAAGACAGAGAGGACGCTCTACAAATCCGGTATTTTTTCTAAATGAACGAAAATAAAATACGTTTATTTGCGGTAAACATGACGCAACGAAAGAACACAAACACAAAAAAGAACAAGTTGGGGGAAAGTATGCGTCACATCCACACAAAACGGCTATCGCTCAGCATAATGCTACCCAATGCGAGACAGAGCCCCAGCGCTGGTAAAACTCGGCGTTAAGAGTATTGACGTCATCCTGTTTGTCCAGTTAGGGTCCGTCAGGGAAATTAATCTATATATAACAAGCTTTTCCTGCGGCATCGCCCGGGTGGATGTCGGAAAATATCCCACGGGAACGTAGGAGCGGGATTAAAAGTACCATAAGTGTTAATCCAGGTTATAAACTATCTGTGTACCAAATTTCATTCAAATCTGTTCAGTCGTTTTTGCGCCAATCTGGAACATACATCCAGACAAACAGACAAACGGACCAAAATTCTTCGTTACTATTTTATTATAGATATAGAAAATGAAATGCTGTTCGTTGGAAGCGCAATACTTGATAACGGCTGGACTGATTAGGCTATTTTTTGTTTTAAAATGTTTGCAATAGTCTGAATTAGGTGTCTATGGAAAGAAAAATTGAAAAAGTCTCCCGGAAAAATTCAAATTCGGGAAAATCTGAACGTGTTTTTTTCTATACGATTTTTGTATTAGACAGGACGTCGTCTGTCGGGTTAGCTAGTCTACACAAATAAATACAATTGAAGTGTCTGTTTTTAATGTCAAAATAACAGGTTTTTACTAAATACATAATATGAAAGTATATACCGCACTATTAATAAAAAATAATACTGTATGTCTGTTTGTTCCGGCTAATCTCCTAAACGGTTGGACCAATTTTGACAAGACTTTCACAGGCAGATAGCTGATTTTATACGGAGTAACATAGGTTACTTTTTGTCCCGGTACCACGTTCCCGTGGGATAATTTCCGACACGCACGTGGGCGAAGCCGCGGGCATCAGCTAGTTTATAATAAAATTGACACACTATGACACTTTGCCATTTCATACAACAAAAGTAAAACCAAACAATTGTGATTTGTTAAACAATTAATTTCCTTCACTTTGTATATATGAGTTTCGCATCTACACGATTCTGTTATTCTATGCTACAGGAAAATATTGCGGTATCACGCTTATAGAACCGGATGGATATAATCACTGGCAATCGAGAATGATTATGAAGGTTTAAATTTCTGGAATGCCTGTTGGAAAAATGAAACGGTCTTTTAAGGGAGTTTTTATGTAATGGAAATGGAAATAACTGTCGCAAGCACTCCGTTTTGTAACCACAAATCGTGCGGCGAACACTTAAATGCACTCCTTGCTTTTTGATGTTTAAAATGCGTTAATGTTTTTAGGGTTCCGTACCCAAAGGGTAAAAACGGGACCCTATTACTAAGACTTGGCTGTCTGTCCTTCCGTCTGTCCGTCCGTCTGTCTGTCACCAGGCTGTATCTCAAGAACCGGGATAGCTAGACAGTTGAAATTTTCACAAATTATGTATTTCTGTTGCCGCTATAACAACAAATACTAAAAACAAAATAAAATAAACATTTAAGAGGGACTCCCATACAACAAACGCGATATTTTTGCCCTTTTTTGCTCGATATCAATAATGGCAACAGGTAGGCACTTGAAATATTTACAAAATATCAGTTGTATTTTTACTTCAACAATAAATAATAAAAATTAAAATAAAATAAATATTTAAGGGGGGCCATACAAAAAACGCAATTTTTTGCCTATTTTTGCTCGATATCAATAAATGGTAATAGGTGGGCACCTAATTTGTGTACCAACTGTTGTTTACCTACTCAATGGTACGGAACCCTTCGTGCGCGAGTCCAACTCGCACTTGGCCGATTTTTTTTGTGTTAGGCCATATAATAAGTCACTGTGCCTTTTCAGCTCATGTGGGAATTGCCTGAGATGATTTGCTTGACCAATGATTTCTGTGTCAATTTTTAAGCGAAATTATTGTATTAAGAATTTAGTAGAAATCGCCCGTAAACCTGAAATTTTAAGGCCTAAGGAAACTTCTTTTGGCGGTTGAACGATTTTTGGTAGGGGACAATCTTATGGGTTTGCGTCACCGATATGCTAATGTTAACAGTATATCTGTAGCTACGCATAATTTAAAGTTTTCACTATTGTCAGCTGTCCCCATGAATGCCTAGATTTTTTTTTTTACTAATTTCTACCCGCGACTTCGTCAGCATGAAATTTCTTTTTACGAGGCGATGGGATGTGATGAGGTGGGTCGGCCCACCTCATCACATCCCATCGCCTGTCCGCGCTATTACTTCGTGTTCGGTTAACGTTCTTTCTAAATTTTTTCCTTTTTACACGACGCCTAAGGGAGCTAGTGTTAAAAAGCCTATAGCCTTCCTCAAGAATTAGGCTATCAAATGCTAAAATATTTTTTCAAATCCGACCGGTAGTTCCAGAGATTACCCCTACATACAAACTTTTAAACAAACAAACAAAAGTAACCTCTTTATAATATTAGTACATATAGATGTAGTGAATGTATAAAATAGTAGATTGTTATACAAGGGGCTAAAATGACCCATTATGTACGAGGTAGTTTTACTCCCGATCTTTAGCGAGGGAGTAAATAGAAACCGAGTTATAATGGGTTTTTAGGCCCGTGTGTTACACTCTACTTTTCACTACAATTGCGAGAAAATAAAATAGTCCAATACAATATAAAAAATAAATTACGGTCACCAATTCAATTTGCAACTAAAGACAAATTGTAAAATTTTTGTGCCAATGCTTTTGTAGCCAAATTTCTTCTGTAGTCAAAGCAACGTAATGCACGTATTCTACCGAAGAGATCGCCGCTAATAGTTCCATTTTCAAAAATAAAATGTTATTTTTTTATGAAACAGTAATAAGTCCAGTCTTTATTCATGATTATTTTACATATGCATAAAGACTTTTTCGTTTTTGTAGGGTCGTTGGTAACAGACAAAAATAAAAATAAAAATCTCGTAGAGGAACATATCGCTCATTTGGAGAAACGTAGACGTAACTGCTGCTTTTAAAATTTAACAGGAGAGTAATTTAAAGTGTTTTTTTTTTTTTGTTTGCTGTTACCGTCTCGTTCCGAAATGTTGATAAATCCCAAAACCATATTAAATATTTCTCGCTAAATATTTCACGCCTCTGCTCCTCTCAATTTTTTTTCGAGAACTATATATATCAACAACTCATTTGGGAAAAATTACATTTACGTCGATATTTCTCCGATATGCTATTTTATCGACGCTCTGGTACGCTACAATGGCGGACATTTGAGTCCTCCCTACCAACTCGTTGGACAAAGGAGCCGGCCTATATCCGATCCCTACTTGTCACACCAAATCATTATATTAGGCATCCATTGTTTTACCAAAAATAAATATCTTATCTTAGGCGACTGAGCAATAATATACCTAGCCTATAGCTGGAGAGGTCATTGATACAAGTGACATCTGACCTACTTTCTTTTGTTTGTATACACACAAGACGCAGTACTGGCTGTCTTTAATAGTTTAACATGTTCACTCTTCTTGCTTTTGGTTTCCTAGGAAAGCGATTCCGTCATATTATACCAACCGTCACAAAATTCTGTCATTTACACCAGTATTTGACAATAAAGTCTCAAAAAACACTTTGTGTTTGGGTGGCCCTTCACCGCTTTCTTAGGCGCCTTCTACATGGGCGAGAGTATCGCGGCAATAGTCACGCCGCCCCGTGGCAGCTTTAATAGAAACTGTATGAAACAATCTCAACGCGGGTCGACGGCGCGTCGCGTTCCACGAGCACCTCAAAGAGATGTCAGTAGCATAATTGACGGGGTCCGATAGGGCCGATTCGAAAGAGTTACCGTGGCCCTGGCGCACAGGCAACTGAAAGAACATGGGTGGGTTTTAATCAGTAAGAGTCTGACACGCCCTCCTGCTCCGCCCAGAGCGGGAGAGGTCATTTGATAACTACCCAACAAAAAAAATAATCGCCCCGCGGCGATATCATCGCGGCGAGAATTTGATAGCATTGAGACTATCACCGTGATTCTCTCACCCGTGGAGATGGCGACAAAGCTTAGCATTACTCAAGGTGAAAGCCCGCAAAATTCAAAAATTCTTTGCAAAACACGTGGGAAATTTTGAATTTCGCGGACTACATTAAACGAATCACTATAGGTACCTACCTAATGCTAAAGAAGAGTTTGACAAGTTCTTTAATTCAGAAACCGGGTAATTGTACCTATATATGAAAGAAAGAAATAAAGAAAGAAAAAGTATTTATTGAGACTCGCACAGGATTATCAGAAACTAAACTAAACACACTTATAAAAATAATAAAATAAAAACAAAAGTAAAATGAAAATAACAACAGTAAGTCCGTACGAGGCCAAAAGGCCCCTATCTCAGCATGATGCTGCGACATTAAAAAAAATAAGTGTCGCAGCGCTGGTACACAACTTCATAGTTTACACAAATAAATTGTAGGGTTATTTTGAGCGTTTTTAAAACTCGCTTCAAGGATAAGCCCTGCTGAAAAAAGTTACCGAACAAATAAACGGCTGGCCACTTGCTACTAAGTACCACAGGCTTTAATAAAAGAGCATTTTAGCGCGCTGAAAAAGTAGATCTCTCAGTTTTCGCTTTTTAATGGCGCTGGTTTTTAGTGTTTTATGGTTGTTATACCTTATCGGTACTACTCCTTATTGTTAATACTCGTACCTAAATAAAAAATTACGAGAAGCAGCAATCAATACTTTATAATAGAGAGATATTTTATTGTTCCTGCTTTATAATTTGTACTCAAGGAAAACGTCTCTTGGTTGATTGACGCGGAGACATGGGTCCTACACGTGGACCTTTAGCGTAGTTCATCTAAAATGGAACCAGGCCGGGACTATACGAAAGTTTAGCCTCTGTTTTCAAACCGGGGGCCATGATTCCGGTTCGAAATTGGGAACTAGGGACGAACATTCGTTGTTTTCCGGTCTTGGACATTAACCGGGATTCAGGGTGGCTGCATTTGTGAATAGCTACAGCTACGGAGGATACAATTATTTACATAAAAACCATAACGTAACAAAAATATTACTGTTTTGAACACAGATATAGGTATTTTAGTGATCTTATTGGTGATGTTATTTAGAAAGGTGTGTGCGGACTTACAAACGGGGTTCGTGCATCAACGTGAATGAAGCAAAAGGAGTATGTAAGGATCATAGCAAATGGCGTTCTGTAGTTTTTGCGTACCCGTATCGGAAAAAAGCGTGAGATTATTTACGATTTTGTGTACTATTTTGAAATTGACAAGGCCTGAAGACGTTTTCAGAAATATTTATTAACACACAAACAATATTTATTTACACAGAAGCAACAAGAATAATGTACCCAGGATTTTGTAATATCTTGATTTAAAAAGAGTGTCCTTGGAGTTTCTTGCCCGTTCTTCTCCATAGAGATCTACGTTTTGGAATGGGCAACTAGCTTCAACTTTTTGACTAACTGACCGACTCTCTGACAATTCATAAGTGCCTGTAAATGGTTTAATTGAAATAAATGCTTTGAGTTTGAGTTTGAGTTTGACAATTTTACAAAGAGCCATAGTTTTGTTTTTTGTATTTTTTCTTAATAAAGCAAATACAAAATTCTGAGACCTCTTAGTGAAAGTGCCTAGTTACCCGGCGAAGATGAATGGGCTACACTTAACTTTTTTCGCCAACATTTACCAGGCGCGGTCTCGTGAACTCAAAAGATAATTATGCCAGTTCCTCCTCGCCCTCGAAATGTACGGATTTATATCACGTTTGTAGTTGCTAAGGCGTGTCAATAGCCTTTACTCTTTATAGTCTGCCTGAAAATATTATTTATCTAATTTGTGCGGAACAGTGGTGGCCCAGAAGTAGCAGCCCCGATTTACGAGTTATAGGTCGCCGCACTAACCCGCACTGGGCCCGGGTGGTGGATTACGGCTCATTCGCTCTCACAAAGAGGAGGCCTGTGTCCCAGCAGTGGGAACATTATAGGCTGATTAATATGCTATGGAGAAGCACGAAATTTCATCATACTCCTAAAGGTAACACCGTTTTTGAACATCCTTATTATGGAGTTTCTAGCACCTAAAGCTAAAAACGAAATATCATGATTAATAACTGAAAGCACGCAACAAAAAGTACTGAAATAGGGGGACTACAACTAGAAACATAGGTACTCGGACAAAATGTAGAGCCGTCTTGAATAAGACCCACTGAAAAATCCTGTACTTGTGCATTTAATGCCACTACATCTATTATAAATCCACAATCTTTTAACAAAGATCTGGCTTACAACGGACACCGTCCGTGCCCGTTTGTCATTTGCGACTGTATCTTTCCTTTCTTTACTAACTGAATTCTTTTTCCCAAACTCGAGATTTCTGAAGAGTTTTTGAAATGTTTGCGGTCTTCCTGATGCCTACTTTTTTGTTATTTGACCGAACTTGTTATTTATTTTCTTTAGAAATCTACTTACGTTACCCATTTATTTATTTTTGGGCGTGCGTAAACCGGAATCAGTGCTGTCAAACCACAGATTTGTCAAACTGACTATTGCTTTATGAAAACAAGATGGCGCGCGCACACTACCGAAAAACTACTCTGAGGCCAAAACTAAAACTTTGGTTGCTGGCCCGGACTTATGAGGAAACAGAAACTTTACGTTGTAGCACAAGTTATATTCTAGTCTATAGTTATACTCTTGCATCCTACATTCTCAAATTTGTACATAAATCGGCTAAGGTACTCCTTATATGAATAGACAAACGATAACCTAACATATCCGAGGTGAAGTACAAAAGTGATCGAGCTCGATTCATGGAGCTGAAAATGCACCCCCCTGAATATAAACTTGCTGGCGCCAATGTTTTCTGGTAAAAGGAACAATAAATTACGGTTGTTAGGACACAACCCGGATATTTTTTAAGATTGGTGTATAGATTTTCTTGTTGGTAAGGCGAAAGTTAAAATGATAGAATAGAGTAGAATAGAATACTATTATAGAATAGAATATATTATGTTCACCATATGAATTACAGATATAAATGTAGAAATTTTAAGGTGACACAACGATCTTATCGCTAGAAGCGATCTGTTAAAGACAAACTTTGAATGGATTTAAAGGAAGAAGGAAAGACAATACTGCAGGCAGTCTGTACTGTAACATTTACATATTCAATAAGTGTACATAAAGCATGTACTTATCTATGTATAAGTCATCGTATAATTATGAACATCGATAGTTTATAATCTATCTCGCAAGATTATAAAATATCAAAAAATTGTGAACTGTAACAACCCATTTACAATATTTTTCGAACTCGTATAATCTGTCCATGGCAAACCGACAAATTGTGAACTGGTATCAAACTTGCATGCGACAATTCCACCTTGCGCTAATACTAGCCAAGTAACTGCGACCAACTTGGAAGTAACGGTCGCCGGCCCCTACCACAGCACTGCTCGCTTCGCTCGCTCGGCTCGCGCGCGGTTGGTCACAGTTCTAACCTAACCCATTTGGTCGGGGTACCCTGGCTTAGTTACTGCGATCGATGCGGCTACAGCCTAGAAAACATAAGTAAAGTTAAAAAATAAAGGGGTCCCTGTACAAGAATCCTGTGTTTTTGGCGTTTTATGCTCGAATTTAATAATGGCAAAACATACAAACGTCAAATTAATATAACATTTTACGGTGGTACGGAGCCCTTTGTGTGTGAGTCCGACTCTCACTTTAGCTTTTTAGATGAGCTTTTCTATTCTAACGTTTGTTCCGATACGAGAGAAGACAACAACAATGTAGGTAGCAAAATAAAAGAACATACAAGTGTATTAGAACTGGCACTAAACCCCTCAGCTGATCCCCGTGCCAGTTCGCAGTAGGTAAATGAAATAAATGTTGGCGTTGGCGCTCAGCCAAACCGCACTCGTCGCGCTCACGCTCGCACATCAAACGGTGCTGTAGGACTTGTGTTAACCCGACCCGGTACCCGGCGAGTACCAACTCAAACTTGCTACTTTCAGACTTTAGTTCTGTGGTAAAGTAGTGATCCGCTCCTGGGGGCCTACTCTCTAAGCACGAAGTCCGTAATTTCGGCCGAAGTTACGAACTTCTCCTAAGCCGTATCACCTTTGGACATAAGATTAGACCGAGGCCCGAAAAAAAAAATATGACAAAACATTGAGATTTCTTTATGAAAAGTAAGTTTAATATTAATGTTTTTATACATAAACCTTCTTGACGAAATTCTCTGAATGATGGTAAAAACCGAAGAACAATGCGGTCACACAAACGGGCACGAAAAGCGAATTTAATTAATATTATATAAAGATATAGGCTACAGAAGTAGATTCTGATTTCGAGCGTGTTCGAACCTATGGGGATGGGTTACTTTTGAAAGAAAGAAAGAAAGAAAAATAGGTTTATTTGTCACAGAAACACGTGCATACAAAAAATCAAAAAAATCATAGAGATAAAAATCATGTATTACAGAATTGTTCCCCTTTAAAAGTTCAAAAAAAAAGTCTGCGACAGCTTCTGTCTATCTTTTAAGGTTGGCTCACTATAAACTTTTTTATGCTAACCAAATTTGTTATAAAATAATGCATTATTTGCGAAGGTGTTTTTATAAACATGATATTAATCCTTATCCAAATAAATACGTTATTCATCACAAGTATTTAATTTAAAACAAAATTGCGCTTTACATCATTTGATTTCAATGAATATCTTAGGAGATATCGCAGTTTTAAAATAACATTGCAGCAAAATAATGGTGCAAGGCCGGCGGCGGGCAGCTCGCCGTCCGGTAAGGACCAGCATTGCTATTCTGTAACCATCTCACCGTGAAAACATAGGTGAAGTGAGCGTGGAGTGAGCTGTCAGTGTCATCCCACTGATGCTAGGGATTGACCAAGCATAACATCTACAATCTTAATCGAGATTTTAATAATATTTTTATGCTAATTCTATTGATAATTTTATATTAAGTAGGTACTTATTTCAAAGCTAGTATTTAAGTGTCTAAACATTACTATTTTGGGGGTTTTTAAAATAATAAAAGAGTAAAACAGAAATTCGATTAGAAACTCAATGTAGTTTTTTTTTATTTTTTTGCCTAGATTAGGTATAGCCTGAAGCGCGAACGCGGCACGCACGTACAATAAATAAAATAAAACACACGTATTAAGACAGCTAAGTACTAAAGAAAATGCGCGTCGACATTGTTTGTTATTTTACTATGAACCCATTGTTAAATGATGCGTATGTTCTTTTTACGTATTATGTAAACGAACAATACACCAATCACTGAATAGGTACTTGCTTAGTACAATTTTATGAAGTTGCTCAATCTCACCTCAAGTAATATAATACATTTATTGAAAACTAAATGTAGGTACTAAACTGACATTTTAAATGTATAAAAATGGTTTGAATTGACATTAAAGTATCTAATAGCATTGAAATGAATAGGTAAGTACATACTTATTTGCCACTAAACCAGAATAAGTCAATGCTTGTAGAGATGACTTTCAAAGGCAGAAAATCGGAAAAAAAAAACATTGTAATGAGAATGACAGCGCCTTCTACGCAGTCGCGTGTTTTCACCAGATTCCTGAAATCACGCGGCGGTATCCATAGCAAGAACACTTCGGCGCGGTGCGCTGCGCAAAGTGCAATAAAGTTCAACAGTTCAATATTGTCATAGTAGGTAGGCAGGTATTGATGATGATCATTTGATTAATATTCTCGACTAGTTAAGTAAACACCACGCACATCTTTTTGTATCTAAATGATTTGGTATTTAGGTAATACAAACAATAAAAAAAAAACTCATGTGATGCGAATGACAGTGCCTTCTGCGCAGTCGCGTGTTGCACCTCACTTCACCCGATTCCTGTTAAGTACAAAAATCACGCGGCGGTATCCATAGCAACACCACTTCGGCGCAGTGCGCTGCGCAAGTTGCAGTAAAGTTGAACCGTTGAATATTGTTAGTATAGTATGTAGGTAGGTATTGATGATGATGATTTGATGAATACTCTTTTCTTATTGGCATCGAGTAGTAGCACGCACATCTTTTATTATTTAAATGATTTGATAGTTACAGAAATCGTACTTATAGGTAGTAGCGCATCTCATCACGCTATTTGTCGATTGCATTTAAGTCATCGGCTGACAATATAGGTCCATATTTAATGTAAAACAGTAAAAAAAAACTCCAAAGTTAGAATGACAGTGCCTAACGCGCAAGCGCGGCGTGATCTTATCACTTCACCCGATTGTCGTAGCCATTCTTCGACTAGATGAAGCGAGCGCGATGCGCGAGTGTCAGTTGAACTCTTGAATTGAATAAATTTGGGCTAATAACAACGCTGAACAACGTCGCACAGGCTGTAAACTCGACTCGATCCACAATGACTTCTTCAAACCACATTGCGATTGGGTCATGGACGGGATTGCGTTTACTTAAACATTTAACAATGGGTTCATAGTAAAATAACAAATAATGTCGACGCGCATTTTCTTTAGTAGCTGTCTTAATACGTGTGTTTTATTTTATTTATTGTACGTGCGTGCCGCGTTCACGCTTCAGGCTATACCTAATCTAGGCAAAAAAAATAAAAAAAACTACATTGAGTTTCTAATCGAACTTCTGTTTTAGGTACTCTTATTTTAAAACCCTCCAAAATAGTAATGTTTAGACACTTAAATACTAGCTTTTAAATAAGTACTTACTTAATATAGAATTAGCATAAAAAATATTATTAAAATCTCGATTAGGATTGTAGATGTTATGCTTGGTCAATCCCTAGCATCAGTGGGATGACACTGACAGCTCACTCCACGCAGGTCTTCACGGTGAGATTTTTTTACAGAATCGACCAGCAGGCCCGGGTCGACGGCGCGTCGTGTTCCACGCGCGCCTCAAAGAGATGTCAGCACCATTGACGGGGTCCGATAGGACCGATGCCTGCCGGGGTCGCGGATTGTTCGAAAGAGTTACCGTGGCCCTGGCGCACAGGCAACTGAAGGAACACGGGTGGGTTTTAGTCAGTAAGAGTCTGACACGCCCTTCCGCTCCGCCCAGAGCGGGAGACGTCATTTGATGATTTCCAACCCAAAAAAAAAAAAAAAAAAAGGCCGGCGGCGGGTGGTCATGACGGGGAAGGGCGGTGGCCCCAGTTATCTCTGCGAGATACCAAAAATGACGTTCAGTACCCCAGTAAAAATTGAATCGGTAACCCAGTACAATTTCTAAGACCTTAAATGTTTTTTTGTTCTAGAATTTGTACTGGGTAACCCGGTAAATTTTCTTGGGTTTGCACATATGGTTCCGCGTTACTGCAGAGCCCCAGTAAAAATTCATAAACTCCCCAGGAATATTTAAAAAAATCTTTTCTCCGTATACTGATAAAAGCTAAAGTAGAAAGTAGGTACCTAAAACAGCTCCTTAACGTACATATTTTTTAAAAATATTTTCACCCTCTACATAAACGAAGTGTTAAAGTTAGCGTTAGCCCAAAGTAACTATTCCACGCGGACGAAGTCGCGGGCATAAGCTAGTTTATTATAAACTTTAATTGTCATACAACTGGAATTTCTACTGTATAATTGCAATCTCTGAGCAGGTACTAGTAATTGCCCGGCATTTTAATTTTTTGGAAATGCTGTTGGAACATATCATAGTTACTCCAGCTCACGTAATTGACACCATCTATCTAGGCTTCTAAGAAACTCATCTCAGTCGCGTATTAGAACCTCCTGTCCTGATTATTCATGCTTATTAACATACATAATCCTCACACTGAACTAAACAACATCATTTATTCATTGAACTGTGTCCAAATAAACTTTATTCTTACTTTCTTTTCTTGCTTTCTTTTCTTTCTTTCTTTTCTTGCTTACTTTTCTTGCTTTCTTTTCTTTCTTATCTTTCTTTCTTTTCTTGCTTTCCTTTCTTTCTTTCTTTCTTTTCTTGCTTTCCTTTCTTTCTTTTCTTGCTTTCTTATCTTACTTTCTATTCTTGCTTTCTTTTCTTGCTTTCTTTTCTTGCTTTCTCTTCTTGCTTTCTTTTCTTTCTTTCTTTTCTTGCTTTCTTTTCTTGCTTTCTTGTCTTGCTTTCTTTTCTTTCTTTCTTTTCTTTCTTTTCTTGCTTTCATTTCTTGCTTTCTTTTCTTTCTTTTCTTGCTTTCTTTTCTTGCTTTCTTTTCTTGCTTTCTTATCTTTCTTTCTTTTCTTGCTTTCCTTTCTTTCTTTTTTCTTTTCTTTTCTTGCTTTCTTTTCTTTCTTTTCTTGCTTTCTTTTCTTGCTTTCTTTCTTTTTCTTTCTTTTCTTTCTTGCTTTCTTTTCTTGCTTTCTTTTCTTTCTTTCTTTTCTTGCTTTCTTTTCTTGCTTTCTTGTCTTGCTTTCTTTTCTTACTTTCTTTTCTTTCTTTCTTTTCCTTCTTTTCTTGCTTTCTTTTCTTGCTTTCTTTCTTTTTCTTTCTTTTCTTTCTTTTCTTGCTTTCTTTTCTTGCTTGCTTTCTTTTCTTGCTTTCTTTTCTTGCTTTCTTTTCTTTCTTTTCTTGCTTTCATTTCTTGCTTTCTTTCTTTTTCTTTCTTTTCTTTCTTTTCTTTCTTTCTTTTCTTGCTTTCTTTCTTTTCTTGCTTTCTTGTCTTGCTTTCTTTTCTTGCTTTCTTTTCTTTCTTTCTTTTCCTTCTTTTCTTGCTTTCTTTTCTTGCTTTCTTTCTTTTCTTGCTTTCTTTTGTTGCTTTCTTTTCTTGCTTTCTTTTCTTTCTTTTCTTGCTTTCTTTTCTTGCTTTCTTATCTTTCTTTCTTTTCTTGCTTTCTTATCTTTCTTTCATTTCTTGCTTTCTTTTCTTTCTTTCCTTTCTTTCTTTTCTTGCTTTCTTTTCTTGCTTTCATTTCTTTCTTTTATTTCTTTCTTGCTTTCCTTTCTTTCTTTTCTTGCTTTCTTTTCTTGCTTTCTTATCTTTCTTTCTTTTCTTGCTTTCTTATCTTTCTTTCACATCTTGCTTTCTTTTCTTTCTTTTCTTGCTTTCTTTTCTTGCTTTCTTTGCTTGCTTTCTTTCTTTTCTTTCTTGCTTTCTTTTCTTTCTTTTCTTGCTTTCTTTCTTTTCTTTTTTTCTTTCTTTCTTTTCTTGCTTTCTTTTCTTTCTTTCTTTTCTTGCTTTCTTTTCCTTCTTTTCTTGCTTTCTTTCTTTTTCTTTCCATTTCTTTCTTTTCTTTCTTTCTTTTCTTGCTTTCTTGTCTTGCTTTCTTTTCTTACTTTCTTTTCCTTCTTTTCTTGCTTTCTTTTCTTTCTTTCTTTTCTTTCTTTTCTTGCTTTCATTTCTTGCTTTCTTTCTTTTTCTTTCTTTTCTTTCTTTTCTTGCTTTCTTTTCTTGCTTTCTTTCTTTTTCTTTCTTTTCTTTCTTGCTTTCTTTTCTTGCTTTCTTTTCTTTCTTTCTTTTCTTGCTTTCTTTTCTTGCTTTCTTGTCTTGCTTTCTTTTCTTACTTTCTTTTCTTTCTTTCTTTTCCTTCTTTTCTTGCTTTCTTGTCTTGCTTTCTTTTCTTTCTTTCTTTTCTTTCTTTTCTTGCTTTCATTTCTTGCTTTCTTTCTTTTTCTTTCTTTTCTTTCTTTTCTTGCTTTCTTTTCTTGCTTTCTTTCTTTTCTTGCTTTCTTGTCTTGCTTTCTTTTCTTGCTTTCTTTCTTTTCTTGCTTTCTTTTCTTTCTTTCTTTTCTTTCTTTCTTTTCTTGCTTTCTTTTATGATGCTTGCTTTTTTTTATGTTTTTTTGTTTTTTTTTTTTTTTGATTCATGGTTTTTTTTTTATCTCTAGAAACAATGTAAAATAAAAATAAAACAAACAAAATAAATCTATAATCACGAGCACAAAACAGAAATAGTTGACAGCTGCACGTCATGACTGTGACAAGAAGGCTTCCACTCAGCATGGTGCTGTGCTATGGGGGACCCACAGCACAGCGCTGATTTTCAGTGGTTACCCAAAAAGGACGTACGAAAAACCAAGTCAGGTTTAATGATTAATAGTACGTACTTATATGTAACAAAATAAAATAAAATAAACAGTAAGCACTAAGAATAAAAATCAACTACATAAACAACCAGTTATACGAACAATATTATTAAATAACCTAAACATTCAATAATTTGTATTTTTAGGCATTGCCGTGTGTTCATATACAAAGTACCGACACAAGAACAGAGTACTTATATAAATGTTCTGTGCACAAGAATATTCAGTATTGTCTTGTTTTGCATTTTGCCTCGCTCCCACCCATACCTCCGCGTCACCCGCGCGCGCGCTCACAAAACGTTGCACTGCACTTCGCTAATGCGTCTATGAGTGTGATGACGCATCACGACTCGCGAGCCATCGCGCGCCGCGGGCCGTGGCGGCGCGGCGGCCGCGTCGGCAGCGGCGCGCGCGGCTCACGAGTCCAGCCAGGTCACGTGGCGCGTCACGCGTAGTGAGTTACTACCGCCAAACGACATACCGACAGTGAGCAAACTGGCTTGCGCTTGCGTCTCAGTCGAAGCTTGATCGAGACCGTGAGGTGTTTATTGTAAACTACTTACGTATAAGTAACCTATACATCGCTATCGGCATGAGATAAGATGATGCATCCGACGCATCGCTATGCCGCCTTGAGCCGCTTGGATGTTGATATACGAGTACCTTGCCCATAGATAATAAACGATAAGTGAGTATTTACTTATAAAATATTTGCTGCTCATACTTTTGTTTTTCTAATAGGTTTTTTTTTCAGATGTAACTTAAAATTTTGTTTTGTTTTCAGGGATCTCATGGGAGGTGGTAAATCATTCCAGCAGCGAGAAGCGGCATACTTGAAACATCCTCTGAAAGCTGTGGTCCTATGTCGAGGCATCGAGATCGGGTTGGACGTGGAACGAGCAGAGTAGCTGTAGTGCTCATGCCTCCAGCTTATTTTTTTAAACAGGTATTCCGGTTTGTGTGTTTGTATGATACCGAACATCAAAACGGCTAAGTGTAGTTTCCGTCGTGCAGCCATTTTTAATACATTGTGTTCATTCAAATACGGTGTGATATGATGCCTCCGGGGTATGCCAAAGCAATAACGAGCACACGCATTTTGTACACGCTGTATTAGACGTTCTGTACGGGACAAGAGACACGGCCCGTATACAGTGTCACAATAATTCAGTTTAGATAGTACTAGACTATCCACTAATCTCTTCCTCAATGTGATACTAAGGAAGTCCCTCACTCTGTACAGAACTTTTAATCTATAAAAGCAGTTCTTTACCACGTCATTAATGTGCTCCTCAAAACGAAGTTCCGGATCAATGATTAGACCAAGGTTACGCGCGACTTCTACTCTTTGAATACTTTCTCCCATGATTTTTACATCTGGTTACTTTGCTGATTGGTGATTTTGCTTACTTTTGACTCGCCAAGTCCTTACTTTCCACATCAAACGCCATACGAAATTATTCTTCTGCATGTCTTCAATACCACACAAATGTTATTAAGTTTTCTAGATAACGTTTAACTTTATATCATAGGTTATGGTGATAACTATTTGTAGCAAAATTCTTGCCATATTAGACTAAGATTAGGATGTTCAGGATACATAAATGCATTTGAGTGCAACGAATGAATGCTCGCTTGTTCGTAGAACTATCGGTCTCCATTCTGCACACACTATCAGAACTTGGGTTGAAATTGAAAAGTGCTCAACTAGAACATCCTCTGTGACGTGACAGAGTGCATACCCAAGTTATATATTATGTCTTTAACGCGATTGCCAAAGGCTCTCTTTGATACAACTTCTGAGAATCGGTATTCACGATCTTATAGAACAACTTGTTTCTTCAGTTTATTCCAACACTAGCTTCTGCCGACGGCTTCGCCCGCGTGGCAGTCTGAAATTATCCCACGGGAACGTGCTACTATTCTATCATCCAAATCCATTCAGCCGTTAAAGCATGAAAAGGTAACAGACAGACAGATAATAAAAGAAAATAATCTTTTTTTATTTATAATATTATATATTCTCTTTACTATATATATATACTCTAGCGCCGCCATTGACCACGCATTACCTACATATTAGCTAAGTTGATTTATAACTTCGAATTGTAATATTTTTTAAGCAGGTGGGCCGATTTAAATGAAATAAATCCTGAAATAAATAATACCTCATGATACGGGTTTTAATTTTGTACCTAACCCTGTTTGATACAAAAACAATGCATTAATTTCATACACTTTTTACACTACAACATTGCCACACATACCTCTCATATTTGGGATGCCACCATGATCAGCTTTCAATCTTGCTTCTCAAATTAAAACAAAATCAAAAGTCATTTATGAAAATTAGGCTGATAGTCAGCACTTTTGGAACGTCAAAATTACACGAGACAGTCCCTCAAAACGCTCGCCCTTCACTTCCGAGTGCTTTAGCTGGGAAAAAGTGGCGCAACTAACTCTCCAGCAGCACAACTGTCGGTTAAGTTAAAAGAGCTTAGCTGTTACCTAATACCAACAAATTATAAGTATGTATAAAACCATTTTATCGTACCTTCAAAGGTTTAACTCATAATATTGCCGAAAATTTTATGAGTGATGACCAAACTTTGTTACCGTATTTTGCATGGTCCCAATGAAATAAACCGTACTTATCTCGTTTACGACACATATAAATACCTATGTATACCCTTGGGTTATATGGTATCGTAAATTTAAACATTCTTAACTATCAGCACTTACGTGTATACACATACACGTGTAATGCTGGTAATGTGTCGGCTGAGTTGAAAAATGGGCGAGAAATGAGCTAGGTTACTGGAAAATTGGTTCAAAATGTCAAACAACAATATTCAGTTAAAATCTTGTCCCTATTACTTCAATCAACTCAGCCTATCGCAGTCCACTGCTGGACATAGGCCTCTCCCATGCTGCGCCACAACACCCTGTCGTCCGCCTTCCGCATCCAGTCTGTCCCAGCCACCTTTTTGAGGTCGTCGGTAATCCGGGGATTCTTCATACTCCCTGTCCCGCCGTTACCGTGACCGCTACCTTGACCAGGAATAGCGGAACCACTGGAAACTGGGGACCGTTGTTTTGGCACTTTAATCATGAGAGGTTTATTTCCCGTAGTCACCACGCTGGGCAAGTGGGTTGGTGACCGCAGAGCCAATCCTTTCGCAACGATGACGCTGCTGCCCGTCATCGCTCTGGAGAATTTAGGTTGGCTTGTTGGATGGTTATACCGCCATCGGTCGGTCGCCAGCGCCTCGTCTGTCAGTAGCAGGGTACACCGTGCAGGTGAGGTTGACATTTGGGGAGTCCGGTTGTTATGTGCTTACAAACTGAAACTCAAACTCAAAGCATTTATTTCAATTAAACCATTTACAGGCACTTTTGAATTGTCAAAGACTCGGTCAATTAGTCAGAAAGTTGAAGCTAGTTGCCCATTCCAAAACGTAGATCTCTATGGAGAAGAACGGTCTAGAAACTCCGAGGACACTCTTTTTAAATCAAGATATTACAAAATCCTGGGTACATTATTCTTGTACATTCATCATTATTATTCTACACCCCTACTACTTATGTCATTGGTTTTACCTCATCATCATTCTCCTGCTCGTATCCCTATTTATTTGGGGTCGGTGCAATATCTGATCTTTTTATCCCAAATTTCTCTATTAGTCTTCATATTCATCATCTCGGTAGTCACCCCCTTTCTAGCCATAGCATCTTTCACACAGTCCATCCATTGTTTCTTTGGTCTTCCCATACTCTTATAGCCATCCACATTCATACTCAAAACTTTCCTCATGACGTTATTGGTTTTACCAATTGTTGTTTATATCTAAGTTACTATAACAGGTACCTACCTACCAACAAAAGTAAAGCTGAAATACGCGATTCTTCTCCTTCCGCATCTCTAGTCCAACTGCCTTCGGAAGTCATCGGTCCATCCGGCTGAGGCCCATCCTGCTTTTACCCTATTCACTTTCCGCTTTCCGGTTGCACCCACAATCACCAAAACGACTTTTGATGCTTTGACGTCTCTTTGTTGGATTTTTATCAGTGGTTAGTGTAAAGGTTTTCTGCAAACCCTTTTAGAAAAAATACTCTGGTTCCATTCGATCACTCAAGCGAATTTAGAAAAAGTTTTCAAATTGAATTTGCGGCGATTGGTTTCATAAAACAACAGTTATGTGATAGGCGCGTAAAAGTGAGCATGTCGTCTTGAAATAAATAGCGAAAATTCAGTATTGCTTCTTATTTTCTTATGTAGCGCCTACCCCAGCTAGATTCCGGTATTTAATATAGACTGATATGCTCCTTCACACTATCTATATATAAAAATGAATCCCTATTTCCCTTGGTCACGCCACAACTTGAGAACGACTTTACCGATTTCATCCATCTTTTTTTATAGTTTCCTAATACTTTGTAGAAGGTTCTTACGGAAACAAAAAATAAGAAAGTTGCGAGATTTATGCGGGAGAAACCGCTGGGCGCATCTAGTATAATATAAAAATCATTTATTTTTCGTAGAACAGCTAATACGAACCCAAGTCAAAAGATATTACTATGTGGCGGTAACTGGGTTACTGGAATCTCGCCAGACTGTCATTGATGAAACTTTGTTTTACTTAGTACAACAACACATAACATTTTATATGATAGTGTTGGACATACATAACATTATTTATCTTTAGAGCCTACACTATTGAGAAAAGTAGCACAAAGGCTCCCAGGCAAACAGGCGCGACGCGACTATAGTAGAACAATTTCTATGAAAACTTCATGGAAATTGTTTTGTGAGTCGCGTTGCGCCTGTCTGCGGGAGGGAGCCTTAAAGCCATTATTGCTATAGTTATCGCATTTTAGAATGGCAATAGCGGTCACTGACCTTTCTACATTATCAAAAATTTTTTTTTTTACTGAAATAAGGGCCGTTAACGTCCAGAATCAATATCTGTCGTGATCTTTAACATGTTCCAATAACGAAAAACCATACATAGTTTATTGTTTAGGTTCCTACGGAGAGATATAAGGGAAAGGGCAATTACGACTATAGAAAAAAAACTTCGAATCACCAACTTGCACGAAGGTAGGTTACACTCACATAAAATGCTAATTCTTTGCAATTTGTTTCCACGTAGGTATTACTGTTACGGATATTCCAATGTAAACAGTTTGTATAATCTAACAGTTTTGATT
Source organism: Dryobotodes eremita (assembly GCA_917490735.1). Lineage (NCBI taxonomy): Eukaryota > Metazoa > Arthropoda > Insecta > Lepidoptera > Noctuidae > Dryobotodes > Dryobotodes eremita. The sequence continues at coordinate 6,081,128 of OU823248.1, forward strand.
CCAAGTGAAGTCAGGAAAATTATTGGTTCAGTAAATTGACTACCTACATAAATTGTCCGTATATTCAAATCTTAACTGTCATGCTTTGATATTTGTATGAAATGGCTAATACACGGCAAATTTACGGTGTCAATTTGCATAACGATTATTTTCCCTGACTTTATCTACTTATTTTAGGACCAATTAGTTTCTGCCCGCGACTTTTTCCGCGTGTTTATTTTTTGTTTTAACATAAAATATATGATAATCGGCAATACTGTAGCGTCCCATTATTGAAAGAACTTTCGAATCAGTAGTTCCCCCTACCTACATGTTAGCGATCCTCACATTTAATAAATAAGTAATTGAAGGTAGAAATAAGTTGTTGATTTGACAGTTAGTTGGAGGTGAGCAACGCTGGCGGCCATTAGCAATTATAAAGTTAGGCCTAACGCTTCAAAGAGATGTCAGCACAATTGACGGGGTCCGATAGGACCGATGCCTGCCGGGGCTGCGGATTATTCGAAAGAGTTACCTGGCCCTGGCGCACAGGCAACTGAAGGAACACGGGTGGGTTTTAGTCAGTAAGAGTCTGACACGCCCTTCCGCTCCGCCCAGAGCGGGAGAGGTCATTTGATGATTTCCCACCCAAAAAAAAAAAAAAAGGCCTAACGCTTGTAAACATTTATTGTAGGAAAAAGTTGTAGCCCATTGATTAAAGAATTTCAGGAAATGGGAGCCTATGTATAATTTGACCTGTCACCGATCACATACATACAAACTCACAAATTTTACCTCTTTATAATAATAGGTCTTTACCTATGAAATTGCCGTTTTGTATGAAAAAATTTAAACGAATTTTTTTCATGAATTTTTTATTTGTATTAATCGAAGTAATCACCCATGCAATCAATGCATCTTTGCCATCGCAGTGGCAGTTTATTGATGCCCTTCTTAAAGAAATCAGCTGGACGGGAGGCAACAAATTCTTCAAAGGCATTTTGTACTGCCTCTCGGGTATTAAATTTTTTTCCCGCCAAGAAGTTATCCAAATTCTGGAAAAAGTAGTAGTCTGTAGGCGCAAGGTCTGGTGAGTAGGGCGGATGACGGAGAGCTTCCAACCCCAGTTCTTGCAACTTGGAGACCGTCTGCTGTGCAGTATGAGGTCGCGCGTTGTCGTGCAGGAGCAGCGGAGACGAGCGATTGACCAATGCTGGTTGGAGATGCGCCAGCTTCTCCATCATTGTGTTCAGTTCTTCACAGTACACATCTGCAGTAATGCTCACCCCGTTTGGTAAGAAGCTGTGATGAATCACACCGGCGCTAGACCACCAAACAGTGACCATCACTTTTCTAGGGGTAAGTTTTCGTTTAGGGCATTGTTTAGGTGCTGAACCAGGATCCAACCAACTTGCTGAGCGCTTACGGTTATCAAACAGAATCCATTTTTCATCGCAGGTAACAATGCGGTTCAAAATTCCTTCATTTGTGTGTCTGTTGAGCAGTGCAAGGCACGTCTCGACGCGTACTTCGCGCTGGCGATCATTGAGTTCGTGGGGCACCCATTTGTCAAGCTTTTTTACCTTGCCAATTTGACGCAAATGGACCAATATTGTTTTGACGCTAACGTCGAAAGCTGCTGCTAATTCAGCCGTAGATTGTGTATCATCAGCTTCCACAATCGCCTTTAATTCGTCATTGTCGACCAAAGTCTTCGGACGACCGCGAGGTTCATTTTTCAGGTCGAAATTTCCAGAACGGAAGCGAGCAAACCAATAACAGGTGGTGCGTTGGTTTGTAGAGTTAGCTCCGTAAACGTCGTTGATGTTGCGTGCCGCTTGTGCCGCGTTGCTGCCACGACGGTACTCATATTCCATAATTACTCGAATTTTTAACGTATCCATGATGACGAAAAAGATTGAAATGCGATGAAAATGTAACACTAATCCATAAACAAATGAATAAATTTGAAAAAAGAATTCCATGTTTTTAAAATAAAATTAATTTGAAATTAGAATTCATAGCCAAACAAAAATTATTTTGATTTGAAATGGCCAGTACTGCAGAACGGCGATTTCATAGGTAAAGACCTAATATTAGTATAGATGTATATTGCGGATTTCCCACACAAAAAAAAGAGGCCCGGTACGTTTGTAAAAAAAAAACCACAGAAATCTTTGTTGATTACTGTTTCGGTTAATCCTTAAACTAAAGGCAAACTAGAAATTGCTGGTTTGTTATTATTAAACCGCGCACCAGTTATATTCTGAAAGGTACAGAAACAAATGTTTTGAAGGAATAATTCGCTCTGCTAAGTATTATTTATTTAAATAACAAAGTGCTTTCTCGTTTCAGGAACAAGTAGGTACTACGATAAGATAAGTGCATCTCAAGTACCTTTTCTAAGAGATAATAAATCAAAATAATGATTGTGTTCGCTTAGTTAGCTTTTATTGAAGTGCTGAATAAAATCATGTTGTCTTCGTTTCGTTTTTATTAACTCTATAATAAATAAAGTTAATAAAAACTGTATGTAAAGAATTCATGATCGTGACCGAAAATCAAAAATTAAGGGATCCGCAGGAGAAGCAAGGAAATCGACATAGCCAGAAGAATTGTCAAGCTTAAGTGCCTGTGGGCAGGGCAAATTGCTCGCAGAACATGGCCGATGACCTTGTGAAGGCCGCAAGAATCCGTTGGATGCGAGAAGCATAGAACCGGTCAAAGTGGCGATGCTTGAGAGAGCCCTATGTCCAGTAGTGGACGTCTTTCGGCTGAAATTATGAAACATATAAAAGAATACAGGGTTAAATTAAATTAGCAAGGAAAACTTCTCAGACGTTATGGGTATCGATATCTAATGACAATAAAACAATAAAATAAAGATTTTCTAAACGCATAATTTCAAGTCACTACAGCTGATTACGGGGTCAAAGGTCACTAATAATGTAGATACATAATTGAACAATATGAGCCGATGTATATTATTTTTGTTTTATCGTCATTAGATATCAGTCCTACTACTATTAGGCTACATATTTACCACAGTACTTCAGTCAACTTCAGTCAACCTGGTTTCGAACTTATACTATGGGCTTCAGTTGCCTGACAATAAAGGAATTATTATTATTATTATTATCCTTTATTTCATTGTATATACATATAAATTATATTTTTAAATATTAGAATATAAAAATATAAAAACATTTAAAAATATAAAAAATAGTGGCCCACCGGTATCGGGAACAGGGTCCAAGTTACCGGCGGTCAGGGCTCCAGAGAGAGAAACCTCCTAACAATGCGGGCCAGGTCCAAAAGTACCGCCTTCTGAATCAAGCCCTTGATCCAGCCACCCAACGAGAGCCTCCTCAGGTGTTGGTCGAGGCTCTTGGCTATTAGTCCATTGGCTGTAACGACTATCGGTACAATGATCGCTGAGTCCACATCCCACATGTCGACAACCTCGCGAGCCAAGTCAAGATATTTGATTTGTTTATCTTTCTCGGCTTTCACGAGGTTCCCGTCGTGTGGGACCGTTATGTCAACAATCATTGCACGCCGCTCTAATCGATCCACCACCACTATATCAGGCTTATTGGCAACAATAGTCCTGTCAGTGATGATGGATCGATCCCAGTACAATGTGATATTTCCATTTTCGAGAACTGGGTCGGGCACATACCTGTAGTACGGCACTTCCGATTCTACAAGGCTGTATTTGAGAGCAAGTTGCTGATGGATAATCCTGGCTACAAGGTTGTGTCTATGCAAGTATTCTCCGTTAGCTAGACTAGAACATCCGGAGATAATGTGTCTGATTGATTCACCTGGACGGTGGCATGCCCGACAAATGTCAACCGTGCCGTCTTTCACAATAAATCTCCGGTAGTTGTTTGTCATCATAACTTCGTCCATAATTGCACAGACAAAACCTTCGGTTTCTCCAAAGAGATCACCGAAACGCAGCCAGGCTACGGACGCTAGTTGATCTATATCGGGTCCATGTAGGGCCCGAAAAAAGCGTCCGTGAAGCTCCTTACTCTGCCATACTTCCATGCGATCATTAGTGTCAAGCACTACTGGCTTGTGCCAGTTCTCTTTAGCCAAGGAGAGCGGGGTGAGGCCCTTGTCCACTTTGACCACATCTCGATGCATCCCCACGTCGGCCTCTAAGAAATATTCCCTGAGACTGCATATCTCGCGATTGTGGAGGTTTTTAGCATTTAAAAAGCCTCGACCTCCACATTTTCGCGGGATATACAGCCTCATTACCGATGACCGTGGATGATGCATTCGATTTGCAGTCAGCAGTGTACGGACCTTCCTATCCAGGGCGTCGAGTTCGGTCTGAGTCCATTTGAGTATGCCAAAAGAGTACATCAAAACCGGCATGACCCAACCGTTAAAGGCGCGTACCTTGTTTCCGCCTGATAGAAGACTATTAAATACTTTTTTCAGGCGGCCAAAGAAGCGTTCCTTTAACGATTGCTTCATGTCAGTATCATTGATGCCCAATGCTTCCGACATACCCAAATACTTATAGGTTTCGGATGCAGAGAGGGTTCTAAGGTTTATAGAATCCGAGAGTTGGGTTCCGACGGATTCCACAATCTCCCCTCGCTTTACATGCATGACCACACATTTGTCTACACCAAATTCCATTCTGATGGCGCTACTGAAAATTTCAGTTACTTTCAGTAGCTCCATCAGTTGCAAATTGTTGGAGGCAAAGAGTTTTAGGTCATCCATGTAAAGGAGGTGAGATATAACCTGACCACCTCTCCTCAGCCGATAGCCTAGACCTGAATCTTCCAGCAGTGTGCTAAGAGGATTCAAGGCTAAGCAGAACCAAAGCGGACTCAAACTATCACCCTGAAATATGCCGCGTTCGATCCTTATTGGTTCGCTATTCCTCTGGATATTTCGACATCCTGGATAGTGAAGGACCGTTCTCCATTGCCCCATACATGACATCAGGAAGGTGCGCAGAGTTGCATCTACTTTATACAACTCCAGCACCCTCATAAGCCATGTATGTGGCACCGAGTCATAGGCCTTCTTGTAATCTATCCAACATGTCGAGAGATCCTTTCGGGAACGACGAACTTGTTGGCTAATGGCCATATCAATGAGGAGTAGCTCCTTAGTACCACGGGACCCGTTCCTACATCCATTTTGAGAAGGAGACATGATAGAGTTGGTGTCTATATGTTTGTTTATTTTAGCTCTCAAAATGGATGTAAGAACTTTATAGACCGTCGGTAAACACGTGATCGGTCTATAATTTTTGGGTTCCGCAGTGCTACCTGATTTATGGAGCAGGTGGGTAACTCCTGTTGTTAGGAACTGGGGTAGCGAACCAGACTCCAAAGCAGTCTGGTACTGAGCCGCCAAGCGAGCGTGCGACCCAACGAACCATTTGATCCAAAAGTTTTGCAGTCCGTCCGGCCCTGGAGACTTCCAGTTAGGCAGCGGACGGACTGCACGAGTTACATCTTGGGGGCAGATGGTAATAGCCCCCATTTCTGGTATTGGATCGCAAGCTCGCTCAACTCTCCGAGCCCAATCGCCTTCGGTGTGACTGACAGGCACCGACCAGATATTGCGCCAGAAAGAACACATGGCATCATCATCTGGCAGGCACGTGTCAGCCACATCTTGATCCGGTCGCTCCCAACCCCTATAAACCCACCTTTGATCGCGTTGGAAAGTACGATTCTGAGTGTATCGCTCCACTCGCCGCTTATACCTACGAATACGGTTTGCCCATGCATACACTTTCTGCTTCAGGAAGTCGATGCGCTCTGTGACACAGGACATATAATCCTGAGGGCTGATATCAGTCCCTGCGAACGCGCGTCTCACAAAGCGCATCACTCTAGGGCGAGTATTGCCCTCCCTGAAGCAGATTAGTTTGCCGATGAGCGCTCTGGCCCCACCAATACGGCGTTCAATTCTGCACTGCCAAGCTGGTACGGCTGGTTTCGGTCGTGTAGCTCTAGAATCAGTAGAAAATTTGACGTGAGCTACACGACATGCCGCTACAGCCGCGCAGTACAGAATCGAATGAGTATCGGTGAGGTCTACGCAGTCATCAAAATAATTTGATAACTGCGCATCCAGGACCGCCACCAGCGCCCTATTTTTATTATGCATGGGCAAACGAGGTAAGCGTGGTCTAAGTTCGGGCGATATGAACCGATATTCTCGAATCGCATCCTCCAAAGCACTCCTCAATTCCTCATTGCACTGGGTACTTACGTTTGTAGCCCTGTCATCACTTTCCTCGTCTACTTGACTCGTGTTAGACTGTGGTAGTATTACAACAGTCTGAGACGAGGGGGCGATGACATGACTACTCTGCATTTCATTTCGCAGGCGATCAAGTACAGTGTCTTCCAACATATGATTACGTTGGATGACCCGCACCTGATCCGACAGTCGTTGTGCCGAAACGTTGATAGCTGGCTCAAGCACCTGAAAAAGAGAGAGCATCCGGACACGGTACGCTGTCAGATTGTTTCCCCCCTCTGTAGCCCCATAGTATGAGCGCATGACGTTTTCATTGATGGATCGTGTCCATCTCATGCGCTGCACACTTCCGCCGGGAGCTGGGACCCTGTCAGAGGCCAGTGGGCCTCGTAGTCCTAAGCCGTCCGGCGGCCGGTGTCCTCCACGTCGACGAACAGGTGGTGGCGTCGTGGGCGGGGAGAAATACTCGTCGCTCGAGCTCGACGCAACTACCGCAGCCGGTGTCGTCACAGCGCTCACAGTGAGGCTGGGTACCGGCGGCGGCGAGGCGGAGCTGAGCGAAGAGTCCGGAGTTGGTGGGCGTGCTCGTAGTGCGGCCGATCTTGTCAACATTTTATCTTCATTTTCCTATCTCGTTTTCATGATTGTTTTATCGGAGGTGACAACTGTCATGTCACCTCCGATTCGGCAGTTTTTTATCAAATCTTTTACATTGTGGTGAATATTATATACTTTTTGGTTTATTACTGATTTTCGGGTTTTATATTTGGTTTTAAAATGGAAAACTATTGCAAGAATGGGTAAAATTTATTTTCACTATTGATATTAACAAGAATTGAAAAACCAGACGTTTTGTTGACACGGTGTTGCCAGAGTTATTTATTTTATTTATTTTTTATTTATTTACTTATTTTTTTTTTTTTTTTTTTTTTTTTTTTTTTTTTTTTTTATTATTATTTATTTACATTCTTATTAAATACATTTTTAAATATTTTTATAAAAACATTAAAAAACATTTAAAAATATAAAAAATAGTGGTCCGCCGGTATCGGGAGCAGGGTCCAAGCTACCGGTGGTTAGGACTCCAGAGACAGGAACCTCCTCACAATGCGAGCCGTATCGAGGAGTACTGCCTTCTGGATCAGGCCCTTGATCCAACCGCCTAACGAGAGCCTCGAGAGATGCTGGTCGAGGCTTTCGGCCATCAGGCCATTGGCCGATACGACAATCGGCACAATGATAGCCGAGCTCACATTCCACATGTCAACAACCTCGTGTGCTAAGTCGAGATATTTAATTTGTTTCTCTTTCTCAGCTTTCACGAGGTTCTCGTCATGCGGAATGGTAATATCGATAATCATTGTGCGACGCGCTAATCGATCTATCACCACTATATCAGGTTTATTGGCGACAATAGTCCTGTCAGTAATGATAGACCGATCCCAGTACAACGTGATATGGCCATTTTCAAGAACTGGGTCGGGCACATACTTGTAGTACGGTACCTCAGAATCCACAAGTTTATATTTCAAAGCAAGTTGCTGGTGAATAATCCTGGCTACTTGGTTATGCCTGTGCAAGTACTCGCCGTTAGCTAGACGAGAACAACCAGAGATAATATGTCTGATGGACTCACCCGGACGATGGCATGCCCGACACACGTCAACCGTCCCATCTTTCATAATATGTCTCCGGTAGTTATTCGTCAAGATAACTTCGTCCATAATTGCACAGACGAAACCTTCTGTTTCCCCGAAAAGGTCACTAAAACGAAGCCAGGATACGGACGCTAAGAAATCTACACCGGGCTCATGAAGAGCCCGGTAGAAGCGTCCGTGAAGCTCCTTGCTTTGCCATATTTCCTTGCGATCATCTGTAGTAAGTACCACAGGTTTGCGCCAGTTCTCTTTAGCCATGGAGAGCGGGGTGAGTCCCTTGTCCACTGCTACCACATCACGGTGCATACCCACTTCGGCTTTTAAAAAATATTCCCTGAGACTGCACACTTCACGGTTGTGGAGGGTCTTTGCATTTAAAAAGCCTCGACCCCCGCACTTCCGCGGTATGTACAGTCTCATCACCGATGATCGTGGGTGATGCATCCGGTTTGCGGTCAGCAGTGTACGGACCCTCCTATCTAGGGCGTCGAGTTCAGTCTGAGTCCATTTGAGTATGCCGAAAGAGTACATCAAAACCGGCATGACCCAACCGTTGAAGGCCCGCACCCTGTTTCCGCCTGAAAGAAGACTAATTAATACTTTCTTCAAGCGACCAAAGAAGCGCTCCTTCAACGATTGCTTCATGTCAGTAACGTTGATGCCTAACGCTTCCGACATACCTAAATACTTATAGCTTTCGGATAAGGAGAGGGATCTAAAGTGTATGGAATCCGAAAGTTGAATTCCCTCGGATTCCATAATCTCACCTCGCTTTACATGCATGACTGCGCATTTGTCCACACCAAATTCCATCCTGATGGTGCTACTGAAAGTTTCAGTTACCTTCAGTAGCTCCATCAGTTGCAATTTGTTGGGTGCAAAGAGTTTCAAGTCATCCATGTAGAGGAGATGAGATATGACTTGACCACCTCTCCTCAACCGATAGCCTAGTCCTGAATCCTCAAGTAGTGAGCTTAAAGGATTCAGGGCTAAGCAGAACCAAAGTGGACTCAAACTGTCGCCCTGAAATATTCCCCGTTTAATCCATACAGGCTCATCGCTCCCCTGGATCTGTCGACACCCTGGATAGCGAAGAACCGTTCTCCATTGCCCCATACATGACCTAAGGAAGGTGCGTAGAGTTGCATCTATCTTGTACAACTCCAGCACCCTCATGAGCCATGTATGTGGCACCGAGTCATAGGCCTTCTTATAATCAATCCAGCATGTCGACAGATCCTTGCGGGATCGACGAACCTGTTGGCTTATGGCCATATCGATGAGGAGTAGCTCCTTAGTACCGCGGGACCCGTTCCGACATCCATTTTGAGAGGTTGACATAATCGAGTTACTTTCAATGTGCGTATTAATTTTCGCTCTCAAAATGGATGTAAGAAGTTTATAGACCGTCGACAAACACGTGATCGGTCTATAATTCTTGGGATCCGTGGGACTACCTGACTTGTGGAGCAGGTGGGTAACGCCTGTTGTTAGAAACTGCGGAAGCGACCCAGACTCTAAAGATGACTGGAACTGAGATGCCAGGCGGGCGTGTGAACTAATTAGCCATTTCAACCAAAAGTTGTGCAATCCGTCCGGTCCCGGTGATTTCCAATTCGGTAACGGACGGACTGCTCTGGCGACATCTAATGGCGTAATTAAAACTGATTCCATTTCTGGTACAGTTTCACACGCTCGCCCGACATCCAGTATCCAGCTAGCCTCAGAGTGACAGACGGGCACTGACCAGATGCTGCGCCAGAATGTACTCGTGGTGGCATCATCCGGGCGGCACTCGTCTGTCACATTTTGTTCAGATCGCTCCCAAGTTCTATACACCCATCTCTCATCGCTCTGGAACATGCGATTCTGTGTGTACCGATCAACCCGCCGCTTATACCGCCGAATACGACTCGCCCATGCACAAACTTTCTGCTTCAGGAAGTCGATGCGCTCTGTGACACGGGACATGTATTCTCGAGGGCTGATTCCAGTCCCCGAGAATGCCCGCCTTACAAAGCGCATCACTCGTGGTCGTGTATTGCCCTCCCTGAAGCAGTATAGTTTACCGATGAGTACCCTGGCCTCATCGATACGGGCGTTCGATCCTGCACTGCCAGGCTGGTACGGCTGGTTTTGGTCGAGTAGCCCCGTCACAGTTTGGAAACCTGACGTTAGCTAAACGACATGCCGCAACAGCCGCGCAATACAGGATCGAATGTGTATCAACGAGATCCTTGCTGCTCTCGAACACATTCCTAAGCTGCGAGTCCAGGGCACACACCAGCGCCCTATTTTTTTTGTGCATAGGCAGGCGTGGTAATCGGGGTCTAAGTTCGGTCGGAGTGGATCTGTACTCACGAAATGCATCCTCCAGTGCGCTCCTCAATCGGGCGTTGCACTGGCTACTTACTGACGCAACCATATCATCTTCTAATTCTACACCATGATTAGACCGCGACGGTAATAAGTTTAATAGCGCTTTAATTAGCAAGTTAAGTGCTCAGGGCCTAAATATGAATGATGGTAATATTTTGTATAAAGAATTCTTTTCATTAGTGCAAACAGAGTTCAATAATTATTTTAAGAAGAAATCTAAAACTATTTGCCCTAAGTTTTTATTCAGTGACTGGGCAACTAAAGGAATTAGGAAAAGTAGGGAAAGATTATTTGAACTGTATGGCCTTAAGCCGTATATTAACACGGAAACTTTCAATAAGTATGTTGCTACTTACTCGAAAACTTTTAAAAATGTCTGCAAAGCAGCTAAAGCGTCATTCATTAGCAACAAGGTTAAATCAGCAGACAATAAAATAAAGACAGTTTGGAAAATTATTAACAATGAAACGAACAGGAACAAAAGGCATAATACTGATTACACACTGGACACTTCCCGCGGTCTCATTAGCGATAACATCGATGTTGCTCAGGAATTTGCAACTTTCTTTACTAATATTCCAACTAAAACTACAGAAACTTTAAATTCCTCGCCCTCTCTTGCTATTGATTTATTAAGAGCGAATGTTTCAGCCTGTTCTATAGAATTTAAATTTAAACATATAAGCCCTGTGGTCGTTGTAAATGCATTTAAGCAACTTAAGATTAAAATTACAGAAGATCTGTGGGGCATGTCTACTAAAGTTTGTCAATCTATTATTGTGACAATTGCACCCTATTTAGCTTTAATATTTAATTTATGTGTAGATCAAGGGGTATTCCCAGATTTAATGAAGTATAGTAAAGTAATTCCACTTTTCAAATCTGGGGACAGCAAAGACACTAATAATTATAGACCCGTATCGGTTTTGCCAGTTTTCAGCAAGGTGTTTGAAAAAGTAATGTTAAATCAAATGCTCAATCATTTTAATCGTAATAACATCCTACATGATCAACAGTATGGTTTCACCAAAGGACGTTGTACAACCGACGCCGGTGTTACATTATTAAAACATATTTTTAACGCATGGGAGGAGGCACAAGATGCAATAGGCATCTTTTGCGACCTATCCAAGGCATTTGATTGCGTGAATCACGAAACACTGCTCTTGAAACTTGAGCATTACGGACTGGGTAAACTTGCGCTTAGCTTAGTAAAATCATATTTGAATGATAGACTGCAGCAAGTTCAAATAAACGGTGTAAATTCATTGGGCTTAAAAGTCAAAATGGGTGTACCACAGGGTTCAATATTGGGTCCGTTCCTCTTTTTAGTATATATAAATGATTTACCTCATTTACTGAAAATCCGACCTCAAATGGTGTTATTTGCTGATGATACATCACTGATTTTTGAAATAAACAGACATGCACATGAGCTTGACGACGTAAATAACGCCATGCTTAAGGTTCATAATTGGTTTACTGTAAATAATTTGGTATTAAATGAGAAGAAGACTAAATGCATAAGATTCTCGTTACCGAATGTTAGAAGTAGTAAATGTCACGTTGTATTGAATAAGGAGATACTAGAATTCGTCGAAAAAACGGTTTTCCTGGGGATTACGCTAGATTCAAAGCTACAGTGGGGTCCTCACTTAACATCACTTGCAGGGCGGCTAAGTTCAGCCGCTTACGCTGTTTGGAAAATCCGTCAATTAACAGACGTGGATACCGCGAGACTAGTATATTTTAGTTACTTTCATAGCATCATGTCTTACGGTATTCTGCTGTGGGGACGGGCTGCGGATATTGATTCTATCTTTATTCTGCAAAAGAGGGCTGTCAGAGCCATCTACAACCTCCGCAAACGCGAATCTCTAAGGGAACTGTTTAAAAAAATTAACATCATGACGGTACCTTGTCAATATATATATGAAAACATTATGTATGTTCGAAAAAATCTACATCTTTTTAGTAAGATAAGTGACAGGCATAATTTTAACACTAGAAATAGGAACAAATTATATCAACCACGTTTCAGGTTATCTAAAGTAGGTACTTCTTTTATGGGGTACTGTGTAAAATGTTATAATAAAATACCACTCGATATTCTTCAACTAAATGAGAAGAAATTTAAAACATGCATTAAACGCACACTATGTAGACAAGCATATTATAAGTTCAATGACTATATAGTAGATAAAAATGCTTGGCTTAATGCTGGTCCTGCTCCACAGCCACTCGGGCGCACTAGTTAAAATTTGAATGTTTGGAAGAGATACTCCTTTCTTATTCCCCCTTTTATTTTTCTGACATTGCGAACTTAATGTTTGTTTATTTTTTATAAAATATGTTTTATTATTGAATAACTCAATAGATATTTTAATTATTATTTTCTTTTATGTAGTAAAATTTTATTCATTGCTCAAATACATAGCAAACTATAGTTTTGTATAATTTAGAAGCATATTGCAATTTTGTAAATGTGAGTACAATGGATTCGTTTATTATATAATTATGTTGACTTGACAGCATGGCAGTAGAGACTATGTCATGCTCACTTAAATGTCTCACTGTTGGTGGCGCGTGTGTTGGATCATTCGGTTCCCTACAAAATGGTTGAGCTGGATGGTGCTGATCCACGCGTCATGTTCGTGAACGGGCGCCGTCAGTTGAGACTGGTCATCTCTTAACTGCCACGGCTTATTTTTATTATTAATCTTTTATTTTGAATTGTTTTTTTATAGATTTTTTTTTTCATTGTTCTCGCATATAGAAGCAACACGAATAATGTACCCAGGATTTTGTAATATCTTGATTTAAAAAGAGTGTCCTTGGAGTTTCTTGCCCGTTCTTCTCCATAGAGATCTACGTTTTGGAATGGGCAACTAGCTTCAACTTTCTGACTAACTGACCGACTCTTTGACAATTCAAAAGTGCCTGTAAATGGTTTAATTGAAATAAATGCTTTGAGTTTGAGTTTGAGTTTGGTATTTCATCAATGGTTGATGCGTGTATCGCGGTTTGTGCTGGACTTGAGACGATATTGTTGCTCAGCTCTGAGCGCAGCCTATCAAGTGCGGCATCGTCCAACCTATGGTTGCGTTGGATGACCCGCACCTGATCCGACAGTCGTTGGGCCGAGACGTTGACGGTTGGTTCTAGTTCCCGAAACAGAGACAGCATCCTATCACGGTACGCAATGAGGTTAGTTCCCCCCTCTGTAGACCTGTAATATGCGCGCATGACGTTCTCGTTCATAGACTGAGTCCATTTCATACGCTGCACACAACCACCGGCAGCGGGGACCCGGCTCGGGGCCGGATGGCCCCTAAGTCCCAAGCTCCTCGGTGGCCGGCCTCTCCCCTGCCGACGTACAGGTGTTGGCGACGTTGGTGGAGAAAAATACTCGTCGCTCGAGCTCGACGCAACTACCGCGGCAGGTGTCATCACAGCGCTCACGGTGGGGCTGGATACCGGCGGCGGCGAGGCGGAGCTGAGCGAAGAGTCCGGAGGTGGTGGGCGTGCTCGTCTCGTAGCAGATCTCGTCAACATAATTTAATTATTCATTGGTTTTTTGGTGTTGTTTGTTTTATCGGAGGTAACATGACAGATGTCACCTCCGATTCGGCAGTTTTTGATGGAAACGTTTAAAATTCTCGTTCATTTTACTTTCTTAAAAATATTTTGTATTTATTTGGATTTTGGGATTGTAAGTTTTCACATAAAATATATAAACTGTGTCTAAAATTAGTAAAACTGTGTGAAAATTATGAATAAAAATTTTGTGACTTGTTGACGTTAGTGTTGCCTGCTTTATTATTATTATTATTTATTATTATTATTATTATTATTATAACCTCTCAGAAGTCATTTCGATACCTTAGTCCCATTGCAAATTAAAGATCTAGTGGCCCAATCCAGCTACGAGGTACAGACACCAATCATTTCCATTATAATATATGTTTACACCCGGTTACTGAATTGAGAATCTGAAGTTTAGATTAGAAAATTCTTACGTATTTGCAAAGAAATTTTATAAAAAACATTAAAAAAAAGAATCGTCGGATAGATTGAAGGAATCACCTTAAGTTATGCTAAAGTTTGACAAATTCTCAAATCAAAAATTGGGTGTCAGTTAAACGTGACCAGATAGCGATCAGTATAGGTACTATGGCATCTAGTATGGGGGGGGGGGGGCTTCGTCATTGCTATACTCACCTATACCTACTACTGACCGCGCAGTGGTAGCCTAGTGATATCGGGCCTTTTTTTTTGGGTGGGAAATCATCATATGACCTCTCCCGCTCTGGGCGGAGCGAAAGGGCGTGTCAGACTCTTACTGACTAAAACCCACCCGTGTTCCTTCAGTTGCCTATGCGCCAGGGCCACGGTAACTCTTTCGAACAATCCGCGACCCCGGCAGGCATCGGCTCTATCGGACCCCGTCAATTGTGCTGACATGTCTTTGAGGCGCGCGTGGAACACGACGCGCCGTCGACCCGAGCCTGGTCCTTACCGGACGGCGAGCTGAGTGGTATCGGCCCTGACTTACGAGTTGTAGGTCTTGAGTTCGAACCCAGGCAAGCACTTTACTTTGTGTATTTAATTTCATCATCACTGCTCTCAAAACAGTGAAGGAAAACATCGTGAGGAAACCGGCATGTCCTAGAACCAAAAATTCGAAGACATTTGACATCCACCAACCCGCACTGGGCCCGCGTGGTAGATTATGGCCCACTCCCTCTTACAGAGAGGAAGCCTGTGTCCCAGCAGTGGGAACGTTATAGGCTGATTATGCTATACCTACTACTTCAATATCTTTATCTGTACACATTATAACGACACCTGCATGGAATAATATCGTAACTCAGTTTTAGGCAATTTTAAGTTACAATCATATTCATGCTGAACAAAAAATGCACTTAGTTTTTGCACTTACCCCTGTGTCTAAATTCCTTTGCGTACAGATTTTTACAGTGTAAAAACATTGTAAGTGAGAGTCACCTGCAGTTATTAAAAAGGTATATTTAGTTACATAACATACTCATTAGTGTTTAATCTCGCCATTATTAATATTACATTCTACTATAAGATACACTCTTGTTCTTTGAAAATGATTATTTCATATTAAATAAGCTTTTATTGTTACCTTAGGTACAATTATTTATTTTTATTATTTACCGTGGCTGGCGCACAGGCAACTGAAGGAACACGGGTAGATTTCCCACACAAAAAAAAAGGTACAACTATTTCTTTCTTGCATAGCGAATAAAAATTCAGTCTAAAGATTGTAACATGAGTTCCGATTATTTTCTCCGCAATAATTTGCAAGTTATGTTAATTGTATAATACGTACACCGACTTACCATGAAGGCTCGTACACACTGGCGCGACGCGACGCCCGACGCAAAGGCACCGCGGGTCACGCGACGAGCGGCGCCTTTGTGTAGCGCTGTCGCGTCGCGCCTATCTGTGGGAGCCTTGACAGTCATTGTTTACATTCTGCCGACCGCCTCCCGCGCGCTGTGCTGTGAACGAGTTACAACGTGTTCATTTGCGGTAGTTTTAATTGAATATTGTTTGATTTGGACTATTTTATAATGTGAAAGCCCGTGGTGAAAACAGTGTTTAATGTGTGTTCTGTGTTGTAATTATTTGTTTAATCTGTGACTGTTCAGTATGGTCACAATAAGGTGACTGTACAATCTGTGGTTGATTAAAAAACTAAAAAAGCGTCAAACCGAATGGCGGGAATAACAAGAAGGAAATGAAAACCAAAGTAAAATATAAAAAATATAAAATAATTGACCATCATGAAAATCGTTGTCAAGAAATATAAAAATAAGTACCTAGCCAAATATTCTTTGTTCTTTGTATCAATTTTGTATCTTGAAAAGTGGAAACCTAAATTATCAACCCCAAACCAAAGCGAGTAAACTAAGTGAATTGTGTAGTGAAAGTGTTGTGCTAAATAATACCTCCCGCCGCTTGACAGAATTATTAAAAAATAATAGGTACTTGTTATCGAGCAATATATAAATATATTAAAAACACTTTCTAAGAAATTTAGTGAAGGAAATTAAATAAACTAAAGACTTGGTCTTAACAACCAGCACCCTAATTACGTAACACACTATCTATCACAATCTAAATCATTTTGAAGCCTTTTGCTAATCCATTGCTTCCTATGTTCAAAAAATTTGTCTGCTCAACAACTTAAATAACGCAATGGATGTTGTTGAACTGTCAAAATGAAACCCATTCCTACTGTTGGTGTGTTACGTAATTACCCCGCCTGCCATAAAAATACTTATAAAAAAAAAAAGCGTCATGTCATAGGCATGCAGGCATGGAACCCATGACAGAACCATTAGTGGTTGTGCTTATAAATAAATATATAAGTTAAGTATATTTTTATATTATTTTTATATTTATATAAGGTAAGTTTATTAGACTTTTATTAACATTGTAATTCTATGTTATTAAAAGGAGTCGCCACATTAAGGTAATCGCATTAACTTTAGCTAAAAGTGAAATAACGGACACCAATGCGGGTAAGTAATGTTCGTGCTTATTTTGTTCAGTAGGCATGAATTTGACTAAAATTAAGTAAGTACTATGCTTTTCACATGAGAATAGGATAAAGCCAGCACCGTTTTGTAATATCAGCTATCAATAAAAACGAATTTCCCTTATTTATTGTATACTTTTCGTTGTGGTGCTGCTAAAGGTCATTCGCGATCCTATTCCTACATGAAAAGCATTGTACCTACGTTAAATTATTTCGTTGTAAGTGTTAGTTTAATCACATACTAGTCAGGTACATTATTTAATTTTGCCGAATTGGTTTTCAGGAAAAGAAAAATTTGTTACCGTAATGATGACAATATACCTATCAAAGGGAGGATGCCACCAGTTTTTATAGAGATGGGTACGTAAATATAAAATAATTATACTACCAGCCTGTTACTGTCCCAATGAAGGGCAAGGGCCTCTTCTCAAAAAGAGGAGGCACGAGCTGTTGATCACTAAGCTTGCTCAAGGCGGATTGGCCATTTCAGACTTATAATTTTACTTTAAGTCCTGCACCCTAATTACGTAACATACTATCTATCACAATCTGAATCATTTTGAAGCCTATCGCTAATCCATTGCTTCATATGTTCGAAAAAATTGTCAGCTCTAAAACGTAAATAACGCAATGAATGTTGTTGAACCGTCAAAATGACACCCATTCCTACTGTTAGTGTGTTACGTAATTACCCCGCTGGTATCCCCACGATGTTTTGTAACATATGTCAGTTCATAGTAGTGTGAACCATAGTTGCGAAGTTCATTACCGCGACGTACGTTACTGCGAACACGATGTTTTCCGTTACATAATTATGTCAGTTCATAGTAATGTGAATCATAGTTGCGAAGTTCATTACAGCGACGTACGTTACTGCGAAAGTTTACTTTCGCGACGTTCGTTGTTGCGAAAGTTCTTTACTTCGACGACTTACTTAAGCGACTTCAATTTATTAAATTGAAGGTCGCTTTTCGTGTCTGTCTGTGTGACCGCGTTGTTCTTTTAAATTACGCAACGGATTTTGATACGAATTCCACCACAATTTAAAGAATTTATTCCGAATGGTTTATGTGTATGAAAAAATTATATTAAACTTAGATTTAATAAAGAAATTTCGCTATTTTGTCAAGATTTAAAAACCGTGCGAAGCAGGGTCGTGTCGCTAGTCTAGTATATTTCCTGACCTGCGGGGTAGTTGATTGTTATTTTGACAGTTCAACAACATTCATTGCTTTATTTACGTTGTTTCGAACATAATTATGAAGCAATGGGTTAGCAATAGGCTTCAAAATGATTCAGATTGTGATAGATTACTATCTATATAACACACTTGTTACGCAGTTAGGGTGCTGTAGATAGTACTAGTCTAAACAGTTCGAATTACAGCCCTCTGTTAGTGACCGTGATTGCCAACTGAACCAACAGACTGACGCACCACGTGACTATATTTAGTTAATTCACACGTTATTGGACGCGTTCATTGCGTACATCAATATTAAAATAAGTGTTTCGTTTGATGTCAGTGATGAGGTCGTACTTAGCTTCATCACTGACATGAAACCAACTACAACTTGGCGCTTAGTTGGTTTTAAGCTATAGACCAAGGCTGGCCAATAGATTTTCCAGGTGAGCAAAATTTCTTAGACTGTGGCGGCGCGGGGCCACTACTACTACTATTTTCATAAGATAATTTATACACAAAATATGTTTTAATTTATTTTAACAAATTGTCACCCATATTAATTAGTAATCCTATGTACCCGAACATTCAAGTGGTACGTAGAAATAGCGACAATACCCGAACGATGCGGATCGGTTGCGTTCGGGCGGCATGTTTTCGTTTCTAACGACCAATCAGGTGGAAGCGGTGAAACCGCGCGCCCCGGCTAGCCAACCGACCGAAGTGCTGGCGGGCAAATTCAAACGTGTGCCTGGGTTTGGCCGGCCTTGCGGCCGGACTATACAGCATGTATCAGAAAGGATTGGTGGTGGAAGGGTTGGTGGAGGGTTGGTTTGGTTGGTGGGTTATAGGGTGTGGTACAGACCATCAAACTGAACAACTTTCTTTATGGGACCAACATCGTAATCGCGAAAAAATTATCAACTGCCCACACAAAATTTCAATTCCTTCTCGACCCGAATGTATGGGACGGATTGATATCGGACTTTCAGCGTTGGAACTTGCTGATGCGAATACGCGCTAATTTTGTGTGGACAGAAATTATGTGTGCAAACGCCAGTGCGTCATATAGAATCGAAATGTGGTTGGATTAAGTAGGTAGGTATTCGCTATTATTTGGCTTTGCAGCAGTTCAGTTGTGTATTGACGAAATTTTACGCACTGCTGTCAAAAAACTTTGATTCATTTGTCACAATGCAGTTTTGTATTCCATCATTCCATCATTTGCAAATGCTCAGTGTGAGGTTCGATTCTAAGGTCGGGCAAAGTGTTATTGGGTTTTCCATTAGGAATTTCTCAGTAGCAGCCCGGAATTTCGAAGTTGGTGGTACTAACCCCCGTGGCTCGGAAAGCACGTTAAGCCGTTGGTCCTGCGCCTGATCTCTCTTCGGTCGTGTCGGATTGCCGATGCCGTCCTAACGGACTATGAGAGTTAAAGAAGAGATAGTGCGCCTGTGTTTGCGTACACACTTGCACACTGTCTGGCTAATCTCCGTTGAGATTGGCCACCGCGACCGAAATCAGTCTGGAAGATATTATCATTCCATTGTATCTTAGGTCCGTCTCTTACTAATCTAAAATACAGGCAATGAAATGCAGAACTTTCAAGGCAGAGATTTTGAGCATTAATAATTCCTTGCGATATTTTGAACTTTGATTGACTACGTATATTGTATTAACTACAATAGTGGATATTTTCCTCACGAATATACATGCGGCTGACCGTGTTTGTCGAAGTCCTTGAGTGGAGACCGCGTATCGGCAAGCGCAGTGTGGGACACCCCCGAGCTAGATAGACCGACTGATACGAGAGAAGGCGAGATAATTAGAAAAACCATTAGCTATATATAGTTTTATTACATACAATATTACTGATGGTATGACAGCTGTGACATAGAATAATTACCTACTTTATTTTAATAAATTAAATGGTGAAAATAAACAATAGCAAATAGTATTTACACCACGGCGACGACCTTAAAAAGGTGGCTGAGACAGACTGGATGCGGAAGGCGGAGGCCAGAGTTTTTGTGGCGCAGCCTGGGAGAGGCCTATGTCCAGCAGTGCACTGCGATAGGCTGAGTTGATTGATTGTAAGTTTTCGTTAAGACTTACTATGATAAGCCAGAAGCAAACTAATGTGTAAGTAGACTATAATCTTTCTTCCTTCTTTATTATCAATCAAGTATATACAACATTATTTTTAGTATATGAGAAACCTGAATATAGTTTGTTCAGAATAAGTAACTGAATCGATTCCAATAATTTTTAAACCATGTTATATTTTGTCGCAAAAATATTTAAAAAAGGTTACAAGTTGGACACCGAGTGACACTAAGTACCTATCCGCAATCATACGCGCACAATACAGGTCACGGCAGGTCATAGCAGCACTAGGCGCGGGCGCACAGCGGGGCGGGGGTAAAACAACCCCTTCAATCGCCCGGACGCTACAGGTTGATGCGCACGTGTCACGCTCCCTTTCAGATACAATACGCCTTCGCGATTGCGCGGCCGCCGTGTGCCTTACAGTTGTCTTTCGGTTGATCGTGTACCGTGTACCTATTGTATGTAAAAAGTATCGTGTAACCATGTCTTTCTCATACACAAATGTCCAGTACACAGAAATGGTACGTACATTAGCGGTTTGTGGTGATAACGTATCCCTGGCAGTGCGGCGGTACGAGAAGCAATTCGGCATCAGAGTATCGTGAAACAATGCTTTCCGCCACGCAAAGATCTAGGGGCTACGGTACCTTTCGGCCTCCGACAGCAGTCGATAGAGGAGTGAGTCGAATTCCTACCACAGTCCAAGACGAATTTTTGGACTACATGGCCAACAAACCTACAGCCTGCTGTGTTAAGTAATGCGATGTTTAACAGTTTTTATCCACTTTGAAGTGTTTGGCATAAGGTGCAACAAATCGCATTGACGACATTTTATCACTTACGGCTGCATTTACGAATTAAGTAAATAAATAATATCTACCTACACTTGACCATTACGACAATCCAAAGCCTGAAAGTGTGATGGAAAATGTTATTACCGGATAATTACAATCCAATTACCATACGGTTAAGTACCTACTGCAAAATTATTACCAATGAGCGCGAGACGACGCGGGAGGCGCGAGCCGCGCGTGGGCGCCGCGTGGTGACCATGTTTTTGTACGGACAAGCAGATAATATAACAAGCTTATAACTTTGTGATTTTTCATGATACAGTTTTGAAATTTTGTTAATAGATTCTTTACATAAAAATACTAGACACGTGTTTCGGGTTTCGTATATACTAAAACTAATATTGTATAGTAAACAGGATTTTATTTCAGATGTGTTAGTTGTAATGGCAGTCATGTCACTTGGTTTAAATAGGCTTTTTTTTTCATACAGATTCTTCTATATTTTGTGAATGTGAGAACGTTGTAAGCCTAACTTGTACACTGTAGATTTGTAGACCTTTTTATATTTTTTATATTTTGTTGAGTGCCTGTTACTTGTTGACAGGCCTACGCTGTCCTCCCATACCTATCAACACTGTAATTTGAAACATCGTAAAAGCCCCTTATTTTTAAAAGAGTAACCATTTAGTTTCTTGCCGGCTCTTCTCCATAGGAAACAACCAATTGGAACCGTGCACCTAGCTTCTGTCGTTTCATAAGTGCCCATGTTGATTTATGTGAAATAAAATATTTTGATTTTGAATATTTTACCTCAACATATGAATAGCAGAAAGTTATGATTGATAACCTTGACCATTAATTAATTCCTCAGAAGACAAGGATCAATTTTTTCACTACATGCTTTTTTACACTTACAGAGCGACCGCAGAACCGCAATCAAACTGTTTGGTGAGTTGAAGCATGCATTGTACGATTATTTTTGTTTTATTAAAGTAGAAATGAACCAATCATGACTTGACGACCAATTTATACTTCTTCTATCTTCTTCTAATACATAAAATCTATGTTTATTTGTCCGTATTTCATGCGCTGCCATACCGTTAATCTGATTGTGATAAACTTTGTTAACTTATGGCTTGCACTTGTGTTAAGAGGGCGTACAACGGTACACTAGCGCCACTCCTTTAAAAAAATATTATCTCGTGGCTGAGAAGGAATTATGAATAACGGCTCAATAAGGACCCTTGGTAAGTGTGTCTAGAATTCTCTAATACCTTTTATAAAGTTTCATATTAAGACACGAAGCAACAAAATACGATCTAGAGGAATGTGGCCGGTTTTCTTTAGATCGAATTTTGTTGCTTCGTGTCTCAATATGAAACTTTATAAAAGGTATTAGAAAATTCAAGTCACACTTACCGACGGTCCTTACAAGCCGTTATTCATAATTCTTTTTCAGTCACGAGATAATATTTTTTTAATGATTGGCGCTAGTGTATCGTTATACGGCCTCTTAAGATTACAGGCATAGTAGGAGTATAATTAATCTGCGGTAGCAACGCGCCAGGTAGCAGCTAGACTTGCCTGCCGGGGCTGCGGATTGTTCGAAAGAGTTACCGTGGCCCTGGCGCACAGGCAACTGAAGGAACACGGGTGGGTTTTAGTCAGTAAGAGTCTGACACGCCCTTTCGCTCCGCCCAGAGCGGGAGAGGTCATTTGATGAATTCCCACCTAAAAAAAAAAAAAAAAAAGGGTAGCAGCTTATTAATATTTATTATAGAGAGGCAACATTTTTGAGTTGTATTTAGGGGGTAATCTTCGGAACTACTGTCCGATTCCAACAATTCTTTCACTAATGGGAGGCTACAGTGTTATAGGATATATTTTATGTTAAAACAAGAAATTTAACGCGGACGAAGTTGCGAGCAGGAGCTAACCGAGTAGAAAGAAGACGAAAAGAAAAAATAAATATTCCCATTTTCATCATTACGAAGAAGCGTAAGATCTTTCCGAACGCTAAAAATCCTCAATATCTTAATGTTATTTAAGAGTTATTATCCTATAAAAATAGTTAAGCATCGCCAGATTCAAGACGGCCAACTGTTTAAGTATGCTTGACCCTATTCGTGTCTGGGCCCCCGTCAAGACATCCCAACCGTACGTTTAATATGGACCCGAATGAAAATGGACGCGTTTTATCATGAAAGAAAATGCACGCCCTTCCGGGAAAATGTGTTTACTTTTCCTTAAGTTTGCCTGACCTGATACTTTTTCATGTACATTTTACTAAGACTAGATTTTTAAAAGGAGTGGGTTCTTGGAACCATTCATTTAATCATTGAAAATTGTTGAATTTTTATTCCATATTATATTTATTTTTATAACAAGAGTCACTTAACGTGAACTCTAAAAGGATTCCCCTTTAAAAATTGTCCAATAAAATTCAATCAAGTAGGATTTTTTTGGATAAATAAATTCATTTTTAGAACCACAGTATTGAGTGGCCAAACTTTATTACATTCATATCCCTACATACCTACATGACAAATAGGTACCTATTTACTTTATTTTTATGAAACGATAAATAATCTTTGAAACAGTTAGGTAATTACACTGACGAGAAATATTCAAAAGCCACTTGCAAAGTGCCTAAAGAAATCTAAATATCTCCTAAACCACACTAGTTAGTTTCATGAAAAAAAAAAAAATTGAAGACAGCATAACCCACATTAAAACCTTATTACATAATATCCGGTTCGATATCATGGATAGAAAAAGTAAAAATAAAAATTATCACGTTTCATAAATTTTGGATTACACTTAAATACGCGTTTTCATGTTGATTTAACTATTGTTTTTACCTTTGCGTATCGATATTTTAAATAAAGGTATCATCCTGCCTCTAACACCCGAGGAATGTACCAGGATCATCACGATGGTGCAATTGGGGAGATCCCAGAGACAAACGGCCAGAGTAATGGGTGTGACACATTCTACTGTCCAACAAGTGCTTCGAAGGTTTAGGGAGACTGGACTTAACCTAAGAAGATCAAGCAATGGCAAGCCGAGGTGCACAACGGCCCGAAAAGATCGATTCATTGTGTCAACGCTGTTAAGAAATTGACATCAGACGGGAGTTGCGATCCAGCAGCAACTTTTCCAGACCCGAAGCGACCTAATCAGTGAGTGGACAGTTAGGAGACGTCTTGCAGAAGCCAATTTGACAAAACATGAACGGCATCATAAAGTTTCAAGATTAGGCCCGTTTTGTGTCCGTGAGCACACGAATGGGGTGAGGACGAATGGAGCAGAGAAATATTTTCTGCTGAATCGAGACTCGTGTTGTATAATCATGATGGGAGATGTCGAGTGTACAGACAGCCAGGAGAACGTTTACTTCAAGCATGTTTCGGTGAAAAATTCCCATACAGGTGAGGTTCTGTGCACGTGTGGGTCAGTATTTCATCAGATGTTCGCAGAGTGCTAGCGCCGATAGAAAATGGTAATCTGACCGCTGCGCTGTGAAATACGAAAACGAGATTCTCAAAGAACATGGTCCGTATTTGGCCAATATGGGCGATAATGCATTGTTTATGTATGATAATGCCCGGCCCCACACAGCTCGTGTGGTAAACGAGTACCTTCAAGACATGGGAATTCGTCAAATTCGGCCAGCGAGAAGCCCTGACCTAAACCGTATCGAACATGCCTGCCAGACGTGTTAGAAGCCGAAATCCACCTCCAGTCACACTTCATGCCTTGAAAAATACACTTATTGAAGAATGAGAGATTATTCCTCAGCTTATGCTGAGGAATCTGCTACTCAGCATGCCAAATCGTGTAGAAGTCGTATTGAAAGCACACGGAGGCGATACGAAATATTGCATGATTAAAAAATTGAGTTTCAATTTCGTAAACCCACTTTAAGAGTTAATAAATTTTTAAATAACTCTATTTTGTTTTTTCCTTCTTTAACACATTAAATTATAATTTTTTTGTTTCAATTTAGTGTTATTTTAATGCGTTATTAAATACCTTTGAATGTTGCTTTCCACTTCAAGAAGCTATCTTGCGTGATTTCCGAAATATTTCATGATCAGTGAGTGGCCTTTTTAAAGTGCTCGTCAGTGTATGTAGGTACTTTACATGTAAATATGTATCTACTCTTTCATTTCAAAGAAAAAGATGAAAGGCCCTCACAATGTTTTTTCATAATTACGACTCTTAAGTAGGTAATATGTTTGTCTCATTATAACATTTTACTTGTCAACATTGATCAAATATAGACTTTCACTTGTCAACATTGATCAAATATAGACTCCTATCCAACTTACAAGTTGGCCATCTGTATCGGTACGTATAGTCAGGGAAATTAATTATTGAGTAAATTGACAACCTACGTCAATCTGCTGTGTTATAGCCATTTCATACAACTTTCAAAGACTGTTATTAATAGTACTAGAAGGACCTTTTGGCGCCTAAATGAGAATGACAGGGGTCGTTGTTGGTAAACATTTGTGAAATTGTCACAGAAATCGTATTGAAAAAAACAAGATGGCGGCGTTAGTTCCGATTTTGGCCACGCGCGAAATGATCTTTGTACCGGTGTAGTAAGTGATATGAATAAACGGACAATCTAATTTGCTTAACAACTAATTTCCCTGACTTTACGTAGTAAACAAGGGTAGTAAGCACCAATTAACAATTAGCTGGCAACCAGTCAATACAAGTTGTTAACTTGGGCACTTGGCGTATGTCATGAGGACGGTATCCTGGTGACTAGTAAGTTCGTTTCCGTTTCTATTTCAAGGAACCGCTGGGTTTACTTACTTCAGACTAATAGTTAATGGCATGTATTTAATCTAATTTCAAATAATTCCAATGTTGCGCTCCTAATTTTTTTACTGAAAGCTCTAATATAATGATTGCGCCTCTTTTTGAGAGTCTCATATAAAAAATGTTTCGGGGTCCTCAAAAAACTAAATAAACCTATTTTTCTTTCTTTAAATGGCCGAGTACCTACCTGCGATCAAATTGAATGTAGCGCTCGTTGCCCGCTATCACGGCACCGCTCGCTGCGCTTGCTCGGCTCGCGCGCGGTTTTTGACAGTTTTAACCTAACGTAACCCATTTGGTCGAGGTGCCCTCGCTTAGTGCGACCAATTGGGCTCGCGCATGGTTGGTCATAGTTCCAACCTAACCTTAGATGTAACCCAAAGCCCAGTCACCAAGCACAACCACTCACACACACATACATACACACAAAACAACAAACAAACACACATACACACACTCTCACACACACATTCCACTCAAGAGCTTGCATGCACTAAATTCCCTTCGTTTTACGTTATATTAATTTTATTGCATAAATTGTTAATGTTCCAAAAACGGGTGAAGACACTGATTCCTGTAACACAGGTACCACCTAGCACAGGAGTCAGGGCTTCAAATGAAAATGTTACACCTTTTTTATGTCAATAAAACATTTTATTATTATTATTAACCTTACCCATTTGGTCAGGGTACTCTAGCTTAGTTACTCGACCAACTGTGACGAAAGGCCAGAAAGTAAAAAAAGATTTTAAAAAAGTGTGTATCATTAGATGATCAATAAGTTGTTAGAGGATCAGTTAAATATTTCCTATAATTAATTAGGTAGCTGTTTAATATATCGGTAGAGACAATTTAGTATATTTTAGGAAAGTTTTGGTGAAGATTTGAATGACAGCTTCAATAAACATATGTTAGGGGATTTATGTGTGTCGTTGATAGTAACGAATCCGAACTGAATGACAGCAGGATTTAAAGGCGTTTTCTATAATTAGAATACATCTGTCTTAAAAATAAATGTTTGGCCCAGTCACGAGCATAAATACATTACAGTTACGCAAAAAAGCGTTTTACTCGTGAAATAAAAATTACAACTTTGAGAAAAAAACAATTTCATAATAGTATGCTTTCGATAATACCATGGAAGTAACACCTTCCTATCAATACTTCAGGAGAAAATCACTTTTGAAACAAGATTCACCTACAAAAGGTGTAGGTAAGTGTATTTATGCTCGTGACAGTAGATAGGGCTGTGGGAAAAGGTTCGATGTCGTAAGTCAATCGGTAGAAGGTCGTACGGTTTTATGGGACCGCACATGTACTCGAAACTCAATAACCAACTCAAAATTTTACAACTTACTCAAAATAAATGCAAAATTACGGTTACAAAGTGGCTTCTCGCTACGGACTATGATATGACTGAAAACTTCTTAATCTAAAAAAGAAAAAAGGTACTGATACATATCTCTATTACTTACTGTATTATTTTATACTATATTTATTATTTTATTATGTATTATTTATTATTCTATATCACATACATCGAAATTATTATATACATCCTCAGATATCTCATTCGGACAACACACTCTCATCACCAACACAACGATCTTAAATCATTCACCCACACAAATACACCATATCACACATACACTCACATCATCACAATCACACACAACATACATACATACTTGGTTGTGATTAGCATTAGTCTTAATAATTTTTCTTTTGTCAATTAGTTTTTATTGTATGTGTATGAAATTGAAATTCACTGTAACGAATAGCTATTAAACTTATAAATGTAAACGGAATGAAGGAGCCTGGATCTCACGACACAGGGAATCCTAGTGTGAGTTCCAGGAATCAACGCATTCGATTGTAATTTCTTATACAATAAAAATATTCTTATTCTTATTCTTATTCTTAATATATTTCAATGCAGGGGGGTTTAGAATCATGTACTGAATCCATGATAACAGGTTATGCGTCGATGTCCCTGCCACCCTGTATAGCCAATGTCTTTGACAACCTATGAAAACTACCTTAATCATTCTGCCTTAATTAAGAAGGTAAAATGTTATTAGCATCTTTGAAAGTGTTTAAATTAAAGTATATTTAACTATGAGCACTAAGTGATTGTAAAAAACGAAAGAAATTTTCTAGCAGCCATTTAAATTATGCATCAAATATAAAAGTTAGATATGACCAATGAAAATTTTAAAATTGAAATCAAACTAAAATTAAAGGCGAAATCGTTTGAATGTTTTACATGAATCAATATTTTACTAATCTGAAGTTTATTCAAATCAATTCAATTTGTACTTTTTACAGCATATTTTTACTAAAATAGCCAATAGGTTCTTGACAATACATTTAGCTACTTGAAGACGATAAACGAAAAATGTATGAAAGCTTTTACCATAAAACTTTTTATGTTGCACTCTGAAATAAAAAAGATATAGAGAGCAATTTTGCACCTCACCAGTCACCTTGGGAGTGGCACTCCCAGATTTAATAGCCACATGTATATTAGTTAGCGAAATTCCACAAAATAAATCTGATTTTCTCAACTCATATCAAGTATC
The DNA here is from genome assembly GCA_917490735.1 of Dryobotodes eremita. Taxonomy (NCBI): domain Eukaryota; kingdom Metazoa; phylum Arthropoda; class Insecta; order Lepidoptera; family Noctuidae; genus Dryobotodes; species Dryobotodes eremita. The sequence continues at coordinate 6,109,471 of OU823248.1, forward strand.
TACATTACCAGCGTATTATAGTATAAGTACATATTTTTTTGGGTATCGCAATACCCAAAAAAACACGCACTGCCGACAAAAGTGAAAACTTAAAACTATGAAATGCTTTCAATGCTGGTCAATCGAAACACGTCATACTCATAGCTACAGTACTGTGTTAACTTTAGCATGTCGGTGACGCAAACCCATAAGATATTTCCCTACCAAAAATCGCTCAACGCGCCTAAAGAAGTTTTCACTTAAAAAAATCATCAAATTATATTTTGTTATAAAGAAAGAAATTAAAAGAAAAACAAAAAGAAACAAAAGTTACTTTTTTCTTAAGTGCTGAATGTTTTTCTATTAGGTAGATAATCACAAAGTTAAGAATGCCCTAAGTGTCTGTTAGCCCTAAATGTTTAGGTAAACAGTATTTAAATATTAAAGTTGAAGGACCAGGCCCAGAAATTTTTATTTTTCATCGGTTTTTGTGTCGGGGATTTTTTAAACTTTTAATTTTATTTATATTTTTCAATTTTTAAACTTATTTACAATAGTATTTATATATTGCTGAAAGTAGACATACCCATCCCCATAAAGCTTTGGTTTTCTACGAAAGCGGTAAATGGTGACACTAATAAAGAGCGTTTTTTGACGCCTTAATATCAAATACTTGTGAAAATGACAGATTTTCATGGCGGCCGTCAGAATATGACACCCAACACTCTTCTAAGAAACCGTAGCTTTATATAAGATGATTTTTACCTTACATTATTACCTTTTACTATACCCCTGACGATGACACGTGACACTGTGTACACAAACAAAAATTTTCACTGCATAAATTTGACGTCATTGATTCCCCTATTCCACCATAGTAACAACACAACATCTACCTTTATTAACTTAACTATATACCGTGTATATATATTTGTTAAATACATACCCACAAGGTTTAGCTGTAAACATGATACGACTTATTTATATAGGCTATTTACATAAGTATTTGTAAGCTATCTGGAGATCGATTGTAGTCCTAGTGATTTTATTCCAACATCTGCTTATTTATCTAACCACAGCGTGTATAATCTAATGCATTATGACTCTATTTTCAAAGAAAAATACACGGGAATAAAATATGTGTTTTTATGCGAGAAATCTTCCGTAAACATTCATTTATCGAATGTTAGAAATATGTCATAATATATGGGTATAAAGATTTTTGAAGATGATATAATGCTACAACTTTTTACGTGAATTTATCGCCCTTACATAACTTTGATATACAACGTTTCTCTGTCTGTTGGTGCACTTATAACTTCAAGAACCACTTCAGAATTAAAATAAATATCATGTAAATCGGTTTATTTGTAATTCGTAGATATTTTTATGAATAGTTTTCAATATAATATAAAACTCGATGACAGGACAATATTTTAGTTCGCTAGGAATGTATTCGCATGCACAACGAATCTACACGAAGTTTATTTGCATTTTATAAGTAAAAATTAATTTGATCAATGTTATTTGATCAAATTAATTATTTATTATGTGCGTTTGAGTCTAATCATCGCGCTGTATAGTACAATATTTATTTAAGGTAATTTGTATGGTACCTCTGATTCATAAAACCCAAGTACTTTCATACATTACATAATTATGTAAGCATACGCAAACGTTTTATATAGGCGTCATAGTCTGCAAAAACACCCAATCTTATATTTAATGTTTTTATAACAAGATAATGAATGTCATTTATCTGTTTTGTTTAGGTTTAAATAAAAAAAAAATCAAATCAAATTAAATCATTTTTATTTCAGGAAAACACCCATATTGAAATTAAACCAGAATTACAAATTAATTATAAAAAATTGAAATAAATTATTAAATTAATAAAAAACAATACTATAAAATAAAATAAATTAAATATTACATTACATTACCTTACAACAAAGCAATAGACAAGTATTATTTTAACTGGGATATAAAAAAAAAAAAAACAAAATCAAATCAATGCATAAAAAGTAGACGCTAGCGAAGCTGAGAACATAATAAGTATAAATATAATTGAAGCATGAAAAACAGTGGATATTCTCTTTTGAACGGACAATCGCACTAAGTTTCGACCACTAATTGGTTTGTCAAGATGGCATGACCTACTAACTGTTAATTGTAGCGTCATCGTGGCAAAAGAAACAGCCGCACGGGTTGAGCGAAGGTTAAGCTAAGCTTGGCACGGTCAGTTCGTGGATGGGTGACCAACCGTTACATAATGAGACCCCTCCCTGCCTCGGAAAGCAGGTTAAGCTATTGGTCCCGGCTGTCATTCTTAGATCTTTCACAGTCGTTACGGGTAGTCAGAAGCCCAAAAATCTGTCAACTGGTTATACCAAAGGGTATCATGACACCCAATTATCGGGCGTTTTTGTCGTAGTTGAGTTTTAGTTTTTAAGTTTTATTTTTATTTCAATTATTTTGGAGTCTGTGATCATTGAGGGTAGGTACCTACCCACTTCTATGGTTTGGGAAAAATCAACGGTACAATTTGGGATTATGTATAAATAATCATAGATAGCCAATATATTTTCAGAAAGTACTCTTCAAGACCTTTTACTAGGTACCAAACACGAGTTATTAACTTCTTTTTTAACACTTTTCACCCACTCTAACACGCCATGTTGGCAATTTTTGTGATTTCACATAGCATATAGTAACCCGCGGAACAACATGACGCTTCCAACGATTGTCAAAATACGACGAGCCATTTAGGAGCCATGAGGGAACAGATGAATATACATACACTGCCTGTTAAAATCATAACCCTCCTTTGGCTTTACCGTAGTCGGGTAATTATTAATGAACTTGTCACTTTGAGAGAGAAACGACGTAACTCTCGCTTAAATCTATAATCTATTCTAGAACCGATCCAATTACTTAATGAAACGATAATATTTCAATTCTATACAAATTCAAAGCGATCAATTACAATATTATCTTCACTGTAACAGTGCAGGTGAGACATAGAATAAATACGTGAATTAAATCTAAGCCTCACTGATAATTTGTCTAATGTTCTTTCGACTAGGCGACTGCTCGAGTGAATGTGCCTCACATTAATAAACTAAGGTGCAACGGTTTGCAGTGTTGTGCAAGGATCCGGAAAAGTATCGATACTTTTTTTTTTTTGGTTGGGTAATCATCAAATGACCTCTCCCGCTCTGGGCGGAGCGAAAGGGCGTGTCAGACTCTTACTGAGTAAAACCCACCCGTATTCCTTCAGTTGCCTGTGCGCCAGGGCCACGGTAAGTCTTTCGAACAATCCGCGACCCCGGCAGGCATCGGCCCTATCGAACCCCGTCAATGGTGCTGACATCTCTTTCAGGCGCGCGTGGAACAATACGCGCCGTCGACCCGGGCCTGGTCCTTACCGGACGGCGAGCTGCCCATAGCTCGCCGTCCGCAAGCCCGCGCCTACTGTGGCCGGGAGTTGGCAATCGACTCCCGACGCTCAGGGCGTCTCCTCCTGTGGCGACTAGGGGCGCGAGGGCGCAGCGATTGCCTCTCAATCACGCGTTCCGCCTCCTCCTTCGCGAGCATTACTGCTTCGCAGAAGGAGGTGAAGTATCGATACTTGAGTGGAGGATTTTTTTCTCACGAAGCGACGCGCGCTTTACTTGTGGTTATCAAGTGTACAAACACGCTGTGAATGTGAGTAAGCGCAGAAGCTGTCAGTACCGTCCGAGGCAATGGCGAAGTCGGAAGTGTATGTGTACGTGTGCGTGCTATGTGCTGATGCTACTCGCCTTCAAGCACACATTCACAGAGTGTTTGTACGCTTAGTAACCACAAGTAAAGCGCGCGTCGCTTCTTGAGATAATATTACTATAATATTTATACTTTCCTGTTTAAATACTAAGGGCAGATCTTTCACAGTGCCAGGATGGCCACTGTCTACCATATAAATTCAAACAAGTAATTTATGGAATAAAAAAAATCCGGTCTATGTTACTTTAGCCTAATAACCTTTCTTACTCTGAATTTCAATAAAGAATGAAAAAGATACCTAACTACTTTTATTGCCACTGCATGTGACCGTCGATCAACAACATTTCCAGTATATTATGTATATTACTGGCTAAAAAAAATCTAGTCAAAAAGGTAAAAGTGCTGAACCTAGGTTTCCAACTTTTATTAAGGGTGTAGATATCGATACTTTAGCGTCGGTATTTAACATCCCTACTGTGGTGGTCTTAACTCGGATTTTATGTCTTTTCCTTATTAATTACTCCAGTGTTATTAATCCCAGCTGTAGAGTACATTTTTATCTGCTTTACAAGATGTGGGAAGTACCTATTTTATTTTTAGCTTTTTAGTCTTTGTGCTTTTTTCCTTTGTAAAGTGCTCTAAGAGGTTTTCTAACGGAAGGAAGGCGGATAAAGTTTGGTAATAACATGCTTTAATTTTAGCCTGTTTCTTTTAACGTTTGTGAAACATTTTTCCTTTCAAAAGCTCCTTCAAACAGGCGCGACACGTGACGTGACACAAAGGCACCGCTAGTCGGTCGCGCGACGAACGGTGCCTTTGTGCCGCGTGCGATTCGCGTCACGTGTCGCGCCTGTTTAAAGGAGCCTTAAATCGAACTTCCTTATGGTTTTCTGAAAATTAAGTACCTACTTATTTCATTAGGTTTAAGATATCCATATTTTATAGGTAGGTAGGTACTTACTTACTTATATATCGATGTAGTACTTCCTTTACTACATTTTTATACCAAACATTGTTTAAATACCTACTTCTGAGTTGATGACGTTTATTTATAATGACGTACTAACATTGAATAGATGAAAGAGAAGCCCTCTGTCTCTTTTTATAACTCAGATAATTCTCAGTAGCAGCCCGGAGTCCGGATTTGTATCCAATTGATGGCAAAAGGCTCGCCCCCTATTACATGGGACTTAAACATATCTGGCGAAATGTGGGTCTACTATAGGTACCTACATCTCTGCATAACCCCTCGGGGAATACAGGCGTGAAATTATTATGTTATGTTACTATTATCTACGTAGTCTGATATCCTAGAAATAAGTCAACATACTCAAAACCACATGAATAAAAAACCCAGCAGAAGGAAAGCTTCGTACTAACGCCGCGCCGTGCGCGGGTACACTACTACACGCACAGCTATGTGTGCGTGACCTGTCACCGACAAGGCGCGCGGGGCGTGCACTGGCGCCCGCGCGGGTACAAACCGGTTTGAGACAGCTCAGCAAGCGGAGAAAGTTAAGGGGTGCCACCGGCAGCAATAAGACGCGGACGTTATGTTGTAATAATTTTAAATTGTTTTTAAAGATGCCCGACTGTGTGGCACTGTGTGTACAAATAATGATAGGAAAACCAAGGAGATTTCTTTTTTTGTATATCCGAAGGATCTTGTCAGGTAATTATCTATATCTACCTATACCTATGTTTAATGCTTATTACAGAAGTATTTAGTTACGAGGTAGGTAATATAACTAAGATAGCGATAGGTAAGGTTTTCCCATAAGAATTAATATTTATTATTCTTATGGTTTACATATCGCTTGTATTTGTTCGTCTCCCTTATTTGTTTCGTACTTTTGTTTTAGTAGGTTTGTAGGTACCTAAAAGTGTGTGTTGTAAGCCGTCTTAGCAAGATTCCGTTTGACCTTTCTATTATATACTTAGTTAAGTATATAATAGAAAGGTCAAACGGAATCTTGTTCTTGAACGGTCTTGTTATTTGACGAACGTAAGTTTATGTTCGTCAAATAGTAAAACAAGGAAGGAAACATTATAGTTTCGCCATGGCCGTCTGTCCGTCCGTCCGTAACTCATAGTAATTTTGTAGGACCTTACATAATATGGAACTTGCGTTTTGTCGAACTGGCCACTTTTATCTCAAATATCTGGCGTTTGGTTAGGAATTAAATTTACCTATTTAACTTACTTTTGGTTTTTTGTACCTGCTTAATTTTAAACAAACTTAACATTATAAACCATTTCGTCTTTCAAAACTACACTATTTCTAATGTTCCGTACCAAAATTAGAAAACAGAAACTTTATAGGATCACCTCCGTCACAGTTCTTGTCCGTCCGTTCGTCTGTCGGTCCGTCCATCCGTCCGTCCGTCCATCCGTGCTCATTGCCGAATCCCGACTCGCAGTTTCCCGGTTTTTTTTTTTTTTCAATAACCTAGTGTCAGCCCTATGAAAGTAGGTAAGAATTTTGAGCTCTGTTAAGAAGCTTTCCTTCTGCTCGGTTTTTTATTCATGTGCTCAAAACTGTCAACATTTCCTACAACCTCATTACTTCGTACCTACCATAATTATAGCTCAAAGGAAAAGCAGTAGTATTCAAGTTAAAGTAGTTCGGAGAAAGATATTAATATCACAATTAGTTTGCTAAGGGTCTGTACAGATGTGCCATCACAACAATACAGCGTTAAATGTCGCCGAGTACAGATTATCTGAAAATGAGTAAGTAGGTTAGCTACTTACCTACTTTCATAGATATGACAATTTATTATAGACGGGTTCAATTGCTTTCGTGAACATAATATGGCAATACAGCGGGGTTATCACGTAATACACTAACAGTAGGAATGGATTTCATTTTGACAGTTCAACAACATTCATTGCGTTATTTACGTTGTTGAGCAGACAATTTTTTCGAACATATGAAACAATGGATTAGCAATAGGATTCAAAATTATTCAGATTGTGTTAGATAGTATGTTACGTAATTAGGGTGCTGGTGACATCGTTCCCACAATCGCAACTACTAATGGTAACAGATCATGACCACAGTGTATTTTGACACCACCACGACGCGTCGGGAGTGGACGCTCTAGAACAGTGGTTCCCAACCAGTGGTCCGTGGACCACCAGTGGTCCGTAAGAGCTAAAATATGGTCCGCGCAAGATTTCAAACAAAATGATAAAAACTATAAGAACGCATTTGAATCTGATTCTTTGGTGTAAAAAAGTAATTTCATACACTAAAATTCGTGAAATCGCTTTGCGTTATCTTATGCTTTTCTCCACAACTTATTTATGCGAACAAGGATTTTATGATTTACTGGCAATTAAAAACAAGTCCAGGAATCGATTGAAAGTAAGTGCATGATGATATTAGTGTACCTTTTTTTTGCTTTAATTACCCCAAGAATTCAAGAACATGTACAGAAGATGTAAACTCAAAAATCTCACTGACGCAAACTGAATTACCTACCAAAAAAATAAGTGTTTTGTTAATTAATGTTACTTTAAAATTTTACGATTACGTATGCTACGAGTATACTTTTCGATTAAACTTCATTTTCAGATTGATACAGTTTATTATTTAACGTTGTGGACCCTGCTAATAATAATGAAATCAAAGTGGTCTCTGGTCACTAGGTTGGGAACCACTGCTCTAGAAGGACATGCAGTGACTTTATTGGTGTTCAGAAAGGTCAGATGCGTAGTACTCGCAACCCGCTTGCGTGTATGATCAGAAACATGAACGTAAACGAAGCAAAAGGAGTATGTAAAGATCGTAGCAGGTGTCATTTTGTAATTTCTCCCTACCCCCATGGGAAGAAGGCGTGAGTTTATGTACGTAAGTAGGTAGTTTAGCTACTTACTTCCATAGATACAACAATTTATAAACTCGCGATCAATAGCAGTCGTGAAAATAATGTGGCAAAACTTGCGACATCGTGCCCATAAACGCAACTAGTAATGGTAACAGCCGATCCATTCTATAAAAATCTTACCGTGAAGACTTAGGTGAAGTGAGATGTCAATGGTGCCAGTTCCAAACATATGGTGGAATGACTTCTCACTAAATGATAAATGATTTTATTTCTGTAAGTAGGTTTGTACAAACACTTTTACACGTCAATCATATTTTAAAACTAGATGAGGTCAGAGTTTCCTATCTGACTACTCTGAGAAGAAAAGCCGAAACAAACTCAGAGGTCACAGTCTCTTTTAAAATCCAGACATAATCTTGGTCAAATCATGTGAAGACCATGTAGATTTGAGTCTGAAATGGTCTTTTGAGGAAAAACCACACAGAATGAATGGACCTGTCCAGTTAGTGCACGCATTTGTCAGTAATCGTGCAGCTCAACTCAAAACTTAAGGAGCTCAACGATTTGACGAACAATACCAAAGAAAGGACATTTGGGTAGGCCGCATAAATTACTCAAACTACCAGACCATGATTAAAACTAATTAAGAAAGAGAAAAAAAAACAATGATCTACATAGTCTTTACATTCAAAATAATTAGAATAATATACTATTTTACAAAGTAAATATTCATGTCAACGTATTTATAAAAAATCATCAATGGCAATAGGTATATAAATATCCTGAAATAATCTTGGTCAGATCATTTGATCATGTTAGATTGGTGTCTGAAATGGTCTCTTGAGGAAAGAACCATGCAGATTTGAGTGGACCTGTCCAGTCAGTGCACGCATTTGTCACTCTCACTTCACCTTAGTTTTCACGACGAAAATTTTACAGAACAGACCCTCAATTCGTGAATTTTGGACCACAGTGAATTTTGACACTGCCACAACGTAACTTGAAGCAACTGCAGTGCGGCAATCATTTTTATCGCTGTGGTGTTTGTAGTACTTATAAGACACTCTAAGGCATCTGTCCCACCGCTACGATTTTTAAGAAGCGATTATTGAGAAGTAACTAAAAACGAGTTGGCGAGCAACGAGTAGCGAGTTCGCGACGGCAACGAGCGATTACTCGCTGATATGCGTATGTATCAAGCGCGAGTCTCAGCGAGTGTTCTGCCCGCCAACAGAGCGTCGCTGAGCGAGTACTCTCTTTCATAGCTCTTGTCATAGGTACTCGCCAGCTATGCTAATAACGTCAGCGATGTCAGCGATCAACTATAGACATATGTATCTCTTTTACTTACAATATTTTGTCAACACGGACCTACAATCCTTTGTACCTTTCTTGAACGAGAAAACCGTTGAAAACTAGTCGCTTCCTCGTCGGCTGTGGGACAGGTGCCTAAGACCTCTTTCAGTGAGTAACGAGGCAAGAGTTGCATTACTAAAACATACGTAGCTCTTAAGATTACATGTCTATTAAGATTTAATTAAAGTTACGTCTTCCACACGAACTTGTTGAGAGGATGCGAAGAGGATCTGAGTACGTTTGTGTTACTAACAGATGTGTGGAAGGAGCTCCTTGTCTGTGACATTCGTACAAAGAAGTAGTAGATAGGTACAGATGAAAATCCGGTGACTAATCACCGGATTTAAAGCTGCCAGGCACCTTTAAATCCAAATTTTTCCATTCAATAATTGCATGCGACTTCTGAATACACACCATGGCAATTATTGCAAGGCGATTATTGCATGCAAGTTTTGCCTCGTCTAAAAACAGAGTTGCACGTCTTTGTACAACTGATTCAAGTATTGCCCGTATTTGCGTTGCCAAATATTTCATTAAATTTTATTGTACGATTTTTTTTTCACTCTCACCGCACTGATATAAACTTTTCATGCCAGAATTTAATGCGATTTTATTGTAGGTTACGTGCTGTTTACAGCTATACCAGTTTTGAACGGCAACTAACTTGATTGTATCGTGCAACAATTGTACGTGTTTTTTAGACTGTGCCAGTCAATTGATGCTTCAATTTTATGATATGCCACAGGCAATTAATTTGCACCGTGTAAATAGGGCCTTAGGTTATTTGGAGGACAGGTTTTGGGTGAAGTCTTTTTTGGGTTTTTCTTGTTGAGATATACCTTTTGGTCCCATCCAGGGCCGGCAGTCTCGACATTAGACAGCGACAAAAATCTGTCGCTAACTCGTATCGATGTCAAATTCCTTTAATAGATTTTCAACTTTATTTCCAAAGTTTAAGGTTGAAAATCTATTAAATAAATTTGACAATGATACGACTTAACGACTGATTTTTGTCGCTATCTATGTCGAGACTTTTTGTTTCTGTTTTTCTTTTTTTTATACTTTTGTTTTTTATGTCTCTATGATTGCGTTTAGTTTAGATTGCGATCTTCTTGTGTGAGTCACAATAAATACTTTTCTGTTTTTCTTTTCTTTCTTTATTTCATAAAGGGGCATTAAGTAGGTAGGCCAACATAAGCCACGGACTGCCGTGCAGAGGTATCGTGCTTTCGAAAGTTACCAATTGCACTAGATTCCGTTAATTGATTGGCTAACCAGTCACGATGCTACAATACAGGGCGAAAACACGTCAATTAAAAGAACTGGAACAAACCATATCAAAGTTTTCCAATCCAAACCAGCAGGGAAATAAAGCAACACAATCATTTTTACTGTTCGAGAACGTAAAACTGCATTGAAATGCACTTTCCCGGGAACACAATATCGATGGCAACGTCGTATAATGCAAGAATACTAACTTCGCAATATGGACGAACATTCGTATTTTATTGGGTCGTCACCGAGACCCCAATGTCCTTGGGTGTAAAAATGTTCGCGGATCATACCCACGGCTGATAGAAGTCACATGATGGAAAGCACAGTTTATTTGGTTATGGAATAGATTTTCTTGTTTTCTGAGAATGTGTGTTTTTTCATGTTTCTTGGGCCCGTTGTTTGATGCATAGTTAAACATAACCATTAGTCAATTTAACAATTAGTCACTTGACAATAGTCAATAGCCGTCAAAGTCCGCCGTCTGCGCATGGTTAACTTTTATAGCAAATTGTCCATTTTTTTAACTATTTTTACATTTTCGTAACCATTTGTCAAACAAAATACCTACTTCTGTAATTTTTAACAAATTGATAGTTTAACTAAGACATTTTAACTATTAATATGTTTGACTGCTGATCAAACAACGGGCCCTTAGTGTGCGTCCAGATGATGTTTATAACACAAAAACTTTTCTTATATAACACATCCACATTATTTAACATTGCTAACCGCTCTATAGAAACATGAAATAAGTATTACTATGTTTTGTAACATGTTGTGTTATACAATGTGGAGACGACAATACGACAAGAAATGAAAACACTGGCAACACTATTAGCATAAGAGTATTTTGGAACAATAAAATAAATCCTAGCATCGAAATTTTAAAAAAAGTTTTTTTTTTCAAACAAACCTATAGTGCAGAGGCTTTTGGCCTCGTACAGGACTTTCTGTTGTTATTTTCATTTTTTTTTTCGTTCGTAATTATGAGTGTGTTTAGTTTAGTTTGTGATAGTCCTGTGCGAGTCCCAATAAATACTTTTTCTTTCTTTCTATCTTTCTAGTAGTGATGCGATGACCAGGAGTTTTGCCAATCTTTGACTAGCTATACTGACTGAACAATTGGATATATTTGATTAAATTTTCGTAAGCAGACTGGGACCGGCATTAGATATACGCAGTTTAATTTATTGTTGTATTGTCGTGTCAACCTTATATAGTGTGGACACACCTTTAGGACTGTGCGCAGACCTAGTCAAAACAGTCCTTTTCCAATTTTTATTACCTGTGATCTTGCATCATAGGGATCTTTATTTTCGTTGATAATAAAGAGGGTCGTGGCTCAATGATAACCGCTGCATAGGTCGATGATAGTTTAAGCTACGGTTGCTGCAGTGGGTTCATAGATGGGTGACCACCCATTCATATCGAGACCCCTCCGTGCCTCGGAAAGTACGTTAAGCAGTTGATCCCGGATGTCATTCGTAGATCTTTGACAGGCGTTACGGGTAGTCAGAAGCGTAAAAGTCTGAAAACTGTTTTACCAAGGAGTATCGTCATATCGCGTTACCCAGTAACTGGGTTGTGGAGGTCAACATAGTTGGGCTAGGCAGATTGAAAATAAAGTTGCGGTCAGATCTAAAATAATATAATAATCATATGACTGTGTGTGTATTGTTTTTTTTTTTTCTGGAGACAAGACTGTTTTTATAGTTGTGAAGTCAGAATTAAAAAACACTTTATTATCTATATTGAGGCGTCCTTTCGTAGAATTTCGTTTCTGCAATGTTTTTAAACCTTCCGTCATTTCGCTTTTTATAATGAACCGTTTCTCATGTCACCTAAAATAATTTGAAACTGTAAAACGTAAACTGACCCTAATACTCTCGTGCATCACCAGGACCAGGCCACGGTAGCTTATGAAATAGCCGGTCCGATTTCAATGTTATAAATCGGCCTGACATTATTTGGCCTGTGATAAACGACACAAATAAAGATGACATGGGCCGGGCCCCGTGGCCTCACTAGGTCACATTTGTATGCTGTCAGATATCGGATGTACATTTTGAGGAGATTTTTTTGAGCGTTTTTTAAGATTGGAGAGTCCCATTTCTAAAATATATTGTGTGATCTCCATTTTCCCCGGTTTCTAACATAATATGAAATAGTACTCGTAGAAGAGAAAAGTTATTTTGTTCAGATGTTTGTTACCATAAATATACCATATAGCAGCGAGATTGTAAAAAATTTGGCACTTTGACCTTCAAAATCTCCATAACCAGAAGGTTCCCAGGTAAGGCCCAGTACAAAAAAAAATATAACAATGACGAGGAGTATAAGTGAATCTCGGCTAAGTTAAACTTCTTTCTACTCTCTTTCTTTCTTTCCGTTTTTATTAGTTTTCAAGTATCAAATTGATAAGAATAAAGCAGAATTTATTAACCTCATCGCCACCCATTACACACCTAACACACAAAATTACAAAAAAAAAAACTCCCTAAAACAGTAGGTTCCTACTTGAAACATTTAACGTAGACGAACCTTCACAGCTGGGCCAAACCGGTAGCCACTCAAACAGTTAACGAACGAAAAAGAAAGCACTTCCTTGTGTCGGAATCGTTTGTCTTGTTCCCACTTTTTGTTCGTTCAGGAAACTCGTTCGGCTCCAATCGGAAGCACTTAGGTAACTCGTTAAGCCGATGAGTCCTTCAATAAATTGGGTAAACTAAAACTTATCCTATACTAACATTTTGCTGTTTGTTTACAAAATAGTTTGCTTTAGGAAACTTGTTTAAGTACCTAATGGGAATATTTGGGCAGGTTGACATAATGTACTGGTTTAATGTGTTGAGTAAAAGTGTTGACTATGTTCGTGCTTATAGATGACTCCTACGCAACCCCGTGTCCAGGAAAATGGAGATGATAATGCCGGGACATGGAATGCCTACCCTCATGAGAAGACGATAGAAGGCGTTCTTGTACTCCTCACCGCAATGAAATTACTTAGTAAGTTGGTACAGGAATCCTAAACTTATCAATTCACTCAGTCCTCAATTGGTTACCAAATTAACCTGTGACTGCCTGTGAGTCGACTGTACGGTTAGCCAAAAACATCTCTTCAAAATAGGCTGATTATTTTCCCTTGTATACAATGAAGATTTTTCATTTAAGAATTTTATCCGAACCGTGGACTGAATCATCAATTTAGTAAAAATTAATGCAGTCGTTATAATTTTTTAAGAAGAAAACCCTATTCATCCGAAGAACATAAAAAGTTATATGTAATTTGCACTTTTGACAACAATTCCCACTAAATTGAAACTTCACTAAGGTTGAAACTATCTAATTGTCACTTAGACAAATAAACCTGCACCCTAAATGCGTAACACACTATCTATCAAAATCTGAATCATTTTGAAGCCTATTGCTAATCCATTGCTTCATATGTTCGAAAAATGTGTCTGCTCAACAACGTAAATAACGCAATGAATATTGTTGAACTGTCAAAATGAAAGCTACTCCTACTGTTGGTGTGTTACGCAATTACCCTGCTGGTCGTTTTATGACATTCAACCTTATAGTGATACCTACAAGGTCGACTATAATAGATATTCAACATTTTGCTAAAATAACTTCTAGGCTGGACTGTAGTAATAGTTTATCACAATTTTAACATGACATCACGCCTGTTATCCGCGAAGGATTAGGCAGAGGTGCCCCTATAGTAGGTAAACCCACATTTCGCTAGTTATGTTAAATTATTATTATTTATTTATTTGTCAGATAACATGATCCATTATGATTAGTAACAAAAATGTTCATAAATTTTCGTTAGTAAATTGTCGGTTAATAATTTCTTTGTCCCATGTAATAGCGGGTGAGCCTCTTGCCACTAACCAGGCAAAATCGAGACTCCGGGCTGCTACTGAAAAAATCCTGATAGAAAAACCCAATAACCCTTTGCTCGACCCGGGAATCGAACCCAAGACCTTATGCTCAACAGTAGCGCTTTGGACCACTAGGTCAACGAAACAGTCACACAATTTTAATATCAACATTTCCTTTTATATAATACTTTTAAGCTCCAACATTTCTCGCCACATTTTATTTTAATCATCAAATTGCATGTTCAACATCCATCTTCATCTACTGTATGCGCTGTTTTACTATCCCTACGTCCCCGAGCGCGTTGGTCGCAATCTCATTTCCCTGTCGTTTTAAAGCTCGCTTGGTAGCTAAAAATCATTTATCTGCTGCATTTCAATGCGACTCAATTTGTCAATAGGTATGTTAGTTCGTGGTTCTGTAGTGTGCTGTCGATTTTTATGACCCGTGGTACTTTAAAAGTGTGGGTGGTATTCCAGTCTTTTGTTAACTGACTTCCAAAGAACCTCCTCCTTTTTTTTCGTCGGTTAAAAAGGAGGAGGTTATATGTTCGGCTGTATGTTTTTTTTATGTAGGTATCATCAACGATTTCTCCGTCAATTGTAGACCGACTTTAAAAATTATTTTTTTGTTTGAAAGGGTTTGCTCTCGAGGTGGTCCCATTGTCACCAAGTCAGAATCTGATGAGGGGATCCCATGGAAATCGAGAGAAATCCTAAAAAAATATAAGCACATCTATAGCGATTTGGGTATTTTTTATAGTAACTTGTACTTTTGCTCTCGGAAAGCACCATACGGTGAAGTGGAACTGATGTTGAACAGAGGTGGCCGCCGGAACTACTCAGTAATAAGTATTTCACGGGTTGCGATTCGATTACTTTAATATGGTTGCCAAGCAATGTATACTTGTCACAATGGATAATATGGTGAAATGGAGCTGATCGTGAGTGACAATTAAAAATAAGGTGAAGCCGGGGCTGGTTGGCCTATAGGGGTAGGTAGACTTACTGCCAAAAACCCGTCAGCGGAATGAGTTTTAGGTCATGTAATTAGACTTGAGGATGCATCTCGGTACAAAACACATTTGTACAGAGCACGTCATCATCTTCGCGCGCCGTTTAATAGTGGTGACATGTTTTTGAGTTACCATTCCCGAAATTGAAGTTTTACCACCGTATGTTTTTTGTAAAGCCCACAGATTTATGGTAAACTACTTTTCTAGTTATAGAAAAGTTGTTCACCGTAGAAGAAAATGGCGGGACGAGCTAGAGAAAACTAACGACCAGTCGTAACAGTAACAATAACATTTCTAGTAACACAAAAGTTTGCTGAAGACTCGTGGACCATATACATATAAATAATAATATATACACACTCTACACACACCCACACACACACACACATACACACACACATACACACACACACGCACACACACTAAAACACACACTTTTTATGTTTGGATTTCCTGTGCGTGTCCTAAATAAAATATTTTTCTTTATTTCCTTTTTTTATTCATCAGGTTTATTTTCAAGCAGAAGTAAACAAGTAGTAATAGTATTTTCAAGTAGAGTTTAAGTTAGCCAGGTTATGATAGAGAAAAATAGCGTTTGGGGCTGGTTGACTAACTTTTTGCGGGTCGGATTGACTTATAAGAGATGTTAGAGAAAAAGTATGACACTCAAGTTATTTTTGGTAAAATAAGGGTCAAATGGTGCCATAAACGTTTGACATTCAAATAAAAACCTTTAATATAGATAATAATTGTGATGAAATTAAAAGATAAACGAGAAAAACGAGGTTAAAAATGTGAATATGAGACTGTCAAATAATAAAAAAGTGAATATTATTGTTGTGACTTTAGAATCGATTGAAGTTGTTTGTTTTTTGAGGCTTATTGAATAGAAATATTGTTTAATTACCCATCCTTTCTCATGCTTTTACACTTACAACATTAGATTTATTACTGCTTACTTAATTACTGTATTAGTCTATCTACCCCAGCGGGGTGATTGCGTAACACACTAACAGTAGGAATTTAATAGCTTTCATTTTGACAGTTCAACAACATTCATTGCGTTATTTACGTTGTTTAGCAGACAAATTTTTCGAACATATGAAGCAATAGATTAGCAATAGGCTTCAAAGTGATTCAGATTGTAATAGATATTGTGTTATGCAATTAGGTTGCAGCGGGGTAATTACGTAACATAAGTAACAGTAGGAATGGGTTTCATTTTGACAGTTCAACAACATTCATTGCGTTATTTACGTTGTTGAGTCGACAACTTTTTCAAACACATGAAGCAATGGATTAGCAATAGGCTTCAAATTGATTCAGATTGTGATAGATAGTGTATTACGTAATTAGGGTGCTGGTCTGTATTCATCCTACCGCGGTTCTGGGGTCGGTTTACTAAGATTTCTTGTTCTGCAAAAACCCGTTAATATAAATAACTACAATAAATTTAGTTATAGTTGTCAATTATTTTATTAGGCTAATAGTTGCACTATCAAATAAAGTCATAATTATACATGGTAATGTTAAAACACAAGCAATACAGACCAATACGTGAAACATTAGTCACCTAGCCCCTACTTTATACAGGGTGGCATACATCGACGCGCAAACTTTAGCCATGAATTCAGCACATGGCTAGCGTAGAAATATTCCGTAGGTTTAAAAAAAAATTGCTTTCTCATAGAACAGTGCAATACCTACGCCATCAAAATGTACTGAACAGCAATTTTGATTTTAGATAGCCCACGAAATATTTTCACGCAGGGGCTTCAGAATCATGTGCTGAATTCATGTTTAAAGAAAGAAAGAAAGAAAAAGAAAAATATTTTATTTGGGACACGCACAGGAGATACAAAGAGTAAAAAATAAAAAAAGGAGGATTTAAAACTAACAAAATTAACAATAAAAAAGAAAAAAATAAAACAACAATAAACAAGTAAAAAACCTGTGCGAGGCCAAAAAGGCTCCTATCTCAGCATAATGCTACGATATTTAAAAAATAAATACCGCAGCGCTGGTATTCTGATAGGGCCCGCTGTGATGCCACGGACACACCTACGGACATTTTTATATCCCACTAGGGGATTATTAACATAAATAAAACTAAATAAAAAAAATATTATAAGAAAATAAAGTAATAGAAAATTATTTAGAAAATAAAAATAAATAAATAAAAACTATGATATGTATGACAATGATTAAAGATCGACCTAAGCCCGACGCTCCAACATCACTTGTCTACTATTGTTACTACTATTGTTATAGTCTGTGACAAGCGATGAGACGCGGGCGCAACCGCACAGCACAGGCGACCAGCTGTCAATAAAAAATGTAGTTTTTGATACATTTTGCGCGTCGATGTCCCTACCACCCTGTACGCTAAAAAGGGATATTACAATTTATTGGCGAGTTTAATGATTTGGATTTTTTTTCTCCTTCTCAGTTAATTTTAATTATGGTTTGGCAGCTTAAGTCATTTTTGTGGCCTACCCAAATGCCCTTTCTTTGGTATTGTTCGTCGAATCGTTGTGCTCCTTAAGTTCTAAGTTGAGCTGCACGATTACTGACAAATGTGTGCACTGACTGGACAGGTCCACCCAATCTGTGGTTCTGTGGATCTGTGGTTTTTCCTCAAAAGACCATTTCTGACACAAATCTACATGGTCTTCACATGATCTGATCAAGATTATGTCTGGACTTTAAAGAGACTGTGACCTCTGAGTTTGTTTCGGTCTTTCTTCTCAGAGTAGTCAGATAGGAAACGCCGACCTCATCTTGTTTTTAAAATATGATTGACGTATAAAAATGTTTGTTCAAACCTACTAACAGAAATAAAATCATTTATTATTTGAAATTACCACCTAACCACTGCATAATTATACAAATGTTCATGATGATTGAATCTAGCAATTAGTAATTACTGTCATAATCGTACGTATTTGTCTAATTATAGTAATTCAACGGTTAAGATTAAAGTAAATAAATAAATGATTTGTGAGAGCGACTACAAGTTAACAAGTTTACTTATATTAATAATAAATACCTAATTAAATATTCCTGGAAGGCCCGCCAGTGGGACATTATTAGCTAACTAAAAAATAAAATTCAATTTCAGTAATCTTAATTCTTTATTAAGGTCTGCCTAGCCTTAATTTCCCAACACTGTTGAAGTCGGCTTCCAGTCTAACCGATGCAGCTGAATACCAGTATTTTACATAGAGCGACTGCCTATCTGACCTCCACAACCCAGTTACTGGGTAATACGATACCCTTTGGTAAGACCGTTTGTCAGACTTTCGAGCTTCTGACGACCCGTAAGGACTGTCAAAGATTGACAAAGTGCTTTCCGAGGCGTGGAGGGTTCTTGATATGTAAAAATGGTCACCCATCCACGGACCAACGACGGCAAGCGTAGCTTAACCTGCTCGATCGAACCGTGCGGCTGTCATGACTTATTTATGAAGGTACACAACATAAATAATAATATAGTTGAAAGAGTATCTATGCCTTTTTCATTAAGGTACCGACCTACAAGTAAAATGGTGAGCTTAACTTGCAAGACCCAATATCGAGATGTTTTTTGCACCTCAAATCCTAACTAATATTATAAATGCGAAAGTATGTTTGTTACCTTTTCACGCCTAAACCACTGAACCGATGATCCTGAAATTTTGCATATACTTTGTCAGGGGTACAGACACGGACATAGGTTACCTTTCTTCCCGAAAAAAAGTACTGTTCCCTAGGAAAACAACAATAACGTTCTTATGCTAAAAGATGGCGCCATGTTTCTTTCGAATCATGATTGAATTACTTATATTATTATAGAAACTTCAGTAGTCTGTTATGAGCTTTTTTTTTTTTTTTTTGAAGTACTTCATTCATTTTGTGAGTCTAGAGTGTCGATAGACCGGTCTTTCATCCTCCTAACTATAATTCCCCGTACAAACTGAATTGATTGTCAAATTCAAAATTAACGCGAGCAAAGCCGCGGGCAAAAGCTAGTTGTAATAATAATGAAGAACAGTAAATAATAGAATAAGAGTGTCCTTATAGTTTCTTGCCCGTTCTTCTCCATACGAACTGACTACGCTTTGCATTGGGCAAATAACTTCATCTTTCTGACTGACTCCTTGAAAATTTAAAAGTGCCTGTAAATGGTTCAATTGAAATAAGCCTTTGAGTTTGATACGAAATTGGGCTAAATATACCGTCCAAACTTCACCAAAATAACGTACCTTTTTATTAGCAAGAAGGAAATTTCTGTAATTTCTGGGGTGGATCCCCAGAAATTACAAACAGGTAAATTTAAAAACAGGTCATTTCCCCGATTCTTTAGACGAAGTGGCCCCTGAATAAATAAATACTTGTTAACATTAGGCGGGTGCTTCACAAATAATTGATGTTTCTTCTTTTTTCGGTAACAGTCCAGCCCAGAGGGGCTATTACTTTGATTTACATATTTATTACCTTCTTGCCTTTATTACTTCTATGCTTTAAACTTGAGATGGATTGCATAAGTAATAGAAAAAAAAACTTATTTTTTTCAATCTTTCTGTTATGTATATTAATCTGTATTTTATTTAATCGACTTAACTCACAAATCGATTATTCATAAAAATTATTAGTGTGGCAACACCAGCACACGTAGCATGACCACCATAGAAACGGGTTTGGTCGACGGAAGAATAGACAAATTGAAGACTGTTCACAGATTTCTAAATACTTTTTTCTACAATCTGTCATTTTGTCTACTCTTCCATCGACAAAACCCGTTTTTATGGTAGTCACGCTACGCGTGCAAGCGGTGACGGTTGACAAGTGGTCAAGGAAGGCGCGATCCGGCAATCGATAAGTTCACTTGGGTTTTGGAGCGAGCTATGCGTCCGACGAACTATAATAGTAACTGTGTCTAGAATTCTAGATAATTATTGTAGCTGCTGAATCAGCTACAATAAAGATTGTTGGACTTGAATAATTAAATAATATTATTATCTACCCAAGGAGTTTTCTTAAATTACTTTATCTAGTAAATGTGCGGTTGTTTAGAAGAAGTAGATATGGATACGGCTACAAGTTGCCAGTTAATATCTCAAAAACCTGTTGGTTTTGGCCATACCAGAAATATCGGCACTTGGTAATCTCTACAATAAATATCTTGCTAACAGTTATTCGTTATATTTACGACTCGTTACACATCGAGTTCTGTGACAATGTGCGCTTTTATAATTTTATTTCTAACGTGACGAAATTATCGTGGACGTCGACGTCCACGTAATGGCATCACGATAAAACAGGGAAGGAAAATGTATAGAAATTTATGAAGACGCTTTTCAAACTCAAAGTCAAATCATTTATTTCAAATAGGCACATAAAAGGCATTTTTGAATGTCAAAATTTACAAAAAATTGAATTGATTCTAGTTTTTCCTTCCAAAAGGTAGTTTCGAATGGAGAAGAATGGGCAAGAAACTCCACCGTTACTCTTTTAAAACTGTTTTACAATATTATATAGGTATACATTAATTATATAATTATATGTGAAGACGATGCACCTATGTAGAATAAAATTACTATACCACAATAGGTAAAAATAATTAAATATAATGCAATGACAGGTAAATTAATTATGTGATAGACACATGGTGCTCACATAAACAAATATTGAAAAGAAGATGATTTTTCCAAAATTTTAACAAGTAATAAATTAGTGTGTAGTACAGTCTTACACTGTACATATTTTGCTGACGCAGCGGCTTGCACCAGACGTGCGTCATTATATTACTACGAGTATAAATGTACATGTACTACAATAAATCAGTGAGTGCGATTACTGCTACGCGGTGACTAACATTAGAGAAAGGAATCGTCACCAAATTTACGTGTAAATACTATTCTACGTTATAAACTTAACGGGAACTAAGTGACCTTTTCTCTTCAACTTTAACAAAAAACAACTCTGCAAGTGTACGAACCGTACATAGTGTGTGAGTTAAAGTAGTTGAGTATATAATGTAAAAATCAATGTCATAAAAATTATGAATTATGCAATTAAATTAGCAACCAATTTGATTTTGTCTAGACTCAAGATTGTCCTATGGAGCAGAACCAGCATGTTTCCAAGCATTCTTATCTAGGATATGTTAAAGATATAAATGAAATGTGACTCGCTTGGAAATAAGTTGATTTAATACCGATTTCGGTTACAAATATAATTTAAAGGGATCACGCGGTGCGTCCGCTGATGACCGTATCTGTCCGCGAGTAGTCGTGGAGGCGCGGTCGGTGGTTCGATCAGCTGTGTTTGACCCCTCCACCCGCGCATCCCCCGCTGCTGCTGGTACACGCGTATGATGCGTGAACATCCTCCGGCGCGTTGAAAGCCTTAGCTTTCAAGACGTAGACGAGGTAGGGAGTCTGGAAGCGGCCCTCTGTTCTTTGTTGTCATCTTTGGGTTCTGAAGTTGGCAAAAGACATAGTTTATTGATAGCCCTTCGTATAATGCCCCTTGAAGTAGTGACGTCAGCTACCCTACTGACGCCATCGGCCCCTGGATAGAGGCGACACACGCGCCCTAGCCGCCATTGTAATGGCGGTAAATTGTCTTCCTTCAGTACAACCACGTCCCCGCTGGTGAGTTCTTGTTGTCCAGTGCGCCATTTGGTGCGCTGCTGCAGCTCAGAGATGTACTCCAGGCGCCATCTCTCCCAGAAGTGCTGCCTTATCTTCTCTAGGAGCTCGTGTCTATTAGGTCTGGTAGCGGTGATGGGCTTCGTTGGAATAGACATAAGTGGTCTCCCAATTAGGAAGTGGCCTGGGGTCAGAGGAGAAGGATCAGTACAATTTGACGAGAGAGGAGTCAGCGGGCGTGAATTTAATATGGCTTCAATCTGTGTGAATAGCGTTGCTAGCTCCTCAAACGTCAAAGCAGCCTTTCCAGCTACACGTTTTAAATGGAATTTAGCTGATTTAATTCCAGCCTCGAATATGCCGCCGAAGTGGGGAGAATAAGCAGGGCTAAATAAAAACTTGATTCCTTCAGAAGTGGCATAATCACTGACCAACTGACGGCTGGATCTAAGCAGCTTGCCTAATTCATTGTTGGCACCTACGAAATTCCTGCCGTTGTCGCAAAAGATCTCATGACATTTTCCTCTGCGTGACACGAATCGTCTTAGGCATAAAATAAAAGCCTGCGTACTCAGTTCACTCACAAGTTCCAAGTGTACTGCCTTTGTACTAAGGCATACAAATAAACATAGGTAACATTTACTAATTCGGTTACCACGACCTTTACGATTACTTATCATAAAAGGTCCAGCAAAGTCAACTCCACACGAGTAGAAAGGGAAACAAGCATTAGTACGCGCTTCAGGTAAATGACCCATTATTGGTTGCACCGTATCCGCTCGCAGACGAACGCAGATAATACATTGTCTAACTACTTGCCGCGCTAAGCATCTCCCTCCAATAGGCCAGTACTTATCACGCACTGATGCTAACAATAGCTGTTGACCTGCGTGGAACAAACGTATATGTTCATTAATCATTATGCATTTGGTTAAATGATGTTTTGAATTTAATATTATAGGGTGTTTCTTATCAAAATTATAATTTGAGTTTTCTAAACGACCACCCACGCGAACAATGTCATTTGAATCTATAAATGGAGTTAACTGTAATAATTTATTTTTCTGTGGTAATGTTTTTCCTTGTTTAAGTATTCCAATTTCGAACGAAAATGATTGTAATTGACTAAATTTAATTAATAACATAACTGAATTATTTATTTCATCTGAGTTTATAGGGCCTGAGTATCTTTCTTTATTTTTATGACAGTTGTTAACAAAACGTAGAACATACGCAAATATTCTACTTATTTTATTAAAATTGGAGTACTTATTGAAATCTATAAATAAACTATTGTCAACAGACTTGTTTGCTGCAGATAATAGCGAATGCACCTTTAACTCGGGTAATGTTTGATCTACAAACGAATTCTGTGGCCATTCTATACGTTCCTTCTTTAGGAAAGAAGGACCTTCCCACCATAAAGACGAAGATGATAGGTCCTGGGGTTCAACTCCCCTTGAGGCCAAGTCAGATGGGTTCATATTTGTAGGTACATGTCTGTGTTCAAACCCATTAGTTAACTCGTTAATTTCATTAACCCTGTTGCAGACAAACATTTTAAGTTTTCTTACATCTGTTTTCAACCATCCTAAAACCACAGTTGAATCAGTCCAAATGGTTCTACAACTTATATTAAATCGCAATGACTGTAGAACTTTATGACATAATCTAGCTCCCAGCAAAGTACCAAGTAATTCCAATTTTGGTATAGTAATAGGCTTTAAGGGTGCAACCCTTGCCTTTGCGCACAAAAGTCTTACCGTAACCTCATTTTTGTCATTTATAGAACGTAAGTATATACATGAGGCATACGCTTTCTGTGACGCATCGACGAAACAATGCAATTCTATGGATATCGGAAAATTACAAAGAATATTTCTGCTAATTTTAATATCAGAAAGGAAGTGTAAATTAGACATGAATTTAAACCACGTATTTAATAGGTTTTGTGGTAAAGGCTCCTCCCAATTTAACTTAATGACCCATAACTGTTGTAAAAAGATTTTTGTTTTAATAATGCATGCACAAATTAATCCTAAAGGATCAAATATTTTACAAATAGTAGCTATAACAACCTTTTTTGTAATAATTTGCGGTGGCGGTTCGACCTTTGACGGATACTCAATAATGTCTAGTTTTGGAGAATAGTTCAAACCTAGCACACTGGATTCTTTAGTTAAATCTACCGGGTCGAATATGGTATCATCACCAGCAAATGCATGTAAACAGTTAGTACGAATTTTTCTTAAGGGGTAGCATGCTGAATCTAGAATTTTCTTAACATTTATATAAATATGCTGTAATTCACTTTCACTATCCGCTCCCGTATTCAAATCATCTACGTAAAAGTCACTTTTGATAATGTTCGCGATAGTGGCGTCTTTACATTCTTTAGCTAATTGTAATTAACATCTGGTACTCAAAAACGGAGCGCTGGCCAACCCATACGTTACTGTATTTAATTGTAAAACCTTTAAGCTACTATTATCATCGGGTTCCGTACAAGATGAATTTCTCCACAGAATTAACTGAAGGTGACGTTGAGAAGTATGCAAGGCCGTTTGTCGGTACATTTTCTCAATGTCTCCTAAGAGAACAAACCTATGCCCGCGAAAGCGTAACAAAATTGAGAATAAGTCGGACTGCACAACTGGACCTACAGCCTGTATATCATTTAATGACTTGCCAGAGGAAGTTTTGGCTGAGGCGTCGAATACCACTCTCAATTTTGTTGTTTCACTCTTCTCGCGAATTACGCAGTGATGTGGGAGGTAATTACCAAATTCTGGGCGATCTACTTCACTCAAATGACCTAACTCTTTATATTCATCTATAAATTTAGTGTATGACTCCTTGAGTTTCGGATTTTTATTTAATTTTAATTCTAAATTCAAGAAACGTTTCTTAGCCAGATAGTATGAAACACCAAGATTAGTTTCGGGTTCTTTTAATGGCATGCGGACACAAAACCGACCGTCAGGTAAGCGGCTCGTGTTTTCTATAAAGTCTGTTTCGCAAAATTGTTCCTCTAATGAATTTGTTTTTGTCTCTGCAGGTAGTTCTTCAATCTCCCAAAATTTCTTAAGGGAATTATCAATACTCGAAAAAAGATTGAAATAACAATAGACCTTAGACTTGGACTAACTGATACCGACTGGGCCGGCTATCAACCATCCTAATTGTGATTCTTGTAAAGTAGGCTTATTAGACCCTAGCTTAATTTGATTCGTCCCAATAATGTTCCAAAATATGTCAGCCCCTAACAGCACATCTATAGTGGAAGGCTGGAAAAACTTTGGATCCGCTAGCTGTATACCGGACGGAATATCTAATTCTCGGATGTCTATGTCGACGCTGGGTAGAATACCTGTTATCGTTGGAACCAATAAACAAGAGACCTGAGTACTATATGCAGTTGAATAAGAGTTAAGTTTTATGACACACTTTCCTGAAATGTTAGTTTTAATATTATTAAGCCCGCAAACATTTAGGTTTTCACTAGAGCTCTTATTTAACCCTAATTTCTCTCGCATAACCTCTGTTAAAAATGACGATTGACTACCAGTGTCTAACAATGCTCGCGCCTTAATCTTTTTATTGTTTAACTCATTAACGATTTCTACCTGCGCCGTACACAACAACGTGTGAGTCATCGTCGTAGCCGATAATGTCACCGGGTCATTTAGTGGACTATGTGCAGTTTGTTCTGCGCAAGAACTGATTTCATTTTTATGAATCAAAGTGTTATGGTTCCCTTTACATATCTGGCAAGAACCCTTCAAACGACACCGATGACTATTATGCCCACTACGTAAGCATTTAGTGCATAGTTTTAACTTATTTACTTCGTGAATTCTATCGTCGTAGTTCATTTGCTTGAACTTCGGACATTCATGAGTAAAATGATTCTGATTACAAATTATGCATTGATATTTTCTAGTATTTGAATCCGAAGCAGCTAAGAAAGATCTCACAGGTTTATTATTTTGAGAGATTTTATTATGTTCCTGTTTATCAGATCTATTATAGTGGGTAGTTTCTAAGATATCTGCTCGGTTGCGTAGGAATGCGTAAAACTTGTCCAACGACGGTAAATCCGAAAAACTATTCCTATATTCCTCCCATTTCATGCTTGTGGTGGAATCCAACTTTGCTGAGACCATGAATATTATTAAAACATCCCACTGCTCGGTAGGAAGCCCTAAAGTGTGCAATGAACTCAAGTTTTTAGATATGTGATCAATTAAATACCGCAATGCTTTAAACGATTCCTTCACAATAGGATCAATACTTAATAATGACTTAAGGTGGTTATTTATTAAAATATTTTTACAGTTATAACGGTCACATAAAATTTTCCATGCATTCTCATAACTATCGGCGGTAAACTCAATTGATCTTATAACGACAGCGGCACTATTTTCTAAGCTTGATCTTAAGTAATGATATTTATTAATTAATGGAATCGAGTTGTTTTTATTAACGAGGGAATCGAAAGTATCCCTGAACTCTAACCACTTTAAATAGTTCCCATCAAACTTTGGCAAACTTATAGTAGGTAGTTTTATAGAATTGACTGAATGTGAGCATTGATTCGACGTACATTCATCATTTACTGATCTTTTCTCTAAATTAGCACATTCAATCAATTCTTTAGCCGTGGAAAGGAGAGAAAAGAATTGTGATTCTATCAAATCCCGCTCAGTTAACTGCTCATCTACATTTGAAGAGAGGACTTCTATGTCCGATTGCATGACGTTGAAATCTGATAACAATTCCTGAAATTTATCAATCCGTAAAGTTAACTCTTTGACCTGAATACTTGTCATTTTATTCGCGCCCACTTGGGTTAAGACATTCACGTAGTCTTTAAACTTTGTTAATCTACCCTTTATTATGCTACGCTTTTTAACAAGGTCTTTCAAATTCTCTCTTCCTTCCATAACTAATTATTCCGAACAATGAAATTAAACACTGAACTAGGCAAGAGAATGAAATGATCAAACCAGTTACAATGGTTCCGTCGCACTTTGATCCAGCCGCCTTCCTACCGTCGCGTCGCCACTCAAGCGCTCGATGGGCTCGCCAATCACAAGCAAAGCACTGGGTACAGCGGAATGGAAATTGCTAGACGCGACGTCAGGCAGTTCCTTCTGAGTTTATCTGGAAGTTTGCATAAATGGGTGAAGTTAAAACAAATCTCATGAGAGGGTAGGCGGGTAAAATTTCGATGACGAAAAAAATGACTAGGCAATATTTGAATAAATGGGTTTATGCTTTTAGATTATGTACTTTTAGATTATGTGGCTAGGGATGGAAATACTTTATGCATATGCATATTGAACATTTTAACCGATAAGCTGAAAATTAATTATTTTAGCTAAATGGAATTTACTCAAAAAAATAATAAGAAATTAGAATGCAGTAAGTAGGTATAGGCAAGCTCTCGCAATAGCCGAAGCGTAAATCATAAAAGATAGTACGTGCACACGAAATGCTATCTCATTGGCGCTTTCGGAGCGGCTAGCTTCACACAAATTCGAAAGGGATCGAGAATTAGGGGATAGGATTATTTAGGCCAACTTCCCTTGAGTATCCAGCCAGATGTCCAGCAGTCCTTAGCAAAGTTCTTCACTCCACCAGGGCAGAAGGCAGCATAAGCAGCAATCCGATCCAATCTTCCTTTCGGTTAAATTCAAATTCGAGTAGCGGTTATCCGTTGTTACTCTTGATCCGTGGAATGCAGTATTGTTAGAATATCGAAGACGGTCGCCAATTGGCGCAATAGCCGAAGCGTGATGTTCACGCATCATACGCGTGTACCAGCAGCAGCGGGGGATGCGCGGGTGGAGGGGTCAAACACAGCTGATCGAACCACCGACCGCGCCTCCACGACTACTCGCGGACAGATACGGTCATCAGCGGACGCACCGCGTGATCCCTTTAAATTATATTTGTAACCGAAATCGGTATTAAATCAACTTATTTCCAAGCGAGTCACATTTCATTTATATCTTTAACAGATATAATCCTCTAATTTGTAATATGCTTGTTTACAAAGAGTACTTTTTAAATTTCCGTCCACGATAACGTTACAACGTGCACATATTTCCTTACATTTTCCTTTTTCTCAACGTGGACGTAGACGTCCACTATAATAATCGTCACGTTAAAAATGATAAAAGTGCACTATTCAATCCCATTTTCTTTCCAGGAATAGAAAGTCTTTATAGAGGAACAATTGTTTCATAAAAGCAAACGACACGTTGGTTGCTGTAACAGAATTGCAGGGAAACATTATTTTGTCTTTATTAAATTAAAATTGTATTTACATAGCAATGTCTACAAATCCGTTTTAACCGACTTCAAAAAGGAGGAGGTTATATTAAATCGTCTCTCAGATGTAATATGAAATGAAATGATGTTTATGTTGTTTATTTATATAAGTAGATCTTTTAAGACACTCACACGTTAATATTTTACAACTAGATGGCGCCGGCATTTCCTGGCTGACTGATCCCAAGAAGAAATGCTGAACCAAACCCATTATTTTATTAAGATTTTATGTATTTAACAATGGAGGGCCATGTCTGGAAGGGCCTTTTGAAGCAAGACCCATTGTAGCTTTGAGTTGACTGATGAGATTAAATCGTCTCTCTGATGTACACACATCAAAAAAAGTTTGCGATCGGTTTGAAAAATCGAAATCTTTTTTGTTACGCTAGAATATATAATTTCTTTTTCTTTTTAAATTCTTTACTTAAAAATATAGAATTAGAATATAAAACACAAAAACAAATTCAATTGGTTTTCCATAAAAAAGAAATTCAATCCAAGCTTACGCTCATTAAGAAATCTGACTTAGTCAATTTTAACGGATTTATAATATTTTTTCAAGTAAAGTTGTTACTGATAAAATGCCAAGAGGATTATCAGAAGTTTAACGAGCAAGAATTGTAACTTTGAGGGAAGAAGGACATTCGACGAGACGAAATAGCACGCAGAGTTGCTGTATCCCAACCCTGTGTCGTGGCCACGTTGCAGAGGTACCACGGCATGGATAATTTAGCTGACTGACCCCGCAGTAGTCGACCAACTGTTCTGACTGCTGCTCAGAAGCGCTATATCAGATTGCTGGCAGCCTGTGACCCAACAATCAACGCCACCAAAATAAAAACAGAAGTGCGGGCCACCTCTGGACTTGAAGTTAGCACTCAGATCATTCGGAATTGCTTACACCAGGCTGGATTACGAGCACGGAGGTCTTGGCGAGCACCTCTGAATTTATGGCAACGTCAGCGACGGAGATTGCAGTCGACTAGGCTCCGGCAAAATGAAGAAGGTGTGGAGGAAAACATTTGGCAAAACTGTCGCTTCGTTGACGTATCATGAATCAGTACTCATCCAGATAACCGACGTCTCCGTGTCTGGAGAAGACCTGGAGACTCTGAAAGGCAAAGAACTGCCACTGGAACTGTTTAGCAAGGCGGGAAATCGATGTCCTTTTGGGGTGGAATTATGATTGGAGCTAGAAAGCCTTTGATCCCGTATCGAGGCTACATGACAGCAGATAGGTACAAAACAGTCGCTATTAATGGAATCGTCAGACCATTTCGAGTAAACCATGGGCACTAATTCGTCCTGGTCGATGATAATGCGCCCGCACATCGAGCTCAACGAGTCAATGCTACTCTCCGAGAATATGACATCACAAGGTTAGACTGGCCTGTCGGCTCGCCTGACTTAAACCTAATAGACCACGCGTGGGATGATCTTAAGCGAGCTGTTTGGAACCGTCAGCCAACTCCCCAGACAGTGCCAGAGATCAGGGAAGCCGCTATTCAAGAATAGGATAAGTTACCGCAAGAAATGCTGCATAACTTGATCCTCACCATGCCCAGGAGGATCTTTACATATGTGCGAGCTAGGGGAGAAGATGTATTATATTAAATAAAAACTGTCGATTAATAAATTATTGTATAAGTTTGGTTAACGATCTTTTTCTTTCCATCAAATTTCTGTCACAATTACATTAGGATTTAGATTTGTTAGGTATTAAAAAAAAAAAAACAGTTTTGTTTCTTTTTATTTCAAACAGTGTATTTCTATTTAAAAAAATATAACGTAAAAACTTTTCCTTGATAAGTTAAATTTTAAAAATATTTTCACTTTTGCTAGTGATTACAAACTTTTTTTGATGTGTGTATTTACTCACTTATTGCAGCTTCAATACACTTCAAGTCGTGGGTCAATTCATTTTGATTGCCATCTATATATAATTATAAATATATATATAAGTATATTCAAATTTAGAAGATTAAATTTCTATTAGGTATATTTCTCACTAATATTGAAGGGAAAAATAAGTAATTAAATAATGCGAAAGTATGATTGGATTTCCACTTCAACACTTCTAAAACTTATTCAGTACTTACTTTTTAATTTAAAGACTTATTTTTATTTTAAGAGCCTTAACGAATGAAGTTTTTAATCTAGGTACAACTACCACAGCCCGACATCACCCACTGCTGGGCATAGGCCTCTCTTTTCTTGTGTTAATCTCCACGTTCGTGCGTCTGTGCCAGCCTCATACAGGTTTTGCCCGCGACGGTAACAATGACGTTCGCGCGTCTCGCCGCCAGACGATCAACACTTCGTCTTCCAGTCCTTGGACGCCACTCGGTTACAGCCTTACTCCACCTGTCGTCACTGCGCCTTACCAGGAGTTCTGCCCAACTTCATTTGATTTACATAATACGTTTACGTTAGGTACATCTTAGGTACCTACTTTTAAATGTTATTTGCGCACAGGTTATAGATAGTGTGCTTTGATTACCGCCTTCAACAACGGGATTGTCAGTGTGTCGCAACCTTGCACAACGTTGTAGGTTATACACTCACTGCACACAAACGTTGTAAGCTATACACTCAGTGCACACAAACGTTGTAGGCCTATAAACTCACTATACACTAACGGTGAAGGCCTGTATACTCACTGTACACAAACGTTGTAGGCCTGTACACTCACTGTACACAAACGTTGCTTAAAGTTAGAACAAGCTTAAGCGTCAATAAAATTAAGAAGATTTGTATCATTACTTATCTTTAAGCAACGTTTGTAAGTAAAGAGGCTAACTTTTCTAGCGGAGTATTTGATATTTTAGCGTATGATCTGACCCCAAATAAATTAATATTAGAGCAAGAGGGCGATAATAATGATGATGATGGTATGAAGTCTTACACAAGGCGCTGTACTGCGGCTAAATACTTTTATTTGGGTAATTTAGGCCAAACGCCTGAAACTATCAATACAATGAGGCAAGGTACCGTCGACCGCACGACGGTGATAACACTTTGACCTAGAACTGGCCTAGCGTAGTACTGGGTGTCAATTGAAAAGGAAGACAGCTTGAAGGGATGCGCTATGGTAGCCCACGAATTAAAATTTTCCTATGTTTTAGGGAATTTCCAGGTCAGTGTCAGGTTGTATGCTAATCAAACTATGATTCGCGATCATAACATATATTTACAGAATTCTAATCATTCATCAATAAAAGTTAGCTAAGTTAGCTTTGACCTCAAATGTCATGATTTTATGAAATACTCATTCAATAGGGTAATTTGAGTTGAGTAGGGCAATTTGTATTGATAATTTTAATGATTTGACGCACGTTACTCAAGAAAGCGAGTCTGACCTAGTCGATAGCGATGTGGATTTTTTAAATCAGATTTCATGAAGTAATAGGTATATTGCTGCGATATCATGTGTTTAAAAGTCGTACATTATTGAATACTTGATGCGCCCATTAGCGTAGCGATTACCACAGGAACCATACTAAAGAGAATAGCATAATCAGCCTATAATGTTCCCACTGCTGGGACACAGGCCTGCTCTCTGTGAGAGGGAGTGGGCCGTAATCCACCTCGCGGGCCCAGTGCGGGTTGGTATATGTCACATGTCTTCGAATTTTTGGTTCTAGGACATGCCGGTTTCTTCACGATGTTTTCCTTCACCGTTTTGAGAGCAGTGCTGATGAAATTATTTACACAAAGTAAAGCGCCTGCCTGGGTGTGAACCCACGACCTACAACTCGTAAGTCGGGGCCAATACCACTGAGTTACCACTGCTCCACTAAAGAGATTACTTTTGCAATAATTTTACATAGCATGAATTTTATACTTCAAGCGAGTGCTGTTAGTAGATTTAATCTTTAACACTCTCTTCACGACATTAACAAGGATAGATAGTGCAACCAGTTACTGCACTATCTATCCTTGTTAATGTCAAAAGTAGGAGGTAAGCACCAGTACCTACCTCCTACTTTAATGAAAACATAAACTTATTGATTTCCCTGAAGACTCAAAAACGCAGCCAACGGAAACTTTACAGCCGGGGTTGTAACTTTTAAGAATTTAATTTTTTTCATGCAAAAATCTATTTCGCTAGTTTGATTTAAAAAAATGATTTCAGTAATTTTGGTTTAAATACCAGTAAAATGGGTGCGGCTTAATAATAAAAGCTGCACGGGTCGATCAAAGGTTAAGCTACGCGTGCCACGATCGTTTCGTAGATGGGTGACCATTCATAACATATCGAGACCCCTCGTTCCTCAGAAAGCACGTTAAACCGTTGCGTTGGTCCCGGCTGTCATTCGTAGATCTTTGACAGACGTTACGGGTAGTAAGTACCCAAAAGTCTAACAACCAGTCTTACCAAGGGGTATTGTAGTACCCAGGAACTGGATCGTAGAGGTCAGATAGGCAGTCGCTCCATGTAAAATACTGGTTTGTAGGTGCATCTGGTTAGACTGGAAGCCGACCCCAACATAGTGAAAAGACTAGGCAGATTGAGAAAAAAATATTTTTTATTAGCGAAACGTGTGCGTAAACAGGTCTGATACTATCTGATGTAATGTGTGAAAAGACGCGGTGTAAATATAAAACGGAAGAATTTATGGTGCACGCTGTAGTATAAGATAATTGCAGCTGCTGAGAATAGAGTATAAAAATAACTATTGCACATAGGTTGTAATAGGCATCCAAGGACTGGAAGATGATGTGTCGGTCGTCCGGCGGCGAGATGGGTGGACGACATTGTTGCCACCGCGGGTAGAACCTGGATGAGGCTGGCGCAGGGGCGTTGGGATTGGCACATGAAAAGAGAGGCCTATGCCCAGCAGTGGGTGAAGTCGAGCTGTGGATGATGATGGTGATGAAGCTACAATAAGTCACTTGTAAAAAGATTTTAACACTTACCACAAATCAAAAGTGATTTTCTTTTCAACTTTCTATCAAAAAGAAAACAATTTCTTTTTGACACTAATTCGAATCTTTAACACGATTCTGTGCTCGAAAATAAAAAACATGAAAAAATTAAATTACGATTACAATAAACGCGAATAAGAAAATTGCTCTTCAATTTAGCCATGTCTTGAATTTCTTACACACGACTGTACCTAAGAATTATTTCTGTCAGAAATTGTTACAAAGGATATTCGTTTCGAGGTAAAACCATAATTTCTAAATTGATTTTGTTCAGAAACAAAGAATTTTTTTGACGACTGAAAGAAATGAAGAACTTCTTATATTTATTTATTTTAGGATTGAATAGAATTCTTTGTGTTAAAACCAATATTATTTTCCGTTAGCCTAATTTAATGATACCTAACAGTGATTTTAATATTTTCATTGGATTCTAGAAATTACAAAGTAGATATTCTTGATTCTAGTGACGTGTTTTAGAAGTCGTCATCGCCATCATTATTGGCAGCCCTGTTCCACGCACTGTTGAGTATAGGCCTTCTCCCTTTTGTGCCTTGCTTCCCTGGTCTGTGCGAGTCTCATCCAGGTCTTTCCCGCAATCTTCTGCAGGTCGTCCACCCACCTGGCTATTGGTTTCCAACGCTCCTTCTGCCGTTTCTCGGCAACCATCCCGTTAGGGCTCTGCTCCACCCGCCTTTCTGATGTCTAGCCAAGTGTCCTGCCCACCTCCATTTCAGAGCCGGTTTAGAAGTAGTAGACGATATTCAACAAGGTCATTATAGTCTCGGAAAAGTTTCAGTCACGGGCACTTTAACTACATGTCTAATGATGAACTTTCATTGTTTCCAGGGTCCAATCTGAAAAAAGCAGGAAACACTTTTTATACAATAGGCCGTAAAGGCTCCAACAAACAGGCGCGACACGCGACGTGAATTGCTCGCGACACAAAGGCACCGCTTGGTAAGCAGCGCCTTTGTGTAGCGCAGTCTCGTCGCACCTGTCTGCGGGAGTTTTAATGCTACTTCCCAACCTAAATAATTAAAAAAAAGCAGCAAAAATGAAATAAAATTATAAAAAAACTATTGCCCAAAATTACTACATTACTAAAAAGTTAAAAATAACTTATGTTAGACGAAATAAGATACTGCAGAAACATTTCAATTGGCGTATTTAGACAATCCGCCTTGAATTCAAAGTAGGAAAGTGAATAGATACCTACCTAACTACTATAAATAAATAAATAAAGTTTTATTGTTTTTCATTAATTATTCTACAGCACAAAATTGAGGCAGCCCCGGTAAGTTACAAGGATACTTGTGATGGCTTGTGGGTGGTGGGTACACATTGCTTTTCAGCATAATTCAGCGAAGTTCGTACGTACCGTATCTGATTTTTTGCAGTCGGGGTCGGTAAGACATGTTTCCAAACAAAACTGTCCCCCGACTGCAGAAAATCAAATACATAATATCTATAGACTTCATTCCGGTTTTTGGGGAGTTGTGTAAAGAAGACAATTTTTTTTTTTAAAGAAAAAATAGATATTGTTTGGGATTATGATGATTACCTTTTTTTACCTTTTTGTTAAATGTCGCAGCATCATGCTGAGATAGGGGCCTTTTGGCCTCGTACAAGACTTACTGTTGTTATTTTCATTGTACTTTTGTTTTTATTTTATTATTTTTATTTTTATGAGTGTGTTTAGTTGAGTTTCTGATAATCCTGTGCGAGTCTCAATAAATAATTTTTATTTATTTCTTTATCTTACTTACCTTGCTTACCCAACGAGAACACCTGCAAAACCCAGTAGTAGGAATATCTTCAAAAACATTCAACCATGTTGAGCTAAGAATTGCTTATTATAACCATTTTCTTTCACGACGCAACGCCACAGTACAAAACCAACCGACTTCCAAAACAAACAATATTAAGCTCTTTATTGTTATTAAAGTTAATATTTATGTCGGCAAAGGGTCTGACATCTTAAATAAAATTCAGAAATATCTCAGTAATCAACTTTTATTCCAACAGCTTGTTAATTATTGATTAAATAAATACTAGAATAATTCTAAGCGCTACAACATGTGCACCGGGCCGAGCCTGCGACAAGAATGATCCCCACCTCGGTGCGCGCTCGCTTATGTAGAGCAGCTTGAGTAGTGGGGAGAGTGGGGAGGCGTAAGTGACGCATACCACTGCGTAACTCGGCCCGCTGCACGTGCTGTTTACAATGGTGACGCCGTCACGGCCATACTGACGCGCGGACGTCCTCGTGCGCGTAATCTCATCAAGCAGTATCTAAAAAGACAACGATATTATTCATGTTCGTTCATCCTGACTAGCAATCTGGGCCGGTTCACCCATTCAGAGAAAGCTTTTAATTCGGGACTGCGCATTATTGAGCCTTCAGGACTTAAGCAGTCTGGTCCGGTTAACCCCTTCAGAGTAAGCTTTTCTTTCTGGACCGCTCGTTATTGAGCCTTCAGGACTTTAGCTATCTGGTCCGGTTAACCCCTTCAGAATAAGCTTTTACTTCTGGACCGCTCGTTATTGAGCCTTCAGGAATTTAGCTATCTGGTCCGGTTAACCCCTTCAGAATAAGCTTTTACTTCTGGACCGCTCGTTATTGAGCCTTCAGGAATTTAGCAATCTTGTCCGGTTCACCCCTTCAGAGTTTGCCACTAATTCTGTACCGCTCGTTATTGAGCCTTCAGAACTCCTCCTAATTTTTTCTCCCTTTTTTTTTTTTTTTGCTTTCGTTTTTTTTTTGTCTATTTTTTTTCCTCTTATTTTTCTCTTTCCTCTTTTTTTTTCTTTCTCTTTTTTTTATTTTTTATTCCTCTTTTTTTTTTCTTGCTCACTTTTTATTCCCCTTTTATTTTTTTTATTCCAGCCATTTATCACTTAATGACCCTGCAAAACTATTATCCCCAGGACCAGTTATTGCTGACTCTACAGGGTCACCTCTTTTGCTAATTATTATGGCTACTTTAGTAACAATAGTAATTGAATCTGGATTAAAAGCCTGTTGATCTTCTTCTTCTTCGTGTCGCTGGCACGACTTTTCCCATATTTTGTTGGCCCAAAACTTCGCCACTTCCACGGCGTCATCGGTGGCAGCGCAGAGGTCACTTTGACTGCAAGTTTTGGGACACAGAGGGCAAGATAGAAGGTGGAGTATAGTTTGCGACATAGCTCCACATCCACATCCAGCTGCCATTCCATCGAGGTAGCCCCACTTTACTAGGTTGGGATTACATCTTCCCACTTGCGTCCGAAGACGGTTCAGGGACTTCCAAGTGAACCACGAAAGGTTACACCCTGCAGGAAGTTGCTCCTTTGGTGGTAGATAGTAAATGGGAGGGGGAATAGTGTCTTGCCACAGTTTGCAACGGGCGTCGGCCGGTTTTCCTGGTAGAGATACTGTCGATTTCAGGAAGCTGTGCCTGCTTTTAAGCCGTTGCGTTGGTAGTTGTGAGCCTGAGCAAGTTGTTACGGGAGCAGATTTTTTTCTTAGCTTTGAGGCAATGGTTCTTAAATGTCGACGCTCTATCAAGGGTGACACCCAAGTAGGTAGGGTTACTGCAGTGTTCAACGGTGACACATTGCCAATTGATATTCAGGGTGCGTCTTGCCGAATGGTTGCGGAGATGGAAAGCGCATGCCTGTGTTTTTGTGGGGTTTGGTCTGAGAGCGTTCTCAATAACAATAATACTTTCCAAGAACTTCTAGGCCTGCCTCTAAGATGTTTTCAGCGTCCCCAAATGTATTTGTTTGGGTAGCCAGGGCAAGGTCATCTGCGTATAGGAACCTCTCGCAATGTTCAACAGTAGGTTGGTCGTTGGTATAGATGTTGAAGAGAGTGGGCGCCATAACACTTCCCTGGGGCAGGCCATTCTTCTGTGATCTCCATCTACTTCTTTCTGAGTTTAAAAGGACTTGGTAACGTCGATTACGTAGCATCTCACCCAGTGTCCGAATAAAACCCTGGTTTAAAAGACTGTTGATACAAAATGTTAACCAAGATGTTTAACACTTTCACTGGTAGGTGTTAAACGTGAGTCAGCAGACATTGTATCACTATCAATCGATATAGTATCACTATTCACGAACATGGTATCTCTATTTGCCAAAGTTATATTGCTGTAAGGCATGGTTCTCGTGGCTTGTTTCGTGTATCAGGGTACCGTCATCATCACTACCCGCCGTCACGTCATCATAATTTTCCACGATATCTACCAGAACATTTTGACCATGAGATACTTCACGTAAATTTTTATGAGAATATTTTATAGACCCTATTAGCCCCATTAATATATCTCAACTCGTTATGGTCACATCTGTATTATCATACGAACGCCCGTGATCAGCAATTACTCGTTTCGGCGCGCCAAACAAATGAACTGGATTTTAACTGCTTTAAGCCTTAGGGCAAAACGAACGCATGACTAAATGATAACAGCCGCACGGGTACATCGAAGGTTAAGCTACGCTTGCCGCGGTCGGTTCGTGGATGGGTGATTATCCATTACATATCGAAACCCCTCCGTGCCTCGGAACGCACATTAAGCCGTTGGTACCGGCAGACATTCGTAGATCTTTGACAGTCGTTACGGATAGTACGAAGCCCAAAAGTCTGACAACCAGTCTTACCAAGGGGTATCGTGTTACCCAGTCATTGGGTTGAGGGGTCTCATAGGCAGTCGCTCCATGTAAAATACTGATCTTTTGCTGAATTTGGTTAGACTGGAAGCCGACCCCAACATAGTTTGGAAAAGGCTAGGCAAATGAAGAGGGCAGAAACGAAATTTGTACAGCGCTTGTAACCACCAGACTAGTCTAACTTTAAGGTCGATTTTATCAAAGCTATTATATGAATGATCCCTTATGAACGCGTTTACCTTAAACAGGCACAGCATACTAACGCGACCACCAACATGAATTTAGCCAATATGGTAATAGTGGTTTCATTAATTATAAACCAACCACAAATGGTGTTATTTGCTGACGAAACTTATTTAAATTAATAGACGTGCATCAAATCTTGACGACGTACATAACGCCCTACTGCAGATCCAAAATTGGTTCACAGCTAATATTTTAGTATTCAATGGGAAAAAAAAACGAATTGTATAAGATTTACTTTACCAAATGTCAAAAGTACTAATTGTGAGATAGTATTGAATCAAGAGAAACTAGAAATTGTCGATAAAACTGATTTCTTGGGATCACGCTCGACTCAAGACTTCAATGGGGTCCTTATTTAACATCCCTTGCAGGACGGCTAAGTTCAGCAGCATATGCTGTGAGAAAAATCCGTCAATTTACTGAAGTAGGTACCGCGAGGCTAGTCTATTTTAGTTACTTTAATAGTATCATGTGTAGTATTTTACTCTGGAGACTCACTGCAGACGTCGAATATTTTTTTTTTTTCTGTAGAAAAGAGCCATCAGAGTCATATATGGCCTCCGCAGGCGCGACTCTCTGAGGGAAATGTTTAAAGATAACATCATGACGGTATCTTGTCAATACATCTATGAAAACATCTTATGCGTAAGGAAAAATCTATATCTTTTTAGTAAAAGAGGTGAAAGACACAATTAAATCACTAGAAATAGGGACCAATTATTTCAACCAGGTTTCAGGCTGGCTAAAGTAGACTCATCTTTCATGGGGTACTGTTTAAAATGTTACTGCTGTGTTATGGCTAAACTTGATGAGATGATAAGCCGAGGAGTTTGAATTTTGAAGAATTGGAAATACATTTTCGAACGTATGTAGCTAAACCAATAATTTGTGTAACTTTAACTCAAATTCCGTGTTCTAAAATATCACGACCAAATTTTTCTGCTAAGTCATTCAACCGGCCATACAACGTGATTTATTTGAAGCAAGTGGTTATGTACCATGGTTGCACATTTAATTTGTAATATGCGCGCTACTTTTATTCACACCTATACCTTTTAGGATCACTTGTTCATGAAATTGCTCAATATGAACGAGATTTCAATTACTATACTTTACAAGGCTACTTGAGCTTCTGAGCCAGACTCAAATTATAATAAGGATATCTGTACCACTTATCTATCATACTCCACGAGCTGCTCTGGAGCAGAAGTTCACGTCCTTGGTGCTGGTGCTCGGTATGGAGTCTTCCTTCTTCCAGCGCGTGGGGCAGGCGTTGGCCGTATGTCCCAGCTCACTGCGAACTGCTTTTCTGGCCAATTTACTTGGTATCTTCTCAATGAGTTGCCACAGACGAATATCCGCTTCAGCTGCAGTTTCTTCATCACGGGTTGGGAGAACTTGGAAAACAGCATGTCCTTGATTGTTGCCCATGAGATCTTGTCAGGTTATATCTCGGTAAGATACACAGCGGCACGGCCCTTCAGTATGTGTAAGCGCCAAAATCGGTCTATACCCTTTTTACTATCATTAGTGGACGGTGGATCCAATCCCACTTCTGATGTCGGCAAAGGGTCTGACATCTTAAATGAAATTCAGAAATATCTCAGTAATCAACTTTTATTCCAACAGCTTGTTAATTATTGATTAAATAAATACTAGAATAATTCTAAGCGCTACAACATGTGCACCGGGCCGAGCCTGCGACAAGAATGATCCCCACCTCGGTGCGCGCTCGCTTATGTAGAGCAGCTTGAGTAGTGGGGAGAGTGGGGAGGCGTAAGTGACGCATACCACTGCGTAACTCGGCCCGCTGCACGTGCTGTTTACAATGGTGACGCCGTCCTTTACATAAAATATATCTTACATAATCTACAAATAATATTAATAGTATGTACAACTAAATAACAATAAATAAAAATAAAAAAGAAAGAAGGAAAAGAATCATAGGGCATCAAAAAATTCATCCGCATCGCTGTCGACAGGAAAAGTGCCCAAAAGGCTGGCAGCATTGCCACATTGTATGGCGATACTGATTCTTTGGCCAAAAAATAGGCCAGCCCTCTGGTCACGTGAAGAGTCGACCAACCGCTTAGCGATGTCTCCAAAAACCAAGTGGGCACTCGGACCCCACGGCCCTAGTGTTTCAACCCCAAACGGCTCGACCATATAACTCCCAATAAGACAAAGTAAAGTGATAAATAACTTTTATTTCGGAAGTCGGTTCTTTAGTATTGTATTCTCATTTTTTGCCACCGACTTCCGAAATTAAAGTTATTTTTCACTTTGTAGTGTTTTTTTTTTTTTGTAAAAAAGTTTTTATTTCTCACTTTTTAGTTGTGATACCTTCCCACACAAATTCGTGTACCACTAGTTGTAATGAAAATAACAGTGATAGGACGATATTATTATAACATCATCAATATACAGTACTAAGTGGAAAAAATATGTAGTATTGAAGCTAACTGAAAAACTACGGAAGAAAAGTTAATAAAATTTATATGGGACCA
Organism: Dryobotodes eremita; assembly: GCA_917490735.1. Lineage (NCBI taxonomy): Eukaryota > Metazoa > Arthropoda > Insecta > Lepidoptera > Noctuidae > Dryobotodes > Dryobotodes eremita. The sequence continues at coordinate 6,149,891 of OU823248.1, forward strand.
TCCCTGCGACAAACCCTAAGTATTGAAAAAAGAAAACAAAATAGATCCGTAATTGCCGGAGATATCGCGTAACAAACATATAAAAAAATATACAGACGAATTGAGAACCTCCTCCTTTTTTAAGTAGGTTAAAAATACACGAGCTTCGTGAAAACGGCTTTATTCGCAGATTGCAAAGCTTTGATATTCTCGCGTATAAAATACGAGTTCATTACTTTTACAGGGTCTCTATGTATAACATAAATATGTGTCAGTCTTCACTCTATTGTTCAGTTATAAGCTTTTTAACATATTTTACGAGCATGTGTGATGAAGCATGAAACTTGTATGTGTTTTGCGTCTCATTTTCTCGTTGATCTTTGAAGTCAAGTACATATAAGAAAAAACTTTTGCATTTCGGAGTGTCATTTATAGTATAGTCTGTGTATTAAGACGCTACCCCGAGCAAAACCTTGCAATAGTGCGTTATTCAGAGGGTATTAACTCAATAATTATCAGCAATAAACTACATCTAAAAGCACATTATTAAGGTTTGATATCCTATCATCACATTACACGTTATTATTTGCTTTTATGTATTATAAATACATTTAAAATCTCCTTGTAAAAAAGTGCCTAAAATTCTTGATTGCATGCATCTTTTGCTAAAGGTGACGCTCTAATAACTTAAGGATTACACTAATAGATAGGTCATATAAAAATCTTCATGTTTCACGTTTTATTTTATTTTAAAAGATCGCTTGTCTTTTTTTTTTAATAATTCCATTCATTTTTGTGAATTTTATGATAAATGGGCGTTCGCAAGGGAGCGGGATAGAGCGAGACTCAGCGACGGGACAGAGAAGGACCGAAAGCTCAAGGTCGTTTGGTCGGGAAAGCGCCTTAAGATATCTTCGTCTGCTACTTTAAGACATTCTTACCAGGGATTGAAAACCAGAACAAATTTGGGTTCCGGTTCTTCATTTCGTTTCGGTTTGGTTCTGGTTCCAAAGTACCGGTTCCAAATAAAGGTGTCAATATACCGGTTCCGTGCCATCCGATTTAAAGGTTCTCTAAGAAAGAATTACCACATGATCTACCAAAGCAAAAGTGCCCCTCACAAAAACTCCAACCTCTTCACCCGCTGGAGGCTGCTCATGCCTCGCCACTATCATACAAAGCTTCGTCCTGCGCTGAGCGGCATCCTATGAACTCGTTCAGACCCGTTTTGAAGAAGACCCGTCAAAATAATGGTTCTTAAAGGTTCCAAATTAGGTTCCTGTTGCGGTTCGGGTTCTAGTAACGGTATTTTAGGAACCTTTTTAATCCCCGCCTCATGTTGGATAATAGGTGTCATCGTGAAATTGATGTGGTCATCAGTCCTAATTCTATGGTCTTGCTGAGGTGGTCTGACATTGCTCTGGTTTCAGCCCTACGCTTCTTTTATCATCCTCTTGAGCACATTTTGATCTAGCTGCCATCAGTTCCCCAGGGTATGTCTTTAGAACACAAGCCTACCATTCTTCTAACTAAACAGTCTTCGACCAATAATATTATCGAACACATCGCCTTAGCCCACATTGCATTATCTTATGCGAATTTAGGTTGAAAGTAATATATAAAGTATTTTCATTACAGCTCGGCAAATCAATTTGAAAATTACTAAAACAGAACTTGAAAATTATTCAGTAAGTAAGTTATCCATACTAATATCAAATATAATATATAATAATTCGAAAGTAACTCTGTCTGTCTATTACCTTTTCACGCCTAAACTACTGAACGGATTTGATTACAATTTGGCAATTGTATAACAAAATACCAAATTCCATAAAAACGCTACCATTTACTAGATTTAAAAATAATTTGACGAGGTTTTTAATTGAAAAATGATTTTATAGTGTACATGAGTTTTTAGATTATAAATATAAGCTTTTGTAAATTGCACGATCATTTAAAATTATTATTGTTATTTCCTTTATTTCATATACATATACATATAAAATATATTTTTAAATATTAGAATATAAAAAATATAAAAACATTTAAAAATATAAAAAATGGTGGCCCACTGGTATCGGGAACAGGGTCCAAGCTACCGGCGGTCAGGGCTCCAGAGAGAGAAACTTCCTAAAAATGCGGGCCGTGTCCAGAAGTACCGCCTTCTGAATCAAGCCCTTGATCCAGCTGCCCAACGAGAGCCGCTCAGGTGTTGGTCGAGGCTTTTGGCTATTAATCCATTGGCTGTCACGACTATCGATACAATGATCGCTGAGTCCACATCCCACATGTCGACAACCTCGCGAGCTAAGTCAAGATATTTGATTTGTTTATCTTTCTCGGCTTTCACGAGGTTCCCGTCATGTGGGACCGTTATGTCAACAATCATTGCGCGCCGCTCTAATCGATCCACCACCACTATATCAGGCTTATTGGCAACAATAGTCCTGTCAGTGATGATGGATCGATCCCAGTACAAAGTGATATTTCCATTTTCAAGAACTGGGTCGGGCACATACCTGTAGTACGGCACTTCCGATTCTACAAGGCTGTATTTGAGAGCAAGTTGCTAATGGACATCCTGGCTACAAGGTTGTGTCTATGCAAGTATTCTTCGTTAGCTAGACTAGAACATCCGGAGATAATGTGTTTGATTGATTCACCCGGACGGTGGCATGCCCGACAAATGTCAACCGTGCCGTCTTTCACTTATTATTATATTATTTATTGTTATAATTACTGTGGCAAATCTCTCCCATTATTGACATGATCATTATTGACATTTATGATTATTATGTTTATTATTTTTTCATTATTATATTGACATTTATTTAATTCAGTCATACAATTTTAATGGGGTTATCTGTTTAATGACTGCATGATTATGGTTAACAATTAATTTAAATAAAATATGTAACGTTATTTTATATTTGCACGCCCAAATTAAAAACAGAATAAGAGATTTTTTTTTACATTTTACCAATCTTCTGTACCTTATTTATGCAAATAAATGATTTTGATTTTTGATTTTGAAGGAGATAGTGTGACGGAAGAGGATGATGACGGAGGTAGATGGCATCCTGGGGTGGGGAAGGACACAGGCAACTTTTTATCCCGGTAGCACGTCCTCGTGAGATAATTTCTGACATCCCCTCGGGCGCAGTCGCGGGCAGAAGCGAGTTTACTATAAATCGAAAATTGATTTGAAAAGTTATGTGGTCACCAGCAAACGAGATGAACTAAAAGTGATATGCCTTTATCTATCTAGAATCAAACGAATATATTCAAATAACGGGTCATGCAAGAGGGTTATCGAGATTTTCTTAATATTATTAATAGCAGGCTGCCACAAAGAACTGAATACCAAACTGGCGAATTAAAAGCGTGTGAGATCAGTGAATCAGTGGACAACATAAAAATAGGTATGTAGGCAGTTATCTACAGATGTTTTCACGCTGTTCAGCATTTACATAGGTACACTAAGTTACAAGTGTTATGTATTTTTTTATTGTAGGCTTTTATTTTGCCTTTTGTATTTAGTTGTGATGAAACAAACCGTAATGATGCTTACTGCTTACACACTTAGCGGGGACTAGCCTTCGACGCAGGAGATATTATACTGCACAAGTGTGTGTCTGCGCATACACTTGACTTGCATTCTCTTCTCTTACTCTCATAGTCCGATAGGACGGCAATCCGACACGACCGGAGAGAGATCAGGCGCAGGACCAACGGCTTAGCGGGCTTTCCGAAGCACGGGGGTATCACACCACCACCTTCCAAACTCCGGGCTGTTACTAAGAAATTCCTAATGGAAAAACCCAATAACACTTTGCCCGACCTGGGAATCGAACCCAGGACCCCACGCTCAGCAGTCGCGCTTGCAACCACGAGACCAACGGGGGATCTGGGGAGTCGGGGCGGGATAGCTCTCATTACTCTGTCTACAAAGCTCATTCATGTGTCTCGTTTACAGACAAAGGCGGAGCAGAGTACTGAATTAGTGATGACGTGTCTGTGAACAATGCAGGGCTCATGTGACGGTTTGCACCTCATTAACCTGTAGGTATCTACTGTTGCATGTGTACCCGGGATGAAATTAATCTTTTCTGAGTTGGAATTATTTGGTTGGTTGGTTTTTGGTTTGTTGGTTTTTTTTTGTTTTTTTTTATTATTATTATTATTTTTTTTGTTTTTATTTAGAAAGAAAGAAAAATATTTTATTTGGGACACGCACAGAAAATACAACCAGTAAAATAAAATAAAAAAGGAGCATTTAAAACTTACAAAATCAGAGTTGTCTTTTTCTTGTTAGCTTATCTGGCAGGTCATTTCATAAAAATCTGTTTTTTTTTTTATTTAAACCATAGGACGCCTACTGCGAATCAGTAAAAAAAACAAATTGAATTTTCTCTATAAACAAGTATAAATTATTAGAAAATAAAAACTTACTCAAATATTGTAAATAGTGCTATACGTAAGCGTTTCCGTATTAATCTGGTTGGGCGACCCATGTAGTGTTACAGGGTTTGAAATCCAGAAATTCGTCCGTCCTACCAAAGCCGATTGGATAAAATCGTGCGGCTTTTGGTAGTCAAAATCCTCTTTTGATTGCTGTAATAACGTATATACACGTTTTATCGTATGGCAGGTATTGTATCCTAAAAAAAACAATTATCTTTTGTTAGAAGAATCGTCTCTTTTGTGGATGCTCAGCAAAACATTATCGTATTACACGATTCTATGCTTGTGTGCGATTGTGGCTTGTGGCAGCCGCATGGGTCGATCGATCAGGTTAAGCTACTCTTGCCGCGGTCGGTCCGTGGATGGGTGACTATCTTTACATACCAAGACCCCTCCGTAACTCGGATAGCACATTCAGCCGTTGGTACCGACTCACAGCCGTTAAGGGGTAGCCAGAAGCCCATAAGTCTGACAACCTATCTTACCAAGGGGTATCGTAATATCCAGTAACTGGGTTGTGGAGGTCAGATAGGCAGTCGCTCCATGTTAAATACTGGTATTCAGCTGCATCCGGTTAGACTGGAAGCCAACCCCAACATAGTTAAGAAAAGGCAGGGAGATGATTACTTTACCATTCTATGCTGCACTTTTAATTTTAACTCGATGACAATCGTTAAAACTTAGAAAGCTTTGACCGACTTCTCGTATGGCCCGGCCAGAGAAACGTCAATTTACTATAATGGCCTTAGCAGATATGCTACGTACATCAGTGATCGGCGACTCTGCAACTTCATAAATGCTGCATTCCGTTTTGATGACTCTGTGCGGTAAGTTTCGATGGCTAAATCGCTCATTTTAGCGATTGATTTTGATCAGCATCGTGTTTTGATGACTCGCGGTGTTTGCGCTCTGTGTCTATGAGCCAGTCCACACGACGCGTTGCGTCGTCGCAACGCAAATATTTTGACGCATAGCCAGGCACACAGGCGTTGCGTCATCGCAGCGTTGCTACGACGGAGTCGTAACGTTCCGTCGTCGCAGCGGCGACGCACAGTCCATAAAATGTATCTTTCCTGAATGAATGCAATGAAGTAATCCATGTCAATTTCTTCAATGGTACTCATTTTTCACTACAAATAAAAGTGAATACAAAAATACGTAAAAAAAACGAAATGGGCTTGCGTGTGTCTCCTCCCATATCGACGCATAAACAACTGAACGCTGCCGCATGCCGCTCCGGCGCGGCGTCGCAATGAGTACACCCCTCCCACTTCGTCTTGGGGCTGCAGTCAGTCGTATGTGCGTTGCGTCGACGCAGCGCACCGTGTGTACACTATGGTTATTAGTTTGTAAAACGATGCAGCGCTTGACGCAACGCGCCGTGTGCACCGGCCCTATCGTAATTGCGTGTTTTCTATCTGTCGCTTTTCTATCAGCTGCTGTATCAAACTTTTTGAAGAAAGGCCACTAATTCACTGCTTAATGAAGGTAAGAGTATCCTGGTTTCCTCAGCTACCTCAGTAGTTTTATCGAGCTTCTAAAAAGAGACTAAATCACTGGTCGCCGCTAAATTCAGGATGTGCTGCGATTTCCTACGATAGCGATAGCCTTTTTCTACATAACGACCGCAATGATGGCTGCCATGAAAATGATGCACCTGGGTTTGACTTTACGATGTCGAGAAACGCTCTCTAGGAAACACACCAACTTACTTTCATAAATAACGCTTCAGTGACGTCATCCGCCGGTAAATTGCAGACGCTATGTGGCGGCCACCGCTATTTTAGAAAAAAGAAAAGAAAGAAAGAAAATACGTTTATTTGGGGTAAACATGACGCAAAGAAAAACACACAAACACAAAAAAGAACGAGTTGAACGAAAACCGTAGCTTTAAGTTGCATTACCTCTCAAACTATGGACGAATGAAATATTTTCTAGACACAGTTTGCTTTAATTTGTCTTGCTTAATAGCGAGCAATTTACCCTCGTTTGAAGCAATACTAAGGTATCTAAACATTTCTCAAGTCGTACCAAAAAACAAATTCTGACATTATAATTAGTAAAAGTTTGACGTACGAAGCTGGTAATGATAATGGTATGAGCACTTAATGTTATTAATGCTTCAGAACTTCGTGACGCACGTAAACTTTTGACTGGAGCTGGTTAATTTTTACAATGGTTTCCATTTACATTTGTTTGAATTTCATTAGTTAGGTCACGTCATGGTATAATAATATACTTCGCCAGGTATAGCATTCCAAGACACAGTGGTCACGTAGGTGACACAAGCCTACGTCATCACCGCTGTGTTACCAGTAGTGTGTCATAATAACTCCCCAACCGCCTTTATTAGCTGTGCGAATCCGATAAATCAATGAGGTTTTAACTAACAATCACGTCGGTATAAGTTTAAATTGAATTTTTTCGTTTGATTAGAAAAACAAAACGACAATTTAAATGCTTGATATTTTTTTTTACAGAATGGTGACAAAAAAATTATCCATACTTCTTGTTTTGTTGCAATAAAGTGGCAACTGGATAGTGACGTAAGCTTGTGTCGTTCTCGGAGTGCCAGACCTTTGTTTTTTTAGACCATGGGCCATTGTATTTGGACTCTGTCTAGTATGACAGGTGAATGACTATAGAGTGTTATGCACCTTTTGTGCATGTCAAACACTCGTGATTATGGAAATCGAATAGGAATTTAATGAAATATGTAATAAAATTCTTCAATGGCGCACAATACTATGGAGATAAATAAAACGATTGCTGTACGTGCAAAAAAAAGAATCCATTCAGATGGTATTGGTTGTAATGGAAACGTTTTACTATAGCAAGTTCTCATAACAAAATTGTCCATGAAGGAATGCGTTTGAATGACTTCAAACGTTTTCTTCACTAACAAACCTAATATAATTCCTGACAATAATAATAAAAGAACAAGAAAAAAAATACAAAAGAAATACCAACATTCTAATAAAGTCCCTTCTCCAATTTCCTAACAACTTTGTGAAGCTAAAATCTTATTTTTTTTTCCCTCAAGTCTTTCCGTGAACTACTTGCTTGATTATTTCGATCCCCACGTAACGTTTTCAGTTAATACATAATTCATGGTCGGTTGGGACCCGATATTGAGACTACATGTATACTATCCATCGATCTTTTTAATGAAAATTTATTCGAGAAAATGTCGCCTGCAGGATATATTACACGGTTGTTATTAAAGAGAAAGTGCTGTAGAAGATTGGTGTGGTTCATCTGATGCAGTTTGAGTGTCGGGAAGATATTGAGTGTTGAGTTACTTCTATGTTTTGTCAGTCTCCAATTTATTTAGCAGACTCTTCGATACTCATTGGTCTAAATGAAAATTTCATAATATGGATTGAAGAAAACGTAAATCCTAAAACAAAAACATGAAAACACATTTATCATCTTCCATCTTATTCGTTTTTAAAAGATTGTCTCTTGTTAAATATCGACCTCCTACTAGCTAAAGAGTAAAAAATCAACATACTTCCAAAAAAAACACTACTAAGTGAAAAATTAATGAACCCAAGACACCGACTGCCGAAATTACTTAAAGTAATTTTTCACTTTGTAGTGTATTTTTGGAAGTCGGTGGTTTTTTGCTGTAATTTTTTTTGTATTTTTCACTTTATAGTTATGATATACATACCCCACATAAATTCGTATACAACTACTTGCTATGTAAATACCAGTGACAAAGTTATTATAACATCATCAATATACACTAAGTGGAAAAAATACGTATTGAAGCTAACTGAAAAACTACCGAAGCAAAGTTAATAAAATTTATATGGGACCATCCCTGCGACAAACCCAAACTATTAAAAATAATAATAAATCAATCCATAATTGCCGCAGATATCGCGTGACAAACATACAAACAAAAAATATAGACGAACTGAGAACCTCCTCCATTAGAAAATCGATAAAAAAAAAACATTTTGGTAGTCTACGCACTTGGTACATGGGATATGTGGTTTTATTTTATTGTGTTGTGGCAATATAAACAGACGTACATCCCCTTTGTACGTATTTTTCTGTTCCTTTCTTCCTGTCTGTTTATATGAGTGTACATAAGTAGTTAAATAAATAAATAAGGGGACTGTGAAAACAACCCATGCGTGTTGTATTCGTATTTGGAATCGAACCAATACTTATCAATAGAATATCTGAACGTTATTATTGATACGACAACCATTTCAGACTACCTCCAGAAACCCATGGTCTCAGAACTCCCATAACGTTTCCTTTCATTATCACAACCAAGTTTATGCCTCCTTCCACAAGCTCTATAATAATTATTCAAACTTCGTCAATGTCAGTCAATTATTTACAGAATTTCGTTATTCGGTTATTAGGACCTTTGACATCAAAGGAACCGTAAAATCTAAGAACCTATTAGGTGCACCCGGCATAGTTGGTTATCTCTTGAAAAAATTTTAGGGTATTTCGGACCTTCTCTCTGAAGCACAGGGTCTATTATGATATGCACGTTTGCCAATAACTTAAATAAATGGCCTGACCTCAAAGTGAGGTTTCTGTAGTACTTTGTTATATTGAAAATATGGGTGAAATATGTATGATTATTAGGGTATTGGAAATGCTAACATAAAGTGGTAGAACTTACATTAAGTATGTATACTTACCAGGCTCTATAAAGGTTTAGGTTGATCATTTTCATTAACGTGAATCCTCAGCTGTAGCCCGCTAAATTCAAATTATCTTTGTTTTTTTGCAAATTGTAGCTCCGTGTTACGTCGTATGTTGATCAAAATGCGATTCGCGACTGTAGAAATGATATATTTACTGAACGATACTAATTTAACGATATGATAATAACGATTGATATGAAATTGTTGATTGTTAATCAACAATTTCATATCAATCGTCAAACTTTGGAAATTTGTTCCACAAGAATTTTCATATGAAATATTCTGACGAAATAATATCGAACATTTACATTACACACACACACACATTCATTTCATTATAATTTTTTTCCATTTTTTTTTCATTTTTTTTTCGTCGGATTTTTTTTTCTTTTCGATTCTTTTCGAATATTCCGTTTTCTGTTATTCTGTTTAGGGTCGCATGGTCAACAATGGATCGGTGGTACACAGATGATCACACACACACCTGCGCTATTTATTAATGTAGGAGTAACCGAAATATGTAATCGTGTTTCGTTTGCGAACCCCCTCTCACTCCCGCAGTCGCCGCGCGGACGCGCTCACTAATAGACGCGAGAGCGCGCCATTTTAGTTTTCGGGTGTAAAAACTACCGATAAAGTAAGTTGAATTTTGTTTACATTTCATATACTAATGCTGTCTTCCTATATATTTTATTCTAATTATTTGTGTAGATTTATGTAGTATGATTTAGCGCTAATAAATTTACGTAATTGTCTGTGGTTGTTGAGAAATTTTATTTCGAACTGTGTCGTGGCAATATGGTTAACAGTGGATTGATTCACTGTGTACACTATGGATTATGATTCACTGTGTACTCGATCCAGAGTGTACCCTCACTTAAACAAGGAACTTAATGGAAGTTTATCTTTACAGAAATGCCGAGGAATAGAGTAGAAGAAAGAAAAGTAGGTGCTCATACACATGAGCAAATGCGTGAAGCATTACAGTCCATAAAAGTTGGAAAAAGTATTAGACAAGCTGCTGCTGACCATAATATTCCTTTTACAACTCTCCAAAGGTATCAAACTAAAGAAAAATAAGCGCAAAACCAGGCCACAAGGTTGACGCCAAACTATGCGGTGAACCAAGTATTTTCCAGAGACCAAGAGCTAATATTGAAACAATATTACATAAAATGCGCAAGCCTTTTCTATGGTCTGTCTGCTAAGGATTGTAGACAAGTTGCGTACGAAATGGCCAAAAGTAATGGTATCAGAATGCCAAAGACTTGGACAGACAACCAATTGGCTGGAATAGATTGGCTAAGGGGTTTTCGCCAACGACATCGAGATTTGACGTTGCGTAAACCCGAGACGTGCAGCTTAGCACGAGCATCGCTTTTAACAGGGAGACTGTCAATCATTTTTACGATAATTTGGAGGACGTGATCAAGCGCCATCCTGCATTTGCTGATGGGACAAGAATTTATAACTTGGATGAAACCGGTACCACAACTGTGCAAAAGACCCAACGGGTTATAGCGCCAAAAGGTAGACGAAATCTCTGCAAGGTCACCAGTGGTGAGAAGGGGACACTTGTCACTACCTGCAACATCATAAGCGCTGGGGGTCAGGCAGTTCCACCAGTCCTTATCTTCCCAAGAAAAAATACGAACCCTCGCATGGCTGTTGGTACCCCACCTGGATCACTGATTCTGGCAAACCCATCTGGATGGATGAATAGTGAGCTATTCTTGGATGTAATGAAGCATTTCATACGAAGAACGGGAACTTCGAAAGAATACCCATCGATTTTGATAATGGATAACCATGAGTCTCACCTTTCCATAGAAGCCCTCGACCTCGCGAAAGAGTCTGGGGTTACTGTGCTTACATTGCACCCACACACATCAGCGCGCGTTCAACCACTGGATGTTGGAATTCACGGACCTTTCAAAACGTATTACTATTCCGCCATGAGTTCCTGGATGTTACGCAACCCTGGATGCCCTGTCACTATTTATGATGTGGGAGCATTAATTGGCCAGGCTTTCGCAAAGTCTATGACACCATCTAATATAACACAAGCATTTAGAAAAACGGGAATTTGTCCTTTTGATCGACATGTTTTTACTGACGAGGACTTCGCACCCAGCAGTGTTACTGATTGACCTGAAAATGCTCAACCTGTAAATAATACCAGTCAAGAACACGCAATCACTAACCAACAACCGATTTTAGAGCTAGAAGAGATCTCACTGTATTTACCAATAACTGACTCTCCAAGACGCTCCAATAGCGTTGCTGAAGAAACATCTAGAGGCACAAGGAGTCCATCTATGCTGGAAAATTTGGGCGAGTATTCAGAAATTCCTTCGATGCCAGTATTTTCCACTCCAGAAAAATCTGTTTTAAATGATTTATCTAATGTTTTGCATCGCTCTTTTGATGATTCTGCATGTCAACATGCAGTTCTTATGCGCAATACTGTTTCTGAAAGTGAGTCAATTAATATACCTGGAATCAAGTCTCTCATTACACCAGATCAGTTTCGGAAGCCATTTAAAGCACCCATAAGAACTGGAAAGAGAAAGCCAAGAAAACTAGGTAAAAGTCTTATAGCCAGGGACACACCTGAAAAAAATGCGATTGCAGAAGAGAAGGCAGCCAAAAGGAAGAAAGAAACGAAAACTAAAGGGATAGGAAAGAAAGCTATTCGTCAAGTGCTGCAAAGTGATTCAGAAGATGAAGATGACATGATATTGAACGACGAAACAGACGACGAAGGAGACTGGGTGGAAAGTGAAGAGACCATTCTATCAGAGGACTTACTAAAAAAACCACTCGTGCGATTACCAAAGGAAGGTGAATACGTATTGTTGCAGTTTTGTTCCAAAAACCAGAAGATATTTTTTGTTGGCAAAGTTCTTGAGGAACGAAATCTCAATACTTTAGAATTGTATGTGTCTTTTTTAAGATACAAAAAGGGTAAATTTGTTATGCCTAATGTCCCAGACTTATCATATGTGAAAGACGACGACATAAGGCTCATATTGCCAACACCCACCGTCAGTGGAAGTACTGCTAGGCAACAATCATATTATGCATTTCCTGTAGATTTAAGTCACATTAACATTCGTTGAGTTCGTATTATTATTTTTTGTTATTATTATTCTTTGATATATATTATTAATGGAAGATAATGTTTAAGACTGACATTTAAAATGTGCCATTTAAAGTTAGAATTGTTCTTATTTACAATTTATTAAAATAAGTTAAAAAAGAAACTTTGAAATAAGTATTGATTTAAGTATTACTTAGTAGATTACAGTTAATGTTATTGCATTATTGAATTAAGACTGAAAAAGTACAAAGTTCCTTTAAGTTTCTAAGAAAAATAAGTTTTTGTTATATCACTAGCGGTTGCTAATCTTTACGATGCTTATAAATAAACATCCAGTTGATTATTTGCATTGACTTTTATTACTTTCCTGTTCAGATTTTCTTTGATTCACTGTAAACCAGGGGGTGATCCACTGAGGACCAGGAGGTGTACACAGTGGATCAAAACCCACTATAAAAAAATATTTCTACATCTTTTTTACTGCACACTGTTTGTCAGAAAAGCCAATAATATTGTAAAGCTTAACAACCATATGCACCTCTGGCAATTTTTCGTACAATTCTGACTATTAGTTTAAATATAATAATGCGTCAAAAAAAAGTGATCCACTGTTGACCATGTTACCTATATTATTTCTGCAGACGCGAATCACATTTTGATAAACATACGACGTAAAACAGAGCTGCAATTTGCAAAAAACCAAAGAAAATTTGAATTTGGCGGGCTACAACTGAGGATTCACCTTAATATATCGCCTGTAATGCTTACAATTCATGTTAATGTTTATTGTACTGTGGTATAGTAGACTGTTTACAAGTTAATCCGATCTTATACATATAATATGACAAGGACAGCATTAGGCAACTACCTGTTTAATTCATTTGTCATTCGGATAGTGCCTTACGCTAACAGTAAAAGGTTTTAAATATGTAAGTAGTACTTTGAGATCTTTGCGAATAGCTTGTGTGATCCGGGGTACAAATGTTAAAGGTAGCAACTTTTTGTTTTTGGCAAAGCTTTCCTGTATTTGGAAGGGTATGTGCGTAAAATTACATTTCTCAGATAGGGCAAGGAACGCTACGTGTGTGAAGTATAGTCACCTCTGCCTAACCCTTCGTGGAATATGTACAGTCGTGATGTTATATTATGTCGCCAACGCACACAGGTCACAACTTTAAATTTCTTCTTTTTTTAATATCAATTAGTCTGTTTGGAGATTTTAATCTAAAAGAAACAGCTTTCTTGCTATTAGAAGGTCGTACACCTACTTTCCAACTCTGAAAATAATTGAGCAAAGACAGAATGTTTTTGTTCAATTACCTACCCAAATTGTTATTGTCTTGCGTCTCACATACGTAATTCATAATTGAAATATACATCATTGTCGTAAGCATTTTTATACACCCCATACATCTTGTGTTAGTACCTGAAATTTTATGGACTTCCCAAGATACTAGTATAATACATAATAATGTACGCATCACCTTGACATTTTCAGGTTGGAAAAGAAAAATTACCTAAATAGGTAATGCTTGATCTTTGAACTACCAGGAGAAAGATTTATATGTACTTAATACCTAAACTGAAACTTAGAAACTTGCACCACAAAGTACTAAATCAGACATATTATATTTATTTGTTACAAATAAATTAAAATGCGTATATAAAAAGAAGAAAAAAAAGTTTAGGAAAGTATTTTTAGAAAAGATAGAGATTAGAGAAAAGAACATTTTCTATCTAAATCTATAGAATTTTCTGTCTTATATATAAACATTAATTGCCGTTCGTTAGTCTCGCAAAAACTCGAAAATGGCTCGACCGATTGTGACGAAACTTTGGTAAACTGATGTGTGCACGCCGGAGATGGTTTTAAAAGTCATTGCAACGCATAGTACTAGGCTAGTATAACATATAACACGACTAACTGTTTACCTAAGGTACTAAATTAACTAACTATACAAATAAATACAAAAACAAAAGAACACTTAGTGCTTGTCCGCGTCGCTGTCATCCGGAACAGTGCCCAGAAGACTGGCAGAATTGCCACGTCGTTACATGTGGCTTAGTACTTATATCGATTGATAGGTTATGTTATTAAATTATTATTTAAGAAAATATAAAGCGTTATTTATATTTGTTTGTTATGTTATGAGATTGAAACTTATTATTTGATTAATAAATAATCAAGTATATTTATGCACAAATTATTTTGTTTTAATCATCTAGCTTATGTAGTGCTAGTGACGAACATAAATATATTACAATGGACTGTTCGGCAATAATATCAAATTTCATGATCCATCTATTAATATATGACGGCATATTTAAATGTGATCATTTGTGGAAGGGATATACAGGTAGCAACACAAATATGTGACATCGAAAGTACACCAAAATTATCTGGTGAGGCAAGCGACGCCAAGGTATAGGATGCTGCACAGGCTTCAAAAATATGCGTCGATGCAATATTAATGGACATGTCTTGCGTCATAAATATCTGCCTGCTCAGTTAAATTCAGAAGAATGTGATACATCGTTTGAACTGAAAATATCTGACATCACTTTGGTAGTGTAAAAACCTATTATATAACATAATCAGCCTAGAGTGTTCCCGCTGCTGGGACAAAGGCCTCCTGTCTGTGAAAGGCAATGGGCTGTAATCCACTACGCGGGCCCAGTGCGGGTTGGTAGACGTCACATGTCTTCGAATTTTTGGTTCTAGGACATGCCGGTTTCCTCACGATGTTTTCATTCACCGTTTTGAGAGCAGTAGTGATGAAATAAATTTACACAAAGTAAAGCCCGTCGGGGTTCGAACCTGCGACCTACAACTCGTAAGTCGTAGCCATTACCAATGGGCCACCACTGCTCTCTATCTCTCTCCTCTATTTTTATGGTGTACATAATAAAGATTATTTTGTTCTCTATTATTATTATTATGTCTATACAGGGCATTTTTTTTTTGTGGGATATCGTCAAATGACGTCTCCCGCTCTGGGCGGAGCGGAAGGGCGTGTCAGACTCTTACTGACTAAAACCCACCCGTGTTCCTTTAGTTGCCTGTGCGCCAGGGCCACGGTAACTCTTTCGAACAATCCGCGACCCCGGCAGGCATCGGCCCGGCAGACATCTCTTTGAGGCGCGCGTGGAACACGACGCGCTGTCGACCTGGGCCTGGTCCTTATCGGACGGCGAGCTACCCATTGCTCGCCATCCGCAAGCCCGCGCTACGGTGGCCGGGAGTCGGCAATCGACTCCCGACGCCCAGGGTGTCTCCTCCTGCGCCGACTAGGGGCGTGAGGGCGCAACGATTGCCTCTCCCTCACGCGCTCCGCCTCCTCCTTCGTGAGCATTACTGCTTCGTAGAAGGAGGTGATGGCTTCCCATTCCCATCGACATTCGACATCGACGCGCAACTTGTTACCATGGATTCAGTACATGATTCTGAACCCCATGCGTTTAATTTTTTGTCGGTTATTAAAAAATATATTTGCTGTTCCATATATTTTGACCGCGTAGGTATTGCATGTTTCTATGAAACAGATTGATTTATATAGCCTACTAGAAATTTCTACGCTAGTTGGTCTAGAATCGTGTGTGTTACAGTTTGCACGTCGACGTCTCTGCCACCCTGTATTATAATTATTGTATTATTTGTTTGCTTATCTCTAACAGCAATTTTAATCAGTTGTTGACATTGAGTACTCAGTATTAATATATTTTAATTTTGGAGACGTAACGTAGGTAATTACGGAATAGAAATGTTGTGTGGAGTTGAGTTACTGTGTGTATTCTGTTTTCCCAATTTCACAGTAACTAAGCAATTATGATTCACACACATGAGAAAATTTGTGGCACAAGTACTTTTTTGTACCCAGTTATGTTTATCCTACTAATATGATGTTTGGATGTTTGTTACTCAATCACGCTAAAACGGCTGAACGGATTTGGATAAAATTTGGCACATGGGTAGACTATGACCTGGATTAGGACATAGGATACTTTTTATCCCGATATTCCCACGGAATCGAGATTTCTGCGGGTGAAACCGCGGGGCGCAGCTAGTTGAAATATAAAATTTAAAAGGTATTTGATTGGCAAGCCATTTTTAAAGGAAATTTCTCGCCAGCTGGTCGACACTTCACGTCACCAGAGGGTTGGCTCGTTCTTTGGCCAAAGAACTAGCTTTGGAATTATCAACGTGCAGTGCTGCCACTCTTCTGGGCACATTTCTGGATGACAGCGATGCGAACGAATACTTCGACGCTAATTGTCTTTTTGTTTTTGTATTTATTTGTATAGTTAGTTAGTCATTTAATTTAGTACCTAATGTAAAAACTTAGTTGTGTAATAAATTTTGTATAAGCATTTTAATGTTTATACCAAACCACATTTTGAAACGCTTTTAACCATTAGGGGTTCTAATTTCTGATCCTGATTTCCAACGATCATTAATAAAATAACTCTTGATTAAAAGTGTCTTCATCATTCTCAATTATTTAAACCTCCCATCTAGAAATCAACACCACTAAGCACAAAATTGAAAGACGTCTCCCCAAATTGGAACATAAATAGCAGTGACTTGATAATTCGATTTACGAGTAGATGTTTCACAAACAGTGCCATTACAATTTCTCGGGAATTT
Organism: Dryobotodes eremita; assembly: GCA_917490735.1. Classification (NCBI taxonomy): domain Eukaryota; kingdom Metazoa; phylum Arthropoda; class Insecta; order Lepidoptera; family Noctuidae; genus Dryobotodes; species Dryobotodes eremita. Next base: position 6,166,761 of record OU823248.1, read on the forward strand.
AATCATTTATAAATTATTGCGGAGCTTTAGCGTTTATAAGCTGGAACGTTGATTCGTTTCGTCTTCAAAGAAAATGAATTTCCGCAATCTCGTTGGAATTTGGAGATAGCAGTTTGGAGACCTCTATTTAAACGTTTTATGAGTCCGCAAGGCGACACAAACAAGTGACTGTAGCAAATAGGATTTATCCAAAGATAAAAATAGAAATTGCGTACATGTCTTCAACTATATTGACAATATGTGGGGTTCCTCAAGGAAGTGTCCTTGGGCCCCCCTGCTATTCATTATCTAGAACTTGACGTGACTTGACTTGTAATTTGACGTATTCCTCCCAGGACGTGATAGTGTGACCCATTTGCAACAATTAAGCATCCCATAAAGCCTGGGTGAAAATTAATGGGATCGAGAAAATCCAATTTTAATGTATTTTTGAAAATTTCCCAGAATTCGTTACTAAATATCACTTTTCACTCAAACTCACTTTTCTATTTCTCTTTTCTCTCAAACCTAATACTTTAATAAGCCTTTTGATGTAACTAAATTTACTAAAACATCAAACACTCAAAACTTAAAGGAAGTAATATATTAACCATTTTCAAAAATCGTAAACGTATATGAATTTTGACATCAGTTATTTCAAAATTTTACCATGGCATCAAGCGTACAAATTACGAGAATTAAATCTTCATTTAATCAGCTATCTTATGAGGTACAAAAGTTAAAAATATACAGCAATGTTTTTAAAGTATGTGTTGATATCCCTTCCATGTTTATATATTTATGAGATAGCACTATTCGTGAAATCAAACTTACATCTACATATTTAAAACACTGAAGTCGAAACGTCGCAACAATGAGATTTACGCTAATACACACAACACAGTCTTTTACACAAAAGCTTTTCTAGGCATGGCACCCACTTTCGGGAGGTTCCTGTTTCGGATAAGACGGGAGGAAACGCGTGTTATCGATCGGAGGACACGATGGAGGTCTGCCCGGCTTGGGCGGAGCACCACCGTGTTCTCGTGGTGGCGATCAGCGGCGGCGGTCTCTCGCGTCCGGCCCTGCTTCAGCCCATGGTACGGAGCGAGAGGGAATGGGAAGCCGTCACCTCCTTCTGCGAAGCAGTAATGCTCGCGAAGGAGGAGGCGGAGTGCGTGAGGGAGAGGCAATCGTTGCGACCTCACGCCCTTAGTCGCCGTAGGCGGAGACACTCCGGTAGTCTGGAGTCGATTGCCGACTCCCGGCCACCGTAGGCGTGGGCTTGCGGACGGCGAGCAATGGGTAGCTCGCCGTCCGGTAAGGACCAGGCTCGGGTCGACGCGCGCCTCAAAGGGATGTCAGTATAATTGACGGGGTCCGAAAGGGCCGATGCCTGCCGGGGTCGCGGATTGTTCGAAAGAGTTACCGTGGCCCTGGCGCAGAGGCAACTGAAGGAACACGGGTGGGTGTTTTAGTCAGTAAGAGTCTGACGCGCCCTTCCGCCGCGCCCAGAGCAGGCGAGGTCATCAAATGATTTCCCAAAAAAAAAAAGCATTGCACCCAGAATGTATCACAAAATGCCGAAGCCTATTAGAGACAAACGTGATTTGATTGATTAAAAAAAAATTAAACAGTTTCTTAGCGCAGAAGGCTAGGCTAAGCTTATTCAGTTAATGAATACCTAGACGATAATAAAAAATATGTGAAACGAACGATACGTGTGTGTATTACGTACGATGAATATGTTACCCGCCAAAAACATTTCATGTAAAGTAGGTTGCTAAGGCTTAAATAACGCTTTCACTGGTAAAAAGTGATCAAATCAAATGTAAAGCCAAGCCCGTAACTCTACAAGGCTTAACTCTACAAATCTTACATCTTCGTCAAAAAGTACGGCTTAGCCGTTTCGCGGCCGTCGCACAGACACTCCTATGGGCTTATGGTAAGAAATTAAGTCACTAGTCTTTAATGTTGTGTCATGCAATAGTTCAATATAACGTCCAAGCCATACATTTTGACCAAGATGTAAGATTTAGATGTAATAACTTTTAACAATGAAAGCGTTATGTAAGTCTTGGCAACCTACTTTACATGAAATAGTTTCGGTGGGATTTCATTTCTTCTTGTAGTTTCTTCTTCTATTTCGTTTTATTTTAGCGGTGATATTGTACTGATATTACACCTCGTACATGTTAAAATCATAACCCTTACTTCTAGCATAGTCGGGTAAAAATGGTATTTCTTGCACGCCAGCAGTTTCTTTCTTCATAGCCAACGAAAAAGAGTTTCTTCTTCGTTGTTTATGTACACACAGCTCCATTAAGTTGTTACCCCCTCAAAACACATGTGCAAAACATAAACATTTCATTATAATTAATGTATTGTTTTATGAATTTTAAATAAATGCCTCGAGTAGTCAATCTTTCCTGACCAGTTGAAATTGGCCTAGGTGATTCCAATACACAAAAAGGGCACTAAGACAGATCCGAAAAATTACCGCCCCATATCCTTATTACCCACCTTATCAAAACTCTTTGAAAAATTAATTAAAACTAGACTGATGGTACATTTGGGTATTAACAAAATTATCAATCTGAGACAATTTGGATATCAGAAAGGCGTTGGTACCTCGGTTGCCATGAACACTTTAATAAATGACATAGTTAGTAAATTAAATGAAAACATTGCGAATGCAGCCAATAACTTATTGCTAAATACAGGTAAAACTAACATCATATTATTTAAGACTACGACTCGTCATAACAACAACCTAGATATACTAATAAATAGAGACAGGATTGAATTAGTGGACATAGTTAAATTCTCAGAGATTAATACAGATTCGCTTTTAAATTAGAAACCGGAGCTTGCTGTTATTGAACCATCCATATCGTCAGCATGTTATGTACCTAGGAGCCTTAAGGATGAATTGAACATAGAACAGTTAAAGGCTGTCTGTTATGTTCTGGTCGAGTCTAGACTAAGGTATAACATCGCGCTCTGGGGAAATAGTTATAGTTATAACTGGCAGAGAGCGTTCATCTTACAAAAACGAGCCATAAGTACTATAGTCAGAATTGCGCAATGTGTCTCATGTAGAGATTACTTTAAAAATTTGGGAATATTAACAGTACTTAGCCTATATATATTGGTCCTCTGAAGTCATTTTGCTAAGTATCTACATAAGTTTGAATCACAAAAAGAACGTGAGAGTAGAGAGAACATGTGAAGAAAATTCTTTAAGCAACTAATAGCACCTAAATTTAATATAGTAGAGCATTGCTCGAAGTACCAAGCCGTAGAGATATTTAATAAGTTGGCTTCTGAGCTAAAGATCCTGATTTATAAAACCCACTTGCTTAAAACAAAATTAAAACCCTTTTTATCAGAAAAGTGTCTGTTTAATATATCGGAACTAATGTCACACAATAATAAATGATATACATTTTTTTTGACATTGTATGTATAATTTAGAATTTCTTAACATTATATTTTAAACCTGTTTGACATTATATTTTAAACCTGTTTGACATTATATTTTAAACCTGTTTGACATTATATTTAAAACTGTTATACATTATACTTAAAACTGTTGGATATTATATTTAAAACAGTTTAGCACTATAGTTGAATTTCAGTTGGACTGTTAATTAATAATTCATAGTTCTTGGTATTTGAATGTAAATTACATGTGTATATATTCATCACGTTGCAAATTGTTTTATGAATAAATGAAAAAAAAGGGTATGAAAATACGACGAAATGTTTCAAGAAAAGTTAGGTAGTGCCTCTGCTTTTTGTTCTTGGCTCGTTTTGGCGGGAGTACTACCGTGCCCTCAGATCCCAAGAACAAACTTGTCATTGTAGTTGAAAAACATGATCTCCCATATATTCCAACTGCAATTGTTTGTATGCACAATATTAAAAGATTAAGAATGTTATTTTAAGACCATAGACTTCTTATAGGTTTTTCTGTAATCTGTAAGCAAAGAACTATATATCTTGTCATACAATATTTTTTCATTGTATATTAAATGTTGTATGAAAATACACGGAAACTTCAGTTTCGCAGTCGAATCCAATTTTGTTACCATAATATAAAATCATGTACAAACAAAAACCCTTCACTTGACGAAGTGTCATATCTGTTGGAAGGTTAGCCCAAACTTCATACAAAAGTGGCCATGGTCCTTTAATTCTATTACATATGTGTACATTTAGACACCAATTTTTTTTTCGCACGCCGCGCCGTCAACGGCAAAACATAGTGAAGCTGTACATATTTTATATAAAATACCTCTTTTACAGCCACGATTTACAAATAAAAACTTTGTCTTTAACTTTAACACATTGTTAGCTAAATTCACGGTTATGTTAATATCTGCAGTTTTACTGCGTCGTCTCACGTTTGTTGTGATTCGTTCTTTCACACATTTTGTAACGGTTTTCTATATCGTTTGCGACTGGAAAAACAAAGTGTATTATTTTTGCTTACCTTGTGCTATCAAGTTAGAGAAGTTAGGTGTTTGTGATCAATTTGATCATCTAGTAATTGCCAAAAAACATTTGGTTCATGCTAAGGTACTCTTGCACCACAAATCACTAATTATGCGTTTAGGCTAAAAACATCATTCTGTGACGATGTTATAAATTTGTTTGGCGCTAAACGTATTTCGTGATTTGTGGTGCAAGCGTGCGTTAGCATTTACACACGGCTACACATTTCCAGTTTACGCTGACCTCGCACTGTAAAGAAATCCTTTACAATGCAATATCAGCTTATACTGGAAATGTACAGCTTGATGTGTACCCGTGTGTACGTTTGTGGCGGTATGTAGTTTCTGCCTGCCATAGGGAAAAGGCGTGAGTTTGTATAGGTGTTTGTGTGTGTGAAATAATATAATTTTAAACTAGGTATAGGTTCTTAAAAGTTGAAGGAACAAAATAAACTCAAAACTCAAACTCAAAGCATTTATTTCAATTAAACCGTTTACAGGCACTTTTGAATTGTCAAAGAGTCGGTTAGTTAGTCAGAAAGTTGAAGCTAGTTGCCAATTCCAAAACGTAGATCTCTATGGAGAAGAACGGGCACGAAACTCCAAGGACACTCTTTTTAAATCAAGATATTACAAAATCCTGGGTACATTATTCTTGTTGCGTCTATATGCGAGAACAATGAAAAAAATATATAAAGAAACAATTCAAAATATAAGATTAATAATAAAAATAAGCCGTGGCAGTTAAGAGATGACCAGTCTCAACTGACGGCGCCCGTTCACGAACATGACATAAATCTTCTATATACATTTATAATAAAAAAGTGACGAAGTCAAAACTATACATTGCGTAGTTATGAAAAAAGTAATTGCTATGAGGTGTGGGAACGAGTCTGTATCCGAAAATATAGTTTTTAGAATTTTTGTCCGTTTGTTTGTTTGTCTGGACGTATGTTCCGGATTGGTGAAAAACCGGCTGAGTGGATTTGGATCAAATTTGGCACGTAGATAGTCTATAACCTGGATTAACACATAGGGTACTTTTAATCCCGGTAGGACATTCCCGAGGGATATTTCCCGAAATCCACACAGGCGAAGCAGCAGGCAAAAGTTAGTAGATAATATTTACTGGATAAACCTCAAAAAAAAACATTAACAAAATCGAAAGCTCTTTAGCGTTAAAGTTCACGTCGAAGCCAAACATCGAAGGGTGTTCCTTAAGCATCAAAACAATACAAAAGTTTGTAAACTGCCAATCATGTGAAACTTGGATCCCTAAAGAGAGGCTGAGGTTTTGCCCAAAGTGAAGTATGTCAGAACTGCCAAAATTACCATAAACTAAACTTCGATAAAGAGAGAGAGTATGACGTGAATGTTTGAGGTTTTAAAGTTGGGTATTTCCTTGACCTAGCACGAACGTTCGAAGTAAACGTAACATTTCATCAACATGCAAAATTTGTGAAGAAACCGAAATAATTAACATTCGACAGTTATATATTTACAATACATATATTTTCATTCGTAAGGCACAGAACAAAAGTATACAGACTAATTTATCGTTTACTAAAGTAAAACAAGTAACCCAACGCAGTAGTCGCCGAGCTAGTTTTCTGATTTTACCAAAGATGAGAACCAAGTTTAGCAAAAAAAAAAAACTTTTGAAGGAGCACAATTATATAACAAAATACCCTCATGTACCAAAAGGTTGCGCTCATTCAATGCATTCAAAACTCAATTGGCTGCGTATTTAATCACAATAAACACCCTTCCTAAAAGTTTAATGCATTGGATGCACTGTGTCCTTCTTTCTTACATCCATGACTGTATCGTAATTGCTACCGTGACGTCTGCACGTCTGTGACGAACTTTATATTTCAAAATAAAATAAAATCATTTTTATTTCAGGAATACACCCATATTGAAATTAAACCAGATTACAAATGAATTATTAAAAATAAATTATTAAATGAATACAAAACAATAATATAAAATAAAATAAATAAAATATTAGAAAGAAAGTAAATACGTTTATTACATTACCACAAAGCAATAGATAAGTATTATTTTAGCTGGAATATGAATTGCCATATACGAAGAAATAGTTTACCTCGTATATGGCCCTCAATATTCCATTGTCAGATTTATGGATTCGGTTCATAAAGGAGGCCTGCGACTTTCTCATGACTGCGTAAATGTCATCTACCCTGCTTTGGGCAAACATGCCGGAAGCACTGCAGCGCCAAGGCAGACCCAGTATGCATCTGAATGCGTTATTATGTATATTGAACACGCAGAGTGTTGCAAGCATGCTGCGTGTATTTGTACCATAGGGCACAGGTGTAAAGGTACCGGCAATTGAACTACGTGATCGTTATTTCTATTGTAAACTCCATGAAAAGTTTATATCACCTACGTAAGTGTGTGTACCTATTCTTGTTTATGGCATGTATTTCAACGAACCTCAAAATTCCCATTTTGCGCTCCTAAAAATATTCTAATACTCGAAAAGATATTATTTGAGGTTTGTCATCTACCTACTGTTAAAACTTTTACACAGATATCTACCCTTATTTGTATAAGGATCCTCATGCAAACCACTAATGAAGATAACTCTAATGACCAAATTTCTTTATTTGCATAGGTCTCCGAAAACTGGTTTATAAAAATATAAGTCTATTTACGAGGGATACGTCTTTTGTCAAAGGGTTCGAGTCGAAAAGTTCTATAAAGAAAATGTTCTGAATTTGAATCCAATGTTCTGAATCGGAATCCTATAATTTGACAAATTAGGCTTACTACGTGATCAATTTCTAAGAATAAATTATTTTAATATTTCGGATCACATCGACACCACAAATGAGGGACCTTTTGATATCGTGTTTGGAGAAGGTTGTAAATAAAATTCCAGTGTACAGTAAAAAGTCTATTGGCTGATATCCATGATTAATAAGCACAGTGAAGCGTCTTACATAATCTATATAGAACACAAGTTGTTGCTACGGCGCCGGCGGGGAAGACGACTGGCCGCTAATCTGTATGTACGGGGAACAATGCATTTTGCATTGTTAGTATTATTGTTGTATAGAGGTATAAGGAACAGGGCGTAAAGATCACTCATACCTCGATAGAAAAGGGAGGATTGTCCGACCAGACGAGTGTCGTGTCTAGTGGGCAACTGCCCGACGTTTAATGTCGGGACGTTGTATATATGGTAGTTGCGCGGTAAACTCTGCTTGCGCGATGCAGGATTTTGTTTGAAGTCAGATGACGCGTAGCTCGAATGTGAAATATGGAAGAAAAATATATGTCGCACCGACACCAACTAAATTGGGATAAGGGCAGGAGAATGATAATGAATGATAAGAGAGATAACGGGTACCGAGGCTATGTTATGTGCTTATAGTACCAAGTTTATAATTCTTTTCGGGATAAAGTAGAAGACATCTTACACTTGTGAAGGTTAGCAACTGCGTCACGGCTCTGAGATTATCATAAACAGGTCGTTACACAGTCCATTCGGCAAGCGTGGAAGCAAACTGAATTGTTTACGCTGGAAGATGAGGTTCTAGTACAGCTTTGAGGAGTTAGGTGACACTGCTGTTTGTCAGTTTGTAATAATTCAAATAAACATGAGGTCGTGGATTCGATTCCCAGGCCGAGCAAAGTTATACTGGATTTTTTCATGAGGATTTTCTCAGTAGCAGTTTGGATTTGTATTTTTTTATTTAGAATTGCCCGATTTATGGCAATATGCTCGCCCCCTATTACCTGGGACTTAAACATAACTGGCGAAATGTGGGGCCCCAACCCTTCAGGGATTACAGCCGTGATGTTATCTATGAGTATACTTAATATTTTAAAGAAGTTTTTTTTTTTGTTTTGTAAGTTTGTATGTAGGGGGGGATAATCTCCGGAATTGTCGTTCTAATTTGAAAAAATCTTTTTGCATGTGATGGCCCAATCCTTGAGGAAGGCTATAGGCTATTTAACATCACGCTAGGACATGAGGAGCCGAGCAAAAAGAAAAAAGTCAGAAAGACCGCTAAGCGAATATGAAGTAAAAGCGCGGGCAGGTGATGCGATGCCACGAGGTGAGACGGGGGAACAAGAAATTTCACGAGGACGAAATCACGAGCAGAAGCTAGTGTATTTTCTTTTTACTTTTTTAAAATAACCTTATTCTTAATAATTAATTACAACCTAGCTTATAAAAGTAATAAGCAATTTTAATCTAACTTAATTTTTTACGTGATAATTATTTTAAAACTTAGAATAGTGTTGATTGTACTTTACAAGTCCGTTCCTTTCTTAGAGTCTGATATAATGATATAAACACTTTGTTCATTTTTTATCATGTGTGTTATTTTCACTATTATTTCTACACTTCTTACACTACAATAACTCAAAAGGTATTGTTCGTTTTAGTCTTCGCACTATATTTGTTTGGTCTAACAGCCGAATTGCCTCGATTTTCACATGACGGTGGAGTCGGGGTCCATGGTCCTCAGTAAGTATTTATTTATTCGTACCTGTTTAATTCATTATTTACTATGCACACATGACATTTAGCGGTTTCCGCACCAAAATTCCTAAAATGTTTAATCCTACAGGAAACTTTATTGGATTCGGATAAAATATTAGCGTGTCGCTGTCCAAAATGTATTTTAAGCGCTTTGAAACCAAAAAGTTTTAGCCAAAAAGGCTGAATGTCAAACAAAAACTCACAGCGATGACTGAGGGGATTTAAAACTACGCTTTGTGATACTCTTTATGAGACGAAATGTTTTATATTCAATTTATTTATATATCTTCTTACACACTTAGATACAAGTATCTCTTGTTCATTTGTAAGTGGTTTCCATCTCCCGAAACTGAAAATTTAATTTATTGTAAGAATGTTTTGCAGTACTTGCTTCATGCTTTTCTTTGTCAATTGACCTTCAAGTATCTTGGAAGAAAAGTCTCTGAATCCTTTCTATTTAATATTCTTGCTATATGTTTCCATGCCACATTATTTGTACAAGTTGGTAAGTATGTTATAGTCTGTACCTACCTACAATCTCTACATATTATAAATTAAAATCACTTTTCATGTCTGTCCGTGTATCCGCATTGTTGTTCTAAACTACGCAACGGATTTTGATGCGGTTTTCACCATAATTTAGAAACTTTTTCCGGAAAGTCTATGTGCATGTCGGAAATACGTAAAATCAATGGTTTGACATTGACTAATCAGGACGCCAGCGCCACCAGACGTCGCTCGATAGAGTCTATAACATAAACGTTCGACCAGAGTTAAAGCAGAATTGGTCGGTGGCGGTCAAGCAGTGAACACTTTTAAAAACTGTCGCGCGTTCTGTATAGTTATGTCGTGTACCTATAATGTGCAAATTGCTAGTGTGATTAGATTGATCGTAAATTATAATGTGGTTTGAACTGCAAACGGTTTTTCTATTGCGCAATAACCAACACTTCCCATGGTACGCCCACAGTAGTTAAAACATGGCTGATGATAACGAGAGAAACATACCTTCTTTGTCATGTATAATACATTAATATTAAACTTCATATAATAAAGAAATGTTGATGTTTTGTCAAGTTAACTGTGCGAAGCAGGGACCGGGGTGTGCTAGTTCTGAATAAAAGAAAATACCTATTGTAAATATCAGGCTACTTTAACACCACAGTCACCAATAAACCAAAAAAAAATATATAACAAAGACTACACATAAATAATAAACGTAACAGCTTTACTTGAACAAAAAGTGAAAAGTTAAGCTTATATCGTAAATTTCCGATTTCTATCGTAACAAGCTCATCTAGTGAAGGGAAAACCGGTAAACTTTAACAATTTATGTGGGCTAGGTACCACGCTCTACCTAATAACCGATCATTAACAAGTTTAGTTCATTGTTAGTTATTTTGATATTAAGAACGTTTTTAAGGGGCTCGTGGCTTTATGATAACAGCCACACGGGTGGATCGAAGGTTAAACTTATACACGCTTATCAATTGCATATCGAGACCTCTCTTTACCTCGGAAAGCACGTAAAGCCGTTGGTCTCGGCTGTCATTTCCAGATCTTTGACAGTCGTTACGGGTCAGTAGCCCAGAAGTCTGACAACCAGTCTTATAACCAAGGCATATCGTGTTACCCAGTAACTGGGTTGTGGAGGTCAGATAGGCAGTCGCTCCATGCCAAATACTGGTGTTCAGATGCATCCGATTAGACTGGAAGCCGTCACCAATATAGTTGGAACAATATAGGCAGATTGATTGGAACGTTGTTATGAAATATCGTCCTTCATTTCAGGGCGCTATAGTATATACAAAGCACGTGTCTTTTAAAGTAATTTAGTGCATTATGGTGCACATTAGTGCAAAAAGCCTTTAGAGGGCGCACACGGGCCCACTAGCGCCACTCCTTTAAAATAAAATTATCTCGTGACTGAGAAGCAATTTTGAATAACGGCTCAATAAGCACCCTCGGTAAGTATGTCTAGAATTTTTTAATACCTTTTATAATCTATCATATTGAGACATGAAGCAACAAAATTCGATCTAAAGAAAAGCGCCCACATTCCTCTAGATCGTATTTTGTTGCTTCGTGTCTCAATATGAAAGTTTATAAAAGGTATTAGTAAATTCTAGACACACTTACCGAGGGTGCTTAGTGAGCTGTTATTCAAAATTCCTTCTCAGTCACGGGATATATTTGTTAAAGGAGTGGCGCTAGTAGATCGATGCACGGTGTGCGCCCTCTTAATGACAAATAACGAGGAACTAACTTTCATTAAAGTCACTGACAGACCTTTGACTACCTACCTGTCTATCTATATTATTTAAAAATAATTTCTCTTGTTCTTCTTTGTCGTATCGATGATTCCATTTATACCTATATTTTAAATAAACGTCGAATAATTTGGCCGAATTTGTCTCGTAATAAATGCGTTAACTTTCCTTTGATCCTCTTGTACTTTTTTATTATTTGGAAATTTCAACAATGAGCTTAGCAGATGGCTTGATCATTATTATTATTTATCATAATATTTTTTTTTTTTTAGTCTGCGTTTGTGTCCGGTTGATGGCAATAGGGTCACCCCCTATCACATGAGACGTAAACATAACTGGCGAAATGTGGGTGTACTATAGATACACCTCTGCCTAATCCTTTGGGTAATAAAGGCGTGATGTTTTGTTATGTTATTTTATTTTGTTTTATAAATAGAAATGAGGACACTGCTACGCAACAGGGAAATGAAACCTTTTAAAGGTTTGATGATTATTTTCCAGTCTCAAATTAATTAATATTTTCTCTTCTTCCTCCAAATGAAGCAAAAGATTAATTTTATTTTTAACTTTAATTAATATACTTTTCTTACCATGGATTTTTCATAATAAAAATGATCTAGTTATTTTCTTCAGGATCAATACTATAACTGTGCTGCTAAACAAATAATTAGAAAATAATTATTATCAAACATGGTATTGGTAAGGAAAGTGAAAGGAACTGCGTTCCAACCGAGTGCCCCTCAACACCCCTCGACAGATTTTTTTCCTATAGATCTTTGACATACATTGTTGCTACGTGGGAAAATGTAAGCCATAATAGGTTTTTTAATGTGAAATATCTTCTTTCCAATTCAATTATACCTTTCGTGCCGAATGGCACGTACTGGTCTCACTTATAGTGTCGCCAATTGCACTATAATTTCAAAGGTGTTCCTGATATCTGAAGAAGAATTTGTCATATCTATGCCACGTGAACCAAATTATGTGAAGTAGTATTATCTCGTCTCAGCGCACACTATATGAAAATATATAAATATAACCCAGTCGGCAGTACATAATGAGTCCTTCATAGAGCCTTTATATTTACAAATATTGAGTATTTATATATACCTTCCAATATCTCAGGTACGTCCCAATATTTGCCAGGGTTTACAAAGAAACTGTTAAGGGTAAGATACGAGTAGAAGCTTCCCATCGGCGCTGCGACATGGACAGCTTCAAAAAATACTTGAAGTGAGTCTATTCGAAAAGTGTAAGCAACTCACCTGCTGTGATGCGCTTGCAATCCTACGCCTTCAATCCTAGATAGGCATGGGCAGGTGCGAGAGGGTGCAATCCCATATCCCTGGCTTCAAAATAAAAAATATGTGTTTAAACATTCAGAACTAAAAAAATATCCGAAGGCGCTTAATATAAAGCAGTTAACCAATTCGAGGCGAGATCCTAAAATTTTAAATCCAAAACTTTTGTGCATTAGTCAACAAAGTACCGAACTCCTATTTTTAAAAATCGAATCGACCCTAGGCGGGGTGTTAACATTATCGAGCTTGCTTCGCTCACTCTTGCATCATACTCTATCCTAATTCTTAAGCATCTTTATATTAATCGACACAGTTAGTGTTCTTTCTGTATGCTTGGACAAAATAAAACCTATCCCATTTCCGGCGAGATGCAAAAATTATCGAGCTCGCTTAGCTCGCTCTTGCATTCTGCATTCAAATTGTTAAGCTTTTCTTCTTAAGTTACTCCTTGTATGAATGCACAAACGATAACCTAAAAGGTGAAGTGCAAAAATGATCGAGCTCGCTTCGTGGAGCTGAAGATGCACCCACCTGAAAATAAACTTGCCGGCGCCCATGCCGATAGGTTAGGCAGAGATGTGACCCTTCATTATTGTTCCACTAAAACTGCATACAATTATGGCATTAAAAAATAAATATGACACTTTATAATGTTACTAGCTTTTGCCCACGGCTTCACCCGCGTGGATGTCGGAAATTATCCCACGGGAACGTACTACCGGAATAAAAAGTATCCTACGTGTTAATCCAGGTTATAAACTATCTGTGTTCCAAATTCCATCCAAATCTGTTTCGTAGTTTTTGCGTGAAAGAGTAACCAATATCCATCCATCCTCACAAACTTTCACATTTATAATATTAGTAGGATTTACAACACTACTACTTGCCAGCACCGTTTGCCTTAAACCAACATTTAAACTACCCTGTAAAATGCAGTTTACTCCTATTTATTTTATCTTGAAAAGTAAATAAGCAATATAACTAAGTAAGTAAATTTAAAATGGCTGTCCGAACGGCCTCTTACCAGCCAGGTGCCGCGTTAAAAGCACATCTTCAAGTCTACACTGAACAGAAATTGGAAGGATTTAGTACTTGTGTCCAGCTTAGGATTGAAAGTACACAAGTTGTACTGTCGCGAACTTAAATACTAAGAGAGGAAGCAAAACGGAAGAATGATTATAAAGAATTTGAAAACACGATGAATTGTTAAGAATAATATATAAGTGTACAGTCTCTTTAGTCTAGTGGTCATAAATGCTACTGCTAAGCATGAGGTCCTGGGTTCAATTCCCAGTTTGAGAAAAGTGTTATTGGGTTTTTCAAAAGAAATTCTCAAAAGCAGCCCGGAGTCTAGATTTGTGCCCGATTGATGGCAATAGGTTCGCCCCAATTACATGGGACTTAAACATAACTGGTGAAATGTGGGTGTACTATAGGTACACCTCTGCTTAACCCTTCGGGGAGTAAAGGCATGATGTTATGTTATGTAATATAAGTATAGTCCTCCAGACCGTATTTCGGCCACGGCGGCCAATCTCAACGGAGACAAGCCTTCGGCGCGGGAGATATTAAGTGCACAAAGTGTGTGCGCAGACAAAGGTGCTCTCTTCCCTCACTTTCATACTCCGATGTGACGGCAATCCGACACTACCGGAGAGAGAACAGGCTTAATATAAGTATTAAGTGTGTAAAAATGCATTAAAAAAAACTTTAGTTTCAGGAAAAGAAGTTTAACTGTCACTCTCAGAGACTTTTAATTTAATTTAATTGAGATTGTTATTTGAAATCTCTGAGTGCAGCAATCGTTAATTTATCGACCAACTTATTGAAGCACATTTCAACTAAAGTAAAACGGTATCAATCTGTCTCTTTGTCGTCACCGTCATTCTCTCCCCTTATTCTAATTTAATTGTGGTCGTCATAACATTTGATTTTCTTCCAAACTTCTCTCTTATGGCCAATTTCTATAATTTACGGACCGTTATTGGTTATAATTCAGACTCTTGTATCTTTACCAATAATGAAGCAAATACCTCATAGCTTTTCATATTAGATCCAGGGAATATGGAAGTAGTAATTATAGGTAAAATTAGCTTACGAATCTATTTATATGCCCAGTTTGGCCAAAAAAACATGCCCCAGTCCGATCACTATGTATGGCAAGCCGATCCCTTGGGGGAAGCGAATTAAATACCTAGATGTGATCCTCGACCACCACCTTACCATCAGTGAGCACATAAGGATGGCTCATTCGCGCGCCGCCTTCGCTCTCGGTAGACTTTACTCCCTATTAACCGCCCGCAGTAAATTGTCTCTCAAATGTAAATTGCGCACCTACACCGTAGTCATCCGTCCCATCATGACCTATACCTGCGTTGTATTTGCATACGCAAAACCCCACCATCTTCATAAGATGCAAACCCTACAGAACCGTGTCCTCAGAAAGGTTACGGGAGCCCCGTTCTATGTCCGAATTGTGAATCCTCACTTAGACCTTCGAATGCCCACCATCCAACAGTTCATGAAACGCCTTTCAAAGCGTTTCTTCGACTGCGGCATAAAACACCCCAACCCCCTGATTAAAGCAGCCGCCTGCTACACTCCCTCCCGCATTAGTAAGATTCGCCAAGAGGCCAAGAGGCCACCAGTACCTTAAAGATACACAAACACAGACCGCCATCCTTCCATCCTCGCCGCCGAGGTCCGCCGCGACGCTCCAATCCACATCCGCCCCGACCCTTGCTTGAGCTAGCCCGCGCCGCTGAGCCTGTAGCCTTAAATTCGTCCCCTAATAATAATAATTCCGACCCAGCCTGTCCCTTGCTGCCCTCTCCCAGCGTCGCCCTAAGCCAAGGCTCGTACCTCGCAGAGGGTGCCCTTAGCGTGTTGTCGCCTAGTTTGTAAGTGTTTTAAGCCCTGGCTGGGGGCCTTAATTTATTAGGGCAACCACGTCGCAACCCAGCGCAGGGCACGCCACAATTGCGGCGGTAAGTCCCCTCTTTGAGGAGTGGCTTGAGAGGCGCCACGGCGTCTTCACCTTCCGCCTGACGCAGGTCCTCACCGGACATGGCTATTTCGGGAGGTTCCTGTTTCGAATAAGGCGGGAGGAAACGCCCGGGTGTTACCATTGTGTGGATCGACTGGAGGACACGGTGGAGCATACGGTGGAGGTCTGCCCGGCTTGGGCGAAGCACCGCCGTGTCCTCATGGCGGCGATCGGCAGCGGCGACCTCTCGCGTCCGGCCGTGGTTCAGGCCATGGTACGGAGCGAGAGGGAATGGGAAGCCGTCACCTCCTTCTGCGAAGCAGTAATTCTCGCGAAGGAGGAGGCGGAGCGTGAAAGGGAGAGGCAATCTCTGCGCCCTCGCGCCCCTAGCCGCCGCAGGAGGAGGAGACACCCTGGGCGTCGGGAGTCGATTGCCGACTCCCGGCCACCGTAGGCGCGGGCTTGCGGACGGCGAGCAATGGGCAGCTCGCCGTCCGGTAAGGACCAGGCCCGGGTCGACGGCGCGTCGTGTTCCACGCGCGCCTCAAAGAGATGTCAGCACCATTGACGGAGTCCGATAGGACCGATGCCTGCCGGGGTCGCGGAACTGAAGAAACACGGGTGGGTTTTAGTCAGTAAGAGTCTTTCGAGAGGCCCTTCCGCTCCGCCCAGAGCGGGAGAGGTCATTTGATGATTTCAGTTCCAAAAAAAAAAAAATATATAATTAAAAAGGCATGTCCGGTTAAGCAGCCGACAACCTCCTAGGTTGATCTGTGAGAAGCCAACCACAAAAAAAATATGCTACCATTGGTAAATCAAAACGATTCGTTTTTGTTTATAGGAACTGAGCATTAGTCGTCATCTCAGTAATCACCCCCTTTCTATCTGTAATCTGACTACGTGTGTTTTTTTAATTTTAAGTAATGTTTCCCTAACCCGATAGAAGAAGCATCTTAAGTTTTTGCTTAACACCATGCTAGACGAGGTTCTGGTAATTTAACATTGGTAGAAAAATATTTCAAAACCTAAATTGGACTTCCGTTAAATGAGTAGATCACCTTGAGAACAAAGTCCGTGAACACTTGTTAACAGATTCAGTCTCGTTAGTAAAACAAAAAATCTATATTGTGCAGTTATTGGAAAACACTTCAACTACGATTAGTGTTCGAAGGTAATTGGTAAGAAAAATACTTGACTTAAGCGATACTGTTTAGTCTTACCTACTCAGTTGGTCCTTCCAAGGGGTATCGTTACGCAATAACTTGGTTGTGTACGTAAGATGGGCAGTCACTTCATGTAAAAACCTGCATTCGGTTAGACTGAAAGCTGACCATAACCTATCTGTCTGCTACGGCAGATGATGACTCAGCTGGTACAAATAAAAATGGTCGTATCATCGCAATGAGGTCCTGCGATGAAATTAACAATAGTCTGATAACGAAAAGAAAAGTCGATACAGGTATTCAACCAAGTGATCGATGCTTGTTTCTTCCCGTATTAAGAAGAGGGAGCCACCCTACAGTTGGAGTTCTTCTTCTTTTCGAATCGATGGTAAATAAATGTATTTATGTTACACTAGCGGATACCCAGCGTGTGCTACTACGATAAAACAATGCATTGGGCACATTCGGTTCATTCATAATGTATTTTTTTCCATTGTTTTAGTGCTCTTCGCATTATTGCCTTTCTAATAAAATCGGCTTTGGGCACATTGGTTGGATGCTTTCAAAGTCTATAACGGACATAGGAAGATTTTTTTTTTGTGTTTGATAGAATTATATTGATTGATAAGTTGGGTCCTGTAGGTGGCCACGCCAATCGCAGCATCAGTGGCGTTTTTTAAGTCCAAGAAGTGCTGCGGGGTAATTACGTAACACACTAACAGTAGGAATGGGTTTCATTTTGACAGTTCAACAACATACATTGCGTTATTTACGTTATTGAGCAGACAAATTTTTCGAACATTTGAAGCAATGGATTAGCAATAGGCTTCAAAATGATTCAGATTGTGATAGATAGTGTGTTACGTAACTAGGGTGCAGGCGTATGGACAAGGGACTTTGGACACTCCACACATGGGACATGGTTTAGTCAGAGGCACCGAATTCACACTAGATCTCGTGGGATCTCGTGATATCTCGGGATATCGTGGGATAATCCCCCATTTTGCTAGATTGTGTACTTGGTTCCGCAGTCGATTGATTGCTTACCATATAGGCCATTGCAGGTCACGTCCGGGTGGCAGATGCTCCTGGTGCTGAACGAAGTCGGGTGGTAAGAGGTACTTTTTCCCACAGGTCTCTTCTCATCGTAGGCGATTGGTTAATTAATAATTAGTTCATAGGTATTACCAACATTTGTTATACCAGAAATACCTACCAGGTAAATACATCCGTATGAAAATGTTTCGGCTGTTTAAATTGCCTGGTAGCCAGCAAAATTTAAAGGAGGCTTGTTTGCAAAACTGGGCACACGACCGTTAATCGTTAATTAACGAAGTTAAAATTTTCAGTAACGGATTAACTTTTAAGTTAACCTTTAAAAATTGTTAACGAACTCATTAACTTCCGTTAACTTTTAAGTCACAAGTCCGTTAATTTGCCAAAGGGACACCGAGCGGACTACGTTGTTCCGCGAAAAACACGTTCTGACAATTTCTAAAATAATAATTATTACAAACTCTAATGATACCTACACCAGTCTTTTATAAATTTTTCATGTGATGCCTGAAGCCCATACCAACACTTTTTTATAAGTAAATCACTAACACATCGTTATATAAAACGCAATTTCTATCACGGGTTAATGATTAACGTTAATTTCCGTTAATTCTTCTGAAATAGATATAGACATTTTTGCATGTGCTCCCATAAGTCCAAAAATCTTATACATAAGGAGCTCTCTTGAATATTTTTTCTATATTTGTCTTTTTCATGTCATGTCTTTCGTGAGTATACATATTTTATGTATATCTTAAAAAAGATAGTTAAAAACCATATAAACAAAAAAAAAGGTTTTTGTAAACCTAGCGATTATAATTTTATTATTTTTACTGTATTTATCCATCTTAAACACGATAGTTAAAAAGTTAATAAACAAAAAGAAAACGGTATTTTTAAGCCTAGCGATTATTATTTTATTATTTTCTCTGTATTTATCCGATAGTTAATCTGTGAACAGCGTTGTGGGCTGCAATATTGTCTATGTGTTTCGTGTATTTCATATTTCATGTTTTATATTGTAGCTGTTTGTTGTTCCTTTTCAATAAAATAAAAAATAAAATGTAACGCTTTAACGAAATTAACTTTTTAGTAACGGATTAGCGATTAACGAAGTTTACTATTTGATTAACGGTGCTTAGCTATGCTTATTTGCTAGGCTATTGCGGTCACTCGCTACACTTACAGCTAACAATGCGAGCTAAACGCGTGCTGCGCTACGAGCACGCTGCTTTGTTGTTATGCCAACACAACAGTGTTTACACCGCTTGGTAATTCAGCTGTTAGGTCGGCCTATAGAACGTGTTTTGATGGTATTTTATGCAATACCTACTACCTACACAGGGTGTATCAGAAAGTTGTGGTGAAGTTTAAGAGTGTGATACAGACATCGTAACCGCGAAAAAATAATCAACTGTCCCATACAAAACTTCAATACCTACTCGACCCAAATGTATGGGACTGGTAATAATTTTTTCGCGATTATGATGTTAGTCCTATGGAGACAGGTCCGGGTCGACAGCGCGTCGTGTTCCACGCGCGCCTCAAAGAGATGTCAGCAGCATTGACGGGGTCCGATAGGGCCGATGCCTGCGGAGGTCGCGGATTGTTCGAAAGAGTTACCGTGGCCCTGGCGCACAAGCAACTGAAGGAACACGGGTGGGTTTCCGTCAGTAAGAGTCATTTGATGATTTCCCACCCAAAAAAAAAGAAAGTCCTATGGAGAAATTTGTTCAGTTTGATGGTCTTTACCACACATTTCTGATACATATAGGGTACATAATTATATTGCTGTATAATTATGTACCCCACCTGTGTAGAAAGTTTTGGTACAAATGTATACTTTGTTTTAGTGAAATAAATTGTATACCTACTATGTTTTGTAGTTTTACATGGTTATACAACTATGGAACAATGGTTGTAAACAATAGAATGGTTCCTTGTACGTATATAAAAAAGTTGCAGCAGACTGTATCTAGATACCTTTTGTAAAGTCAATCAGGGCGAGCTTTTTTTTTTAAATAAGTTCTGAAAACTATCGTCATAAGTTTCTTTCTTTCATTATCGTAATTGAGGTGCAATTTTTCTGTTTTTTCTTCGTGTTTAAAGCTGGTATCGAAACATAAATGGGTATAATTTACGTAAGACAGATTTTTTGGTTCAAAAAACCTAGCTTTTATTTGTTTTTCTTGGGTAAAATATTGTAGATAGAACAACAAATTATTTCCTAGTTGACATATTTAACATCAAATGTTTGTTTTGCTGTATGCAATTTAATAGGAAGGTAATATAAAATGCCTCTATTTTCTAACACCATTTGCATCGACTGTACAACCGATACAGATAGGACCTCCTGTATCTGTAAATGCGCCATTTAAATTCTTTCAAGTCTCCAGTCCCGCCTCGCTCACTTCACACATTCAATTCGTACCAATCTTTCCAACAATCCCCAGCATCAGCTCATTCATATTGTATCACTTGAAATATTAAAAAGTGTCTGGTGATTCAACAATATAATAATAAAATATATCTTTTATTTCAGACAGTATTAAAGTCCATATTACCTCAAACTATTTAAGAATAATATTGTAGCCCTAATAAACATTTTAACTAACAAAGAATAGTTTAACATAACAATGAGACCAATTATTTCTGTTGTGGATGGATATGATGAACACTTCCTCTCTCCTTTTTAAACATCATCATTACATTTAGTTCCCTTGCTCTTATTTCATGTTGATTATTGAATATTATTATATGTAGATAAGTATATGTTGTATGGATGTATATATTTATGGTATATGTAAATGGTACACCTGCATTATTGTTTCTCCTTCTCCGTTTAATCCATCCAAAGGTTTGTCTGTAAAAGATCGCTTTTAGCGATAAGACCGCCCATTGTGTCACCCTGTGTAAAATTTCTACATTTATATCTGTAATGTTTATGGTGTACATAATAAAAAGTATTCTATTATATTCTATTCTACGACGACACTACTGCTGGTAGATTAATAAAATACCAGAACAATGAGATCAAGTCAGTAATAACTTAAGTACCTACTCGAAATGACGACCTTTGAAGCACATCCCGGACGCTTCACACAAATGAACTCATTCTCGCAAGCGTGCAGTAAAAACCGTGTATTCAGTCATTCACAGTTTTTTCTTTTAAGCTATTGCATAGCTTTTATCGCGGGCTTTGAGCGCGGCGACCGTATCAAGAAATTCCTTAACGAATATAAAACTTAACACCCCCCACTCCGCCTACCATGTAGTTCGGCCGAGCGTTCGCTTAACGTGTATGTATATGGTACAACTGTACTTGAATTAATATCACAGAAAAAAAATACTGCGTAAATAAAAAATTAATAAATAATTATAATTGCATAAGTTGATAAACAATGCTATGCAATAGCTTTACCGCGGCAGTCCCCGAGTGCCGCACGTGTTTTTTTATTTATTTGTTGGGTAGAAAACCGCGTAATGCATATTTAAAACAAACGTGCTCAGATCTAAGATGCTTCTAATGCCTTCTATTGATGTTAATGAGAACCTCGGGAAACGTCAATGGCCGCCATTTATTTCAGACAGTTTTTATCTTCCCCTGCAATCAGGAGGTTTTCACTATACGGCGACGTTTTTATAGGATGGTCCAAATAGTGATGACATAAAAAAAAATATTACTCATGCCCAGCGGTATCCGAAAATACCCCATTTATGTTCCCCGGTTCTTGATAGTTTTCGACTTCTAATTACTTTTTAAATTTCTTGAATTGTTTTATTGGAAACCGCTTTATAAAAAATCTGTCTTTATGTTTACACGGCTTCTTCACATTGTTTTTTTGTAATAATCTTTATTATGGAATATTCTTTCAGACATAAAATAATCATCTTCCTATCATTCATACAAAATACTAAATTTTTGATCAACAAGCTGTTGTTACTAAAGAAGGAACAAACAGGCAGTTGTTACCAAAGATGATCCAAATAACTTAATCAATGCGAATCCATGGTGTTGTCTCGGTAAGTTTCCCACAACTAAAATTATTTGCAACGTTATTATAATGCCGTAAATTCTGCAGGTTTACGGCACCAGCTTTAGGTGTTCATTAATACTGCCTCCTTTCTGAAGTTCCGCCACGTAACAAGAATGTTATGAATAGAGATCGGATATTCGGATGCATATTCACCTAAAGTTGAGCTGTTGGCTAATATGGAATGCGCTTTTGTATCGAAAATATCTTAACTTTAATTAGCACACACCACCCCGCCTCTTTCACTCTACATACACATATTTGCATCGTGAGTTAAACATAAATTTTAAGTAAATATGCATCTGAATAGTTATGCAATCCAAGAATCGCGGGGTTATTTTTCAATAAAAGATTTTAGAAGTCACTTCAAAATTATACACGCGACGAGTCATGCATTCTCGGTGTTCCCGGCAACCATGTTTTCTCTTTTACAAAAAAGAAAAATTAAGATGCCGCTTCCATACTTTCATAAGTAAAAATCAACTTTAGGTAAACATGCATCCGAATATCCGATCTCTGGTTATGAATTTCTTAGCTACAATTAATAACAGCTTCTAACTCTAATTACGTTAGAAGGCACCCTTATTATTTATCAAAAGAACCTTTGAAGTTTAAAAAATTAAAACTACGTTTTGCTGAATGAATAAATGCTATGGAAATGTGTTCCTTTCGAAGCATGTGTGCTGTGACTATGAATGATAGGCTGAGGAATGATGTGATAAGGCAACGGTGCGGTTTAAAAGAAGATGTAGTGACAAAAATTGAAAAGAGTATGCTTGGATGGTTTGGTCATGTTGAGAGAATGAATGAAGGGCGACTAACATAGGTATTTACAAAGCAGATGTGAGTAGAAACGCCGAGAGGCGACGCCCTAGGAAGACATATAGTGACCTTATTGGTGATGTTCTTCAGAAAGGTCAGGTGCATAGTACTCACAACCGGCGTGCGTGTATTACCAGATGTATGAACGTAAACGAGGCAAAAGGAGTATGTAAGGATCGTAGTAGGTGGCGTTCTGTAGTTTCTGCCTACCCCCGTGGGAAGAAGGCGTGAGTTTATGTATGTATGTGTACGTTTTGCTTATTTTCGTAACTTATGGTGACGGAAATAACATGCCATAACACAACAGCACGCCTGTATTCGCCCGAGGGGTAGACTGATGTGTAGGATACACATCGCCAGTTATGTAGAATAATAATAATTATTATTTATTATTTATTCAACAGACAACTGGATCCAATTTCAAAAATATTACTTACAATTATAGATGTTAGTAAGTAATATTTTTGAAATTGAAAAATTAAGAAACATGTAAAAGTGAGCGTGGAAAAGTGAGTGAAAGTGAGTGAGCATGTAAACTATGTGAAAGATGTCTACTTTCTGGCACTTTTGTGAAGATTTTTAACTGAATACGTGGTCTAAAAAAACAAGGTCTGGCATTCCGGGAGTGACACATGCTTACGTCACTATCCAGTTGCCACTTTATTGCAACACAACACGAATTATGGAAATATTTTCAGTCACCATTCTGTAAAAAAATATGTATAAAGCATTTCAATAGTCGTTACGTTTCTCTAATCAAACGAAACAATACAATTTAAACATATACCAACGTAATTGTTGGTTAAAACCTCATTGTTTTATCGGATTCGCACAGGTAATAAAGGCGGTTATTCAAAAAAGGAGTAAAGGGAGTTATTATTACACACAACTGGTAACACAGCGGTGATGACATAGGCTTGTGTCACCCACGTGACCACTGTGTCTCTGCATGCTATACCTGGCGACGTACATTATTATACCATGTCTGAATAGTAATTAGTGTTTTGTACGTAATTATGATATTACCTACTATTTGTTTGACCACTAATCGTTCATAGCAGCATTCTTTAGTACGCTAAATACACTAATAAAACCGAGAACATGTCTCAATAATACCTAGAAATATCCTTACTAACGCTGCTCCATTATAAATTAATTCACCAAAATTGTCAGAATTAAGGTCGTTTCACAAATTTACACGTTCGTGTTGAAGCCCTGTGAGTATATGACAGGCCTATTCTTTACGAGTCTTATAAAGTTGTTTATTTATTATGCCTATTAGCACCTTACCACATAAGGAAAGAATAATGTGCTCCTATGACGCGCGAAATATCGTTATATTTGTGAAAACTGTGTCTGAATTTTTGTATTTCTTGCTCATTTTTTAGGTTATACTTGGACGGTTTTTTAGGTTATACCTATAGAGGTATAACCTAAAAAACCGACCAAGTACGTGACGTACCACGCACAATGAAGGGTTCCGTAGTTCGGATGAATTTATCGCAAAAACAAACTTAACATTGTTGTTCAAAAACATGTGCTCCCATACATCGATACACGTCACGATCAATTGCAAATGTAAGTTAGAAATCACAAAAAAAATGTGATAAAACTACAAATTAACGATTTTCGGACGTTGTCTTTTACTTGTGCTGTGAGGACTTTCTTTTTGCCAAATTTCATGATTCTAGGTCAACGGGAAGTACCCTATAGGTTTTTATTTATAAGCGAGTATCAAAATATGTCACATTAATAGCCGCATTTTTTTGTTTTGCTTTGACTAAGAAGCTTGATTTTTTTGAGCTCCAAACGACCGTGGACCCACGTATTTGATATAAATTTCAACTTTATAACTCCACGCGTTCCTGGTAAAAAGGGTTTTGAAAGACTGACATATAAACAGACCGACAACGAAGTTATCCTATAAGGGTTCCGTTTTTTCCTTTTGAGGTATGGAACCTTGAAAATGAGCAAGAGATGGGGTATATGATTAATAGTTTGCCCTATTTTTGGTAGTTACGTAGTACGTACGTGTGTAGTAACAAACACATTTGTTTTAGGTTTTCATTAAAAACAACAAATTTTCCTACAAAATGTACACATCTATACATACATACATACGCACATACAAATAAATAAAATTGAAGTGTCTGTTTGTAACGTCAATATAACAGCTTTTTACTAAATGTATATGAAAGTATATACGGTACTTATAATATTTTTATTTTATTTTAAAATTTCTTCTTTCCGTCTGTCTGTTTGTTCCGGCTAATCTCCGAAACGGCTGGGCTGTTTTTGATGTGACTTCCACTGGCAGATAGCTGATGTTATAAGAAGTAACTGGGGCTACTTTTATTTTAGAAAAATAATTAGTAAAAGTAAAAGTAAAACAATAAAATAAAAGTAAAATATAAAAGTAAAAGTAAAAGCGCAGCTAAAACTAAAGAAATAACATTCTGCGCTTACATGCTTGGTCCTCGAGACACAAATTCCACGTGGGGTACATTATTTACAGAAGTTAAACCCGTGTATAAAGGCTCCGGGATATCAATCTAGCTAGGGTAGACTTTGAGACGTAGAATTTACTACATGTAGGTACCTCTAGGTATAGATAGAAACCTAACCTAAAATGTGGAAAAGTCTACAATACATTAATCTTCAAGACAAAAGTGTGATCTGTTCACTGAATAAAACTGTTATTCTTACGGTTAAAAGTTTAAAAAATTGAAGAGGCACAACATCAGCGTGGTCAAAAATGCGCGCATGACAATAGTACATTACTGCAGCGGCCGACAACAGAGGCATTGATGGACGAACGTGAAGATGTGGGCGGAGGCGAAGTCGAGGCACACATACGTGAGTCCATCAATGCCTGGTTGCGGTCAAAGCTTGTACATAGTAATTTTCTCGAATAATGCGCGGAAATTCAAACTAAGTAAATTAATTATAAATTCCAGAATAAATGACGACCAACGATAACTTTTCTCACGCCAATATGTTCATTTGTTTCTTTTTCATTCTAAACAGCTCTATTTGATAAGCCAGTTCGATGTTCAAACAAAATCTTTGCCATGGGTCGGAGTAAAAAGTTCATTCCACTTTTAAATTACACGACAGATAAGAGTTTTCATAGTAATTTATTCGGCCGCTAAACACGACAGATATGGATTTTCAATACTAACATTTCCGGCCGCTGCTCGCGTGTATTTGACCAGTCCAGCATTTTCGATTTATCTCGAAGAAGGTTGTCAAAATAATGTTCGAATTTCCAAGCATGAGAAAAGGAAAATATGTCTTAGCGGGAAATAGTTAGTAGGTAGTCAAAAGATGGAGATCTTAATATCTTCCTTTATAAAATCCACTACGTCATCACGGAAATGGGCAATAAAGGGCAATGGTTAGTTTGTAAACACGCACCCCAACACATTATTCTTACGATTTATGTACAAAAGTATTTGGTAATCCTTCTCGTAGACTAAACAATAGTGATAATATATAAACAAACCTAGGGAAAGGTTTGACTGACAGCGATTAGCAGTAGAACAAGCTACTCGTTATTAAACCGCTTTAAGGCTCCTACAAACAAGCGCGACAAGCGACGTGAATGGCGAATGCAAAGGCAACTCTCGTCTCGCGACAGGCAGTGCCTTTGTGTCGCGTCGCGTGTCACGAGTGTTTGTAGGAGCCTCTATTCAAATGGCTTATAAACAAATCATTTTATTCTGCGAATGAGTATCTTAACTTTAAAGATTCACACTGATTCCCTTTATATTTTCATAAATGCTTGTCATTCTATTTATAATAATTATGATTTAAGTAAGTACCTACCAATGTTATAAGCTTCAATTAATTAATCAATAAATTGGCAAGCTAGTTTTAGCGAATTCTTTTAGAAACTGTAAAATACTTGATCATCTACAATGTACTACAATTCTTGTTAATAAACACTTCGTTTCTTTTAATTTCATTGCTCAGATACCTACTAATACAGGTTGGTACGTAAAGTGTAAGGTATACCAATAACCATGAAAGGCGAAGCTATTAAAACATATGCATAATAAAACATTCTTAAGCACTTTCTTATTTACAATCTATAAAAATATAAATAGGAAAAAATAATAACCAGGGTAGGTAATAACGCTTGAGAAATTTAGGTACTTGAAATTCACATTCTTCTCCCTTATTCTCAAACGCTCTATAATTGGTGCTTGGCCCTGTTATTGTCACGTGAAAAGTAACTACATAATTTATAAGTCGTTTATTAATAGGTTTAGATTCAATCTGCTGTATAATTAAGAAGCTATCAACTTTAGTAGAATTTAATCAGAATTAAGGAATTGCTCGCCTAAATTCGGCCTATTTATTTAGATATCAGATTAAATTTCAATATCAGACAAAATCGTTCGAAACATTGATTGATTGCTATTGTTAACCTCAGATGATAGAGCGGTTTTTGAGATTACTAAATATTACATTAATCGTATTTTCATTTTTGTAAACAACACCAAGGGGGGAATGTAGCTAAAGATTTGCTCTTTAGTTTTACATTTCATTCAAAATAATAAGCACCAAGGTATGTTACCTTCATTAAGTTTAAGTAGGGAATATGAATTATAATATAACACAATATGCAATCATAAATGGAAACTAAAATACAATACATCCTTATTATTTTCATATCACGCAATTTTTCGTGCGTTAATTGGAACCGAAAAATAGTACGTAATAATAAATAAAATATATAATTAACTCAAGCAAACATAGTCATATAAAGCCTTAAGCAGGCCATCAACATTCGCCTTTCTCAAAGTGTACCACGACTTCTAATCCTCCAGCAGAAACAAAATAATCTTTGATCTTCATCAATTGTATTTATTTACCCATAAAAACCGTAAAGGCTATCTTCCGCATTAAGCTAAACCCTATCTACGTGGTCCTTAACAGCTTTAGGTCACGGTCTATTGACCATCAACAGCCTTGTGCTCACACGCAGGCCCCCAAACAGCGGAATAAGTGCCTAATTATCTTGCATGACCCCACTTAGAAGCGCAAAAAATTTGGATAAACTTGAAAAACCATTTTAAGTGCGAGGAAAGGGACTGAATTTCTACACGATTCTGTTTGCCCTTCAGTATGGAAGGCATTTAGGGATGTCACTTGCTGACTTTGTGAGCAAAATTTTAATGATTTACCGACATGACTTTAATTATGTTTATGCTCGTGGTGCTTATGGCTAAATAATATCAAACGCAGGAGTCGATCGATCTGCCGGGGCTGCGGATTGTTCGAAAGAGTTACCGTGGCCCTGGCGCACAGGCAACTGAAGGAACACGGGTGGGTTTTAGTCAGTAAGAGTCTGACACGCCCTTCCGCTCCGCCCAGAGCGGGAGAGGTCATTTGATGATTTCCCAGCCCGAGTCGATCGATGGTTTTAAGCTAAGCTTGTTGTGATTGGTTCGTGGATAGGTGACCATCCATTACATATGGAGACCCGTCCGTGCCTTGGAAAGTACGTTAAGACGTTGGTCTCGGCTGTTATTAAGCGTGGTCAGAAGCCCAAAATTCTGATAATCATCGGGGGAGTGAACGTGTATCATGTTACCCAGTAACTGGTTATGGACGTCAGATAGGCAGTGGCTCCATGTAAAATACTGGTATTCTGCTTATCTGCATCTGCGGGGTAATTACGTAACACACTAACAGTAGGAATGGGTTTCATTTTGAGAGTTCAACAACATTCATTGCGTTATTTACGTTGTTGAGCAGACAAAATTTTTCAACATAATTATGAAGCGATGGATTAGCATTAGGCTTCAAAATTATTCAGGTTGTGATAGATAGTGTGTTACATAATTAGGGTGCTGGTTACACTAGAAGCCGACCCCAACACAATTGGAAAAGTCTAGACATTTGATTGATTTTGACTTTAATTTTCGTCTGAGAAGTCCCTTAATTACCGATAAAATTTAGTCCTTAAAACATTCTGATTACTTTTTTCAAGCTGCTAACAACAACCCCTTGTGGTTGTTGTTATCAGGTTGAAAAAGTAAAACCATTTTTATATTATTTTAGTTATTCTATAAAACATTATCAACTTAATGGAGTGTTTGTAACTACTTTGTCTACCTATATAGATAGGTAGATATAGTAGTTACGAATACTGCAGCCAATTTGATGTTGGTCAATTTTAGATCCGACATACAACGTTGGAGAGACCCAATGAAAAGCGATATTTGATATACATAGGTAGCGAACCAATATCACGTTTCTGTGACGTTCTGCGAACGTATTCATACGCTTCGACACTAACGCCACATCAACATGACTTGTTTTCGGTACAGTCACATGCATAAATACCTACCATACCTACACTTACGAAAAATTCAAGTTTACAACTTTGGTAAAAAACCTATTTCATAATAGTATATTTTCAAAAATACTATGTAAGTATATTCGTAACACCATACAATTTATATCAGTACTTTAGGAGTAAATCGTTTTTGACTCTTGCGTAAGCGTAACGAAAGTATTTAAGGTAGTGGCTGTGTCATTCACCTCTAACGTGACTTTGGCGCAGCGTAGGTATGCATTTACGCAGCATCTCAGCCTACACTGGATATAAACTCTATAATAGCGAACAATTGATTTAATATCAGTTTGAGACCAAAGATGTATTTATTGGGTTGATTTGTTCCGCATTCGCTTCACAAAGTTCACAGCACATATGATATTCCTTGTTCGCCCCACATTGAATTCCTATTTGGCCCCGAAATCGTTAATTTTTAGTCCTGTTTCGCCCCATTTTTCATTCATTATTCGGCTCAGTTTTGTTTACTTGCCAAATTTAAAGGAAAAAGGCCTTAACCCAAAAAATTATCTAACACCAGATTTATAATCCAAATAATGGACTAATAAAAAGTATAAGGGAATATGAAGGGAAAGGGAAGGGAAGTGTATTTCCTTACCGGCTGTAAGAGGGTAGGTATGACACGTCCTCAAGGTAATAACTTCAAGTTAACTTAGTGTGTAGTTAACGCGTAGTAAACCGTTTACGACTCTCTCAATGTTCTCCTTTGTGGTGGAGGTAAGATTGTAGTAATTTCTCACCTGAGAATTATAATTGTGAGACACAGTAAAGTATACCGTAGAAATAGTTATACCGTAGCGTGAGTACATTTAATATTGTAGATGGAATTGTTTTTAATCTATTTTTGTGACGTGGCTTTTTACTCTTAGGTTACGAAAGGTAATTCGGACAGGCCAATTAGGTATAGGCCGGAAAGTGGCAATAGCGTCTCTCCTAATTACAAGGGAGATACATTAACATAACTAACAAATTCTACCTACTCCTTTGGGAAATCCAGCCATGAAAGATTATTCCATAGTAGGTATACTATTGACGCAAGCATTTTTAGACGATATTATGTTGTCAACCCTATGTGTTTCGTCTAAAGCTATTAAATGCTCCGCTCGTGATTTCAGCCTATTTACAGGCAATGAATGGCTCACCTTGCGGGACATTTTTTACAAGACAAACGTTATCGACTATAATATGATAATTTGTAACAGCTGGTCCTTTTTGTCGCGTGATTTCCTCTGTTTCTACATTTGATGACGTCATGCACATTGTAGTTTATAAGCTTCGGTGTGATTTTAACGTAGCATCAATTTGAATTCATATGTACTTTTCATATTGTGTGTTGTAAAATAATCTATGTTTTAGTTGGCAATCAGGTATGGCACGTTTCTACTTATTAATTATTATTGAAAGTTGGAATTTCATGGAAAAAATTAATGGAAAGAGCTTATGAAAAGCTTAAATATCCAGGGCTTTCTCGACGAGTCTATACAGTTACCTAGGAATGATCGGCCGGTGCGACGGGAATACATTTACTTTGTTATTCAGTTCCTCCATTACTTTCAATCGGAGGGCCTTATGTGGGTCTTACAGAAATACGTTACGCTTGTATGTAAGCAAAATTTGCATATGAAACTTTTTGCATAAGAACCTAACACAATTTTTTGATAATATTGACCTACATATAAGCTAACAGACTAAATTCAAATTCAAATATTTTTATTTCAGATAAAAATCCATATAATGTTAGTAGTAGTATAACTTAGCCTAATGTTAGTATTAAATTAATAATAATAAATAACCGATGAACCACAAAAAATACATAATAATAATAATATTATGTAAATGTATAAAAAACACGGTAAATAATCATTGGGCATCAAAAAATTCGTATGCGTCACTGTCAACAGGAAAAGTGCCCAAAAGGCTGGCAGCATTGCCACGTTGTATGGCGATGCTGATTCTTTGGCCAAGAGTCGACCAACCGCTTGGCGATGTCTCGTAAAACCAAGTGGGCACTCGAATCCCATTGCCCTAGTGTTTCAACCCCAAACGGCTCGAACATATAACTCCCAATAAAGTTAGAATATTTTCGCCGTTTGAGGTTTTCCGCAACTGCAGCAGCCGCCCCAGCGCAGCAAAATTTACAAAATCGACATAAATATATCTGAAGGTCAACTCTCATACTTAAAAAATGTTCAAATTCAAGTCGCAATGTCACCTCGGCGACAATCAATGTCAAAAACTTGTTAAAAATATGAAAGGTAAAGGTAAATTAGAGCGTATTTTGACAGATCGAGACTGAGATGAGAATGTGTACGTTCTTAAATTTACGGGTATTGCCCCTCTGATATATATTTTTTGCTAGAAAGCCTATGATGTTGTCAGTTTCCAATAATTATTGGGCACATATTGACATATAATTAAGCTGTCACTGTGTTGAATGTTTAAGTGGTTTCTTGAGTGATCATGGAGGATAGGTATCATATTTTTTAATGTAGTTTGAACATATTTCTTCGATCATTATCGCAAAATTTTCCATATTTCCTTTTTATATAACCACCTTATTGATTGGTCTTCATTTTTCCTGTGGATATCCTCTTGGGTTTAATCTATCTAAGGACGGCTGCGGCCTGTTTCACTGCACAAATTAAAACCAAAGTTTTCGAGAATTCGTTTTGACTTTCGAAAATAATATCTTGGAGGTGACACTAATTATGTATCGAGACACTAACGAAATGTCAATAAAAATAAAATCTTACAAGAAAATTATGCCTCTTACGGATTCTACCATGCACCTATATTAATTTCATGTCTTGTTGTTTCCTCATGTCTATACTGTCCACATAGGTGATAAATAAACGACTACGACCAGTTTGTCCGCTAGTATTAACTCAATAAAGTAAAAATATTTATTACTGTAACGTTGTTTTTTCCTCCTAAATACTATTTTTGTACCAAATTCGTCCCATATTTATTCAGGATAGCATTAACATCATACATTATTTATCCAGGTCTCGTCATGTTAAGGCATGTATGAAAGGCGATTAGCAAAAGAATTTTGTGAGACTAGAAACGCCGGAATGGGTAATTCTGAAAGGACTTACCCTGACCTTATTGGTTATGTCCTTCAAAAAAGGTCAGGTACTAGGTAGGTAACTAGGTACCTACTCATACTGGCACGCTTGTCTGGCTAAATAAATAACGTGGATGAAGCCAGAAAAATAGCAGCAAGTGGCGTTTTGTGGTTTCAGTCTGTTGACTTGTAGGTTTAGTATAGTTGATCTCGTAAATGCTTTACCGCTCTAAGACATCTGTCCCAACGCCGACGATTAGCGTAAAGCGAGTAGAGCTGGAAACAAGTTGGCGAGCAACGACCAGCGAGTATGTAGTTCGGATAGTTTTGTCGCTGGGCTTTGAGCGAGTGCGTGATGTGCCATTCCTGAGTGCGACGAGTATAATGACAGCAAAGTCACTTGCTGGTATGCGTATGTACCAAGCCAGAGTCTCTCAGCAAGTGATCTGCCTTCCAAGCGAGCGTCGCTAAGTGAATATTTTCTTTGATAGCTCTTTTCGCTGCGACAAAACTAGTAGCGAGAGAGATCTCGCCGGCAGTGTGAACAATCAGCAATCAACTGTTAACATATGTTTATTTTACTGACACGAGACCAACTGCTATTGTACGTTTCTTGATCGAGAAAATAGTCAGTAGCTAGTCATTTCCTCGTCGCGGTGGGTCAGGTGCCTAAGGTTGAATGTCACACGCAGATCATAACACGAGGAGTTTTCTTTGCTTATGTGACAGTTTGGGAGTTATAACCGTAGTAAAATTTTAATTTACTCGGAATCGTTGTTAAAATAGAACTATACTTGCAACCGGTATGCCTGTATGACCAGATGTATGAACGTAAATGAAGCAAAAGGGGCATGTAAGGATCGTAGCAGGTGGCGTTCTGTAGTTTCTTCCTACTTCGATGGAAAGAAGGCGTGAGTTTATGTATTTAAGTTGTCAAAAGTGATAAAGCAATTACGAGGTTGACTATAGGTAGGTGCTAGCAGAAAATGTAAAATTCTAACTAATATTATAAATGAGAAAGTGAGTCTTGTTTGTTTGTTTGTTACGCTTTCACGCTAAAACGGCTGACGGATTTTGATGAAATTTGGCACACAGATAGACCATGACCTGGGTAAGGACATAGGCTAGTTTTCATCCTGGATCGCAGTCGAAGTCACGAGCAACAGCTAGCAATATCAATAAAGAAAATCCTTGCCAATCATATTACAATTTCAGCTCGACTTTCTGCAGAGCTAACAAAAACCTAAGACCTTTTTGTTAGCTGTAAAGACTACAATATCTTGGAGTAAGAATAATAGATAGAGCGGTAACATTTTACACTTATGGCTACTATTTGTATATTTGACCTTACTTTTTGGAAGTAATGTTTTCTCCTGACATTTGTTTTACCTTGTGATTGGTTTAAGTATTCATAACATTTATCGAAAAAAAAACAGCTCAGCTCGTAAAATTCACACATTTTTTTGCTTTTGTGGTATTATTCGTTAGTAGAGGCACTCTATAACTCGAAAGGGGCTCGTGGCTAGGTGATAACAGCCGCACGGCTCTATAGCTAGTTCATCCTCAGTGTCCATCTTACTTATCGCGAACAGGGTTTACGTGGAAGAAATCCATATGAAATGAGTTGTTATCGAAATATTAAAGGCTTTACGTGTACCTAAATATATCTCCTGTGTAAGACCACTCGTTAATAAGTAATGTTGTTGATTCATTGATTATTGTTTTGTTACTCAAATTACGCTTTAAGGCTCCTACAAACAAGCGAGACACAAAGGCACAGCGAGTCGCGCGACGGGCGGTGCCTTGGTGTCACGCACGATTCGCGTCGTGTGTCGC
Source organism: Dryobotodes eremita (assembly GCA_917490735.1). Classification (NCBI taxonomy): domain Eukaryota; kingdom Metazoa; phylum Arthropoda; class Insecta; order Lepidoptera; family Noctuidae; genus Dryobotodes; species Dryobotodes eremita. The sequence goes on from OU823248.1 coordinate 6,200,663, forward strand.
GCCTGTTTGTAGGAGCCCTTAACTTAATTATTGTTTTAGAAATGTTGTACTACATAAATAATGAATTGAAGCATTTCCCATATTTTAAATAGTTATGACATTGTTTTGATAATTTATTATTCAGATGAATGTATTCAACTTACTAAAGAAAAGCAGTGCATAATTATAATGTCCGTTAACAGATGACGCTTAATGCTTCGTACTACTTTACCATAGTAGGTACATAGTTTTGTGTCGTAACGGAAATGTTAGTCAGATAACGTTAGAATCCTTTGCAAAGTGTAAAGTAAAGTATAAGTGTAAGTGTAAAGTGCTCCAAGTTAAAATAAGTATTGAAATATATTTGAATTATTATACTTTGAGTGTTTTATTTGAAATATCAAGTCCAACACCTGTTTGTATAATCTTTATATATAAAAATTACGTGTCACGTTGTTTGTCCGCGATGGACTCCTAAATTACTGAACCGATTTTAAATTTGATTTGCTCACCGTGTGCAATTTGATCCAACTTGGAAGATAGGATAGCTTACATCTCAATTTATAGTCGCAATATTATTTTATTGCAAATTATTTGTCTATTATTTGACAGTCACAATTATCTGTTAGCTCCTAACGATTCTAACAGATGGCGATATCTGTTGACTGGATTGAGTAAGTATTCAATAGATGGCACTATGTTAAAAATACAAACGTTTCATATAAGCTACAATTTAATAGCATAACCACCACGTGTTGCTGAGGCTAAGGTATAACCTAAATTTATTTTGTAATAAACGGAATACAGGGAAATAATATTATAAAGAGAAAAGATATGATTGTTTGTTTGTATTGAATAGGCTCCGAAACTACTGAACCGATTTCAAAAATTATTTCACTGTTGGGAAGCTACACTATCTCCGGGTGACATAGGCTACATTATATTATGCTTTGCTACCCGGGCGAAGCCGGGGCGGGTCGCTAGTATATAATAATTTACATCTCTTGGATACTTTCATTACCGGTCGGCAGCGATGCGGATGAATCTTTCGATGCAATATTTTAGTTTGCTAATAGTTTTAGTTAAGTAATTGTTACTTTTCTTAATTAATTAAGTATAAGGTGTTATCTATGTATATTTCATTTTATTGCTGAATAAACGACTAAATTGTAGAATGCTACTAAATTAAATAATCAATTAATAGCCACCTTTAAAATATGTGATAACAATAAACATATAAATATGTACATTTTATATATAAATAATTACTTAATTACCTGTACCTTGCATGTTCACAAATCTTGTTAGTAACGACTCAATTGCATGATGTTAGTAAACTTTCACAAAACAACATATTGGGCTCATGATGAAAATAAAAATAATATGCAAATGTAACTGTTCCATGCAAGAATAAATAAGGCCAATAATGAGTTGGCACTGTGTAGCACTTTATTGAACCCGGTGCAATTTTATGTACTGGAGATTTATGAGCTAATTATAAATGACGGATTAACTCACGTTTATTTTTTTTAGGTACAGCGTATTTTTTTGTTTTGAATAGGTAGCATTGTAGCGACATCTACATCGCCACATGCAAGCTACACGTCACACTGACGTCACGCAAAATCCTGCATCGCGCAAGTAGAGTTTACCGCGCAACTAGAATATATACAACATCCCGACATCAAACGTCGGGCCGTTGCCCACCAGACACAACACCTGTCCGGTCGGAGGATCCTCACTTTTCCATAGAGTATGAGTGAACTTTACACCCTGTTCCTCATACCTCTATAGCATCACAGGGAGCAGTGGTGGCCCAGTGGAAACGGTGACGACTTACGATTTGCAGGTCGTAAGTTCGAACCCAGGCAGGCACTTTACTTTGTGAAAATTATTTCATCACCACTGCTCTCAAAACGGTGAAGGAAAAGATCGTGAGGAAACCAGCATGTCCTAGAACCAAAGTTTCGAAGACATGTGACATTCACCAACCTGCACTGGGCCCGCGGGGTGGATTACGGCCCACTCCCTCTCACAGAGAGGAGCCCTGTGTCCCAGTAATGGGATCATTATAGGCTGCTATGACGATCATCACAGTGAAACAGAAAATTATTTAAATGTCATACCCATGAACGAACAGAAAAAGTCGGACGGAACTCCGTTAAGACAAAACTGATTCCCGTTTATGTGTGAATATTTATTTGTGAGTGTTGCCATTTGCGCTCATAATGTCCGACCGGCTAATGTATGAATGTGTGCGTGCCGGGCCTGTACTTACAGCGAGCAGGCCGACTTGAGTGACACAGTTTTTCGTTTTGTTTGATCTGTCCGACTTTTTTTGTTCGTTCTTGGTCATACCACGTACTTTTTAGTGGACTGCTTACATTGAATTTGAGAATCTCTAGACGATATTTTTTTTTCCTATCTAGGTACCCACATAAAGTGATTTGCGGTAGATATAGTAGAACCTACTTGCATTAAGGCTCCCGCAGACAGGCGAGACGCGACAGCGCTACACAAAGGCACTGCTCGTCGCGCGACACGCTGTTCCTTTGTGTCGGGCGTCGCGTCGCGCCAGTATGTACGAGCCTTTACCCAATTTTGTCAGTATGCGAAGTATTTGAAACTTCCAGCCGAAATATAAAAAATCAGGGCTAAAATTAAAGAAAAATATTTAATTTAAGCTCTTGAACGAAGCTCCTTATGGCACGGTATAAAAGTTTAACATTTTGACCGAAACTTTTGTTGCGTAACCAAAGTGTCGGTCAAAATTATATACATTTTTCGGTCTAGTTTTCATTCGCCAAGTGTGCAAAAGCGAAAGGACCTTCGTTCCAACCGGGTGGCACACGACACCTCTAGAGTGTTTCTCATTTATATAAAGTTTAATAACGGTTCTAAGTACCTACTTTATGATAAATGATAAATGATTTTATTTCTGTAAGTAGGTTTGAACAAACACTTTTACACGTCAATCATATTTTAAAAACTAGATGAGGTCGCCGTTTCCTATCTGACTACTCTGAGAAGAAAGGCCGAAACAAACTCAGAGCTCACAGTCTCTTTTAAAGTCCAGACATAATCTTGGTCAGATCATGTGAAGACCATGTAAATTTGTGTCTGAGATGGTCTTTTGAGGAAAAACCACACAGATTGAGTGGACCTGTCCAGTCAGTGCACGCATTTGTCAGTAATCGTGTAGCTCAATGTATCAGTTCATAATCAATTATTTTACTAAAATACGGGAGATTTTTCTCAATAATAATTAGAAAAAAAAATGAAAAGAAGGTAGGAAATAATTTAAAGATTCATAAAAGAGTTTGTATTTTTAATCAGAGTACAAATTGAGGATCCGAACTTACGAGTAAGTCGAAGTGGTCTGAGGGAGCGAGGAATAATAACACGAAGTAATTACTCGCTCCAATACTTATTGTTTGATTTACCTAAATTAGTTAGTTCCGTTTCTTATAAACGGTGTTTACAGAAACAAGGTACCGTAAAGGCGGGTTACTTAGCTATTTTTTTCAATTAATTTTCGAATCTGATCTGTAGTTTGTATTGGTATTATCTTTTTTAGTATTCTTACATGTTATAAAGGAGCTCAAGGATGTAATCAATAAGATAAGAAGTGCATTTTAGAAATATGATAAGCGTTATTTGTTATTTTTTTTATTAAATTTTGGGCCAAAGTTGTTGTTAGGAAAGGGTTACTTTAACCCCATTTGAACTTTATCGGTGCAAAATCGCACTTGCAGCTATCAGCGGCCAAAGAAACCATCAAGGGCGGTAAGATTGAATATCCAGGAGAGGTTTAACGTAAGAAAAAAAAAAAACCAATGTAAAATAAATAACAATCTAATTGGAAAACTTACCAAAATACAGCATTACACATCAAAGTTTGTAGCAGAAAAATACGCCGGTGTTACTGTCATAACTTCAAATGGCGCGAACATGTAGCGATGTACACTCGAGTCGGTAAGACAGTTCCGCAAGTACACGTCTATATCGCCATCTAGTAGTTACCAAAGGAACTACGAAGTTCGGTATTGTAATCGCAACATGGCGGGCGTTCAAACATTTTCTCAATTTGGGCCAAAGTTATGCCCAAGGGTCAAAGTAACCCGCCTCTACGGTACATAATTTTAAAGAAATTTTCTTAGCTATAAAAGAGTTTTATCTTGTTTATATGTTATAAAAGATTTATATAAAAACATAACCCTGTCTTTGCTGTCACGCAGTCGGGTAAGAAGGGTCTTAGATATCTTATTATACTGATATCGAAAATGAGAAAATTTGCATGTTTAGTTTTATCTTGATCACAGCAAAGTGTTCCATACCACTTTGCTGTGATCTACTCTGATCGATCTAGAGACTTGAATAAATACGGTAAAATTAAAAATCATGCACTCTATCATAATAAATAAAACGACAGTAACATTTTCGTGGTCAGCATTCATGCAAATTTACGTTGAAAAGCACGCAAAAACTAAAGCGTTTAAAACATATGCTCAAATATGGCTGATACAGTTTGGCACACATTTTAACTCATGAACGCCTCATTTTAATTCTACCAAAGTTTTGGTTTCCTCAGAAAGCGGTGAATGGTAACACAATACCGGTTGTCCAAATACAGAGCGTTTTTAGACATAAAGGCTCATTCAGACAGGCACGACAAGCGACGCGAATTGCACGCGATACAAAGACACCGCCTGTCGAGTGACGAGCGGTGCCTTTGAGTCGCGTGCGATTCCCGTCGCGTGTCGCGCCTGTTTGTAAGAGACTTTATAATGTCAAATATGGTGAAAATGACAGATATTCATGACAGCCGTTATATTATGACGGAACCGGCCGATATTTTCAGCGTCAGATATATTAATCCTTCGAATAAAATTGACGTTTCACAGTATTTGTATGGAAATACTGTGAAAAATTCAAAGTTATTCCTCGGATAAACATATATGTTGCTAAATATACTCTTATAGGTACAGCCAACCGCACGTCAGTAGTAACAATTGAACTACGAAAACCACCCTTAGGTGTGTTTGTCCAGCGCAGTTGTCACCTGGACGTCACCGACAACGAGATGAGGGCAGCGAAGTAGCGATACATACAATGGCTGCGTGGCCACCGCACGTCCGTCACCCGAGCGCCGCGCCGTCGTACCGGCGCCGATCGCCCGGTTTTTGTTTTGTCTATCATAACATTCATATCACACTGAACCGCCGAGTTCGATCGCGGTGGGCAAACGATCACCGTCACCGAGACGTCACGTTCGGTTCGAATACTGTCGTTTCTCGGTGACGGCTACGGTGGACAAACACCCTTATAGAGGTATGAGGAATAGGGTGTAAAGTTCACTCATACTCTTTGGAAAAGGGAGTATCCTCCGACCAGACGGGTATTGTGTCTGGTGGGCAACTGCCCGACGATTGATGTCGGGACGTTGTATATATGCTAGTTGCGCGGTAAACTCTGCTTGCGCGATGCAGGGTTTTGCGTGACGTCAGTGTGACGTGTAGCTCGCATGTGGCGTTTGTAGATGCCGCTACACCCTTACTGACTGCTACGAAATAAAGGTACCGTCAAATTCTTATTGCTGGCCATGGACGTGCAGTTGACTTTAAAATCCACAGTTTGTCATGATCTACACGAAGACATCTTATTTTGAAAGGCAATGAAAAATTATTCAAAAGACAAAGATTAAAACGTTAAATATAAAGATATGGATACCATTTACATTGCATAATTAAAAGTTTAAAAACTACTGCAGTGGCTAGAGTTGCCCAGAAAGGTATCAAGGTAAAATTCAGACCGAATTTCCATTTTACGAGGTGAGTTTTAATTAAGAAAATAATTTACTTTACAAGAGACATTTTCTTATATAAAATAGTATTATTCTGTGTTAAACTGATTTGTTTTTTCTGTTGATGTTAAATAATAGTTAGGGGGGACGATTCAATGACTTCTGATTCCACACAATTTTAGTTTTAGGTAACGAACCAATTACTACTGGCCTAATTAATATAACTGTATTTTACCTATTCTAAATCTAAATGTTATTGGAAATATGAAAATGGTTCGTCTCGACTCTCGACACTTCGTATTTCTAACAATTTTGAACACTCAATCATTACTGTCGATTATCGCTGAAATTTAGGCCTTTCTAAGAAGGCCTAAACTTCAGTGAAACCAGAGGCGATAAAATTATTTAAGATTTTGTTTATTCCTAAATAATATTTAAAATAAACATCCTAAAGAAAATTCATATTGAAGCTAAAACTACAACACGAAATTAGTGACATAAAATTTTAGAGCGAATTTTTCGTACAAGTGTGCGGGCGGTGGGTCCAGTCGCTCGCCCGCGTGAACTATGGGACTGTCACCAACGAAAAAGTCGCCCTATAATTTTATGTCATTGTTACCACTTTCATGCAATGAAAACTACAAACCTGCAACTTATTCCCCTCATAATTAGTTACTGCCAAAAAACTAATAAAAACAACACGCCAAAACGGCCACGCTATTATCTTTACGCGGCAACATCAAACGTGCTATAAAAGTAAAAATAAACCTCGGAACGTCCAGAAATCAGGAAGAGGCCAATGTCCCCAATGTCCCACTTACGGTGATCTAAACAGTAAACAGACGAACAGTAATTACCTGAAAGGGACGAATATAAAAACACCCTTCGAGACGTTCATTGTTGACTAGCTGTTGTCTGCGATATCACCTGTCACGATAAGGAAACCAATTTATTGGTATATAAAGTTGAACACATATATTTTTTAGCCAAACACATCAAAAACAAGATGCGTCTCTTCCTGCAAAAGGCATGTCACAACTAAGGCACCTGCCCACCACCCGCGCTCGCGATTAACGAGAAACGAGTAGCGAGTGCGCGATAGCGACGAGCGATGACTCGTTGATATGCGATACCAGCGGGATAATTTCATAACACACTTAAGGTATGAATTGGTAGCCAACTGCAGACAGCAGCAGCAGACGACGCGCGACACTTCTGGTTTTTATGTATTACTACTTACTACTTTTTATTTTTTTTAAATACCTTTCGTAACTAGCGACACGTCGTTTTCATAGAAACACATAGAAACCAGTAGTGTCGCGGCGACACGTCGTCTGCTGCTGCTGCTGCTGGCAGTCGGCTACGAAGTTGTACCTTAACAGTAAGAACGGCTTTCGTTTTGATAGTTCAACAACATTCATTGCGTTATTTACGTTGCTGAGCAGACAAATGTTTAATGGGTTAGCAAAAGGCTTCAAAGTGATTCAGCACGCGTAGCATGACCATTATAGAAACGGGTTTTCTCTTCTCAGAATAAATCTAAAGCCGCTTGGCAAGTTATTAATAAATCTAAAACGTGCTTACCACAGGAACATATTATGACTATAAACAGAGACAATTTGACTTTTACATACCCTATTGACATTGCTAATGAATTTAATAATTACTTTATTGACACAATTCAAAATAATATAAATTCTGATAAGATTAATGGTAATGTCTTTGATAATCTTTCATCTCAATCTCTATTTATGTCACCGGTTTCGAAAAATGACATTATAAAAATTATCTCTAATCTAAAAAATACCAATACTGTTGGTTGGGATGGCGTCTGTACTAAAGTCCTAAAGTACGTAAAGGAAAATATAGCACAGCCATTAGCTCACATTATTAACCTTTGTATTGCTGATGGCAAATTTCCAAACAGCTTAAAAAAAGTTATTATTAAACCTTTACTTAAAAAAGGTGACAAAACAAATATGAAAAACTATAGACCGATTGCAAAAATTTCCGTCTTGTCCAAAATTTTTGAGAACGTTATATACAACTCCATGTACACATATTTTGAAAAATATAACCTATTCTGCAATGACCAGAAAGGTTTTCGCAAAAACATAAATATTAACTTGGCACTGTTTGATTTAATTAATAGTATTATGACATCAGTTGATAAAAATAATCCAATTTGTACTATTTTTACTGATATGACGAAAGCTTTCGACTATGTTGACCATGGGATATTGCTACAAAAGTTGTATGGCTACGGCGTAAGGGGAAATATCCTAAAATTGATAGAATCATATTTAACTGATAGAGTTCAATGCACTGAAGTCACTCGATTATGTCCCAAAACCAAATTAGAAACTGTATACTTCTCAAAGCAAAGACCCATAAAATATGGCGTACCCCAAGGTGGCGTATTGGCACCACCTCTATTTCTGATTTACATCAATGATCTCCCAAAAATAATTCAGCATAAGATGGTTCTTTTTGCAGATGACAGCACAGCAATAATAGAATGCAATGACATAAATAATTATGAAAATGATATTAATGAATCTTTGACTAAAATAATAAACTGGCTTGATGATAATAATTTGAAAATTAACCTAAGTAAGACCAATATCATGCAATACCATCAGCGTCGTGAAAATAATAACCTTAATATCAACTATAAAGACCATAAAATTCAGGAAGTTGATAGTGCTAAATTCTTAGGAATGACTATTGATAATAAATTGACTTGGAACATTCATACTGACATAATATGTAAAAGACTAAGTAAATCTGCGTATGCACTATTCCAACTTTCAAAAAAGGTTAATATTGAGACATTGTTAGCAGCATACCATGGACTTGCAGCTTCTGTTTTACGATACGGTATTATTTTCTGGGGACAGTCAGCTAATAGGGAGGTTGTATTTAGGATGCAGAAACGTTGTGTGAGGTCCATGTGTGGTCTAAAAACGACGGATAGCTGTATTCCGTTTTTCAAAAAACTAAAGATATTGACACTGCCAGCAATGTATATAATGGAAACTGCATTGTTTGTAAAAAAAAACCCGCATTTATTTGTCAGCTTATCGGCAGTCAGAAGAAATCCATTGCGTACTCAATACTGTAACAAACTATGTAATGTTAAATGTAAAACAGCCTTAATGCGTAAAAGCTTTTTCGGCAACGCTCCAAAAATTTATAACAAAATACCGGATGCCATTAAAAATATGCCATTAATAAAATTCAAAAAGGCACTTAATAGCTTACTTAGTGACAAATGTTACTACACACTTGATGAATTTTTAAATGATGACTCAATATAGTGTTTTGTTTCTATGTTAAATGAAAAAACTTAAATGACGAATTAATTTGAGGTTGTAAATTTTATATTGACATGTAATAATTTTTGACATTTTCAATTGCTCTGACTTGTTTTTTTTATTTTTTGACATTTATAACTAAATAATTCCTCATTTAAATCTGACATCGTTAATTTTTTTAAATAATATTATATAATTGTTATGATTTATTTTGAAATTGTAATTATGCATGAATTTCTAACATCTTTTTTTTAAATTTAAATTCATAATAATTAGATAGATGCACACCATATTTGTATGCCCCCTGGCATAACATAGCGCTCTGTTCACCAAACTCAAGATCTGTATTTCTACCTGTGTTAACAAATAAAAGTGATTTGATTTGATTTGATTTGATTTGGGTTTTGTCGACGGAAGAATAGACAAAAATGACGTTCCGTGAAGACAGTACGACGGCAGCAAAGTAGAAAGAGTCAACTGCACTTTTTACGAAATTCAGTAGTTTATTCACGTTTTTCTTTTATTTTGCTTATATCTCGAAAATGGTGTGTCCGATCGCAAAAATAATGAAAATTTCGACCCACTTTATGTCACCCTTAAACTCCTAAATCTAAACATGTAGGTAATACTTTTTCACATTTTCCATACAAAAAGTGAAAAATTCCATTTTTCCATTCCATTTTTATACTTTGTGGTCGTCGAGTAAAAAGTTTTCTACTGTCTTTAGTATGGCGATTACAAAATCAAATTGTCTTCACTACCTTAGACAACTGACAGTTGTCAGTGTGATTTTGACGTTTGGGATAGAAAACTTTCTTCTGAAATAATCTACATATAAAAAGACCTAGACAACGATCGGTGAAACGAAAGACAAAATGACGGATTTTAGAAGGATTTTTACGGTGCGATGTCAAAAATAGAGAAACGAAATGTCACTTTATATGGAAATAGCTATGTCTTGTCTTCCAAGAAATAGAAAGCGTCATGCTACGCCTGCAGATTGTAATTGATAGTGTGTTACGCAATTAGCGTGCAGGCGTGAATCTCTCAGCGAGTGTTTTGTCCGCTAAGAGAGAGTCGCTGAGCGAGTACTCTCTTTGATAGCTCTTGTCGTTGCGACAAATGATTACTCGCCGACGACGGCGAGCAGTGTGAACAGTTAGTGCTCAACTATGTATTAATATGTGTCTCTTACTTATACGGGACCTATAACTTTTGTACGTTTCTTGAGGGAAAAGTCGTAGATTTTGAGCTAGCTTTTTGAGTCGCTTCCACGTCGACCGGGTGGGACAGGTCGTTATTACCAGATTGTCCCCAGTTTTGACTAACCTTCTAGGAATTTAGATCAAAGTTAGCTGGTAATGGCCTTTATAAAAATATTTTAAATAGAACAGAAAGTTTTTCTTTTGAAAGCGATCAAACTAACGTGACTCTAAAACTATTAATATCTCAGCTTCAATAGAGTTCGGAACGGTCTATTTTCAGCAAGGAATTGATAAAAGAATATTCTGTACACGTAGGTAAGTAATTGAACCTTAAATCTTTCACAAATTAAGGGTTATTTTGCTGAAAACTATTTCGGTCAAGGGTTTAATGGCAACCCAAAAATAGATCAGTGGATCCGCCCCTGTGCCGTTGGTCTCTACAATAAAGACCTTGTATTCTTTCTTGTGTATATAAATTTATATACGGTACCTACTTACTCTTAATAACGAGTGGTTGATAGGGCTGAAGGTTCCGTTCTGGGGACCGCGTATAGGAAGGCGAGTTGTGGGAAGGCCCCTTACAAGATAGACCGAAGCCCTGGTGAAAAAGAAAGAAAACACGTTTATTGTCGGTAAACATGACGCTGAGATAGCGGCCTTTTGGCCTCGTACAGGACTTACTGTTGTTATTTTCATTTTACTTTTGTTTTTATTTTATTATTTTTATTAGTGTTTATTGAGACTCGCACAGGATTATTCCTGTGCGAGTCTCAATAAATACTTTTTCTTTTTTTTCAGAGAAAAACACAAATACAAAAAAGAACGACTTGTGGGAAAATATGCATCACAGTCATCCACGCAAAACGGCAAGGCGGTAAAGGTCGCAGGAATCCGCTGAATGAAGGCAGCTCAGGTAGAGGAGGCCTAAGTTCCGCAATAAACGTCTTTCAGCTGAAATTATGATAATTGTAGAATCCTGTTGATTCCTTATTTAAGTTGATTATATCACTACACTGGCTCACTACCACACCAAGCTTCAGTTAAAAGTCTGTCTCGTTAAAAGTAAAAGGATCGCAACGATTTTTGTAACATTTTCGTTTTCTTGGTAGTTCTTCACGATCCATTTTATTAAAAATAACGAAATAATGCAAATAATCCATAATTGAGACTGAGATTTGAATGCGAACATTCTTAAAAGTTAGTACAATAGCCCGCCAGATGTCCGGCTACTACGGTTACACGCTCACTAAACAAGGGTTGAGGACTGAATAACAGTTGTGTAATTTCTCATACAATAAAAACTCCCGCTATACCAGATGTGTACAACTGAACTGTCAAATATCTTTTATTGGTAGAGTAAACGTTATAACTCCGGTATACGTCGTGTGTAAATCTTTATTAGTAAGGCTGTTAATGTGAAAGTTTGTGAGGATGGATGGATGGATGGATGGATGTTTGTTACTCTTTCACGCAAAAACTACTGAACGGATTTGGATGGAATTTGGAACACGGATAGTTTATACCCTGGATTAACATGTAGGATACTTTTTATCCCGGTAGGACGTTCCCGTGAGATCATTTCTGACCTCCACGAGGGCGAAACCGCGGGCAAAAGCTAGTATTACATATTATTAAATAGATATAGTACAATAATGATGACCCTTTATAACGCCAAAAGAGCATAAATAAAGCTAGATCCAACAAAACTAATACACAAACATCCGTAGTTCGCCATTAACATGTAAAAGCTTCCAAAAATTTGAATTTCCAATTTCATCCACTTTGACTGAAAGTTCCCTGGACACCCATTGCATCAGAATATAGTTTATGTTGGTCTTTTTTATCAGTTTACGTTGAACTTCCTACACCGGATTTGCATTAAAAAAATGGTGGCTGTTTGTAGTTACTCTAATAAGTTGTAGGGTTGGTCAAACTGTTATTAATTACTAAAGTAAGAACAAGCATTTGGTTGAAAAAAGGAATATTTAGGATGCCATGAATAAAGCATTCTGCTGAATTTATTTCTGTTTATGGACTGTTCTGGACTTTATAGAAACAATGTGAATATATATGTCAGAAATCGTTAAATCAATCGTTTGACTTTGACTAACCGGAACGCCAGCGCCACCAGGCGGCGGTCGACCAGAGTTAAAGCAGAGTTGGTCGGTGGCGGTCAAGCAGTGAACACGTTTAGAAACTGTCGCGCGTTACGTATAGTTATGTCGTGAACCTACAGTGTGTGTTCGCTAGTGTGATAAGTTTGTTCGTAAATCATAATTTGATTTGAACTGCAAACGGTTTTTCTATTGCGCAATAACCAACACTTCACATAGTACGCCCACAGTAGTAATAATATGACTGATGATTACGAGAGAGACGTACCTTCTCCGTCATATACAATATATTATGTACTTTTAGAAAACGTATAATAAAAAACCTTTGCTCATCAAAATACTGTATGTTAACTTCTACTGAACTTATTTACACGACAAATAAGAACAAATGTCAAACTTGCTTTACAAACGGCGCGCGCAGAAGAAAAAGATATGAAAGTTTACACAGAATTGCATAAACACGAACTTGAAAAAATAAAGACGAACCTAGTTCACCCCTAACGTTAATCTGTGGTCGTTACGAATCATATTTGAATATGTTTTCACACCAAATCCACCGCTCTTTAGCATAAATGTCAAATCTAAAAAAACAGCTAAGTAGACATTTTTGTCGGATAATCTGCTCGAAATTTTTTTGCGAGATATTTTTGAATTGGTTTAGTACTTTAATCTGGAATTTTTCAAATGAAATGGTAATGGAATGTCTGCACCCGTAATCTTTGTTCTACCAGACATTGTGCGAGCGACAGCAGATTAGTAGTTTTTTTCTTTGTATTTCTGATTCACTTTAGTGCATACCTACAGCTTTATACTATTCAAATTAAAACGTTATCTAAATTTTGCGTTTTTTTTTAGGTAATTAACCAGGCAAGCGATATAACAGGAAATAATGGTCTTAGGCACCACTCTTTTCGGACTCGTCTTCGACAGCCGGTGGAACTTCGTTGAGCATTTCCGACGTTTGGCTCCCAGGCTGGAGCGGACCGGGGCTGCCTTCAAGCGGCTCCTGCCCAATCTAGGGGTCCAAACACCTCCTGCCGGAGGCTCTATACGGGGGTCGTGCGGTCCATGGCCCTTTACGGAGCACCGATGTGGGCCCGTTCAGTGAGGCGCCGACCAGCCCGCCAGATGAACGCGTCCCAGAGGGTCATGACCATCCTGCTGGTCCGGGGATACCGGCACGGTCTGCTGCGAGGCGGCGAGCCTCCTTGCCGGATTGCCGCCATGGGATCTGAAGGCAAAAGTCCTCGCGCACATTTGGGAGTGGCGCGAGGAGGCGAAACGCCGGGGGGTATCTCCGCTGCGGACATAGCTCCGACGGGATCTCATGGCGGCATGGAGAGTGCGACTGTCGCAACCTAGCGCAGGGTACGCCACAATTGCGGCGGTAAGTCTCTTCTTTGAGGAGTGGCTTAAGAGGCACCACGGCGTCCCCACCTTCCGCCTAACGCAGGTCCTCACTGGACATGGCTGTTTCGGGAGGTTCCTGTTCCGGATAAATTCTGGAGGAAACGCCCGGGTGTTATCATTATGTGGATCGACCGGAGAACACGATGGAGCATACGGTGGAGGTCTGCCCGGCTTGGGCGGTGCACCGCCGTGTCCTCGTGGCGGCGATCGGCGGCGACGACCTTTCACGTCCGCCACTGGGTCAGGCCATGATACGGAGCGAGAGGGAATGGGAAGCCGTAACCTCCTTCTGCGAAGCAGAAATGTTCGCGAAGGAGCAGGCGGAGCGCATGAGGCAGAGGCAATCGCTGCGCCCTCGCGCCCCTAGTTGCCGCAGGGGAGACACCCTGCAGAGATGAGGGCGGCCGTGATGCGGCTCCGGGCCAAGAACGTGGCTCCGGGGCCCGACGGGATCCACGGCCGTGCATTAGCCCTCGCTCTGAAGGAGCTGGAGCCCCAGCTGAGAGGACTCTACACAGCGTGCCTCGAGCAGAGCCAGTTTCCCACTTCGTGGAAAACCGGTCGTCTGGTCCTGCTCAGGAAGGTGGGGCGCCCTGCGGACTCGCCGTCCGCGTACCGGCCCATAGTGCTGCTAGACGAGGTGGGTAAGCTGCTGGAGCGGATACTCGCAGCCCGCCTCGCCGGCCACTTGTGCAGAGAAGGGCCGAACCTGGACGAGAGCCAGTTTGGTTTCAGGTATGGGCGCTCCACCATACACGCTATATCGCGGGTGAGAGTCCTGGCGGAGGAAACGGTTTCCCGGGGTGGGGTGGTGGTGGCGGTGTCCTTGGACATCTCCAACGCCTTCAACAGCCTACCCTGGAGTTGTATCCGAGAGGCACTGCGTTATCATCGGGTGCCTCTCTAACTCCGCCGCATCGTTGGGGCTTATTTGGCGGAGAGGTGTGTCACCTACGTGGGACGCGATGGCGTCAACCAGCGCCACATGTTGTGCGGTGTTCCACAGGGTTCGGTCCTGGGCCCGCTCCTGTGGAACATCGGGTACGACTGGGTGCTGAGGGGCGAACTCCAACCGGGCGTCGACCAGACGTGCTACGCTGACGACACGCTGGTCACGGCCCGGGGGAGTTCGTACAGGGAGGCAGCGTTACTGACGACGGCTGCGGTCTCACAGACGGTGAGCCGCATACGACACCTCGGCCTGGAGGTGGCCCTCAACAAGTCGGAGGCCATGGTGTTTCATGGTCCCCGGCGGGCGCCACCATCCGGATCCCACATTGTGGTGGGGGGGGGGGTTCGAATCGCTGTCGAGCCCACCATGAAGTACCTGGGGTTGGTGCTCGACAGTCGGTGGGATTTCGGCCCCACTTCCGGCAGCTGGCGCCCAAGTTGTTGGGCGCGGCTGGGGCGCTGTCAACGCTGCTTCCCAATCTGGGGGGCCCGAGCGCCGCTTGTAGGCGGCTCTACGTGAGGATCGTGCGATCGATGGCCATTTACAGGGCTCCGATCTGGGCGGCTGACCTGACGGCCAGCAGCATCTCTGTTCTGCGAAAGCCACAGAGAGCGATGGCCGTCAGAGTCATCAGGGGTTATCGCACGATCTCCTACGAGGCGGCTTGTGCACTGGCCGGATCCCCGCCCTGGGACCTGGAGGCGAAGGTGCTCGCGTCACTGTACCGGTGGCGCGAGGAAGCGCGGGCGCGGGGCGAGCGACCGATGCTGCGACAAATGGAGCAGCGTCGGTCGCAGCTCCGCGAGGTCCTGGTGGCGGATTGGCGGGACAGGCTCTCACGCCCTACCGCCGGCCTCGTCACCATCGAGGCGGTCCGGCCGGTGCTCGACCACTGGCTCGGGAGGAGGCACGGCTCCCTGTCGTTTGGGGTGACGCAGGTGCTCTCGGGGCACGGTTGCTTCGGGAAGTACCTGTGTCGTATAAACAGGGAGCGGGACGCCCGGTGTCACCACTGCGTCGACTGCCGGGAGGACATCTCGAGCCAAAATAGTCATCTCGCAGAAGGAGGCTGCGGAAAGGGAGCGAGAGATCTCATCCTCTCACCCGGCCCGCAGCAGGCGCACCGGGAGTCGGCGGAGGGCGGACAACGCCCTCTGCCAGCCCCCCTAATGGGGTCCAGGGGCGACGGACTCGGGGACGTCCGTCGCCTCCCATACATCAGGACCCGAGGTGGCGGCGCGTAGTGTTCCACGCGCGCCCCTCTTAGACGCCGCGGGGGGAGTCAAACACCTTAGTCCCCCCGCTCGACCGGACGGGGATTGCGGAAGATTTGTACGTTCCCGCGACCCCCGGCGTAGGTGTGAGACGGAACACCGGGGTGGTTTTTAGTCAGTAAGAGTCTGACAGACCCCTCTGCGCCCTAGTAGACACCCTGGGCGTCGGGAGTCGTTTGGCGACTCCCGGCCACCGTAGGCGCGGGCTTGCGGACGGCGAGTTGCCCATTGCTCGCCGTCCGCAAGCCCGCGCCTACGGTGGCCGGGAGTCGCCAAACGACTCCCGGCCACCGTAGGCGCGGCCCGGGTCAACGGCGCGTCGTGTTCCACGCGCGCCTGAAAGAGATGTCAGCACCATTGACGGGGTCCTATAGAGCCGATGCCTGCCAGGGTCGCGGATTGTTCGAAAGAGTTACCGTGGACCTGGCGCATAGGCAACTTAAGGAACACGGGTGGTTTTAGTAAGTAAGAATATAATTTGAACCTTTTTTTCGAATTTATAATTTATTAATATGCATGGATTACAGTATTTACGATTAAAATTAAAATATAATAACCTAACCTGACTAAAACTATTAACAAACTAAAATATTTCGTCGAAAAATTCCTCCGCATCGCTGTCGACTGGTAAAGTACCCAAGAGACTGGCGGTATTGCCACGTTGTATGGCAATGCTTACCCTCTGGCCGAGGTAAACTTTTTTCATGTTATATTTTCGGAATCGTCTCTTTAAGCCCTTTATTTTGAAACCCCACATTATCTTGGTACAAATATTTTTTCAAGTCTTTTCTTATTGACGTCTCTTATCTATCATTTGGATATATTTAAAACAAACCTAACTTGTAACCATCGCGTGACTTAGACGAGTCGATAGACACATCGGGGTTTATTTATAAAGGGAAGGGGGGGGCGAGGAGGGAGGGGAGGGGGTTGCTTAAAGTTAAGTGACGTTTAAACGTCAAAAATGTATGGTTAAACAGTCGCTAATTATTACTTAACTTTAAGCAACGTTTTTGAATAAACCGCCTCATGTATTAAAATCCGTCGGGCCATTAGGATGTTTCGAGGGTGTAAAGAATCCCACATACAAACATACATAGATACGCATGAAAACCATAACCCTGTCTTTATTGTCGCGCAGTCGGGTTATGAAAGCAAGTAAGTTATTAAGGGAAAGTGATTTTGGTTTAGTTAATGAATAGCTCGGTAGTTAATAGAGTATGTTTATTCCGTGTGATGCTTGAAACTGTGTTAACAATTATGATTTGAATTTCCAAGTTTACTGAACACACTGCTTATAAACAAAACATTCTGAAACTTATGGAATATATTAAGTCTACACCAACATTTAGTACCGGATATCGGATCTCGAGATCGCGACCATTACCGTAAATCAAGGAAATTAGTTGTGAATCAAATTGACTACCAACTTAATTTGTCCGTAAAATCAAATCACAACTGTCATTCTTTGATAGTTGAGTTTTTGATTTAAAAGAGACTCCATGGACTTTCTTGTCTGTTCTTCTCCATAGAAACCTACTACGCATTGGAACGGGCAACCAGCTTCATCTTTCTGACTGATCAATCCCTTGAAAATTCAAAAGTGCCTGTAGACACAGTTTCATTGAAATAAATGCTTTAGAATATAATAGTTCTTTATTTGCACAGAAAGTAGGTACAAGTTACGGATGTTAAGTTTCAAATGATCCTTATGCTAACTACCTTAACAAACAGTTTAAGCTATAATAACAAAGACTCACTCAGTCAAATCGATCAAATACAAGTTTACCATGTAAAGATGAAATTCAGTAAATAATTTGAAATAGGCAATACAATACATAATGTCAAGTTTAATAAAATCGGATTATTAGTTTGAGTTGTATAAAATGGCCATAACGTGACATATTGGCATAGTTCGTCAATTCGATAAACTACATATTTCCCTGACTGCACGTACTACTAAAACCTATAAAAATAGTTGGTATCAAACTCAATTTAATTTATACGTTGTCAGTACACAGTAAATAATGCGTTGAATACGATATTAATAATTTAAGTGATGGAACAAATGATTTATTAGTCACGCGATCTTGGTGTCACATGACTGATGTGCCACGACCACAAATGCCATGCAATATAAATTACTGATATTAATTTATGAAAGTTTGTGTTTAAATAAATCAAAGCTTTGTTTTTACTTAATTAAAACGTAGTCAGTTGATAAATTATTAACTATTTAAATGGTAAGTTTTATACAAAATTTTATAAACAGTTCGTAGCACAGTTTCGATGACGTGCAATTTTATTTTTTTATTATGATTGATATCATATAATATGTCGAAAATACGTTAAATCAATCGTTTGACTTTGACGAATCGGGGCGCCAGCGCCACAAGGCGGCGCTCGACAGAGTCTACAACATAACGTTCGACCAGAGTTAAAGCAGAGTTGGTCGGTGGCAGTCAAGCAGTGAGCACGTTTAGAAACTGTCGCGCGTTCTATACAGTTATGTTGCGTACCTACAGTGTGTACTTCGTTAGTGTCATTAATTTGTTCGTACATTATAATCTGATTTGAACTGCAAACGGTTTTTTTCTATTGCACAATAACCAATACTTCCTATAATACCCCACAGTAGTTAAAATATAGCTGATGATAACGAGAGAGTCGAACCTTCTCCGTCATAAAGATTTTCCCTTCTGGCTTAATCAACTCAAACTCAAAGAATATATTTCAAATAACTAAATGACAGGCTTATTTAATTATCAAGAAGTCGGCCAGTGAGAAAAATGAGGCCAGTTGCCCATTCCAAAGCGTAGTCCGTTCCAATGGAGAATTACGGTCAAGAAACTCCAAGGACAGCCATTTAAATCAAAATATTGTGACTTCTGTGTCTAGTGTATGCTAAAATGCGACCATCGATATAAAAATTTGAAAGGAATTGTAACAAGCAGTAAGAGAAAACTAAACTATGTGCAAGACACAGCTGCATAGCATGGCGGTGACGGAGTAGAAAACGAAGCGGCTTGCGACTTGCCGAACTAGCCGTGACAGCTTTATACAGCTAGTTGAGGCTTTCTGAGAGAAGCTGAGGATTTCACACTCACTTCCTGTCTGTTACACTATCATACAGTCGTAGAAGTAGAACAGTCAGCCTTAAAATATGTAAACATCGACAATTATTTTTTTATCATCATCAGACTATATTCGTCCACTGCTGGAAGTAGGCCACTCCTAGTGAACGCCACTGAGGCCGATCTTCGGCTCTCCTAATCCAGTCCCTGCCAGCCGCCTTTTGCAAATCGTCACTCCACGTGGCCGGGGCGGCGGGCGTCCCACACTAAGTTTGCCTAAACACAGTCTCCATTCTAGAACTTGTGTTCTCCAACGATTGTCGGTTCTGCAAGAGATGTGACCAGCCCATTGCCACTTCAGCTTGCTTAGTCTATGGGCTATGTCGGTTACCTTGGTTCTCTGGCGAATCACCTCGTTTCGAATTTTATCCTTCAGAGAAACTCCAAGCATAGCAAGCAAGCAAAAAATAATTTGACAGTCGACAATCTTGCTCCATAATATTGTATCAATCTATAGCCACAAAACATATCATACATTTTGCACTTAAGTGTAGCTACACAATAATGCAATATTATGGAACAAATATTGTAGACAATCAAATTAATTCTTGTCAATATTTACATCTACTTGAGGCTTACTGTTGCCCATAAAATCATAATCATATCGATCATTGTCTTAAATATAAATGGACAAACAAATGTGACATCTGGTTTAAAATCGCATTTTATCAAAAAAATATAAAAATCTCAATTAGCCTAAAATAGCAAATTCACTACATTCCTATCACGGTCATGGTTATAGTACGGTGTAGTGGACAAAAAGCTTTATCTAAAAGCAAGAAAAAATCAACCGTCGCAAGCTCTTTAGCTGAAAAAGTAAAGATGTTTCTGATTTATATTTCAGTTGCTACCCTAAAAATATTTATTCACCGAAGTTTTTTGACCTCCAAAGTTTTATTTTACCTGTCTGTTTTATGGACTTCAAACTGGATGAAAATCCATTATTCTATTTATAACGTACATACGACTAATGAGCAATATTACCCCTAAAGCTGAATCCGTAGTTTAATACGGCTGCAATTACAGCTAGCAACATAGTTGAACTGAAATCCGCCATTGTGTGACGGCAGACTACCTACAACTTCACTGGGAAACTAATAGTTACTAATGCTTAGGTAGAAGCTTTCCTTAGTGGGATATTATTTCTGCCATTGAAATAGATTTAAAACGGTACTTATTTTATACTGAAGGAAATTTTTTATTTTACCTAGTTTTCATAGAATGGCAATGTAGCCAATTATGGTAAAGGTGGATGGGCGTTTTGGTAACCGAAAACTAATGACAACCAATAAAAATAAATTATATACAGTTTTAAAGGTCTAATTATGTAGAACAACCGTTGTTAAGGGGTATAATAGTCGCAGTTCGCTGTCCGTTCAGAGATATACAACATTTAACATTAACATTTTTATATGAATTTTATTATTTGCTTTGAAGTCACAGTTTTGGGTTACCAATAATTAATGATCTTAAATAAAACAAGTTTTATAGTAATAAGTTGTCAGTTCACTGTTTATTCAGAGTTATACAACTTTTACATTAAACATGTTACAATTTTTTTAATACAGTTATTTTCCGTTTAAAATGCATTCGTAGATATATGTACTTACCTAACTGCTACAAAGTGCCTATACGCTAATATTCAAAGCTTTAGTATTGTATAATATTGATTTTATTTAACATACGCCTACGAATGCATTATAAGTGGAACATAGGTGTATTCAAAAAATCTGGAATATGGGGTAAGGAATTTATTTCTTATCTATTCTTATGTTGGACCATTATATTGGTTCGCACCTCCTTCCCCTTACCTCACGCTCGAGAGGAATGCAGCTATTTGAAAGAAAGAAATAGTTGTAAGCTAAGATATCGGCTGGTAAGGACCGGTTAAGGTAAGAATGGCTTCTGTAAGTAAACTACTACTATAATTCCAATCCAGCCTGTCCATTGCTGCCCTCTCCCAGCGACGCCCTAAGCCGAAGCTCGTACCCCGCAGGGGTACCCTTAGCGTGTTGTCGCCTAGTTTGTAAGTTTTTTAAGCCCTGGCTGGGGGTCTTAATTTATTAGGGCAACCACAGGCATGTCCGGTTAAGCAGCCGACAACCTCCTAGGTTGACATGCGAGAAGACAATCACAACAAAAAAGAAATAGTATTATTATAAAAGCAGGATTATTTTCATAAAACGCTCTCAAATATGTTTACCGATTTTAAAATAGCTGCATTGCTTTTAAAACATTTTCATGAGTCGATTGTAGATAAAAGGCAAGCGGCAGCAGTTTTGAGTTCAATAAGAGAACGCGTAAATACTACTAATCGGTTGTTCAATTATGTAGAAAGCCGAAACCTGAACAGACGAAGAGTTTATTTACGAGGGATAGATGCACATCTTCCACAACTTGAAGATTTCCTACAACTAACTGAAGATGATATCACTCTGATCGCTTTTGGTACTTACCATTTAAAATTAGAAAGATTGTACTGTGATGAACATCTACAAAATGGCTTGTACAAGTTTGAAGTGTATAGAGAAGATGCTTTTCATGATTTGATTGAATTTAATATAAATGAAATTAATGTCTGTCTTCTGAGAGGTAAAATTCAGTCACGTCACATTCGAGCAAGAGTTTATCATTTTTATAATAATAATAAAATAATAAAAAATATTTTGGAACAATAAACACACGAATAGGTACAAAAAGTAAAACGATGATAGCTGCAAAAGTATAAACTGTAGCGCAGCTAACAACGCCCTTCTCCAGATACAGAAAGGAACGATTTTCCATGCAAAAGTGCTTAATATGTAGGTAACGGTAATATAGTTAATTTAGAATTCGTTAGTTAATAATAAACAAATAATAAGATAAAAATAATAGTACAGGACATCTGAATTGGGATGTTGAGTTAATGTGGTGAGTGTAGGGTGAATGGGTGTGTGGGTGAGAGTTAATGACTGTGCGAGGGGTGTTTGTGGTGTTTGTAGCATGTATTGCGTGTGGTTTTGTTGGGGTGTGTGAGTGGTGAGTATTTTACACTTCCACGAGTTTCTCTGTTTCTTCATAATTTTGATATTTTAACCAGGAGTTATGTCTTAATAAATAAATGCCAAATACGGAGACATGCAATCTTGGAACATTATTGTTCTTGTTTGACAGAGCGTCGTACTGTGGGAAGTTGTGCCCATGTTATTTCCATTTTGTGGTACCTGGATTACGCTAGATACGATCAGTTCAGTGCTCCAGCTATGTATTTGAACAACATTATAGCAGATGAAATGTGATTAGAAAGAAACATAATAAAATTAAAAATAAGCATTCATCATTATTACAAATACATCTGTTTTATTTACTCACTACTTACGTCTATAAAACCGGATCATATATTCTGATTAATAATTATGTGAAATTATGTTAGAATATAAATAATAAGTAATATTTAATAACAAAAAATACCTCGATTCCTAGAAACTGTTTAAGATAAGGGTTGTATTGTATATCTCTGAGGAAACATTGAACTGAAATTACCGCGAAAATAAAAATACAAATACAAATAATACAAAATTGGTTTTATTTAACGCCATTAATATATGTATCTCATTAATATAACAATAATAAGAAAAAATGCGACATGAAAGCAAATAATATGATTCACGGAAAAATTTTAAATGTTAAAGGTTGTATATCTCTGAACGGACAGCGAATTGAGACTATCCCCCTTAACGACTATTGTTCTACATAATTAGACCTTTAAAACTGTATATAATTTATTTTTATTGGTTGCCATTGGTTTTCATCCTCGAATGGTAAAAGTTGCCTCTCGATATAGAAAACTACATCTCTCTTGTATCATATTTTTTTTTTTTTTTAGTTTATATTGTGGAAAATATTAGTTAAAATATTTTTTTTTATTGGAAAGTCAGGCTGGTACCGTGTAAAAATATGAAGTTCAGTCGAATTTATTTGGAATGGAAACCGATCCCAAACTTATTAAGAAAATAGCCTTAGGTTAGACTTGTTTGAAACTTAATATTATACAATTGTATGTACCTTTTTGCGAGAACCGTAATAACAAAATGTTGCATGTAGGCTCGAAAGTCTACCAACCTTTTCTGAGAATATCCATATCGGTAAAACGCTCTAACTACACTTGCGTGCAAAAAAATTGGCCCACCCTATGCTCTCTATTTGAGAGACGATATCGCAAAAATGTTGATGTATATATTTTAATTATTTCATATTGTGTGAAGTTAGGTAATATTAAGTTTATTTACACCCTATACTTTAATAAAAGCAATATTCTTGGCAAGATCGACTCGATTCTTCAGATGGCCTCATCCCTCGCTTTTGTTTGGAAAAAATGTGATCTTTTTTGTCAATGAAGTTGACAAAAGCTTAATTTTTTTTGTTACTGTTCGTTTATTCATCATTTAACTTGAATTTTTAAGCGACTTAAAAAAGGAGGTTCTTTATTCGACCCGTATGTTTTCAAGTTCGCGATTTTCTCAAATACTAATTTAAAAAAATTCACTAACGTAATCTATGTAGATTACGTAGTAATGTATGTACATTCAGGAACGTTTTAGTACACACTATATTAGGTTATTGTTAATTAAACTCGTTGAAATATCCTATTTCATATCGAAGAGACGGGGTGGATCGATTTTATTGCACGCAAGTGTATTTGGCTACGAGATCAGGTAGTATAAATATTTGGCCACGAGGTCAGGTAGTACAAATACCGAAATTTTTGCAGATAAACAGAAAACCAGCCTAAACATAACTGAAAAAAGGTTCAGCACAAAACAAAGTGAAAACTTTAATAAGACCTGAGAAGCTAGGTACTTTAAAACCAATTTTCTTACGGACGAGTCGACATAAAAGGAACTTTATCCTTTACTAGCAGCGCCCCGCGGTTTCACCTGCATAGGTCTCGATACTAAGGGAATATTGGGATAAAAATTATCCTATTTCCTAATCCAGGTCATGATCTACCCATGTGCCAAATTTCATCTAAATCCGTTCAGCCGTTTTAGCGTGAAAGCGTAACAAACAAACATACAAAAAATCAAATCTTTCCTCTTTGTAATATTATTTTAGATTTAGGTAAAGGTGAATCCTCAGCTGAAGTCCGCCAAATTTGATAATACTTTGGAAATTTGTTCCACCTAAGAATTTTCATATGAACTATTCTGAAATATTCTTAGGTGGAACAAATCTCCAAAGTTTGACGATTGATATGAAATTGATGATTATTATTCAGTAAAGATATCATTCCTACAGTCGCGAATAGCATTTTGATCAACATACGACGTAAAACAGAGCAGCAATTTGCAAAAAACCAAGGAAAATTTGAATTTGGCGGGCTACAGCTGTGGAGCCCCCTTGATTTGTTCAATATAAGGGAACCAGTTCATCTAGCGTATATCTGGGACCAAAAATTGAGAGTTTTATGTATTAAATCTACTAATAAAGCAACCACCTTCGGTTGTGTAAATCTGTTAACTTTTCTGTTTTTGTTTTAATTATTCGGTAATCTAATCTATCTTCGACTCGGCCTGCCGCGATGGCGTCGTACGTTTAGTGGGACCCAATCGGTGGTTTTCTTAGCCTATTTGTCATCTGATATGCGGCAGACATGTCCGGCCCGGTCTGCAGTCCCACTTAAGGGGGATGCGCCAAGGTAGCCCGCGAAATTCAAATTTTCTTACGTTTTTTGCAATTTGCAGGTCAGTATCAGGTTGTATGTTGATCTAAATATGATTCGCGGCCGTAACAAATATTTATTTATAGAATTATAATCCTAAGTTCTTATTACCCTATTGAATGACTATTTCATGAAATCATAACATTTGAGGCCAATTCTAACTTAAAATAGTTGTATTGCTGATTCTAATGATTATAATTCTGTAAAGCCATATTTGTTACGGCCGCGAATCATATTTTAATCAACATACAATCTGACGGTAACCTGCAAATTGCAAAAAACGTAAATATTTTTGAATTTCGCAGGCTTCCTGAGCGCATCCCCCTTAAGCTTAGCGGCTTTCTGGGTAACACCCGTGATCTTGGTTTATGCGCGCCGTGATGTGTTCTTTATATGGTCCGAAATTCAAACCCCCAGGATACTGTGCTCCATGGCTCGCTGGCAAACCTCATATTCGGTAACACCATGGATATTTTGCGTGTCACGTAAATCCTACGTAAACTTGCTAGGTATGTTTGTTTACAGTATTTACTTACTGTTTGTATGTAATTTTCACGAAAGATGAATAATTGAATATTTTAAAAAGTGAGTCTCCCTAAATGTAAAACAGTTCACGTAGACTTAAAAAATAATGGAACACAATAATTACAGTTCGCAATAAACACCTTTCTGGTATTAATAGATGATACGATTATATGATAATTAAAATCCACACGTTCATCACACACATTTCAAAACGTTTTTGCTACGCTTGCTACGAAACG
The DNA here is from genome assembly GCA_917490735.1 of Dryobotodes eremita. Lineage (NCBI taxonomy): Eukaryota > Metazoa > Arthropoda > Insecta > Lepidoptera > Noctuidae > Dryobotodes > Dryobotodes eremita. Next base: position 6,226,316 of record OU823248.1, read on the forward strand.
TGTAGCCTGCGTAGCGATAGCTACGCCGTAGCAACCGAAATGAATGCTAACGAGTACAGCCAAATTTTGCATACCAAAAATGTTTGAACGACAGCACCTCCATGTTTTGTCTCTGTTCAAATAATTAACACAAAGTTACCGGCAGTATTACACCCGTCTTATATTCAAAGATAACCAGCTTAGAGTGATCCAACTATATAATTTACATACATCACTTAGCCCTGTACTAGTATTGTATTATATCTGTGGCTCCGTAGACCATAAACATACTTCATTACACACCACCACTAATTAGTGTGTTTAGTTAGGAGCTCCTAATGAGTTTGGGCCTTTGTCTCATCAAGTTAAGTTGCTGCTGAAATATTTAGCATGGCTAGTGTATTAAATAATATTGTCAGTGTTTGTTCTCTTTGGTAAGTTAATTTGCAATAAGATGTTTATTTGCTTGGCTAATAACAGATGTAATTAGTAACATCTTGTTCTGGACCTAAAACTTTGTTCGCATTATTTGAATTTAGATTAACTTTTCTGTTGATCACGTCTTAGTGTCTTTGAATGATACGAGATGGATGTGAAGTAAATACTTTATCAATCTGCCTATGTGTTCAATTTAAATACACATACATATAAACAAACTCACGCCTTCTTCCCATGTGGGTAGGCAGAAACTTCAGAACGCCACCTGCTACTAGGGTTGCCAACCCTACTATATAATATAGTATCCTACTATATTACAGGCCTAAATACTACATTAAAAAATATATATATACATATATTGTTGGTAACGGATGACAAGGTGACATCACGCGATCAGCTGTCAACCGATAAGAGGTTATAAAATGAGGCGCGAGGTGCGGTAACGGCCTCTTTTTTTTGCGTGGACGGCACTCGGAACGGAAAAAAAGAAAGAAAGAAAGAAAAATATTTTATTTGGGACACGCACAGGAAATACAAAGAGTAAAAAATAAAAAAGGAGGATTTAAAACTAACAAAATTAACAATAAAAAAGAAAAAAATAAAACAACAATAAACAAGTAAAAAACCTGTGCGAGGCCAAAAAGGCTCCTATCTCAGCATAATGCTACGATATTTAAAAACGGACGTGCTAGCTGACCATTATCATGTGCTTGATTATTTTTAAGTTATGTTATTGGTCATGTACCTACCGATTTATCCATGTTGTCTTGTGATATTTATATTTGACTAATATTTAAAGTGTTTCTTTTGATGTTTTTATCTTTTTGTAAAGTGTAATTTTGAGGAATGAAAGATTGTTTATTTTTTTAACTTATGTCACTTCTGATTCCTTAAAATATATATAGCTGAAACTACTATATTTTGAAAAGATAACATTATTTTATTAAAATAAGTGTCAAACGAAACGCAGCCGCAATCTGTTTTTGACATTTGCATTAAAAATTTATCAGTTAATGAAATTCTGGCTATTGCTCTTTTTGACTAAAATTGTGTCGCTAAATCTACTGCTGAAAAATTGCAACAAATGTTGCTCAGTGATACTGACTTTTCTTATTCAAAATAGTATCATTTCTCCTTTTTATACCAGCAACTACAGCTTTTACTGAGCGCATATTTTCAGTGTTAAATACAAAATGGCGAGATGAGCGCAACAAGGCCAGTATTAATCTCGTAAATGCTGAAATAAAGGTATTTTGTACCTATCCATAATTTATTTTTAATTTAATAATATTTATGACTGTTATGAGACATAAAAAAGCTGTTAGTCTTTATTAAGAGGTTTATTTTTTAGCATAACTACAATTTTATTTTAATTTTTTCGCCATCTGCTGTATTTTTACAAGCAATGGCTTTGAAAATACTATATTTGATATAAAAAAGTTGGCAACCCTACCTGCTACGATTCTTACATACTCGTTTTGCTTCGTTTACGTTCATACATCTGGTCATACACCCACGCCGGTTGCGAGTACTACGCAACTGAACTTTCTGAAGAAAACCACCAATAAGGTCACCATATATACTTCTAGGACGTCCCATCCCGGCGTTTCCACTCATATCTGCTTTGTAAATACATTTTACTAGTTGCCTTTAATTCATCTTCTTAACATGACCAAACCACGAATAAAAATATTTTAAATATTAAAGAAATAATTTTGTATTGTATAGAGATACGAAAGAAGCGAAGTGCATGAGAGATGCGTTGCAGCGGCTGTTCAAAGCTGGTGAGGATTACACTTGAAGGTATTCCGTTTTCGCTTTCTAAATTATTATTTTTTACACACAAAATTAACTGATACCAAAACGTGGCCACAAAAAAAATCCAGTGAAAAAAAAACGGCTCAGCGCAAAACAAAAATAACCTCTTACCTATTCTTTCTAACCTTGACAGATATCTTTACAACAAACGCAAACACAACATAAATCCCTTGTCTATGCCTAAAAGCATAGTGAAAAAGACAGAGTGACATGTTTATTTTCATTCACACTCATAAATAATTTGTCTAGCATTTATATCACCCAGTAAAAGGCGAGGATGTTTTTCTGGCTGTTTGCCTATGTGAATAAGCAAACGTTTAATATTGAATCGATAAGGCACCGAGCCATATCAAGATTTGCACACACACCACATAATATTGTGATACCCCTACAGAGTTGGATACATATAGCCTTTCTTATTGTCATATGAATTTATTGCTAGTTGACATTTGTTTATTGAAGTGGAAACTTCTATATGCGAACTTTGCGCTCTCTCGGAACAGTGAACGAATCGAACGGTCACGCTCGGGTCGGTGACGCTGAATCGGGTATACTCCGCTCCATGGTATAATAATATACTTCGCCAGGTACAGCATTCCGAGACACAGTGGTCACGTGGGAGACACAAGCCTACGTCATCACCGCTGTGTTACCAGTAGTGTGTGATAATAACTCCCCAACCGCTTTTATTACCTGTGCGAATCCGGTAAAACAATGAGGTTTTATCTAACAATTACATTGGTATATGTTTAAATTGAATTGTTTCGGTTGATTAGAAAAACGAAATGACAATTTAAATGCTTTATATATATTTTTTAACAGAATAGTGACTGAAAATGTTTCCATAATTGGTGTTTTGTTGCAATAAAGTGGCAACTGGATAGTGACGTAAGAATGTGTCACTCTCGGAGTGACAGACCTTGTTGTTTTAGACCATGCTCCGCTCCAATCGGTCGGTGACGCTGAAACGCGTATACGCAGTGCTGAATCGCATATAATCGGCTCCAGTCGTCATCAGTTACGTTTACATACGTTTTCACTTCTAAAGTGTGGTCTTAGCACACACCTTTTTTTGTTGGTTGCATTTGTTTTATTTTAGAGGGTCATCAATCTCAGTTATAACAATATTGACAAAATATGTATTTTAAACACCGGCCAAGTGCGAGTCGGACTCGCGCACGAAGGGTTCCATACCATTATCTGTAAAAACGGCAAAAAATCATGTCTGCTGTATGGGATCCCCCTTAAATGTTTATTTTATTCTGTTTTTTAGTATTTGTTGTTATAGCGGCAACAGAAATACATCATCTGTGAACATTTCAACTGTCTAACTATCACGGTTCATGAGATACAGCCTGGTGACAGACAGACGGACAGCGGAGTCTTAGTAATAGGGTCCCGTTTTACCCTTTGGGTACGGAACCCTAAAAATGAATCAAAAATATTCATAAAAGCATGACAAAAGGACTGAAGACTGGAGTATTTATGAAAATGTAACGGACTGAATTGTTGTTAGATATAGTTAAATAGAGAGACTTTGTTATGCATGTGTTAAACCTGTATTATTTGTTAGTTAAACTGTGATAATTATTATCACCCTGAAATCTCCCACTACAGGACAAATGCCTCCCTACGCTCCAAACCATCTACGGTGATACTTACATGTTCTTTCGATGCATAAGCACCAATTACTTTAATTTATCTATTAAATATGTCTGTAGATCACCGATCAAGTAACCAAACGAACAAACACAACAAAACAAACTTATTTACTCTAACGGAAACAATGCTGTTTCTAGACAATATTCTATTACAAGATCTTCAAGCAACGAGACACGTGGCATCTTCAGTCATCGTGTACAATTTCAAGTAACCTCAAGAGTATTCCGAGACAGGAGTTACAAGTTCTTTCTAAACAATGAACCATCTTATGAGTTCAATATATTGTTTGCTTATCACTTGTACGATATAAGTCTATACTTGTCATGTTGTTATCAAATTGAATAGATCTTTTAAGTATTTTTCGAAGAGTCAACTCGTGTGAACTTATATTGTTGAGTGCAATCCCGGCTCCGCTCACTCACTAGAAACGTTTCTGTATTCTGAGATTTCTTTTCCGGAATGTAGAAACGTATACTTTTTTTTTCTAAGGTACCTAGAAACATTTCTGCCAAAGTCCATCATAAATGTATTTTTATTTTGCCGACTATATCCATCTAAACACAAACTAAGAGCTTCATATTTGTATATATTCACGAACAGAAATAAATCTTAAAAACAAAAGAGCTGTTAGATAATCTCGACTAAACTAGGATGGAAAATAATTAACTGATCTACAATAAAGGTTATTGAACTCCGAAACCTCTAACAACAAACAACACAATCTGGCGACAATTAATTCTATTTCAAGCTACAGTAATTTAAGCGAAATTAAATTTGCAAAGCAGTGATGAACCGAGACAAGGGCTTTACTTTGTGTAAATTATTTCATCGCCAGTGCTCTCGAAACGGTTAAGGAAAACATCGTGAGGAAACGTGTCCTAGAACCAAAACTTTGAAGACATGTGACATCTACTAACACGCACTGGGCCCGCGTGGTAGCTTACGGTCCACTCTCTCTCACCAAGAGGAGGTCTGTGTCCCAGCAGTGGCTGATTATGCTGTGCTTAAATTAGCCAAAACTGATAACTAGCTAAAACTTGAAAACTTTTAAGAATAACTAAATGCGTTAAACTCCAAGCCAATTCATTAATGTAATTGAAAGAAAGTAGTAACATTTCAATTGTTTCGTAGTAAATTATTTTGTAATGAATCCAAAGTACTTTTAAACTAAAGTTCTGTTGAGAAAGTGACTAAAGCTTGACCGCTTAAGAGCGGCCAACCCGTCATACTTTTCATACAAACGCTCGTACGTGATTATGGCGTTGTAACACATCTTTCATTGAATTTTTGTAACTAATAGGTATCTTTTGCACTTTATCTAGATTTCTATGCAAGTAAAATATCAAAATTTGGAGAAACAAATTCAGTATAAGCCTACAAAAATCTCTTTTTTTGCACATATTTTACCTGAACTTTGGCTGTTCATAATGTACTCATAAATTGTAAAAGAAAGTAAAGAAAATATCTTCATCGAAACCTTGCACATGTAATGGAGTTTCTAAATGACAAACATTTTTTCCGAAAACTTGTAAGGCTTTTTCAAAAACACGTATTTCCTGGAACAAGTTTTGTGAAATCTTTGCGCGCCAATTTTCGTTCGATGTTATCGCGTTCTCACTCTTGCTTCTTTTTCAAACATTGCGTTGGATGAAACAACAAGCTTTTCAATCATGCTCGCGTTGACGATAGACGAACCGGGAAGGGCCCTCTTATCTGAGACCGTTCCTGAGGTAACTGCACGGTGCGGGAGGGGTGACAGTTGTCACAAGTTGACGTATCAGTGAGCTCTCACGGCGCGTCACCACAACCCTCCCGCATTACGCAGCTATCTCAGGAACGGTCTCAGATAAGTGGTCGGGCTATAGCTTTACTAAAGAAAATGGGTTTCACTACAATATATATAATTAGAAAATTATACGCTTACATAGTTCTAAAATGTGTATGTTTTTAGAATTATGTGTACAGTCACCAAAAGAGATAAGTAACCAGTGTCGTCGGATATGTTTGAAGTTTAGTAAGAAACCGATGTATGTTTTCGAATGAAATTTAAATGGATAATTGACCTTTTTGTTTTCTATTATTTAAATAAAATTTTATTCGAAAATATTCATCGATTTCTTATTAAACTTCTACTATATCGACGACCCTGGTCACTTATCACTTTTGGTGACTGTACCTACATACATCTTTTCTTAAAAATCATTTAAAGGCAATACGACGTCTTTATCAGAAAAGGTCTTATTCTCTCTTGTGCGTGGGTATAAGGGCGAGGAGATGTAAGTAAATGAAAATCAATAATAGTCTGAATAATCATAAGTCTCTGATCACATTAGGCAATGAACAATAATGTAAACGACGTTCCACCGCGTACGTGAGGCGTGTGCGCAAATCAATCAACTCGCTGTACTGCAAGTGAGACCAATAATCACCAAGGCGAAGAGATCGATCGAAAAGCCAGCATTGCAAATTTCTACATTTATATCTGTAATTTTTATGGTCAAACTCAAACTCAAAGCATTTATTTCAAATTAAACCATTTTGGTTTTCATATTTCAATTAAACACAGGCACTTTTGAACTGTCAAAGAGTCAGTCAGTTAGTCAGAAATTTGAAGCTAGTTGGTGTACATAATAAAGAGTATTCTATTCTATTCTATTGATTTAAGGCGTCCCCCCGAGCAAAACGCCGCGCAAGCCGCTTTTTGTGCAGTGTTTAGGATCTATCAACTTGTTATTTAAAAAGAAATATCAAATAATAAAAATACATTAAATTTCTACATAATCTTGATTCCAAAACTGCCCATTGCTTTTTTTTTTTAAAGGAGTCTATGCTTCATTAATCTCCTTTCAACGAAACCATAAAAATGAGAAAAAAATATCGATTTCATGCTTATCCTCGTAAAGTAAACATTATTTAATTTTGCTACTGACACTAATGGATAGACAATTTAATAAAGAACATTTTAATGCAATTTTTTTTTTTCAAAAGACTAAAATTTAATTTTATAAAGATTTTATACTAAAATCTGTGCGTATTCACATGCGCCCCGTACCGGGATTCAGTGTGCCGAAAGGTCTCGAGGGTGAAACACGTATTGTTTGTCAGCGCTCGATCACGTAACACGTCACATTATCCGCAGATAGTAATATTTGTATAATGTTTGCTTTGTTTTTTTTTTTGTGTTATGCCATAGAGTTATGAAACTACAGACAAGAACATTCACATTGATTCAGTACTTACGTGGTTCAATGCTTGTCATATTGTATTGATTTCAGTGTATTTTAAAATAAATAATCTTTTTAGATAAAAAAAAAACATTTGTGGCACTCGGGGACTGCCGCGGTAAAGCTATTGCATAGCATTTTTTATCAACTTATGCAATTATAATTATTTATTTATTTTTTATTTATGCAGTATTTTTTTTTCTTTGATATTAATTCAAGTACAGTCGTACCATATACATACACGTTAAGCGAACGCTCGGCCGAGCTACATGGTAGGCGGAGTGGGGGTTGTTAGGTTTTATTTTCGTTACGGAATTTCTTGATTCGGTCGCCGCGCTCAAAGCCCGCGATAAAAGCTATGCAATAGCTTAAAAATAACCAAAGTGATGCATCTCTAATAGATTAGAAGTATCTATTAGAGGTGCATCACTTTGGTTATTTTTATACAACCGATGGAAATAAGCAATAATGAGTGAGTATTCTACTTATATAATCCTTTTCTTTTTAGCATGCTAAAGTGCAATTTTATTACATGTCATACAAATTTTAATTGGCGACTTATACAGAACTTTCATTTCATAAAATGTAGCACATTCCTATTCTTTCTTCTTTCTTTTCTTTTCTTTTTTTAAAAAAAAAAAACGTTGCCCCACACTAGGAATTTCTCCTGTATTGTGGGTGCGTTTACAAACATTTAAAACTCACATACACAAACAGCCAGACCTGGAACAACTACTTGTAGGTCATACAAATATTTGTTCCGTGCGGGAATCGAACCCGCGACACGCAGCGCAGCAGTCAATCGCTTAACCACTGCGCCAACCGTGCCGTCTATTATACACCCTCTGTGTGAAAGTGAGTGTTCATTACCCTTGCGAATGCGTTTTATTTTACTATTTATGTACTTAAACATAACCGAACACACCAAAAATACTTGCATAGGAAATCGATCCATGTCATCATATAAATAAGGAGCACAATCGTATGTGCAAAAAAAAATTGAACTTCCAAGTACTTTTTTTTCGTAAAAACGATTATGCTCCTTATTTATATAGCAAAACAGATCAATTTCCTATGCAAGTGTTTTCATCTCTAAAAGCCGCGGCGGCGGCGCGGGCTGGCATTGCCGCACTGGTTTTTACCCTCACTTCTGTACAAATAAGACACATTATAGCGATCTATACTGATATTATAAAGAGGTAAAAGTTTTTTTCCATAAATGTAGAGAAGAATCCATGAATCAGGCTGAAGAAAGAGAAAACCTATTTAGGGATTTGTAAACTAGAAACAGTTAAATTAAGAATAATTTGTATAAAGGTACCTACTTTAAAATAATAAATGATAATAAAATTTACTTTTTGTTTATTTATAGTTTTTATACATTTATCACTGTCTGAATAACACCTTAAATCTAAAAAATAAACACCACATAATGTTTATTATAGAGCACCATGAATAGTTGTATGTTATGTGTATAAAAACGTGTGCCCCCATCGGGAACGAAGTTTAGTTTAGTATTTAGGATAAACAACCGGCCGCACAAAATGCTCGTCTGCTCAAATCTCGATACTCGCACACATACACTTGTATATAATAGAAAGAAGCAGCGAGAGAGAGAGAAAGTCGCATGGAGGAGGCATACGGCTTTTTTCTTACGTGTCGATTTCTACCAGTTAACTAAAAAACTATCGCCTTTTTCTAGATAGGGCCATCTTGAATTTTGATTTTAACCCCATGATCGTTGTCAGCTCCCTCGAAAACCATGGAAACGACACCCATGACGAAAAATTTGCAACTTTTTGGAGGCGCCATCTTGAATTTTGATTTTGACCCCTATTTTGTTATAAGAAATTTTTGTTAGAGAGAAAGTCGCATGAAGTGCATCGCTGTTTCGTTATTCCTTTCAAAAGTTGAAAGTATTCATGGACGTTAGTACCTATATAGTCACTGAATTCATGATCAACATTATTTATGCGCAACGTTTTTTAATTCATAGAAAGATTTTTATTTTATTTAATGCCGTGTCTGTGAATTCTAAGGACTGTGGATTGTACTTGTATTCGTAAGTTGTTCGCCAGAAGGCGCTACTAAAGTTTTGCGAAGTATTGTAGAGGTGGGGTGCGGCAAAGAGGGAACGAATGCTCAAGGTTATTTTGCTCAGGGTACCGCCTTAATATAAATCAATGGCCGGCTTTTCCATCGATCTCATCGATCTTCACTTGTCACGGGTGAGGAGATCGATCTTCACTTGTTTTCCATTTTGGTTTATTGTTAGTTGAAATAAATGATTTGACTTTGACATTTATAAAAAATGTTCTAGTAATAATTACGGCACATTTTCTTTTATTTAACCTACCTGTATAATATGTATACAAGAGTATTTGGATAAGCCTGCTATCAAAATAGCATCTTATAGTAAAATAACTTTGAGTCCACGTTATGCTGTCTTAATTCTAAAGTAATAATAATGATGAAGTTCTTTGACTGCACAATTCGAAGCTATCGTTCAAATATCGACCCTTCTTTTTCATTGCAAAAAATGAATTGCGTTTTACTTTTAATATGACTTATGGAACATTTTCTTACACACCTACTATTAGTTAAAAACAAATAAAGATGTTTCACAATGTTCACATTAAAATTATTATACTAAAGTCTTCGTGATCAAGCATCTAGTATTTAATTGACACTTTACCTAGTTGCACCTTTTGAATTTCCCGCCCACTGAATTAGTACCGACAATGCTACTAGATGGCGTTGGGATCGAGTTGGATCGCGATATCGTTTGGTTGGGTGGTTCGGAGCAAGGTATTCAAGTTAACTTTGCGCAGCGGCAATATCGTAACCAATGAAGTTATAATCCGAGGTGCGATTATTTCTAGTTGAAAACTATATCAATACCCCGTCGTGTGGACGTGAAATACCGTCCGCGATGGCAATTTTGAAAACCGTAGTTAGCCGGAAAATACCCTATCTAGAGCAAAATATGTAATATATAAATGATTATTTCCGATTTTGGCCGCGCACAGACTTATAAGTCTGTGCGCGGCCAAAATCGGAAATAATCATTTGCCGCCATCTTGACATTTATATCAGGTGTCAAGAGAGTTTGCTGTGTTCCGTGTTTAAGTAAATAATCGTCATCATCTTGCCGAAAGTGATTAAAAGTGCTGGCAGGGTCACGTCGGGTCTTGGAGGTCAACCACGCGCGCAGACTTATCCCGCGCGCACAGAAAGAAAGCACATAGTTTCTGCCGCCGCCTCAGTACCCGGGGTTATATTTAGTTGACAGCTGTCAAATTCGTTCTAAAATCAATTCTGTAATGTTAGCCTCGAAAACCTTTAGACGCACCTATTTATTTAGAAAGACCAAAATAATAGGGAAGGTGGAGGTTATTTGAGAGCATCTTTAAGGACCAGCCAGGGATTGAAAAGAGTCAAAAATATGAACAAATATACTGTACAAATATACCGAAGTAAATAAACATTTTAAATAGAAAACATAGCCGGGGATCGGGTGTAAGAGAAACGCATGTGCTTAGGAGGCACCCTATATATATTTTTTTTTTTAAACTTTGCCCCACACTAGGAATTTCTCCAGTATTGTGGGTGCGTTTACAAACATTTAAACTCACATACACAAACGGCCAGACCCGGAACAACTACTTGTAGGTCATACAAATATTTGTTCCGTGCGGGAATCGAACCCGCGACACGCAGCGCAGCAGTCAATCGCTTAACCACTGCGCCAACCGTGCTGCCAAATCCCTTAAATCACAAAAATTACAATCTAACAGAACCTTTAGATTGAAACGCGCGCACATTCGCTAGTTGTTTGGTAGCTTACTTGACTAACTATTACAATGAGAACTTACAGGAGCTTGCGCGGGCGCCCTCTGACGGGTGGCCGGGTAAGCTCTCTGGGTGGCCATGATAACGTTTACATTCTGCCGCACGTTATAAACATAAAATAATCAAACGAAAAACAACCCACAAAATATTCATTTATTAAAATGGCTGTCGCATAAAAACGTATTTCATTGGTTGAAAAATAAAAAATAAAATTTATTTTATTGGTAAAAAAATGAAAATGAGCATATAGGACAATTTAATATCAAGTTACGTCATAATTATAAAAAACTGTAATATGAATGGACAGGGCTTCCAAAGTGAAATCTACAGCCTAAAGAATTGTATTGAGTACTTATCATTTTTTCTTATTTGATTGCAATTCGTTACTTAAAACGTGTTCGGAGCTCGTGGCTAAATAATAGCAGCCACATACGACGATCGAAGGTTAACCTACGCTTGCCGCGCTCGGTTCGTGGATAGGTGACCATCCATTACATAACGAGACCTATCCGTGCCTAGGAAAGCACGTTAAGCCGTTGGTCTCGGCTGTCATTCGTAGATCTTTGACAGTTGTTACGGGTAGTCTGAAGCCCAAAAGTGTGACAACCAGTCTTACCAAGGGGTATTATGTTACCCAGTAACTGGTGCAGCGTAAAGCTAGCTGCTAACACGCCGGGGACTCGAACCCCGACGTGAGCTAGCTAAAAAATCAAACTCACGCAGCTGGTACACGTAAAATTTATTAATAAAAAGAACAACCGAAATAATTAAGAAATAAGTCAAAAAAATGTAAATATTTAGTCGTTGGAAATTGTATAAGGCTACCAAAAAAAATATATCACAAGAAGATTTTTGGAGAAAAAACTTATGGATGTTTCCAAATTTTTAGGAATTTAAGTATATAGACGAATTTAAATTCGATTGCAATCGTACGAAATTCGTGCCGCTCTATAAATTATTTAACACAAATAAGCTCAAAATTAAGGTTTTTCTTTACATAATTTCGTTAATATAAATTTTAAAGAGAATAAGATCTGATATTAAGAATTTAGGAAAGCAACTTAAAATTAAAATGTCACACGACGGTATAACACAGAACACTTCTATTATATGATGGTTGGGCGTTATTGCGCCACACAAATGTCTTATTTAGCACCTGATGTGTCCGTTAGGCACCTGTGTCGTCGACCTTGCTCGGCAACGATCCTGCGCTTCTCTCCGCAAGCTCGCTCGGACTTCTGCGGCCGGCAGACGAAGGAAGAAGACAGGCGAACAATAAATGGCAGGGTAAAGGCCAAAAAAAGGTGGCCTTTCAAACAATCAAAGAAAAAAGGGACGAGAAATTCCAGGGAACGTATCCGCTGGCTACTCACATATAGTGGTGGTTAAAATTTGAAACTAACTTTCGAAGAAAGATTAAATATTATTGAATAAAATATCCACACAATAGGAATTCCAACGACAGAATGCGTTGCATTTTTTTCTTCTTGACAATGTACAGAACAATTGTCAATTTTTTGAATATTTCAAAAAAAACGAAAAAGTAAAAAAGCTGACCGAATGACTCGTAAAAAGAATTTAATCGAAATGACAACAAAAAGTATCTAATTGCAGGAATTATACTGCATCACACCCATTCCAGCAAAAAAAGAAATATGTCGATAAAGGAACAACAACTCAATATGAGTCGCATCACTAAAATTAGGAACAACACCTAAGGATTATTAACATGAAAAAAATAGGAATATCACTATAAGAGTGACAATACCATAGAAGAATGTGTACGAAGTATGTGAAAGAGGGAAGATAAGAAAAAGAAAAAATAAGGAATTAAATATGTCTAGTAGATAAGTTACATAAACCTAATAAGCAGCATCGAAGTGCAGCAGATAAAGAATAAATTTGAAGCGCCTCCAATCTAAACGTTACCAGTGCGAGCTCCTGACGTGTCGTCTAAACCTATGAATAACCTAAAAACTAACGACTTAGGAACTAAAGGATATAAATTAATCTAGAAGTACCTAACTAGCCTAATTAAATCATTGTATCCCTTAGATAAATTCAAAAACAAAGAATAAAATACGACCTCAGTCATAATATCCACCAAACACAAATTAACAACATCAGTCAAAGAACTAATAATAAATAGTGAAAAAAAAAAAAACTTCTTCAGACGAAGTAAGAAAATAACAGGATGATAAAGAGTGTATGATAAGTTTTGATGATAAAAGATGAAAGGTTTAGTAAGAAAACATTTCGTTAAGCAATTTAAAATTATCGACAAAAAATATCGACATTGTCCCAACACTAAACACTTTGTTATAGAAATTCAAATCATCGACAAAAATCTATCGACAGTGTCCCAACACTAAACACTAAAAGTAACGCCTTATGTGGGCGTGGTCAAAATAGTGGCAGTAAACAAGAAGTTGTCAACAAAAAGTTTATTTTGACAACTAGATGTCGCTGTCTATTTTTAGCCTTAAGTTAAAAGTAACGACTTAAGTCAAAGTCACAACTCAAGTTGAAGTGATAACTCCAGTAGAAGATACGGCTTCTGACACAAAAAAAACTGGAAATCAAAGGGTCAAACAAAGAACTTGAGTCAAAGATGGGACTTCAGTCAAAGATGGGACTTCAGTCAAAGATGGGACTTCAGTCAAAGATGGGACTTCAGTCAAAGATGGGACTTCAGTCAAAGATGGGACTTCGGTCAAAAATAGGACTTGAGTCAAAGGTAGGACTTGAGTCAAAGGTAGGACTTGAGTCAAAGGTAGGACTTGAGTCAAAGGTAGGACTTGAGTCAAAGGTAGGACTTGAGTCAAAGGTAGGACTTCAGTCAAAAATAGGACTTCAGTCAAAAATAGGACATCAGTCAAAAATAGGACATCAGTCAAAAATAGGACATCAGTCAAAAATAGGACTTCAGTCAGACGACTCAAGTCAAAGGAACCTTAGATTGACATAAACCATAACCGAAAGCCTAGAGGAAATAATATGTGGGTGGAGCTAAAGAAAACTAGTCAAGATACGGTTAGCGAGGAGCCAGCTTGCCAACCAAAAAATAACATGTGGCAAAAATCTAGAAAAAAAAAAAATACGTCTCCATAGAATACCATTAACCTAGATGTAGAGTGATGGAGAAGAATAAAAAATCTACGCATGCCGAGTCCAACTTTCAGCTAAATTATCGCTTAGAGTCTGACTATTAGCATGAGTAGAATCTATAAAAAATTCTTACCAAACATAAGAAAGTTTGGTGTAAAACCGGTGGCAAAGTTAATGCATGAATTGAGATATAGTAGGTAACAATTTTGACCATTATCCTTTATAGAAAGGATTTACGAAAATGGGCGTTATCCTTTGTAAAAAATTTTTTGATTACAAGTTGGACGAAGAATATTTACGTAAATAGAAAATGAAAATGAAAATTTTATTTACGTAAGTTTTGAGATAATTTTGGTATCCCGGCTTAGAATTATATGTAAAACTAATATTCCGATTAAATACGGATAATTAGGTAAGTGCTAAACGCATAAAAAGGGATAAGATTAATAGAAGGGAAATTGGGGGTAAAACAAGCTCTAAATATGCGAACCTCCGTGAAACAATGTGGACAAATATGAAAGGCGTGTTATTTGTTGATACTGGATCAGGCACAGAACAGACGTCGAAAAAATGGGCAAAAAAAAGAAGCCAAAGTCTGCCCTGTTAGATCACAAAAAGACAACAAACAAAATAGAGCAATCTCCTTGTACGAAGCTGGAAAGTGACCATGTTGAGGTTTATGGCTGATGAAGGAATGTTATGGCCACACAACAACAAAGAAAACAGTTGGGCTAGTAATCAAAAGACAAATAGATAACAAACAACCGCCAAAGAAAAAGGTATGCTAGCATCAAAAAATAAATAGACGCTTGCAAAAAAAAAAATATCAATGGACAGCTGGACTAGAATCAAAAAATGAAATAGATACAAGCAAACAACCGAGCATAAAAAAGCTTACCTTTGGTCACGAGGCCTAAAACATTCACACTTCAGACACACACTACGGGAAACTAACTACAGCTAAGTTACAGGGGAGAAATTAAACTCAGGATAAAAATATATTTGTGGGGAGAAAAATAAATAGTCAGCTATGTGATATAGTTACAGGGTTATTTTATAGAAATAACACTTCAAAAATAAACAGGTAAGTAATGCAAACTGGTCGAAGTATTGTCCACAGCACAGCGCAGCGCAAAGTTTACAGAGCATCCACTTTCTGCTGAGCGAACGCAAGGCGTGTGCCGATTCGAATGAAAGAAACAGTATCCAAGCTAGTCGGATTCCAGAATCTGTAAATAACAATGGTGACACGGGGATTAAAATATTTTTTGCTCAGAGGGAGCACCACACACGATATAACAAAAAAAAAATATGTAAATAGTACTTACTTTTAAAAATCGGGCGCCATATTGCAGCGTAGAGCAGGCTGCTAACACGCCGGGGACTCGAACCCCCGACGTGAGCTAGCTAAAAAATCAAACTCACGCAGCTGGTACACGTAAAATTTATTAATAAAAAGAACAACCGAAATAATTAAGAAATAAGTCAAAAAAATGTAAATATTTAGTCGTTGGAAATTGTATAAGGCTACCAAAAAAAATATATCACAAGAAGATTTTTGGAGAAAAAACTTATGGATGTTTCCAAATTTTTAGGAATTTAAGTATATAGACGAATTTAAATTCGATTGCAATCGTACGAAATTCGTGCCGCTCTATAAATTATTTAACACAAATAAGCTCAAAATTAAGGTTTTTCTTTACATAATTTCGTTAATATAAATTTTAAAGAGAATAAGATCTGATATTAAGAATTTAGGAAAGCAACTTAAAATTAAAATGTCACACGACGGTATAACACAGAACACTTCTATTATATGATGGTTGGGCGTTATTGCGCCACACAAATGTCTTATTTAGCACCTGATGTGTCCGTTAGGCACCTGTGTCGTCGACCTTGCTCGGCAACGATCCTGCGCTTCTCTCCGCAAGCTCGCTCGGACTTCTGCGGCCGGCAGACGAAGGAAGAAGACAGGCGAACAATAAATGGCAGGGTAAAGGCCAAAAAAAGGTGGCCTTTCAAACAATCAAAGAAAAAAGGGACGAGAAATTCCAGGGAACGTATCCGCTGGCTACTCACATATAGTGGTGGTTAAAATTTGAAACTAACTTTCGAAGAAAGATTAAATATTATTGAATAAAATATCCACACAATAGGAATTCCAACGACAGAATGCGTTGCATTTTTTTCTTCTTGACAATGTACAGAACAATTGTCAATTTTTTGAATATTTCAAAAAAAACGAAAAAGTAAAAAAGCTGACCGAATGACTCGTAAAAAGAATTTAATCGAAATGACAACAAAAAGTATCTAATTGCAGGAATTATACTGCATCACACCCATTCCAGCAAAAAAAAAAATATGTCGATAAAGGAACAACAACTCAATATGAGTCGCATCACTAAAATTAGGAACAACACCTAAGGATTATTAACATGAAAAAAATAGGAATATCACTATAAGAGTGACAATACCATAGAAGAATGTGTACGAAGTATGTGAAAGAGGGAAGATAAGAAAAAGAAAAAATAAGGAATTAAATATGTCTAGTAGATAAGTTACATAAACCTAATAAGCAGCATCGAAGTGCAGCAGATAAAGAATAAATTTGAAGCGCCTCCAATCTAAACGTTACCAGTGCGAGCTCCTGACGTGTCGTCTAAACCTATGAATAACCTAAAAACTAACGACTTAGGAACTAAAGGATATAAATTAATCTAGAAGTACCTAACTAGCCTAATTAAATCATTGTATCCCTTAGATAAATTCAAAAACAAAGAATAAAATACGACCTCAGTCATAATATCCACCAAACACAAATTAACAACATCAGTCAAAGAACTAATAATAAATAGTGAAAAAAAAAAAAACTTCTTCAGACGAAGTAAGAAAATAACAGGATGATAAAGAGTGTATGATAAGTTTTGATGATAAAAGATGAAAGGTTTAGTAAGAAAACATTTCGTTAAGCAATTTAAAATTATCGACAAAAAATATCGACATTGTCCCAACACTAAACACTTTGTTATAGAAATTCAAATCATCGACAAAAATCTATCGACAGTGTCCCAACACTAAACACTAAAAGTAACGCCTTATGTGGGCGTGGTCAAAATAGTGGCAGTAAACAAGAAGTTGTCAACAAAAAGTTTATTTTGACAACTAGATGTCGCTGTCTATTTTTAGCCTTAAGTTAAAAGTAACGACTTAAGTCAAAGTCACAACTCAAGTTGAAGTGATAACTCCAGTAGAAGATACGGCTTCTGACACAAAAAAAACTGGAAATCAAAGGGTCAAACAAAGAACTTGAGTCAAAGATGGGACTTCAGTCAAAGATGGGACTTCAGTCAAAGATGGGACTTCAGTCAAAGATGGGACTTCAGTCAAAGATGGGACTTCAGTCAAAGATGGGACTTCGGTCAAAAATAGGACTTGAGTCAAAGGTAGGACTTGAGTCAAAGGTAGGACTTGAGTCAAAGGTAGGACTTGAGTCAAAGGTAGGACTTGAGTCAAAGGTAGGACTTGAGTCAAAGGTAGGACTTCAGTCAAAAATAGGACTTCAGTCAAAAATAGGACATCAGTCAAAAATAGGACATCAGTCAAAAATAGGACATCAGTCAAAAATAGGACTTCAGTCAGACGACTCAAGTCAAAGGAACCTTAGATTGACATAAACCATAACCGAAAGCCTAGAGGAAATAATATGTGGGTGGAGCTAAAGAAAACTAGTCAAGATACGGTTAGCGAGGAGCCAGCTTGCCAACCAAAAAATAACATGTGGCAAAAATCTAGAAAAAAAAAAAATACGTCTCCATAGAATACCATTAACCTAGATGTAGAGTGATGGAGAAGAATAAAAAATCTACGCATGCCGAGTCCAACTTTCAGCTAAATTATCGCTTAGAGTCTGACTATTAGCATGAGTAGAATCTATAAAAAATTCTTACCAAACATAAGAAAGTTTGGTGTAAAACCGGTGGCAAAGTTAATGCATGAATTGAGATATAGTAGGTAACAATTTTGACCGACAGGGACTCGAACCCCGACGTGAGCTAGCTAAAAAATCAAACTCACGCAGCTGGTACACGTAAAATTTATTAATAAAAAGAACAACCGAAATAATTAAGAAATAAGTCAAAAAAATGTAAATATTTAGTCGTTGGAAATTGTATAAGGCTACCAAAAAAAATATATCACAAGAAGATTTTTGGAGAAAAAACTTATGGATGTTTCCAAATTTTTAGGAATTTAAGTATATAGACGAATTTAAATTCGATTGCAATCGTACGAAATTCGTGCCGCTCTATAAATTATTTAACACAAATAAGCTCAAAATTAAGGTTTTTCTTTACATAATTTCGTTAATATAAATTTTAAAGAGAATAAGATCTGATATTAAGAATTTAGGAAAGCAACTTAAAATTAAAATGTCACACGACGGTATAACACAGAACACTTCTATTATATGATGGTTGGGCGTTATTGCGCCACACAAATGTATTATTTAGCACCTGATGTGTCCGTTAGGCACCTGTGTCGTCGACCTTGCTCGGCAACGATCCTGCGCTTCTCTCCGCAAGCTCGCTCGGACTTCTGCGGCCGGCAGACGAAGGAAGAAGACAGGCGAACAATAAATGGCAGGGTAAAGGCCAAAAAAAGGTGGCCTTTCAAACAATCAAAGAAAAAAGGGACGAGAAATTCCAGGGAACGTATCCGCTGGCTACTCACATATAGTGGTGGTTAAAATTTGAAACTAACTTTCGAAGAAAGATTAAATATTATTGAGCGGCCGGCAGACGAAGGAAGAAGACAGGCGAACAATAAATGGCAGGGTAAGGCCAAAAAAAGGTGGCCTTTCAAACAATCTAAGAAAAAGGAAATCTTCTTAGATTAAAGAAGAAGGCACAAGTAACAAGAATACGGAACCTATAAAGGGATTACTCACCAAAGAAAAAAGGGACGAGAAATTCCAGGGAACGTATCCGCTGGCTACTCACATATAGTGGTGGTTAAAATTTGAAACTAACTTTCGAAGAAAGATTAAATATTATTGAATAAAATATCCACACAATAGGAATTCCAACGACAGAATGCGTTGCATTTTTTTCTTCTTGACAATGTACAGAACAATTGTCAATTTTTTGAATATTTCAAAAAAAACGAAAAAGTAAAAAAGCTGACCGAATGACTCGTAAAAAGAATTTAATCGAAATGACAACAAAAAGTATCTAATTGCAGGAATTATACTGCACTGGGTTATAAAGGCAGTAGCTCCATGAAAAAATACTGGTATTCAGCTTCATCCGGTTAGACTGAAAGCCGACCCCAACATAGTTGGGAAGAGGCTAGGCAGATTGATTGACGTCTAATTCTTGTTCATTTTATTGCATGTGTTACTTAAAACGAAGTACTACGGTTGAGAATTGAGGGCTCACTAGAGCTGATGAATATTTCAGTGTCAAGAATTTCAGTGTGCTCCGTCCCTAGTCAAAGAAAATATAACACGTCGCACACTGTCGAAATTATTTGAGTGATTGTAGCTTAGTTCATTTTGGCATAACTATAGTACCTACTAATGCACACACACGCACACACACACACACACACACATACACACACTCACACACACGCACTCTCACACACACACACACGCACACCCACACACACACACGCGCACACACGCGCACACACACACACACACAGAGAGAGAGAGAGAGAGAGAGAGAGAGAGACAGACAGACACACACACACACTAGCATTTGAAATATCACTGAAATCGGCGTAACGACTGATCAATTGGCACTGACTTCAACGTTCGATACATGCAGAAAACAATTATTTGTTTTGTCTAAGAAAAGTCACAGTGAGTCACACATGATAGAGGTAAAAGACGGCTAAGTGGAAGTCGGACTCGCACACGAAGGGTTCCGTACCGTACAGTTTTGAACACTACATATTTTTATTATTTCTTGTTATAGCGGCCACAGTAGTACACACTCTGTGAAAATTTCACGTGGCTACTTACTACGGTTAAAAAAATACAGCCCTGTGACAGACGGACGGACGGACAGTGGAGCCTTAGTAATAGTAAGTTGGCACCGTTCGAGTACGGAACCCCGATTACACTTGGTCTATCATAATATTCATGATAGGGGAAAAACAACATTTCAAAATATGAATTAGCCCCAACACGTCAACATACGAAGCTACCCTCAAAATCTCAACCCGACATAATTCCACCCTCTTTAGTCGGACCTAAAAATAACTCGTAAAAACATTGTTTTTATCAAGAGATCCTCATTAATCTGTCATGCGACATAGCCATGTCTAACGTGACAAATTTGATTACTGCCCCGACTTAATGAGGGCCTGGGAGGTGCAAAGTGCTTCGGACATGTCCTTGAACCGGCAGCATTTTGTTTTGGATGATGCGCTGCAAATTATTTAAAAGTTTCGACCAGATTGAGGCAACTTTGTGAAGTTGATGTTATGTAAAGCCACAGGAAAGCGTTTTGGGTGGAATTTTCAATGGAACAAAAAGTTGGATCGGCAAATAAAATTGTTTTATTTAGATTTTATTTATTCGGAAGAACGAACAATTACACAATATATATTTCAAATAAATAGAGCATAAAGTGTTAGACAAATGTGCAACCAACAACTTTCTCCACAGATACACGAAAAGACAAAGACAATGTAGATAAAGTTTTTCTTTTACTACGTTGGGCCATTTTTATATAACAGAATAAACAAAACTATCCCTGTACATCAATCCTATTACGAAATCTGTAAATAACAGATAACACGCTTTCTAACCAGTTTTAATTACGAAGACCCTGAATATCTGGTTACTTCACAATCGTAGTGACTTCTCTAACACTCCGTATCTAAACTCAACGTCTTTCACTTCCGTTTACACACATAAATATCACACCTACATCACAAATCTCTTACACACCACAATTACATCACAAAATGCACACACACACAGCACCTACATCACAAAACACACACATACTAACACTTCACACACTTTGTATAAGTTAACATACGTTTGCAGTTTTGCACCTTAGATATAGTCCTAAGCAGTCTCTATATATTTTTTTGTACTCCTTTTGTGGGAAGCTGGGCCGGCAGTCTCGACATAGGTACCTTATGCTTTTGAAATATAAAAATTTCTTTAATAGATTTTCAACCTTATACTTTGGAAATAAAGTTGAAAATCTATTAAAGGAAGGTCGAGACTGCAGGCCCTGGCCCTGCAGTCTCGACATTAGATAGCGAAAAAAATCTGTCGCTAAGTCGTATCGATGTCAAATTCCTTTAATAGATTTTCAACTTTATTTCCAAAGTATAAGGTTGAAAATCTATTAAAGAAATTTGACAACGATTGGACTTAACGACCGATTTTTGTCGGTATCTATGTCGAGACTGCAGGCCCTGGGCTGGCGTACCTTATTACAGGTTACCATGTAACCTAGCTAGGACGCCAGATTGAATTCCGTTAATTGTTACTCCCTTTAGGATTTATCTCTAAACTGTAAAATTATATTTATTGTAAAAGACTGCACCACACTTTTTTGAAATAAATAAAATTATAAAGTAACAGTCGGACAGAATAGATACCTAGGTACATGAAATAAAATACACATAAGTCACAGCTACTGCTATTAAATTAATATATAATAATTAATATCTTGAGCACCTTCGTACTCAATACTAATATGCCGTATCTGTATCTATTTTACTGTGTGTACATAAATAATAAAATAAATATTAAATAAACATATTAATATACAATAAAATTATATAATTAATAATATTAATTTATGGTAATTATGGTTTGTATGAAAGGGTATCTGTGCCCACAATTGAAGAATTATTGGAAAAGAATTATTGGAGATAGAGAGACTATTTGTTTTTATTACATTCGTGGCTTGTTTTATTACCGAATAACTCGAGTACCAGTAGAAAACTTGTAAAATACAGTACCCACCATTTATCAACTTTCAGGGTCTATTTAATAAGACCGACAAGCGACAATATCCAACAATTTTATATAAAACCGGACGCCGCTAAACAGACCCGTAGAAATTAGTACACCAAACAAAGAAATATGTTAATTTCAAACTCACCTCACATTATTCACCACCAAAATGTAATAAGTTTCCACGTATATAGTCGTAATGTATCTTAAGTAAACAAATGATGCGCTAAGATCCTCAGACATTCTCTTGGAGAACAGTTTCCAGAGGGGCTAACACAAACGCGCGACGTAAACATAACGAAAATTCGAACGATTTTGTTATCGAAAATACAACTATCCTATAGCAATTTGGTTTAATTTTTTGCGAGAATCACCCTTAGATATGAATAAAAACTACGTAAAATATTATGGGCGAAATGAGTATTTTAAAATAGTTCGAAGTTAATTTACGATCAGTCCGCATGTGCATTCCGTTTGTGATAGGCCCACAGGTGCTCCTTCCGTGCCAAGTTTTGAAATGAAATTGTCTAATATTCTCCGAAGTTATGGTTGGAAGGAATATTGTTCGTACTCCCTAAGTACTTATTTTTAGAACTTCTAAAGTAATATTGATGTTTAAGTACCTATTTCTATTGAATTAGTATTGGGGACTCGGAAAACCATAGATATCCGAGAGATATGCCTTTACTCTATATTTGCTCAAGTTTAAGTGTCGCCACCTTTTCCCCACTCCTGAAACTCACACATACATAAAAGAAATAGATATGGCACACATGATGCGTTTTTCGCACACAAACAAGAAAATATGCGTAACACTTTTGTACTATTTTATTGCACATATGCTCAAAAGGGGCGGGCACTAGAAAGTATAGATACAGTCACTGAATGCACACATGTAACTGTAGCATCAACTAGGGAAGAGGGATTGGTATAAATATGTGATCGATAAAAATATCGATGAAAACCGACTGCAAAAAGAGGTGTTTTTTGGACGTATTTTGTATCGTTTATTTTTTCTGCTTTTCGATGTGGAATGTTAAAACACCAATAACAACAAATCAAGTAAAAATACAATATTTTCGTTTGCAAATAACATTTAAGTAAATCAGTTTCTTCAGTTTCTCCCTTACTCAGCCCCGGACCTAGAATTTATTCGAGGCGGGGCAAAAACTGTAATCTGCCGCTCCCCGCCCCGCCAATCTTTTAACCTTTTACATGAAGCCTTATCTATTTAAATATACATGGACATGTCGAACAATTATTTAGGATAGGACAGGACATATTTGAAATAAATCGTGAGATTATCGCATACTAGCTTCTGTACGCGACTTCGTCCGCGTGAAACCTCGGCCCCCGACCCACCGCGTCGCTGCGCATCACTCGCCCACGATATTACTTCCTTTTCGCTTAGCATTCTTTCTGACCTTATTTCTTACTGCTCGGTTTCTAAGGGTCGTAGTGTGATGTTAAAAATAGCCTATAACCTTCCTCAAGAATTGGGCTATCAAATGCAATAAGATTTTTTCAAATCCGACTCCTAGTTCCAGGGATTAGCGCGTTCAAAAAAAAACTCTTCAGCTTTATTATTAGCAGAAGATTAGAATAAATATTTTACTC